>CM031240.1:133101976-134478226 GCA_018340775.1 Taxus wallichiana var. yunnanensis
GCACAACACGAGGAGGGGACCTATTTTTGCATTGACTTCAACCACTCAAGTCACAAGTTTTAAGTGACAAAAAAGAAACATGCATATGGGGAACACACTTTAGTGTCCCTCATGTCCCTTTGCACCTTGGGAAAAGTGAAGGGGACACACCACCTTGAAAAATGTGCTCAAGCCTTTAAGTGATGTTGATATCATCATCCCAATGTGAAATTAGAACACACAACTTGCCTTTTCTGCACTGGGAGTGGAAGTTAGATTCTGGAGGTGAAATATTATATGATTTTAAATCCAAGTCATCTATTGAGTTCATTCCAACGATTTTCAAGGCTTGATTTATCTTACAATTTGAGTTATGACACCATTCACCCTTTTAGCATAAAGGAGCAACAACAACAAATTGAGTTATCACAAGAGATATTGAAGTCTTGGGATAAAATTTATCTGTCTGTCATGTGGAGGATTCCAAGAGCTTTCCATTACCTATTTATTTAGATCCCAAATCCTCCTGGAAACAATGCATTAAAAATATTCAAAATGGAATGAAATTCGGAAGATACAAAGGTGTAGTACCATATGATTTGGCAAGGATGTATAACTTATCTTGACCAAACTATATGGTTTAGGACAAGAAGCTTATGGTGTAAGACAAAAAGTTCTAAAATGATACACAAATATGATTTACTATTTTTATGAATGAATAATTCTTGAGTTTACAACGAGAGAAAAGTGTGAAGATGAGAAAGTTAAGAAAAGATAAGGAGATATGTGGATTGGACTTAGAATGTGAGTGTTTGTCTTAGTAAGGGAAAATAGTCAAACTTGTCATTTCCAAAAAAATAAGTTACCAAATTTGAGTGTTTACACACACCATCAAAACCAAAAAGAATCCATTATAAAAGTAGAGAGGACTTTCACCGAAACAAAAACAACTCAAAACCTAAACCCCCTTGAGCCAAATTCTAAAAGAATAAGAATTTTATGACTACAACCGCCAACAATTAGGGCCATCTATAACTATAAATTTAAATAAGAATACTATACAAGAAAATAAAGAATTGGAGGCCCCAAATTGAAAAATAAGAAAACAACTCAACATGATTCAACGAGGATATCCAAGTTAGTACTCAAGATTATGATCACAACCACCACCAATTCCTGATTGGAAGAGAGGAAACAAAAACTCAATGCAACATTTCAAACACAATTCAATGCCTATCCAAGGCCAAAGCCCAAGATAAAGAAAAAGAGTAGAAAGTGAAGCCTTCCATTTGCAACTTTATTTACATGATGAAACTAGACATATGAAATAAAGAATAAATAGAAAATTGAATCCTTGAAGGAACCCATAAGATAAATACATGTTGTCAACAAAGACCTCCAAGACAACCCTTTATTATTTAATAGACAAACCCTAAAACTTCCCTATTCAAAAGTGGTGATGTGAACAATCCCTTAAATTATCATATTACCATAGTCAATCGTATTTTCACAAATTTGTTTGGGAGTATGATAGAGTGTAGGATTAGTAGTTTGGTGAAAGAAAGAGAAAATAGAGCAAAAGGGATGACAAAATTTAGACCCAAACACTCAACTATCGATCATTGTGTCACACTTAGACACCTAGATGAAAAAATGCGATAAAAAGGGGGATGTGTATTATTGCTTTGTAGACTTAAAAAAGCATTTCACATGGTAATAAGAAGAAAATTATGGAGTATAATGGAGGAAGTATGGGTCCCAATGTGCTATAAGGAAGTAGTTCATAGATGATATGAACAAATTAAGGCTAGAATCCTAACACATGAAGGGTTGTTTAAGTGTTTCAAGAGTGATATTAGCGTTAAAAAGGATGCCCTCTATCCTTGAATCTATTCGGGCTATACATTGCATACCATAAGATTGGATAAAAAATTATGGTTGGGAAGGTGTCCACTTGGCCAAATATGTAATCAAACTCCTACTTTATGTTGATGACCGATTCTAATGGCAGAAACATGTTAAGATTTAAAAGAGCATTTGTGGCCCTTAGAGCTCTTTTGTAACGAATTGGGGAAGTAGATGAACATTGTAAAACCAAAATTATGATATCCTCATTAAAAAGGAAGAAACAACCTTTTGAATCAATTTATAGGGGAGCCTATATGTAATGTCCCCAAAATGACACTTCATGCCCCCAACGGATTTAAGGCAATTCCCACTCACCAAATGCAGATTATAAAAGATACAACCATTGTTTATGATGCAAATCTGATTTGTTTATGGAAAATATGACTAGGGCTGATTATGAAGCTTATAAAAATCATAAATAAATCATGATATTTTCCACCATAAACTAAGTTGAAACTTATAATATTTCACCCTCAATATATTCGTGCAAAGATCTAAATTTTTAGAGCCCATATATAGTTGAAATGAATTTATTTTGAAACCCCGAGTCTATAAAAATTATGAAAAATTTAAAAATTCATAATTCACTAAAAATTTCTCGACCACACAAATAAATTATGCATGAGACTCACAAAAATAGGGAGAATGCAATGATGTTACCCATTCATACAAATGACCACCACAAGTGCCCTAAACAACCAAAACACCAATTCGCCCTTAGGGTTTGGGGCTAGAAATTACAGCAGAAACATATAGATATATTCAGATCTGATACTCGAAAAACTACTGGAAAATCAACAATCATAACAACAATCAGATCTGGTTTGTAGCACTTAAAACAATTCAAAATAGTCCACTATGCAAGTCACACTAGTTGGAAACAAGGAGAAAACCCAACCACCACTTTCCTCTTCAAACCCTTGGACCAAATCTGCACTTTTACCCACTTCAACCACTAGAAAAATATTGAAAAATACTACTAATCAAGTGATCTGCAATGGAAACCCTAAGGTGGAGAATCCTCTCAACTAGGAGAAGGGTTTTCATCCTTCTACTAGACTCTTTGAGGGTTTTCGTCCTCAAGAGTGAATCTCTAAGGGTTTTTCGTCCTTAGAAGATTGAAGATGTAAGCTCAAAGCTCAACATACAAATATGATTTTAGAAAATAGACAAGTGATGCCCTCCTCAAGCAAGTCGACTTGCTTATATAGAGCAAATGGACCAACTTGCCTCCCTTAACATCCAATAAGATTTTAGCCCCTCATTTAATGTTTTTCCCTTTTGATCCATCCCATAAGGAGGTCACATTTTCTAGGGAAATTTATATTTTATAAGGTGAATTTTGAAATCTAAGCACTATATTGTGTGATCAAAACACCATTAATTGATCTACAAACTCAGATAATATACACATGAATTACAAATATTTAACAAACTCAAACCCCACATAAAAATATTATTATTACTGCACAATACACCTACTTTATCTTCTCTATTACAAATGACTCCATTATATAGGAGTGGAGGAATAACAAATCTCTCAACAAATTATGTTCCTCATGAAACCAATTCTCTTGAATGGTTTCAACAATAAACAAACTCCATAATAAAACAATACTAATTGTTTTATTATTCTAACTTACTAACCACCCACTTTTCACCCTATTTACTTTCACCATTAACATTTACATATTACAATGCATAAATATAAAACCATATGATAAGCACTAAACCATATAATTCCTAACATTCCCCCTTAGTGCGATCATGGGGAAAACATGCCCGTGTACTGCAACCATTGCTTCCATGTTGCTCATGATCTAGATGGTTTCTAGGACAATACCAACAACCTCTGGATGGTTTTCCAAGTGGTTTACCAACAACCACACCAAAGATAGTTTTCCCAAGTGGATTACTAACAACCACAACTATAGATAGTTTTTCCAATGGATTACTAATAACCACAACTATAGATGGTTTTCTAGTGGATCCAACAACCAAAATATCATGATGTTGTAGTACATTGCTTGGCTCTCATCATTGTTGCTCTTCAAGAGATTACATATCAGAATCCATGATAGTGCATATTATTCACCCAAAAAACTGAAACAATGTGTCATTTTCCCCCCACAATGTGAAGTTTCCATAACACAACACAAAGAAATCTGAAATCAACACACCATGTTGAAAACAAAAAGAAACACACACATGTCACCAAACCAGTGATGCGGCCCGTCATAGGTGACTGACGAGAGGAATTTGTTTGTCCTCCATCCTTTGTTGCCTCCAACCTCCAATTTAAGGCTACTTAGAACAATAAATCATCAAAAATATACCCACATTCTTCATGTATGGGTTCTTCCTCTTTAGTTGAGTCCTCTTTTGTGATTATGTTGGCTTCGTCTTTGAGCTTTCCACTAAGTACATCTTTGGCCTGGATTCTACAAAGTATGTAGAAGTATGTCCCTTTTTCTTACAATAATAACACTCAATCTCTCCTTCACTTTTGGAGGAATTTTTATGCTTCTTTTTAATGTACAAGGCCTTATCATCTATAGTTTTCCATTCTAACAACTTTCTAGCATCAATAGGTTCTTTCTCCTTGCCATTAACAATTCCCCAAAATTCTTATTCATCAATTGCATTTGAATCTTTACTTTCCAAGTGTGAAATTTTATTCCATCAAATTTATCTATAGATGCAACTAATGTCTCCATTGATCAATAGAGATATCAAAAACCAACAAAAAACAAGAACTCGTTATTTTGATGATAACTTGAGAACAGAGCTCCATTTTACAAACCGTAAAATGCATGGATAAATTTGGTTTCAAGATCTTTCCGAGTGGTGTAAATAATTTCGATGATTTCTAAGGAATCATTGGTGATTCAACAAAATCGTTGGAAAATTTCCTAATCTCTGGCGATTGCGTTGTAGGTTCAAAATCGTTGGCGATTCTGTGCAAAGAATGACAAAGCGAACTTTGGTGATTCCCATGCACGAAAAATTGCTTCACGGTAGTTCTTCAAATGGTCACTCGATACCAAATGAAATATAAGCACTATATTATGTGATCAAAACACCATTAATTGGTCTATAAACTCATATAATATACATAGAAATTACAAAGATTTAACAAACTCAAACCCCACACAAAAATATTATTATTACTACACAATACAACTGCTCAATCTTCTCTGTTACAAATGACTCCATTATATAGGAGTGGAGGAATAAAAAATCTCTCAACAAATTTTGTTCCTCATGAAACCAATTCTCCCGATAGTTTCAACAATAAACAAACTATAATAATAAAACAATACTAATTGTTTTATTATTCTAACTTACTAACCACCCACTTTTCACCCTATTTCACCATTAACATTTACATATTACAATGCATAAATATAAAACTATATGATAAACAATAAACCATAGAATTCCTAACAACTTTAGCTTTTCTAATTTAATTTTATTATTAAGTCTATAATAACTTTATTATAAGTGCTTTTATAATTTTTTTCTTTTTTCTTTTTATTTGCACTTTATAATAAATTATTATAACTTAAGTTCCCCTTGTGTACATCCCTTAGCCATTGGGGAGACAAAATGGGCTAAGGGTCTTCGACCGAGAAGGGGATATTACAATCCTCCCTTCCCAAAATTGCTTGCCCTCAAGCAATTCCAAACTCGTTTGTCCAAGTGCCATGCACAAGAGACAAAACATGTTGAAGTGATCCAAAAGCCTGGCCCCTGTACCTGTCAAGTGGGCTAAATCTTGCCACCATCTACCACTCACAAGATGATCATATACACACATTTGTATCAAAGATATCACATACTTAAGATTGCATATTTCATCCTCTAATTTATCATTTTTCTCAAGAGGAAAACAAATCTGAATATGCAATGACATTATCTCACTTGCTCCATACCTTGTGATGTCATCATGATCAACAATAGGCTGAATTTCTTCACGGTACAACTATTGCAATGACATGCTTCTTTCTTCGTCATCCTTATCTTGTGCAATCTGCTCCTCTTGGAATGACACTTCCATGCTTTTGGCTGCCACAATTTGAGGAATACCATTCCTCATACTTTGTTGCCCACTAGTTGAAGAAGTCTTTGGCTGCCCAAATGATCCCTTTGGCTGCCCCAAAGGTGTTGTTTGTTGCTTTTGGACTGAAACATCTTGTTCAATTTTGCATTCCTCTTTGCCTTCCCTACAAATATTTTGTTCAATGGAAGTCATACCTTTTTCTCTAGAAGCTTCTTCTTCTTCACTTGGCATGGTGGAATACTCTATGGGTTGATTTCCCTCCACTTGTAGATCTGAGTTGGTAGACTCCATGATTTCGTTTCCTTGCTCATCCTTGCCATACATCAAATCTTTCTAGAAACTTTTGTGAGAAATCTGCAAGTGAAGCAATGGATTCAACCCCTTGGGTCTTCAACATTTGATGCTACCATTTATGTGTTACTCCATCTATGTAGCTAGCGATGAACATGAGGGCATCATCGTGACACATATGATTACAACACAAAAATGTCTCAAATTTCTTTAACCACGCTTTAGCAGATATTTCATTAGTGCCATCAAAAAATGCAACTTGAGTCCACTTCATTTTTTCTTGCTTGCATTTAAATATGATTTTTCTTTCTTTTCCTCGTAGGTGGGAGGATTAACCACTCGATACCACCGCAATGTCCCCAAATGGTCATTTTTCAACCCTAAATGGATTTCTCGTAAATCCCAAATAAAATTGCAAGTAGTAGAAATTATACAAAAATAATTCAATGATCCGAATTTCTATGGGAAAACGCGACTTGCCAATGGGTGTAAAATAGTCTCAAAATACCTTCATTTTTTTGAAATTAAACATGTAAATAGCCCTTGAATTATCAAATATGAAAATACTTATATTTTTGCATAATACTTGAAAATCTAATTTTTAATTGCAAAAAATAAGTGAAACTTCATAAATTCATAACTCGGAAAATACACAACAATTTTGGACAAATGATAACTCAAAATGAGGATAAAATTACTAGCTTTCCAATGATACCAAAATCAGAATTTTCGATTATCAAAAATTACATGTGAAAGTGAAGAACTTGAGGATGGAAGCGTAATGTAGAGCCGACAACCCTAACCTTAACCCGATGAAGGAAAGTGACGAGAATGAAGGTCAAGGTGGGGACGACCACAAAAAGCCCGAACAACACAAATTTTGGCATCGATTCTGCTCTCCCTCCAAAAATATTCTTGGCGGCCACTACATGAACACGACAACAATTTTTTTGGGGGCTTCTTGATGCACCCTATATTGTGGAAAAAGCAACAGACACCCCTGTTGTTACCCTTTCACTCTCAAAGGTAACCGATTCAATTTGTGCCCTTAAAAATTCTACCATTATCTGTAGATTTAATGGATTTTGGCCTCAAAGTGAAGAGTTGCATCAATGGATTTATTCTTCTTGGTCCCATGATTATGAGATCTAGCTATGTGCTAAGGGGTTTTTATTGTTCGGTTCTCCTCTCCTATAGATTATCAACGGGTTTTTAATGAGGGTCCCTAGTTTTGGGGTAGGGCTAGCCTCTTTTTTACACCATGGTTTCTAGATTTTGATCCATCTACTATGGTTTTTCTAAAATGTCGGTTTGGGTTCGTCTTCCCAATCTTCCTCTCCCCTTTTGGCACCCTACGGTTTGTGCTGCTATTGGTGATTCTCTTGGTCGGTTCATCAAGTTGGATGATGAGTGGTCTAAGAAAGGGTTGTTCACCTATGCCCATATATGCATTGAGGTGGATTTCAACAAAGGTCTTCTAGACAAGTTGGAGTTAATCCATGATGACTTCAAGTGGATTCAAATTCTCGACTATGAGAACACGACCTTTCGATGCCGATTATGCCATCAAACTAGGCACCTTCAAGAGGCTTGCACATTGTCACTAAATCAGAATAAACAAAAGAAAAATAAAGGGGTTTCTCGGTGGCCTAGAGGATGACAACCATTCTCTACGCGAAGTCAAAAATAAGCCCGATAATATGATGTATCGAGATTTCCCTGCCTGGCGGTGGTGCAAGCAGACACACGTATCTAAGTCTTTTGATTCGACCCCACTCGGATAATCGTGCCTTAATCCTCCACTGACTGGCACCCCAACAGTGCCCTAGACTATTGTCACATGTTTTAAGGAGAAGAAGGGGCGTTTTGAGCCTCATGTTTCTTGTTCTCCATTGGATCTGAGTAGCTTTGTTTTTGGTGTTCCTCGGTCCCCCATGTAGCTATTTCTTTTTTTTTTGTTAGGCTTGGCCTAATGTACTTGTGGCTTTGGGGCGTGCTCTCATACCACCCACTTTTTTTGTTGAGAGAATCTTGTATCATGTTGCATTTAATATAATATAAGATCTTTTTATAAAAAAATCAAAAAAATTCGATGGGTGGAAGGCACCCAAAACAGCTTAGAAGTCGAAAATGTGTAGATGAAACCCTACTTGTACCCGAAATCAACAACCATCCGCCCCTCTTGGAAAGCCCTCAAACACTGATGGAAAACAAAAATATAATCTTGATCTTCAATGGAAACCCCGAATGGAGAATCCTCTCACGAGAAAGAAGAGTTTTGTTCCTCTTTCTCTAATCCTCAAGAGGGTTTTCGTCCTCTAGAGCTAACTCAAAAGAGTTTTCATCCTTAGGAGTTTATTTGCAAAGCTTACAAAGCTCAAAAAAAATTTAGATTTTTTATAAAAAATAAAATCCCCTTAGCCCAATTATGTTTCCGGCTAAGGGGTGATAAAAAGGGACACTATAGTCTTAAAAAATTATTATAAAGTGCATAAAAAGGAACTTTATAAAAAGCACTTATATTAATTTATTAATGACTTAATAAACAATTGTCACATCTTTTATAATCTGCATTTGGTGAGTGGGAATTGCATTTGGGGGCATGAAATGTCCTTTTCGGGATATTACAAGTAGTATCGAGCAATGATTCTCCCAGCCTATGAAGAAAAAAAATGAAGTGGACCCAAGTTCCTTTTTTGATGGTACAAATGAAATATCGGTAGATCTTGGTTGAAGGAATTTGAGACATTTTTGCGATGGAATCCTATGTGTTAGGATGATGCCCTCATGTTCATCTCTAGATACTTGGATGGAATAACACATAAGTGGTGGCATCATTTGTTGAAGACCCAAGGGTCAAATCCATTGCCTCCCTTGAAGATTTCACCCAAATGTTCCTAGAAAGGTTTGATGTGCAAGATTGTAAGGAGGAACAAGGTAAAAATGCCTCATTAATTGAAAATGTTTCTTTTCCTTCTAATGATTGCATGCATGGTGGTGAAGTAACATGAAATTAAATCATGGAGTATACCCCCAAGGAGGAATAAAATTCAGATCTACAAGTTGATGATGAGAGTTTGGTGGTGAAAGCCCAAAATCCAAATGATGAGGACTACTTTACTTGCTTTACATTGTTTAGAACAACAATGCGAAGAAGATACATGAGGAGCGAAGTGCATAGGATGCAAATTATGTGGTAAGAGGTACATCGTCTTTGTTATTGGAGTAGTATTATCATGATGACATTCAACCCATTGTGGACAAGGTTGTTAGGGAATTTATTCAACAAAGTCAAGTTATCATGAAGACAAAGGATGATGAGGATATTGGTGATACTCCAAGGTATGAAGAGCATAATAATGGGTCATATTTATTGTTTCATAGTAAACCATTTCAGATTTGCTTTATTCATGAGAAGTATGGTAATGCAAATTGTAAAATGAAGCATGTGGATCCCTTGTTCCAAATTCATGAATATGGGCATTATGAGAGCTATATACTTTGGCAAGAGCTCTCTCATTTGATAGGTACGGGATCTAGACTCTTGGAGCACTACAACATGTTTTATCTGTTGCATATGGCACTTGGGTGTAAGAGTTGAAATTGCTTGAGGGAAAACAATTTGGGGAAGGGAGTATTGTAATATCACCTTCTCGATTGAAGACTATTAGCCCAATTATGTTTCCCAACGACTAAGGGGTGATAAAAAGGGACAATATAGTCTTAATAAATTATTATAAAGTGCATAAAAAGAAACTTTATAAAAAGCACTTATATTAATTTATTAATGACTTAATAAAAATAAAAGAGAAAAAGATAAAGTGAAATTATAAAAAGAAAAAGGAAAAGGTCACTTTATGTTTTTATTTCCCCTAGGGAAAAATGTGACCCATGTTGGGGATGTGACAAGGCAAAAAAGAATTAAATGTGGGAAAAGGCATTTGATTGGTGGTTGTAGGTGGCTACTAAGCCAAGATTGCTTATAAAAGCAAGTGTGTTTGGCTTTGTAAAACATCTCTTTTATTTTATAAAAATTTATTTTTTTGTCTGAGCTTTGTAAGCTTTGCAAATAAACTCCTAAGGATGAAAACCCTTTTGAGTTAGCTCTAGAGGACGAAAACCCTCTTGAGGATTAGAGAAAGAGGAACGAAAACTCTTTTTTCTTGAGAGAGGATTCTCCATTTAGGGTTTCCATTGAAGATAAAACTTATATTTGTGTTTTCTAGCAATGTTTAAGGGTTTTCCAAGAGGGGCGGATGGTTGTTGTTGATTTCGGGTACAACTAGGGTTTCATCTATACATTTCATTTGTGAGCTTGTTTTGGGTGCCTTTCACCCATCGAAAAATTGTGATTTTGGTATCATTGGAAAGTGAGTAATTTTATCTTCAATTTGAGCTATTATTTGTCCAAAATTGTTGGGTATTTTCTGAGCTATGAATTTCTAAAGCTTCGACTGTTTTTTTGTAATTAAAAATCAAATTTTCAGTATTGTGCAAAAATATAAGCATTTTCATATTTGATAATTCAAGGGCTAGCTATAGATTTAATTTCATAATTTTTGAAGGTGTTTTGAGGCTATTTTACACCCATAGGCAAGTCGCATTTTCCCATAGAAATTCAGATCTGCACTTAATTATTTTTGTATAATTTCTACTACTTGCAATTTTATTTGGGATTTGCGGGAAATCCATCTAGGGTTGAAAAATGTCCATTTGGGGACATTACACTATAGAAGTGGTGTTAGAATAAAGAGCTTTCGACCCCCTTTGTATTCTTTATGCACTCCAAAATAGGTGCAAGAGTGTTGAATTATGGGATTGGAAGACCACCAAGGTCCTATTCCTATTACTAGTTCCACTAGTGGCGTTGTATGGTTGTGAGGTAAGGGTTAGTGGAATGAAAAATTGAGATGAAGGCAAATAAAAAGATCCAAAAGTGGCTAATCACAAATAATTTCATAATTAAGGCTTTCATTCCCTATGAAATCAACGTGATAGAAACACAAACCTTCCCTTTAAAGGCAATCACTATGTTACTTGAAAAAAACATAAAACATGAAGACTACTAGGTGGTATAGGGTTAAGAGATGAAGAGTTGTATAGATGAAAGAACACATGGATAAAATACAACAACAAATAGATGAGTGGATAAGACATCGCCTAAGCAAATGCCCAAACCTTAGCAAAGACATAAAACATAATGTGAATGAAAAGTTTAAAAAAATGACGCTGAGAAAGAAAACTAATAGGAAATGACATCACTACATTTTGAAGTTCAATTCAACTTATGAGCATGGTGAAAAAACATATATAGGCGCTGAAATTAAATGGAGGGAAAAGATCCTCGTTGCTCAACTAAGGACTATCTCCCATAAGCTCAAATGTGAAATTCACAAATGAACAACACCTAAGGAACAATGGGAAGAGAGGGTTTGTGTTTTATGCATGCCACGAAAGCAAATCGAACAGAGGAACATTTCATCCTTGAATGTCCAAAGTACATAGACATTCGAGCCAAATATGTAGAAACATTAAGAGTTGGCTCTATGGTAGAACTATTTAAGGAAAACAAAATAAAAAGGTTAGGAGAGATGTTAACTCAACAAATGGAGGAGTAACCTTCTAAGAAAAACCATTGGACACACAAATCTTTGAACCGCTAGAACAATCGAGTAATTGGTGGTCCCTTAAACCATTTGATCTCGTAGACATAATTAAAATCATTTCATTTCTATTACCTTACGCACACACACACATACACATTTATATATACATACACACACATATATACATGTATGGATATGGATACATATATCTATATGCATATATGTATGAATGTATATGCATATGCATATTTTTTGTGTGTATATGTATATGCATATGTATAACACACATATATATATATATATATATATATATATATATATATATATATATATATATATATATATATATATATTAATCATATTGAACTCTTTGTACCTTATATACACGTGTTCATATACATATACATATATATCAAAGGTACAAAGAGTTCAATATGATTAATCTTATTTAACATTTGTAAACGATTAATTTAGCGAAGGACCAACTCCAATAAATTTAGATGTAAGATAAGAAGAAGATGGACAATACCGAACCTAAAAACTACGAGAAAAGAGGACTTGTGTTATATACAATACATGAACAACTGAAATGGAGGAGAATTTCATCCTTGAACGTAAATGTACACACATTAAAGCTAAGTATAATGAAGTTTTAAAAGTTAATTCCATGATAAAACTACATAAGAAAGTAAAATAAAAAATTTGGAGGAGACACTAAACTTAATTCCATGATAAAACTGACTAGAAAAAGTAAAATAACAGATTTGAAAGAGACACTAACTTAAATCAACCAAAAAGAAACAACCTTATAAAATATACTATAAACACCAAAAAATAAAATAAAAAAATTTAAATGATTCAAATTTAAAGTGGCCGTAAACCTTCCATCTCATAAACGTAATTAAAACCATTTCATTTTATAAACATAAAAATATGGTATAGTTATATTGAACCGTGGCTGGAAAAACAGGGCTCCCTCCACTCAAGCATTCCTCCCATCCATCCATCCACGTGGCACACACTATTGTCTTCAATTCCAATGTGCCATCAAAGTAGGAATCCACCTGTAATCCCAATTCTCAACACTAAAACCAGAAATTCACTTCATAAGCAAATTCGTCTCCCTTAAAAAATAAATTGAACAGTGTCTCAACAAACCCATAGGCACTTGGAATCCTTAGTGCATACCTAGTCACGAAGCGGACCCGCACAATGTTGTCTACCGATTCGTAGACAAAAAGAAATCAAACAATTATCTCTATAGGTAACCCAAATGATAAAGAAACAATATAAACAAGCACTCAATTTACATATTCCTTCTCTGCCCATTAACTCAAAAAACACAGCGAATCCCATCTGTAGACAGCCTTCAGAAGTCTCCTACTTTTTATGTTTCTTGTTACTTAGTATCATTGTTTTTGTTGAATCATATCCATTCGGTTGAAATTTCCCGAGTCCAATCCGTCAACGGAAAATTCCATTTCTGTTAGCCCAATCTATATGCTTATAAATTCGAAATCCCGGAAGCAGACCCAACAAAAACTGGGATTTTGTTTATAGGAGAAAACAGAAAAATCGATGGGAGCCGGATCCAGCAGCAGAAGAAGACACCAAAATAATCCTCCCCAGTATCTCAGCCTCCTCCTTATCAAACCCAACAGAGCCCTTATGTTTTTTCCCCAATCCCCCTATCCTGTGCCTTACCCACACCCAGATCCATATCCTCCTCCCCACGCCTATCATCCTCACCAGCAGCCCTATTATCATTACAACGGAGGTCCTATGGTGGGTGGTCCTGTGGTGGGTGGTCGCCAGAGCTACCCACCACAAAGCAATGGGGAGCCCCTGGTCATATGGGCTCAGACCCCTCATACTACCTGGCCCCCTGTAGTCCAGCAGCACCCCCTGCCACCTCACCCCCTCCTTATGTGGAACACCATAAGGCTACCACCATCAGGAACGATGTTAATTTGAAGAAGGAGACGCTCAAGCTGGAGAGGGCGAAGAGGACCCTGATAGGTTTCTGGTCACTTTCACGTTTGATTCCATGGTTCCTGGAAGGTTAGGACACATGCTTTCCCCCTTTCTTTCATTTCTTATTTTAATTCAATTCATGCTTTTTTGGCCTCAGCCGAGATTTTTAAGGAATGATATTCCGATGTGGTGTTAATTGATGTCCTAATGGTTTATGGGGAAATTGGGTTTGAAGAAGTGATTTTTATTCTGCCGTGGAGTTGTCGATTGATGCCCACATGGGTCTATGTGGAATTTGAGTTTGTGCAGAGCGCATTTTGGGTGTTCTGTTCTCATTCATATTTCTATACCCATGTCAAAGTATGGCTGATATTGATCCGGTGTACGATACCTATGTCTTATTAGGGCTTATTTTGCCATGTGTTTGATGCGCATGTCTGATTAGCGCTGATTTTGATTGTGTATGATACCGTTGTCTGGTTAGGGCTAACCTTCGTCATGTCTGTGAAACGCATGTCTTATTATAGTTGATCATGATTTGTCAATTTGAGGAGTGTATGTCTCCGTGTTGTAAATTTAGGATGTCCATGTAGGGTCGATCATTTGTAACTTACGATGGCCATTTAAGGTTGGTCATTTGATTTAGGTATTTCAAACATCTATAATAGCTTTTTCTCCATTAAATTCACAATTTCGCATTCCTCACCGCTGAGACAATTGTATCTTATCGTCTTAAACAGAGCTTGCATTCTCTTTTTCATTTTTTTTTCCGATATTCTCCACCCCTTTTTCTATTTGGCAAATTCATCTTTTTCTTGGGGCAACGTTCAGTTATAGCTGTTACGACTGAGGGGTATATGTTTACTCAAATTCACCTAGGATACCCAGCCTGGTCTGTTGGGAGATGCCACACCCATCGAGTTGGATGCAGTATTTTACCCGGTTTTAACACTCTATAACTACTCCTGAAATTTGAACCTGGGCCTTCATTATCGGAGCTCTGATATTGTTACCAGTTGAACTCTTCTCATTCAATACCCTCCATTTTTATCTTTCTAATATCACAAATTAATTTCTAAAACTAAATACTAACATAAATTGAAGTCTACTTTACATTCTCCATTCCTGTTATTCTTTCTCTGAATGTCAGAGATCCGGAAGATACTAGATCCCTAAAGTTAACACTGTTCTAACGAACATGCTCCTATATTGATCATTGTGCTTGTGGTGATGGAGTATGATTTCCAGAGTGAGTTTTGGGTGTGCTGCCCACAACGATTCAATGCTAATTGTGATATTGTTTTATTGATTGGATAAGATATATGTTGTTTTCATGGTTTGGCGTCTCACATTTATGTTCTTGGGGAAGGATATTGCATGAAAGCTAGCAACATATTTTAGGATTTTATTTTATTTTGTTCTCTGTAGGGTGCTCAAATGGGCCTTATAGAATATCAGTTGACAGAGTTCATTTTAGGTTTTCTCTTCTTATTCATATTGGTTTCCCCCTTGTGATACTCATGTATAATTAGGTTTAATTGATAAAGGAAAATTTAATGAGATATGTTTCTGGCCACATGCTTTTTTTCACAATTTTTCAGAAACACACTTGCCCAAAAACATCATTTCTCACAAAGTTTCTGAAAACGTGTTATCCATTTTCTATATAAAATAATAAAATGTAAATAAAGCTATAAGACCTTTGAAAACATTAACTACAATAATTTATGTTTTGCCTCAATTATTAGCCCACAATACTTAGATTTCTTGTCTTCTAAAATAGAAAGGTTAGCTAACTATTCTGTTCCTGTTAAAAAAATCATTCCTGGTTGTTCTTGATCTTGATCCTGTCTTATGATTCTTATCTCTATTTAGGGTTGTTGTTGATCCTGTCAATTCAAGAATTGCATTCCTTTTTAATCCATGCAAATGCCTTTTTAATCCATATTTATCATGTTCTAGGGTGTCTAATCAGGGTTGATCATTGTGGTTTGGGTTTGAATTCTTGATTCCCTTTTTGGTGCAAGGTCTGTGAAAGTTCAAGGCTGATTGTAATGCTGCATTACGGATTGGATCATCAAGAAATGCTCCTTTGGGGGTGTAAACATGTATGGGTTTGGAGTACTAGTTTTATGGTTTAAAGTTTTATTTTTAATCTTTTGTAGAGGCCATGGACAGGGTTGTAGTCGTATTTGCACTGGACCCAAATATGGTCAATCTTGGTATTTGTGAGGATGGTCTATGGGTTTGCAGATTGAATTCTCGGTTCATGTGTGGGTTTTAAAAAATTCATCCCTATGATAATGTTCCTGTTCCCATATACCGTGTCGTCTTTTCCCAATATTACACCCAAGAAGTATGGTTTTTATTCAATGTTAAAGAATTCAATTTATGATTTCTTTCCACCATTTTCTTCATTTGAGAATATCAATGGAATCGGGGTTGATGTTAATACTGAATTTGCAAATTGAAAACTTGTTTTTATGCTCCAAGTGTATGGTTTTTGTGTTTAAAATAAAGGAACATGGGTTTGTGGGGTGAGGTATAGGTTTCATGCCCTTATTAATAAATGTATATACCTGAGGAATTTTAGGGCTTACTATTTTTTGGTATTGTATGATAGAAAGTATCTTGTTTCTATCATGAGTAGAACATTTCTGTAATTTTTGGAAGAGATGTTTTAGCTTTCTATGATAGTCAATGGTGCTTTTACGATTTACGAGTATTGGATCATGAATTTTGAGGGCTATTTTGTTGTTTTCTTATCTGATATTTAGTTTTTTTGGATACTCACAACTAGCTCACATTTGGCTCTCTAATAGTACAATATAGCATATAAAGTGAATGTTTAGGTTTGTAACTTTATTCTTAAACCCGTAAATAATAAGATTGGATCTACTATGCAAATACGGCTTGTTTTTACATCTAATGAGTGTGGATGCAAACAACTTTTTTTACATTCATTCTCAATGATGTCTGCAAAGCAATAGGGTTGATGCATGTCCTTGCAATATACATAATAAAGATGATGCTTGTGCTTTGCCTGAATGAAGATTGTTTTATAAATACAATTGTGTTTCCAAAATGCCTAGGTAGCCGGTACATGGTGCAGTGCACGGGTACGGGATCCGGTACGCTGATTCGGCAATTTTTTTGGGGCCTCGAGTACGGCACTTGGGTACGGCCGTACTATATATATATATAATATTAAAAATATTTTTAAAAATAACCAAATAAGCAAAATTCCAGCCTTACACATGCATAGAGTAAACAAATTATTAAATAAGTGAAATATCCACAAAACATAAGTGAAATAGCCACAAAAGTTAAAACGTATTGATAATTCAATGCATTTTGTCATGATATTCATTGTTCGAACTTACAAGTAGTACATTGTTCAAATGTTACAATGTAAACACAAAAATGAAGATACATCAACATTCTAATAGTCTAATTATAATCATAATCAAATGGCTCTGCCTCTTCTCCAATGTCTTCAATGAGAGCATCATCACCATCACGTGGTTCATTAGAACCACAAGCATCGGAGTAGTACAGCCGGAACAATCAGCTATGCCCACCCCGCTAGCCCCACCATGTAGGTCATGCAAAGTACTCTCTAGGTCCAGGTCTAGCAATGAAAGTTGGGCAATGGAAGCATCCAAGTTTGGAGTCTTTGGGTCTATATCCCAACACTTTGTTGGCCCTTGCTTGTACTCATCCTTCTTATGTGATAGAAGGCGCAAGTTAGAATGCACGAAGACCAAATCCTCCGCCTTTTTGCTCCCAACTTGTTGCGGTTAACTGAGTGGATAAATGAGTATGTACCCCAATTCCTCTCAGCTGAAGAAGAAGTTCGCAACCTATTGAGGCAAGCCGCAAAGTCAATGCAAAATTAAAATTTTAAATTTATAAAAGTAAAAAAAGAAAGAGTTAAGAAATAAAAAATTAAAATCTTACTTGTGATAAAACTTTTATTGCAAGTGGCATGAGGTAGGTGTATGCTTGTCCTCGGAGTTACCACCACAAATAAGCATTCATCTTGTATTTGTCATGAAGAGCACTAATGGAGTGATCCCTGGAGGATATGAAATTCACAAACTCGCTCTAAACATGTCTTCTACTTTTGCATATGGGAAGAGTCTAGCAAATGCATGTTAGGAAATCATGGTAGTGTTTAATGTGAGCTATTATGAGTTGTATTTAATTAATATTGATGCGTGAGAATGAGTTGTTTAGGAGGTATAACAACTCATGTATTTTGACAAAATAGTTATGAGTTGTTTAAACGGCTCTTATAGAATTAGTGAGTGTTTGTAGGAGCCCGAATAGGCTTCCTATTTTATAGGATATGTATATCCTATATATATGTATTTGCCGGATGTATGAACATTGGAGAGAGTTGCAGATTATCAATTTGAGTATTATTATTTGTGTATCACTTGTTGCTGCTCTTTCATCTAGTATTAGAGCAAGGTTATCCCCGTACTGTAATGGGTTTTCAAAATTAGCTAAAGGAAAGTGTTGGTATGCCCTTGACCCAACAATAGAAGTCGTGTATATATTTTAAATTGTGGTAGATGTTGAAGTTATGATATAATTTATCGACTTGCATATATATGTGTTCACCTGTGGTGTGAAGCATATTGTTTTGCATTCACTTCTAAACTCGGTAGATCTACGAAAGTGGTAGAAAATTAGGTAGCAAAAGTAAGAGAGGAGACACAAATCGATACGGCTTAGCCATTGAATCTGCACCAATTAAATCCTACACATCTTCTTCGAAGGAGTTTTAATACCTTTTAAGCTTATAAGGCGGATGGATTTGGAGGGGAGGATCCCTCTTATCAAGAAAGCGAGTCATCTCGCAGCCCTAAGTGATGCACAACTTCTTTACACGGCTCACATCTCATGGATTGATACGTTTTTAGCTCAATTCAAAGTGTCGATTCATCATACTCCACTTACGAACTCAACCTCAAATTGAGGCGCCTTGCCGATTGGTTTTCTTGGTATTGTTGGTGCTAAATCTAATTGAATCCAGCAATGACTAAACTCGATCGAGGTTATATTGCTTTGGAACTTCCCACATCGCAGATCCCTCTTGCGACACGGCCTCTGTCGCCAAGCCATCAAAGGATTCTTAGCGTTGAGATCTCCATGTATTCTCAAACAATTGAATTTCATTGGCATCCGGAAGTCAAACCATTGCATCAAAATTAAAAGCTATCAACCAACCGTGTTACAAGCTCAATCCGAGCTCCTTTAGCTCCACTCGACTTCATCAAAGATTCTATGCACTAGTTCTCTAAGTTTGACACGTGTCTCCATGTATCCTTGTGCAAGTGTGTAACATATGTGGGACGGTTTGAGAGGAATTCGTGCATGTAACACATATGTTGGTCAAATAACTTCCATGCTATTTCATTCGGTAGACAAATTCATGGTGGATGGTTATATAAAGTAGAAGGTACGTGTCATAGCCTCCATTAATTAAAAGTTTAAATCTTATAATGAGTCAATGTTTATTGTTTAGATCAAAATATTAATTGCCATATATATTTAGACCTTGTAGTTAACAAATTGTATTTGAATGTCAAATAGTCTTTCATGTGTCATTGAAAAGGCCAAAAATAAAAATAAAAATCTGCCTTACTTACGACGCATTTTGGTGTTACCCGACGTCCTTAAAATAAATGATTTCATATTGTGAGGGGAATAATAAACAATACGGAAATCATAAAGCGATATGATCACATTAGGTGAGGTAAGAACGTCATGCATTGGAGGTCGAGGCAACGGAGGATGGAGGGCAATCATCGCCTCTTATCAATCACCAACGACGGGTTGCATACAACACCTTTGGTGGCACCTTTTTATATTTGTTCGCTTGTTTGCTTTGAGTTGTGTGTGCAGAAATAAAACAAGGTACCTCATACCCCGCCAAGATTGAAAAGAGGAGAATGTGTATTGTAGATGCCGAGAACAAAGGGAAACCGACTGAGGTAATCCTTCGACCAGCCGAGATTCTATGATCGGACTTCTTCATTGGTTGGTTTGGTGGAAGTGTGATCATCCAATAAGGGATTCATTGTGGTGAAGTGGGTGGTCATGTGCGGCAAGATCCGAGATAGCAAGATCCATACGACAATATGCAAACCTAAAAGTATGCGGAGGCATACGATTACATTTCCAAATCTTGAGATGTGCTTTCTTCCCTTGTTCACACCAAGGGGGGGAATGTTAGGAAATCATGGTAGTGTTTACATGAGTTAGAATAATAACGTGAGTTATTATTAGTTGTATTTAATTAATATTGTATGTGTGAGAATGAGTTGTTTAGGAGGTATAACAACTCATGTATTTTGAGAGTAGTTGTTACGAGTTGTTTTAAACAACTTGCATAAAATTAATGAGTGGTTGTAGGAGCCTTAATAGGCTTCTTATTTTATAGGATATGTATGTCCTATATATATGTATTTTCCGAATGTATGAACATTAGAGAGTTGTAGATTATCAATTTGAGTATTTTATTATTTGTGTATAACTGTTGCTACACTTTCAATGCCGCCTTATACCCCTCACTAACTTCAACATCCCTATATGGTGGGACCCTCTTGGGCAAAGAAAGGATCTCCGCGCTATAGTATTTTGGAGTCAAGGCAAAATCAAGAAGATGCAATGGGGTGGTCATTTTGTTCCACCTTTCAATGAGATGCGATTGCACTTCCTTAAAGAAAGTCTCTGTAGGATCTTGCTCTTTGGCATTTATGATGGTCTTAATTGACTCAATCATTGAGTCAATTCCATCATAAATCTCACCCATACATGGATGATCCATATCAACAAATCTCAACATACTTGCAATGGGCTCGGTAAAACTGAGCAAGTACTCCACACGATCCCACCATGCGTCATCAAGGATCAACAATTTCACATTTTTAGCCCTCTCACTATTTGCTTGCCTCCATACACTCCAAAGGTCACTGATAACCATGCCACTCAATGTCGCTCGCACCTTCACAAGTCGTCTCTCAAGACAAGCGTGTGTGAGGCAAATCGAGTCTCAACAACCTAATAAGAAATTAAAACAAATAAAATTAAGACAAGTAAATTTAAAACATTCAAAAATCAAAATTCTACAAATTACAAACTTATAAAATTAATTTAATGAATTTATAATTTTTTTAAAAAACTAATAATTATGTAAAAAGAAACGTTATGGGTTACCTTTAACATTTGCTTTTGTCGAGAATCTATGAAAGATGGCTTGGGAAATGTGGTGGTTGACAAACATTTGAATCTCACTTGCCTCCTCATAGACTTGTTTGATCCAAGCAATTTTTGTGCCCAATTTTTGTAACATTAAGTTGAGGGATGAACTGCACAAGGTGTTCAAAATATGTGTTCGTACCTTGCCTCAATCAATAACCATGCAGCTCTATGTTTTTTTGCGTTGTCTGTTACAACTTGGACAATGTTTTGAGGCCCCACCGCCTCAATAGATTCTACGAGGATGTTGACAATGAATTGAGCATCCTTCACCTGCACTCACAATCAATAACCCTAAAAAACATTGCCCTTTAGGACACACTGCAACCACATTGATCAATGGCCTATTTGCCTTATCTTTCCATCCGTTAGAAATGATGGGCACACCTGTTTCGAGCCATTGGTTCTTGATGGGCAGCAATGCCTCTTCAACTTTTTTTTCTTTCTTTTGACAAGAAGGTGGTGCGCACCTTTTCATACCTTGGGCTAATGTGCCCTCTAGGGGATTTATTAATACATTTCACCATATCTTGCTAGTATGGTGATCTAACAACATTAAATGGGACACCACATGCATAAATAAAGTGCCCAATACCTTGGTCGGCTATGTCCTTGCTTTCATTCTAGAATGCCCTTTCCAATGGGCTTGTATCTTTTGTTCTTTTGTGAGAAAGAGGTGAATCCTTTTCCCTCCTTCGGTTGCAACAGTGTAGACAAAAACGGGTGATTTGGGGCCACAACATCAACAGAAGGAGAAACAAGTGGCTTGCTATTTGATCTTCCTTTTTTGCCATAGGATGCTTGGATTTTAGGGCAGTTGCTACATCCGCTTCCTCTTGCTCTTTGATGTATGCAAGGGTCTTTGCACGTGGCAACCCCTTTCCATCCAACCCTCCACATGTTCTAATTCCATGGCCAATAGCCCCACACAAATGGGCTTTCACCCGACTGTAGGAGCTCTTAAATTGCATATTACATTGTGAGCAAATCCAAATAACGCCCCCTCCACCTGGTATTTGTTCTAGCTGTGTGACATGCCTCCAAAGGGGGAAGTATGGATCGAATTTGTAAGGGAGACCTTTAATACCTTGACCCACAGAACTAGAACTTGCAGCCATTTTAATTGCACAATGCATTTTAAAAAAATGAAAACAATTTAGTGTTGAGAGAATGTTTAAAATTAAATGAAATCAAATGTTGAAAAATGAAGCTTAAAACAATAACAAAAAAACAATTACAAATATTAAATACAATTATACAAACTAAAATACTTAAAAAAACCACAAAATACTTACCTCAAATCACCAAACACCTTTGTTGCAAGCTCCTTGAACTCCTTGGCACTTATTGCAAGCTCCTTGAACTATATGGCACTTGTAATCAGCCCTAAGCAATTGAAATTAGAGAAAAATGAAGGTGAGAGTCAAGTATGCAAATGTGAGGCAAGTATGCAAATGTGAGGTTAATGTGTTGTTATTGTTGTAGTTATAGAGTTTGGGAGCACATTTTAGGGTTTAGGATACTTATTTAATATTTAAAAGTTGGTTTGACTTTTTTACTTAAAAAAAAAAAAACCCGTTTTTGGCAGCCGGTATGCCTGGGTATGCCCAGGGTACCTCCTGCAGTGCCCAGGCACGTCCCAGGCACTGCAGGAGGTACCCTGGGCATACCCAGGCATACCTGCTGCCAAAAACGGGTTTTTTTTTAAGTAAAAAAGTCAAACCAACTTTTTAAATATTAAATAGCTATCCTAAACCCTAAAATGTGCTCCCAAACTCTATAACTACAACAATAACAACACATTAATACTGTATCCGTATCACCGTCATGTACCGGGTATGGTACATACTGGTACCCATACCCTGCAGGGTATGTACTGACTACATTGTAAAATGCAAATATTGTTTGTGACTGCATATTTTAGTATTGTTTCTCAATGATATCCTTGAAGAAGTAGGACTCATATCTGTACTAATGTATAACTTTCTTGTTTCATTTTACAAATGCAATAGTGTAGTTTTGACAACAAATTGAAGTGATTAGGGATGGTCTGTTTGCTTGAGGAGTGACTTTTGTGTTTCTGTTTCATAAGTGTATTTACCAGGATTTTGAAACTGATCTCTGCTGCAAGATTGAAATGAGGTTTGATTAGAGAGTTTACAAGATTGGATTTTGGGGCAGAATTGGAAATACCGAGAAGTAACTTATCTGCTGTGTACATGACTTCTAAGGTGGAATCTGGGAGAAGAAACAGTCTAAATGTGTATAACACTGTGCAAGACAGAGCATATAGTATTTTTGAAAGTAAAGTAGGACAAAGCAAAACAAATCATCAGCATACACTCGTTAGTTTCCACATTCATTGGCACTTAAGTTGGGAAGGGTACAAGGATGGCGGAGGATTTTTTCAACAGATACAACTAGAAGATCACACTTTGCAGACAGGATATAAGCAAATTCCATTGTCTATAAACTTTGTTGCATCCTACAGACCAATTAGGTGTACATGACATTAAAATTTGTCAGCATCAGTGTGAGGGGTCATTTGATGTTTGAGAATTAGCATCGAGGCCTCTATGAGATATTTGTTGAACATGTGGACTGCTCTGCCTCCTTTGCTCTTAAATCTTATGATGACAAAATATTGCCACAAAAGGGGATTTATTTGAAGGATCATTGGGATTATGATCTGCATCAATGGTATATTGGTGAGATTTAAATCAAGCTCTAAGGTCAAATAGGGTGGGCAAACCAGCCCATCAAGAGCATTGCAATATATACCTGAAAGCTGCCTTTTAAATCACAGCTTTAAGTATTGGGCCTTTTCAGAAAGACTGGAAGTGAGCGATGTTAAGGCCTTCTAGAACACTTATGAAAGATCAATGTATAATATGAAAACTAAGTTAGGGCAGTCCTAAGAAGTCCTAAAATATTGTAAGATATTGAATATTGAATTTGATGCTAACTAGAATTCAGTAGAGTACATTAGGTATAGAGAGAGGAACCAAAATACGTGGATAATAGATGTGATCGAGTGCCCAAATGTTGGCTAGAGGTGGATCAAATTGTTGTCAAGCTGCTCAGTAAATTGCAGGACCTGAAAATGTGTTCTGGATGGGTTCGTAGATGCTTGGATAGTACCATTGCTGAACCTTTCCTGGGCGCTACGAACTTATCCTTTGTGTACTTGTACTTGCTCGCTCTTTTTGTGCAGGTTCACCTATATGTACACTTTTGTTTTTGTGATATGGAATCTTGCGGTGATTGTCTCTGAATTGAACATGGCTTCTTCTTGCTTCAAACCCTATCTTTGTGTGCTCAACCTGTAAAAAGAGTTAGCATGATTGGGCTGGACTGCCTCACCACGCCCCCAATGATGTGATGAGCACTTTGCTAAGTACAACTACTTTGAAGAGGGATCAAGCCACATGTAGTTCTCCCAAACCTATGATGAGATGCAAGAGAATATATAATAGAAAATAAGACTTTGATTCGGCCCCAACTCTTGGTAACGTGAATTTGTATTTCAGATTTAACTCAACACTTAATCCAGGGCAGCAATATTGATGACTTTAGATTTGCAGCTTGTTGTGATGATGTGCTCTAAGGCATAGATGATTCAATACTTTCTCTTGATCTTCTTAGAGAGCTCTTAGATACTTCTTAGGTACCCCTAATAAGTTAGGGCAGGTTTGTATTTATAAGTGACCTTTAGTTAGTTTTTCCACTCAACCGACCCAAAAGTCTCACCTAAGCCGACTAAGCCAAGTAACCCTTTTGAAAATGTGACCGTTAAAGTCCAAGGGGACATGAGTATGTAGGAGGTGGACAAGCTCAAAGCCAAACTTGTCCACTATGTATGAAATCAGGTATGAGACGTGGAGGGCTATATAGGTGTTCAATAGCAAGTGCAGTGATTTCTGAGCAATTGACTTGAAGAGTGGTTGTCGTCTAATAGATATAGGGTGTAGGATAGAGTAGGGTGGTGGTTTTAGTTGGTCAAATAATATGATGAGTGTATACCAGAAGAAGCGCAAAATGCCTTATTGCCAAGTGCCAAAAACCAAATTTAGGGTAATACAGATTGCCCTCCTTTTAATCTAGTATTGACAATGTTGGATTAAAAGAAAAGAAACAAGCAAACACAAACTTTAAATCTCGATCATAGGATGGTGGTGTAAACTCTTGAATGTCTACGCTGATACACATGAAACCTGCAATCACATGGCAAAGACGCATAGATCAATGTTCTACAATGATGTATATAAAATTGTAAATTGAATCTGAAAATTTTGTATTGAAACTTGTAGTAAAGTGAAATGTGCACAAGAACAAGTGCACCTGAATGGCCACGTCGAATTATGTGCCCCCACTTTGTTGAATTCTGAATAGTAACTTACAATTACATGGTAAAGATATGCAGATCAATGTTCTACAATGATGAATACAAAATTGTAAATTGAATTTAAAAATTTTGTATTGAAACTTGCAGTAAAGTGAAATGTGCACAAGAATGACTACACCTGATTGGTCATGCCGAATAACACCCCCAATTTGTTGAAATCTGAATAGTGCCATGGGGCTTGCCCCCATGCAAAGTGAATGCTAAAATCTTGCTTACTTAATAGGCTTGCCCATAGTATGAACATCTTATAGCCTTGTCGATAGCTCGAGACAACTAACTAACTTAATAGCCTTGTCGGTAGCAAAAACACTTGCCAACTTAACAACCTTGTCGGTACCATGAAACAACTTGCTAATTTATTATCCTTGCCAGTAGCAGCACAAACACTTTCTAACTTAATAGCCTTGCCGATAACATGACATGTCGTAGAAGATCAACTTTTGGGCTATTGAGGCCAAGTTCAACTTTTCAGGCTGTTGAGGCCAAGTTTAACTTTTTTGGTCTCTTGAGGCAAGTATCAACTCTGTTTATGTGATAAATCTATTGAAAATTTGTCAAAATTGAGTTGTATCCAATTTGAAATTGTGTAAAATGTCACTAATATGATTAAATCTGTGTAAAAATGTCACTAATGCACTTGAATCTATGTACTCTAGGTTGAAATGTGTGTGAACCTCTAAACAAGCCTACAATATGCCCCCTTTTTGAGGTGACATATGCGCTGTGCATATCACTCATCTCAAAAGAAAAGTGGTAAAACACATCACATGTAAAAAGATAAACCATATAAAGCACTATACTACAATTGGTTTATTAAGTCTAAATTAAATAATACTTCATATAAGGTAAAATTTGTGAACAAACATAGTTAAAATCATTATCCTTTTCATAAGTAATATAAGTTTAAAAACGTATTGTAGATAGTTAAGGGCTCCTCCCCCAGCTATATAGCTAGAGTCTAGTAGGCCGTCGCCCTATCTCTGGGTATGATTACATAAATCATGATATAATCATTATAGAACAAACATAGAATGTGTCATCCAGCTTATGTGAATATTATTAGAAGTCTAAACAGATAATCAGTCAAAACATAACGAGGCTCAAAGATAAACACTAGTAACACCACACAACACAAAGGATCCTTCGACATACACATGACATGACGACACACACAATGCAATGGGGCCATCACAAAACATTTGACTAATTTGATAACTTGACTGCTATGACAGCCCAATGACATGATGACTCAACCAACACTGATATGAGTAACAATCATGCAAGAAGCATAGAGCACATAAGAATCGTACATTCACACATAGAAGCATAGAGAAATCGAGAAGCATACAGTCACATTAAAACCTAGACCAATCAAGAATTGTACAACAGTGAAGCACAAAGCATACAATATACATATCAGTCAAGAAATATGAAATTATGCAATAGCAATTAGTGTAGAAGCACACAAGAATACATGTGAAAAATTTGTATAGCATGGAGGATGTCATAATCAGTTTTTGGCAACTAGTATGGAGCAAGCAATGTCAATATAGTACGGAGAAGCATAGAGAAATCGAGAAGCATACAGTCACATTAAAACATATACCAATCAAGAATCGTACAACAGTGAAGCACAAATCATACAATATACATATCAGTCAAGAAATATGAAATCATGCAATAGCAATTAGTGTAGAAGCACACAAGAATACATGTGAAAAATTTGTATAGCATGGAGGATGTCATAATCAGTTTTTGGCAACTAGTATGGAGCAAGCAATGTCAATACATATAAGCAAACAATGTCATCGTCAAGTAAATTACAATACAATATCTATAGTAATACATGTCATAAAGTATAAGCTAGTACAAGGCATTTAATAAGTAACTCTATATCACCAATAGACCAGAGAAAATGGAAGATATAGTCTGAAAAACTATATGTGAATATATCCCCTTTGTAGGCATGCCCTTAATGTGGAATAGGTTGCCCCAAAGTATAAGACTAAAGAGTTGCACATGTGTGTGTCTATGGTAATGTCTAGTTTGTATGTCCTATAGTTCACTCATGTATAAGTTATAACTTAACAGGCCAATGTGTATAGAAGTAGATATGTAATGTGCTAAAGCATGATGAATAACATGCCCTAACCAAGATGTTTCGTATTCTAAAATACAGAGACGGTTATTCCTTATTTCTATTTTTTTCAAGCTATAGGATTTTAAGTTGCTATTAATTTTGGGAGCATATGTAATAACAAAACAAATCACACACAGGTCCTGGTTTTGGATTTTTGCAATATCTGATTGTTTTTGAATTTTTGAATAAGTGCACACAATAGATAAAGCTTGAATCAACACACAAGAGGCCAAAGGGCATAGGCTGCAAATGTAGAAGAATGGGGGCGGTGTTCTAGGTAACTATGATTCCCTCAACAATCCCATGAACCCATGCATGTGGTGCATCGTCGGGTAATCTGTAAAACTAGTTGTGAGAAGAATGAGCCTTTGCACAAATGAAAATCTCGATATCCAAATAAAAGAGTGCAAACAAGCAAATAGGTGAAAAAGAAACTATGTATGATACTTTGCATGGGTGCTCTCGAGTACAAAGGCACATAGGAATGCTATCCTATGATCTTGTTGATATCATTGTGATAAGGTCCTACATCGAGAGGTGCAAGTCATGTGTGCCATGTCATAGGAATGATGGAGGTAACTCGACTCATTAATCTGAGAAATAATCATGTGTCATATAGTAATCGGAGTTGTTTAAACTAGTAGAATGCATATGGATAAGATGCGGGTTGGTAATAGTCATAGTAACATGTGTTCTCCACTGCGTGTCAAGAGAATGCCTCAAAGTGTCCTTTGTGGGATTCATGCACAAGGTTATTGTAAGACCAACATGGCTAGGTAATAAAGGTTGAACTTGAGTAGGAAGTGTTGGCAAAGGCTAGTCAATATTGACGAATACTTCAAAATTTCTCTAGGGATAAAACTAGTAATTGTACGTGAAATGTACGATGTGAACGCCGAAAGGGATATAGTGAAGAAGCGAAATTGGATGGAGAGGAACAATGGGAAAGGAAGATGGGTGTAGCAAATGGCGTTTGAGGGTGGAGAAGTGCATGGGAAAGGAAAGAGGAATTGAGGAGCCAATGTGAAAATAAACTCTCTACGAAGAGCACGACATGTTTGTCAATCAAAAGAAGGAGAAAACTCGTGATGGGGAAGACGTAGATGAAACAGTAGAGGGAGATATCTAAAAATGCAAGTAGCGGATGTTGCTTTGAGGCGAATACTTGTTTGAATTTGCAGCTCTTGACTTTATTGGGTTGTTAGAAAAAACGTAAATGTAAGGGGAATTTGAATGCATGTTTCATGGAACATGTTAGGGACAAGAAGTCGTAGTGTGTACTTGGAATGCTTATGTAGCGATTTCATGCAAAATTTAGATTGGTGTTTTTCTCCAGCTATCAGGTTAACGATTAGGGTAGTGTAGTATTCACGCGTGTGCAATTTACATCGAAAGGGGAAAAATAAAAAAGGGAAAAGCCAACATGTTCCAATTTCGAGACCTAACTCGCAAAGAATACTTGTTACTGAACTGTGTAGCCTTTCAACACTAAAGCGGGATGGATACAAGCAATGGGAAAAAATGTTGGGATGTAGATCTAGAGACCCAAAACTTAGAAGCCTCTATTACCCACATTTCATTGGTAGACCTGGAGCTAAGGGTACTTCATAGGAGGAGCTAGTGGGAGTGACACTGCTACTGCTTGTGGTTCTAATGAGCCGCATGATGGTGTTGATGCTCACGACGAAGACATTGGAGAGCAATATGATTATGAATATAATGAATATACTGATTTGTCTTTTGTTTATGCATTGTAACATTCGCACAATGTACTTGTTTTAAGTTCAACCAATGAATATCATGACATTCGGAATTGAACCATCTGTATGTATTGTGGTTATTTAGCTTAATTTGTTAACCCTATGCATATTATATGGTTAATTTTGCTTATTTGGCTATATTTTTTTGTACGGACGTACCGAAACCATAAGTATGTGCCAAAACAAAAATCGCCAGTGCCAGATCCCTGTACCCGTATTGGCACCCATACCCATAACCAGCTACCTAGATTACTAAGTATATAACGTGGTATATACAATATAAGATAATGTAAAGCATTTCATATAATATAATTCTATAATATAACCTAAAGCAAATAGTAATACGAAGTTAAAGGTCTATAATCTGACCTCAATTACAGAATACAAAATAATCTGAAGTAAAAGAGGGTGTAGAGTGTGAGCTGTTGCCACCATGGAGGCTTGTTTTATCAAAAAAATGAAGAATGGCAACCACCACAATGCTATGGAAATGCAACAAAACAGCTTACGAGTAAACCCGTGATTGAGTTTTACCAAGAACGTTGTATGGAGACACTGTAATGACAGATGACCTCTTGAAGAGTTAGTGAGATTTTTGCTTTTTAATTTGAGGTCAGTACAATTAAAATTGTCAAGGCAAATCAAGTGCTCTTTTCAAAAAATTGGCAATTCTTCTTTCTGTGAAGTTTTCCAAACTCGGTGATGTAGCATGTAGGGTGCTTGAACACTTGTCACATGTGCATGCAAAAGGTGCTTAGTGTGACACATGCCACTAAATGCACAAAGGGGATCATTTTGAATACTTCTACATTTGCAGCACCATATTGGACATGTCGCGTGTATGCATACAAGGGGGTGCTTGTTGTAAAATGGCAGAGCCTTATCACACGTACATGCAATGGTGTGCAGGTTAGACACCTCACTCATGCATGCAAGTAAGGGGGTGCATGATGGACACTTATTGGGCATGTTTGCAAGGGTGTGTGTGATTGATACTTGTCAAACAAGCATGCAAGGGGAGCGCATGGTGGAAACTTGTCAAACACGCACGCAAGGGGATGCATGATGGACACTTGTCACACATGCATCAAGGATGATGGACGGTTTACTCTCATCACACGTATATGCTTGAGTAATGAAAAAGTTAACAATATGATATTGTGACCTCATTTATTACAATTATGTAAGGTGCAACCAGGTCATTTAGATCCCGCAGTAAACATTAATTAACCCTATCATAGGTTAACCCTCTTCTTCTATGGTGGACACTTGCATTAAATGTGGTGTAGAACACCACCACACCTACATGCAAGAGATATCATCGACACTAAGTTTTGAGTCATAATTAAGTTCACTATATGCGGTGTTCTAGGTAACTATGATTCCCTCAACAATCCCATTGAACCCATGCATGTGGTGCATCGTCGGGTAATCTGTAAAACTAGTTGTGAGAAGAATGAGCCTTCGCACAAATGAAAATCTCGATATCCAAATAAAAGAGTGCAAACAAGCAAATAGGTGAAAAAGAAACTATGTATGATACTTTGCATGGGTGCTCTCGAGTACAAAGGCACATAGGAATGCTATCCTATGATCTTGTTGATATCATTGTGATAAGGTCCTACATCGAGAGGTGCAAGTCATGTGTGCCATGTCATAGGAATGATGGAGGTAACTCGACTCATTAATCGAGAAATAATCATGTGTCATATAGTAATCGGAGTTGTTTAAACTAGTAGAATGCATATGGATAAGATGCGGGTTGGTAATAGTCATAGTAACATGTGTTCTCCCTGCGTGTCAAGAGAATGCCTCGGTGTCCTGTGGGATTCATGCACAAGGTTATTGTAAGACCAACATGGCTAGGTAATAAAGGTTGAACTTGAGTAGGAAGTGTTGGCAAAGGCTAGTCAATATTGACGAATACTTCAAAATTTCTCTAGGGATAAAACTAGTAATTGACGTGAAATGTACGATGTGAACGTCGAAAGGGATATAGTGAAGAAGCGAAATTGGATGAAGAGGAACAATGGGAAAGGAAGATGGGTGTAGCAAATGGTGTTTGAGGGTGGAGAAGTGCATGGGAAAGGAAAGAGGAATTGAGGAGCCAATGTGAAAATAAACTCTCTACAAAGAGCACGACATGTTTGTCAATCAAAAGAAGGAGAAAACTTGTGTTGGGGAAGACGTAGATGAAACTGTAGAGGGAGATATCTAAAAATGCAAGTAGCGGATGTTTTTGAGGCGAATACTTGTTTGAATTTGCAGCTCTTGACTTTATTGGGTTGTTAGAAAAAATGTAAATGTAAGGGGAATTTGAATGCATGTTTCATGGGACATGTTAGGGACAAGAAGACGTAGAGTGTACTTAGAATGCTTAGGTAGCGATTTCATGCAAAATTTAGATTGGTGTTTTTCTCCAACTATCAGGTTAACGATTAGGGTAGTGTAGTATTCACGCGAGTGCAATTTACATCTAAAGGGGAAAATAAAAAGGAAAAGCCAACATGTTCCAATTTCGAGACCTAAGCGCAAAGAATACTTGTTATCGAACAGTGTAGCCTTTCAACACTAAAGCGGGATGGATACAAGCAATGGGAAAAAAATGTTGGGATGTAGATCTAGAGACCCAAAACTTAGAAGCCTCTATTACCCACATTTCATTGGTAGACCTGGAGCTAAGGGTACTTCATAGGAGGAGCTAGTGGGAGTGACACTGCTACACGCTTGTGGTTCTAATGAACCACATGATGGTGTTGATGCTCTCGATGAAGACATTGGAGAGCAATATGATTATGAATATAATGAATATGCTGATTTGTCTTTTGTTTATACATTGTAACATTTGCACAATGTACTTGTTCTAAGTTCAACCAATGAATATCATGACATTCGGAATTGAACCATCTGTATGTATTGTGGTTATTTAGCTTAATTTGTTAACCCTATGCATATTATATGGTTAATTTTGCTTATTTGGCTATATTTTTTTGTACGGACGCCGAAACCATAAGTATGTGCCAAAACAAAAATCGCCAGTGCCAGATCCCTGTACCCGTATTGGCACCCATACCCATAACCAGCTACCTAGATTACTAAGTATATAACGTGGTATATACAATATAAGATAATGTAAAGCATTTCATATAATATAATTCTATAATATAACCTAAAGCAAATAGTAATACGAAGTTAAAGGTCTATAATCTGACCTCAATTACAGAATACAAAATAATCTGAAGTAAAAGAGGGTGTAGAGTGTGAGCTGTTGCCACCATGGAGGCTTGTTTTATCAAAAAAATGAAGAATGGCAACCACCACAATGCTATGGAAATGCAACAAAACAGCTTACGAGTAAACCCGTGATTGAGTTTTACCAAGAACGTTGTATGGAGACACTGTAATGACAGATGACCTCTTGAAGAGTTAGTGAGATTTTTGCTTTTTAATTTGAGGTCAGTACAATTAAAATTGTCAAGGCAAATCAAGTGCTCTTTTCAAAAATTGGCAATTCTTCTTTTCGTGAAGTTTTCCAAACTCGGTGATGTAGCATGTAGGGTGCTTGAACACTTGTCACATGTGCATGCAAAAGGTGCTTAGTGTGACACATGCCACTAAATGCACAAAGGGGATCATTTTGAATACTTCTACATTTGCAGCACCATATTGGACATGTCGCGTGTATGCATACAAGGGGGTGCTTGTTGTAAAATGGCAGAGCCTTATCACACGTACATGCAATGGTGTGCAAAGTTAGACACCTCACTCATGCATGCAAGTAAGGGGGTGCATGATGGACACTTATGGGCATGTTTTGCGAGGGTGTGTGTGATTGATACTTGTCAAACAAGCATGCAAGGGGAGCGCATGGTGGAAACTTGTCAAACACGCACGCAAGGGGATGCATGATGGACACTTGTCACACATGCATCAAGGATGATGGACGGTTTACTCTCATCACACGTATATGCTTGAGTAATGAAAAAGTTAACAATATGATATTGTGACCTCATTTATTACAAGTATGTAAGGGTGCAACCAGGTCATTTAGATCCCGCAGAGAAACATTAATTAACCCTATCATAGGTTAACCCCTCTTCTTCTATGGTGGACACTTGCATTAAATGTGGTGTAGAACACCGGTCACACCTACATGCAAGAGATATCATCGACACTAAGTTTTGAGTCATAATTAAGTTCACTATATGCGGTGTTCTAGGTAACTATGATTCCCTCAACAATCCCATTGAACCCATGCATGTGGTGCATCGTCGGGTAATCTGTAAAACTAGTTGTGAGAAGAATGAGCCTTTCGCTGACAAATGAAAATCTCGATATCCAAATAAAAGAGTGCAAACAAGCAAATAGGTGAAAAAGAAACTATGTATGATACTTTGCATGGGTGCTCTCGAGTACAAAGGCACATAGGAATGCTATCCTATGATCTTGTTGATATCATTGTGATAAGGTCCTACATCGAGAGTGCAAGTCATGTGTGCCATGTCATAGGAATGATGGAGGTAATCGACTCATTAATCGAGAAATAATCATGTGTCATATAGTAATCGGAGTTGTTTAAACTAGTAGAATGCATATGGATAAGATGCGGGTTGGTAATAGTCATAGTAACATGTGTTCTCCACTCGCGTGTCAAGAGAATGCCTCGAGTGTCCTTTGTGGGATTCATGCACAAGGTTATTGTAAGACCAACATGGCTAGGTAATAAAGGTTGAACTTGAGTAGGAAGTGTTGGCAAAGGCTAGTCAATATTGACGAATACTTCAAAATTTCTCTAGGGATAAAACTAGTAATTGTACGTGAAATGTACGATGTGAAAGTCGAAAGGGATATAGTGAAGAAGCGAAATTGGATGAACCAGAACAATGGGAAAGGAAGATGGGTGTAGCAAATGGTGTTTGAGGGTGGAGAAGTGCATGGGAAAGGAAAGAGGAATTGAGGAGCCAATTTGAAAATAAACTCTCTACAAAGAGCACGACATGTTTGTCAATCAAAAGAAGGAGAAAACTTGTGTTGGGGAAGACGTAGATGAAACTGTAGAGGGAGATATCTAAAAATGCAAGTAGCGGATGGAAAATGTTGCCGAGGCGAATACTTGTTTGAATTTGCAGCTCTTGACTTTATTGGGTTGTTAGAAAAAAAGTAAATGTAAGGGGAATTTGAATGCATGTTTCATGGGACACGTTAGGGACAAGAAGACGTAGAGTGTACTTAGAATGCTTAGGTAGCGATTTCATGCAAAATTTAGATTGGTGTTTTTCTCCAGCTATCGGGGTTAACGATTAGGGTAGTGTAGTATTCACGCGAGTGCAATTTACGTCTAAAGGGGAAAAATAAAAAAGGAAAAGCCAACATGTTCCAATTTCGAGACCTAACCGCAAAGAATACTTGTTACATCGAACCTGTGTAGCCTTTCAACACTAAAGCAGGATGGATACAAGCAATGGAAAAAAATGTTGGGATGTAGATCTAGAGACCCAAAACTTAGAAGCCTCTATTACCCACATTTCATTGGTAGACCCGGGAGCTAAGGGTACTTCATAGGAGGAGCTAGTGGGAGTGACACTCGCTACGCTTGTGGTTCTAATGAGCCGCATGATGGTGTTGATGCTCACGACGAAGACATTGGAGAGCAATATGATTATGAATATAATGAATATGCTGATTTGTCTTTTGTTTATGCATTGTAACATTTGCACAATGTACTTGTTTTAAGTTCAACCAATGAATATCATGACATTCGAATTGAACCATCTGTATGTATTGTGGTTATTTAGCTTATTTTGTTTACTCTATGCATATTATATGGTTAATTTTGCTTATTTGGCTATATTTTTTTGTACGGACGTACGCCGAAACCATAAGTATGTGCCAAAACAAAAATCGCCAGTGCCAGATCCCTGTACCCGTATTGGCACCCATACCCATAACCAGCTACCTAGATTACTAAGTATATAACGTGGTATATACAATATAAGATAATGTAAAGCATTTCATATAATATAATTCTATAATATAACCTAAAGCAAATAGTAATACGAAGTTAAAGGTCTATAATCTGACCTCAATTACAGAATACAAAATAATCTGAAGTAAAAGAGGGTGTAGAGTGTGAGCTGTTGCCACCATGGAGGCTTGTTTTATCAAAAAAATGAAGAATGGCAACCACCACAATGCTATGGAAATGCAACAAAACAGCTTACGAGTAAACCCGTGATTGAGTTTTACCAAGAACGTTGTATGGAGACACTGTAATGACAGATGACCTCTTGAAGAGTTAGTGAGATTTTTGCTTTTTAATTTGAGGTCAGTACAATTAAAATTGTCAAGGCAAATCAAGTGCTCTTTTCAAAAAATTGGCAATTCTTCTTTCTGTGAAGTTTTCCAAACTCGGTGATGTAGCATGTAGGGTGCTTGAACACTTGTCACATGTGCATGCAAAAGGTGCTTAGTGTGACACATGCCACTAAATGCACAAAGGGGATCATTTTGAATACTTCTACATTTGCAGCACCATATTGGACATGTCGCGTGTATGCATACAAGGGGTGCTTGTTGTAAAATGGCAGAGCCTTATCACACGTACATGCAATGGTGTGCAGGTTAGACACCTCACTCATGCATGCAAGTAAGGGGGTGCATGATGGACACTTATTGGGCATGTTTGCAAGGGTGTGTGTGATTGATACTTGTCAAACAAGCATGCAAGGAGCGCATGGTGGAAACTTGTCAAACACGCACGCAAGGGGATGCATGATGGACACTTGTCACACATGCATCAAGGATGATGGACGGTTTACTCTCATCACACGTATATGCTTGAGTAATGAAAAAGTTAACAATATGATATTGTGACCTCATTTATTACAAGTATGTAAGGTGCAACCAGGTCATTTAGATCCCACTTGAGAAACATTAATTAACCCTATCATAGGTTAACCCCTCTTCTTCTATGGTGGACACTTGCATTAAATGTGGTGTAGAACACCCGATCACACCTACATGCAAGAGATATCATCGACACTAAGTTTTGAGTCATAATTAAGTTCACTATATGCGGTGTTCTAGGTAACTATGATTCCCTCAACAATCCCATTGAACCCATGCATGTGGTGCATCGTCGGGTAATCTGTAAAACTAGTTGTGAGAAGAATGAGCCTTTGCACAAATGAAAATCTCGATATCCAAATAAAAGAGTGCAAACAAGCAAATAGGTGAAAAAGAAACTATGTATGATACTTTGCATGGGTGCTCTCGAGTACAAAGGCACATAGGAATGCTATCCTATGATCTTGTTGATATCATTGTGATAAGGTCCTACATCGAGAGGTGCAAGTCATGTGTGCCATGTCATAGGAATGATGGAGGTAACCGACTCATTAATCGAGAAATAATCATGTGTCATATAGTAATCGGAGTTGTTTAAACTAGTAGAATGCATATGGATAAGATGCGGGTTGGTAATAGTCATAGTAACATGTGTTCTCCACTGCGTGTCAAGAGAATGCCTCGGTGTCCTTTGTGGGATTCATGCACAAGGTTATTGTAAGACCAACATGGCTAGGTAATAAAGGTTGAACTTGAGTAGGAAGTGTTGGCAAAGGCTAGTCAATATTGACGAATACTTCAAAATTTCTCTAGGGATAAAACTAGTAATTGTACGTGAAATGTACGATGTGAAAGTCGAAAGGGATATAGTGAAGAAGCGAAATTGGATGAAACGAACAATGGGAAAGGAAGATGGGTGTAGCAAATGGTGTTTGAGGGTGGAGAAGTGCATGGGAAAGGAAAGAGGAATAGAGGAGCCAATTTGAAAATAAACTCTACAAAGAGCACGACATGTTTTTCAATCGAAAGAAGGAGAAAACTTGTGTTGGGGAAGACGTAGATGAAACTGTAGAGGGAGATATCTCAAAATGCAAGTAGCGGATGGAAAATGTTGCCGAGGCGAATACTTGTTTGAATTTGCAGCTCTTGACTTTATTGGGTTGTTAGAAAAAAAGTAAATGTAAGGGGAATTTGAATGCATGTTTCATAGGACATGTTAGGGACAAGAAGATGTAGAGTGTACTTAGAATGCTTAGGTAGCGATTTCATGCAAAATTTAGATTGGTGTTTTTCTCCAACTATCAAAGTTAACGATTAGGGTAGTGTAGTATTCACGCGAGTGCAATTTACATCTAAAGGGGAAAAATAAAAAGGGAAAAGCCAACATGTTCCAATTTCGAGACCTAACTCGCAAAGAATACTTGTTACTTGAACTGTGTAGCCTTTCAACACTAAAGCGGGATGGATACAAGCAATGGGAAAAAAATGTTGGGATGTAGATCTAGAGACCCAAAACTTAGAAGCCTCTATTACCCACATTTCATTGGTAGACTGGAGCTAAGGGTACTTCATAGGAGGAGCTAGTGGGAGTGACACTGCTATCGCTTGTGGTTCTAATGAGCCGCATGATGGTGTTGATGCTCACGACGAAGACATTGGAGAGCAATATGATTATGAATATAATGAATATACTGATTTGTCTTTTGTTTATGCATTGTAACATTCGCACAATGTACTTGTTTTAAGTTCAACCAATGAATATCATGACATTCGGAATTGAACCATCTGTATGTATTGTGGTTATTTAGCTTAATTTGTTAACCCTATGCATATTATATGGTTAATTTTGCTTATTTGGCTATATTTTTTTGTACGGACGCACCGAAACCATAAGTATGTGCCAAAACAAAAATCGCCAGTGCCAGATCCCTGTACCCGTATTGGCACCCATACCCATAACCAGCTACCTAGATTACTAAGTATATAACGTGGTATATACAATATAAGATAATGTAAAGCATTTCATATAATATAATTCTATAATATAACCTAAAGCAAATAGTAATATGAAGTTAAAGGTCTATAATCTGACCTCAATTACAGAATACAAAATAATCTGAAGTAAAAGAGGGTGTAGAGTGTGAGCTGTTGCCACCATGGAGGCTTGTTTTATCAAAAAAATGAAGAATGGCAACCACCACAATGCTATGGAAATGCAACAAAACAGCTTACGAGTAAACCCGTGATTGAGTTTTACCAAGAACGTTGTATGGAGACACTGTAATGACAGATGACCTCTTGAAGAGTTAGTGAGATTTTGCTTTTTAATTTGAGGTCAGTACAATTAAAATTGTCAAGGCAAATCAAGTGCTCTTTTCAAAAAATTGGCAATTCTTCTTTCTGTGAAGTTTTCCAAACTCGGTGATGTAGCATGTAGGGTGCTTGAACACTTGTCACATGTGCATGCAAAAGGTGCTTAGTGTGACACATGCCACTAAATGCACAAAGGGGATCATTTTGAATACTTCTACATTTGCAGCACCATATTGGACATGTCGCGTGTATGCATACAAGGGGGTGCTTGTTGTAAAATGGCAGAGCCTTATCACACGTACATGCAATGGTGTGCAGGTTAGACACCTCACTCATGCATGCAAGTAAGGGGGTGCATGATGGACACTTATTGGGCATGTTTGCAAGGGTGTGTGTGATTGATACTTGTCAAACAAGCATGCAAGGGGAGCGCATGGTGGAAACTTGTCAAACACGCACGCAAGGGGATGCATGATGGACACTTGTCACACATGCATCAAGGATGATGGACGGTTTACTCTCATCACACGTATATGCTTGAGTAATGAAAAAGTTAACAATATGATATTGTGACCTCATTTATTACAAGTATGTAAGGTGCAACCAGGTCATTTAGATCCCGCAGTAAACATTAATTAACCCTATCATAGGTTAACCCCTCTTCTTCTATGGTGGACACTTGCATTAAATGTGGTGTAGAACACCAGTCACACCTACATGCAAGAGATATCATCGACACTAAGTTTTGAGTCATAATTAAGTTCACTATATGAGGTTGCAACCTCATTTTTACTGGAAGTACAAAAGGTTGCAACTAGGTCTTTTAGATCCCATAGTAAACATTAAGTCTCACAGGATAACCTTTGATCCCAAAGCATCCCTCTTTTCTCCTGAAGGGTACCAATCTATCTAGACTCTTGCTCGACCCCAAAGCATCAATGATCTTACACCTTCTAGAGATTTGATTTTACCTGTGCAAAAACCAAACTGCCTGCAACATGCCTCCCTCCACATGTATATGGAGGTTATGTGTAGAAGTTGGATTTAACATCTATGCTATTTGTAAAACTGAAGAAATATCTCCAAAATGGGAAGACAACTCATGAAAAGCTAATACAAGGTAACAGCTAGTCTTGCGACACCATAACCTCAATATCCATGTTCCCATGCAATAGGCTTCTTGCAATTTTTATTTATCTTATTTAAATGCTTCAAATGAATCATTCAAACTGTAAAAGAATTGTTCACCATGCTACAATCGTGCATGTTACAATATAAAATTAGTGCAGGATGAAGGCTAATTAGGATTGTACAGCATGCTACAATCACAGATGATGCAGGGATTTTTGCCACATTTCATTCAAAGTGTGACATAGATTCTAGCAGAGAAACGAAAGATTGGAGTTATTGAGTCTTGTCTTGCAGAACTAGTTGTACAATGCTTGCTTGAAGTATTTTAGATATAAACAGGTTTCTGCTTGTTGAAAGTATGGATTTATCGGTTTCTTATATATTATTTATTGATGAAGGGGACGTCTTTGTGGAGATGTTCCCTAAATTGTATTTTTTCGCTCATTGGTTTACATCATTTGTGATTGAAAGCAGATTGTTGGAATTCTCCTGCTTCAGATTTCAAACTGATTCTCTAAAGAGTTTGTTATTGGCATTATCTTTTCATAAAGATGAATATAAATTAATGTTCTATCATGTAAAATTATTTGATTCATTGTGTTGTTGCAGATTTGTATCTGTTAGCATTGGTCACCTTCTAACTAATTTGAGGCCTTCTCCCAGCTTAATGAGTATTAGATGCTGCATTTCTGCTATTAATAGTTATTATGCTCAACATTAAATTGGACATTGCTTCTTGAACCTATGTTGTTAGAAATCAAGATTGTGCATTTCTGATTGATGGCGTGGTTTGTTAATATCTCCTACTCTTTCTAATAAGCTGGAAGGACTTCCTTTATTATAGCCTGCTAATGTCATTATTTGTTCGATCCGGTGCTAAAAATAGATTAGTTCCATGTTTATCGTATACTAAGATTGTACCAATCATCCCTGGACTCTTTTAAAGGAAACTTGTTCAAAAATTCAAGTAGCTGTGAAACAGCTTAAATCCATGTTTCAATGTACTTAAAAACATGTTGCCACCTATGGTGAGCTTGGAGGAAGGACATCATATGGATTTTGGAGTTTATACCAAATATAAGCAGTGAGCACTACTTGTCTTACAACTGTATATTGTACCATATCTGTTTATGCAAATTATTGCTTCTAATATATAAGTGACAAGTCTATTTGTGGCAAAAATCGACTCAATCAAATTGTTGCTTCTAATATATAAGTATATACATAGCAAAAATCCATTCATGCAAATGGTTTGCTTCTAATATGTCTATGTGTGGCATAATACCTTGGCAAAATTTCCCCTCCCCAAGACCAAGTTGCCAGATTAAGTTTTTAGTATTGATGACAGCTGCCATTCAGCTTGATGCCATACAAACAGGAGACATGTTTTGCCCTTATGGCCCCCTAGTATACAGGAGGTGTGTGCTTGGTAGTGGAGTGCTTTGAATTTGTATGATATTTTGGTTTTCCTCTGGGCAGAGCATGACCTACGCACCAGTTTTATTCTGTTTCAAGAAGATTCAACAACATGAAATGCAATTTGTGACTGGAAACAGGGTTTGAGAGGATTCCTGTGAATGTGTTCCTACATTTATTTCACTTTTTTGTTCCATTTGAAAGGTTCATCATTCTCATACAGAAACATGATCATGATCACATCATAGATGTCAGCATCTAGTATTAGGATCCTCTATTTTACTTGCGTACACGTAGCACACATGAATAATTTTTAATGATAGGAAACAGGAAATTTGACCCAGTGAACGGTAGAAATTTGCGTTTCCTTTATATTTATTATTTGTAGAATTTTGATGTCTTTATTGACGTATGAAACTAATCCATTATGGCTATGTTTCAAAGTGCTGCTTTTGATCATTTTGAGTAGTTCTGAGTTTACTGCAGCTTGAACCATCCTAGAAACGACCCTTTGAAATGTGGGTGTTTTGGGGCTGCTCAAGAAACGTTTTCTAGTCACTTTAAATGTAATAATGGCCAAGAAATGGCCATTGTAGCCAGAAACAGGTTTGGGCCATCCTTACGGAATTGCAGCCAGAAGATATGCTTCTGGTTATAGAGATAATATGTATTTTGATGCCATAGATTTGGTTCAAGTTTGGTGTTTTTGCTTTCTACGAGGCAGGACACTCATTTATTCCAGTTTTTTTCAGTCTTTTATGATCAGAGTTGCGGGCAATTCTTTATCATCGTGCACCTCCATCGAATGGTCATTTCAACAGAATCTAAAACATTTCCAATCAAACAAATATAGAAATGGAAATAGGGAGTTATAAATATTTCACCATTCTGATTTGCAAATACTAATTATAATGTCTCCCCAGCAACAGAGCATGCCAATCATTGGCACTTTTAATGAATGAGATTGAGCATTTATAACCAAAGGAAGCTTTTGCCCTAGTTGAGTATCACACAGGATTACAGTAGCTGTCTAATTTGGTAATAGCTTTTGAAAAGTAATATTTGTTGATTTTAGCTGTAAATTGCTGTATCTAATTGTTTTAAGAAGTTTGGAGATAACATGCACTTTACTGCATTATGTGTTGAGATGTATAAATTAGCTTATACATCTTATTTGTTACATTTTAGGCTCATAAACTATCTTGCACATCTTATTTCACATATTTAATGTGGATGTATTTAGCTTTACGGGTAATTGTTCTTGATGCAATAAAACCATATTAATATGTAGTGTCTGCAATCTACCCATATATTACTTCGAGGGTTACCATTACTAGTATTGCATTATGTGTTGAGATGCATAAATTACCTTACATATCTTATTTGCTACATTTTAGGCACATAAAGTATCTTGCGCAGCTTATTTCTTATATATTCTGTGCATGTATATAGTTTTACTTGTATTGTTCTAGATGCAGTAAACACATATTAATGTGTAGTGGCTGTGATCTGCCTGTGTATTTTTTCGACAGTTTACTTTAATGGTACTTGCATTTGTCAAGACCACTGTAAATTACAGTTTTCCTTCGATGATGAACCAAGGGAAGGAAAGAGTTGTAATATGGGAATCAAACAGGTAAATTTAAGAAGGGCTTTTTGAAATGGTGGGTCTAAAAACACAAACTGATCTGTATGATGGAAAATGCAGATATGTCAAAAGTATCCATGGATGTTTTTACTACTTGTTTCATCTATTCGCATTCAGTTTATGAATAATTCTTTTTAATGTGTGTATTACAATTATTTGAGATTTCTGCTGACTGTTTTTTCTCACATTGTTGCAGTATAAGCATTTTCTTCTTTGCAAAAGAGGGCACAAATTGTAGTTTAACAGCACTGAAGCCACATATTTTTACCCCAGTGAAGGTCCCATTTGAAAAGGGACTTGGACAGAAATTCCAGCAGCCCTCGGGGACAGGAATTGATCTTTCTTTATTGGATGAGCTCGATCTAACAAAAGAGGGCCCGGATGAGGTGTTTCCTCTTGTGATCAGGGCAGAAGCATGCCCAACAAACCCAGCATCAGATGATTTTAATGTTGCTGATGAACAAATTGGCAACCCATTGCCCAAATCAGTCAATTCTCAGATTACACAAGCTGTACTAGAAAAGAAGGATGGTGGAGAGTATCGGGTCAAAGTAATTAAACAGATACTGTGGGTTGATGGTGTGCGATATGAGTTACAGGAAATTTATGGTATTGGAAATTCTGCGGGACTGAATTTGATGCTAACGATCCTGGGAAAGAATGTGTTATCTGCATGTCAGAACCTAGGGACACAACTGTGTTACCCTGTCGACATATGGTATGATCAATCTCTTCTCTGGATTTCAGTGCAGGTTGACTTCTTGGTTTCCATTTATAATATTTTGTTTTAATATTTGTGAGTGCTAACCTCAACCCCATTTTCTTTCAGTGCATGTGCAGTGAATGTGCAAAAGTTCTCAGATTCCAGACAAATCGTTGTCCCATTTGTAAATCGACCAGTAGAGCGACTTATGGAGATAAAGGTTAATAAGACTGAAGAATGAAGATAATGATTTTGAGGATGCATATTGGAGAAGAAAAAATAAAGTTATCATTTCCGTCAGAATGCATCCTTGTTCATTGGGGGCTAAAACTGTAAAATGTTTTTGTTGGAGCCTTTGGAATTTTATGTAGCTATAATTGTTCACTGATTTTATTCTTTGTACATATTACTCGAGCAGTTTGCAATTATCTGTTTTTGAATGCTTTTGTGTTATTTATGGGCTATACTTGTCCCGGTCAAGCTGAATGGTCACCAAGGAACTTTTTTCCAACGTATATGTACATGGTGATTATCCAGCATGATTCTGATAGTTCACTGCAAACTGTATAGGTTCAATGATGTTACTCTTCATTTAAAACATTGCTGTTGCAGAATTGCAAATGCTCGGATTTAATGATATCATTTGAGCTTTATTTGGGTAACACTTCCAGAAGGGTTTAAAGAGGCAGAATAAAAAGGCTGCATCCTTTTTATGTTTCACATTTGATATGGAAGTTAGTTTTTCTGAATTACAGGTCTATGTTTAGCGACAGATGTGAGTTCTTGCTAATAGTTGCAATCCAAGAGGGAATGTAAAACCTAGATATAAGGCAGTGCAATATCAGGAATATATGTTTATAGAGCAGAACTGATTTTGAAGAGTTTATTCAATTTGTCTTTGCTGCTTTATCTGACTAAACATTCAGATATTCTATATGGGAAGAACCTCCAAAAAGGAACTCATTGCATAAAGAAAGAATGTAAATGAGTTTGATTCTGTTATTTGACTGTGACACCACCATCTGTAAGAGGTGATTGGGTGTGTCTGACTAACATGGAAAATAAATTGTGTTACAATCTAGAGGTGTGAGGTATAATGAAATAAACTACATGATTTCTTGGAGCTACATTTGCAGGTCTGCTTTTCTCAGATGCAAAAGTAGAGGTTATGTTAAGTGCAGTTCCAAAAGCACTTTGATTATGGCAAATCCAATCAACTTAGATTTGTTTCTTCTTTTGGGGTTAACATGTAATCAGGCAAAAGGACGGGTCTCCATTTTACATACTACTTCTGACATGCAAGTCTGATTGCAATGCGGGAGTTGATATCAAATGATGTAAAACTAATCAAAACAAGTAGAGTTTGCATACCAACATATTTAACCAATCTAATAGTACTGGTTGACAACATACAACATAGATCTGATAACCAAGAAGGGTATCTCTGATTAAAACAAGACTACCCTTGATCAAAGGAATATACTCCCTTAGACATACTAGACTCTAAAGATATTTCCACTTCTGATCTAGCCTCAAAGTGCACATCAGAATAACCAATCTCATATTACTAGTTCGATTCGATAACATATACCTGGTTGCCAACATACAACATAGGCCTAATAACCAAGAAGGCTATCTCTGATGAAAATTGAAGGATTATACTCCCTTAGACTTACTAGACTCTAAAGATATTTCGACTTCTGATCTAGCCTAAAAATCCGATGTAGTGAAAGGATATCAAACTCCTTTTTATAAGAGAACGAGAAGCTTTTCACCAGATTACCCAAAGACCTAGAACCGGAAATTGGGAAACCTCGGTTACGGAAAAGATTCTCACTAAGAGATAGTGGAAGATAAACATGACAAGTACACAACACATCCTTACACCTTTAGAATGTCGTGAGGTCCACAATGCTTTCATGTGGCATAAAGTATGCCACACCAAGCTTTATTGGATTCTTAAAGAACTAACAAGACAAATGACAAGCATGTCATCATAGCTTTAAAAGATTCTTAATGACTATAATTGACTCTAGGATTGTTTGAATCCAAACTTGAGGTGGATGCTTTGAGACATTTTTCTATAGCATATGAGTCCCTTTGATTTCTTTCCCACCATCACCTTGATGTGTTGGATCCCATGCTATTGTCCCATTCAAGCCTTCTACGGTTGGATACATGTACAAATTATGAATGGTTAACATCTTGGAGTAGGAGGAATATTTGTAGAATGGAAAATATAGGTCTTTTTCCATAATTGAAATTGAGGATTTTGTTGATGATGTGATGTGCCACCTTGCTAGATTGTGAAGCAACATTCTTTCACATACCAAGGAATTTTATCTTTGGATTATAATATTTCGACAATATTAGGATGCATGTGTGACAAAGGATGATCAATCAATTTTGTTGGCAAACATTTTGCAAGAAAATATTTAAAGTAATCTGGAATATAATCCTAAGCTCTAGGGCTTGTTGGCTTGTTCCAAGCATTATTATGCGAGAGGATGCTCCTCAAGCCACAACCTTGACAGTTCAAATCTCCATATAGTATTAGGAATAGGAATCAAGTGTCTAAACCTAATTCCCATTATCGGGGGTTCAAGATATTCGGTTCAACAAACTTGTAATGTCTCCATGGCCAAGTGAGAGTGCAAACCATTATAGGATCTTACACTATATGGTAAGGGACACTTATATCTTATGGATCTCGTGAATATGATGAATTGCCCAGTCATAGCATATGGTGTGAGGAAAATAATCCTATGATCTAGTAGTTTATGTTGTGTTTCATAGATTATTTTTCTCGTTATTTTTTAGCACTTGAATGGCCATGTCCTCGGTGGCACCGCTCCGGATGGTATGAACAAACTCAAGTAGAGATTTGAGTGTAGTTTATAGATTTTGAATGATTCAATTCTTTGATTGCAAAATCGGTGAGAGAGTTATCCTTTCCTTTGATATGTTCAACCTCAAAATTGTAGTTATCAAACCACATTCCCCAACTTTGCAATCTATTGAAATAAGTTTTGTCGGAGGGATCATCGTTATTGAGTCGAGCTTTGAAATTCTTGAGATCGATCTCGGGATGAAATGCCCCAGTTGCAAGAAAAACAAGAAAGCTTTGATAGCTTTCTTTGTTGCAGAATCTCCTTATGAGATGAGTGGTATTTTAATTTAGATCCTTGGAAAGATTCGAGATGCATATCCCAGATTTTTTTCTTTTCCATCTTCAAGCTTTTCCTTTAGTACAACACCTTAGAATTCTTCCCCTGTTTCTACAATTTTTGACTTGCCCCTAGTAGGGAGATATTTGGAAAATTTAGAACTTGCTTTTGATTCTTTTTACACCTCGAGTCATTTCGGGGAGCATTCTCTCTTAATCTTTTGTTAAGAAGAATTTTTTTCTCTACAACAAGGCCTCTGTAGAATCTGCAATACAATTTATACATCCAAGAAATGGTTTTTCAATTGTACTTTATAAGTTATTTGATCAAGAAACTCTCGGATTCTAGAAACAATGTGAGACTGCATCTCTATTGAACCATCTTTTATAGTAGTACCTAAGAAATTGATTTCATTTTTGAAAATCACCATTTTTTGTTGGAGATAGGTACAAACCATTACGTAAAGCTGTCTCATAAAACTTCTAGAGATGTTCAATGCGTTTTTGGAAGATTTTGAGAATATTAGTATATCATCAATATATACTATCAAGAATTCGAGACAACTCGTTAAAGATATTGTCCACAACTTTTTGAAAGATGGATGGTGTAGTCTTCAAACCAAATGGAAGTACATTCCATTCATATTGTCCACTAGGTACAAAAAATGTTGTCTTGTAACGATCCTCATGATTCAGGACTATTTGCTAGAAACCACTCTTGAGATCAAATTTGCTATAGATATTTGATCCTTTGATCTTGGTCAAAAGATCATCCTTTGTTGAAATGGGATGTTATGCTAGCTGTACAAATTTGTTTAATGGCTTGTAATCCACTACAAGCCTCTTTTTCTACCTCAGTTGCTCACTTCTCTTGTTAACATAGAATGGTCCACAAGCCCAATGAGAATTAAATTTTTGGATAAAACTACCTTGGAGTAGCTTCTTTATTTCTTCATGGTATTTTCTTCGGTCTTCTGGCTCCATCCCTTTATGATGGGTTTTAAATTTGAGAACAATCTTTTTTCCATCAACATTCTTCACAAAGTGAAGTTCAAGTGAATAGAAATGTTTTTTTCTCTGTTTGTAAAAGCACGAGGGTTTTCGAACATAAATCCCTTTTGATTTTTTCTATAATATTACCAATATTTCCTTTACATAGGGCTATAGATTTATGGATCAATTTGTGGTTGGATTCCTTTTTAAGTGGAGTAAATTAATGATAGTTCGATAGAGTATTTTCTTGGGATTTGAACACTAAAATTAAACAAAGAGATGAAATCTTTGTTTAGGTGAAAGTTCCACATTGTTGAAGGGTGTCTACTCCTAATAGACAATCATAAAAGAACATATCATCTTTGATAAAATTGTAATGTTCTCTGGTATCTTTCAATTTGTACAAGAATATAGGCAATATATTTAGAGATAACTTCTTTTTCTTATTCAAAATTTATTTTGAGGTAAGTTTATGCCCAACAATCTTGAGGGATGGTTCTAGTCCTAAGCATGCTTATATTTGCACCAAGATATCTATCATAGTGTTTATGGAATATGGATTTATATTATGAATACAAATACGATTGATATGAAAGTATTTTGAGCTCCTTTGATAGTACATACCTCAATATTAGTTTGTTGGATTGGTTTTGCTTCTCGATGCATAATTTCTTGATAAGCTTCTTCCGAGAACTTTTATGTTTCTTTAGTTTCCTTTTCATCTTGAGATTTTTCTTGAGGAGTTCTTTGTATTTGTCTATAGCTTTAGCTATGACCTTTTGAATAAATTCCATCTTGTTCCTTCACCATGTCCTTATGTATTACGGGTGTTGGAAAAACAAACTCAAATTCAAGATCAACAATCGAAAACTTTCTTCAATATTTTATTCTTCTAGAAATAAGAAAGGAAAATTCCTTTCTCTTCCTTTTCCTCGACCACAACCTCTTATGGTTGGCTTTCATTAGTGGCTTTGTCTCTAAATGATAGGTTTGAGAGAGGATGTAAACACTCTTTGTTGTGTTCTCATGCCTCTCAACTTCTACTTTGAGTTGGGTATGATATCCGGTTCCAAATAATGCAAACTTTGGAGCGAATGTCTTCTTGTCAAGTATCCCATGGGGGACAACTGTCATATTCACTTTGACACAGATCTCACTTTGTTTCTTGAGGACTTCAAATGAGGGTGGAATGAGCGAATGTGGAAAGCTATAAATCATATTTAGACTTTGTGCTATCGTAATTTGATTCGATTGTTCAACAATATTTACTTGCATATCTTCAGATGATTCATAAGATATGTTTGAAGAATAACAATTTGAGTCAGAGACTAGACAATACTCTTGATCATTTATGCCTTTTGATTCAAGCATATTGATCTTTGTTTTTGCTTTATCAATGTCCTTTTTAGGACACTCATTAGCATAGTGTCTTCATTTGCAAATAAAACATGTAGGCACAAATTTATTCTTCTTGCCAAGATATTTTGTCTTCTCGAAATATTTCTTTTGCTTGGTGGATATTTAGAAGAAATTTTTTTCTTAAACACTTCTTATTAGATTTATACCTACCCTTCCCCCTTGAAAACGATAAAGAACAATATTTATAGGGTTTTTTCTTATGAGGAGAAGGATAAGAGGGCTTACACCCAAATGGATCATTATCCATTATTTGACAGAGGTTGGCTCCTAAAGCCTTTTGAGCTTGAATAGTTTCTTTTCTATCCTTTTCTTGATAGAGACGAACATTTTTCTCATTAATAATATAATTTATTGCTTCAAAACTTAATTGTTCTAGAGGGTCGCCATACATTGCTCTTTCATATTTAGTGGCAAAATATATAGGGAATTAGTCAATATATCTTAACTTCATCGTAACATCATGTATATTCTTTGGAATTACAATATAAATGCTGCATATAACACTGATATTCTTTAATTCTACTCATATCACAAATCCTTCCTTTTAGGAACATAGTAGTGTTCTTATGTTTATAATCATCAACATTTCCTATAAATTTAACAATTAAAGCGAAAATTAGAGCAGATGTACCTCCATCGAGAATGGTGGACCGATTTGGAGTAGAATCCCACCATTCCTTTGTTATTTCCAAAAAACCATTTGCGATAGTTTAAGCTATATTCCTAGGATTCTTGTTATAGAGGAGCATTTGTGTATTTGACTGACCTAACATACCATGGATCATTTTTTTGATTTGGGTTGGCGTAGAACACTCTATCTTATACCAAATTTGTTCGAGGTTTGGGTCCTTCGCAATGTTGTGTAAGCTCATTGGAGGAGTAGGCTCTAGTTGTTTCATCTACAAGTAGCATACTTTCATCTTCTCCTAGAGTAAGAGTAGCCATACCAATATTAGTGCATACGGGCAAAGTAGTATTTGCTTTGTGAATCAACCAATCTAGAATTGACATTTACAACATTGATTGTTAGTGGGGTGACATTTACAAAAATCTTAAACGAATACTAAATGAAAAAATAGATAAACATAAAAAACCTGAAACATAAGATATTTCACAAAATATATAACTTAATATAACATGTACACTTCACCACAAAAGAAGAAAATCCAACTAACTTTACATTGTCACCTCTTGGTGTAGTTTACAACTCACATGCAATTGCTAGTTACATCTCAATGTGGTTGCATGGGTGGACAATGCAAAGAAAATCAAAGTGCGAGGATTCTTGGACGGAAAAGAGGTCAATAAAAAGGTTGCCATAAAAATTAGTGGGAAATACTGACGCGTTCACTAGTAAATGGCTCCTCACTATTGGACTTGGACACCTCTAATGTAAATAACGATATCAAGACACATTAGCTATCACTAGCAATTGTACATGATGTGTACGATAGAAACGTCAAAGGTGATACATCAAAGAAGTGATTCGGAGAATGAAACAATGAAAAAGGAAGAGGTCAATGAAGAAGGGTTTGAGGGAGGAGAAGTCAAAGGACATGAACAATGCTTGGGGAAAGAATGTGAAACTCTTATTTGCCATAATGACGTCCAATTTTTGTCAACCGTTTGAAGGCAAAAGGGGGTGTGGTGTGCAAGGGAAAAAGGCAACATATTTTGGAGATATCTTAGAAGGTAAGGAATAGTTAATCAATATTCCCAATGTTAGTAGTTGTTTATAATTTCACTGATTGTGTTTTTGGGTATTAAGAAGACTATCATGTTAACAAACAATTTGTGCTCCACATTATCATATCCATCTCACTTGCATTTGTCACATGAGTGCATTTTGCACTTAAAGGGCTCAAAAAAAAGGGAAATTGCAATAAAATCCAAGTTTGAAACCCAATAGCTCGAATACGATAAACCCTGTTCCTTTTTGCGGGTTGGGAAGGAATGACACCCATGTACTTCATCCATGGAAGTTATTTATACTTTAATTAAGCAGTGAAACTATTATCAACATTTGTAGGGGTTGTCCGGTGGTGGAAACACATGCCTACCATAAAATGGGCTTTCGACATTTTTATTTTATTTTTAATGGTGTCAAGGTTATTGATTGGACGGAATTTAATTTGTTAGATAAGACAAAGAGATGAATAGAAAGTTGGAAATAAAAAGGTGGGAATAAAATTCTTGCATGTCCCACACCTATTCCATGGCTCAGAGTGTTCCCACCCAAAAATATATGTTGTCGTACTCTCCTTTATCGTCTAACTCTCACTGGGATTATTCACATGAGTGTGCTATGTGCCTAAAGTGGCGAAAATAAAGAGGGTATAATCAAATAGGTTCGAAACCCAACCAAACCGCCTATTCTTTGTAGTACTTTGTAGGCCTCTTTTTATTTATAACCTCAAGTAAATGCAAGAAAATAAGGGATGAATGAATAATCATTGATAATTGAACCCCTCCAATAGTTGGTCATACATGAATGTCTCGCACCTATTCCACCGTTAAGATTAATCCTACCCAAATAATATTTGCTATATGTGATCCACTTTATAGTCTTGATCTTGTTTATTCATGTGAGCACAAGTTGCGCTTCAAGGGGCCAAAATAAAAAATAGGGAAAATCCAATAGGTTCCAAGTTCAAAATCAAACCCAATGCTTGCTTGTTGTAGCATTTTGTAGACCCCCTTTTCAGTTTTAAGCTTGATTAATTTTAGGAAACAATCGATGCATAGACAAACATCAATAATTGAGCTCCTACATTGGTTGGTCATAAGAGCATGAAGTAGATTATGTCTTCCAAATTTAAAGCATTAAAGCGAGACTCTCAGTATGATTTCTAACGTTGTTGAGACCAAATTTCTCGATTTACATTTAGAGATTTTTTTACTAATAGAACCATCAAAGTGTACCATGTAATGCAAAGGTCTACAATAGATTCTTTGTACATAGGTTGGCCTTAACAAATTTGGGGAAAATCCAATAGGTTCCAAGTTCGAGAGGTAGATTTTATCTTTAGGAAATCACGTGGAGGTTTTTTAGACTGGGGATCCATATGATTTATAGCGTCTTGAAGAGAAAATTGGTCTCTTTTACACAAAGGGATTCTTACTAATAAAACCATCAAAGTGTACCATGTAATGTACATGTTTGAAACATATTCTGTGCGCATAGAGCAATAAGATAACAAACGTGAAGTGATCGAAGTAGACACTTGTTGGTGCATTAGGGAAACAACGTCAAAATCCTTCACGAGTAGGGAAAAATCCTAGTTAGGAAAGATCCTAGACATGGAACAACAACAAAGGTTTATATGGACACATTGCCTACACAATATATAATTTTTAAGAGTCGTGTACACGCATTTCCAAAGTCTACAAATTGCAAATATCATGCACAAACTTATTTGTATTAGATTATGTCATTGACAGTGGTGCCAGAGTTGGGAGGGGATGACATATTCTAGGAAACTACTAAGATCATTTAAATCAATGACCATGAAGATCAACACCTATGGTTCATTTCACATGTTAGTTTAACACTAGGTTTCTACCAAGACAAATGCCTTCACAAGTAGAACTATGACACTTTTCAATATCCTAACTTTATAGGTAGGTAGAACACATATAAATGTAAGGAAAATTTGCATGCATATTTCATGGGACATTTTAGAGACAAGGATATGTGGAGTGGGCCTCGCATTCTAGGGTAATGATTACATACACATGAAATTAGGGTTTCTCTCTAGATATCGGGGTAATGATCAAGGTTCCCCTCATTAACATTCCTAATGATGTAATTTGTCATGCATCACAGAACTCGAAGTGAAGGGAGTGATTTTGTGAGAGAGAAAGCGTGAAAAAGAATTTTATGGGAGGAGAAGTGCGAGGGGGCGGGGAAAGGCCTTGTGTCTTTTGGGAAGCCAAAAACACACAAATGCAAGATGAATTCACATACACTTTTCACGGGACATTTTAGAGACATAGAGATGTGGAGTGGACCTGACATCCTAAGGTAGTAAGTACATGCACATGTCAATTTAGGGTTTCCCTCTAGACATCAGGGTAATGAACAAGGTTCCTCTCATCTATAGTCCTAATGGTGTAGTCTTCCAATGACTATCGATGTCAAATAATTTTAATTGGGTGGTATTTGATTTGGTAGATATCAAGACAAAGACAAACATAAAGTTACCAATAAAAAGGTGCAAGTTAAATACCTGCAAGTTTATGGTTTCAAGGTCATCTATCAAATGGCGTTTGATTTGGAAGGTAAGACAGACATGAATTGAAAATTGAAAATAAATTGATGGAAATCAAATACTTGTATTCCATGCACCTATTCCACAACTCATAGTGTTCCCCTAGACACTCTTTGTTATTTGTGCTCCACTTTACATTTTTGATCTTGGTCGCACTATTCATGAAAATGTAATTTGCATTTAAAGGAGACACAATAATAAAGGGAAATTCCAAGTGGTGCAAGGTCTGAGACCCAACCACAAATCCTATTTCCCATAGAACTTTGTAGCCGCCCTTTTCAATTTGTAAGCTTTAGCAATTATGATATTTGATGCACCAAAAAATAACACAAATATTTAAAATATAATATACAAAACGATATATATATGTTATAATATAAATATCTATAAATATAGTTTATTGTATATTATATTCTAGATAAATTTATATATTATGTTATAAATATAATTTATTGTGTATTATAATATATTGTATTATATATTATGTATATTATATTATATTATATTATAGCACATATCTATAAATATAGTTTATTATATTATATTCTACACAAAAATGGCTCAAAGTCGTGGCCATATTTATTAAAAATAAGATTAAAAATAGGTTACACCCTGTGTGGCCGCGACCATGTTTTTAAAATAGGAGGGGCGGGTGGCCCGGCCGACACGATCCCCCTCCCAGGAATGCCACAAGGCTCCTGCAAAGCGGATACCCTTCAACCCTCGCGTCATGTGTTTAAATTGCAACTCACCCTAACACATAGATAATGACCAAGATTAATTTGATGTCGTTGATATGACATGTAAAGTGGACGACTAAGATTTATGCATGTTGGTGTAGATGTCGAGGCCTTCCATGGTTTTAGTCGGGAAAACGCCTTTGGCGTAATTAAAATCATTGACATAACTTTTCACGTGCATTAAATTAAATAGTTACCCATATGAAGATGTATACTTGTGGCATAAGTCATTTATGATGGTTTTTTTAAATGATATTTTATTTATTGAAACTATAGTATGTAGAAAAATATTTTTTCTTGGCGTGTTCTTTTATGACAGAGACAAAATTCAAATTATTTAGACCAATGAAAAAGGGAGATTTTGTTTTTTAAAAAATCATAAAAATTGTTTATTAGTATAACATTATGTCAAAGATATAATATATTAGGTGGAAAGTAGTTATTGAAAAATTAACCAAAGAATCACACAGAGTTGTGCTGATGGAGACACCAAAAGGGATTTTTGAAGAAGTTAAAATTGAGGAGCGAAACATTGTATAAGGAAGAGGGGTGATGAAGAAGTGGGTTGAGGGAGGATGATTCCAGGGGTGAGGAACATGTTGGGAGGAAGGAATGTGATTTCTTCTTTCTTATGACCGAAACATATGAACCGTGTGCCATTTTTGTCAATTGGGGTGCGAGACACTTTAGAGATGGTGACATGTGGAGGGGACTCAAAATCCCATGTATTTGATAACCACAAAACACGATTAGTCATGTGGTTTTGTGTCATCTTTATGGACAATAGAAGATATGATCCACAAGAGTTTTCTTTGAGGATTTTTAGTTGATGATACCTCCTCAAGGATTTTCGGTCATTTTTGTGAGGATATTATCATGTTAGGTGTTGAGACCCCACAACAAATTGCTATGTTGAGATAATTTCATTATAGTCATTACACGGTGTTATAGCCCACAAAAATGCAAAATAAAGGACTCTTTACACACATGTCTCTCTAATAAATGTTTGACACATGGATAATAGTGGAAGGGTTGTACATGGATGACCAAATTAATCCAATCTGTTATTGTCTTTGTTGCTTGAATTTATGGCATTGTTGACATGGTTGCAATCATAAAGGTAAGGGCCTTACCCAATAGTCTATTTTGTTGCCATTTATTTAGGTCTTCAAATGATTTGGCTAAGATACTCAATTGATGGTTTATTCATTGCTTGATTTCCATTGTAATGGATATTCTATAATGTATATGATGTGCGAATTTGGAAGGTGAAGTATCAAGGCAAGACAAGACAAATCAACCTCAAGAACCCGACATGTTTTTCAATGAACTCGAATGTAAAACATACAATGTATTGGAGCTCAATGAATATTTCCATGTGGACACCCTAAAATATATAGACAAAGACAATGATGTTGTTTGTTTGGGAAAATAAGACAACTTCAATGAAGCGATTAGACATGAACTAAATAATTTCGGGTGGAGGTATCAACATAACAAAAAGGAATCCAAATTATTTATAAAACACTTTGTTGGGATTTAAAAGCAAGCATCTACTTAAGAATGAGAAAACACACATCCTCGTCATCTAGCTTATCATCTTTGTTAAAAGACAACAAAGTGTCAATAGAAGTAATCACCACTTTCGTTGGAGCTCGGATGTTCGGGACCTTAAGTCATTACTCTTGTGCAAAGTATATACCATGTTTTCACTTGTGTTTACCTTCCACGCTTACGTTATTAAAACACATAACAATATGACTACATTAATCCATCTGATTACAAATTCAATAAAAATAGGCCTTTTCAAGTTGGTGGGTATCAAGACATATTTAATGTTCAAAAAACGTTACATTAAATAGATGATGTGGCAATGGTAATAAGAAGTGACATGTGGTCCATATATGACTAGTCGGGAAAAAATAGGATCCCATACATTCCCTCCAACAGATTCCCAACCCAAAAATATCCTCCCTCAATCAATCCCCTTTTCATCACGACTCTTCCCGCCTAATGTTTCACCGCCAATTCTTCAAATTTAACCATTTCAATGCCTCTTTATTGATGTCTCCAATGTACCACCTCTATGTCATTGTTATTTACACTAAATAATTAGACTTATCTTTTCCATCATGGCACATTGGAGAGGAATGCATTTGTTTGGCATGAAATCGTTTGTTGAGTAAGCTTAAGACATCATAAATCATCATTTTCTTAATTGAAAAAAATACCGAAAGAAAGGAAATTTTATTTTTATTTTCTTCATAGGCTTTTAGGTGTGTAGGTTAACAACAAGAATAATACGCTATAGTGGTTCCATTCATTGCAATATTATATTTTTAACTTTTGAGAGGTGACAAATTTGGGAAGATATTTAACATATGTCTAAAAGGTCCGATTAAAATATACATCTTTTTTAGCCATATGGAGGGTCACTAACTTGTTCGTCGGGCCGAGATCTCAACGCGACGCCAAAGACAACTAAAAACATAAAATGACGACAAAAAAATGAAATAAGTAAATGTCTCTCATCAATTATCATTGATGTTGCGATCCTTATTTCAAATCTCCTATGAGTTGTTTCACTCCCTCAAAAGGCCACGTCATCCGAAGCTCCATTTTTGCATAGGTTGACAACATACTAACAAAGGTTAATTGATTAGATTGGACACCTATTAGCTGCTAATAGAGAAGCAATGACCATTTTACAAAACAAATGACTCTCTAATAACAAAGTGCCACATGTATGGTAAAGATAAGGTCGTGCTTCAATGACCAATTGAGCCCTAATCATTACCATCTCTAATGCATGTTAGAGTTAACCCCCTTCAATCTAATTTAGAACATACCTTTCTACGTAAAAAAAGAAAAAAAAGTGAGGGCCATATCGAGGATAATTAGTAGAAGACCCTAAAGTATAATGGAGAAAACAACCAACCCTTATATTTATACATTACCTTATATTCTCAAAGGATGGTATGGAATATGTTTACATGGGAATGTATCTAAACTCATGTAAGTATAATTTGAATGCATAAAGAAGCCATTGATGTATAGAAAACCACTCTTATTAACTAAAATTAGACTAAACTAAGTAGTGATGAGGTAGTTAGTCTAATCTAGGAGGACATAAATGTTGTAAATGAATGCTCTAAAACAAGTATAAAGTAATAAAATAATTAAGCTAATAGAAATGAAACCTTAATGTGTAAGAATAAAGTGAGGAAAGAACTCAGTTGATTATAGTCGTAGAGTGTCGCAGGTCTGACTAGAAATTCCAGAAGTAGGAACGGCTACACAGAGGTCCCGAAAAGGGTGGATATGGAAGATCTTAGCGGAGCTGCAATGGATGAGAGGGTATTGGGGTGCCCCAGGGCATCTTGGTATGTAGGAATAGGTTCCCTAGTCTCTAAAAAATCTCGAAACTTAATTCTTTCAGGATCGGAAGATGACTTGTGACCTTCGTTGTCTATCGTATTGGATTTTTTAAACTTCGCCGAATGTACCAAATGAAGCAAGATGATGTTGAAGATTTGCGATGTGGCGAAGGGAGATCACAATATTGAAGAGATCCAAACCGACTGCTACGGGTAACGGGCATAAATTAGAAGAAAGAAGAGAAAAATTGCAAGTCAGGTTCACCAAAATGGTTAACTAAAATTAGACTAAACTAAGTAGTGCTGAGATAGTTAATCTAATCTAGGAGGACATAAACACTGTAAATCAATGCACTAAAATAGTATAAAGTAATTAAATAATTAAACTAATATAAATGAAACCCTAATGTGCAAGAATAAAGTGAGGAAAGAACTCAGTTGATTATAGATGATTGTTGCAGAGTGTCGCAGGTCTAAATGGAAATTCCAGAAGTAGAAACAACTGCACAGAGGTCCCGAAAAGGGTGGATCTGGAAGATCTGAGAATATTGGGGCACTGAGAGGGTATTGGGACGCCCAAAGCGGCGTGGTATGCACGAATAGGCAACTTGATCTATGAAAAAGATCGAAACTTGATTCTTTCAGGGTTGGAAGATGACTTTGTGACCTTCGTTGTCTATCGACCTTTGGATTTGATGAACTTTGCCGAATGTACCAAATGAAGCAAGATGATGTTGAAGACCTGCAAAAGACAAGAAGTATTAAATCCCTAAAAATAAAATATGCAATTGAATGGGTCGATCGACCTCGGTTGCCTGACATTGGGCTTACTAAATTGAGCGTTGCACTACATTTCAAACCCAAATGTAGTTCTGGTGTGTGTGTGCATGTCATGCCCTAGGTGCTCTTGTGTCAGTCACACTATGTGAAGTAGCGAGCAATAACTAAATGTATAAAATGTAATAACATGTGTGCATGGAATAAAATAGAATCCCTCCCCCTATGAAGTGTGTGTTGATGCAGATCTCCTAGCCTTGATGCATGGAACTATGTGGATGCAAGTGATGCAATGGATGTAACTCTAGATGGAGTGATAGTAGTAAGTGATGTTATGACCCTCATTATGGTCTCATAACTTTATATTTATAGGGTTCTCTTGATCTAATTTCGTAATTAACCTGACATGGTGTGAGGAAAAAGATAAGGATGAAAAACGGATAAAAAGAGCCCAAAAAGTGGCAGAAGCGAGAAAAATGATTGGGGCGCCATGGGTAGGATTAGGGCACCCGGCACTGGCACCCCAAGTATAGGCACAGGCGCCCGCTTTAGGCTAAAATGATGGGAAATTGCCAAACATTTGGGAATGTAAATAAAAATGTGCGGGAATGACGAAATAAAAGGTAAAATAAGATGGCAAAAAGATGGTATTAATTAATACTTTCTTCTCTCAAGAACATTCTAAATAGTAGTATGAGACCGGGCTAAATAATGCCTAAAGTGCATGATTTTCGACTACACACCTATTGAGACATATTATTCAAAATAATGCAAAGTCTCTACACAATATGTCAATCCTAGCACAATCCATGATGAAATATAAAAGCAAACCTTATTTTTGGTATTCTATATGTGATTTAGCAAAAATAAACATTTGTGAAACCCTAATTATAGAGTCATGTATGATAAATAAATGCTAAAATACATATTTGACACAAGCAATAAGCTAATGAAATATGAAACCCTAAGTGCAAGAGAGAGAGAGAGGAATGGACTTAGTTGATTTACGCTCGATCCAGGATCGATGCAAATTGGGAAAAATCTGCTAAACATGAAGTGATCTATGTTGTTATTACTCCAAATAAATTTTGTAGATCATGAAACAAGTTGGACATGGGTGCCCATGGTTAGATAGGGTCACTGGGCGCCGAAAACCTCTACTCGGCACTCGCGACGTCAAAATGGTCAAAACCTCATTTTCATTCATGCACGCATAAGTGTCAAAAAATATTCTATGTTGGTCGCTTTATGTGTCTTAATAAGATCGCGAGGTGGTGGTCATTACTCTGAAAAAAATGATTCACCTACAAAACCCCAAAACCACATCAAATTCAAAAAATAAATATGTAATATGGGGAGTCGAATCGACCCCTACAGGTTACTCGACAGAGTGAACTTACAACCAAGCGTTGCACTACATCTCATACTCCATGTAGTTCTTGTGAGTGTGTGTAAGAATCGTGCCCTAGGATGCCCTTTTGCAAGTGCACTTGATAACATGCTAGCTAGATGTAACAATGTAGATAGATGTGTGGATGGAATAAAGAAACTTCCCCTTCCTATGTTGTGTATGTAGAAAATGTAGTCCCTTGTCCCTTGAATGAATGTCAAATGGATGCTTTGAAGTGCTTTAGGTGCCTTTTGAGTGCAAGCTTAGGTGATAGTAATGATGCTTAGAGCTTGGTCCTTTATTTTGGTCACATAACTATGTATTTATATGATTCCCTTGTTTGAATTTTGTAATTTACAACCTGGAAGGTCGAACCATAAGAAAATAAGATGCCCAAAAGATAAAAGAGGTTGAAAAAGAGCGAGTGAGGTGGAAATAGGTCGGGGGTGTCCAAAGGGGATGAGGGCACTTGGGCGCCGACATCTTGGTGGACACTAGTCTCTGAAGTTATAAAAGATAAACAAGTAAAATAATGATTGGGTTATAGGGTGTGTAAGACCAAGATAGACAACAAAAACAAAGACAAAAGGCCAAAGACAATTATCAATTACTAGTTTTCTTGCTTAGGAATCATATGAATTCTCGTATGTGTTTAGGGACCTAGAAATGTACCCCAAGCACATAATATTGTGCCTCTGATTTGCCCTTAATATATGTTGTTGAGTGAATACTTGATAACATAAAGTAGATAAGAGATGTGTGCCTTATAACATGTAGAATGTGCAAAGCGGGAAGTGTGCCTAATGGACAAGTGAAGCGTGGAAACTAGGAAAAGAAAGTGATGCTAGGGATGTGTGTGCATCTGTTATATCGTGTTGTGCCAATTTTTGTTGTAGCTTGGTGAAGGATGCTTCATGTTGTATATTAAGGACATACCTACAAAAGAAGAGCAAAGAATTAGTCAAATATGTGTACATGAAAAATTTGCATAAGTATGTAAAACATGTGAAAGTATGTAAAAATAGTAAATGGAAAGTGTGCACTTTGATTTGTGAAGAGTGAAACGGATAGAAAATTTCCTAAAAATCCTGTAGAAGAGTGATTATTTTGGGTGATCTCACGCCAAGAGCAAGTTTTTTGGGTGATCTCATGCCAAAAGTGAGTTTTTTGGGCGATCCCACGTCAAGTGCGAGTTTTTTGGGTGATCTCACGCTAAATAACAAGTGTTAGGGAGAGAGGTCTAGTTATACAACCATGACTTTGCCTAATTATACACCACTTTGTAGATGGTGTTATCTATTTTTTTCCTATTATCCCTTATTTGTTCCGAATGTAATGTTTGTCCCGATTGAAGTGGAGATAGAGTTCATTCGCTTGGCTTTGGAGGATTTGTGCATGTATTATGAAAATTGTTGTGAAGTGTGTTGATATGAGAAATTGATTGTGTGTTCCCCTAGGACATAAGCGGTTAGGGGATGATAGAGGCGCCTACGCGCTCATGTCTAAGATTGACCATCGGTGTTTGAGCCTATGTACTAGTGTGATGTAGTGTTGAGGACCCAAGTCGATTCTAGGTCGTTACTGTGATGATGTATGTTGCTTTGTTCTTGTGCGTGCGAGGTATTGTAGCTCTAAGATGTTGTGTAGGGTGTGATTCACCGAATGTATGCCCCCTCGTTTGGGGTACATGTAGCGTCGGTAGGAGGGTGTGGCCCAAAAGAGATGCTTTGATGTTGTGTTGAATTTTATCCCTACATGGGGAGGGAATGTGCATGGTAGAAACCAAGGCACATACAAACAAAGTGATTATATGCATGTGTTAGTATAAAAGGTAGAAAACATGCCATAGAAAAACAATGTAACAAATAAATGTGGATATAAGATACCAACAAAAAGTGGGTTTCAAACATGGGACATCGCTCATAATGTCACAAGACAATCAAGGACAAAGTGACCAAAATCATAAAATCAATGATCAAGCTAGATATAGGGCAAAGCCCACAAATAATGGCATATAATAACAAACAATGGAAAGCAAAATGTAATAGAAAACCATGGTGGCAAATAGTTCCTGCAAGGAAAATTCTACACATGAATCACCCGTTAGCATGTTAGAGAGATAAGAAGTATGTCAAAACGTGTATGTACCGATAGAAAGTAAGTGTAAGAAAGGAAGTAGTGGTAAATAATGAAATAACAACACCTATAATGTGTGAGAAAGTAGATGCCCCTAGGAGCCTCGGTGTATTTGGTAAGAGGTACAATGTCTCGCATCATTATAGCGGTGTGTAAGGATTTGTAAGACGTTTGTATTCATAACTAGAGAACAAGTGAATGCACATGTGTATATAGAAAATATATAATGACATACTAAGTATCCTTCTAAGCATGGGAAACAAAGTGTACATGTAAGTATAAACAAACAAGAATAAAGGCAACTAAGATATGCAGTATGTTGTGTATGAGTGAGATGGAATGGTATGTAATGTGAATGTGATTGGAGAAGATATCGCCCCCAAATGTGGATGTGGGTGAGTATGAGATGAGGTTCATTTATAAAAGACCCCTCAACAATTAAGAATGAACCATAGAACAAGAGTTCGTCATCGGGAAATGGTTTAAAATTGCATGATAGATATAATTGAATATGAAGTGTAGAGCACAAGGAGTGAGTTATGGTGAGGTTCATTTCAGATTTAGACCCTCATCAGTCGAGTATGAACTATGGAACTAGAGTGCGTCATAGCTGTAGTGAAGATAGAAGTTGTGCATCAATGTGTATACGAGAGACTAGATGCAAAGCACAGATTCGTAATGTATGTGTAGAGACTAGAAATAAATAATAATGATTGAAGGGGGAATAAAATGCGATGCCCCCCAAGTGCGTGATGAAAATTATGCTATCCAATGAGAGTGAAGGGCAAGGTTCCTCCACCCGATGTCCGAGGAGATAAAGGCATGTGACAATGCTCTAAGATCGGTGGTGTATGTGAAGAATGATGGATATGTGAAGGCAACCTATGTGGAGAAAGAGGTGATGAACATCGATGTGCAGTAGTCCTATGAGGTGAGGGAGGTGATGAGAACCTATGTGAATAAGACCTATGAGGTGAAGGAGGTGATGAGCACCTATGTGAATAAGACCTATGAGGTGAAGGAGGTGATGAGAACCTATGTGAAGGACTAGTGGACCTATGAGGATGACAATGTCTGTAGTAGGACATGTGTGAATAGGAGAACTAGGTGCTAAGTATTTCTTAGATTTGAGAGGCCCTAAAGGCCTAAATAATGTAACTTTTGGAAGAATTTCATTAAGAGGAGGTAGAGGTAATGGTGTGTGTGGTGGGACTGCTTGAATAGTGACAACTTGTCTATTGTGTCCGAACTTAAGACACATATGATTCATGGATGTAATAGCTTGAGCGGCATGGAGCCACCGAAGATCTAGGAGCATGTTGTAACCTTTGATTGAAGATGCCAAAATGAATGACACAAGCATAGGGAGAAGCCCAACTGTAATGGGTAGTCGAATATAGCCAAAAGATTTACCTTGGGATATGATAATATAATATATATGGGTTGATGGAGATGCTGACATGTGGCACACATCCCCTTAGTTATATGTATGGGTTCACATGGGATATGATAATATAATGTATATGGGTTGATGGAGATGCCGACATGTGGCACACATCCCCTTAGTTATATGTATGGGTTCACATGGGATATGATAATATAATGTATATGGGTTGATGGAGATGCTGACATGTGGCACACATCCCCTTAGTTAGTTATATGGGCTCACATAGGAATTAATTATATTGGGTAATGGGTCGATCTACATTGGGATTAGGTATTACCCATCCTATTTAAAGGATGTGAGTATCATTATGAGGGGAATGTATGTATGAGTTGAGTCTTCTACTTGGTAGAGGTATATTGGAGGTGTCCCCCTCGAAGTGGATTCCCATCTTGGGAGATTGTGGAGTTACTCCTTCCTTAAGGAGCATTGTATGGTGTTGCCCTACCTTAAGGGTATTATTCTGCATATATTGATTATTTGGGCATCTTGGCCCCCATATCTCTTGTGTTGTGTTATATTCTGCAAATTATTCATTTATTATATGCAAAGTTCTTATCAAGTGGTATTAAAGCAGTGATCCGAGCAATTTGTGGGATGAAACCCTAATGTTGGTGATTCATCTATATCTTGAGATAGACTTGGAATTTTATATATTTTTGTGGGGAGTGGATAAATAGTTCAAGTGATCTTCCCTCCGAATTTTAGATTTTTTGGAGCTGTTTTGCAAAAGTTGTGTCCATTTAGGGTTGAAACCCTAATTCTAAGGTTTCATCTATATCTTCTGAATAATGACGAATTAGGAAATAATTTTTTTTGGGTTGTTGGTAATATATTAAATGGTGATACCACTGAAATTTAAGAATTGGTGGATCTATTTTGACTGAGTTATTTTAGTTTTATTGTTTTTCACTATTTTGCTCCACAGGCCGCAATTTGACGAAATTTCCTAAATTTCTTACATTTTCGGAAATCTCTCAAAATTTTAGTAGGGGTTACTTCTTTGTTGTTTCGGATTTGAAATTTGAATGATTGTGAAATCATCAAGTAAAATATTGGTCAAAGGAGTAAGTTTGTGAAACCCTAATTTTTATGCATCATGGATATACCAATTTTCTATGGTAATGGGGAAATTGATGCAAAAAAATGGTGGATACAATTCAAACAAATGTATTTTGAATAATGTTTAGTATGGATTAGTTTTTATCTTTATCTTGGTGGGAAAGCGTGACATTGGTATTCTTATTTGGATATAGATCTATTGGATTGGGATTGGGAGGAAATGGAGGATATTTTCTTAGCTAGATGGGAAACAAAAAAGAAACACAATTTTGTTAAAAAGAAGAAGAAGAAGAAGAAGAAGCAACAACATCAAGAAGAAGAAGAAGAAGAAGAAGAAAATGTTGATGGTGCAAAAGAAGAAAATGTTGATGATGAAGCTGCTACACAGGATAGTGCATCTCCAAGGAAGGAAGCTTTAATATTTTAGTTTGAAGGGTGCATTCAAAGAAAAAGTTAATTATTTCCATAAACCCTAGCAACAAATATAACTTCATCAATATGGATGTAGCTCAAAATCTACATGCGCAAACAAAGCATATCAAGGAATCTCAAATGGATGGTAAGCATATTCAAGTTTTTGAAGATTTAAAGCTTTCTACGGATAAATATGTTTTACATTCAGATTTTTATGCTTTAGATATGGATGGTATGGATATTGTTCTCGAGATATCCTTGGTTAGAGACATTGGGAACAATTAATATTAATGTGCAAAAGAAATTCATGAAATTATGGTACAAGAGAAAGAAAATTACATTGTAAGATATCACACTTAGCAAGGAAAAAGTAATGTAAAATTAGATCATGAAGATGAATTTGAAGATGGTGAAGAAGGGAATAAGGATGAATTAGAAGGAGAGGATGAAGAACATGATGAAAAAGTAAAAAATAGTTTCTCTACTCAAGAGAAAAAAGAAATAGCAAACAAGTTGGAAGAGGAAAAGAAAGTGGAGGAAAAGATTGATAAGGTTGAGCATACTAAGGTTGCACCATATAGACACCCACATCATCATGAGAGGAAAAAATCATGGAGACATGCTAGGACACACAAGGGCAGCAATCTATATGGATATACAGGGAATTGGAGGAGTAATAATTTTGGCTATACATGGAATCAATGGAACAATAATTATATGTCATGGAATCACATGAATAATAATTATGGATATGCATGGATGCCGAGGAGGAACACATATGGACTAGGATGGAATCAGATGAGCACAATGGAATATGGAATCATGTTTGGAGTAACATCACCCACTAGGATTTCATATGGGTGGTTAGATGATTGAGCATGACGACAAGTGTGCAATAATTTAAAGCACACTCATTATATGGCTTCTTCTTATGTTTCAGGGACGAAACATGTCAAAGAGGGAGGCAATGCTATGTACCTTGGGATATGATAATATAATATATATGGGTTGATGGAGATGCCAACATGTGGCACACATCCCCTTAGTTATATGTATAGGTTCACATGGGATATGATAATATAATGTATATGGGTTGATGGAGATGCTGACATGTGGCACACATCCCCTTAGTTATATGGGCTCACATAGGAATTAATTATATTGGGTAATGGGTCAGCCTACATTGGGATTAGGTGTTACCCATCCTATTTAAAGGATGTGAGTATCATTATGAGGGGGAATGTATGTATGAGTTGAGTCTTCTACTTGGTAGAGGTATATTGGAGGTGTCCCCCTCGAAGTGGATTCCCATCTTGGGAGATTGTGGAGTTACTCCTTCCTTAAGGAGCATTGTATGGTGTTACCCTACCTTAAGGGTATTATTCTGCATATATTGATATTAGTGCCTCTTGGCCCCCCATATCTCTTGTGTTTTATTATCTTCTGCAATTTATTGATTTATTATATGTAAGGTTCTTACCAGAATGTCATTAAGAGGAGGTAGAGGTAATGGTGTGCGTGGTGGGACTGCTTGAATAGTGACAACTTGTTTATTGTGTATGAACTTGAGACACATATGATTCATGGATGTAATAGCTTGAGCGGCACGAAGCCACTTTGAAGATCTAGGAGCATGTCATAACCTTTGATTAAAGATGCCACAATGAATGACACAAGCATGGTGAGAGGCCCAACTATAATGGGTAGCCGAATGTAGCCAAAAGATTTAGGAGCTAGATATGAAATAATAGAAATTGGACATTTGATAGCCAGAAGAAGTGCAAGAGAGCACACACAAATAGGAGCCTTTGGATAGATCATGGTATTATTGACGATAGTGTATGAACCAATAGAAGCATTGATGTGTAATGAATCAGATGTGAAAGTAGCATGATAATCGTGATATGAAAATGTAATGAGTGGTGGAGATGTGTCAGTAGAAGTGATAAGGAAATCAAGGGGCCCCGATGAAGCAAGGGGCACATCGTGATATGTATGATTAGCCAAAGGGTCAGTAGTTTGTGTATCATGCTTTGAGAAAGGGTCATTAAAGATTTAAAGATTGTTGTTATCATTGATTGGTGCATAAGAAGAAAAATATGTAGGAGGAAGCTCCAGTGAATTATTGTCAATGAAATCTTGTATAAGCGCCTGAGTTTGAAACAATGATTGGTGGAATGCCCACTACATTGATGATAATTGCATTTAATATTTTCATCATAATGACGGCCGCATGAGGGTGAGATGGATCAAGATTGAGAGGTGGTGGAAGAGTAATGAGATTGCTTTCAAGAAGTTGAGGAAGCAGAAATCGAGATGCATATGGCAATTTAGTGAAAGTACACTTTGGAGGTTGTCATTGAAGCTTTTTAGGAGGTGAGACATCATTGACAATTGCCTTTGCTTTCAGAGGTTTAGGAGAAGGTTTGAATTTTGACTTAGATTGAAACCTAGTAGAAGAAGATGAAGAGGAAGAATCTTGATATTTGAGCTTTCCCATAGAAAGTAATTTGACTTCACGCATTTTGAGCATATATCATAGTTGGTCAAATGAAGGAGAGGTCTCAAAGATAACACTCTCTTGAAACGGTGGTAAGAGACTTTGAAGAAATAGATCTTGTAGTTCTGAATCAATAAGAACGTTTGTCATATTAGCTAGGTTGTTCTTATAATATAGTACATAGTCCGATAAATGTTCATTAGATCGTTGTTTAATTTGTGTTAGTTGTGCATAAGATATCTTAGTGCCAATATTAATCGAAAAGTGAGAAAGAAAAGCATTGACTAAATGTGTGAAAGATGTTACCGAATGAACATGTAGATCGTAAAACCAATGCATATCATAACCTCGAAGACTCCTAAGAAATAGCTTAGCTAATAATGTATGATCATCCACGTAATCTAGACATGCCACATCGAAAGCTCGAGATGCTCTTGAGGGTCACCATGGCCATTGAAAATGGCTAACTTAAGGGTGACGAAGTTGAGAGAAACACATAAGCGAAATGACAGTCAAGAGATGGAGAAGCATGCGAAGTAGTTAAGAAGTTGTCGATTTGAACTTGTAGATCTTGATATAAAGAAGCCAAATCATGGGTGTTGGAAGAGGGATCGGGTTGTGCATTAGAAGCATTGGTGTGGAGGAGAGGAGCGCTAACAGTAGGAATGGAAGTAGGAATGTTGAGAGGTGGGGTGGAGGCCATGGAAGCCGAAGAAGAACCTACAAGAGGTACAAAAGGAGCATCTCAAGATCGTTGGGAATCAAGTAAAGCACTGAGAATATGCGGAATATGCAAAGGATTACACACAAAGCTTGGTGAAAATTAGTGAGCTTGTCTAATTGTTCTTGATCAACATTAGTGTCTTCATTATATGATTGCTCGCTATTAGAGGTTTCAATATCTTTTAGATCAACATTCTATGAGTTAGCAAAGGGGTTGTCAGATTCAACCATTGACCTAGAAGAGTTATAAACAGATGGAGGAAGCTCGATGTACTCAAAAGAACCAAAATGACCACTACGAGTGACAGGCATAAGAAGGAAACCCTAGAGAGAAGGTGGGATTCAAGCGATGGGTTCACCAAATGATTTAACAAAAATAAACTTTTGTAAAACCCTAATTGCAAAGTCACGTATGATAAATAAATGGTAAAATATAGATTTTAAACAAGAAATAAGTTAATGAAATATGAAACCCTAAGTGCAAGAAAGAGAGGAATGGACCTAGCTAATTTACACTCGATCTAGGATTGATGTAGTCGGGAAAACTATTAAACATGAAGTGATTTGTGTTGTTATTTCTCTGAATAAATTATGTAGATCATGAAACAGGTTGGACACGGGTGCCCACGACTGGATAGGGGCACTGGGCGCGATGACTCTCATCAAGGCGCTTGTGAGCTGCGAAAATGGTCAGAACCTAATTTTCACCGTGTCGCATAAGTGTCGTAAATATTCTCGTGTTGATCGTATGTGTGTTGCTTGAATAAGATTGTTGAGGTACTTGTTACTTGCAAGATAAAGATTCACTTGTAAAACCCCCAAAATCACATCAAATCCAAAAAAAAGATGCAATATGGGGATTGGATGACCCGACGGTCACACCGACAGAGTGAACTTACAATCGAGCTTTGCATTACATCTCAAACTCCATGTAGTTCTAGTGAGTGTGCATAAGAATCTTGCCTAGGATGCCCTTGTGTGAGTGCACTTGATAAGCGGCTAACTAGATGTAATGATGTAGATATATGTGTGGATGAAATAAAGAAACTTCCCCTTCTTAAATTGCGTATGCAGAAAATTTGTCCCTTGAATGAATGCTAAATGGATGCTTTGAAGTGCTTTAGGTGCCTTTTGAGTGCAAGCTTAGGTGATAATAATGATGATTAGAGCTTGGTCCTTTATTTTGGTCACATAACTATGTATTTATATGATTCCCTTGTTTGAATTTCGTAATTGACAACTGGAAGGCTGACCCATAAGAAAATAAGATGCCCAAAAGATAAAAGAGGCCCAAAAAGAGCGAGTAAGGTGGAAAGAGGTTGGGGGCGCCTAGATGGGAGGAGGGCACTTGGCGCTGGTGTCCGAAGTCATAAAAGATAAACAAGTAAAGTACCGACTGGTGTAGGGTGTAAGACCAAGTAGACAATAGAAAACAAAGACAAAAGGCCAAAGACAATCGTCAATTACTAGTTTTCTTGCTTATGAATCATATGAATGCTAGTATGTGTTTATGGACCTATAAATGTACCCAAGTGCATAATTTTGTGTCTACAATATGTATCTTTTTGTATTCAACTCTATAAATAATAATAGTTTTCCGAAAAATTATAATTAATTATAATATAAAAATGTTATTTTAGATGAGTAGTTAATGAACCTTGTAGTATAATATGAGTAAATGATACTGATAATTAAAAATATTGTGATGTTCGAGTCTCTTTTTAGATAACCCGGGGGTATCGGGAACCGACCCTAGGGTCACCCTTTGTGTATGATGAGGCTTGCGCAAAGAAGTGGACATCCTGGGTTGGACCCATTAATCCCGAGGGGGCGACCGGGCTGCGCGCCTAACCTCCCAGGTTCCATCGAGGTAGTGAGAATCGACCTCGGGACATATATGGGACGAACCCAAATCCCTTAGCTATCTACCCCTACCTGGGCTTGTGTGATGTTCTACCTAATTACATGCATTGATGATGTCTTAATAACAAAACGTTATTGCTAATGTCCAGTTTGAAGAATCTGTGAAGATTGTTAATGTTGTAAGGGTTTTATGATGACATCAAAAGAAGCGAATGTGAAAATGAAATTGAAAAATGGTTATGAGACATGGGTTTGCACATGTTTTAATATAATTATTGGTATATAGGTGGCAATATTATCATCGACAACATGAGACAAAAATAAAGATTGATAATAATCATTGAATGGAGGGAGGGCACTAAAATTTAGAGAGACAAATGGACATATAATGATATTAGGAAATATACGCTCCGATCCACTTTGAAAGAAAAAACCTTTATAAACAATATGAAAGCATAAGAAAACACATTTTTAATAAAATATGACAATATACCTTGTAAAAAGACAACTAACATATAAAAATAAAATAAACAAATTTAAATATAAACATCCTTGTTGTGCACATTACATTAGCTCCACACATGATGTATTAGAGAGTGTTAAACCCTATAATGATCATAAAAAAGCCCTCTATACAAGGCTTTCCATGTGGGTTAAGTGTAGCCACATCTCGACAAGTTTATATTACACGACCAATAAAATGTCTCTAGATCATATCAAATTACAAAGTGAATTCATTTCCTTTCAAAACTTCATGTGTGTGAAATGGGGTTTTAGCCCATTTGATGTCCACTAAGCTTACCTTCAAAACAAACTTTTCCAACATCACGTGTGTAGGCTAACAATCTCACTTGCTATTGCCATATCATCATCTTCACTAGAATTTAAATTTGACAACCACTTATACCCGTCAAACAATTTTTATGGGACAATAATTATTCAATATTGCCCTTAAAAATATGCAAAATAATTATTTAATATGCTACTATTAAAAATATAACAGATAATATCTTGTTTATTTTAACAACTTTTGATATATATTTATGTATGCCAGTATAATTTATATATAAATAAAATGACGGCTATATCCGATTATTTCACAAATTTAAAAGACTTTTACAGCTAACAACACAAAAAAACGTATAAACGGCCGTCAAATTAAAACCCTATCCTCAAGATTCAAAGTGGAAACAACCATGTTTTTCCGAAAAATAAAGTTGGGACACCGAGAACAATAAATACATAAATGCGTACAGGATTGAGTATTTGCCTGCCTCCACTACATTTTTTTCCCGTTGCAAATAACCAGAAACTTCCAATCGAAATTTAGGGAAGAGAAATTATTGAACGCAGACTTCACAGACTTTCCCCAGAATTGGGAAGATGGAAAGCATGCATAATAAAGAGCAGCAGAGCCCTTACAAAATAGAGATGGATCCTGACAAGGCACTGGAGCTTGTGAAACACGGAGCTTCCTTACTTTTGCTCAATATTCCTCCTTCTACACACTTTGGCATTGATACCCAGGTACCTTCAGTATTTTGAATTTCCTTTTCTAAACCTTCTTGCATCTTCTCTTGCACAAATCTCAGTCCATATTTTTAAGATCAATTCAATTAAAACCTGTGCCAAGTGGGTGCAATCCAAGGATTTGTAGGTGGCTTTGCAAACATATAATACTCGCCCTATTATCAAAGCTTGAATAGAAGAACATTGTTTGTTACAAGGTTCAAAATAAACTACAATAGTTTTTTTAAATTGTAAGGGATCCTTACTGCTGTACTGGTCTCCGGAAGTTTTATGTAATGAGCCCACTTCAGCATTCCAAGGATTGAACTTGGGAATCGAACCCTGACCTTTTTGTATAAGCCAGCGCACTAAACAGTTGCTCGTCAACTTACGCTAAATCTATACGGTATATTTCAGAATCTGGAATTACATATGGCCTTGGCAGGTCAAGTGTTTGGTTCCTAGCTGCAAACTAAACACTAAAAGCACCTCTACAGATTTGCACCTCAACCATATTAATCAAATTCCCTAAAACTATACCCTTATGATTCTCATGAGACAGCTTAGCCCAGCCAGGTCTAGGCCATGGCCATAAAGAGACCACACCTTATATCATCAACAAATGTTTCACCACTACCAAGGGAAAGAAAGGGAAGGAAAGGTCCTTTTAAGGTCCACGATCCCTGGCTCCCGTGCACCTACTATTCCGAGACTACAGGGTAACTTTTGCAGATGGTACTGTGCATGCAACTGACTGTGCTTAAACTACAGGGCACACATACACTTGCCCCCTTTGGATTCAAACATATCCCTCTCCCACTCAAGCACAAGCTCTTCACTTTTAGGTTCACTCAGGTCCATAGGGAGGTAAATTACTTAAATAATGAAGTCAACCCTGACACCATTGCAGCCTAAACCAACCGGTAAAGATAGCGTAAGTGCAGACACAAACAGATACACTGGGCTTACAATATACATATAACAACTGGGGAGGTAAAAGCAAGATAAGCTTAGTCTTATGCATTTGGGAAGCTTTGATGTCCTGCAGATTGGTGAAGTGCAATCAAGCTCAGGCGACTTTTAGGTCCAATTATTGTAATTTATCTCCTCTGTTACCACATCCATATTTCCATCCTTCTTAGCCAGCAAAAAAATCATCTTCTTCATGCCCAGTACTTTCAAATTTTGAGAGTGTGAACTGTTGACCTCAAGTTCTAAAAATGGCGATTAGTGTCATAGGGGTGTAATATAGGTCTCAGTCTTAGCCTGCCCAACCTGAATCAGGTGCCTTGGAACTTATTGGGGTGCTTGCTGGAGATTGATCCGTGCCTCCATTCCCCAACTAGCCCGAGACCTTGAGATGTTTCAACACTTTATCCACCTTCTCTGTATGGTCATCCTTGAGTAGAAACATTTCTTGGAGCTGCTCATTGAGCCTCAAGTTCAACACTTCCTGTTGATCATATTTCATCTGGTTAAGTTCCAATGAAATGTATGCATCTCAGTAAAGGCATGTGTGCCTGCTATTGGTGTGCAAATTTATTTTCAGCATTGTGGTCTAGGAAATGCTTTATGGGAATTTTGTTGCCTCAATTACCAACATTTGATTAGTTTTTAGATAATAAGTGAATTTTATTGCCTATATATCCTACCTTGTTGGGAGGATATACCTATGGTGGTTCTGGGTGATTCATGCTTTAGGGCTGATTTGTTTTTTTGGATTATAGGCAAAGTTTCAATCCATCTGAAATGGACAGCCCGTTTTTTCCTAGGATTCCTAATTGGTTGAAGGAATTCTCCTAATTAAATATCTCCTTGGTCAACAATGTTGTTTGAACCTCTTCATAATTAAGGTTTTTGTGCCCTTTTGGTGCTCTGTTGATGTTCCTAGCCATCAATGACAATATGATGAGTTTACAGGTTGTATACGAGCCCATTCACATAAAAGCATCTTGCAAACAAGCCATCAACTGTCTCCCTTGATTCATTATTGAGAGCGCTTTCCAATGGGCTTACATCTTTTGTTATCTTATGTGGAAGTAGAGAGTTCTCTTCATCTGAAGAATTTTGAGCCTGGCTGTGAAAAGGGATGTGAAGGATCAAAGCTTGGGTTAGCAACTGAATACATAGGTGGCCTTCTTAAGGGTTTCCTTTGTGAAGGACTTGACGGGTCACAAGCTCTTTTGGTTGCTTCACCTGTTTCCCCTTGCTTCTTTATAAAACAGATAATTTATTATCTAGCAAAAATTTTAACCTGACTGTAGGGGTTCTTGTATTTAAAATTTTAATCTCTCTCCTTGAATATCCAAGCATGGGAGTCTCCACTTGAGATCCTCTCTATCACTGTTATGTCTCCAGAGAGGAGATTGAGGATCAAAATTTGAAGGCATGCCTTGCATCTTGGCCTTCCCGTTGACCTGCAGAGCCTGAGCTTGATGCCATTGTAGAAAGAAAGCCGTAGGCTGCAGCAGAGCAACTAAAATTAAATTATAATTAAAAATCCTACATGAAATGAAGCAACAAAAACCTAAGTCTGAAGATCGAATGTTTGGTAAAAACCCAAACAAAAGGTTAAAATGACCAACCTTGAAATCTTCTTACTTGGTAGGCAATGCAGTTTCCCAGGCAGCAGTAGAGAACTTCAATGAGGTAGGAATAGTTGATGCAGTCTCCTCGAGGTAGCTGCAGCCAAGTTTCAGCTGTAGAGGTACGATCAAATGAATGTGTTATGTTTTTGTTTTTCTCTTTGCCATCTTTGTATCGTGTTTTAACTGGGAGTGGCTTAGGTTTCTTTTGGGAGGGGGTGGTGTGGTGTTGGGCTGGGTAAAGCTACTTTAGTTTTTTGTTTAGTTTTTGAATGTTGTAAGTAGTTGGATCCTACAGGTACATTATGAGAACAGCTTGGAAATGCCTTTGATCTGGAAAGAGCCAGGTGTTTTGGGCATTTTCAAAATAGTCCCTATGGGAACTGGGATCTGGATCAGGACCCAAATTGTTTCCTGAAACTTAGTGTATATCACAATATAACAGTATGGTGATGGCCTTTGTTTTTCGGGACATTTGGGCCAATACTTTGACATGTGTTGTGGTTGATTGAATTTTCTTTTGTTCAAACTTCATTTCATGTAGATTCACAAATCAACAAACATTACAATATTTGCTAAAAATTGTTTTCATAAACTGTAAACTGTTTTGAAAAAAGAAGTAAAATATTGAAAAAAGAGTAAAATATAAATAGATTTTCTAGAATGCAGTTTCTCCTATAGACTGTTTGGTCTTGTGGACGTAATTAAAATCATTTCATTTCATATTTAATATTTAAGGCATATCAGCCTATTAGAAATTTCATCTCCATCCATCTTAACTCTTGTTTGACTGATGGTTTGAGAAAGAAACTCCTGTAATACCTTGAGCTTTCTGTATCCTTTTTGATACTAGCCTTATGCTTTGTTGTTATTTGATGCATTACAATGTTCCTAAAAAGAAAATACTGAAACTCTCTACTTGTCTTTAATTAGTACGCAAAACTTATATATGTGTGTGATTCTAAATCTTTTATCATTTAAGTTTCTCGATGCATGCAGATGTTTACAGTGGGTCCAAATTTCAAAGGAATGAAAATGATTCCTCCAGGTCCTCACTTCGTGTATTATAGTGCAGTTAGCAGGTCAGCGCATAGATTTTTGTTTGGTTTGATTTGTTTACTTAAAATTCGTTAAGTTATGCTTTACAGTTATTTTAAGTATATGTGAAACATTTTGATTTTGTAACCATATGCAATTCACAAAGTTATGCTTTACAGCTTTTGTGCTTTGCAACATTCTTTTTCACTATATATGAAAACTTTGCTAGTCAGTGAGGACAAACATTTTTGATAACCTAAGTACCAAACTTTACTAGGACGGGGTGTCAAGATATACTGATGTGATTTTGTGTGCTGATAAGGCTTAGCGTGTGGCTGTTTATCTTTAATACTTGTCTTTGCATATGTTATTAAGGGCTAAGGCCATGAATAACATTGTGGGAGATTCACCTAGTATTCTTGTACATAAAACTAGATTGTTACTTGTTGGAGGTCATCCTTTGATCACGGTACTCACTCTTTGCTATGCTTATAAATGTTTAAAGAGAAGTGCAGGGAACATTTTTTTGGGTATTCTTTGGCAAAGTTCATCTCCTTTATGTAAAAATAATATAAAAGATAAACGAGATTATTTTTTTCTTTTATAGTTTGAATCTTTGGTTTAAATGATGTTCTGTTGATGTTTACTCTTTTGCTTATCAAGTTTTTCTTTGCCAACAATAAAATAGAATGTATTATATGCTGTGTTAGTTTCTTGTATGAATCTTGATTTTGTGACAGGTATGGCAACGAGTCTTCACCTGTCATTGGCTTCTTCATTTTTGCATCATCATCAGAGGTTTGTGAATTGTATATTTTTCTTGTTGGACAAGCAAAAGAGGAGATTTGAATGTGTAAATGAAATGCATGTAAATGTTGTAGATAGTATCAATTTCTGGCTGAACTTTTAGAAAGAAATGAATCAAAGGTATAGTTTTGTTGGAAGGTTTTATAGCTGCTTTTTGTCATACCCAAATTTTCCTTTAATGTACATCCAAAAAACAACAAAACCATAATGCTGATTAATATGAGGTCATAATTGATGGGTGATCTTCTGATCATATCCATGATACTCAGCAAAATGGTAATAAAATAAAGTACCACTAAAGCACATATAATAAAATTAATAAACCGAAGTCACCCTTGAAATCACCCTTTGGCCATCGGGTAGACAAAAAGGGCAAAAGGTCTTTGATCGAACTATTCGAGAAAGAGGGACATTACAGGTCTTGAAACTTTTTTGTCTTACCTTCCTTGCTGTTTCCCACAACTAGTTTGCATGACTTTTGCAAGTAAATTCGCTTATGGTAATAATGAATTTTCTTCAAATATATTTCTTACAAAAATTAAAAGAAGCAAAAAATAAATCCTTTTTGGTAATAATGGTTTTGTTTTAGAGTTTGTGTCATTGTCGTTAAGACTTCAATCGCGGGTCAGAAGCATCTAGGAATGTCCTCTTAGACGATCTTAGTTGGAAAGATTATATAGTTGATTTCTAGGATGATGTTGGGGGAGTCACTTTATAAAGTTAAGACCCTGAAACGGCTTTTAAACCATCTTGAATTGCTAGAGAATTAGACACAAACTTTGGATTTTATTAACAACTACTAAAAGGGTGAGATTCATAATAAATAAAATCCTATATACTTTTTTCATAGTGGATCCATCGGGTAAAAGGCTCGACATAACTTTTAAATTAGGACTTTAAGCTAATTTAACTTCCCGAGTCGATAGGAGTCTCAACTCTGAATTTAAAAGCGTTCATTTAAATGATGGTTAGGCGAATTTTAGCGGTGTTTGACTTCAAATCTTGCAAACCACTATTTGAGTATATTCAGATGATGTAGCGAGAACACTGGAAGTGCCAAGTCTATTGACTATAATAAACTCATAGTTGGAGAGGGGGACCATTCTGTTATCTTTCGATCAAATCCAAGTAATAGAAGTAGAGGATTTACCTCCTAGACGTGTCATGCAAAAACAATTAAACTAAGTATTTGTCACCTTACCATTACTTGTTGTCTCCCAACCTTTTGACTCATTGTAATCTGCACAAGACAACCTTGTACCCAGAAGCATGGTAGGAACGGTTGTAGAAAATTACATGAAACTAGTTGTGCATAGAGCAACCCCAGCTCCTGGTAACTGTAAAATGGTATAGTGTTGGACAGGGGTTCGTCACCGGTAAAGTTGCATGCGCACCACCTTATTTTCTAGTTTAAGTCTCCCTGCCCTAGTCCATCAATGGTGCCATGGAAATTATGCCACACAGGTTATGGGACAATAGTTGACCATAATGTGCTACCCATGTAAATATGGTTGACTGTGCTGAGCCATCCAAACTATATGTGGCCGATTGTGACTGACCTACACTCCTTTTATGAACATGGTTGGCCATATTGAGCTGCTTTTTGGTGGATGGAACAGGCTGCATACTGAATTGCCGATTAGCAAAGAGCTGACAGTGACAGTGTCTGCCAGACCATTCTTCGAGCAAAGGGTGCAAGTTGAGGATAGAATGGGCCAGACGTGATTGTGTATTGCCAACTGTACTGTGCCACTATATCTGGGAGTAAAAAGGCTCTTTTACGCAGTGTATAGTTATGTAATGCTCAGTTATGCTGACCTCCCAATGTATGAGGCTGAGCTGTTGAAAAATAAAATTTGCATGATGACCCTACTATAATCCTTTCCAAGTCCAAACTGCTCATTCTGTAATCATTTATCTCTTCTGGCATTGCTTCAGATTCTCAGCCTCGGTCCCCGATGGTTGGGAAGGGTCAGGGAATCGTTATGGTTGGGCACATCAGACTCCTTGTTTGTGTCAACTCATAAGAAGATTACAGATTCGGGGTCTCCAAATTGAAGCTGAGTTTGAGAAATGTATTATTACTATTATAAGTTGTAATTGTAATTATTTTATGAACATTGTATTAATGTGCAATGGATGCATTTATGTATAAAAAATTATCACTGGTGATGTAAACACAGATTGTTGACAAGCTAAATACTGCTAACTAGATGCCTTGAAGATGACTAAAACAATGTTATGATATTTAAATGGCAACTGTTCTTTTATGGGTGAAGTTGCAAATCCTTTATTATGCTCTAATGAAAATTCATTCAATGTTGTAAACTTGCATGAGTTTGGTATTTAGTCTAATCACTATTGATTGCAAGTAACCTGATTATTTCTTGTTTGTATTTTGTAAACTCGGATAGTTATAAACAAAATAAGAACAGATTGGTCTGTCACATCTATGAGTGCAGACTGTTCTGCTTGGGCAACTGTCTACATCGTTCAAGAAACTGTTTGGAGGTCAAGCACCTATTTTTTAAACAAAAGATAGGTGCTGGTGCTCTTGATAACTTGATTAACCAATTAAAATTCCTAGCTCTCTGCAAAGTCTCTGCGAGTCAGAAAAGCTTACATTCTCCCTCGTGATTTTTTTACTTGTTTGTGAAAAATTGGTGGAAAGCAATATCAATGTTCATAAGCAGGATGATATCCCTCTAGAAACTTGATTTGGTTTTGTTGATGCCTTGAAAGATTCCTGCTACCTTGCTGGAAACTAGGAGACTCGATTCATCAAATTGCAACAATTGTGTCATGTTCTTGATCAACCTGTTCAAGAAGCGATGTTTTCAATACTTTGAAGAATCAAATCTTGAAGTACATGTGATGCGTGAGACCCCATATCCAAACCAAGATGGATTCTCTCCAAATCACAACATCAGCACATGCCTACACGTATGCATGTAAACATGAAGGATAAGTCGCAAACAACTCTAAGTCATCTAACAAAACTGATAGTTCCAAGTCATCTAACAAAACTGCAACTATGAGGATCAGTTCATCAAATTGCAACAATTGTGTCAAGTTCTTCATCAACATGTCCAAGAGTATACCAATGTTTTCAATACCTTGAGAAGAATCATGAGACACCCATATCCAAACTAAGATGGATTTTCTTCAAATTCCATCATTAGGACATGACTACATGTATGCATGTAAACTTGAAGCATGACTCAAGAACAATTCTAAGATTGATGGTTTCTAAATATCACCTGTAAATACCCCACCAATCAAGTCATCAAACAAAACTGCCGATATGTATCAGAACAAGAACTTGAACTTTGGAATGAAGACGAGCCCTAACAAACAAGGAAAAGGACCACCATCTTGATATACAGAAGATGACCCAACAAGCAAAAGAAGCAATCCTAGACCGTCAAATGGTGTAGCATACTCAACTCTAACAAACACTCTGATGATTAGTGCTGCACTCAGAAAACTTTGCTCGCTCAAGTATAAACATCCAATTCTACCATAACAACGCTAGGTAAAGTAAACAAATCATGGGTTTGAGCCTCGTGCCATGGTAATAACCACTCAAATATCATCATTTTTTAATTCGTATCAAGAAGAAGCAGATTTTTTTATTCTTAGGTGTGATTCAATATCCAACCTCTACACTTCATTGATGATAATGATAGTTAAAAGAACCTGATTTCACTTGAAGGAGTTTGAAGATTGAACGAGGCACTGGTAGCTCACTTTCAACCATATAGTCATAGATGGTTATGTGCGAGATCTGAGAAACTCATCACTTATTAACATCACATGGTCTACAAAATCAAGCCTTTCCAAGATGAAGGCCCTTTTGACCATTTATGTGTTGTCCTGCTTGGGCAATCCTATCTTTAGATTCCAAAAAAATTCATCATAGATATCATATATGTCGGTGGAAAATAAATGGCACATACTAAAAGTAGTTCTTATACTTTCACTCATCAACGCGAAGCAATATACCAAACTTGTCAGCCATAGCAAAAATTATATTCTTGATGATTAGGCTTTAAAAGGAGAACATCCTTGTGGTGCAAGCTAACCACCTATTTCCTTTGTAGAGAAAACATAGATAAACCAAGTATTGGAGGAATGCAAGGACCTTTTCTTGCCTCCAACTGGAGTTTCATTGCATTGTTTGGTGGTGTTCACTATTGATTTGATACCAAAGCTATCTCTGCCTAATGCTTTGCTCTGTAGGAGTTCATTTTGGAGAATGAAGAAATCAATCAGCAGATTAAGGCGTTAGTCAATAAAGGACATATCAGGTCCCATCTCATTGCCTTGCAGTAAACCCTTGTACTTGCACAGGGCCACTATACACCACCAATGATAATGCATATAAAACCACATTCAAAGCAAAATAAAGACTCTTCAGATGGTTGGCTATGTCCTTCAACTCAACCATAATGCTCTAGCAACCTTCATGGGAATGATGAATGCCATCCTATGCCCCTTCACATATTTAGATGATATACTAATCTTCAGCAAAGCATGGGAAATACATCAGAACCTTCTTCAACAAGTCCTCCATACTCACTGACGAAGTATGCTAATCTGAAGAACTGTTCATTTGCCATGAAGGAGCTACAATACTTGGGGTATGTTGTAAATGAATAGGAGTACAAGTGGATCTAGACAAGACCCGCGTCATTCAAGAATGCCCTTACAACGAAGATCCTCACAAAACTCTGCAACTTTTTAGGGTTAGAAAGTTGTAAAAATTGTACTAGATTTCTCTTACATCTCTTGTCTTGAGTTAGTATACCAAAACTGATGCAAGGTAACTTTTAGTTGATGATGAATGACTTCCTATGCCCCTCACATACTGATTTGTTTCCATCTATTTAGAGGATGTACTAATCTTTAACATGACATGGGAAATATATCAGAACCATCTTCAACAAGTCCTCTATACTCACTGATAACACAAGCAATAAAATGTATTTTTAAATACTAGAGCAAAAGAAGATCGTTAGCCTATTTTCATTATTTTTAGTTGGCTAAAAGGGGGGAAGGAAGGAAGTAAATTAATAATTTAATTTTACGCGCTAAAGTAATTTTAACTATTGACACTTTAATTAAATTATTAAAAAGTGGAAAAAGTAAATGTTAAAAAGGAAATAAAGTGTCCCACATGGAGCACTCCACAAGGAAAAAAAAGAAAAAAGCTATAAAGGTAAATGTTTGGGCTCATTGTAAGGATCTTTTGGTGAATTTTAATACTTCTCTCTTGGAAATTGGAGCATTGAGCTCGATTTTCAGCATTTGACGAAAACCCTCATTAGATCTTATTGGGGACGAAAACCCTTAATAGTCACAACACTTGGAGCGAAAACCCTCATTTGTTGCATTGGTGGTTTCATCGGGAATCACAAGTGAACTTCAAATTTAGAATTTCAGAACAAGGGTTCCATCAGTGCTAGGGCACAAATTCTATCTAGGGCATGCTTTTTGGGACTGCCACACTCATTTTTTTGCTTGGAGATTTCGGGCTCACTTTTGATGGGTTTTGGTGGTTGGAAAAATACGATTATTCCGGGCATGATGAAGCATGATGAAAGAGAAGGGTCAGCATAATCATGCATAACTTCCAGCTCCTCAAAATCAATGATACAAATATGGGCCTTGAACCTATCACTGATTTGATTGACAGATCTAAGGCCATTGATAGATCATCTCTTATGCGAGCAATGCAAAACGGTGGGATTATTCAAGCATCAACATTTCGATCCAACTCAATTGCACGAGTTTGTTTTGGAGTGTGTAAGGTCTTTTCATCCTCTTTTTAGGACAATCCGAGATGTTGTAGGGAAGACAATAATCAGGTTTGATGCACAATTTATTAATTATTGCCTTAAGCTTCTAGCACGACTAGCGGTGATTGTAATTAACATGCGGGATGCCAACAACGAGATGGGAAAAACGCAAAAGCAGTCGATTGTGTGGGTACAATGAATAACAAGTACATGAAGAAGCCCAAATCACCATCGAAATTTCCGAGGACTCTTCCACGATCCAATCTTGTGCAGGAAGTTGATGATGTCACCAAATTGCTTTGCAAGAATAAATGGAGAAGCCAATACCAATAACTTCCGCTTATGGATGTATGCCTTTGTGAGAACCATTGAGATCAACAGAGTTGATTCGATGATTGATTGAGCGGATATCATTAGTGACAACATCAGCGAGCAACTCCGAAGTGTGAGGCGGACATTCAACTTCAAAATGACTTCATACCTTGTATCTGCAGCAGCTTCTCAGGGGATATTTTCCAAATTGGATAGACGGGGCATATTGTCAAAAGATCCTATTTATGAATGCTTTCCGCAATGATTGTGAGTTCCGAATGCTACAAAGATTACAGGGTGGTCAACGATGGGTTCTTCTACGGATTCATTTGTAAGTTAAATAGTGATTTGAAGACCAACAGAGTGAGCAAAGAGGCCTGACAAGTTGTCTCCCAACATGGTTGTATCTTCATCCAGTTTGTAAACTTCACATATCTCAGGGTGAGTGGTTTCTCAGGGGAACCAGTTAAGTTGCCAAGATACCCGAGTGATAAGTGGGTCATCATGGAGTTGTGCAGGTAGCTCGTAGAGTTGCATGACTTACAGTCAAAATGACACAAGTCTACAAGTAGCTTTCTAGTCACAATGGGTCATTATAGTTGCCAGAGCATCCACAAAGCTAGAGGAATTGAAGCAGAAATGTTTGTTGGATATGAGCATGAGTTCTTCCTAGCACGGATGAACTTTGACCCATATGGGATAGCAAAGAGGATGGTCTCCCAAGAATACTCACATGTTCCTTCACTTGAAGACTTTTGGATGAATTACAGGAGCGAATACAAAGTCAGAAAGGGGGATTTCAGCAGGTTATCAGTGCAGCAGGTTTCGACTATGGTCTAGCACGGATACCTACAAATCTCGTAGATGATGGGCATGTGGTACTTGACACATACCATCAAATGGGAGGAGATAGAGTTGTTCTTCAAGAAAGTGTAGGCGGTTGTCATACAATTGAAGAAAGGTCTTCCGCAGTTCTGGTTAACACTTCAAATTGGTTGTTGACAAAGGGGTATTGCATGGACGAGACTTTGATGAACTGATCACAGGGAATTTCATTGCAGGGGATTCCAACAAAAGAAAGCACGAAGGTGAGAGTAGTAGAAGGCCAAAGAAGCTCAAAGTATACAAGAAGTCTCAGGTATCGGAAAAGGCAAGCCTACATCCATTATACTAGTGCCACTTTCAGACGAAGCTTCTCCAGCGTCAACTCACAAAGCACTTCCGCAACTCCAGGACCTCAAACAAAGGTTATTATTCCACCATTGAATCCAACATCGTTCGTATTTGTTCCTCAGCCACCGAGATCTTCACCTCCCCCGCTGAGAAGTTGAAAGCACAAATGGCAGAGTTCGAGAGAGCATTGTCTTTGGACAATTCAGAAGACACAAATGGCGAGTTCGAGAGAGCATTGTCTTTGGACAATTCAGAAGAGGGCAGCCATAACTTTGTTGTGAATTCGTAGGCAACAGAGTCAGAGCATGAGATGGTGATACATTTAGCGACTTCTCATTCCCCAAAGAGCAATTTCTCATCTTGGTTGGCTCTGTAGTCAGTTCAGAGGCTAGAGAAGAAATCAACTTGGAAGAGGAAGACTTACAGCTGCTTATGAGCTTGGAAGGTAAAGGTAAAAGGTCTAAAGTTGCTAAAATGACTTCAAGATTGATTATTGAAGAATTTGGGCAAAAGTTCGTTGAATTATCAATTCCAGTTGAAGGGAAACAAAAGGGAGAGCTAATTGCTATGAGACATATCGGTGACTAAAGTACCATTGGGGAAAATCACCACAAAAGGATTAAAGCAGGATACACAGACACTGATAGACGCTTTATTTCTTAATTTTGACAAGGAGAAAGCAGAAAAAGATAAGCTTCAGATGCAGATCTCCTAGTTATGTGAGATTATTACTAAGGTTGCTAAACCTTCTTCTCAGCCCGTGTTAGTGCAGGAATAGGTATGCGGTGTTTGGTTGAAGTGATTGAAGATCTTTGGGAATCAGTCAAAGCTATTGCTCAATGGAAAGAGCAAATTATTCACCAAGCTTGAGTAGTTCAAGGGAATACCGGTGGCTTAGAGAATATGCAAAGGGCATTATCTCAACTAAAGGGACTAATGACAAGGATATAAGATGAGAATATAGTTGTTGAAAGTCATCTGGATACCTTAGCTAAGATACATTCATTGCCAGAGGATGTGTTAATTGCAGAGAAAATTGTACCTGATGGATTGATAGAAAAGGGGAAGTAGTTAGAGATAGCAGTTTCCTTCCACATGGAGATCCTCAAGCTTATTTCAAGAGGATGCGATTCTTTGGAAAACGAGATGGGGAAGTACCAGAGAACATTCTAGATGAATTTCCTGCTTCCCATGAGAATTTATTCTAGTTGTGTAGAAGAGGATTGATGAAGCCGTCATGCCTTTCACATTAGATTCAATTGGTAGACCCATAAAACTTCATGTAGATATTGAGGGGTATGGGCCTGGTTTAGAGTAGGTAAAGTCTAACATTGCTGCTTTGTCCAGAGGATTGTTGCGGTTTAAGATTGAAAAGAAGCGGTTGCTAAAGCAGATGGGAAGTTACTGAGTCACATGTCTGACAAGTATATTTAGTTCCAGAACGAAGAAAAAACGTAGAGTATGACAACCGACATTTTGTCTTTCTTCTCCACTTCTTTCCCTTATTGTTATTTTCTTGGACAAAATTGTAAAACTAAAGTAATTGGTTAAAAGCCATTACTTTTAGTTATATGAAAAGGTCCTTAATTGAGAATAGGTGGCAGACATGCAAACTTTGATTTAGTCTTCAAATGCATGTCATGTAGAGAGAAATTTCAAGGGAAAGATTGTCGAGTTATTTTTCTATAGCTTGCGCATGTGTCGATTCAGCTTTTGCTTTCCTATTTGTAATTTCCTTCTATACACTATAAATAAAAGAAAAACCTACGAATTAAAGGATCAAAATTTGTAATCGGTATTCGTCAACAAGGCTCAAGGAAGGATTGATCATTTTATAGATTGCAGGAATATTTTAATTTCAATCATCCTCCTCAAGTTAGAATCAATAGATCCAGTCTTTCGCCGGGACGAAGAGTGCAAATTCCTCTAGATTGGATCATCTCCAGCATAATCCGGCAGCTGGAATTATCTATCAAGTCTACTCCCGGAGAAGACGTGCTCGCGTTCATCATGCGAGAATCGAATTAGAATCAACCGTTTGCTCACCGTAGCACTTTGTCCCATGGGGTGCAACTTTTAGACCTCTGAACCTGACTCCACCTATGCATGAATTACCTAAAAGATCGAGAAAGAATTTCCCAAAATTCTTTGGAGACGACAAGCAAAATCCAGATGATCACTTGGCGGCATTCTTCATATCTTGTGGAGTACTTGCAAAGTATAGCATGTGGATGTTTCAGTCAGACTTTTCATTGAGACTCTGCACGACTTGGCCGAAGAATGGTTCTATCGATTAGCTCTTGGGACTATAACAAACTAGGCGTCCATGCGAGAACAATTTATAAAAAGGTTTAAACCTGCAGAAGATGCTAGTACACTGATCACCCAGTTGACGCAGTTGAAGAAAGAACCACATGAGAACATGAGGGACTTTATTGCTAGGTTCCAAAGGATTTTATATAAAATCCCCACTTCTGCTGCGCTTAGTGATGAAAATCAAAAGACGTTTTTTATAAACGCTTTGTTACTTGAAGTTGGATATCAGCTGCGGAGGGCAAGACCTGTGAATCTTCTGGAGGCACAAAACGCTGCAATTGAAGTTGAAGATGACTTGATTATGGCTGGAAAGATCAAGCAATCAGCCCATAAAGCTGATGGAACTTCTTCAACAAATACTTATGATCGTCTGTTATAAAAGTTAGTCAATGATATGTTGCAAATCAAGTAGCAAATAACTTAAGGAGAAAATGCAATTCTTTCAAGAACGACTCCTTCTCGGACTTTTAATGGTCAAAATCAAAATCGAAACAGACTTACTGCTGTACCACAGAGGTTGGCAATTGAAGCTGCTCTAAAGAACAATTTGGAAACAAATGAAGAAGATCATGTTGTTGATGAATCACTTGACGAAGAAGACTTTGTTGATCCCCATTAGCGACTCCAACATTGGATACCTAGACTATGAATTTGATGAAGGCTATTACAAATCTTTTGAAGATAGTGATGGTCATACATTTGTGGTGTTCACAAGGTCTCAAACACGTCAAAATGCGAAGCTTCCTCAAGTGGACAGAGGAGAGAAAGGGAGATCCTGGACCAGATGTTACCATTCTAGAAAAGAGGCAGCCCACTTCCTTCTTCATTAGCTCCAAGAGACAAGCATGTAAGTTCCTCTAATCAACAACAAAGGACAACTGGACAAACAACTGAAGTAAGTCAACCTTTTGATATTATTGATCATATAAAGAAGACCAAGATTCAGATGTCAGAAGCTGAGTACTTGAGGGCTTTTCCCGATCAATTGAGCAGATTGGTGAAATATGTACAGAGTAATGGTCCTAATAATTCACCAAACAATGCTTCATGGGGCATCTTATCCATGCTTCACGGGGCATCTTATCTAACCCAAAAATACTCCTTTGAATAATGCTGCAACTTCTTCTCCTGCTACTTCTGAAAGGATTGAACCATTCTATGTTTCATTACTTATCAATGGTTACAAATTGAGTAATTGCATTCTAGATTCTGGAGCTTCCGATAATGTTATGCCATCCAAAGTTGTTGATGCTCTGGGTCTCACACTAATGAAGACCATTGGAAGATGTTACTCAATGGAAAGACAAGTACCTCTTATTGGACAGATAAAAGATGCACAAGTAGTGCTTGCTTCCTTTCCAGATAAAAGATTAAAGATGAAAATCTGGTGGCAGATATTCCAGTATCTTATGGCATGTTATTAAGCAGAAACTTCTGTAAGGAATTAGGAGAGGTTAAGATGGATTGGTCTTGTGCACATATCCCAATTAAGGGAGTTAATCAAAGGTTGGAACCTAAGAAGAACAAGTATATAGTCTCAAAATTTGAAGACCCTAGATCTCAGATCCTTTTCCAGGAATCATATCACGGGGTCTACTACCTAGAGTTGGATAAAGAAGAAGCCCAACCCATAACTTAGGAGCCACATCAGTTGGACAACAAAGTTTGGACTCTAGAGTTTGATGGTAGTTGTTGTTCGCTTGGATCTGGTGTAGGTGTTGTGCTTATTTCTCCTGAAGGAAAGGTACATGCACATTCCTTTAAATTAATGTTTGAGAATACTAACAACACAACAAAATATGAAGCACTGCTATTAGGAATGGAGCAAGCCAGAACAATGGGAATTAAATTGCTACATGCAAGAGGAGATGCTTGAGTTAATTGTCAAGTAGATACGTGGTCTCTATCAAGTTAAAAAAGATAAACTACGACATTATAGAGACCAGGTCTATTCAGCTACTTTGGATTTTGCAGCTTTCTTAGTTTCTTATATCCCTAGAGATCAAAACTCTAGAGTTGATTCACTAGCAGTTACTGCAGCCCTATTGAATCCAGATCAACCACCTGCACTCTTCAGACAAGGTGATTACAAAGTGGAAATGGTTTTTGTCCAAAGGTGCCTGATAATGTTCAACAATGGCAGGTCTTCAATGATGATAAGCAGATTGCTGCTTTTCTCCAGCAACAAGACAACTTTGAAGAGATATACTACGAAGGAAGCACTTCACTTCCGAGACAAACCACAGTGGGTGAAGCTGATTCAAAGATTGAAGGTGGACAAGAGATCATTCAGCTTAAAGGAAATAAAATTCCTAAAGGCTTAGTGTCTCTTGAAGAGATGTTTGATAAGCATGATCAAGTGCTAAAAAAGAATAAAGAATTTGGAGAAAGTTCTTCCGATGTGCAATCATTGAATTTGGGAGCTGATGATGATCCCAAGTTAGTAAACCTGGGTAAATGTTGTTCTAAAACAAAACAAGAAGCTTTCACAAATATCTTTGCTTGGTCTTATCAGGATCTGAAGATATATACCATGATATTAACAACAATATTAAGATTTTCCATACATCAACAACAATTCTTCCCTATGTGACAAGATCACTGCAATACTTCTATGGCACCTTGGTAATAGTTATCAAACTAAATTGCTGCATTTTAATCCTTTTAAACAGAAGATTGCAGATTTGTTAATCAACCTAAAACAACAATAAGGCTTCCATTAACAACATTAAAATTTTCCATATATTAAACAAGTTTGTAATATACATTGATTTCAAACACATAATGAGGCACAATATAAAACAGTAAGATTACACGACTTTTAATAAGCCAATCCACAAATAAAAGTTCCTTTTTCAAATGCATTAACAAGGCAAAAATGGAGTTGAGGAGGTGCACCATGGATATGGTCACCCTTCCATGCAAGCTGCATGGAAGGATGGCCATACCCATGTGTATTCCAACTAGTAAGAATACATTAACTTGCAAATGTTCTTTTACTAGCTTGGACACACTAGCTGCAAGATTTAATTTACATCTAAACTTAATCCATTACACAATCACCCCATTGATTGAAAAGCTAGATTCAATTTAAACAACCCTTCAAGATTCATTCTTACAAACCCCAATATAATACAAGTCTAAATAGTTTAACCATGATAAAAAAATTAATTTTTATCTTATGGAATCTACAATGTCTACATTTCAAAAGAGAACTTCACAATTTCCACCACTACATTTTGAGTTACATGTTTACAACATCACAATGAATTCCTTACAAGTTTACAAGGCTCTAACACAATACATTCTTGTGCCCCAAATACATCTTTCTAAGGCTTACAAAATGAAGGATACAAGTTTACATTGTGCAACAATATGAAGCTAAATTCTCCATCACAATAAGAAAAAAAAAGTTGCAAGGTCCAATCACTAGCCATCTCCAACTATCTTCGAACACACAAGGGGAGCGAAATGACGCTCTCCACCCAACCAAACCCATTGGAGAAAAGGAACTCTCTTACAATGGCCCTTGAGCCCCAAAAAACGAATAATGGACGAACCAACAACCGCCTTGAGCAACACAAATAGTCTAACTCCATAAGACCCAAACACAAACACAAAAACACAAATTCATGCATCAACAACAAGAACAAAGGTTTGCAAAACAAACCAAGTGGGAGAGGGAGGAATGTGGGTTAGTCTCCTTATAGCTCCAAATGGGTAGTGAGATTTGACATTAAACCTCCAAGTTCTTGACCTCCTTATTTTTTCACATCTTATACCTCCTAAACCACCCTTTTCCCCTTCACCAAAGGCTAATCCCTATCTACCCCAACTCTCTCCAAATGGAAATACCACAATATCACATTTACAAGCCTAAAAATCCTTCTCTCCAAGCCAAAACTAACCCCGCATAATTCCCTCCAACATCTAAATCTAGAGACGCTCTACCTATCCAAACTCATTTCAATGCAACAAAAAAACAACTTAAAAGAGAGTAAAATGATCAAAACAAACAAGGTAAAACAATCAACCATAAGAGTGTAATTTTGCCAACCCCCAAATACTAAACACAACACTTATTTATAGAATAAGCAAGTGGGAAGGGTGAGTTGGCTCCGCATAGACACCAACTAAGAGTACCTTCTCCATTTATTTATAGATTAAGCAAGTGGGAAGGGTGAGTACACTCCTTTTTCATGCACATTTACTTTCTCCCAAAATTTAGTCAAAAGACCATTATTTCCCAAATCAATGACACACAAAAAATACTAGAAAGGAAAATATGACTTAGAAGTGGAACAAACAACCCATCACCTTTCACATCCCTCACCCAAAACTCACACCTATAATCAAAGCAAAATATCCACCTAACAATGCAATTCAACCAAGAAATGAAAGTGCATTTAAACCCTATGACAAAAGCTACAAAACCGAGTTTAATATCATAATAAGTCTACAAAATTACCCTACTATGATAGGTTATGGATAAAAACTATTTGAAAGTTGTTAGGACAAGGTTAAGTGACAAGATGGTTGGTTACCTTAAAATTCACGCCAAGATCTAATCCGCCTCTCTATTACTTGTTGGATTTTGGGAACTCATTAATTTGTTCGCACCTACCAAGAGGGTTATAGAAAAATTAAATCAATCACGTGATGAGAGAGGGAAATTATAAAATTTCTAAATTAAAGAAAATGCATGGCATTGACCAAAAATGGGTCTCAACATAGGTATGCTAAAATAAATCAAACTATAAAAATTACAAAGTTATAGGCACTTTCCTAATCCATATATAATGTTGGTCAAGGTGGCCAAGGGGTTTTGGCCCAAACATTCTTCGTTTGTTGGTCCCTTGGTCCCCATGTGTGCCTTATATATATACCTGTACATCGTTGCACACTACACATGGACATCAAATCTGTTCAAAGTATTTTCAAAACATACATTCACATGTATTATGATCATCGTAGCCAAGATACACCAATATCAATCATCAATAATCGTTATTAACATAATTACATGTCATACGAGAAATTGAAAGTACAATTGTGTTAGTAAAACATTAAGGTATTATCACAATCATGAAATCTGTTCAAAGAATTTTCAAAACATACATTCACATGTATTATGATCATCGTAGCCAAGATACACCAATATCAATTATCAATAATCGTTATTAACATAATTGCATGATTAATATAAGCACAATAATACCATAATCCTGCATCACAAGATTGACGTCATCTATACATACATTTATATAAACATCAACTCCGTTTAATTGAGTCTGTCATGTCATGTTGATATAAATAATGCCCTAATATCGAAACCCCTATCAATGTGTCCAAAATGAAATAGATAACAAACTAAGAGCGCTTAATCTAATATCATAAAAATGTCTAAACAAACCTTATAGTTGTAATGCCCGCTTCCATTAGACCTTTTTATAATATTATATTAGCTGCTCTAAACTTGTCATCTATTTCATTGGACACACTAATAGGGGATTTTGATATTGATACTCTGATATTGAGACATTATTTATATTGCATGACATGACATACTCAATTAGATGGTTTTGATGTTTATATATACATATATATTGTATGCGCATGGATGGTGCTAACATTGTGACGTAGAATTATAATATTACTTTGTATATTTTTATCATGCGATTATTTAATGATTGTGATAATGTTTTAACATTCATATTTTGTGAAAACTTTAAATAATTAAATGTTTATTAACATAATTATGTTCGAATTTTGTGTAACATGTAATTTTGCTAATAATGATTATTGATGATTGATATTGACGTATTTTGGTTCGATGATCTTAGTATATGTGAATATATGTTTTATAAATATTTTGAACAAACTTGATGTGTGTAGTGTGCAACGGTGTACAATATATATATATATATATATATATATATATATATATATATATATTTCTAACACATGAAGACCAACAAACGAAATATGTTCGAGGCAAAGACCCTTGGCCACCTTGAGCAACATTGAGTGTGGATTAAGAAGAGGCTATTACCTTGTAATTTTTGTAGTTTGATTTATTTTGGCATACCTATGTTGAGACCCCTTTTTGGTCAGTGCTGACCATGCATTTTCTTTAATTTAGAAATTTTGTAATTTCCCTCTCTCATCATGTGATTGATTTGATTTTTCTATAACCTTCTTAGTAGGTGCGAACAAATTAATGAGTTCGAATATCCAAAAAGTAATGGAGGGGCGGATTAGATCTTGGCGTGAATTTTAGGGTAACCATCTTGTCACCTAACCTTGTCTTAACAACTTTCAAATAACCCTTACCCATAACCTATCATAAATAGGGTAATTTTGTAGACTTATTATGATATTAAACTTAGATTTTTGGCTTTTGTCATAGGGTTTAAATGCACTTTCATTTCTTGGTTGAATTGCATTGTTAGGTGGATATTTTGCTTTGATTATTGATGTGAGTTTTGGGTGAGGGATGTGAAGATGTCTCTATTATGTTAAGATATTCCGAGTGAATCATATGAGCCAAATTCGACAAATACCAAGATGTTGAAACTCATTTTTCCCTCCACCAAGTTTTGTTTGCGGAAATTTTTATTTAATTATTTATTAAGTAAATTAATCTCCATTTTGAAGTAAATTGTGCTCCGGTTGAATCCTGTTGAAGTTTTGCATGCTAGTATTCACATATCTCAATAGGGTTTTCACCAGAAAAGAATTCAGAGCATTGTCTGCAACTTTTGGCAACGTTTTTCATTTTTATTTATTTATTTTGCATTTGTTTTCCGGTTTTCTTCATTGTCTGTCTGTTAATTTCCCCTGGATCTGGTCTTTGTTATGTATAGTCTGTTTAATTACCTGAAACATGTGGAAGTCATTTATGGCCTCAGTAATGGAAGGAATCACTCTCGGAAGACAAACTTTTGACCAAAAAAGATGAATTCAAGCAAAAAAAGCCTCTGTTAGGCAAGTCGCACATTTTGGGATGAATGGATCTAAGCTGCAATGAGAATTTTGGCGAGTGGCGGTGGCGGGGCGGGAATTTCTTGTCACTAGTAGGTTTACTTTTTCCCATCAAGTCAGCGGCGAGAATTTCTTAAGCGCAACGCAGGGTGAAAATTCCCATTATAAAGAAAAAATCACTTAAAGCACCGTGGAAATTTTCGCTGCAAATGAAGCTAACTTTTCCCATCAAAGAGGTTTATTCATCCACGCAAGTCACACTCTTTCAAAGAAGACTATTTTCCATACGAGTCGCACTTTTTAGGAGATGATTTAAGATGCCGGTGGGAATTTGGGTGGGGCGAGAGATCATAATTTCTTATCCGCCTTGCAGGTGAAAATTCCCATGATGAAGGACAAATCACTTAAGTGGAAGAGAGGATTTTTGCGATTGCGGTGCAGGGGAGGATATTCTCATAAAGTTGACTTCCTATTTTTAGCAAATCACCCTTGCCAAAAAAGTGACCCACCTTGGCATGAAACAATGCATTTAATAATAGTTATTAATGGTCTTTCTACGTAATTTTTGTGCCATGAATGGAAGGAAAGTCAATGCAAAAGGATAAGCTAAAGAGAAGTCAATGATGCATGCTAAAAATAAATAAAATAAATTTATAAAAAACAACCAGCAACATGCATAATTAGGCACCCAAATTAGATGATTAGATGTGGGTTTTAATTAATTAAATTGCCAGAAATAGAGAAGGCAATTATTAAAAATAGCACGCACAAGACTATATAAGCATGGGTCGCCATAAGGGAGAAGCGATTAATTGTTTTTGATGAAGTTTGCAGCTATGCAGACAAGTTTTTGACGCCAAAAGAAGAAGGATTTATCATTAAAGATTGTTTTCCACCTTTGTCGGGAAATTTCCAGTTTTGGCGCCTAGGGTTTGAGTAGCCTAATTTTTATCATTCTAAGTGTCTGCATGTCGGTATATGTGCCCATGTGAATTAAATAATATTTTTGCTTAATTTGCATGCAAGCAAAACCTCAAATTTTAAGGTAATAGACTTTATATGTAGATTTTGGTGATAAAAATCAAGTATTCATGCCATGGACTCCATCTTTGTATCGAATTAATTGCGAGGTATTCATTACGGATGCTCATATTAGTGAAAGGAAGTTCAAATCAATGTCGGGTGCAGTGAATCTCTTCCAAATCAAAAGAAATTGCCAGATCTTCACAAATTGAGCCAATTACAATGGATTTCGACAGAATTAAAAGAAAAAGAGCCCAAACAAAGATTGTTCCATAACATACTTTATATGTAGATTTTGGTGATAAAAATCAAGTATTCATGCCATGGACTCCATCTTTGTCTGAATTAATTGCAGGTATTCATCACGGATGCTCATATTAGTGAAAGGAAGTTCAAATCAATGTCGGGTGCATTGAATATCTCTTCCAAATCAAAAGAAATTGTCAGATCTTCACAAATTGAGCCAATTACAAGGGATTCCGGCAAAATTAAAAGAAAAAGAGCCCAGACAAAGATTGTTCGATAACATACTTTATATGTAGATTTTGGTGATAAAAATCAAGTATTCATGCCATGGACTCCATCTTTGTCTGAATTAATTGCAGGTATTCATCACGGATGCTCATATTAGTGGAAGGAAGTTCAAATCAATGTCGGGTGCATTGAATATCTCTTTCAAATCAAAAGAAATTGTCAGATCTGCACAAATTGAGCCAATTACAAGGGATTCCGGTAGAATTAAAAGAAAAAGAGCCCAGACAAAGATTGTTCCATACCAGATGAAGCATGATGAAAGAGAAGGATCAACTGAATCATGCATAACTTCCAGATTTGTTGACATCAATGATACAGACATAGGCCCTAAACCCATCTCCGATTTAATTGACAAATCCAGAGCCGAGAAGGACATCTCTCATGCAGCAATTAAAAGCAATGGAATTATTCAAGCTTCAACATTTCCAGTCACAGCTCAGTTACCTGAATTTGTTATGGAGTGTGCAAGGTCATATCATTCTCTTTCCAAAACAATTCGGGATCATGCGGGAAAGACAATAATCAGGCTGGATGCACAATTTATTAATTATTGTTTGAAGATTTCGACATGACCAGTGGTGATTGCAATTAGCATGTTGGATGTTGACAATAGATGGGAGAAGCACAAAGCAGATTGTGTGGGCATAATGAATAACAGATACATGAAGAAGCCCAAATCTCCATCAAAGTTTTGAGGACTCTTTTCCACGATTCAATTTGGTGCAAGAAGTTGATGGTATTATTACATTGCTTTGTAGGTTAACCGGAGAAGCCAATATTCATAACTTCCGCTCATGGATGTATGGTTTCGTAAGAACTATTGAGATCACAGAGCTGATTCGATTATCAATCGGTGGGCGGAGATCATCAGTGACAACATCAACGAGCAACTCCGAAGTGTGAGGCGGACATTCAACTTCAAAATGACTTTCTGCGGTTGATGCGGTTCGAGTGCAACAAAGATTATAGGGTGGTCAATGATGGGTTCTTCTACGAATTCATCTCTGCAAATGAATAGTGATCTAATGAAAGATCCCAAACCCCTTTTTCCTAAATACTTTTTTTTTTTTTTTTCAAATAATGGTCCAGCTCAAATCTAAACTGATAATACCAAAAGAATTCATAGAACACCACACTAAAACTGCATAGATAAATTAAATAAAGCAAAACCCCAAAACCGGGTGAATACAAAAAAGGCGCCTAGGGTTTAACAGGCAGATTTCTTCATTAATAATTCAGCCGTGTTTTTAATAATGTTTTCTGATGCTAAATATTACGGCAATACAATTATAAATCTGCAGATAGATTTAATAACAAAGATTGACCAAAAACCCACTGTAAATGATTCAAACCAAACCGATTTGACATATATTTGCTGCTGGGAATTACAATAAATATCTATCATGAAAAATACCTCTGATACAACATAAAACCACTGTAGAAGAAGTCGCCCACTCTGGAAGTAGTCTGTATGCCCACTGCTGCAATTTATTTCTCTGTCTAACTGCTGGAATAATAAAAACCTGTGAATACCATGAAGATCCCTGTATGGAAACTTCTCTCACTGCTCCTGGGGTTTCCGTCCGCAAGAGGATTAATCCAGAGGGTTTCCGTCCTTGGATTTTGTCTGCATAAGCTCAGTGCTAACTGCCGGGGAAAAATAATAATAATCTGAATGCCCTTTCCCCAAGTCGCATTTTTCCCTTATAGCCAAAAAACCCTCCAAAGGAACAAGTCGCACTTTTTCCCAATCCTCATAATTAATTTTTAATTAATTATTTTCCTTTTCCCACCAAGTCGCATTTTTGGCTAGGAAGGCACTTTAAATAATTAATTAATTTATTTAAATGCGTTTTCCTAAGTCAAAGTCACTTAAACAGTCTATTAATTCATTATATGTGCTTTAATGATATTTTACTTTATTTTGAGCACCATATAATAAAAATAATAAACCGAAGTCACCCTTGAAAACACCCTTTGGCCGTCGGGTAGACAAAACAAGCCAAAGGTCTTCGACCGAACTATTCGAGAAAGAGGGACATTACAGTCCTCCCTTCCCGAGATTGCTTGTCCCCAAGCAACTGTAGAGCTGGATGCTGTAATATAGTCTCGCCCTCCCATGTAGCATCCTCCTCTGGTAACTCTTTCCACCTCACTAGGAACTCCCGAATAACTCTATTCCTCAGTCTCCTCTCTCGGCTGTCCAAGATCTCCTCTGGCACCAAGTCCAATCTCCCTTCCTCATCCAAGGGTGGTAACTCTGTAGAAGAAGTAATGTGCTGTCCCAAGGCCTTTTTCAAGCAAGATACATGAAATACATTGTGTATCTTACTCTCAGAAGGCAACTCTAGCTCGTATGCCACTTCACCAACTCTCCTCATCACCCTGTATGGCCCATAGAATCGCGGCTTGAGCTTTTCAGCCCCACTCTTCTTGAGAGTACTCTGTCTGTAAGGCTGAAGTCGTAGGAAAACCATGTCTCCTACCTCAAATGATCTCTCCACTGTGCCTATCTGCATACATCTTCTGCTGATTTTGGGCCCGCTGAATATTTTCCTTAAGTACCTTAAGGATTTCCTGACTATCCTGTAAACTCTCCTGAGCCTTGGGAGCTCTACTGTCCCCAAACGCCAAATCAACAAAAGATCTTGCATCATATCCATACAGTGCTCGGAATGGAGTCATACCAATAGACATGTGGTAAGTGGTGTTATAGCAATACTCACATAAATATAGCAACTTTACCCATGCCTTCTGCTGCCCTGCAACATAGTTACGAAGATAACCCTCTATCCATTTGTTCACAATCTTTGTCTGCCCATCCGTCTGAGGGTGATAACTAGTGCTAGGAGTCAACTCAGTGTGAACCAAATGGAAAAGCTCCTGCCAAAATATGCTCATAAACCTGCTATCCCGGTCACTAACTATGTTCTTCGAAAGTCCGTGCAACCTAAATATCTGACGAAAGAACAAATCAGCCACATGAGGTGCCTTAAAGCTGGTGGGGACAGCAAAAAAATGTGCATATTTTGTCAACCGATCAACTACTGCATAAATGTGATCATTCCCTTGCACCACGGGAAGACCTGTAATGAAATCCATCGAAATACTTTCCCACTTCTGCTCCGGAATCGGCAATGGCTGTAGTAAACCTGCTGGGAAAGTATGCTCTGACTTGTTCTGCTGACAAGTCATACACTCGCGAACATGGCGCAAGACATCATCCTTGAGACCCTTCCAGGAGAATCTCTCTCTAATCTTCCTGTATGTTTTAAAATACCCTGGATGTCCTGCAAGTGGTGCATCATGGAAAGCATGCATAATCTTCTCCTTAAGCTCAGATTCAGGAACTAGGTAAATTCTGCCCTTATACAAAATCAAATCAGCTATTACCTTATACCGGCCATCCTGAATTTTTCCATCCATAATGTCACATGCCCAAGTGTTTTTGGAATACTCAACTAACAGTTGAGATTTCCAATCTGCTGAAATCTCACTCAAAGAACATAGGGCAGTGAGATGGGGTTTCTTGGAAAGTGCATCAGCCACTACATTCTTCGTCCCCTTGACATACTCGATGTCAAAATCATATGCCTGGATTTTGCTGACCCATTTCTGTTGCCTCTCATTGAGCTCTTTTTGTTCAGAAATATTTCAAAGCTCTTGTGGTCGAGTTCTCACCACAAATTTTCCACCCACCAAATATCGTCTCGAACTTTGCCAAAGCATGCACAATGAGAAACATCTCCTTATCGTAGGTGGAATACAATCTCTCATTGTCTCTCAACTTCCGGTTCTCGAAGGCAATAGGATGGCGATCCCGCATAATAATCGCACCAATCCCCAATCCCGATGCATCACACTCTAAAATGAAGGGCCGTGAGAAATTTGGAAGAGCCAAAACTGGACAGGTGCTCATAATTACCTTGAGCCTCTCAAATACTACCTGTGCCTCATCTGACCAACTGAATGCACCCTTCCGTGTGAGATCTGTCAATGGAGCTACTAGCTGAGAATAACCCTTAACAAACCTCCTATAGTAACCACATAACCCCAAGAATCCTCGCAAGTCAGAGATATTCCTGGGTGGTGGCCAATCCTGCATTGCCTGTATCTTCTCCTGATGGACCTTGACCCCATTGGCCCCAATGACATGCCCAAGATACAATATCTCCGTAAGTCCAAATTCACACTTGGACATCTTAGCAAATAAAGACTGAGTCTCCATTATGCTAAGTACCTCATCAAGATGCCTCAAATGATCATCCCATGTCCTGCTATAAATCAGAATATCATCAAAAAACACCAACACAAACTGCCTCAACTGTCTGTTGAAGAGATGGTTCATACATGACTGAAATGTAGTAGGGCATTACTGAGTCCAAATGGAATCACCAAGAACTCATAGTGCCCGTAATGACACCTAAAGGCTGTCTTGTGAATATCCTCATCCCGAACTCGAATCTGGGGGTAGTCTGATCGAAGATCAATCTTCGAGAAGTAAATAGATCCATGTAACTCATCCAACATGTAATGTCCCCTTTTCCAATCGAAGACCTTTGGCCTATTTTGTCAACCCGACGGCCAAAGGAAAAATATAAGGGTGACTTAAGTTTTATTAATTTTATTGTATTGTGCAAAAAATTACAATATAATAGCACATATAATAAATTAATAAACTTAACATTAAAATAGAACCTAGAAAAGTACATCAAAAGAAAAGCACTTATTTAATTTGTATTTTCTAGGGAAAATGGCGACTTGCCTTAAGGGGAAAATGGGAACTTAGAAAGGATAAAACATTTCTATTGTGTATTCCCTCTAGGGAAAAGCGACCAGCCTTGGGAGAGAAGAAAATAATTATTAAATACCTTTTGTATTCTCCCTAAGAGAAATGGAGGGTGGAAAATGCATCGAAAGAATCATACGAGCTGATTGGTGGTCTTGAAGGTTGTTTTGGGTCTCTTCTTCCTTTAAAAGGAGAAGTAGACTTGCTTGAGAGGCATTCCATATTCATTTGATATATTCTGAATTGTGTTGAAGCCTGAAGCTTTCACCAAAAATATTCTAAGGACGAAAACCCTTAGTATATTGCCTCTAGAGGACGAAAACCCTCTTAGAGTTTAGGAGGAATTTCTACATAAGATTTTCCATAGAGCTTACACAGAATTTCAGTGTTTTCCAACGGTAGTTGAGGAGTTTTTGCAATAAAGAATTAAAGACCAGCGTTGCAGCAGTGCTGTACAGATTTTCTCTACTGGAGCGACTCATCCTTGGTTGTTATTTGATGTTTTCTAAGGTCTGATCCTTGCTGCTATCTGCTGTACAGCTTGGGAGAAGGTATTTTCAATATTATGGTTGGATTTATATGACTGTTTCAGCCTCTTTAATCTGCAGATTTCTGATATAGATTCCAGATTATTTCAGTCTTGTTTGACTGCTAAAAAAATGCAGATTTCATCATATTTTTGGATAAATAAAATATAGGGATCAGATTTGCTAAGAATCTTATTTGTTGGGCTTCTGTTGTATGAGTTTCATCCTCATGTGCTAGTCGCCATTTCTGTAGCTACTGCTACAGTTAAGGATATGATTTCATATGGTTGCATATTCCTGTAAGGACTGATTTGGTTGTATTAAATCTGTATATGTCATTAGTTTGGAAATTCTTCAATTCAATCACTGTTCTATGAGGGTCCTATGATCAGCCCTAATCGCACTTCTTCCATAAAAACAGATCTGTATTAGTGTGAATTCTATAAATCAGTTTTGGTGCCTTAATTGATCTAAATTGCATTGAAGTACAAAGGAGATCCATTTGGGGATCTTTCACAACACTCATCAATGCGAGGAAGGGGATAAGCTGTTCTTGATGGTTTTCTTGTTCGAGTGCACAATAGTCAATGCACATCCTCATGGTCCCATCCTTCACCAAAACAATCAAGCAAAGGGACTAGAACTAGGACGGATGTGTCCCATCTCCAAGAGCTCTTTAATGGCCTTCTCTATCTCATCCTTGTATGTCTTAGGATGGTGATAAGGCGTAGTCATCACGGGTTTAGCACCCTCCTCAAGCTCTATAACATGCTCAAACCCTCTATCTGGTGGTCTACTTGGAGGAATGTCACCAAACATTGGGCCGTGCTTATCCAGTATGGACTAGATGTCAATGTGAAAAGGCTGCTCACTGTCGGAAGAAGATTTGGATGAAATGAAACACTGGGCTATCCATGCAACCTCACCATGTCTAACTATAGACTCCATCAACTGGAAGAGCATGACTTGCAGCTACTCCATGAGTTTGGGTGGAAAGGATAGAAGACCTAAAGTTGCCAAGATAACTTCAAGGTTGATTATTGAAGAATCAGGGAAGTTATTTGAGTTGTGATCTAGCGAGAGGGAAAGTAGAAGGGAGAACTCATGGCGGCAGATATCTCTCAGTAACTAAAGTGCCATCGGGTTAGATTACCACGGAAGGATTAAAGCAAGATACATAGACACTAATAAATGCTTTATTCCTCAAGCTGGACAAAGAGAAGGCAGAGAAAACCAAACTTCAAGAGCAGGTTTCCCAGTTGTGTGAAATCATTGCTAAGGTTGCTAAACCTTCCTCTCATTCAGTTTTAGCACATGAGCAACCATCCGATCGGCGGTGGAGGATGCAGTAATCAAGTCACGCTATCAATGAATGGAAAAGCCAGATCATTCACCAAGCTTCAAAACAACTCAAAGAGGTACCAACTAGTCTGGAAGTTATGAAAAGTGCATTATCGCAGCTGAAGCAATTGATGACAGACATAGTGGATGAGAATGCAGTGGCTGAAGGTAACCTAGACATTTTGGTTAAAATAAATAAGGCTGGGAGGAGGTTTTGATTGCGGAGCAACTTGTGCCTGATGGACTGATTGAAAAGGGCAAGCAACTTGAGTTTGCAGTTTCTTTCCGCATGGAGATTCTCAAGCTTATGTTGAAAAGAATGCAGTTGCTCGAGGATAGGATATTGTCATTGTCGGGCAATATAGTTGCTTTCACCGAGGAGGAAGTAGTTGGGGATGTTTCTTCCTGAAGAGCTATTCCAAACAAGGTGCCTGCTTCTCTTGAAGGGTTGCTTCTGATGATTTAGAAGAGGATTGATGAAGTTGTTAAGACTTTCATGTTGAATTCAATCAACAAGATGATAACACTTCAATCGGATATTAAAGAGTTCGGGCCTAGTTTGAAGGAGGTGGAAGTAAACATTGACATTCTATCCAAAGGATTATTGCAGTTTAGAACCGAGAAAGAGGTTGTTAAAACATATGGGAAATTGTTGAATTATATGTTCGACAAGTATATTCAATATCAGAACAAGAAGAAAGCGTAGGGTGTAACATTTGGCAGATCTTTCTTCTCTTCTTTCTCTTATTCCTTATGTTCCCGGATGAAATTGTAAGATTAAAGTTATTGGTTTAAAAGCCATTACTTTAAGTTATTTGGAAAAGTTCTCTAAGATAAGTGGCAGATGTGCACAACTTTGGCTTAACCTCCAGATGCATGTCACTTAGAGAGGAATTCTAGGAGAAAGATTGCCAGATGTTCCCTTTACAACTTTCCACATGTTCTAGTTTAGTTGTAGTTTCCATTTGTAATTTCCCCTCTATACACTATAAATAGAGGAAGAGCCTACGGGTTAAAGGATCATAATTTGTAATCAACATTCTCGTGTTCTAGACTTTTAGCCTGCAACCCTTGATATTTTTCTCGAACGCTAAGGAATTGAAATGTTGGCTAGATTTTCTGTATAGCATAAAACCTAGCGATCATGAGATAAATCTCCCTCATTTAACCATTGAGGCTACCGTGTCGATTTGTCAATTTAAGTATGCTAATATCTAAACGGGGTTTTACTTTAACTACTCGGTTCATAAACTATAAGCTGAACAATTTTGCGGCAAGTTTTACTTTAGGCCTTCTATCTCTTCCACCCAGATTCGGAGTAGGCAAGTAAAGCCGTGCTCTTCTAAGTTCATCTCCATTCTCACTTCGGAACCACTGCGAAGCCAACCATTCCGAGAAGTTACTTCTCGGAGAATGAGAAGTCACCGAGTGCACTACCATCTCCCTCCGCCTCCTCTCCATCGAGAAAGTGCCACGGTGTTATGGCTGCCATCCTTTGAATCATCCAACGACAAAGCTCTTTCAAACTCCGCCATCTGTGACTTCAACATCTCCTCCGGAACAAGTCTTTGAATGGAGCGGTTGAGAAGAGAAGACGAATGTCGCCGGATTGATGGAGGCATGGAAGTGTCTGTTGAGTTGCAGAATTGGTGAAGTCTTGGAGCTTTGGAACCAAAGTCATGTCCGTGGAAGTGATCTTCTCCTTAGATTGAGATCTTCTGTACTTTCAACTTCTCGGACTTTCTCTTTGCTTTTCCTCCGTGCTTCGCTTGAGTGAATCTCCTACGCCGAATTTGCCCGTGATTTGATTCATCAATACTTCAAGGCAATATCCTTTCATCAATGAAACAGTTTGAATTATTCACGAAAAATGACTCAGACCTTTCTTGATTGTATGGCAGCATTCTACGTTATCTGAAGTATGGCTTTATCTCCTCCCATTTGATGGTAAGTGTCAAGTACCACATTCCCATCATCTTTAAGATCTGCGGCAGTATCGCTAGTCCCAAGTCGAACACTTGCTTTCTTTGATAGCTGCTGAAATCTCTCTTTCTAACCTCGTACTCACTTTTGCACTTCATCCAAAAATCTTCTAATGAAGGCACATGTGCGTAGTCTGGGAGATCATCTTCTGGCTACTCAAAAGGATCGAAGTTCAGCCGTGCAGGAAGAATTCTTGCTCATACTCGGATAACATATGCGTCTCCATCCTTGAGCTCTATGAATGCTAATGCAGCTGTAATGTCCCAGAGTGATTGGGAAGAAGCCCGTAGACTTGTGCAGGCTTTGATGAAGGTCGTGTAACTCCACTAGTTGCTCGCTCGGCTCCATAGCGATTAATCTATCATTCGGATACCGGGCATCTTTATTGGTTCTCCGAAAAGCGCGTAACCCCGAGGTATGTGAAATCATGAAGCCTGAATGAATAGATTGCCACTCTTGGACACATGACTTCCCATGCTTCCTTGCTTACCTTGTTGGCCTTCAAGTCTTTGTCTAGCCGGCAAATGAAATCATAGAAGAATTCATCATTGACAACTTTGGAATCTTTCTCGCACGCAGTACGAGTAAGTTGTGGGTAGACTCGAAAATGGGGTCCTTAGAAAGAACACATCTATCGACTTGGAAAAGACGCCTTGTGAAGCCTGCAACATACACCAAGTAGGAAGTCATTTTGAAGTGAAAGTACGCTTCACGTCCGGAGTTGCTCACCAATGTTGTCATTAATAATTTCCGACCAATTGATTATGGAATCAACCTTGTTGACTTCAATGGTCATGATGAAAGCATACATCCATGTACGGAAAGTATAAGCATTGGCGTTGCCATTCATCTTGTGATAAAGAACTTGACAATATCATCGACCTTTTACACCAAATTGGACCGCGGAAGAGTTCTTGGGAACTTTGAAGGAGATCTAGGCTTCTTCATGTATCTGCTGTTCATTATGCTCACGCAGTCAACTCTATACTTCTCCCATCAGTGCCGGCATCCGAATGCTAGTGAAAGTCACCACTTTTCGCACTAGAATTTTCAAACAATAATTGATGAACTCTGCGCCCAACCGAATTATTGTTTTCCTTGTAGCATCTCGCACCGATCCGGATGAACGATGGTAAGATCTAGCGCACTTTATAATAAACTCGCAATTGGGCCGCATGGAAAGGTGCATCTCGGATAATTCCACCGCTTTTAACCGCACGCATGAGTGAAGTCTTTCCCGCTCTAGATCTATCAATCAATTCGAAAGAGGTTTCGGACCTAGATCCGTGTCTCTATGTCTGTGAGTTTGTAAGCGATGTATGACTCCATCGTGCTTTCTTTTTCATCTTTCTTTGCCATGGCTTTGTCTATCTTTGTCTGAATAATTCTTTTTCTTCTTACTTGGCCGGATTTCTTCAAAACTGGTGCAGATCTGGACAATTCTTCAGATTCGGAGGATATATGCAATGTATTGGACATTGATTAAAGCTCCTTTTCTTTTGTAAAGCACCTGTAATGAATTCCTGCAATTAATTCAGACAAAAATGGCCACCGGAGCATGAATAGTGAATTTTAATTGTAAAAATCTGCACTTTTCAAGCCTGCTGCCCCAAAAATTGATGTTTAATTTACACATAAAGAGAGCATGAATCCTTTCAACAACACCTGAGCACCTGTAACACCTATGCAAACAATTATGCAGACAAAGATCAACCTCCTTCAAAGCATGCGCCAAATTTGGAAGCTTTTAGCCTTGTTTTCACTTTTGTCTGAGCAAAATCCTTCTTCAAATGGGGCGCACTTTTTCTCTTGGTTGCAATTCTTTACCTGTGAATTAAATAATTCACCCTTATGGTGTACGCATGCTTATATAACCCTCACAATTCTATAATTAATAATTGCCCTTTCTATTCACTGGCAATTAGTTAATTAAAAATCATGCTTCTCTCTTTAAAAATAGCATGTTTAAGGACAACCATCAAATAAATTAAATTAATATAATTTAATCCTTCACACTTCACTTCACTTAAGCTTCAAAGTGTGCCTTTACTTTAGCCACTTTGAAAATAGAATTTAATTTAATGATTTAATGCTTCAAAATCATTAAATCTATCCTAAATGGGGCACACTTTTTGACATGAAGGGGGCAGCCTTTAAATAAATTAAATTTAATCAATTTAATTCATTTAATTCTATTTTCTTTTATTCCCCTTTGACTTGTTGACTTTCTTCCATGCTTGGCGCCTATTTTAGAAGGAGAAATATTTAATGAAATCCACTTAAAGGCTGCTATCATCTCACCAAAAGGGCGCACTTTTTGCACAATATAATTCTATTTTAAGAATTTTTCACAATGGGATTCTTTACCTGCAAGGCAGCCCTGAGAAATCTCATGATCCATTTAAGTGATTTAACTTTGACAATGAGATTATTTACCTGCAAGGTGAGGCAATAAAATCCATGATTTCACTTAAGTCACTTTCCTTTTATTTTATCATGGGAATTTTTACCTGCAAAGCGAGCAATAAATTCGCATGCTGTGACCTCTAACTTTCCCACTATAGCTTAATTGAATTTTATATCACGGTAAAAGTACCTTCTTGCCAGGTACAAAATTCCCACCTTCCTGCTTTGCTTGTATTTTTCCCATGCAGCCTTAAAGCCTTTGTTTTTCAAAAATGCGCTGACCCCACAGTGAGCGCTTTTCATGCACGACTTTGCTTTTTCCCGGTGATCCGGACCTCCGATGGCGACTTCCTCCGGGCATAACGTGCGTATATGTTTTCATTTGCTCCAGGCCAAAATCGGGCTTACCTAAGCAAATGAATTGTTAGAGAAATTTCACGAGAAAAGCGAAGCGGGACAACACAAAAACACGAAAAATTGCCAAAAACCACAAATAAAGCCTAAAACTTATTCCGAGTTAAAATCCTTACGTAGTACATAGGAATAATGACATATTCGATCATAACGAGTTAAAGCGAAGCACAAATAGCCTCATACGGGGCTCAAAATAATTAAATACAAATTTCCTGCAGACAAATCCCAGACTGACAGAATATACATGATTTTGGGCATCTGGGTATTTGGCAAAAAAGGTTAATATGGCTCTTTGGGAATATCTTGATGCAATACAAAATCTTTCAGGCAGTAAAAACACAAAACAACCCATTATTTTAAAAGTACGAAATTTTTTGGATAGGGTAGTCGTAGATTTCGTGGGGATGAAATCGGGCGACAACATGAAAGGAGACAGATTTTCGGAAAAAATTGTTTTCAATGGTGTATTTGTTTCTAATTTCTTGTATAGATCTTTGCATAAAGCTGTGTTATTTTAGATCTGGATCTAAAACTTTCCTTTGCTTTAAATTCGTATTTCAAGATCTATTTGTTTTGTCTATGTGCATGTAACCAACTCTGCAAATTATTGGTTAGATTGCACATCTTCTTTCCTTTCTACCCATTTCTTGAAATAATCGGTGCATTGTCGAGATGTAGTGATGTCCGACTTTGAAAGCCGGATTGATCATACCAATAAAATCCATGCCCCATTGCGGAAGGGCTCTTCAATCGATCTTGGTTTCAAAGGTAATGCGGGCAATTTTACACGCCCAACAAAGTGTTGGCATGCTTGGCACTTAGACACCCACTCTGCAGTATCTTGAAAAAGTGTGGGCCAGTAATACCTTGCTCGGAGGATCTTGTGAGCAGTGACTCGGGCTGAGAAATGACCACCACAAGCTAGGTTATGAAATTGTTTTAAAAGCTGATCCTCTCTGAGCTTTATCTACGCATCGGAGAAACACCATGAATTCATCTTTTGTATAAACCATTGTCCCAAAGAACAAAGTCTTTGGACTTTAGCTTAATAGTACGTTTCTCTTTTCGAGAAAGTTGATCTAAGCATTCTCCATAAGTCACAAAATAGGCAATTTTACTGTACTACTCTTCCACCAGATCTATAAAAAGGACCATAGGCAGATCTTGATCTCCTTCTGGCGTTGTTGCTTTCATCTCAGTCATCAATTCGCACAAACCTCTTCCTCGAACTAGCTTTGTGTGTTTGATATCCAGGTCGTATTCTTGTTGGGTGAGAATAGATTTCACTGCAGTATCTGGAACCAGGACCACAGTATGTGAGGAAAGAATATAGTACCTGAATGCCTTACATGCCTTTACCACTGAGTATGCATGTTTTTCCATTGGAGTATATTTCAACTCATAAGCTTTTAAAGGCATGCTCATGAAAGCAATCGGAGCTTCTACATCCTCCTGATTCTTCTGCATCAAGATTGCTGACATTGTGTGTTCGGAGGAATAACAGTAAAGAATAAATTCTTTACTAAAGTCAGGTGAAACCAAGACTGGGGCTTTTGACAAAGCCTCTTTAATTTTCTCGAACGCTTCCTTCCCTTCGCTGCTCCATTTGAAATCCTGTGTCTTCTTCATCATATTTGAGATATGACGAGTTAGCTCAGCAAAGTCAGGGATGAATCTCTGAGAAAATTAACTTTACCAAAGAAAGAGTGAACCCCTTTTTTGGATGTTGGCAATGGCAAAGTCTGAATAGATTTGACATGTTTCGGATCTATCTTGGTTCCTTCCTTTGAGACAATATGCCCTAGTAGCTTTCCTTCTGTTACAACAAAGATAGATTTCTTAGGATTTAAAGAAATACCATGTTTGCGGCATTGTATGAAGACCTCCTCCAGATCTGAGATGTGCTTGCTTCTTTGCTTGGAAAAGACCGTCAGATCGTCGAGGTACACCACTATGCTTTTATCCTTGAGATGAGCAAATGCCAAATCCATGGCTCTTTGAAACGTAGCTCCGGCATTGATCAAACCAAAAGGCATTTTTTGATAAGCAAAAGTCCCCTAAGGGGTAATGAATGTCGTTTTATATTGATCTTCCTCAGCTACTTTAACTTGATTGTAGCCTGAGAAACCATCCAGCATGGATAATATTTCAGATCCGGTGACGACCTGTAGAGTGTGATCCATGATGGGGATGGGGTAGTTATCTTTTAATGAGGCTTGATTAAGATTGCGAAAGTCAACGCACAATCTAATCTCGCCACTTTTCTTCCTCACAGGAACTATGTTGGCTAACCATTTAGAGTGATGTATGGGATAGATTATCTTTGCATCCAACAACTTCTGGATCTCAGCAAAGATGGTTCCTGAAATAGTGGGGTTGTGCCGCCGCAGCTTATGCTTGAAGGGTTTTTACTCTTGCTTCAGTGGGATGTAGTGTTGTCCTTCTGCAGGCTGATATGTTTCTAGGTCTTGATAAGACCAAGCAAAAACATCCATATACTTCTTAAGAAGCTTTGTAAAAGCTTCTCTTTCTGCCTCTAAATAACTCTTACCTAGATTTACTAACTTGGGATCATTATCAGCTCCCAGATTTAATAATTGAGTATCTGAAGAGGAACCCTCTTCACTTTCTTTATTCTTTTTCAGTATTTGATCATGTTTGTCGAACATTTCTTCAAGAGACACTAAGCCTTTAGGAATTTTATTTCCCTTAAGCTGAATAATGTCTTGACTTCCTTGACCTTCGTAGTATATCCCTTTGAAGTTGTCCTCTTGTTGAAGAAATGCAACAATATGCTTATCATCATTAAAAACCTGCCATTCTTTGAGCGTTGTCAGGAACCTTGATGGAAGACCATTTCAACTTTATAGTCTCCTTGCTCGAAGAATGCAAGTTGCTGATCCGGATTTAATAATGCTGTGTAATGCTTGCGCGAGTGAATCAGTGCAGAGTTTTGATCTCTGGGAATATAGGAAACAAAGAACGCTACAAAATCCAGAGTAGCAGAATAAACCCGATCTCTATAATGTCGTAGTTTGTCTTTTTGACTTGATAGAGACCACGTATCTGCTTTACAATTAACTCAGCATCCCCTTTTGCATGTAAGAGCTTGACTCCCATTGTTCTTCCTGCTCCATTCCTAGCAACAATGCTTCATATTTTGCCGTGTTAGTATTTTCAAACATTAATTTGAAAGAATGTGCATGTACCTTTCCTTTGGGAGAAATAAGAACAACACCGGCACCAGATCCAAGTGAACAACAACTACCATCAAACTCAAGAGACCAGATCCTATCATCTACTTGCTGTGGTTCTTGGATCACAGGTTGAGCTTCTTCTTTGTCAATTCCAGATAATAGACTCCATGATCTGATTCCTGAAACAGGATCTGAGATCTAGGATCCTCGAACTTTGATACTGTGTACTTTGATTTCTTGTCAGGTTCTAGCTTCTGATTAACTCGTTTGATTGGAATGTGTGCATATGACCAATCCATCTTGACTTCTCCTCCGAATTCTTTACAGAAGTTCTGCCAAAAAGACATGCCATAAGATCTTTGGAATGTCGGCCACAAGAATGGTCATCTTGATCTCTTGTGCGGGAATGAGGCAATCGCCTATGCATCTTTGATCTGTCCGACAAGGGGCACTTGTCTTTCCATTGAGTAGCACCTTCCAATGGTCTTTGTCAATGTGAGTCCTAGAGCATCAACAACTTTGGCAGGCATGACGTTGTCAGAAGCTCTAGAGTCCAAAATGCAATTGCTCAATTTGTAACCATTAATAAGCAATGAAACATAAAATGGTTCAATCCTCTCAGACGTGGAAGGAGAAGGAGAAGAAATGACAACATTATTCAAAGGAGGGGTATTTCTTGTTGAAGCATTGCTTGTTGAATTATTAGGACCATTGCTTTGCACATACTTCACCAATCTATTCAATTGATCAAGAAAGGCCCTCAAATACTCAGCTTCTGACATCTGGATCTTGGATTTCTTTATGTGATCAATGATATCAAAAGACTGACTTAACTCAGCTGCTTGTCCACTTGTCCTCTGTTGTTGATTAGAAGACATGGCCTGCTTGTCCCTTGGAGCTAATGAAGAAGGAAGAGGGCTGCCTCTTTTCAGGATGGTAACATCTGGTCCAAGATCTTCCCTTTCTCTTCTTTGACCACTAGAGGAGGCTTCTGCATTCTGACGTGCTTGAGACCTTGTGAACACCGCAAATGTGTGACCATCACTATCTTCAAAAGATTCGTAATAGCCATCGTCAGATTCATAGTCCAGGTATCCAATGTTGGAGTCGCCAACGGGATCTACAAAGTCTTCTTCATCGAATGATTCACCATCGCCAAGATCTTCATCATTAGTTTCAAGTTGTTCCTTGGAGCAGCTTCAATTGCCAACCTCTGAGGGTGCAAGTAAGTCGGTTTCGGTTTGATTTTGTCCATTGAAAGGCCGAGCAGGGATTGTTCTTGAAGGGGTTGCATTTCCTCCTTGAGCTATCTACTTCTTGATTTGTAGCATGTCGTTGGCTAACTTTTGTAGAAGAGGGTCGGAAGAACTTGTTGAAGAAGTCCCATCAACTTTATGGGCTGATTGCTTGATCTTTCTAGCCATGATCAAGTCAACTTCAACTGTAACATTTTGAGCTTCCAAGAGACTCACAGGTCTCGCCCTCCGCAGCTAATATCCAACCTCAGGCAACAAAGCGTTTATAAAAAATGTCTTTTGGTTTTCATCGCTCAGTGTAGTAGAAGTGGGGATTTTATACAAAATCCTTTGGAACCTTGCAATGAAGTCCCTCATGTTCTCGTTTGGCTCCTTCTTTAACTTTGTAAGTTGGGTAACAGCGAGTGTCTTTGGCGTCTTCTTCTGAGTTTGAATCTTTTGAGGAATTGTTCCCGCATGGATGCCCAGTTAGTTATGGTCCCAGGAGCCAACCGATAGAACCATTCGCCAGCCAAGTCGTGTAGAGTCTCGATGAAAAGTCTGACAGAGACATCTTCATGCTCTACCGCAAGCACGCCACAAGATATGAAGAACACACCCATGTGGTCATCGGATTCGCTTTCCGTCTCCAAAGAATTTCGGGAAATTCTTTGGATCCTTTAGGCAGATTGTGCATAGGTGGAGTCAAGTTTAGTGGCCCAAAAGTTGCTCCCCATGGGACAGGTACTGCAGGGGCAAGTGGTTGATTCTGCATGTTGACTGGGGCACGTCTTCTTCTTGTGTAGACTTGATGAATAATTCCAGCTGCCGGAATATGCTGAAGGTGATCCAGATCTGGATGTGTTTGCACTCTTCTTCCTGGTGAAAGACTGGATTTGCGGCTTCTAACTTGAGGAGGGTGATTGAAATTGAATTGCTCCTACAATCTGTAGAAATGATTAGTCCTTCTTTGTGCCTTCACAGATCGGGTGAATGAACATTCAACCAGGTTGAGAGTTGATTGAGAAAACACTCTGATCTAAAACAGATAAGCTTAGATCTGCAAAGATAGTTGTTCCCCAGATGAGTCGCCAAAAACTGTTGGCTAGATTTTCTAAATACCTTAAAACCTAGCGGTCATGAGATAAATCTAACTCATTACCGGTGAGGCTCCCGTGTAAGATTTGTTAGTTAAATATGCTAGTATCTATTTGTGGGTATTACTTTAACCATGCAACTCATGAACCGTATTTGTATAGTTTTGCGGGAAGTAAGCGTTTGTTAAAAAAGGAAATATTTGATGAAGAAGAAAATAACGAAACAGGAAAGAAATAGGGAAGATGTGCAAACCAATCAATAGACTACGAGTTGATTGCATGTACATAGATAGAACAAATATATATTAATATACAAAATTATAAGCAAAGGGAACTTTCAAATTTAGATCTAGAATAACGCAAAGTTTATGTATAGATCTAAGACAGAAAGTTAGAAGCAAAAATGCACCTTGAAACAAAGTTCTCCGGAAAAATGCTCCTTTCTATTCCTCTGCTTGAGATAGCTATCGGGGTTTCAAAGCCACAAAGTCTAGAACACAAGAATGCTTACAAATTCTAATCAACCCGAAGGTTCTTCCTCTACTTATAGAATGTAAAAGGGAAATGACAAATGGGAAACTTAACTGAATTCGAACATAAACAAGAAGTAAAGATAACATCTGGCAGTCATCTTCCTTTAATTCCTCTTTAAGTGACATGCATCAAGACTTCTAGTCAAAATTATGCACATCTGTCATTCAACTTATAGAATCGTTCCACACAACTTAAAGTAATGGTTTTCAAACCAATCACTTTAAAGTTTTACAATTATATCCGGGAACGTAGAATTAGAAGAAGAAAGAGAAGAAGAAAGATCTGTCAGTTGTAACCCCTACATCTTCTTTTTGCTTTGATACTGAATATACTTGTCGAACATGTAATTCAACAACTTCCCATCTGTTTTAGCTACAACTTCTTTTTCTATCGACTTGTATGAAGCCTTCGTTCAAAACTTCGATGCACTCTTCCACATCCTTCAAGCTAGGCCCGAACTTCTTAATGTTTGTTGCAGCGTTACCAGCTTGCTGATGGAATCCATCGTGAAAGGCCTAAATGACTCCATAAATCCTCTCTTGCACCATTTAAGAGATCCCTCCAGGAATAAGACACTTTGTTAGGAATGGTCCTTTTGTATGAAGAAACGTTCCCGACCACTTCCTCATTGGTGAAAGCAATGACATTGTTTGATAGTGATGATGCCATACTCTCGAGTGCTCGCATTCTTTTCAACATGATTCTGAAGATCTCCAAGCGGAAAGAAACTGCAAACTCAAGCTGCTTCCGCTTTTCAACCGATCCATCGGGCACAATTCATTCTGCAGTCAAAACCTTTCTCGTGACTTATTTATGTTGACCAAAGTAATCGGGTTATTTTCAGCTACAGTGTTCTTGTCCATCGTGCTGCCATTAGTTGTTTTAGCTAAACCAATGCATCCTTCATAACCTTTAGATGGGCGACACCTCCCTGAGTCAGAAAAGCTTGGCGAATGATTAGATTCTTCCATTTGTCGATAGCTTTAACTTGGTTACCTGCATCTTCCACTTCCGCATTAGATGATCACTCACCTGCTATGTGTTGAAATTGGTTGAGTGGAAGATTTGGCAACTTTGGCAATAATCTCGCACAACTGAGACACTTGCTTTTGAAGTTCAACTTTTCCACCTTTTCTTTGTCAAGCCTAAGGAATAAAGCATTTATCAATGTCTGCATGTCTTGCTTCAATCCTTTAGTAGTGGCTTGACCTATGGGTACTTTGGTCACTGTTATATCCGCGCGGTGAGCTCGCCCTTCTTTACTTCTGCGGGAACCGATACCTCAACGAACACGCCCTGACTCTTCAATAATCAACCTCGAAGTCACCTTAGCAACTTTAGGTCTTGTCTTTTCCGCCCAAACTCAGGAGCAGCTGCAAGTCATGTTCCTCCAAGTTGATCTACTCTCTAACCTCTGGGACCGAACTGTGAAGCCAACCACTTTGGGAAATTGCTTCTCGGAGAATGAGAAGTTGTTGAGTGTACCACCATCTCGTGCTCTGGTTCCTCTCCATCCGAAATTGCTACAGTGTTGTGGCTACGTCCTCTGTATTGTCCAAAGACAAATCTCTTTCAAATTCTGCCATCTGTAACTTTAGTGTTTCTTAAGAATAGGTGTTGATCAGAGTGGTTGAGGAGAAAAAACAAATGTTTCCGGATTCAACGGAGGAACGATAGTATCTTGTTGAGGTGCAAAAGTTGGTAAAGTACTTGATGCTGGAGAAGTTGGAACTAGCACCATAGCCGTAAAAGTGACATTTTCCCTCGAATGAGACTTCTTGTGCACTTTAAGCTTTTAAGGCCTTCTGCTACTTACTCTGTCATGCTTCCTTTTTATGGAATCTTCTCTCAGACCGAGGTTGCTGTGATCTGATTCATCAAAGCTTCATCAAGGCAATACCCCTTTGTCGTCAACCATTCGAAGTGTTGACCAAAACAGTGGCAGACCTCTCCTCGATCATGTGGCAGCCACCAATGTTCTCCTGAAGTATAGCTCTATCCCCTCCCATTTGATGGTATGCGTCAAGTAACACAGGCCCATTGTCTGTAAGATCTGCAGGTATCTGTGCTAATCCATAGTCAAACACTTGTCGCTGATAACCTGCTGAAGTCTTTCTTCCTAACCGTGCTAAAGCCGCACTTCATTCAGAAATCTTCTAACGAAGACACATGCGCGTATTCCTGGGAGATTGTCTTTGTTGTTACCCCATATGGATTGAAGTTCGGCCGTCTTTGAGAAGAACTCGTGCTCATACTTAGAGAACATCTCCACTTCAATTCTTCGGCTTTGTGAATGCTCGGCAGCAGCTGTAATAGGCCACTGTGATCGTGAAGAAGCCTATAGACTTTTGTCGTTTCAACTGTAGGTCATGCATCTCCACGAGTTGTCTGCTCAACTCCATGATGACCAATCTGTCGCTTGGATATCTAGGCAAGTTGACTGGTTCTCCCGAAAATCCGGTGACCTTGAGGTATGTAAAGTTTGCAAACTGGATGAAGATATCGCGATAACGGGATACTGACTTCCCAAGCTTCTTGCTTACCCTGTTGGTCTTCAAATCACTATTTAACCTGCAAATGAATCCGTAGGAGAATCTATCGTTGAGCACCTTGTAATCTTTATTGCATTGAGCACGTGAAGTGCGGATAACACTCAAAAATAGGATTAAAGTTATAATTTAATTCCCAAAGGGGTCACACTTTTTGAATAAGGGTGATTTCTATATTTAAAAGTCATCTTTGATGGGATTATTCACCCTGCATGGCAGCTCTAAAAATTCCTTCATCTACTTAAGCTGTTTGACTTCCATAATGAGAATTTTTACCCTGCAAAGCAGGTAAGAAATACCCATCAATGCCTTTAAGTGATTTTTCTTTATTTTATAATGGAAATTTTCACTCTGCAAGGCAAGTAAGAAATTCCCGCTTGCCTGTAGCCTCTACTTTTCCCATCGTAACTTAAGTGACTTTGCGTTCATGGGAAAAAGTACCCTGCAAGGCAAGTACAAAATTCCCACCACTCGCTTTTTATTACAAAAATCCCACTGCAGTTTAAATCAATCCATTCCCAAAAATGTGACTTGCTGAGAAGAGGCTCTTTTGTGCATGACTTCGTCTTTTTAAAGAGAAGCTTATTTCTGAAGTTGATTCCTTTTGGCATGGCGGCCGTAGATGATCTCCAGATACCGGGGAAGAAAATTGATGTACTCAAGAAATTGACCTAGGGAATTTCACAGAGAAAAATACGAGAAAAATTAAAAACGAAAACGTTGCGAAGTCACAGCATAAAGCCAGGATCCATTCTTGGTGAAAACCCTCTTTGGTATATGTGAATATTGACATGCTGAAAACTTCAATAGGGCTAAATCGAGCACAATTTACTTCAAACGGGCTCTAAATAATCAAATAACATTTTCCCATGACAACTTGATGAAGGGATAAAATGATTTTCGGCTTTGGCTATTTGTCGAAATTGGCATTCAAGACTCAGTACAAGGAAAATCCTATCCTTGTAGTATATGAGGCATTCAAGACTCTGTATCTATCATCTTGGATGATGCCATACATGATTTCACATGCAAACTGACTCTTGGAATACTCAACAAGTATGCGAGCCTTCCAATCTGCTGAAATCTTTGACATAGAACTAATCATAGAATCAAGGTAAGGTCTCCTAGATAAAGCATCAGCTACCACATTATTCTTACCTTTTGCGTATTCTATGTCAAAGTCATAATCTGCACCTTGTTCACCCATCTTTGTTGGCGGTCATTGAGATCCTTTTGCCCCAAGAAAAACCTCAAACTGTTGTGATCCGTACAAACCACAAATCTGCTGTTCACAAGATACTACTTGAATTTGACCAATGCATGCATAATGGCCAACATCTCCTTGTCGTAAATTGAGTACCCCCTCTCCACAATACTCAACTTCCGACTCTCATAGGCAATGGGATGCCTATCTGCATAAGTACCGCTCCAATGCCTCACCTGATGCATCACACTCGAGTACAAATGGCCGAGTGAAATCTAGTAGTGTAAGGACTGGACATGAGCTCATCACCTTCTTAAGGTGATGAAAAACTCTTTTCATCTTTGAATCTAACCAAGCAAAGGCCCCTTCTTGGTCAAGTCTATCAATGGTGTAGTCAAGTGAGAGAAGCCCTTCACAAACCTCTGTAGTAAGTACATAAACCTAAGAACCCTCTCAAATGTGTCAAAGTCCTCGGCGGTGGCCAATCCAATATCGCCTGAATCTTTGCCCTGTCAACCTTGACTCCACCTCCTCCAATCACATAGCCCAAGTATAATAGCTCTGTCATGCCAAACTCACACTTAGAAGCCTTCACGTATAGCGAACTAGCCTCCAAGATACTCAATACCTCATCAAGATGTCTCATGTGATCCTCCCATGTCCTGCTATAGACCAAAATGTCATCGAAGAATATCAACACGAACTTCCGTAGGTGGCGGTTGAACACATGGTTCATACAGGACTGAAATGTAGCGGGTGCATTAGACAAACCAAATGACATCACAAGAAACTCAAAGTGACCCTAGTGGCATCTGAAAGTTGTCTTTTGCACATCCCCCTCTCTGACCTTGATTTGATGGTATCCTGATCGCAAATCTATTTTAGAAAAATAGAATAAAACCATGTAGCTCATGCAACAACTCATCAATATGAGGCATGAAATATTTATTCTTAATGGTTTTCGCATTCAAGGCACGGTAATCTATGCACATACGCATGGTTCCATCCTTCTTTACCAAAACAACCGAAGAAGCAAAGGTAGGCTGGACTGATATGTCCCATATCTAGGAGCTCACGTATGGTCCTCTCAATCTCATCCTTAAACCGTTTGGGGTGATGGTAAGGATTTGTGACCACGGGCTTGCTGTCCTCAAGCTCGATCACATGCTCGAACCCTCTATCTGGAGGTACACCTAGAGGTATATCGCTGAAAATTGCACTGTGCTTGTCCAGTAGGGCCTGGACATCAACATGATACTGGTCTAGCCTCATCTGAATTCTTGGTCGAAACAAAATGTTGAATTGCCCAATCTACATCATTGTGCCTGAATATTCTCTCCATCTGTTTGGCCGTGACAACTCTGGGTGCATCTGAAGATAATCCTCTCAAGACCACATTCTTGCCATCGGACTTAAACTTCAGCTCCATTGTCTGAAAGTTAGTCCGAAACTCACCAAGTGAGTGAAGCCACTGTACTCCAAGCACTATGTTGGTCTCACCAATACCAACAATATAGAAATCCTCGGTAGTTGTATAGTTACCCATAGTGATGCTCAACTGTGGGACCCTCTGTGTACATCTCATGGACTCACCATTGGCCACAACAACGTTGAAGCCCTCGAAATCTTCTGTCTGTAGACCCCATCTCTCCACCAAAGTGGCATCAATGAAATTGTGGGTGGCCCCACTATCAATAAGCACTACCACACGTTGTCCTTGCATGACTCCTCGAACCCTGAATGCCTTGTACCTTGGGGTACTAGACAATGTAGCTATGGTCTCAGCGGGAAAAGTCTCCTCTGTAGTCTCAACATCAACACTATCCAATGCATCACCATCATCAAGCTCATGAGGTTCTAACGGTTAGTCTCCTTGTGCATTCATATGAACAAAATTTGGTCATTGCTGCCCTCCCTCGATTTCTTTGCCGGTGCGGTGGCTTTATGCATAAACATCCCTCTATTATCCACGGGATTTTGAGGGATTCTCCCAGCCAGTTCTCCCTCCCTTCGCGCCATTACTGACGGTGTGTTCCCACTTCCTTTCTCAATGTCTTCTCCCTCCACCTCTGCAGTTACTCCTTCGTCGACAAAAAGGAACAAGGGCAACAGGAAGAATGCCTACCCAACGTCATTGCAGAAAATAGAAACAAGTTGGAAACCTTGGAATCTTCTAACAAAGCTCTTTGGACCGAAGTTTTGAGTTCACGTCACGGATAGAGAAGGTCGAGGCAGACAATATCCCTTTACGCAAGACAATTTGTTGACACTAATGCATACATCAAACGCATTGCAGCCAATGATCAACTACAAGAAGAGGAAATCTCAAATCAGCATGAAAATCTCAAAAAACAAGCGGACACATGGGCCCAAGTTGTGAAGGGGAAAGACAACAACTCCCCCTTGGCGCGGTGGAAGAAGTTGTGCAAGCTAAACTGGTTGAGGAGAGAACTAGATGGGCCAGAGAGCTTAACCTCAAGGTGCGAGGGCTGCCCACACCCCCTCCTTCTGACCCCTTGGCCATTGCATCAGACTTTATCACAGGAAGTTTGGGGCTGCCTGATGTGCAGCTTGATAGAGCTTGGCTCGGACAGGATTCCACCCTTTTTCTCCGCTTCAAATCAGCAGATGACAGGCTCAGGGCACTCAGAGCCAAGCACAAGCTATTCTCTCTCCCCAATAAGGTCTTCGATGAAGACCTCACCAGAGAACAGGTGGTCGAACTCAAGAAATCCGGGAAATTGTTATGGGAGCCAGAAATACGGGAAATGAGCAGTAATTCGTAACCTCAGACGGTTATTCATGACTCTCCTCCTCCGGGCTGGGCCCCCGGGTCCATTCCCAAATGAAGGTTTTGTTGGGAGAGGTGTCGGAACAAGGGCATCTCTATTACATGTTGGAATGGGAACGGGTCCTATTGGTCTTCTCTGGGTATTCTTTATGATGCTCTAGGTTCTTCTAACCTCCTCTTTGTCACTGAGACTCATGCGAGCTCTACATTCGTTCTCACCCAGACATCAAAGGGTATTGTTGGCTCTCGGTTTGCAGACAGGAGACTCGGAGTTCATGAGGGGTTAGAGGTTTTGGTGGGGTGGCTTGCTTGGTTAGGGATACACTTCGGAGCAAGATTTCCGTGGTTCAGAGAGGACGAGTCTGCCTACTTTCTCTTGATCATGATCAGCGGACCCCATCTCACCCGAGAGATATCTTTATTCAGATATGTTATTTCCCCTGACCTCCTCTTCCTTTGTCATTCATAATGGCCTAGAGGGGGACACCTTTTTCGACCTCTATACTGGCATTTTTTATTATTCAGCGAGCGGGAGGTCATCGTTTTGGGAGACTTTAATGCACGTACTAGAAACCCTCCAAGTGCCCCTACATGACAGGACCGATGACATACTTTGTACTTCTGAGATGGACCCTGTTTTAGTTGGTTTTCAATGAGACTCGGAGGATATAGCTGGTCTTTTCATGTCATATGGCAGACACCTCCTACAGTTGGGAATCTCATGATTTGCTGATCCTGAATGGCATTCTCGTGTTTTCTTGACTCCCGCTTCTTCACATGCAGACCTCATGGTGGGGGAGCTAGCGTGGTGGACTACATCATGACTACTTCCAATTTGATTCCTTATATTCACCATTTGTGTGTCTCCCCCATTCCCCTTGTTGACCATGCGACCCTTTCCTTCTCCTTGCAGGTTACCCCACCCCATTCCTAGACCCCTGTCCCACGCCCTGTACCATCTGGAAGCTCAATGAAGGTGATCCCGGTGACTTCTCTTTTCTCCTTTGCTAGCTTCACCCCCTTATACCCCAATTCTCATCCCTCCCCTCGACTTGAAGCTTGACACCATTTCTTCCGCTATTCATGACGCTACTTTGTGTTTTATCCCCCATGTCACCCCCACCCTCGCTTATAAGCGGACCTGTCCCATGAACCAGTGGTACGACGAGGATTGCAAAGCCCTTCACCGCTAGCTTCGCTTCACTTTCACACATGCTCTTCCCTCCTATCAAATCCAATTACCGTCGTCTCCTTCGCCACAAGAAGTGCACCTTTATCTCTTGCCGTCGTTTAGAGCTCCGTACATCCCTTATTCATTCCCTAAACGTTTATGGCGTACCATTCTTCCCCGTCATTCCTCTTTACCACAGGACTTGCACCAACTCCATGTTTACTCATACCTCCACCCTTTATGACATCCCTGGCTAGCCCCAGATCCATGTTTTGTCCCCTCCCTCCACCTGTCATATCTTTACCTACACGAATGTGAAGAAAGCCATTTCTGCCATGAATAACAATAGGGCTGCAGACGAAGAGGGCCTCCAGGTGGAATTCCTCAAGCACGGTTTGGACACTCTAAACAGCTATCTGGTGGACCTCTTCAATCAGGTGGTCTGTACGGGTTTTCCGAAGTCGTGGTCCCACCATATCATTCACCCTATCCACAAGTCGAGCCCCACTTCGAACCAAACAACTACAGGACGATCATGGTGGGCCACATGTTCTCTAAGCTTTATGCCACGGTTCTCCACATGCAACTTTCTCAGTTTCTGGAGCAGCACCATTGCAAAGCCAAGGGGCAAGCGGGGTTTTGACCTGCTTACCAGACCATCGACCATATCCTTACCCTTTGTGCCATTATTGAGGAGGCTCGCCACCGCTCCTCCAAGGTTTTCTGTTGCTTTGTGGATTTTCGGAAAGCCTTTGACTCGGTGCCACGGGAAGCTCTTTTCCGTAGACTTAAAGACATTGGTGTTTTTGAAACTCTTCTTGCCGCCATTATGCGCTTGTACGAGGAGGTTTTGGGCTGCCTTCACACTGCTGCAAGTTTCTCGAATTTTATCAGGAGCACCGTTGGGATTAACCAGGGCTGCCCCCTCTCGCCTACCTTGTTTGGTATTTACATCGATGCTTTGGAGGAATTTCTCAAGGACCATATTTAGGAGGAGGATGGTTGCCTTCTTCACTAGGTACTAATCTACATTCTCCTTTTCGCGGATGATGTGGTCCTCCTTGCCTCTTCCAGAAGGACTCCAGAGACAACTGGACGCCTTAGCCCTCTTTTGCGACCATAGACAATTGACAGTTAACCTTGGTAAAACCAAGGTCATGATCTTCAATGGGTTGAAGACTTCTGATTTCCACTTCTTCTTTAGAGGGGAAGAGATTGAGATCACCAGTTCCTACACTTACCTAGGAGTTTTATTTCTTGGGCCCGTTTCAGTCTTTGACTTGCCCTTCACCTCGTGTCAACAAGGGGTATGGCTCTTTGGCTATCTTGGAGAGACAGTGCTTCCGCCATCACTTCCAAGACATCTTGTCAAAGATGTCTCTTTTGATTCTCTTGTGAGACCCACAATTCTCTATGGCTTTGAGGTTTGGGGGCCATCCCTGCTTGATTCTGATTGGGCCACTGTTGAGCGAGTCTAGATTCTCATGCTTAGACGCATCATCAGGTGCAAAGAAACAATAACACACAATATCCTTCTAGCTGAGTTTGGGGCTCGCCCTTTAACCTGGAGACCATCTTTAGCTTTGTTTCGTGTTGCATCGCATTCGGGGACTTTTAGCTTCCTCAGCAAGCGGGGGTAGGTTTCTCTACCTTGCCATCCCCGCTAATTGTAATTTGGCCATTATCGAGCGAGTCCAGATTCTCATGCTCAGACGCATCATCAGGTGCAAAGAGATAGTTCCACACAATATCCTCCTAGCTGAGTTCGGGGCTCGCCCCTTTAGACTGGAGACCATCTTTAGCCTTGTTTCACTTTTGCATTGCATTCGGGGACTTTTAGCTTCCTCACTAAGGCGAGGATAGGTTTCTCTACCATGCCCTCTTGTTCCTTCGAGGCTATTGCTCTTTCTGACCACAACAGTTGTTCTTCTGCTCTTTGAGTGCGCTTGTGTCTCTCGACTTCTTAGCTCATTTGGGATTTAGATGGACCGCCTTCCTCCGTACAGCTACTCCATGGACGCTCTCGCCCATCTCCTACCAAGTATTATCTCAGAATCGAATCATGAGGCGACATCTACGGGTTGTACATCCAACACACATGGATCAGCCCTCCAGAGGGATTACGCCCCAAGATGGCATTCTATGCTGCACACTTCCTTATGATCAATGATGAGCTTATTTGCCGGCTCGCGTATATTTCCGACACTGGTTGCAGGCACTCCACATACCCCTAGGCTAGTTCAGAGTGGGTTTTCATGGGCTTCGGGTTGAGGACCGTGCTAGACCGCTCGGAGAGGATTTGTCAGACTTTGTTCTCTCTAGGAGGTTGAGACGGAGGAACACTTCATTTTCAGGTGCCCTATCTACTACGAGATCAGAGGGAGATTCCATTGCCTTTTCGGGGCATTCGTCTCTTGCGGCTTTCTTGGGTATCATGATCAGCGGTGTCTTTCCCTTTATCTACAGGAGGCTCTCGGACTTCAGAATGAGTCCCTTCGGTCCCCTCCTGCATGATTGCTACTCGACATATGATATCTTTCTTTGCGGTGCTCTCAACACATCAAACATCAACTCCAACAATTTAGTCAAGTTGCTATTTGATCTTTAGCAATATTCTACTTGCATGGGAGGTTCAACTCCCAACACATCAATCAAGCTTCTACATGATCTTCTGTAAGTTGCAACTTACAAGGAAGCTTGACTTCCTATCTCGCTAAGCCACCACTTAGTCTTCTTCAAGATGTTTTGATCACTTTCCTCGTGGTTCTCCGACAAATACGTGACTACTCGCTCGTGCGTGCACACGGTCAGGCTCGCATGAAAGCCCTTCTCGAATTTTGGGGATTTTGTTTGTGGTTGCTCTCCGCCTCGTGGTCTCGTAATTCGAATGGTTCGTGGTTATATCTCGTATCGTGGCTCGTAATCTCTCTCTCGAGATTGTTTGTTGTAGCACGTTGTTCTGTGTGACAGGAGATAGCTTGTAATGTCTTTCTCGAGATTGTTTGTTCTTTATAGGTCAAGGATTTATAATTGTGACATCATATACTAAAAGGGGAATTTCGTTGTTTGGTATGCTCTCTAGTTTGCTTCTCGGCCTTTCCCTCTTGGTGTGATTTATCCTAGAGATTTGGCTTAAATCATGGCCCAGGAAACTCCTATTAGCGCAAAGTGTGACATGATCAAGAATCCCCAGGTAACACCTCTAGTAGCACAACGAACATTTTATTGGAACTACTCAACCGAATCCAGAAAGTTGAAAATGCTAATCAACAACTCCAAACTGAGGTATGTGCACTTATTAGCAGGGTCGTGGATGTTGAATCTGAGAATGCCATCTTGAGAGAAAAACTAGCCAACAACACGGATAATACCAGCCCCCTAATGATGCCCTACATGCAGAAATTGTAGACCTCCGGTCTCAATAGGAGGAAATCAGAAATAACCAAGCTTCCTTAAAATTGGAAACGAAATCATGGACCAAGGTTATTAGCGAGAAAGACAATGTTCCCCCCACCTCGGTTGCGGTAGAGGCCGTTATGCAGACAATTTAATTGAGGAACGTCTTGGCGTGACAGGGAACTAAACCTCAAGGTGAGGGGTCCCCCCACACCGACACAAGACCAATTGACGGTTGGTAACTCTATCACAGATACTTTGGAGATCCTTGACATTACACTAGAGAGCTTGGGTTGGCTATGATTCCACACTTTTCATCTGTTTCAGGACAACTTTTGACAGGTTGCGAGCTCTCAGGGCTAAGAGGGTTATGTTTTCATGCCCAGACAAGGTCTTCCTTGATGAAGATCTTACCAGGACACAAGTTGGGGAGCTCAAACGCTCTTGGGAGCAAGTTATCGGAGCGAGGAAAGTAGGGAAATAGACGGTTATCAGGAATCTTCGGGTTGTTATTAGGGACTCACCTCCTCCTGGTTGGGAGCCCGCCGAGGGCTTCCCAAATGATGGGCCAATGATGAGAGGTATCGGGCGAGAGGCTTATCTATCGATTCTTAGAATGGGAATGGTTCATTTTGGTCTTCCCTGGTCTTATGTTAGATGCTCTTGGGGTTCGATATCCTCTTCATCACAAAGACACACGACAACCCGATTCGTCTTCTCACGGGTATTACTGGCTTCCTTTGGCTATCGGCTCGCAGAAAGGAGACTTAGGGTTCGGGTGGTGTCGGGGGCTCTAGTTGGGTTGCATGTCTTTATAGGGACACTCCAAAACATGATCTCGGTGGTTGGTATCGATGAGTATGCTAGGTACATGTGGATTCGTATTAGTGGGGTCGATTGATTCTCTAGGGATTTCTATATAATGATTTCTTTACTTTCCGTCGACATCTTCTCCTTATGCCATTCACGATGGCCCGGATGGTGATTCTTTCTTTGACTTATATGACAATATTAGTCAAGACTCTGTCATTAGGGAGGTTATCGTTTTGGGTGATTTTAATGCCCGTCTGAGGCACTTACAAATTCCTTTCCATGATAGATCGAGGATGTGTTCTGCATATAGAAGATCAACTCAAAATTAGTTGGTCTCGCATAGGATTTAAAGCGATGAGATGGCCCTTTCACGACTTATGAGCGGTTCCTCCTCCGGTTTGGGGAATCACGGGGATGGTGATCCTTAACGGGATGGAGCGCTTCCGGATTCACTTTTCTTCACTTGTCGCTCCCATGGCGGTGGCACCAATGTCCTTGCAGGACTATGTCCTTACCCGGCTGGATATCTCACCTATTTTTCTGCTCCTCCGTTTCCTCCATTCCCCTTGCCGACCATGCTGTCCTTTCTTTCTCTTTGGTCACTAGTCCTCCCACGACCACCCCTCCTCCCCATTACCCCCCTCGCATTTCCGCCCAATTTGATAATGGGGGTTACGAAACTTATTCATCTCACATCCACGACCTTCTCCCCTCGAGCCTCACTTCTCCGGCCGCCAGTGCGGAGGCCAAGTATTCATGCCTATCCTCTGCCATGTGGCGAGCCGCCTGAGATCCTTTCCCAGCTCCACCACCCATCCCTCGGCCACTAGTACTACTAAATCTTGCCCTATGAACCAATGGTATGATGTAGAGTGCAAATCCCTCCACCATCGCCTCCGTCATGCCTTTACCCATGCCCTCCCCTCCTTCCCCCTTTTAAGGCAGCCTCCCGGTGCCTTATTCGCCGAAGTGATCTTTCATTTCCTACCGTATATATATTCTGTCCACCTCCCTTAGGACTAATCCTCGGTCCTTCGGCGTACTTTCTTTCCTTGTCGCTCCCCCTCCTTTCGGTCTTGTATACTATCTCTATTTTTTCCCACACCTCTACCCTCTACCCTCTACGATATTCCCGGGTGTAGTCTATCCAGTTGGCATTCCGCCACCTGGTAATCCCTTCACTTCACGGTTTTATCAAAGAGGCAATAAGGTTCTTAAACAATAGTAGGGCAACCGATATGGATGGTTTCAGGCCGAGTTCTTCAAGCAGGGTTTTATTCCTTTGGTAACTATTTGTGAGATCTTTCCAATCGGGTGGTTCGCGTGGGTTTCCCTCCCATTTGGTCTCATCATATCATTCAAACCTGATCCACAAAGTTGGGTCCATTTCTGATTTGAACAATTACGGGACTATCATGGTTGGCCACTCTTTCTCCAAACTATATGCTATGGTTTTTGCATAGGTTGTTGTCCGATGTTTTGGAGCGGTGGCGGCTTAGAGCGAGAGGTCGAGGTTGGTTTTCGCCACGGCTACCACACCATGGACCACATCTTCACCCTTTGAGCTATTATTGAGGAGGCTTGTCACCACTCTTGAAAGTTTATTGTTGTTTTGTAGACTTTGAAAAGCTTTTGACTTTGTTCTTCGCATGGCGTTCTTTCGAGAGACTCGAGACATCGGTGTTTATGAGATTCTTATTGTTGTCATCACGCGTCTCTATGAGTCCGTCCTTAGTCGTTATAAATCGCACACGGATTGTCCGATTTCATGAGAAGCAACATTGGGGTCAAACAAGGCTGCCCCCTATCTCCTACTCTTTTGGCATTTAATTTGATGAGTTGAAATCTTTTCTTTGGGATCACATTCGGGAAGGGGATGTTCACCACGTCTTGATTTCTATTCTTCTTTTTCTTGATGATATTGTTTTACTCGCCTCTTCCCCGAGTGGTTTGAGACATCTTGATGCACTTGCTTTATTTTGTGATCTTTGGCATTTGGTTTGTCGATTTGGGTAAGACCAAGGTCATGGTTTTCAAGGGGTGAAGACATCACACCTCCATTTATTTTCACGGGGTAAGAGGTTGAAATCACTAATGCATACACCTATTCGGGAGTCTTGTTCTCGGGGACTAGATTCATAATGAGGCATACTCTTGACCAAGGGTGAATAAGGGGTATGTGTCTCTAGGCATTCTCGAGAGATAATGCTTTCGGCACCATTTTTAGGACATCTTGTCGAAGATGTCTCTTATGAACTCCTCATCCAACCCACTTTGTTCTCTATGGGCGGTTATGCAGGGGACCCTCCCTCTTAGATACAGATTGGGCTTTTGCCGAGAGGATTCAGACTCTCGTCCTTTGTCGCTTCATCAGATGCAAGCAGACGGTTCCCCAACATATTATTTTGATAGAGTTCGGGGCCTAACCTTTCCATCTGGAGACCATATTTGAGATATCGGCCTTTCTTCACCGTATCAGGAAGTTTGGTGATTTCTTTGATGAGCGTGTCAGGTAACCTTATCTTGCTTATTGTTCCTTTGTGAGTGTTGCACGAGGTTATGGGCCGTTGCTTTGGTTTCGAACTTCTACCTTATTGGATTTGGTTGGTATCCAGATTGATCGTCTCCCCCTTTTTAGTATTCCTTGAATGCTCCCAATCAACTCTTGCCCACCAAGCAAGTGTTGAACAGGTCCATCCGGGAGGATATCTACAGGTGTTTTGTTCAGACTACTTGGGTGAATCGTCATGGGGGTTTACGTCCTAAGATGCCCTTACGTGCGAGTATTTTCTTGAGATCAAAGATGGACTCATCATCATCCGCCCTCGGTAAATCTTTCGTCCTTTGGATGCATGCCCTTCACATAACGCTTCCACTGATTTTCAAAAGTGCGAGATTGATCACCACATTGGCCAGGGATGACATACTACGTAGGCTCTGTGAGTAGCCTTCGGGAGGTGGAGATTGAGACTCATCTCATCTTCTGCTGCCCCATATACTATGATATTAGAGGACGATTTCATTGCCTCTTTAGAGTGGTTCAGTCCCCCCCGGTTTTCTTCAGATATATTGACCAATGGTGCCTTGCCCTATACATCCATGAGTCTCTGCTATTAGGGACCAGCTTCTTCATCCCCCTCTGAGAGTCATTCCCACGAGATGGATTACAACCTTCTTTCTGGTTCTACCCGTAGTTGGAGGAATTAAACGGCAGAGCCATTCTGACCCAGTTACAGTGGATAGATCAGTTCTTCCCCAATCGGACCTTCACATCTCCCTCGATCACCACTAGCAGGATCGGTGACACACTTGTACCAGAGGGTAGTCCGGCTCCACCCGTCTTCTGGTCGTCGTTTTAGTCTCGAGATCTCAAGCGGGGAGGGGGCCCTCTTTTGATTGCCATTACATAAGGAGCTTCATTTTGTCGGCCTCGAATGTTAGGATAGATGTGGCTACTATTCGAATAGACTACTTTGGTCCTTGTTTGCCCCCTCCTTCATTCCCTTCTCTGCTTCTCCTTTCTTTCTCCGCGTTTGTTTCATTGCCTCCACTGTGGGGTTTGGCTTCTTGGGGTTCTTGTTTGTTCTGGTTCTTTTCCTTTCTTCTGTCTTTTTGAGAACTCGTTTTGAGTTTTCCCCGTTTGCACTTTGTATTTTGTTTGGGCAGCAGTCCCATTGACCTACTTTTGTGGTCATTTGTTGGACATTAATATATTTATTTTTTCTTATCTTATCTCGCCATTGAGGGGTACTAAGCGGCACCTTGACATTAGTATGGACTCTCAAATTAGATCCGTCGGGACGAGATGCCATCCCCATGGACCACGGTTAGCCGGGGAGGATTCAGAGGACTCGTATTGCTTGTCCTTCTCTTAGACACCGACATTCCAGACCCTCCACGGTTTCAGCTACAGGACACAGACATATCGCCAGTTACTTCCACTTGGCCTCGGTTGCTAGGTGACAGCGTCGGAGTTGGGGTTTTTTCTTCAACTCCGCCCATCTGCACCCTTGTAGCCATTGTGGCCCTTGCTTCTCATTCTTCTTTCCTCTCTCTTCTCTCTTTTCTTGTTGTTCGGATGACCCTTTCGGGTCTCCCTTATGGATTTTTTTGCATTGTGCTGTGAATTCCCATTGACCTACTTTTGTGGTCATTTCGTAATGTCCCCCTTTTTAATTAAAAATTAAAAAGAAGAGAAAATCGATTTGCACAAGTAAATTAAAATAAAATATATTTTTAATGTGCAAATCAAAAATAAAGGAGAAAATCGATTTCACCTTGGGATAATAAATTCATATTTTAAAGGTGAATTGAGTGACTAAGCAAGTCGCATTTTTGGGGATTATTTAATGTTGGATATTTAAAATAAAATGATTTCTTCTAGGCATGGGTCGATCCATATGGGCCCCTTTTTGATTTAAATCCCTATGCATTTAATATTTGTTGTTGAGTGTGACTTTCAGGCATATTTTAAATAAAATTCCCTCCTAGATTATGGCGCCAAAGATGGAGAAGAACTTTGGAGGATGTGCAAGATAAAAGATATAAAAGAAGATGTGGACACTTCTTTTTCGCATGTTGACGGTTTATGAAACGTATCTTCATGCTTGAAGAAGGGATGTATGCCCACTTATGATCAAAAATAAAAGGTGTTCATCAACACCACCCATTTGTGAAGTGTGTGTGCCCATTTGAGTTTGAATTAATAAGTTTTGCAATCATCTCTATATATATGTAAGTCGCCATTTTTGGGAGAGGACATAAGCTTGCTTTGAGAGAGTTTGGAGTGAATATCATTTATTATATGTTGCTGGTTTTCCCTTGATGAAATCGACTTGCCTAGGGCAATTTTAGAGCTGGTTTGGAGGTGTTTTTGTGCCCAAATACTTGCCTTGTTCATTTCCAGAATTTTTGTAAGCTCAAATCGACTTGGTATGAAGCATTTTGGTATGGTTTTATGAGGTTGCATATGGAGGTTACATTCTGATTTATTTATGCTTCTAATTGGGGCATATTGTGGCCATTTTCATGCTAGTTTGGTTTACTTACACTGCTGGAATTTATTTAATACAAGTCGACTTACCTGGGCATGTATTAACAGTGTTTTGGAGGGTTTGAAGTGTTATTAAATCTGTTGTTATAGATCTATTGATTGCAGATTTGAAAACTGCATTTATTGACTTTTAGAGTGAAGGAAAAGTGCTGGAATTATTTTGCATATTTTGCCCTAACCCCAACGACTTGAACTGCAGATTCGGGGGTGTTTGAGTGGGTGGAAAATTCTGATGTTGGTTGCATTTAAAAGCTCATAATTTTATCTTTCTACTGCACTTTGTTTCAAGCTAAAAGAGTTAATATTGTGGGAGTTATTAATTTTCAAAGTTTTCAGTCAATTTCAGCAGTTATAATTTATTATTTTACTTCTGCAAAGTTTATTGGTTAAAGGAGTGTAAATTCCAACTAGATAGCCCATCTGAACCCTTACTTTGGCTCACTCCAACCCTATTTGGGTTGTATTGAAGGTTTACATCTTGGGTTAGTTGAGGTGAACTTAGAAGGGTTTCTCTTATAAGTTTACTTCTTTTCATGAGTAAATTATTAATAATTAATTAATATCCCACTGAGGGATATTACACATTTGTTGAACATTAATATAATTATCTTATCTATCTTATCTTATTTTATCTCCCTCGTCATCACTGTCCTCATAGACCTCAATATATTGGGCCTTGCCCTTCCCAGAGCAATTATGTCCACGTGTCCATGGTTGATGACACTCGAAACATAGTTTCTTTTGCCTCAATTCCTCCCTAAGCTCTGGTGAAATGACTGGCTTCCTAGCCGAGTCTGTCTCTTGTCATCCTATCTAGGTGGAGGCACTTTCTGTTGAACTCTGGGTGTAAATCTAGATTTTGGAGTAGACAACTCCAAATCTCGAGCTCTCCTAATGGCCTCATGTAATGAAGGAGGTTCAAATGCCTTCACAAATCCAGCCAAAGCATCATGTCAACCCTGCTATGAATAATGAAATCAACCTCATCTCGGAAATATCAGGAACCATCATTGAAAGTCTCTGAAAATATGCAATGTAGACATCCAAGGAACTTGTCTGTCTCAAGTGAGTCAACTCCTAAAGAATCTATCAGGATCTCTCCTATCAAATCTGTCCTCTAACCTCTGTGTGAACTCTATATATGTAGTAATGTGCATGTGCCCTTGTGTCACTAGTCCATGATGCCACCAATCATGTGCATCTCCCTCAAGATGTAGGATTGCAAACTTAATTGCATTCTCGTCATGCATTGGCATTCAATTTAAAATAGGTTTTCAACTTTTGTACCCATGACCGTGTGGCACACTTCTTAGAGCCATCAAAATGTGGAATATAAATATGCCCCCAATGCCTTTGTAATTCAAGTAATCGACATATGATGATCTCTCTTTTCCATATTATTGCGGGATGAAGATTGGTATTTCCTCCAACAAGAATCCTCATCAAGCGCATCTGTTGGCTCCCCTACATGTGATGCTTCAGAATCTTTCAAGAAAGAGGGCTCATGAAGACTCAAAGGCTTGTTAGTTTAATGGGGGATTGCTGCCCGATCTACTGTTCTCACGGTTTTCCCTATTATTCCCAGATCTGATCTGATTCATGTTCTGTGTGAGTTGGCTCAAGTAGAGGTTGGTTGTCTCTTGTTGTTTCACCATGTTGATGAACATTTTCTTCATAAAATCCTCATTGAGCTCTTCCACATTCTCTTCCTGATCTGCCATATTTTGACCTTCTTTTGAGGTGTATTCCTCCTGGAATATACCTTCATTCACTACCCAAATAGGTTGTAGGAAAGGTGGCTTTGATACCACTGAAATATCCCCTTTTCAGGATAAATCCTAAAAATCGCTGTTATGACAACAACGGTGAACAAAATCAAAACACCCAAACCCCAACGCCTAGGGCAAAATTGAGATCTATCACTTCCAACTACTCAAATTTGACGAAATTAATACCCAAGATGGCTAAAAATATATATAAAAAGAATATCCAATCAGATTTCTGAAATTCTGATAATTGAATTTTTAATGATGAAAATATAGCTGAAACTTACAAAATTAATAACTCTGGAAATACTTGGAATCTGATTACAAATGATAGCTCAAAAGATAGATAAATCCAATATCTATCCAATGCATATTCAAGCACAATTTTCCAATGGGTGGAAGGCACCCAAAATTGCTCCTCAAATCTGGAACTGAGTAGACAAAACCCTAGAAAATAACTGTTCCAAATTTGAACTGAAAATTGAATGTAGAAGGCTGGAAATATGAAATATCCCCAAATATGGACAACAAGCTAGGGATATGGATCTGAAACTCTCACTGAAGAATGCTCTACCAGCTAGGAATCTTGCATAATCTTACCTCCACAAGCAAGAGAACTCCGAAAACATGCAGCTCTAGGGTTTGCAGAAACAAAAATATGAAAATAGAAGTAGATGATTCCCTTGAAATATATAATCATCTTCCAAAAAGATGTTATAATCTCCACCGTAGATCTGATCCAAATTAGGGCAAATCCAATGCTCACCATAAAAGAAGCCTTTATTAACTCCAAAAAGGCCAAAGAAGCCCTAGCGCCCCCTTTTGGGAATTTCCCATGTGCAAAAATTATAACTTAAGTGACTTTATTGTGCACATGTTAAAAAAATGACTTAAGTTATCCCAACGATGAAATATAACATAAAGTACCACATATTCACCCATCACCTAAGTCAATGACGAAATATAACATAAGGTGAAGATGGTGACGAAAACCCATACCCAATAGCCTCCAACGTCTCTAGCCTCTTGGGTATGACCAAGGCTAAGACTGAGTTAAGCCTCCTAAGCCTCCCTGCGTAGGAAAAGTCAGTAGATTAAAAGATCCCCAAATGGGTCTCTTTGCTCTCCAACAAATTTTAGACCAATTAAAAACACCAAAGGCTGATTTATGAATGTTATGGCAATCACACTAATGCAGTTCTGAATTTATTTGAAGAATTGCGACTAGGGTTTGAGATAGATCTCAATGCAAATATCACTCAAAAATTATACTGTCAATCCCAAATGATTACTAGTATTTTTAGAAGCCAAATCATGCAAAAATCAGAATTTATTGCAGCCAAAACAACCCAGAAATCAGATCTGGAATCTGATTATTAATCTGCCTGAAACCCTCTAAATATCACTTCAGAAAAATATAGAATTGCAGCGATTTGGTTTATAATAATATAGAGAATATTTGACAATTATTTTTGAAGGAAATACCTCTAGAAATGATGCCAAAACAGTCCACAATAAGTCAACCCAACTGCTGCCATAAACCACTGAAAATACCTCCACAAAACACTGCTGACATTAATTTGGAAATCTGATTATGAACGCTGGAAATTTCTGAATGAAATCCCTTCTCAATCCTTCGGGGTTTTCGTCCGCAAGAGATGAAATCCACAAGGGTTTTCGTCCTTGGAATTTCTGATAAAAGGTGGGAGCTCTTAACAATGAAAAATCGATAATAAAATTCTAGATAATGCTAAAGCAAGTCAACTTGTTCATATAAAGGAAAACAACCCAAAAAGCACCTCTAAACTCAACCAATAATATTCTTTCTTTTCCCTAGGTCGTTGCATTTTTCCTTATGGGCCATATGGCACATTTCCCTATTTATGACTCCCAAGAGCAAGTCGCATTTTCCCCATAATCCAATTTAATTTAATTGTATTTTGACATTGACATGTTTATTTTATCAATAAGCTATATTATTTATTATAATTTGGCAACTTATAATGTTATTTTAAAAACATTTGCACAATATAATAAAATAATAAAAACTTAGTCACCCTAGATACCTCCTTTGGGGCCGTCGGGTAGACAAAAAGGGCCAAAAGTCTTTGCTAAGTAGCTCATTTGGAAAGAGGGAACATTACATAGATAGACACAAAAAATTGTAGAATTGGTTGGTGGAGAGGACATATACGATATGTTTATTGCATAAAATTTATTCAAGCAAAGGATATAATTATGATAAAACAAGTTAATCGATGCCTTGAATAATTCAAAGTAGAGCAGGAAAGTCAAAGTTGACATGACATAGATGATATGTTTATTGCATAAAATTTATTCAACCAAAGGATTTAATTCTGCCAAAACAATTTGTTTTTCGAATTCTTAGAAATGATTTTGAAGGATTCGAATAAGCTTAAAGAAAATACAGTTCAGCTAGGAGCTATTTTCATAGAATAAAGTATCGAACAACAATCTTATGGGTGAGAATGATCGAATAATCTTTAGTTGATCGAAATAAACGACATGGATGAATTTTACATACGAAAATCATGAAATTTGTTTACAACATGGTGGTACCTTGAATGTGTATTATGTTAAAACAGGCATTCATTGTGTTATATGGTGTGATCATCCAATCTATGAGGCAAGCATAGGTTTAAGGTAATGGGTTGAAATTCAAAATTTGACACATGCAATTATGTTGGCTAGATTTTCGCATAGTTGAAAACCTAGCGTAGTCATGAGATAAATCTCCCTCATTTACCGGTGAGGCTTCGTGAAAAATTTGTCAATAAAATATGCTAGTATCTATTTAGGGGTTTTACTTTAACCATCAAACTCATGAACCATAGTTTGTATAGTTTTGGAGCAAGTAAACAAGCTGTTAAAGAAAGAAAATATCTAAAGAAGAAGGAAATAAAAAAACACAGAGAAGAAATAAGGAAGATGTGCAACCCAATCAATAGATTACAGAGTTGATTGCATGCACATAGACAAGACCAATAGATATTAACACACACAAAATTATAAGCAAAGGCAGCTTTCAGATCTAGATCTAAAATAACACAAAGTTTATAAGTAGATCTGAGATAAAAAGCTAGAAGCAAAATGCACCTTGACACAAAGTTCTCCGGAAATCTGCTCCTTTGTATTCCTTAGCTTCAAATAGCTATCAGGGGTTTCAGCACAAAGTCTGGAACACAAGAATGCTGCTTACAAATTCTGATCATTTAATCCGTAGGTTTTTCCTATACTTATAGAATGTAGAGGGGCAATTACAAGTCGGAAGCTTTTAATGAACTAACACATGTGGAAGTCGGAAAAGAAACAATTGACAATCTCCCTCGTGGAATTCCTCTTTGCATGACATGCATGATTTGCAACTGAAGATAAAACCTTCTATTTTGCATGTCTGCCACCTATTTCCAAGTAGTTGACTTCTTTAAGTAGTGACTTTTAAACCAATCATTTAAATTTTATAATTTAATTGATCACTCAATTACTTTGTTGGAGGAAATAAGAGAAAGAAGAAGAAAGAGGAAAGTTGCAGTCTTGTCCTTTTTCATATTCTGCATGCAGTTGATTCTTTTGCCTTTGATTCTCACCAAACTGAATCTGGAATTTTTCTTACGGGTGTTGCCTTTGCCTTGTCTTCCCTCTTATCCTTGAAGCTTTTGCAGTTCTTCTCCAGTACATGCATCAGTGCAATGTTTGCCATAAATAACTCATCATTTTTATTTTTAATTGCATATGAGCAATTAAAAATTTTGGAAAGCACTCGGGTGAATGCAAATTCAATGAAGGCTTCAATTGGAAGATTGGGAGCACATGCACAAGATCCTGGAAGGAATTTCATGCACTGACTTCTACACGGGCTGCATTAGAAACAAGAGGATGAAGCCTTTGCAATTATGGATCTGGATTTGAATCGGGCCTATTGACTTCAACAAATCTGGAAGCTATGCATGATTCCGCAGAGCCTTCCCTTTCATCCCACTTTGCCATGGCTGGAGCAATCTTTGTCTGAGTAACTCTTTTTTTTTTATTCGGCCGAAATTCTTTACAATTGGTGCAGATTTGAGAATTTCTTCATATTCGGAAGATATATTCAATGTATTGGACATTGATTTAAGCTCCCTTTCAATTATATAAGCACTTGTAATGAATACCTGCAATTAATTTAGACAAAGACGGATTCTAGAGCATGAACACTTGATTTTTATCATAAAAATCTGCATATAAAGCCCGCTGCCCTAAAATTTGAGGCTTTGCTTGCATGCAAAGCAAGCATAAATATTTGTAACTTCACCTGGGCACTGTACCAATATGCAGATAATTAACCAAGCCTAAAACAAGTTCCTCCAATCCTAGGTGCCAAACTTTGAAGCTTTCTCGGCAGTGAAAACACCTTTTTTGAGCAAAATTTCTCCTTAATTGGGTGCCAAAATTGCCTGGGCTGCACTTCCTTGCTAAAGAATTAATTAATTCATCATTATGGCAGCCCATTCTTATATAACCTTCACCATTCTATAATTAATAATTGCCTCTCCTATTCCTGACAATTAATTAATTAATTAACATGTTTTTCTCTTCAATTTGGGCACCTATTTTGTGCATGCTCATGGCTGTCATTAAATAAATTAAATTTATTTAATTTTAGCTTTCTACTTCCAATCCACATTGACTTCACAGTGTGCTTTGACCTTATGCACCAAAAATAGGAATTAATTCCATTAATTAATACTTTAAAAAGTATTATTTCTCTTCAATATGGGTCGCACTTTTTTGCGTGAGAGGGGCTGCATTAAATAAATTAAATTTATTTAATTTTAGAATTTTATTTCAATCTTTTTTTATCCTTTCATCATGTATTGACTTTTCCTCATGCTTGGGCACCAAAATTGGGTGAATATGCATTAATAAATATTATTAAATGCATTATTATTCACCCAAGGTGGGTCACACTTTTGGCAAAGGTGAATTCTATTTTTAAAAGTCAATTTCTAATGGGAGTATTCACCCCGCAACGCAGCTCCAAAAATCCATGATCCACTTAAGATGTTTGACTTTCATAATGAGATTTTTATCTTGCAAAGCAGGTAAGAAATTCTCACCAATACCTTAAGTGATTTTATTTTATTTCACAATGAAAATTTTCACCTGCAAGGCGGGTAAGAAATTCCGCCGCTCGCGCCTCTAATAATCCCACCATGACTTAAGTGGCTTTGCCCTCATGGGAAAAAGTATCCCCAGCAGTAGGTACAAAATTCCCACCTGCCTGCTGCTACCAAAAATTTCATTGTAGCTTAAAACCTTCTTTTCCCAAAAATGCGACTTGCCCAGAAGAAGCTTTTTCATGCATGACTTCGTCTTTTCAGAGAGAACCAGACCTCCTGTGGCAAATTCCTTCTGGCATAACGTCCATAGATGATCTCCAGATACTCCAGGCAAGAAATCAGACTAAACCGGCAAAGGAATTGATCTAGAGAAATTTCACAGAAAACAAAACGGTAAAACACCAAAAATGCAAAACGTTGCCAGAAGTCACAGATAAAGCCCAGGATTCATTCCTGGTTAAAACCCTACTGGTATATGGGAATATTGACATGTAAGACCACAACAGGGTTAAACCGAGCACAATTTGCCTCAAACGGGGCTCAAAATAATTAAATAAAAATTTCTCGCAGGCAAACCCTAGCGACAAAATATAACAATTTCAGGCATTTGGGTATTTGGCGAAATTGGCTAATATGACTCTCTGAGAATATCTTGACACAATATAGACACCTTATGGCAATAAAAACACAAAACGACCCGTTATTTTAAAAGTACAATTTTTTTTAACATGGGATAGTCTCAGATTTTAGAGTGAAATCTGGGGACACCAAATTACAAAACTAGAATGTTTATTAGAAAATTTTCAAATTGGGTATGAAATTGGCAAAAGAAGCCAAAAACTGCACACATGGGCCAAAAATTAGGCTCAAGTTGCTTGTCTGGAATGTAAATTTGGCTTGTGTTGTTTTGGCAAAGGAATCACTTTGTGAGATATGGACGTGCTATGTGTTTCCTTCTAATGCGATGTTGAACACAATGTGAGCTTCTACCATCTTTGTGAAGGAACAAGCTTGTTGCGAATCGCGAATTTGATAAATGGGACTTTTGTGCTTAGTTATAAGGAGATTCAGTTCCCTGTAAGCTAAACTGTTTCCTAAAACTTGATTAGTTATTTGGACAAACATTTTTGTTTTTGCTTCAACTATGTTGCACTATTGTTGTTTTCTGTTATTTTTTTGACTTTTGTTGTGAAAAAGGTTAACCAGTTCTTTGGAAAAGAATGCTTTTGATCAGCTTCTTAAAATTTCTTTCAGTTTCTTAGCAGCATAAGATTTTGATTTTTATTCATAGTAGTTGATGCCTATTGGATTTCATTTTATTAATTTCTGTCTTATAGTTTTTGGCATCAAAGAGTAATTTGATTTATGGGACAGATATGAATTTCAGGTCATTGTCAAGCAATGGGATCCGCATGAGGAGCGTCTTGTCAAATTTGCAGATAGTAGTGAGGTGCATGGCCATTGACTTTGTACGCATTCATAATAGTCTTTTTGATGTTTGTGTCATTTATTGCATTGAATGTAATCAAGTGTGTATGCTCAGCATTAGCAGGAAAAGCCAAAAATAAATTTCTAGCATTTGGCAATATCATCTCAATGCTAACACATAATCTACATTGAGGAATGTAGAGGAAGATAAAGATGTTCAGTGCAGTACATTACTATTGAAGGGATTATAAAATTTCTGTCTGATATTGTGAACACTGAAATGTGAATAAACATTAAGCAAATTTTACTAGATCCAAATGTTAAATGTGCATTATGATGATGATGAATTCTAATGTTCTTTAGACCAAATTGGTGTGTAGGACTGACTGATTGTTGGACTAACCCACAAACAACTTGGGGTAAGAAAATTTGTAAAGTTTGCTATACAAATGAAGTCAGGAGGATGGACACTACTTCCTTTTAACATGTTCTACCCTTAGTAATGTGAGAAGTAACTTAACCCATTTTTTTTTTTAGCTTATGCGCTTAAAAACTTTTTATACCCATAAATATCTTATTCTAATGAACTATACATGAGAATGTGTGGAGATTACAAAGTTGACAAGGGAGTGCTTACTGCAACTACTCTAATACACAATGAATAAAGCAATATGGAGGCAAAGTGTGAAAATATAACTTTTCAAGAGCATTGAATGTTTTGTGTTGGAAAGTTTTCCAAACCACCCTTTAGTGATGTTTTGAACTTTTCTTGTTCATGTATTCTGAAAGTAAAGTCTATACCTGTATTAAAGAAAAATATAAATGTGATTTATGTGTTTTCTATAAGAGTGAGTCAAAATAGCATATACCAGGGAACATGGTAACACTTTTTCTGGACAACTATAATTTTCTCTTAAAACTCAACAGGAGATTTCTTTGGAAGAGTTTTAGTGGACGAAAAACAATGCTAGCTTCTAGCTTGCACAATCAATAGGAGCACCATCGTAAGGGATAACACTAGAGATCAATTGTTCAATTAATTAATTAACTACATGATTGATCTAGTTAAGTAATTAATGAGTTAGTTAATAGTTAAGTTGTTCTTGGGTTAGTTAGTTAAGTACAGGAGTTTTGATTTCGGCTTGTCAATTCAATTTTTATGCTGTTTTTGGATTAATCAACCTTTCTGGGGAGTAGTCATGAAGTCATGATAACATATAACTCCATTTCCAATTTATTTGTCTCATGTTTTCCTAGGTGTTGAATGAGAATCATTTGAAAAGACTTATGTATAAGAAGTAAGTTTAAAAATTAATTTTATATCGAAGATGAAGTTAAAAATTGTTTAAATACAGGAGTTTTGATTTCAGCTTGTCAATTCAAAATTTATGTTGTTTTTGGTTAAGTAGTATGCCGGCGATGATAAAGAAACTTGTGAAGAACTTAATCACGAGTCATGCCATAATCAATAAAGCTTGTGCATTCAATAGTATAAGAAATATTCACCCTCAATCACTAACTAGAGTAATCTTTATCTTTATTTGCTATATGTCACAATCTCGTCTATTTATGGCATGCCATCTTGGAGAAAGCCTTCATGTTTATTTCTGATAAATCACAAAACCCTTTACAATAGATGTGTAAATAAACTGATTACTTCTTTCTCCTGAAGTTGCTAGGACTTGAGTGATATGAAGCATCTCTACGTTCTGTTGTCTGCAGCTATCAATCAATGCGTCCAATCTGCAATCTCCGAGAGCTGTTTGTATACACCAAGGATTTTTGATGTAGGAGCATCAAGCATGTAAATAACCGATTTTGGTTTTCTTGCACTTTTTGGTTTGAGATAGGTTTTAGGTGGTCATCCTAAGCGTTTTGGATGGATCCTAGTCTATTTGGGTCCCTCTTGCCTTTTAATAAGGTGATTTTGGAGTTTCCTCCTAATCCACCATTTTGAATATTCTCGAAGTTGTGTTTAGAGGTTTAGGTGTTAGATTAGGAAGTTTGAAATGATGTAATGATTCTCAAAGAGCCTCACATGATGTAATCACTTGTATTCCATCCTTCTTGTAAGGTTGCATAACCATGGTTACTTCTCACTATGGTTTAGTTAGTTTGACTAGTGTGAAACTACCTCTTTTAGGGCATTTTAAAAGAGGCATTCAAATAGGTGAGAAGTTTAGGTTTTGAGAAGGAGAAATTAGTTGGTAGAGAAGTCTTAGAGAGCCATGAAGGCTCAAGACTGATCTGTTTGAGATCATGTTCATCTGGATTGGTTGAGGGAGTATCATGTCATCCACAAGAAGGAAAACAGGGCACAAAGTCATAAATCCCATGAAGAATATATTTAGTTTATATTGGAGGAGGTAATCCAACTGTTTGAAGTTTTGTATAAGAAACTAGTCAACAAATCTTGTGGATTGGGTTGATGGAGGCATAATATCTTAACACTCATTAAAGGGGAATTTTCTGCTCATAAAAACAAAACTTTTGCAAGTCGAATCAGGGCTTAAGACATAGATTTGCCCAAGTTATGAATTATTTTTGATCGCAACTTGTGACTGTCCCTGCCTAGGACAAAATTTCTAAAAACTCAATAATTTTGGTTCTATCAACTGTTTTCTTGTAAAAATTGGACTGTAGGGTCTTTATACCCCTAAGAGTTTGAATGTTCTTGTATGAAATTCACACGTGGGAGAAAGATATGATCAAATTTCAGTTTTGAGATCTTGAGGATACCTAATGACAAATGGTGACAATTTAGTTAAGAGGACTTAGCTTAGGAGTTTGAGCTTGAAACTTTGCAAGAAGCAAGAACTCAATAAAGGGTATTTGAATTTAAGATTAGTTTCTCATGAAAGTTTGTGAGTTGTCCAAAACAATAAGCTTTGCAGGAAAATAGGGGTACAAGAGGAAGACCTAATTGCAAACTGTTTAAGGTGATTTGAAGGGGTGAGATGGAAGTGCATAGTTTGAAACTTTGGGGCAAGCTATAAGACCATAAAGGGTATTCAAAAAGGTATTTATATTCTTCTAAGTCCTTAAGAGTTGTTCGAACAATAAGGTTTGCTTAAAGGAAGGGCTAGTAGAGCTTATCTTGAGATTAAGGGTTAAACTAATTAAATGGTGTTTTGAATCACTAATGAATGTTCTTGTATGAAGTTTATAGCAGGAAAGGAGTTTGAAAGGAGTGTGAATAGTGGACATAGCCCTAGAATAAGTATTTTCATGAATTTTGGCCTTCTTGCCTAGATTTGCATAGTGAGGTTTAACAAGAATGGCAAGCTTAGTTGATCATGAAACTAATGTGGGTATGTTTCCTTGAAATTGTTCATCCTTTCGCACCAATTTTCAGGTGGTCAATTCAAGTGTTTCTCCTTAAGGCATGAGGCTGTTCACTAAACCTCTGCTATCTTTGCTCATCCTTCCAAAAGCATGGATCAATGTAAATTTGTGTTACGAAAGATTGGTATTCTTCCGATTGATGAGGAACATTTTGTGGTGTTTATAACATACTTTCTTTTCTAGATAAGACTTCATTTGCTTTTTCGTGGTAGATTTTATTATTTTGTAGCGCATTTATTCTTGTGACGAATGTTCCTTCATATGAAATAAAGTATTAGGAGATCGAGAAAATGCTTCTTAGTAATACTTGGGCTGAGAAATCTCTAGTTCGAGGATTTTCTAGATGAAAGTGACGTTGGTTCCTTTATATGAAATAAGGATTTAGGAGATTAAGAAAATTCTTCTTAGCAATACATGGGCTAAGAATTCTTTAGCTCAAGGATTCTCTAGACGATGGTGACGTTGGTTCCTTCATATGGAATAAGGTTTTAGGAAATTGAGAAAATACTTCTCAAAGAATACCTTGGACTAAGAATTCTCGAGCTTGAGGATTTTCTAGAGTCTAGATGATGGTGGTGGATGTGGGTTCTTCGGGCCAACCAAGCCTAGCTCAAGATGTGTGAAAGTATTGGTTTCCATCAAGGTCTTCCTCGTTGATCTTCATCGGCTTCGCCCCGCATTGAGGGGTCTTTCCCTCACATGGATACACTGTACTTGTACTCGGATCTCATGCTTTTGGGTTTGGTTGTTAAAATATAACACTTTACATAGCATGTAAAAACAATTATGTAGTTGTTCGGTTTGTAACTGTTCAACCACCTCTTCACATATAAATAAACCTCTTCTGTGTCATTTCAACGGTGTTGTTTGCTCTCTCTCCTTCTCTCGAGTTTTTCTTCTCTTTGCATATGCTAACATTGGTATTAGAGCGTCCAAGGTTGTAGTTTGAGGAAGCCTCCAAGAGGTACGAACTATAAATTCGAGGAAGCCCTAACAAGGCACGAATTTGATAAAACAGGGGTATTTGGAGAATAATACCAGACGCTAGGGAAAAGAAGGAAGAAATTCCTCCATTCGAGGCCAAGAAAACGTGGTACGAGGGCCTAAAGTCGTGAAAGAAAAATACAGTCGGTTTTGTGAAAAACGTGAAGCAATACAAGTCGGTTTTGCACAAAATCGTGACTCAGTTCGAAGACAATACAGTCGTTTTTGTAAAGCCGTGAAGAAGGGCAAAATCGTGGAAGAGAGACGTCAAAAGGGCAGAAGTCGTGTGAAGAAGGAGACACGAGAATCCTGTCACAAATCCAGTTCAAGTCGTGATCTTTGCTCAGAACGAAAATGATCAGTCGTGGCTTGTGGAAAAGGTGAAGTCGTGGCCAAAGCACTTAAAGCAAAATTGTGGGCTCTGACTGTAGCAATACCGGTCGTTGTTTGTTGGAGGAAAACGTGAGTGTCTAGAATCGTTTCCTTTTATCCAAGGTCGGTGAAATAATATTATTTTTCAACAAAGGTATTCACCTTTGCATAATTAATTTCATACGATTTGGTGGAGCAATTAATTTTAATATTACTTGGAGGAATAAGTAATAATATTTTTAATACAAACAAATATAGTTGGGTGATTTGCATAATTTAATATTACTTATTGGAATAAGTAATACTTGGTGGGATAATACATTATTTTATTGGTGTGGCAAACTTTTATTTTATTATTTCCGTTACTTTGGAATAATAAAATGGCAAACATATCACACTTAACTTTGCCGGAGACACAAAAATTAACGGGCACTAATTTCAATGTATGGAGCCATAAGATTTTAACGGTCGCAGAGTTTCGTGATTGTGATAAAATAATCAAGGGTGATGAAAGTCAACCAATGATGAACTTCGAGGATTATGACAAATGTCATAAGGAAGCGTTATTGCTTCTCAAGTTATCAGTGTCGGATGATTTGATACTGGAAGTGCGGAATGCCACTGTGGCAAGCACGTTGTGGGCCAGTCTGAAGGATAAATATCAGACATTAGAAAAGAGTCGGGTTTTATACCTGAAAAATATGCTCTTTTCTCGTAAAGTTACAAGAAGGTGGATTGCTATCGAGCACCTACTTCGGATGAAAGACCTCCGAGACCAGTTATCTTCCATCAACAAAAAGGTGGACGACGATGATATGGTGGCTCTGGTTTTGAACAACTTACCTTCTTCGTATGAGTCATTTGTGGAGGCACTCCATTTAATGGCTGAAAGTCAAACACTCACGTTTGACAAGGTGAGTTCCTACCTATTGCAAAAGGAGCGGAGACAACTTCAGGCAAAATCTAATTGTGACCATTCAGAGAGTGCTCTTGTCACTCAAAGTCAAAGGGAAAGTGGAAACGTCAATCTGGTGAGTCTTCCACTCGGTATCAGGTCACATGCTATTACTGTCACAAGGTTGGGCACCTCAAGAAGGATTGTCGGAAGCGGAAGTATGATCTTTCGCAGCAGAACAAAATCTAATTGTGACCATTCAGAGAGTGCTCTTGTCACTCAGTCAAAGGGAAAGTGGAAACGTCAATCTGGTGAGTCTTCCACTCGGTATCAGGTCACATGCTATTACTGTCACAAGGTTGGGCACCTCAAGAAGGATTGTCGGAAGCGGAAGTATGATCTTTCGCAGCAGAACAAAAAGCCATGTGATGAGGGACATGTGGCAGCAGTTGCAGAAGAACGGGATTCGGATGACGGGCATGCTCTTTATTGTCTTACGACATCATGCTCAAATGACAATGATACCATTTGTTGGATCATTGACTTTGGTGTGTCTGCACACTTTTCATGTCATAGGGACTGGTATGTTTCATTTACTGCAAATATATGTTTTGAATCAGTAGTACTAGCTGATGGAGAATCACTTGTAGTAGAAGGGATAGGAGATATATGCATTGTATTGAATAATGCTCATAAATTGTTGGTACGGAATGTTAGATATGTACCTTCTTTACAAAAGAATCTTCTATCTATTCGTCAGTTGACTGAAAATCCCAATATTTATTTGGATTTTTGTGGAAAGAAGTGTGTTGTCTCTGATGTCAAACAAAGACGAATAATTGTCCTTGGTATTGGGGAAGGTGGTCAGTATCGACTTGTTGATCCGATTGCGATCAACATGAATGCACGTGTTGAGGACAGCTCCACTATTCGGGATGTGCAAGAGGCTGCAATATAGTCATGACTTGAATATAGTCATTCCTCACAAATCTGTTGACTTGATATATAGTCAACCTACATGCACCTTCTGTGGAGGAGTATCCACTATACCGGGTGTACGGAAGGCGGCGGACATGCCTTGGGAGGATGGATTTCCTCATTCGAAGAATAATTTGTTGTGGACGGAGACTCCACTATTCCAAATGCATTGACAATGCATGGTGAGATGGCATGCTCACCACTCACTTAGAGGTCCTTGCTCTAAGGACAGTAGAGCATGACTAGTTTGCTCATTGTGTTGTGAACAATATTTCCCAACAGAGGGGGATAGATGAGCAAATAGATGAGGAGTTGATTCTCACTCCTATCACTGCTAAGACGGAGACCATTGTTGAGACGGAGATGGTTATTTCTCCTACTATTGCGGAGTTGGTTCTAACTCCTACTGCACAGATGGTCACATTTCTCTTCTTGAAAAAGTTGGATGAGCACTACATGGTGGTGCAAGGACGTGATCGAGGTGACTTTGATTGCAGGATGATTGAGTCTTTGTACAGACTCTAGCAGGCTACACAAGCTTGGAACAGAGTTTTCAATCCACTTCTCCAAGGTTCTGATTTTAGCACTCTAGAGATGGGGCTGACACTCTCAGCCATTGGTGATTCATCACTGGTCAATGAATCACGTAACAGAGAACCAACAGACCACTTGCCATATCCTTTGTTCATGGGACCAGTTTTTTGTTTTGCGGTTCTTCTTCATTCGACAACCGCAACACAGTCATGGACTGATGATTTTGAAGTACAACCTATGGCACAATTTGTTGATGTAATGACTAAACATATGGGCTTTAGGAAATTTGTAAAATTTCGGGACAAACTTTGTCTTGTTTCCGGTTTAGTCATTAAGAGGGGGTGTTAAAATATAGCACTTTGGCTTTAGGAAATTTGTAAAATTTCGGGACAAACTTTGTCTTGTTTCCTGTTTAGTCATTAAGAGGGGGTGTTAAAATATAACACTTTATATAGCATGTAAAAACAGTTATTTAGTTGTTCGGTTTGTAACTGCTCAACCACCTCTTCACATATAAATAAACCTCTGCCTGTGTCATTTCAACAGTGCAGTTTGCTCTCTCTCGTTCTCTGAGTTTTTTCTTCTCTTTGCATATGCTAACATTGGTTTCTTTTGGTCTACCCTATCTTTCTTTGTTTCTTTGCTTTAGCTCGTAGTGTTTACTTACTTTCATAACCTATGGGTTCCTTTTACCCTAATACTTCTTGATTGTTAGTGAATGTAATTTTCTTTCCCATTGAACTATTTCAGTAATTTGTGGACATTTAAATAATTTCTTTCTTTCTTTTTAGAAAGAGTGGATCACATGATCAAATGTTGGGAAAACTACTTGGGCAAACACAGAAATTCTGTTTAAATTCATGTTCAAACTAACGAAAAATGCTAGTTTAGGGAGGTGTCTCTTATTACGAAAGTACGGAACGTTTTGTTGAGGGGCAATGCAAACTAAAGGTATTTTCGAATGCGATTATTAGTGCAAGATTCATGGTTTTAAATTTTGATAAAACAACTGTAGCAAAGCAAGTTGAGTAAGTCTAATACTACATTCATCAACAATATGATAATCAACTTAGACATAATGTATCTCCTAATTAGTTGTAGATTCTTCCTCCATTCTGTTGCTTTCTCCTTATTGTAAATGCAAAGGGGATCCCTTTCATTAGTCAAATTCCATCTGCCTTTACTTTTGATGATGGTCTTCTGTATTGGCTTTTGATTATGTATTGTGTTATGGTTCTGGTACCGCAACGTTCTTGCAATATATTAGTACATTTAATGCTCATAGATACATTTTTGTGTTTAATTTCTGAGTCTTTACTTCTGATGGATAGTCTTCTGTGTTGGCTTTCAATTTTGTATTGATTCAAGGTTCTGTTACTGCAATGTTATAGCAGTATTTTAGTGCATTTGTTGCCATGGATACATTTTTCTGATTAATTTCACAGCCTTTACCTCTGATGATAGTCTTCTGTACTGGCTTTTAATTTTGTAGTGATTTAAGGTTTTGGTAGTGCAGTGTTCTGGTGCATACATACTGCTTTTTATTTTCTCATTGCAAGCTTTGTCCTTTCGAGAAACAACATTAGTAAATGAAATCAGAAATATTTTGTAGAAAACGAATTCTTAAAAACGATTTAATGATAACAGTAATGTGTGAGATAATTTATATCAAGTAATGATGGCTGTTTCTTACAGTAATCAAATTTTGAAATAACTAATTGTTATTGCACATCACTTAAAATATTTCATGTTTCCGTACCCTGCTTGTCTGCCATTTAAGGATGTTGTTCGATGCAGGAAGAACGCTTTGCTCATGGGGTTAAGAATCTCGAGTTCGATCGGTACCTTGCGGCTTATGATATTCACCATTATCAAGACTGGAAGCAGATTACAAGCTGTATTACTAAGAATGTTATTGAACGCATTGGTATGCATGGAAGATTATTCTCTGCGCCTATACTTGAAAAGAAAAATAAGAACAAAATCAGTTACTGTAGGCTTTGCTGGATTTGAGAAGACTTAAATTTAAGATTTGAAGAGGAAATCTAGACCTAATCAAGTATAATACATTATGTAGACTTTAATTTAAGATTTGAAGAGGAAATCTCGACCTAATGAAGTATAATACATTATGTTAGGATGCAATCATTTCAGTAATTATTTCAATCAAGTTGGAGATCTCTTTCTTGTTAGTTAATGTGATGTTAAGAATCTGTGGGGGTAGAATCAAAAGATAGTTGATTACATATTTCTCTTATCCAATGTTTTCTACCTCATCTCTGTTATGGTTAGTTGGCATTTCGTTTTGGAGAAAGGCATCTAATGTTACTGCATAAAACAAATATTTTACATGAGCTGAGCATTATGATTGCAAGGAAAATATCTCCCTGCATAGACAAGAAAAGAAAGCCCAGGCCTGCGCTCCAACAGGCAACAAATTCTCATCCTTCTGAAACCATTCAATCTTAGCTTATATAATCAAAGGCAAAGCTTGTCTACAAAGTTGCAAGTTCCCCATACTGAATGGGAGGCACCTTCCTGAAACATAGATTCACATCTTGTCCTCCAAAGGAAACTGTCCATTACCATAGACTCTCGCTGATGTCCTAAACCATCTAAGAATTCCCATGAAATTGAATCCAGCTTGTGACCATCCCCAAAACCATTTAGCTGTTGAACACTTCTAGATCTGATCAGCGCTCTTCTCTTTCCCACAAACAATATAAGAAACATCCACAATACCAACCTAGCTCAAGTGTGCTTCTACAGCTAAAACTTGATGATTTACTAGCCATTTGAACACCTCATTTGAAGGAGGTTCTTGCTTTCCAAATGATTTGAAAATGCCATTGGTATCTCCCTTTAGGGTACTTGACCTGCCACTGCTCGTCTGGTTGTTGAAGAGCAGTGAGGACGAGTAGCATTGTCATTAGACTGTCTCACTTAACTATGTAGGTCATTTGTCTTATAGTTGAAGAAGGTTTATCGAGTTGAACACCTTGTTTGAAGGAGGTTCTTCCTTTACCTCACTTTAGGGTACTTGACCTGCCACTGCTTGTTCAGTTGTGGGAGAGCAGTGAGGGTGAGGAGCATTGTCATTAGGCTTTCTCACCTAACTATATAGGAGATTTGTCTTATAGTTGAAGAAGGTTTATCCAGTGCTCCACTTCCAATTGATCTAATATGAGCATGCATAATGTAGTTGTAATTTGAAAATACAATTTTGAGAAATCATCTTAGAGAGCATACTTTAGGGTACTTGACCTGCCACTGCTTGTTCGGTTGTGGAAGATCAGTGAGGGCGAGTAGCATTGTCATTAGACTGTGTCACTTAACTACATAGGTCATTGTCTTATAATTGAAGAAGGTTTATCCAGCTGAACACCTTGTTTGAAGGAGGTTCTTGCTTTCCAAATTATTTGAAATTTGAAAATGCCATTGGTACCTCACTTTAGGGTACTTGACCTGCCACTGCTTGTTCAGTTGTGGGAGAGCAGTGAGGGTGAGGAGCATTGTTATTAGGCTGTCTCACCTAACTATATAGGGATTTGTCTTATAGTTGAAGAAGGTTTATCCAGTGCTCCACTTCCAATTGATCTAATATGAGCATGCATAATGTAGTTGTAATTTGAAAATACAATTTTGAGAAATCATCTTAGAGAGCATACTTTAGGGTACTTGACCTGCCACTGCTTGTTCGGTTTTGGAAGATCAGTGAGGGCGAGTAGCATTGTCATTAGACTGTCTCACTTAACTATATAGGTCATTGTCTTATAATTGAAGAAGGTTTATCCAGTTGAACACCTTGTTTGAAGGAGGTTCTGTCTTTCCAAATGATTTGAAAATGCCATTGGTATCTCACTTTAGGGTACTTCACCTGCCACTGCTTGTTCAGTTGTGGGAGAGCAGTGAGGGTGAGGAGCATTGTCATTAGGCTGTCTCACCTAACTATATAGGTTATTTGTTTTATAGTTGAAGAAGGTTTATGCATTGCTCCACTTCCAATTGATCTAATATGAGCATGCATAATGTAGTTGTAATTTGAAAATACAATTTTGAGAAATCATCTTAGAGAGCTCTTTCAAAAGCTCGTTTGTTTGCTGGCACCAACACTTAAGCCCAGTTTAGTTCTCTCCATGAGTGCCACTGCTGCCTCGCTTTGTTCCAAAATTTTCCCCAACAAAGTAAGCCCTTGATTTAAAACCTTTTACTTGCAAAGAAAAGTAGGTCAGCTTTTCCAGGCTGAGTTGAATGCCCAAACATGTTGTGCAACTAGATCCCAAGCATCCTATCGGCCGTCAAACTGTGAATGGAGTGAATCTAAGACAATTTTCCCAGCAGCCCAAACTCTCTCAAGTGCTAGAAGGCCCCCCACCCCCAATTTAATGTAGATGGCATGATTTAAGGATTTTGTGGCAAATAAAGACCTGCCATAGAACCTCACCCTCCACTGCTCTTAGGATCCACTCCTTGTAATGACTGTTTTTAGCACATGTAAGCACATTTGGTCATATGGCTGGATTTTAAGTCCATGTAGGGAAAGATAGGAAGTTGTGTATTACCTTATATGCTTTTCAGCTATGCAACAATGGAGACTCTAATAATAGTGTTATATGGTTACCAAACAATTCATAATTTCCAAGAGTGTAGAATTTCAATATTCTTGAAATATTTGTCTTAATTATTAGAAGGAAAGGGACCAAGTGTAAACAAAAATTGCAGTACCCCTATTCTTTCATTGATGTGTGTCAATTCCAAGCCATGTTTGATCCGACTGGAAACTTAAATCACGGGTTGCTGTGTTGCCCATATATTTTGACATTTTTTGAGTTTGCGGCATTACAATCATAGGATAAGCAACTTTCAAATTAATTGGATTTCTATTCTTGGTGACAAACAAGTAAGATAAATGAAAAATGAAGAAATTACATCTGCAATGGATGAAACTTGGTCCATGAATTAGATATATTATAGAAAGATCACCCTAAGTATGGAGGTAATTTGGGAGAGAGCATGATTCAGAGTTGAGGAAATTCTTGGGGACGACACGTCAAATGTGGGATTGACATGTTATGCTACACTTATAGTGATAGGAAAGTGTAATGATAAACAACAACTAAAGTGCCAATTGATTGAAAAATCATATTGGAAATTAATAAAGAGCAGAATGCCATAATGGAGCGGACAAACATATATTGTAAATGTAAACTATATGTCATTAATGTAAAATTTGCATGTTAGTAGAGTAAATGATAGTATTTCTTGATGTGATGTCATTTTCTAAGGAGAGGGGATGTGATGCCTATTTTCTAATGCATCATCATTATTATCTTAGACTGTTCTTATTACAGTTACTATTTTATTTCATATCTATATTTCAGCACAAGGTACCAAAACTTCTCATGTTTAGTTTTATCAATATACATTGCAGTATTATTATATCTTTATCTTGCAGCATAGGGTGTTAGGACATGATACAACTATCTTTTTCAGTGGATTTTATGATGAGACTGATATCAAATATTATTCATTTCTATAATTCAGATGACCATGACGATATTGCGTGTTAGATATTTCACTGACTTTGATTATGATGTTGATAGAGATGTTAGATGATTATAATGTTGTTTTTGACATAGTTGCTTATGGTGATTTGTACTATGTGGTGGATTTATATATGATTTGCATGAATGTAATTCTTGGATTTATAGCTTGTTTCTTTTAATGATGTGATTAGTGACATTTTGAAAATTGTTTTGAATTGATTTGATGTTTGTACATGAACATGTTATATATACACATACATATTATTATACAAGAATGAGAGGATCAACTCTTCAGTGATTACTTACCAACATTGGGTCGAGTAAACATGGAACCTTGTGTGTAGGTCTTGAGTAAATGACTAGGTGGTTTTAATCCAAGGATATTGGAGTTGCCTTTTTAATTTTGACCCATGTGTTTTTGTGTTGGAGTAAGTAGTTTATTTTCTTTTGTGCTAGTGGTTAATTTTATCTTATTTTTATTTCTTAAATAGAAATTCGAACTTGGCTTTTGGAGCCATTTTTAGGTGGTGTATTTAGCAAGAAAGTATGTTTGCTAGATGAATTTTGAGCCTTTATCATTGGTGGTTAATCTGACTTATGTAAGTAAATTAATTGCAATCGCAAGTGGAATTTGTGCAAATCTTACAAATGTGATTCTTGATGTAAATTGCAATTAGTATGTGGGTTGTTGAGTTTATAAGAGGTGGTGTGCAAGTAAAGTGAAACCATGTTTATTGTATGTAAATTAAATGTCGGTGCTTGTATGTAAGTCAAAGGGATGGTTTGGCATGTGAAGTGTAAGAAATATTATGTGTTTGTAAGAGTGGTTTCTTACTTGGAGATAGGGCTTGCCATGTGGCATGCTCCTATCAGTTGCTTCTTTTGTGTTGTCTTTTTAATTATTGGAGTTTTTGAAATTAGAATGAGATTTATGCTTTGGATTGTTCTAGCTTATTTTTGGAATTTGGGGAGCTTGTTTTGGAGTTACTTGGATTTATTGAAGTCTTGGATAATGGTGGAAAGGAAGTAGGAATCCTTATTCAATTTACTTGCTTTATATAAAAGAAAATATATAAGAGATCCTTTCCTTTCTCCTCTCTTACCTTATTGAATTCTCATTGTTTGAATGGTGTTGCTTTGTGTTCGAAGATGATTTAGAAAAGAAAGAGTTACAATTGTTTTGCTTATGGTTGACAATCTTGCTCACCTGTTATTTTCTTGTGCTCATTTGAGCAAGTTTCTTTCTTTGAAAGCTTTTGCAAACTTGCAAACTTGTTGTGAATTGCCACCCACTTGCATGAGTGAAGTGTTGTGTGTGGGGTGCGGGATCAAGGATGTAGGGACCCATGATGGGGGAGATAAAGTTGTATGCTAAAATTTGAGGTAAAGTGAATGAAATCATTAGAATTTTTTCAACTATTATAACAACGCTAGTTAAACCCGATTGTGATAGTAAAGTTGCTCACCTGTGCCTTAGACCTAAGGGAGTTTGATCTCGCAATGACTTGAGAAAATGAAGTCGGGTCGTGTGCCGCAAACCATCACTTAAACAACAATTAAATCCGCAATTTTGTTTTTAGTGTTTTGCGGGTAGATTTTAGTGTGTAATTTTGGGCATTATAAGAGGCGCTATAAAATGATGGCTTCCAATGTCGTAGAAATGATTTTTTAGTCAACAAAATGTTTTGGCATGCCCTACAGAAGGATTGGTAGAAATGCAAACGCCATAATTTCATAGTTTAGGATAAGTTTTATATTTCATAGTTATGAAAATTTAGGTGTTAAGATTATATATGTGGGCCCGACCCTTGAGCACTAAGTTTAGGGTTTGTTATGAATCTTGGGCACCAATTTTGTTGTGAGGCCGATCTTGAGTTTTAGGGTTAAGGTTGTAATGCCTATATATTGTTGTGTGGAAGAGAATTTGGGAATATATATTTGTATCTAAGCTTTGATCTAAAGGAGGTCACCCCTTAAAGAGGCCCACTTGTAACAAGTGTTGTCGAGCTCTTTCTAGAGCCATACGTAGTGGTATCAAGATTTTAGTGGCTTACCGCAATCGCCATTCAGATACTCGCTCACGTTGTCCTCACTTTGGAACTTGGTGAACAGAAAGTGGTGAAAATAGTGGGGAGTTGGACCCTTGAGCACTAAGTTTAGGGTTTCTTTATGAATCTTGGGCACCAATTTTGTTGTGAGGCCGATCTCAAGTTTTAGGGTTAAGGTTGTAATGCCTATATATTGTTGTGTGGAAGAGAAAGTTGGGAATATATTTTTGTATCTAAGCTTTGATCTAAAGGAGGTCACCCCTTAAAGAGGCCCACTTGTAACAAGTGTTGTCGAGCTCTTTCTAGAGCCATACGTAGTGGTATCAAGATTTTTAGTGGCTTACTGCAACTACCATTGTATTCTGCTCATGTTGTCCTCACTAGAACTTGGTGAACAGGAAGTGGTGAAAATAGTGGGGAGTTGGAGCTGCAATTTTTTTCTCTTTTACGTTGTTGTGATCTAGGTTAAAAACCATGCGGGGGGCTTAAAATATCATAGAGTTATTGGCTAAGCACGCCATGATGTGCGAAGTGAGATGGGCAAAAATCATCAATTTGGAGTTTTATACAACATTTGTTTACGGATTTGATCTTCCATATACCTTTGGTATATCGAAAGATACTTGAGGTTTTGGAGAAACTCAAAGAGGAAGTTGTTGTTCGTTTGAATTTGTGGTGCATTGGTAAGCGGTTAACCTCGGAAGTAATTTTTTCATATCTTGAAGGCGAAATAGTGTGGCTACGAGTACAATTGAACCTTTTGTAGTTAGAGTGTTGAAAGCCTAAGGATATTTTCATAGCTCTAGTTCAAAGAAGATCAATACAATGAACAAGTCTAAGACTTTAGTGGCAAACATCTAACTAGTTGTGAAAAATTAGGCGAGTTTGATAAAATAGATTTTGTAGGATGGTAAAAAAGTCTAGATTTTTTTCACTTATATTGCACCTATCCCAAATCAAGCCTCTCTTCGTATTGATCATTTTGGTATAATTGCTTGGTTAAACTTTCAGTAAACCCGAAGCAACTAAATCGATGGGCCAGTGTTATTAGGACTTTTCCTTGGAGAAGTTGGATAACAAAATCAAGATAATATAGTCAATGCGCTTCACTATACTTGAACAATTGCCCAAATTGGACAAGTTAGATTTCATTAATGACATGGGCATCCGGTTGACAATCACCGAATGCCAAATGTATTCCATAAGCCAACACAGAGGGCATTAATTGTAACACGAAACCACCTTTATAAACAACCACTAAAATTCGAGTATTTGCCTCGTATACCTTGGCTAGATATCCCAAAATTTCTTTGACGATGACCTTGTAAGTGGCATATATAAAACAAATGTATTTTTTTCTATCCATCGTGGTCCTAAAGATGAAAAATCTTGATAACTTCATTGAACTTAGAACATGAAGCTATTCAATGTTATTAGTGGATGGCAAAAATGTTAGAAGATTTAAACAAAGAAGGAATGAAGAGAAACCTGAGTGCACACGTTGTAAATTGTGTGTGTCATTTTATTACGTAAGAGATAGTTACAAAATGGTTGAGGTGGTAACAATTGTAAATTAGTTAATACATAGCTAATTGTGACTTAATAATAAACAATAAGCCTTATGTTCTAATCATAGTTCAAAAAATTGTTATCGGCGATTTATCGGCAAGCCAAATTTTGACTCGGAAATCGGGAATCGACAATTTCTCGGCAATTTATCGGCAACTTTATCGCTACTTTAAAAAAACATTTAAATTCATAAAATAAACTTAAATTAAATGTAAAAACAATGTTAAATGATGCGAGAAGTGACTCTATAGAATGCCATAGGCCCATATGCATATTTTTGATTAAGTTTTGACCAAAAAAGAGAGTACAAACTACAAAGTATGCAAACAAAAATGCTCATAGAGTCATGTCACATGTGACTTTTGAAGTATCACTATCAAATATCAATAATATTCTATTTCATCAAGCACGCCTAAAATAAGTCTGTTGCACTTCTGCCTCGTGGAAGTGGAAGGTAAACATTCCTCCTCTGTAACACCAACATTGTCTTCTACAAACATATCATCTGGATCATCACCAACTTCTAATGTCCTTGATGGTATTGCTTCTTCAGTCTCCCTCTCCAAAGCAACTATCTCCTCTGTAGTAAACATAGGCTCTGCATCATCAGGGTCAACAATCCAGTCATCATATGGATCAATGTCAGCCAAGTCAATTGCATCATAACTCTGTGCCCCCTCCACTTGTTTCACACGAAGACGAAGATTGTATCTTACGAAGACAAGGTCATTGAGGCGTTTTTGTCAACTGTTGCGCTTATTTGTGTGAACTTCAAACATGCTCCAATTACGTTCGCATCGGAAGCCTTTGCATGGTGACACAAAATGCGGATGGCTAGCTTTTGAAGATTTGGTGTTTTTGCACCATAATCTTCCCACCACAAATCTGCAAATAAAACATTTATAAAATTGTAAGTTAACTAGGCTTGAATAAATAAAAGAATTCTAAACTTCTAGTATCTAGTTCTATGTGTAAAGAGACTAAATACAGATGACTCAATTTGTTTTTACCTGGCTGAGAAGTGTTTCTTCTTTTCACACATAGAGCCGAAGAAAAGAGCCTCCCCTCAACAGTCTTGTAAATTTGCAGCTCGTCAACAATTGCATCTCTAATATCTTCGTCAGGTACCATCCTCTCTATGCATGTATTAATGCCATCCATAACCTCCTCATCAACCTTAAATGATGGGGAAAAGAAAAACTTTGGGTTTAGGTAGTATGCCGTTGCATGTATATGTCGATGGAGTGTCTTGTTCCATCTCCGATCGATTATGCGCCAAATGGGTTCATATTTTCGCTGATTGTGCCCATAATATTTAGCTATGGCCTCCTTGGCCACATCCATAGCCTCATACAAATAACCCATTGGGTTTTCTCCCCATCCACCATCCGTAGAACTCGAACCAAAGGCTCTGACACCTAAAACAAAATAACATATAAATTTAAAATCAAAATTAATAAAAAAATATATAACAAACAAATGATAAATAAACAAATATTCAAGTTTAGTTTACCTTCATGATTTCTTCCATTTGCTTTGCAAACATATCATCAAAAATGGTCTTCACGACCCTTTCCCCTTCGGTCTTCTTGGCATAGGGAGACTCCATCCATTGTGTGCTCACAAACATCTGCTTAAGGGATGTTAATGAGGTTGCAATGCTTTGCAATGTAATGAAGTTTGTGGCAAATCGTGTGACCCCGATCGCACAAGCTCCTTTCCATTGGTGTGCTCTCTCATCAAGTTTAGCACCCAAGTGTGATTGTAGATGAACTTTGTAATATTTCTTGCGTCTTCAACCACATTTTTCACCCATGAGAGTTTTCCTATGTCCTCCAATAAGAGATCCAAACAATGGGCTGCACAAGGGGTCCAAAACAGTGTAGGGTGCCTCTCCTCAAGAAGTCTCCCTGCTGCTACATATGCCACCGCATTGTCTGTCACAACTTGGACGACATTCTCCACCCCCACCTCCTTCACCACCTCATCTAACATATCACACAAAATGCTTGTAGTTTTCACTTGGTGGGAGGCATCAATTGATTTCAAGAAGACCAACTGCCCACTTGATGCCACTAGGAAGTTAATCAATGTGCGGTTTTTCTCATCTGTCCACCCATCAGACAAAATGGTGCATCCTTTTTTTTGCCATACCTTTTTTTGCTCTTCTACAAGAGCTTTGGTATGTGCGAGAATCCTCCAACAATGGGCCACTCAAATCATGGGGAGTAGGAGCTTTGAACCCCTTCCGACAACAGTCAATGCAGTGACCAAATTCTCCCAATATGGACTTTTTGCCACATTGAAAGGAATGTTGTTGTAGTACCAAAAGTTTTCCGCAACTATTCTTGCTTCGTTGTGCATTTCTTTATTCCAAGCGGTACCTTCGAGTGAAGGTTGTGAACTAGGACTACTTCGAGGAACAAAAAACATCGTTGAACTACTATCAGTGGATGAGCCTCGTCCCAATGTCTGACCTCGTGGAGTTTGGGCAATAGAAGATGCCCCAATGTCAAAATCTTCCCTCGCTGCCCTCCTATTTGCAAGGGCTGCAAGTGCATCAACTTTCCTCTTCTTTTCTTCTTTTTTCTCTGCATAAGCCGCAAGGAAAGCAGACAATTCTCGTTGAGCCTCAGGTGGTGCTTGATTGCACACTGTCACTTCATTCCCTGGTATCCGGGCAATGTGGAACTTAAGGCGATAAACACCGCCACTCATCTTCATGCCACAATAATTGCATATAACATTATTGCCTTCTGCTCGTTCACAATGCTTCCACCCTGGGTCATTTGAGTTAGGCTTATTACGAGCAGCTGAACCGGATCCCGATGCCATTCTACAAAACAAAAAAACAATTGTCTTAGATTTACAAGCCTTAGAGAAATAAAATGTAAACTAGAATGAGCTAGAAATGTTTTAAATGTAAACTATAAGTATATATATTAAACTCATTTAAATGTAAACTATATTAAACTCATTTAAATGTAAACTATATTATTCATTTAAATGTAAACTCATTTACATATTATGAATTAATATGTAAATTCGTTTTTAAATCTATATTGTTAATATTTAAAATATTAAAAAAAAAGAAAAAGAAATAGAGTCTTACCTGCAGGGTTAGGGCCACGAACCACGACAAAATGCTTTAATATTGCCACGAAATGCTTTAATATTGCCACGAAATGCTTTAATACTGCCACGAAATGCACAAAAACCACCACGAAATGCACAAAAACTGCCACAAAATGCTTTAATATTGCCACGAAATGGCACGAAACGAGTCGCAGAAGGAGAAACGACCCACGCAGGAGAAAGGAGGAGGAAAACCGAGCCACGCAAGTGAAAAAACGAGTCAGATTTGGGGCTTTTTTTTCATTTATACCTAAGTTTGTGATTTTCCACGATTTATTTGCCGATTTTCCACAATTTTTGCAGGTTATTCAGCGCCGAAAATCGCGATTTATCGCCATTAAATAAATCGCGATTTATGGAAAGATAAATCGTTTTGCATGTGAAAAACGATTTATCGCGATTATCGTCGATAAATCGTGATTTTTAAAACTATGGTTCTAATATCGCCTCTTAAGGCTTAAATTACGTAAAACGAAAACAAACTTAGTGACTTCAAATTAAAATAATAAAACCTATTAGAGCTACACATTTTGTAGAAGCTTCTCTTTGATAATAGTTCTTTGTCCAAGTAGAGCTCCATCAAGTTGCCTCATAACCTCTTTATAGTTGTAGCTCTCGAGTTGAATTCGCGAGTTCTCGAAATCCACCTCCCCAAACTCCCGAATTACAAACCTTCCCATTTATTGTCCATATTGAGCAACATCCATAGTGCTCCATCGAGTTGTCTCATGACCCTCGTAAGAGTATAGTTCCCAAGATTCACAAATTCTTGAACTAAGTGGGTAGCCATCCATGTTGAGCTTCATGTACACTAGATCCCTTCTTGTTTTTAAATTGTTGGCTTCTTAAAATTACTATTCTTCATCAACACATTTTTACCTGTTTGGTTTGTCTTTGAGTTTTCCTTTGCAATCAATTGACAAGTATAAAATGTCACCTTGATCATCCAAAGTAACACTTGTAACTTGCAACTAATGGCCCTTCATTGTCTCTGTTGTGCTTAGATCGCATGCTATAACAAGAGTATTCATTCCTCCTAATACAAAATGTGCACAAGGAGGTATCCAAGCTAGAGAGCCCACTAAATCGTTGTCTTGCCAATGTTTTTGTAAAATGTGTCTAAAAAGCTTCATCAACAAACCAAAAAGAATAGCAATGCCACTATCTCTGTAAATGCATATTCTTCGAATGCCTTCTTTATGACCTCATGGCTCGCATCGTGCATTTGATGATCGTCGTCCACCGCCATTTCTTTTTTTTTCTTTGATATTACAGAGCTTCCAAGACATGTAAAGAAATTAATGCAAAATGAATGAGGGGTTTAGTCTAATTTAACTAAAAAAAAAAAAGGTTTATTTGAACCACCTCGTGTTCTATCTTTCGAGACAATTTTTGTGACTTTCACAATTGTATTTTCTTCTTTAGTCTATCCAAATTGACCCTTGAGACCTGTATTTTCCTTTTGTTGGTTTTATGATTGTATTTTCTTCTTTATTTTGCCCTAAATGACCCTCATAACTTATATAAACAGGATCGAGAAAAAAGTGTGCCCTGAATGCCTATCTCGTGCCCTAAGAGTTGACAATTTTTGAAAATCAAACCGAACTGAAAGTACAGTGAAAAGAACCTACTAGTATGGCATGCAACACGATATCAAAAAGTTTGTTGTGGAATGTGACTTGTCGGTGTCAAACGGAGAGTGTCAGAATCCAAGTATTCTACAACCATTACCAATTCCAAATGTAGTATGAATTGATATCTCCATGGATATGATTAAGGGGTGGCACTACCCATGTTTGGTGGAAAATCAATGATTTATGTGGTGATTGATTGCCTCTCCATATATACACGTTTCTATTCATTGATCCACCCTTATCATGCACCCACTGTAGCACAAGTCTACATTGACCAAATTTTCCGTCTCCATGGTATACAATGCCCTCTTCCATTGTCTCAAACCGCGATTCTACCTTCACTAGTAAATTTTGGAAATAATTGTTTAGGCTACAAAGAAGAGAATTAAAATGAGCTTAGCTCACCACCCGTAAATCAATGTTCGGACAAATATTGTCAACAAGTGCTTGGAGACTTCATGTTGTTTTGCTTAGGAGCAATAGACTCACCAAGTTAAGTGGCTACTCTCTTTTGGATGGTGGTAAAACACTTCTTACCACTTTTTGACCAAGATGATACCCTGTGAAGCCGTGTATGGCCAACCATAACCATCTGTCACATCCTACCTTTCATTGTCTCGACCGTGATCCCACCTTCACTAGTAGCTTTTGGAAAGAATTTTTTTTAGGCTATAGGGAACACAATTATGAGATTAGCTTACAACTTGTAGGTTGATGGTCGACAAATATTGTCAACAAGTGCTTCAAGAACTTGTGTTGTTTTTCTTAGTACCAACAAACTCATGGGCTAAGTGGCTACCTCTTGCTAAATGGTGGTACCACAATTTTTACCACTTTTGACCAAGATGATGCCTTGTGAAGTCGTGTGAATGGCCGACTACAACCATCTCTCACATCATACCTTCTAGTAAGCGCCAAGTGTGCGGGTTGTCGATTCAACTCTACTTTGGACTGTGGAGGATAATCTGGGCACACGTTTAGAACCGTATGAAGCAACATGAAGATCAACATCATTTACAGCCCTTTGCCATGGGGGATATGGTATTTTGTGCCTAAAGCTATATAAGAAGACCTCCTTGAAGCTTAAAAGACAATCATAAGTTAGTACCGAAATTCTATGGACCATAACGAGTGCTACAACAAATTAGAAATACCCGTCTTCCAAGATTTATCATGTTTTCCATGTGCCATATTTGAAGCAGGTCCTTAGACAATGTGTTCATGTTTAGTCGTCTCTTATAGAGTTGGAAGAAGAAAACTCTATCATCCTTAAACATGAAGCCATTCTAGAAAAATGTACACATAATCTCCATAACCATACTGTTTTCATCCAATGATGGTGCCTACAACTAGCAGACACAACTTGGGAACCTCTCCGGAAGATTCTACAACAATTTATTTAGCTCAAGCGTTGGGGACAAAGCTCTTTGAAGAGGGGAGGCATGTTAGGACCCCTATGTCTTAACCATTTGTTACTATTTTTGCATTGTAGTCGATTAGCTTGGATGCCTATTTTGTATGTGGGGCTGACCCTTGAGCATTAGGGTCAGGGTTGCAATGCCTATATATTGATGTTGTATGGAAATGAATAGGAGAATTTATCTATGTAGGAGCTTTACACTAAAGGAGGTTCCCCCCTCCAAGAGACAGCAATATCTGAATATAAGCAAGGTTTTTAGCTATTTTATGAATTCATTGAGAAATTTGTTCTTTTCATGTCATTTTTGTTTGCTTTGATTTTCCTCAAGCAAGATTGTATCGTTAGGCGTTTGTTTTTCTGTTATAGTTTATATAGTTTTTAAAATAAAAAGCATTATATATATAATTCTAACTATAGTCTTTTAGATAAATATTGAAGCCTAAAGGAGCTAAACCTTTTTAATTGTGTATCTAATAGCTTGGGAATAATTTTCAGCCAAAAGTTTGCTAGTGGGTTTAGAATGATCATCCTTAACAATCACCCAAAAAGGTTTTGATTCAATATCCATAGTTTTATGGTTTTAATTGTTTTTGTAAACATGTTATTGTAAATGGATGCATTTTGAGGAGAATCCAACAGCCGTATATATTGTTTTGATTGGGGGTAGTTCTATGTTAATGTGAAAATTAAGTCTTCTAGATTAATATTAAATCCTAGGAGCCAAACCTTTTTAATTGTGAATCTAATAGCTTGGGAATAATTTTCAGCCAATTTTTTCTAGTAGGTTTAGAATGATCGTCTTTAACAACCACCCAAAAGGTTTTGAGTCAATATTGATAGTTTTATGGTTTTAATTGTTTTATGTAAACATGTTATTGTAAATGGATGCATTTTTGGGGAACCCAACATCGTAAGATTGTTTTGATTGAGGGTTAGTTTTATTGTGGAAAAATTAAGTCTAGTGGAAAAGTTTGAAGGCTGAGATTTCAGTACTTGGCTAAACCTAATTGAAAATAACCGTTGGGATGTTGTCAATGAAAAATCAATAAAATCACATAATGTTGATGAGGCTACAAACTATGCTGCAAAAGATCCGAAGGCATTGTTTGTAGATGGTCTAGTTCTATCTAATACATATTTGCATCACATAGATCTTTCTAAGTCTTCCAAATTAATTTGGGATAGACTTAAGACTTTGTTTTGGTCACAAGGTGTCAATGCAGAAATAATTTTGAAGTAGAGATTGTTCATGCCGAAGATGGAAGGAGACAGCATGGTGCAACATATAAGTAAGTTTCGTTCTTTGCAAAATTGATTAACATGAATAAAGTTTAACTTATATGATGATTATGCTAAAGCTATCTTGTTGAATAGCATGCCAACTAGCTATTCCAATAGCGTGATTACTTTGAGTAAGATTATCCCAAGTTTGGAAAGCTTAATTTCTTTCCTGTTTGGTGAAGAGACTAGAGCTAAGAGAAATTATTCAATCAAAGAAGAAAGTGTTTTGTTTATGAAACACAAACCTAATCTTCCTTCTGGATCAAGTCAGAGTAACTCAACTGTCAAAATACCAAAGAACAGGTTTGTCTTCTAGTACTGTAATCAACAAGTTCATATCCCGATGAACTGCATAAAAGAGCAAAGGACCTGATAGATGGAAAGTTGAAAGACAAGGTATTGATTGCTGGAGAAAACTGTGGGTATGTTGCGAATGATGATGATTAGTGAGGAGGAATTTATTTACTGATTTGAATAGTAAATGTGGTTTTGTGAATTGAGCTCGCAAGATATAATTGTTCGGCGAGGATCAGTTCCCACTGAAAAATAAGTTGTTGTGTAGTTGGGCCACTCCCACTACAGGTGTGTTTATGAGGAACAGTTCGGCGTGTCCCTATTCTTTCATAGTTATTTGTTGTGAACAATCGTCTGAGTCCTTGTTCACATAGAAATGTATGTATGAGCTTATGTGTGTGTCCTAGTTCATACCTTTTTCTGGATGGATTAGTGACCATCTCCTCATCCATCAACAGTTTGTGATTACCGTGAATTGCAGGTATGTCTCAGTTCTCATGCAGTATAATTTACTGTCCCATTTTATAAATTGTTTCTGTAATAAGGGGAGGATTGTTGGTAAAACTATATGTATCATGCCATAGTTTGTATGGTGGCTATAGTTGGCTTCCTAATATAGAGTGTACATTGGGTATTTCCCAAATGCAAATAGTTGAGAGATGTTAGGAAGAAGATAAGTCTTGCGACCTTGAAAATAGGCTCAAGAAATAATATATATACCTCGTATATCTAAAAGATATGTATTCAGGTATTACAAATGTTTTCATCCCTTTAAATTAATAGCTGACATGGATATAGAAAAGCCAAGTCAGCAATGAGCCAAGTCTGGTTATAATTGGCTACCTATTATAGAGTGTACATCGAGTATTTGCCCATAAGTAAATAGTTGAGAGATGTTAGGAAGAAGATAAGTCTCGCAACCTTGAAAATAGGTTCAAGAAAGAATATATGTCCCTCGTACATCTAAAATATATATAGTCAGGTATTACAAATGTTTTCATTCCTTTCAATTAATTGTTGACATTGATGTAGAGGTATTACAAGCCAAGTCTGCCAATCACATTTACAAAATTAATAAAGCAGTATAAGGGTTAGAACCAGAGATCTGTGGGCTTAGGAGAATTGAAGCTCGCTGCAAAAGGAAAGAAGAATACATCTAATAATCAACAAAATAATAAAAATGTGGGAACAGTCCACCATCAGGAAAGAATGTAAGGATCAAATCTTTTACAAGAGGAAGAGAACAGTGCCCCCTTAGATACTTCTGCATATATGATACTTATCACCACATATAATAGATATACCCTAACAGATCCAGTGAAATCAGACCTGATTGTAACCACCACTTATTCTGAGGGACCTGAGCAGCCTCATTGCTGCCATAAGTTCCATAATGATAAGACAATCATGGAATGTCAGAGGCGTGGCGACTGCGAATAAACAAGCATATGTAAGGCATACTATCTCTCACAAAATAAGGAGGATCTGATTTTATTACAGGAAACCAAAATTCATTAAAGAAAATCAGGGAAAATCACAAAATGGGGCTCTAAGAATCGGCACTATCAAGAACTAATAGGAGTGAGGGTTCAGCGGTTCTTTGAAATGCAAAAAAAAAAACCTATGCGTGACTTCTCAGTACCATGTAGGGGGAATAACATTAGAGATGATATCTCTACAGCTGAATAAAGTCTTCCTTGTCAAAATATCTGGATCCCAATTTATAATAGGCAGTGGGAGCATGTTATCATACCTCTCAATCTGGTTGCACAATTGGCAAAACCTGTATACCATTTCTGGAGCTGAGAAGACTTCAATCTCATTAAATCAGGCAATGCGAAACAAGGGGAACATTGCTATGAGCCTCAGTGAGGTGCATTACTACAGAATTTTACCGACCAATATCATCTCATAGATCCAGACTTCTGAAATGGCAATTTAACTTGATTACTTTTTTGTGTCCCAAATTTGGATTGCGGGTGATTGACTGTTATGGTATGAATCTTTGATTCCACATTGTCAGATCGCTGGGCTGCAGATCACTTGAGCCTAGGGGCCAAGGAAATATCAACTCAGATTAAAACATCTGTGTACAACATCCAGATGTTCATGCAATCAATTAATTAGATTGTTTAGATTCATGGGTGTGTTAAATTTCCTGGAATATAAAATCATGGATTGGAATCGAAAAGTGTATGGTAATATATTAATATATTCCAACAGCTAGCTCTTCACCACTGTTTTGGGTATAGTAGAGCATGTTTTAGTTCGCCTTATGTGCTTGGCCTACCTGAGTTATTATGTTTTGTTGTACTCAGCATATGTTTTCCGACTATGTGATTATACGGGCATATTTAAGTTTTGGTTGGTTTGTACTTGTCCGATATGTTTTTTTCCCTAATGACTAATCTCGTGATGAGATTTGAAACATCTAATCAAAAAGCTATTAGTGTAGGATATTATTTTTCCTCGTACTTATTTATTGTGAATTATTCCTACACTTGAGGAATTAGCTTGCTTAGGTGTCTTTTGTCATAGGAAGTTACATTTGGCTGCCATATTTAGCTAGCGGGATTTACTCATTTGACTGGCTATTCCAGGTATGGGAGTTACATTCCTATTCTAGGAACTTTGACCACTATTCTAGGGGCAGTTTCATATTCACTCTCCTATTTGTACATCCACATAGTTGGGCTTCTTAGTTAATTCGAAATACAAGCCATTTTTGCATATTGCTCTCATTTGATTTCTCTCTCTCACAACTTCTTGTTCATTTGCTACTTTGCTTTGTTCAAGCTTCTGTACATTCTATTTTTCCAGCTGCTCGATCTTGGCATAATTTCTGATAAATGCTTTGTCACTGTTATATCCAAAAGTATCATCTCTAGCTTAGGTGGTTTTCAGTCATTGTCCTCCCAACATACCTTTTGGAAGCCTTCCTACTTATGTTGTGTTTTGGGAGCCCTCTCCGATATTTTCCTTGGTTTTATTGTTATCTATATTTTGAAGAATCGTTCTATATACATGCTATGTTATATCAATATGATTAAAATACCAAGTGTAAATTACAAGTTCTATGTATTTTTGTATATAACTATTCTGGTTTGGTTGTGAATATTCATTTTCTATACTACATTTTTGGCAGTGTTGCCTAAAAAGAAGTTGGGTTATTGATATCAATCACCTTGAGGATAGTTATAATAATTGAAAATGACAAAAACTTCCCTGCCCACAATTTTGACTTGGACTAGAGACTTATAAAAACTTGACAAATCAAAAAAGTATAAATTCATTTTATGAGCTCAAACATATTAAAATAATGTTAGAACGCATATGTATATTTTCTAATAGTTCTAGACAAAAAAGAGTACAATGCACATCATAATATCATATGATGATTGATCAACATCATAGAAAATTACAATTCCATAAAATATTTCACAAATTTCTCTCCCCCTACAGGTCCTCGCGGTCATTGGCCATGCCCTCAAGCATGCCATCCTGTCCAATCACTCCCGATGCTCCCATTGCGTCCCGCTCAAAATATGCATTCTCCTCTTGGTAAACACGGGCTCCACATCCTCGGCATTGAGTTAAAATATGGATTGATGTCATTCAAGTCAGTTTCCTCAGGTGTCTCCTTCCCTCCCCACCTTTTTGATGCAAAGGTGAATATTACACAAAACAATGTCATTGAGGTACTGTTATGTCAAGGTGCTGAATTTCTTCATGTGAATGGCCTCAAATAAGCTCCAATTGTGCTCACATCCAAAATTTCTACATGACTGGCACAAAATGCAAATGATTGGTCTTTAAAATTCGGGATTTTTGTGCCATAGTATTCCCATCACAAATCTACAAATAGGACACGAATAACACTTTGTCAATAAACTAGAATTGCATTTATTTATTTATAGTATTTATGAGACTACGAGTAAAGGCCTCAATTTTTTAAATTGGTTTCTCGGCACTCCTTAGGAAGCACAAAGCATAAGAAAAGAGCTTCCCCTCTTGCACCCTTGTAAATTTGCTACTCTTCCGTAATTGTGTTTCTCAAGGGTTGTGTCTAGCGTCATCCTCCCTATGCATGTATTGAGGCCATCCACAACCTTAAAGGAATCAAAGCATTTTTTTGGGGTTCCATCTCCACTACATTTATATGATGGTGGAGCTGCTTGTTCCATCTCCAAACATTAATGTGCCTAATGGGTTCATATTTTTTTAATTTTTCCCATAAAAATGTTGGATGTCCTTCTTGGCCTTGCCCATGGCCCTATATAGACAACCCATTTGTCTTTTTGCCTTTACCAAGTGTAGAACCTTGATCACGAGGTTTTGTCACCTAAAACAAAATTGTTAAGATTTTTATTTTATTTTGAATAGATGCTTCATATATTAACAAAAACCATATTTACAACAAAATTGGTAAGAATTTTAAAATTAACATTAAAAGAATTTAAAACAAAATATAAAAATTAAATGATAAATCTACTTTCTAAGAATTAAAAATTAATTAGTCTTAAAAATTTACTAAGTATTGGCATTTATTACTTTGGAGGTTTGCAATTGTTAAGTTTAAAGTTATATTAAGGATTTCGTGTGTGCTATTTGCAAACACATCATCAAAAATGATCTTCACAACCAACTACTCTTAACGATTTTCTTAAGAGACATTAGTGATCGCAATGTGATGAAGTTTACAAATCGTATGCGACTCTCGATTGCAATTGATCCTTTCCTTTTGCATGCTCTCTCGTCTGAGTTAAGCACCTAGGGTGATTGTAGATATATTTGGTAATATTTCTAGCTTCTTCAACCACAACTTTCACACATTTTTTTCGCCGCTGTCCTCAAGTAGGAGATGAATGCATTGGGTGGTGCAAGGGCTCCAAAATTTTGTAGGGTATTCTTCTCAAGAAGTCTTCTTTATGCTATGTATGTTCTTTGCATGGTGAGTCACAACTTAGACGACATTCTCAACACCCAATTCCGGGACCACCTCCTTTGCATTCTTCACTTTGCGAGATATGTTGATAGATATCATGAGCACCAACTAGCTACCTGAAGCCAATATAATGTTTATCAATGTGTGATTCCTGCTTTGTCTATCCATCCATTAGACAAAGTAATACAACCCTTTTTGCTCCAAATTCTTTATGATCCTCTATTAATGACTCCCTATTTTTACGATTTCCTCCAACAACGGCGCACTCAAATCAAAGTGGACTAGTTTCCTCTCATTTAAAAACCATAATAGTTGGATATGGCATGTCTAGACTCGAATCCTTTGTTGCATGCTTCCAAGAGGGGTGATCTGGACTTTTCCTATAGCTACTGAGGATGCCATTCTTGTATATCACCGCAACCTCAAACCCTATAAAAGAAAGAAAACAATGAACTTCAAAATTTTAAAACCCTAGAGAATAAAGAAAAAGAAAATGGGAAAAACATTAAAATGGAAGAAAAAGCTTTAAAACCTAAAACAAAAAACAAGAAATCTAAGCCTTATCTCTCAAATGAAACTCCTTAGTCCATTTTTTTCCAAATTCAATGATGACAACTTTACGACAACTAAAAAGGATCAAATGTGTTTTAGAATGCAAGAGGAGAAAAGTGAAAAATGAAGTATTTTGGAGGGACTATTATTATGCTAAGTAATCGCATTTGCCGAATTTCAAGTGTGAAATTCGACATTCAATGGATTTGAAAGAGTAGAAATAAATTTATCGAAGTCTCGAATTTATTCGCATGAATGGAAAAATGCGAGTTTTATTGGGTATATGACTATATATACCGTCGACCTTGAACATTGATGCGTGCTGCCCATAGGTGCAAAGATTGTCCGCTTGAGCCCCAGCGTGAAGCTCAAGGTTGAATGATAAGAGGTTTTCCACTTTCGCTCGCCGCTTTATGCATTGGGAAGAGGCTCAATTTTAGCTAGTCGAGGGAGAATGTGTTGTAAATAATAAAGTTAAAACCACCGTAAACATTGTGGCTTTTGGGGTAGGATGAGTAGGGAAAATTTTATTTGGAAAGACCGAAGGATTTTTTAATCTAACATTTGCTTTGTTAAAAACGTTTGATTATTTTTTTAGGTTTTTAATTAATGTTATTATTATTATTATTTTAAACCTGTTCTACAAAGTTATATTAAATCGTTGTCTTTTATTAAAATTATATATTTTTATCTTCTTAAAATTTTATGAGTTACAAAGTTTTTTTCAAATGTTATATATTTAATTTTCTTTAAATCATATATTTAATTTAAATGTATGATACTTATTAATCTAAAAGTATATTTTTACAGTCGAATTTAATTACGAATTATCTTTCTTTTTTAAATATTTAATCTAAAAATATATTTTTATAGTCGAATTTAATCACGAATTTTATTGTTGCTTTTTTAGGAATGAATTTTATCCTCATTTAATTTGAACACGAATTCGATTGCATGCAACTTAGTTATTATGTTGGCATGTTAGGCGAGTTTCTAAGATGGACTCGCGAGTGTTTTCCAGCCAAGTTGTTGGTGAGTGACTCACCAAGCCTGTTTGACCCGTGTGAACTTGCAAGTCCTGCAAGTTCCATGCGAGTTTTAGAACACAAGTGAGTTTGATAATGAATACAGAGAAGATGAAATCCTGAGTGTGGTTGAGTCTTTCATGTGCACAGACTTTGAAGCACCTCAAACACAAAAAGAGAGAAGATTTGGTGTTAGAGTGTTTTATATTATCTTTGGAACATTATGGTTGTCTGAAGCTCGAGAAACCCAGGTTACCTGCGGCGATGTTAAGGATCACTTAGTGTGGAACTTGAATATTAAATGTTTGCAGATTTTCTCAAACTCTTGGCCTGCCATTACCTGTTGATGGGATACTTGTTTGACGAGTGAGAATGTGGTTTGCAGTGCATGGTCATCCTGTTGTCCAACAATGGTATCAAGAGAGACTTCATCAAGAGGAGCAAATGTGATTGGAGGAGAGACGGTGGAGACAAGACTGAAAATGTGGACAAGATCAAGAACATGCTTGGAGAGGTTTATGACAAACAATCCCAAGCTTGTGCTAAGAATGAAACTGCTCCAACGAGTGCAGTCAGTGAGAGGATTTGTATCACTAGCAATACAAAGAGCCCGGAATGAGAAGCTGTTTGAGGCAGCTAGAAGATTGCTCTTTCAGATGAAGGAAGTGCAAAGCCATTTTTGTTTACAGCATCTTTAGAAGCTGCTGAGAATTTTGATGTACCTATTGTGAACCCCTCTGGTGAAAGGAAGTGTGGTGCTTTCTCCGGTGGAGGGAAATTTTGTATATACCGAGGTTAATATATACATGATGATGTGACAACTATTATGTTTTCTTTTCATCTTTATATAAGTTTTGGTTTGTAATTATAAAAAAAGCAATTATAATGTCTACTATTGGTCTCTTCTCCCTTAGGGGGAAACTGCAATAACAGCTTATAGTCTGTATACTCTTCGGAGTCATCTTTTTGTGGTAATGTTATAATTTTACTGCAGTGCTTTTGGTCAAATATTTAGGTGACTTTTTTCCTCTGTCATCTAATTTCCTGCTTATATAAGTTAGTACTTTCATGTTCTGTAAAAGTGTCAATTGTAATGCACTGCTTCTGGCATTTGTATGTATTGTAAGGGGTTTGAAGAGTCTAGCAGAGTATGGAAATTTGTTAAGAAGACCATTGTTGTTTACCTGTTCACTTGAACATTCAATTAATTCTGACAAGGGTTGTGTAAATTTGGAAGACCATGATAAATCTGCTATAAAATCCAGCAAATCAGAAAATGCTTCTAACTTTTATGTGTGGAGTTCTCCAATCTTTGAAGACCATTACACATGCAATGGTGAGAACAGGAAATGAAGCCTCTTTGGCAAACTATTTTGGATTTAAACAAATCATTAGCAAGTTCAGAAATTAAGCTAGTTATGATCTTCATCTCTGTTCCAGTGAATATGAGATTGATTACTTTATAATCCACATCAAATACTTGGAAATGTTATTATGAAACTGAATCTAACAAGTCATAATTCATAGAACAAAGCATGAGGGTAAATTCAGAAAGGATTATTCAGGAAATTTGAAACAGGGCCTGAAATAACCCCAAATACTGCATGTGGGAAAAGCTATGGTGTGAGTAATTAATAAGGATGCCAAAACATTTATGAAGTTAATATATCCTAATCTCTTTTCAAAATGGGTATTTGCATGTAATATAATTTGGAAATTCTGTAAATTCTATAGCAGTGCATTCAAATGTCACATTTGGTTCTTTATGTTGCAATGAAAGATCATGCTTTTGGCACAATTCTTAAAAGTTGATTAGTATGGACATATCCATAGTATAAATCTGTTCGAAGTCTTTTCTTTTGTTTTTTTCTAGCATTCAGTCTTGTTGTCAAGTGATTGAGTAATTTAAGATGATGTGTCTTTCATATTGAATGCTTGTTATTTTTGTGTGCCTGGTACCGCTTTGCAGCTTCTAGGTACTTGGGTACTGTTGTCAGAGTGTCAGTATTCATTGTTTGTTTGTTTTTGTGGTGACATGTCTGCTATTTATTTTCCTTGACAGAACCTGTTGGAGGTGAGATAACCATAATTTCTGAATCTGAACTTATTGCAAAGGGGCCTCAGACAGCAGCAGAGAGCGTTTAATGGAGCAGCTACCGAATGCTGGGGAATGTCATGGGCAAAAAGCAGCAGTTTCAGGAAACCACAAATCAGCTAGGCAAAGGTGTTTTTATACGCCAATTCCCATTTCTGTGAGGCATAAAGGAATGACTGCAGAGGAGCTTACTGCAGCGAATCTTGAGAAAGTAAATATGTTTATTATATAAAACTTTCGTTTATATTAAGACTCTATTTAATTGTAAAATTAAGATATGCCATTTGCACTATTTTTGAATATCTTGGACATATTTGTTATCGCACCCATGAAGGTGAATTATTATGTCTGGATTAACAATGAAAATGTTGGTTGTTCTTTTATTTTTTAGACAAAGATCCCATCTTCTTGTTTTAATTCAAGAAGATTTAATGTTAAAGAAGCTAATCCTTAAAGATCCTTAAAGACTGATCCTTAGAGAACAAAGATTCTTAAAGACTGATCCTTGACATGAAAAATCACTATTGAAATTATTAATAAATGATTTACATAAATATTTCAGCATAACATAGAGACATCAATTGTTTTTCTTGCTTTGTATTTGGGAAATTGCAAAGGGCTGGCAATATAGTTGCCACTCATATGTCTTAGCTGTTACAACCTAGTTTCTTACGGTTCAAATTTCTTGGGACAACTTAGTGAAATAGTATGTAAGATTGCTTTAGACTTGGTCTCTCTAGCCAAAGGATTACAATGTATTGAAATTGCAAGAAACAATTTAATAAAAGGCCTATATATTCTCTAGGATATTGCTTGACACTTGTTGGCTGGGTTTTACCCAGTTTATTTGTGATTCCCATCGAGTTTGGCTCAAGAGTTTAGCTGCTAGATTCTACCATATATACAGGAAGAAGGGCTCTCCGTTTTCATAACTAAAACATTTCTTTAAAATTTCTACAATATTTGTCTGGTTTCATGTAGTATAGGTAGATTAATGCGCATTTTACTTGCATACCGGCAGATCACATAACTGAACTTGGATCTCCCCAACCTTGCACTCAGAGATGCTAATGAATGTAGTCATGATATGGTGCAGCAAGCTTATGTTCAAGAATTAATTATGTGGGCATACTTCACTACCTTGTGAAGGCATAGCATAGTACTAGGACTAGTAGAATCTTAAAAAATCTGGAATTCAGAAAAAAAAACGGGAAGTTAAGTTCGAATCAAATGAAAAATAACATATGTATAAATATTACAAAACACGAACATATGTAAATTTTTTTATTGTTGGGTTGTTCAAAGCTAGTCAACCGAGATGTGGATTTATAGAGAAACAAAAATAATTTAAAATAAATAGTAAAATTGTCATACGGTAGGATTTGGATATATAGCTAGGATATAAGTTGCCGCATTAAAATTCGTGTGGGATAAAATTCGTAAAAAAATTATTACTACAAAAATGAGCCATAAAATTCGTGATTAGATTGGATTGAACCTATTTAGTACTTCTTTAAAATTTGAATATGATAGGATTTGGAATACATAGCTAGGAACCAAGTTGCTACATTTGAATTCGTGGAGGATAAATTTCGTGAAACAATAGTTACCACAAAAATCAGCCATAAAATTCGTGATTAAATTCGACTACAAGAAGTATTATGCTTGTATTTTAGATTAAATATTCAAAAATAAATAATGAACTTCAATGAATTTCAACAAATTTTGACGAATTTTATTGAATTTGAACAAATTTAAATGAATTTCAATGAATTTAAACAAATTTCAACGAATGTTTTATCATATTTGGTATTTGGTGAATTTCAAATTTTTACATCAAATTCACCGAATGTGGTTACTTAGGCTAGGATTATGACATGGAAAGGATGAGCAAAGTGTTGAAAGAGCCCAGGAATGAAACTGAAACTATCTATCCCTTGCACCAGCAGAAACACACACTAGCTTGCTATTGAAGCTCCTTTGACTTATACTCTAGAGTTGGCTACTAGTTGTTTGCCGTTCGAACATAACCACTACCTCGGGCCCTAGACTGGCTTAAACTTTAGCAAAACTACAATTAAAGCTCACTATTAGACAAAATGCTAGTCTTGCCTTTAAAGTTTTAAACCTTAATTTTCAGGTCTATAACTATTTTCTTCTACATTATTCTTCTTTGAGCTCATTTTCATGGATATTCACTAGACAAGATGGAAAAAGGTACCATCAATTTAAGGTTTCATCTCTGGGAGTTGAGGTGGCATGTATGGAGAAGGCTTGTTGCATGAAAAACATGAAAAATTCAACTATTCCTCGCTCGGCATGTCATAGTTGCTTGTTGAAATCTCTCTTATACTGTGAGTTACTTTTAATTTTCCATGTCTGATTTTATCATTTGATCATATTTACGTAGCTTAGGACTTTGTTACCAATTTATATCATATATATCAAGTTTTGTCAAATGTTGATCCGATTATGCCAAATATTCCATGGCTTGGAGAAACCAAATAATTTCATTACATGCATCACGGTACACAAACACCTTGCACAATGTTTATAAATATATAGGTGATATATACATATAACCAAGGGGCTCAAAAGTGGAGTATTACAAATTTACAGTAGTGGGTCATGTTATTGTAAGGTTCGGGAAGCTGTGCTAAAGTTTCTAGATCTAGGAAGTAGTTAGCCTGATTCCCAGTAGGGGAATGTCAATGAATGCCAACTCGTGTTGATTGTATCATGGTTTCAAAGGCTTTGCTAGGCTGATTTAAAGTCTGGAGTTTGAGTGGATTTAGGTTGTTGGTAATTTATGCTGGCTGGTCATACTTGCTATTGATTTTTTGAAACTGGGAAAGCCACTAGGAGATTCAAAGATTGTATACAAGCAACTTGGTGGTGTCTCCTTTTAAAGAAACAAAGTAAACTTCATGCAACTGCTCATTTATGCTATGGTGTTGTGAAGGTTGTAATTTCAAACCATATCATTGAATCACTGATCATCTAACATGTTACCTTTTTTGAGTGTATTTTTTGCGAATACACTACCATTTCACTCCCAACCTAACAAATTGCAAATTTCATTGAGGACAATAATTGTAGTTATTCTCTCATTAGTTGTGGGTCAAGTTAGATTACTGCATTTGTTGAGGTGATAAAGTGTCTTCTTTACTCACCGCGGGAGGTGGAGGTGGAGGTGGAGGAGCACTATATTTCTATGTTGGCCATCTATCACAAGATTTGTAGGAGATCCTATTGCTTGTGCACAAATTTTGGAGGATTGCACATTTCCTTTTTTGCTATTCAGATTATAGGTTTTTGGCTCTTCATCTATGGGAAGTGGTCATCTTTAGCTACCATTGTGATGTCCCTTAAGGGCATAAATTAATGAAATTTGGATTTCCTAGGAAACCCTTATGAAAAAATAACAACAATCTGATTTTCTTCAGTAAACCCTTGTAATAAAAAGACAACAGTCTGATTTCTTTGATTTATTAACGCAAACCCTCAAAATAAAATTACCTAGATATTGGAAAATATTAATAACACCTCAAAAAATAAGGACTTGATTGAGAAGATTAGATTTACATCAAAACCGTTTTTATTTTCAAATTTTCAAACTGGAAATAAATAAAAAGTTCAACTATTGGAATTTTTTTGCAAATGAATGGATCTAGTTGACTGAAAATAGTGCTCTAGGGCAGAATCTAGCTCTGTTCAAACCCTAGCACCCAACCCACTTCAAATCACAGCTGCAACAACCCTAAAATCTGTCCAAAATCTGTAATGTCCCCTTCTCGAAATTAGTCTAGAGAAGACCTTTAGCCTATTTTTTATTTCCCATAGGCGTAAAGGGTGTGGTAAGGGAAATAATTTAACAATTTAACTTGTCGAAAAAGTAACTTTATGTTATATTCATAAAGTGACTTAAGTTGTTGAAAAAGTAACGTTAAGTTATAGTTATAAAAAGACAACTTATGTTTTATTGTTAAAGGTGACTTTCTAATAAAGCAAAGTCAAACATCAAAATAGAAGTGGGACATCCCATTTGGGGACCTTTCCTCGTGAAATGTACCATGAAAAGTTATAAAAGAACATGAGGGGTCATTTGGAGCTCACTTTTGACTACATCTCTTTCATTTTGATGAGTTTGAGCTTTGTGCTTCAACTTCTGCATTTGAGGATGAAAACCCTCCTTTGCAATCTACATCTGAGGACGAAAACCCTCGGTGTATTCAAATTTGAGGACGAAAACCCTCTAATCTTCAAGGGTGACTCCATATAGGAGTTGCATTTGGGCATCCATTCAGAGTTTTGCAATCTCAGATCTGATTCAGCAGCTAGGGCATCAACTAGGGCACATTTCAGATCAGTTTCTAAGATTTTTCAGCTAGGGCATCACATTCCAGGTCAAATTTCATGATTATACAGCTAGGGCATCAAAGACACCAATTGGGACAACAAGTTTTGGGGTTTTTACCCTTATTTTGGGCAGATTTTAGGGCTGGACGACTCCCTTCTAAGGCTGTTGCAGCTGTGATTCAAAGTGGGTTGGGTGCTAGGGTTTGCACATAGCCAGATTTTGCCCTAGAGCACCATTTTCAGTCAGAGCCATTCATTTGCAAGATTTTTTAATAATGGTCAGCTGTACTTTTTATTTATTTCCAATTTGAAAATAAAAAAAAAAAATTCAGTTTTGATGTAAATCTGATCTTTTCAATCAAATCCATATTTTTGGAGGTGTTATCAATGTTTTCCAATATTTGGGTAATTTTATTTTGAGGGTTTGCATTAATAAATCAAAGAAATCAAACTGTTGTCTTTTTATCACAAGGGTTTACTGAAGAAAATCAGATTGTTATTTTGTCATAAGGGTTTTCTAGGAAATCCAAATTTCATTAATTTATGCCCTTAAGGGACATTACAATTTCTATGTTGGCCATCTATCATGAGATTCGTGGGAGATCCTATTGCTCGTGCACAAATTTTGGAGGATCACACACTACCTTTGTTTGCTATTCAGATTACAGGTTCTTGGCGCTTCATCTATGGGAAGTGGTCATCTTCAGCTATCAGGTTTTGCAGGGAACCCTGATTACCTCCTTCCAAACTTTTTCAATGGTTGTAGGTGTTAAGCATCCATATGATGCCATGGTTACCCACACAGTTGGTGATAGATCAGCGATATTGTGTCCTTGTGCATCAATTGGACCCATTATCTTCCTGTCCTCATTCTAAATATTGTAGATCCAATGTTCTCCAGTCCAAACGGCCAACTACCTCTCCTTGTTCACATTCTAAGAGATCCAATGAGATGTGTATTTATGCTACTAGAGGGTCATTGACCTTTGTTGTTAGGAGAGTTTCTTGGAGATGTTTTTGTGGCCTGCAAGATCATCAGCTAGGATTGCTTAGTCCCGGCCATTCCCCATGTATGTCATCAGTTCTTGTATTATTGGTCTAACATCATGTAGTATTGGTCTAACATTGAGGTAGAATTTGTTTCTAAGGTGTAAGAGAAGCAGATGTTGCATGGTTGGAAGGTGTCTGTGGCCAGCTCTGGAAGCCCAAGTCATTTCTTAGGTGATGCAATTTATCAAATATTATAATCCTTACTATGTGATCAAGTTTTTTTTGCATTTAGGGGTTTGATTGCTTGAAGGAGAAAAGTTTCACAATCTTCTGGGGCTGGTTTGACTGTTTGTGAACTGGGAAAATCACCTCACAGAATAGTTGATACAGACAATCTGGGTTGCTGTGAATGCAGCAGATTTCAGTCTAATGGATGTTTGAGTGGATCATAAAGTATATAACTGCTACAACAATGGTCATCTTGTCACCCTTGGTCCAGCTTGGAGATGATTGGATACAGACCGTTTTGCCATAATGGTCATGTGGGAGGCGTCTTTTAGTGCACTTGATTTTTTCATTCAATAATTTGATACAGGTCTTAGGCATTTCAACTGTTTTTTTGCATTCTTTTGTGAAAAATCTTGTATATAGTGACATCTGTTTTTATTCATTGTATTTAACTATTCTCTCGGTCTACTAATATTTTACCGGACATTTATGGGTGAGTGTAGTCTATGCCCACATCTTCTTGTCATCCAAGGAATTTTGTTTATAAGAGAATTTTTTTCAGGCCAGCCTTTGGGATACCGACAAAGGAGCTTTTCTATGCTAGGTGACCTCCAAGGCTGCAAATGCTTGTCCATAACTTTCTTCTTGTTTTTGTTATGAGTCAATGAATGACATGTTTATTTTGAGTCTCAGCTGATGTTTCAATGGAAGGAGCTGAGCTGTGCATTGTCCGTTAGAGGCAATAATGACGCGGTTACTCGCAAAAATGATGTCCACCTGTCACCTGCACATAGAACATGAAAATGACGTCCTACGTTGTGAAAAAGACGCGTTATTGTGCGAAAAAGACGTTATCAGTCATGAAAATGACTTTAGCAGACAACACAAAAAAATGACAGGAAAAATTCAAATTTCCCCAATTTTTGCACCCTATTTGTTTTGATTTCTTCACATATTGTAAATAAGATCCTAATAACTAGGAAGGGATGATTAAAAAAACATGTAGAGTCCCACTGAGGATGCCAAATTGTGTTAAGTTTAATTCTAATCATACATGATAAAAGCCAAGAAAACTAATGAAGACTCTCCACCTAGAACTAATCCTCACCCATCAAATTGGGCAAAGAGACAATGAACTCAGGATAATCAGATTTGAATAATAATTTACCTCAGTTTACCTTGAATTCAAATTTCTCCTTGATAGAATGGATTTGCCCCAAGTTGATGGATGAATAGTTTGTTTGATTTCTTGTTGTTGGCTCCAAAATGCTGCAGTACTTTGTTGTAGCTTTCTTGATTGTTCTCAAGGTGGCAAAGGATTGGTATGATTCTCTGGACTCTATTCTTGTATTTCTGCTGTGTAACTAGTACTGTAGAAATTCTAGTTGTAGCATGCTTTGTGTCTCAGTTGCATATCTTTTTGTAATTTTTTTCCTGGTTTTCAGACACAACTATTGGAAATGCTGTTGGAGCAGAAATATGGAGGATGTGAAGATTTGCTCCTTGGAGAGTTTCAATTTTCCTTCATAGCTTTCTTGGTATGCATATCCTTGTGAATAATCCATCGGATGTTTCATTTTCCAGTTCTTTGCAACTGCAAAAACATTTATAGATAATTATTTTATTTGCATATTGAACAATGCAGATGGGTCAATCACTTGAAGCCTTTGGTCAATGGAAAGCTATTTTGTGCCTCCTCCTGAGTTGTGAAGAAGCGGTAAGTATTTTTTCGGTATTTGGTATTTAAAACATTTTTGCTTACTGGTTTGGTTTGAATTATCAGATGCCAAAACCATCTGTGTATCTATATGATAGGAAATTGGGGAAGGTCTTGCAAAATTAGAAAGCTTTAAATGTATTTTATATTCAAGAAATATAGAAAGTGTAACAGCCATTATGCAATTCACAGTAATCCACATAAAAAGACGAAGACTTTGGCTCGCTATACATTTTGGCATCACACTCTCAAGACTCCAAAATAATGTAGACAGTTCTACATTTACTATAACATAGATTTTTAACCAGACTTGTTGACTCAAATCATGTAGAGATTTTTTATGTAAGGAACTTTATGAGTTGAGTGCCACAGGTCTGAATAGAATCCTGGATCCCTGGTTGAAATAAAAACAGTTTGATGAAAATTCACAGCTTTGATGGCAGATAGTTTCAGCTATGTCAATGGCGAGTATAGGAATTTTCGGAATCAATGGTTTTACTTCATTATCTGATTCTTTTACTATATTACTTCAAGACCTTGCAATGGGCATTGAAAATCTATGTTGCCTATATATTTCAGATATGGGTAAGGATACGTAGAATCCAATACATGGATATGGCAATTATTTGCGTCCCAGATATGGCAATAGAAAAATCTATAAAAGTAAATAAAAATATAGATTGTAGCCTAATAAATAGGAATTAACCACATCTTATGCCTATAAAAAACAAAATAAGCTAAATAACCACAAAACAGTACTCATAATTTGTATAAAGCCAACCAAATGCCAAACGACAAGTCATAAATGTCATGATAAATATTAAATTTAATTATACATCAAACTAGTATTAAATATTCATCATAGTGCTCTTCATCGAGAGCATCAACATGAACATTGTGATGTGGTTCATTTTAACCATATGGACTCTAATCACTCCTCGCTACCACTAACACCTAGGTTTGGAGGTGCCAAAGAAGTCTCCACTACATGATAAGTGTGAAATGGAAGAATCCATGTCAACATTCTCTTGGTCTACATCCCAATGTTTTGTTGCTCCTTTCCTTGAACTCGGTTGCTTGTGAATTAGAAGGCACAACTTGGAATGCATATACACCAACTCTTTGGCTTTTTCCACACCAAACTTCTTGTGCTCCCGTGAGTGGATAAAGTGTATGTACTCCAATTATGCTTAAAGCAATTGTGCTTAAAGGAAGATGAACTCACAACCTATTAAGGCAAATTCAAGGCAAAATTAATTTTCTAAAAAGTAATGATTCAAATTAAAAGAGTTAAAACAAAAATGAAAGAATAAAAAAAAATCTTACTTGTGACGAAAGCTTGATTGTAAGAGGATGCAAGTACATGGATTCTTGACCATGGAGGCAAATTTAATGCTAGTGATGTTGATGGTTATTGGGTATGGTTTGCACCTTCATTTCACTTATAGGTTATGTTTCGACGTTGGACACGTACTTTGAGGTGACTTAAGTGAAATAAGGTTGTGTGATGCTCCCCTATGGTACTTTATTATTCTAATTTTGCGTTGGGATAACTTAAGTGTACTTTTGGGCATAGTGGTGATAAAGTAACTTAAGTTATTTTATTATTATGTGGATTTTTCCCCAAGGAGGTCGATTAGGATTCTTTTGGGCCCTTTGTTGCAATGAAATGTTATAAAAGGAGCCATTACTGGTTGCACCCTTTTTGCTTGTGGAGAAGATCCCGCAGAACCCTAGCTTTGGAGGTGAGAGATCCACTCCTAGCTAGCAGAGCACTCTTTGGTGGTGAAATATCCATCCCTAGTTTGCTAATTTAGAGCTTCATTCAAATCAAAATTTTCAGATTAGAGTGTTTAGAGAATTTTAAGGGTTTACTCAAAGTGTCGAAGAGAGATCATTTGGTCCATTCTTCACCATCTGAGATCAGATTATTTCTAGCGTTTGAGGAAAGTTTGGCAAATTCGCAGGAGTTTCATTCATTTGGGCTTTATTTATTTTCAGATCTGCTTAGGGTTTTAGCAGCAGTGTTTTTAGGGTTTATTGTTGGAGTTTTTCAGTTTTATAAGTTGGATCGATTCATTATAATTTAAACACATTGCTGTCCGAATTTCAGAATTTATAAAGATCATTTCAGCTCCTTGTGAATTTTTGGGATTTTTAGGCAGCCTTTGTAAAATAAATAAATAAAATCAGATTTGAGAGATAAAAATTATTTATCTCTTGTTTAATGTTCTACATATTTTTCTAATTTATTATGGAAAATACAATTTTTCTTTGTTTACGCATATTGCTGTCCTAAAAATAAGAAAAATCAGAATTTCGGTTTCTGTTTTTAAAAAAAAAAAAAAATTATTTTGTGAATTTCAAGTGATATCCCACAAGGGATATTTTAGTGGTATCAGAGCCGACTTTCCTCTAGCCTGCGGGGTGGTGACCACAAAAAGAAGGGCAGAAAATGGGTGATAATGAAAATTTCAATGTGGATTTGATGAAGAAATTATTCACCAATATGGTTAAACAACAAGAGACAACAAATCTCTATTTGAGCCAACTCACAGAAAAATTATCACAGGAAGATTTGAGACTCAGGCGAGATAGAGGAGAAAATAGTAATATGGGGCAACAGGCTCAAAGAGGTGAAAGTGGAAATTCAAGGCAGCGATCTCCCGCTCTTTTACCAAGCCTTTGGGACTTCAAGAGCCCTCTTTCTTGAAGGATCCAAAAGCTTTAAAGGTGGGGAAGCCAACATAATTATTTGACAAGGATTCTTGTTGGGAGAAATACCAGTCTTTGAGTGAGGGTTTTCGGGAGAACATGCCATTCCCAGAGTATTAAAGGATGAAGATTGGTAGCTGGCCCAAGAGAGATCCATCGACGTAGGTGCCGAGTTACAAAGGAGATTGAGATGTATTTCCATTCCACACTTTGATGGATTGAAGTTGAAGACATACTTTGGCTTGAATCCTATGTGCGAAGAGGGTGCAATTAAGTTTGCAATCCTACATCTTGAGGGAGATGCACATGACTAGTGGCATCGTAATGTCCCCAATGGGACTATTTTTGCCCCCAGTTGGATTTTAGGCAAATCCCAAAACCAAATGCAACCTTATAAAATAAATATCACATTTTATACTATGCAGATCTGAAATTTATTTGAAAAGTGCGACTAGGGTAAAGTGGGAAACCCAATCAAATCAACAATTATAATAGAATGTTTTCATCCAAATCTGATCCTAGTTATTTATAAGACCAAAATATGAAGAAACATACAAATTTCAGATGCTGAAATAAGGCTGAAATTAATTTATTTTGAAACCCCATTCTGCAGAAAATTATGGCAACTTCAAAAATTCATAACTCCCTAAAAAATGCTCTGATCCACACATATAAACTATGCACAGATTCAAAAAATTAAGGAGAACACAATGATATTACCCATTCATGCAAAAGTCCACCAAAAGTGCCCTAAACAGCCAACACCAACTCGCCCTTGTGGTTTTGGGCTGGAAAAATACTGAAAACTGGTTACTTTAATTCATAAAAATTAGATTATGATATAGCAATATAAATGTGGTCTGAAATACCTCAAAACAATTTATATTTATGCAAGAGATATGTCGCTCTAGGCTGAAATAATGCAGGAAACACAACTGCACTCTCTTCCCTTCAAACCCTTGTACCAAATTTGCAAAATATTCTTTATTCACAACTCGAAATAACTAACTTTGCAAGCACAATAGAATGTCCTGAGTAGAAATTCCTTACAATGCTCTTGGGGTTTTCGTCCACAAGAAGGATAAATCCCAAGGATTTTCGTCCTTAGAATATATTTGGTAAAAGTTTCAAGCTTCAACACAATTCAAAAAATATCAAATGGTCATAGAATGTCTTCCCCTCAAGTCGACTTCTCCTTATAAAGGAAGAAGAGACCCAAAACAACCTCCAAAATGTCCAATCAACATGCAATGATTTTCTCTATGCAATTTCTACCCTCCATTTTCTTTCCTAGGACAAGTCACATTTTTCCATAGGGAGGATACAAAAATACAATGTTTTTTATCTTTTCTAAGTTCTCATGATCCTTCCTCAATGCAAGTCGCCATTGTCCCTAGGAGAATACAAAATGTTTTGGACCACTAATATTTGCCCCAAGGCTAGTAGCACCTTCCTATAGAGGTTACAAATTTTATAAGTGCTTTTTCTACATTTATATAATTAAGTTAAATAAGTTAATATAAGTGCTTTATTATTATTTTTTTTTTTTGGCACTTTATAATAATTTATTGTAACTTAAGCCACCCTTGTGATCACCCTTTGGTCGTCGGGTTGACAAAATAGGCTAAAGGTCTTCAATTGGGAAGGGGATATTACATCATCATTGTCTTATTACACAGGGGCGAGATGCATATTGATACATATGCAGAGTTTACATAGAGATTGATGAGTAGGTTTGACAAGAGGGATCCTGACAGGTTCGTTAGAGAGTCGACTTACTTGAGGCAGATAGGTTCTTAGGATGGTTACATTGCAGATTTTCCGAGGCTTTCGATTATGGTTCTTGATTTTTCAGAGATGAGATTGACCTCTTTCTTCATAGCAGGTTTGACGTGATTGCACTAAAAGAGGTTTGTGAACATTGCATGATGCTATTAGGAGAGCCCCGAGATTTGGAGTTATCCACTCCAAAGTCGAGGTTTCCACCTTGAGTTCAACAAAAAGAACCTCCATCTAGACCGGATGAGCTTCAGCAGAAGGAGCCTACACCTAGGCAGGATGTGGCTAAGAAGCCATTCACTTCTCGAGAGCTTAGAGATGAGTTGAGGTGAAAGAAACTATGTTTCAATTGTCGTACACCTTGGGCTCCAGGGCATGATTGCACAGGGAAAGGAAAGGCCCAATTCATTGAGGTCTTTGAAGAGAGTGAGGGTGACAAAGATGAGGAGTTAGAGACCCACGAGATGGATGTTGGAGATGGAGTTGCATTGGACAGTGCTGATGTGGAGCAGGAGGATGAGACTTTTCCTTGGGAGATTATAGCTACATTGTCTAGTACTCGATGTACAAGGCATTCAGGGTTAGAGGAGTTATACAGGTCAGCGTGTTGTGGTACTCATTGATAGTGGGGCTACCCACAACTTCATTGATGCATCCTTGGTTGAGAGGCAAGGTCTATGAACAGAAGACTTTGAGGGCTTCAACATTGTTGTAGCCAATGGAGAGTATATGAGATGCACACGGATATTTCCATTAGCTTGAGCATCACTATGGGTAACTACACATAACTACACGATTCCGATGATTTCCACATTGTTGGTATGGGAGTGACTGACATAGTGCTGGGAGTGTAGTGGTTTCACTCTCTTGGTGAGTTTTGGACTAACTTTTAGACGATGGAGTTGAAGTTTAAGTTCGAGGCGGGAATGTAATCTTGAGAGGCTTATCTACAGGAGCACCTAGAGTGGTTACAGCCAAGGGGATGAAGAGGACTTTCCGACATGACGAGGTGTTTTACTATTGCGGGCCAATGTGGAGTTCGATGGATATGGGTGTGACCAGTAGTGTTGCACATGAGACAGTTACAAAGATTGGGGTTACAAGTTCAGGTTCACCCGAGTTTATCATTATGTTGGTTATTTGAGGTTTTAGTAGATTGGAGATCTCATTTTCTTGTTGATTTCTCCAAGAACCGACACACTTGTGAGATTCTGGATGGTCACACATAGGATGACAACTACAAATTGGAGGACGAGATGATCTTCTATTAAGGCAGATTGTACCTTGTGCCAGATTCATGGTTGAGGATGGAGATATTGCGACATGTGCATTGTTCTTCCATGACTGAACACTTGAGCTTCGATGAGACCTACAGGTTCATACGGGAGAGGTTCAGATGTCATGCGTTGAGGGAGGATATGCTCAACTTTATAGAGGGATGTGCGGTTTGTCGTCATCACAAATCAAAGTATATAGGTTCATCATTGCTTGAGTTGACATGGGATGACACTCCTATGTATTTTACTGGTTCTAAGCACGGTGAGCATTGTTCTTCCATGACTGGACACTTGAGGTTTGATGAGACCTACAAATTTATATGGGAGAGGTTCAGATGACATGGGTTAAGGGATGCTATCTCAACTTTATACAGGGATGTGCGGTTTGTCGTCATGACAAATCAGAGTATACAGGTTCATCATTGTCTAAGTCGACATGGGATAACACTCCTATGCATTTTACTGCTTCAATGCATGGTGAGCACTTCACCTATGTGATAGTTAGTGGTGGGACGGAGTTGACTCAGTTACATGGTTATTCAGTAAGTTCACATTCATCACAAGTGGTGGACTATGTAGAGTTGATATTGTTGGTTGACCGTTTTCTAGAGTCTTGGGATTTTCCCCACTAGACACATTGAGACACATTCGAGGAGCTTGCTTCCCACATGAGTGTGGGGTCATGTGGGAGAGTCGGGCACACTTTGTGTTTATATGGGTTGTTTCACAGGTTGATACAGAGGATGCCATAGGGTTCAGAGGGGACTTTCGTACCCATGGGTTGACTGGAGAGGTAGTTGGTGATCACATGATGACAACTTCACATCGGGTAGGGACCGGACAGATTGACATTTTCGGTGCATGGGTACCAAAGTGGAGAGTTGGTGTGGGCATCATACTACTTCAGGGGCAGCATTGTTCTCTACACGACATGGAGAGCATGATGACTACATGAGGTGTCTTGGTTACTTCGGATCACACCGATCTTTGGTTGACTACAGGGTGAGGTGGAGAAACTTACTTTGTGGTATTCAACTTCTGCAGCATGACAAGATAATGCTTGGGGTCAAGCATTTCTCGGGAGGGGACGACCGGAATGTCCCCCAGTCCTCGAGCGAGATGGCCTAGTAGGCGGTGAGGCTTTTCATCCGTCTTAGCCTTGGTCATGTCAAAGGGGCTAGTGACGTTGATGGTTATTTGGTATGGTTTCAGATGCACCTTCATTTCACTTATAGGTTATGTTTCGACATTGGACCGATGTTTTAAAAATCGGAATCGCCAAGGGGATGAACAATCAACCGGAACTGGACCGGTTCAAATTTCATGAACCGGTTTTCTAAAAATACATAAAATTTTATATTTTTAATGAAAACAATATATTTGAAAGGTTAAAAACCATGATTCCAACAAACACACACAAAATATGCAAAGGTTGCTCTTATATATATGTAAGAAAGGTGTTTATAGGAAAATGACACGAATTCCAAGTCCAACACACAATACATATATACATAAACAATTAAATCGCCTCCATAGTCCGAGACTCCGGAAAAACAACATGCTATGATCATTGATATTTTACAAATACTACAAGTTACAAAGCTCTAGAATAAACTAGATGACATCAATAATCAATCATCAAACTCTAGCTCTCGTGATGGAAATGGGATCCTCAAGGTCATCCTCAACAATATCATCACCGGCCTTTGGGTTTGACTCGGACCCATCCAAATCCTCGGTACATCTGGAGCAACAACAAAGTATTGGCAGGGTTTGGGGAGTTGAACAAGATCGACTAGTGTCGCTTTATGTCTCGTGCGGTGGCGGTGGTGCTACTAATGGCTCATCATCCTGTTCCAAACCGATCCACCCCAAGTCATCGGGATCAAGCTTTCTTGGTGACTCTCCTCTACCCATTTTAAGGTTGGATCTATATCATCGAAGACAATGGGATCAGTATCATGTCTTGGTTCAAGAATGTCAGTTTTAGCCTTAGCCAAAGGTTGATCTGCACAAAGACAAGATCATTCAACCGTTGTTGTTCTAAATGGGTTTCTTCGCTTCGTGTGAATCGCTCAAAGACGGACCATTGCGCTCGCACCGGAATTTTTGCAAGTTTGGCTTAGGATCCTAATTGCAAACTTTTACAGATTGAGGACACCGACTACCAAATGAATCCAACGAATGTGCTGCGATAAAAGTGTAAATATTTAAATAGTAAACAATGACGATAAAAAATTAAAAACACAAAGTTAAAAATTAAAAGTAAAACTTATAACTTAAAGGCTAAAGTGTAATTCAACCAATTAGATTGTCTTATGCTAAAATTTCATGATTATTTAGTTAAAATTTTTAATCAAATGAACTTCAAAAACTTAGAATTGCTTACGGTTTGGTTGTACGCATCTCTTGCAATCTTTGCAAGGTTTTTCCCAAAGGTACTGTGGCTCTCTTGAAGAAGCTGATTTGTCGGCGAGTTTCAAGTTGTTGCATCTCATCAAGGACCATGCGCTCTAGGCACTTCAGACAAATCGTAACCATCTTTTACTTCTCCTTTTTGATCTTCTTCAAGTGAGCTCTGTAATGATATTTTGGGTTCAAGAAATACCAAAGTGCATGGATAGGTGATGGAGTTGATTGTTCCATCTATTATCTATGATCTCCTATATAGGTCTATACTTAGTTACCCTATTTTTGTATGCTGCCCTTATCTACTCCTTTGTCGATCCATAGCCTCATAAATATAGCCCATGGCTAATTTTTCCCCATCCACCAACCGCAACACCTTAGCAAGAGAGGCTCAACAACTTTCACAATCTCTTTTTTTTTTTCAAATAAATTATCAAAATGTTTATTCTTTGTGTCTTTCCCATCCTGTTTCCGGCTCCACTTTGATGCATTCCATTCATCACTTGAAAACATCTTTTTCAAGTTTTGTTGTTGGGAAAGAAGAGATTGCAACGTGAGGAAGTTTGTTGCAAATTTCGTGATGGATGATCTAAAAGTTCTTTGCCCTTAGTGTTCTTCCTCATTAGGTTCAATACCCATGAGTGATTGTAGATGTATTTGGTGATGCTTTTGCTATGCTCTATAGTATTCTTGATCCAATATTTTTTTCCTATATCTTTGAGTATGAGGTCTATGCAATGTGCAACACATGGAGTCCAAAATATTGTTGTGTTTAGCCTCAACATATTACCAACAAGAACATAGTTAGAGGTATTATTTGTTATGATTTGTACAACATTTTCTACCCCCACCTCTACAACAATCTCATTCAAAAGCTCAAACAATAAATTTGCATCTTTCACCCTATCGGATGGATTTCTGATTCAAAATCCTAGTACCTCGTGGACAAGAGACAAGAAAATTTGTTATGGTGTGGTTCTTGCCATCACTCCACCCATCCGACGTAATAGTGCATCCGGTTTTGGCCCATGATGCTTTGCGACTCTTCAAATATTCATCTATGGATGCAACTTCTTTCTTCAAAAGTGATCATTGGGGCTACCGTGAAGTGTTAACTCGAATGAACTTTCCTTACCATTATGAGGCCTTAGTTCATGGAATTTTTGTAGGGTTACGACCAACAAGTCCATGGTATCTCGCCAATATAACTTACCCTCCACTAAGTTTATCGATTTTGGCTCCTTGTGAATCTTGGTGGGCCATGCTAAGTTCTTCATATTGGCTGATCTAAATTCTTCTTTCACAATGAGACCCTCGGCCGGGAGGATTGAAGCTCGATACCTTTGCATTGTCCGCTCTAGGGCAACAAATGGGGAAAAAGGGTTTCTCCACAACCCTAATGGATCGGATATGAAATTACACCTTCAAACACACAAACATCAATTTGAAAATGACTGAAAATATACTTTAACCCTATTTGAACAATCAATGATCGAGTGCCTTAGGGAAACAATTTATATAGGGACTTCGTATCAACATATAACCATAGAAATAGAGATGAAAATCCTTCCAAATAATTAACTCAATCACGGCAATATTTATCAATCCAAATTATACCAAAATAATAGAGAAAATGAGTGATTACACCTAGCTGTAATTAATGTTATGACAATGGCAGTACAACCGAAACCAAGGGCTAGAAATAACTCATAAACCACTCCAAAATCACCAAAATGTAGATTTCAAGCGTTATAAAATATGAGGAACAAGAATATTATCTCAAAATGTCCGAAAGTTCCCTAGATGATATCAAGCCCTTCACCCAAGCAAGTTGCCTAGGGTTAGAAGGAAAAACAAACATGAAATCCTCCTTAAAGTTCACTTGTGACTTCCGGGTGAAGCCACCAATGCACATAAAAGGGTTTCTATCCCCAAGTGTGTTCCTATGAAGGGTTTTGTCTCAATAGGTGATCAAGAAAGGGCTTTTCGTTCTTCAATGACAAGAAGAGAAGTTGTTCCACTTCCAAGAGAAATCAATATCAAGAATAACAAAATCCTCCTCTTTAGCAAGTCGAACCACCTCATATAGGCCTTGAAGATGTCAATAGGAAAATAGAATCTTCTAGAGAGGATGATTTCCCCTCTTAATGAAGGAAAAGAACATTAAAGTCACCATGTAGGCCTCCCACAAGACCGACTTCCATAATGAAAAAATAAAAATCCTCCTTGCATTGTTTGACAAGTCTTCCACCACCTAGTTGAACCACTCCACTGCTGTGATTAGTAAATAAAATATTTAATTACAAAAGTACAACACTTACACTCACGTCGAGTACCACTCTCTTGCTCCTTCCTTGATGCCCAGGGAAGAGGAATGGATAGAAGGTCTTCCATAGCTTGAACTAGCTTGAAAAAGAAAATATTACACAATACCTAGTGCATATGCAATATTAGGCCTAATGATAGTTAGATAGATTAAACTACTTACTGAAGTTGCCTATAAAAGTAGGGTTTGCTTTTTCACATGGAGTTTTAGGATCTAGATTCGCAACTAACTTCTATGGGAATGACAACATGTTTAAGATCAACCACATTACATCTTTTAAGTAAATGAGAAACATATTGTGATTGATGTACAACAATGGAATGTTTAACTTCAAAATTAGCCATGCCTAAAAAATGATGCAATAATTCTAGATCAATCATTTCAAAGTACTATTTCAATTTAACTTTAATTTTAAGAATTAAGCTATTTGAATTGTTAGTAATAAGTAAATCATCTACATACAATACAATAATTATAATCTAATTATTTTTTGTTGGAAATATTGTCATTGATGTCAAAAGAGGTGCTGAATTGGTAAACGGAAATCTGTTAGAAAGTAATGGAATTATTGACGGAAATGGTAGAAAGTAACGGAAATAACCAGCAGTATAGAAGGGTAGAAAATGAAAGTTTAAATACATGAAAAGAAGCGTTTTTTGCATGAGGATTATCATGGTATAAGCGAGATATACACAGCTATACATAAGAGAGAGATATCCGTATTTTAAGGTGTTCATATGCAATGTTTTATGGTGAAAAAGAAGATTTAATGATGGCTGCAGTGATTTAATGATAACAGTGATTTGTCTAAGGAGGGGCAGCGCTCTATCAAGTGGTTAATTGCATTTATTAATGTGCATTTAATAATTATGGGCTGCATTAGTTATTTTTTGGTTTTAGCGAGTAATGCACTTAAGTTGTGTTAATGGAAAGGTTGTGTCGGTTGGAACAATGTGTCTTTTCGAAAAGGTACGAAAGGCTATATAAGAAGATTCATATGAGACTTATTAAGCATGGATTCAAGTTGAATATCTTAAGGAAAAAAAGAAGAAGAAGAGGAAGTGTAAGGGCAGAATTTTAGAACAGCAAAAGCTGAAAGTAAAAAGAAGGATTTTCCATTATTCATTGAGGAAGCAACAAGTTCAAAAGTGGAAAGCAAATTTTGTAAGGAAGGTTGGTGCCTTCATATTCGAAGAGATCGGTGTTTCTTGCTGAGTTGGTGCTTAGCAAAAGGGGTGGGTGCTCCCGTAGGTTGGTGCCTACAAAACCGTAATTTGGGGATTGGTGTCTCCGGTAGGTTGGGCGCCTACAAATTTTTGAGAAATATATATAAAGAAAGAAGTTTCTCTCGTGGTTTTCTTAGGAAGGGTTTCACGTATATCTGTGTCTACTTGTATTAAGTTTTGTGTTCTTTGATTGATTTGATATATTCACATTGCTCGCGATTATAGATCTAAGTTCAAGTATTAAAGTTTGAAATAATTTCATAATCTTGATTCACCCCCTCTCGGTATTATCTTGTGCTCAACATTTTTAGCTTTAACAAAGAGATCATTATCGATGAGTTATTATTTAAACCAATATATTTGAAAAATCATGTTTATTTTTGCATACCAAGCTCTATGAGCTTGTTAAAGCCATACATAGATTTTTTAATTTACAAACAAAAAGATCGTCTCTAGGTTTTTCAAAACCTTTAGGTTGGGTCATGTAGATTTCCTCTTTCAGATCACTGTTCAGGAAGGCATTCTTAGCATCCATTTGGTGAATTTCCCAACCATATCGAACAAGTAAGGAAATGAGAGTCCTAACGAGACTCATTTTTGTGACACGTACAAATGTTTCTACATAGTCAATCTTTGGGTTGAGTTAACCGTGAGGTACTAACACGGCCTTAAACTTATCAACTTTGCCATCGACATTATACTTGATTTTGTAAAGCCACCGAGATTCAACAATACTTCGTTTTTGTGGAGGGACTAGATCCCAAGTTTGATTTTTAATTAAGGTGTTGTACTTAAATTTCATGGCTTCTATCCATCTTTTGTCATGGCATGCCTCTTCGAAAGATTGGGGTTCGAGGATCATACATAGTCATTAAGTCATGGTAAGTGTGATGACTTCTAGTCATCTTATAAAGATTATTAAGAATCGAGTTTTGGAGAATAGACTGAGCCCATTTAGGTTGTTTAGTTATAGAGGAAACATGAATAGACTCATTTTCAATTTTAGTATCATTACTACAATCAATCTATTCATTATTATTACATTCATGATGATTATCATTTTTTAAATCAACAGACTCATTATAAATAGGAGAAATAAAATAACTATAAAAAATATTTTCCAAGAATTTGAACATTTTTATGTTTTCAATGATTTTTGCATAGCAGGATCAAAGATCTTTAAATCTTATATTCTACCTTCATAGCCTACAAAAATGCAAGGATAGGAGGTTTGATCTAACTTTTTCCTTTTAGCTTTAGGAATAAAGATGGAGGCTAGGCTACCAAAGATTCTCAAGTGAGACACATTGGTTTTTGGTTGGTCCACTTTTCTAAAGGTGTAGTTTGAAACAAGGCTTTAGTAGGGACTCTGTTAAGAATATGAACCAAAGTATTCAAAGTTTCAACTCACGAAATTTAGGGACTCGGGTTGAGTGAATCACGATCCCGACCATTTTAAAATTGGTGTGGTTTTTCTTTTCGCTATACCATTCTGTTGAGGGGAATAGGAGTGGCAAGTTCCCCTCAATTCCATATCCGACAAAAATGAATCAATTGCTTCACTAACATATTCACCTCCATTATCAGTTCTAAGCCTTTTAATTTTATAACTAAAACTATTTTCTACTAAAGCTTTAAATTTGGATAAAATATCAGATTTGTTTTTAATAAAGACAGACTAAATCATATGAGAATAATCATCAATGAATGTAACTACATACAAAGAACCATTCAACGAAGGTACTTCTAAAGGTCCTCTAACATCACTATGAACAAGTTCAAGAGGTTTAGAGGAATTTGCATCATGGTGGCTATGAAAAGGGTTTGCAGATTGTTTACCATGTAAGCAACCTTCACAAGTTTCATGATCATGGGAGATAGGAGGCAATCCAACTACGTGGTTAAGACGAGACAACCTTTACAAGTTTGATGAGCATGGGAGATAAGAGGCAAATTTCACAAGTTAGGTCTTCTAGATCATATGTTCGAATGATACTAAAAGTTTTCTTTGAACTAAAAATATATACAAGTTTTTAACCTTATGAAAGTTTTTACAAAAGAGAAAAAAAATCCTTAACCTGTATCAACCATGTGAGCTAGCACTTTTAGGTGAGATTTAAAGTTTAAATTTAAAGACAAATATTTTAAAGTAATGAGGAAGATGACCTTATTTAAAGAAGCACCACATAGGATTAGGGTCATGGAAGTGAAAAAGTTGAAATTTATTTAATTTGTGGCCATTGAGATTAGGGTTTCTTCAATAGATGCCTCCAAAATTTAATTTATAATGTTTTAGCTTTATCTTGATTGATGGCTCTGGAGGAGAAATATACCAAGTCATTGCATGAGGGAGAAATTTTAATGGCGTATCCCTTACCATTAGATGAATATTTATTAGAGTAGTTAAATGAAGTGTTGTAGCTATTGCCATTATTATGAACATGATAGTTTGTATTTTTTTAGCTTCTTTGTCTTTGTCAAGTATAATTATTTGCATCATCTTTTCTTGTTCGCGTCACGTTCATCATTGGATTTTCTTTGCGAGTTAAAAGGAATCAAGCCCAAAAGAAATATCGATAAAAAAACTCCCGAAGCTGTTTGGACTGTTGTCATTCTTTGTCATTTTAAATGGAACCTCTTTGCAAAATATTATGGGGGCCATTTTTATGCAAGCTTGCCACAGGCTGAGCCATATATTGAAGGGCTCATTGGGATTCATAGGGGGCATATAACAGGAGATTGATGAGATGTTTTATGCCCCAAGCACACAATAAGTAATGCCACTTCTACTCTAATATTCAAGGTCTTTTGCTGATTATACGTTAAGGAGAGAACTACAACTTTCAATGGTTTGTAATCCTCTATTGATGGACAAGTTCACAATTTATGGAGCCCATGCCTCTTAGTTATACGTTAGAATGAAAAGGATATGAGATTTTTTTTTTTTGGTGAGGTTGTTCCACAAGCACACAATAATATATAGAGAGATCCATGGAGCCATTCCAGAGGAGAATACCTGATTTCTTTGCATGTGTATTCCGTCAATTGAAATCATGGGAGCAACTAGGGTTTCAAATACAATTATAACAAATGAAATTTTTGAAAATATGTCTTCGAGAGAGAGAGAGATATGTGAAAATGGGAGGGGACTGCTTTTATAACCCAACTAAATTCATCGTAAAACATTTAATAAATTAAATTATTTAATTTTAACTTTAGTAAACTCAATTTTACCCAAAATAAATAATGTAATTAAATTCACCCGGCTCTTATACCATGTTATGTTATTAGATTAAATTGAATTATAGATTAATATAACAATTAAATAATACATAAATAACAAAATAAATTAAATACATAAAAGTAAACAACATAACACAAATTTACCATGGGAAAACTTCCAAGATCTAAAAACACACGAAAATAACAACTATCCAATATTTGAGAAACATAGTATTTACATATAGTAACTTGTCCAATAACTTCTTTTTCCTCACTTCTCTCTCACGGTGAATCCAATTCACCTCACGGACCATATTAAATTAATATGTATACCAATGTATGTGTCCAACTTTTTTTTCTCCGTAATTTCATGAGCCCCAAGTACCCTATTTAAATGGGTGATGAGGTGTGTCCCACGATCATTACAGAATATATTTAATAAATATAAATATACTTATATTTCTTATTTATTAACTATAATCTATCGTTTATAGTTATATTCAATATAAATATTTAAATATAACATTAGGAACTATATAAGGGGTTAATAACCCACTTAATAATATGTTCCAACAACAACTACATAGTTTTAGTCAACAACTTTATTGCTAATTAAAAAACATATAAAATAAACTTGAATAACACATAAATCATTTGTTAATTGGCATGTGAAACGATTGTAGAGAATGCATAAGTATATTTTCTATTATTTTTTGACCAAGAAAGAGTACAAATTACAATCTTAGGCTTTAATGACATAGTTATCAATGCACCAAAGTACACTATTTTGAAATATACTATCATCTCTAGTGCCTAGTATGAGTCTACTGCCCCATGTAATGGAAGGATTCTTCTTGTGCAATAATATCATCCACAAAGATATTTGCATCCTCACAAACTTGTCCAACGCCCAATGCATTTGATGCCTTGGATGCCATTGCTTCCTTTGCTTACCTTCAACTCTTTGATGTCCTCTTCAACCATGGGCTCCTCATCATCAACAATCCAATCGACATATGGATTGATATTATCCAAATCAATTACCTCTTGACTCTTGTTTCACACGAAGATGAAGATTGTATTGAAAAATAACAAGCTCGTAATGCGTTGTGTTGTCAATTTGTTGTACTTCATTGTGTGAACAAATTCAAACATGCTCCGATTTCGTTCACATCCAAAAAGCACTACACGATTGACACAAAATTTGGATGACTAGTTAATGAAGATTTGGTGTTTTGACATCATGCTCTTCCCACCACAAATCTGCAAATAAGACGTTTATAATTTTGTAAGTCAACTAGGCTTGAATAAATGAAAGTATTCCATTTTCTATGCATAACAAAACTTAAAACAAATGACTCAATTTGTTTATACTTGACTGAGCGATGTTTCTTATTTTCACGCATAGACCGAAGAAGAAAACAACCCGCCTTAAACAGCCTTGTAAATCTACAACTTGTCAAAGCATTTGCATCTGTGTTTTCTTTGTTAAGGGTCATCCTCTCTATGCATGTATTAAGGCCATCCATAACCTCTTCATTGGCCTAAATGATTTGGAGTAGAAAAACTTGGGGTTCACTTAGTGGGCCACTACATGTATATGTAAGTGACGTAATTTGTTTGTTCCATCTCCAAAAAATTATGCACCAAATGGGTTCATATTTTCTTTGATTTAATCCATAACATTTGCTTATGGCCTCTCGGCTACGTTTATGGACTCATACAACTAAACCATTGGATTTTTCTTCCATCCACCAATTGTAGAACTCTAATCAAAAGCTCCGATGCCTAAAACAAAAGAATGCACAATTTTAAATTCAAAATTAAGAGAAATTACAAAATCTAAACCTAATTTTTTTATAACAAATAGATGATAAATAAAAAAAGAGTTAAGGTTACCTTAAGGATTTCCTTGGTGCGCTTCACAAATACATCATTGAAAATGGTCTTTATGATCATTTCCTTTTGGTCTTCCTAACAGGGGAAGACTCCAACCACAAACATCTTCTTAGGAGATGTGAGGTTGCAATGCTCTGCAATGTGATGAAAAATTGTGGCGAATGGCGTGACTCCCGCTTGCACAAGCTCCTTTCTGTTGGTGTGCTCTCTCATTTAGCTTAGCATCCATAGGTGATTGTAGATGAACTTGGTGATAATTCTTGCCTATTCAACTACATTGTTCACTCATGTTATGTAGGAGGTCAATGCAATGAATTGCGCAAGGGGTCCAAAAAAGTGTAGGATGCCTCTCCTCAAAAAGTATCCTTGTTACTACGTATGTTGTGTTGTCTTTTACCACTTGGACAACATTCTCCACACCGAATTACATCACCACCTCAGCCAATATGTCACACAAAGCCTTTGCATTTTTTATTTTGTGGGATGCATCAATTAACATCAAGAATATCAAATGCCCACTGTAGCCACTATAACGTTAATCAATGTGCGAGATTCCCCATTTGTCCACTATGAAAATATAAGGCTTTTAATTTAGCATTTAGTTAATATTAATTAAGTATTAACTAATAAACGGTTGTAAACACTTCAACCATTTTGTAACCATCTCTTACACAATAAAATGACGGACACACTATGAGTAATGTGTGCATTTCGATTTTTCTTCATTGTCTTCATTATTTCTTTCTTCATGATTCTAACACTCAGTAGCAGAGCCCTTGGTGCTCAAGGATCTCGCAACCGAAAAAAGTAGGACATCTATTTCGAGCAAGGGCATAGACGGATACGGGTGGGAATTTTAAATGCCATCAAAGGCACAACCTTGAAGTCACCATTTTCGCCATTTGTAATAATCATGAATTTCGATAGGGGATAGGACGAACTCTGCATACAATGTTTAGACTATTTCAAGGGTTTTATATAGTTGTGAAGGGGTTTTATACCTTTTCAAAAGTTCTAAGACAATGGCAAATGGTCATAAATACTGATGGTGAAAAGGGCATAAAACCTGTTTGCAAGTTATGAATCACGAAAATCACCTAGAGTGTTTTAAAAGGTAGAAAATTCAGTCGACACCAAGGAAAGTGAAGGAAAAGTCGAACATGAGGGTGATTTTTAAGTTTGTTATTAGGGCACGTTCAAATTGAAGGCAATATATTTTGCATATTTCAGATTCCAGAAGAAGAGCACAATTTTACTGAAATTATATAGATTATCACTTTCATTTTGCTGCATTAATTTGCGGTTCAAAAGTTAAAATTGGAGTGGAAAATGGATGACGAAGTCACTATTTCTAGCCACATATACAATTCGAGGTCTCTCATCAGACAACCAACAAAAGTCAATGCTATAATAGATGACATTTATGCCAAAGCTATTTTGTTAAACAATTTTCCTTTTACATACAAGGAGTGAAAGTTCAAAAACAATCCAAATGGGTAAAAATTTGGTGATGAAGACTACGTATTTTAACAAAGCCCAACGGTTTGAAGACAAGAAGGGATCTAGTGTAGATAAAGTTGAGCATGAATTGTTGTCTAGTTAGTTCGGGAGTTTGTGGATCTTGGGTATTATATTCTTATAAGGGTTATGTGACAACTTGATGGAGCACTATGGATGTTGCTCAATATGGATGGCTGTCCAATGATTCGGGAGGTTATGATTCGGGAGTTTGGGGAGGTGGAGTCCTAGAACTTGAGAATTCATCTCGGGACCTACACCTTTAAGAAGGTTATGAGGTAGCGTGAAGGAGCTCTACTTGGTTAAAGAACTATTTTCAAAGGGAAAAACTTCAGAAGAATGTGTGGTCTTATTTGGTTCGTTATGTTAACCGTCTCTCAATATGTTTGTGGTGTCCTCAGATTTCATCCTGAAATCTGTGACTACCCTATCCGAATTTTTTTTGTACTTTTAAAATAATGGGTCGTTTTGTGTTTTTATTGCCAGAAAGTTCTTGTATTGTGTCAGTATATTCCCAAAGAGCCATATTAGCCATTTTCGCCAAATATCCAGATGCCCAAAATTGTTATATTCTGTCGTCAGGAGTTGTCTGCGAGAAATTTGTATTTAATTATTTTGAGCCCCATTTGAGGCAATTTGCGCTCCGATTTAACCCTGTTATGATGGAACATATCATTATTCCTATATACCAGAAGGATTTTAACTAGGAATGAGTTCTGCACTTTATTTGTGACTTTGGGCAACTTTTTGTGTTTTTGTGTTTTCTCGTTTTGTTTTTTGTGAAATTTCTCTAGATCAATTCCTTTGCCGGTTTGGCCTGATTCTTGGTTTGGAGTAACTGGGGATCACATATACACGTTGTGCCAGAAGGAAGTCGCCATCAGAGGTTTGGTTCACTGGGAAAAGGTGAAGTCGTGCACCAAAATCCTCTTTTGGGCTGGCTGCATTTTTGAAAAAGAAGAATTGAAGTGAATCATAGGAAAATTAGAAGCAAAGCAGACGGTGAGAATTTTGTACCGCCTAAGAAGGTACTTTTTCCCATGAAAGAAACGCCACTTAAGCGACAATCGTAAAAGAGGAGGCAGAGTAAAGTGCGGAATTTCTTACCGCCTTGGCAGGTAAAAATTCCCATTGTTGAATAAAAGAAAGATCACTTAAGTGAATCATGGGATTTTATTGCCTACCTCTGCAGGTAAATAATCCCATTATGAAAGTCAAGTGACTTAAGTGAATCATGGGATTTTCGGGGTTGCCTTGCAGGTAAAAAAATCTGTTATGATCCTCATGTGTGGATTTCACTAATGCCTCGAGGTTTTGGTGTAACGGTTCGTTACATTTGGTATCAGAGCGACCACCCAGGTTCGAGTCCCGGCACGGGTAGCTACGCCGGCATTGCAGTGTTCGCTCGGGGCTCGTATAGGGCAGGGTGGGGTCCCGCTATACGGGCGCAAATCTAGCCCTGGGGTCCGGGCTACGAAGTGTGGTGGGATGTTATGATCCTCATGTGCGGATTTCACTAATGCCTCGAGGTTTTGGTGTAACGGTTCGTTACATTTGGTATCAGAGCGACCACCCGTGTTCGAATCCCACTCGGTTGGTTACGTCGTGTAGCTGGGGCCCGTGGGGCGCCTAAACGTCGGTGAAGCGGGGCTCGTACGTATGGGAGTGTGGGCACAAACCCAGCCCGAGTCGGGCTCTATGGAAGCGTGGTGGGATGTTATGATCCTCATGTGTGGATTTCACTAATGCCTTGAGGTTTTGGTGTAACGGTTCGTTACAAAATCCCATTGTCATGTGTTTCTTAAAATTGAATTCTTTGTCAAAAAGTGTGCAGCGTTTGGAGAAGTAAAGACAACCTTTAAATTGATTAATTTAATTAATTATTCACCCAAAATAGGCACCGTGCTTGTGGAAAAGTCAACAAACGACAAAAGGACAAAAGGAAGTTGAAAATAGATCGTTCTAAAATTAAATAAATTGATTTATTTAATGGCAGCCCCGTCGTGTCAAAAAAAGTGCGCCGATTTGGGAGAGAGATAATACTTTTTAAAGTATTAAATGATTAAATTAATTCCTATTTTCAGTGGCTAAGGTCAAAGCATACTGTGAGGCTTGAGTTAAGTGGAAGCAGAAGTCTAAAATTAAATAAATTTATTTTATTTAATGGCAGCCATAAGCATGCACAAAATAGGCGCCCCATTTGAAGAGTGAAGCTCATTAATTAATTAATTAATTGCCAGTAATAGCAAAGACATTAATTAATTATAGAATCACAAGGGTTATATAAGCAGGGGCTGCCATAAGGATGAATTAATTAATTCACAGGTAAAGAAGTGCAGCCCAGAGGAAAAGTGCGCCCCATTTGAAGAGGATTTTTGCTCAAAAGAAGGTGAAATCAAGGCTAAAAGCTTCCAATTTTGGCGCACAGGTTGAAGGAAGTTGATTTGTGTTTGGATAATTGTTTGCATAAGTGATACAGGTGCTCAGGTGAAGTTGGAAAAATTCATGTTCACTTTGCATGCAAATAAAACATCAATTTTTGGGGCAGTAGGCTTGAATAATGCAGATTTTTATGATTAAAATCCACTGTTCATGTTCCGGTTGCCATCTTTGTTTGAATTAATTGCAGGAATTCATTACAGGTGCTTTACAAAAGAAAATGAGCTTTAATCAATGTCCAATACATTGAATATATCCTCCGAATTTGAAGAATTATCTAGATCTGCACTTTTGATTTTGAAGAATTCGGACAAATAAGAAGAAAAAGAATTATTCAGACAAAGATAGACAAAGCCATGGCAAAGAGGGATGAAAAAGAAAGCACAACGGAGTCATGCATCACTTCCAAATTTGTAGACATAGGAGACACAGATCTAGGTCCGGAACCTCTTTCCGAATTGATTGATAGATCCAGAGCAGGAAAGACTTCACTCATGCGTGCAGTTAAAAGCAGTGGAATTATTCGAGTTGCAGCTTTTCCATACACAAAGACCCTAGTTGCCAGAGTTCATTATGGAGTGTGCTAGGTCTTACCATCCTTCATCCAGATCAGTGCGAGATGCTACGGGGAAAACAATAATTCGGTTGGACGCAGAGTTCATCAATTATTGTTTGAAGATTCCGCTCGAAAGGTGGTGACTTCCATTAGCATTTAGGATGCGCAGCACTTACATGTAAGACATCGTCTTTACCAGTGATATCATTGCTTTTACCGAGGAGGAAGTGGTCGGGATTGTTACTTCATATGTACGTAGATCGTTCTAGCAGAAAGTGCCTAATTCCCCTGGAAGGGTCTCTTCTGATGGTACAAAACAGAATTGATGGAGCCACTAAACCTTTCACGATGAATTCCATTAGCAGAGTGGTGGCACTGCAGTGGATATTTCGAGGTTCGGGCCAAGCTTGGAGGATGTGGAAGAGTGTATCAAGGTGTTGAATGAAGGATTGTTGCAATTCAGATGAAAAGGAAGCAGTGGCTAAAACAGATGGGAAGATGCTGAATTACATGTTCGACAAGTATATCCAGTATCAGAACAAAAAGAAGACATAAATGTTACAGCTGGCGTTACTTTTTCTATTCTTTCTTCTATTTTCACGTTTCCAGATGAAATTGTAAAACTTTAAAGTTATTGGTTTTGAAACCATTACTTAAAGTTATGTGGAATAATTCTATTAGTTAAGTGATACATGTGTCACTTAAAGAGAAGTTAGTGGAGGATGATTGCCAAATGTCATTTTTACTTGTTTATGTTTGATTCAGTTTAGTTTCCTATTTGTACTTTCTCTTCTACATTCTATAAGTAGGAGAAGAACCTCGGGTTAATGATCGAGAATTGTGTAAGCAGCATCCTTGTGTTCCGAGACTTTGTGCTTTGAAACCCTTGAGAGCCACTTGAAGGAAAGGAATATACGGGAGCAGATTTCGGAGAAGCGTGTCACTTGTGTATTGTGTTTCTTGCTTTTTATCTTAGATCTTTTAATAGATCTGTGTTATTTCGAGATCTAAATCTAGAATTACCTTTGTTTATAATTCGTGTTTATATCTATTGGTTTCTTATGTGCATGCAATCAACTCGCTATCTATTGATTGAGATGCACATCTTCCCCATTTCTTCCCGTGTTTATATAATTTTCTTCTTCCATAAATATTTCCTTTCTTTAAAACAATCGCTTACTTCATTTTGTAGAAGAACTCGCATAACTATGGTTTATGAATTGAACAGTTAAAGTAAAACCCCATATAAATACTAGCATACTTTAATTGACAAATCGACACGGGAGCCTCACCGGTAAATGAGGGAGATTTATGTCATGACCGCCTAGGTTTTGTGCTATGCAGAAAATCTAGCCAATAGTTTGTATTTCTTTCTTTAGTGTAAGCCTTAAAAGCGGGTATTAGAATATAAGGCTTATAATTTAGCATTAAGTGAATATTAGTTAAGTATCAACTAATAAATGGTCAGTAACCACTTTAACCATTTTGTAACCATCTCTTACATAATTGTTGTCCAAAACAACCTCCCCGGTTATTTGGACATTTTTTCATCCTCATACCGACTCGAAGCTTTAACATTTCAAAGTTACACGCACTCTGGTGGTTCCCTGCACAATTTGCTTGGTTGCGGTTCTTCGCGCTCCTCGCGCGCCCTTCCTCTTTCTTCTTTTTTGTTCTTCTATCTCTTTCAATTTCTCCTTCGTGCCTTCCTCTCGCGCACCCGCTTTCATTCTAAAGCAGCCTCACACACCCTTTTGAGCAACCCCGTAGACTTGCCCTCCAAATCGGCTAAGTCCCCGGCCCGCCTCTGCGCGCATGTCTTTCCTCTTGAGTTCCGCACATTCCCTTACACTCGCTCACTTCCTTGCCCGCATTCTTCCATTGTGCATTATGCCTTTGCACTTATGTATTGTGTTTTCCTTCCTACCTTGGTCCGCGCTCCCTTTCGTTTTCAATGATGCGTGTGCCTCGCTTGCATACTTGCACTTTACGAGATATTCATCTTTCCTCAACTTCTGTGCGCAACCCTTTCATGTGCTCGTCTTTTGCATTCTTCCACGCAGAGTCACCTGTGCCACTTGGCAACTGTTAGACTTGGGTGTGCTACACGCAACCTATCAAAGTGCACCAACCAGCTGGGCGCCGAATCTCGCAACAAACCAATGTGCGACACATGGCGAGAAACAAAAACAGTGAACAGTTTCCGAAGCTTGATCAATCGGTGCGCGCCACGTGTCATTGCGTGTTCACTTTGCACTGCAGACCTTCATATCGCAATAAATTTTGCTTTAGGGCTCGACGACACATGCATGTCCGGGTTTGCTTGAAAGTTGTTGACGTGGGTTACATGTTGGACTATTCAACCTCGGATTTTTGGCAAGATTTGGTTGGCGAAAAACAGGAAACACATATTAGGTCATTAATGCGAGACATCTAATCAATTGAACTACCGATTTTCTTCGATTTGGCCTTCTTCCTTCTCTACATGCCAAACAAACATGGGGAAGTCCATCTAACAACCCCGCCAATGGATTTGTAGGCATTTATTGTTGGTTGGTGGTCGAAGTTTGAATTCGAGTTTTCCTCTTCTTTTTCCTCTTCTCTCCTTCTATAAATTGAAGAGCATTGCTCATTGAAACAGATCCCTCTTTGTTGTAATGACACCATGCCAAAATGGTGGCCGACTTTCCATGAGTTTCGGACCTTCAACTTGGTCTCGCTTATGTATCCTCGCCTCTTGCCATGAATGTAATCGATCAGTGCATCCTTCACACAATAAAAATCGTGTTTCTCATTTTCGTTGTGTTTTGCTTCTCTATTCACGTTTTTGGCATGCCATGCGTTCCTCTTCCTTGCAGTTTTCATTTTCATGTGTTGTCGATGTGCGTGGAAGTCGGAGTCTGCGTGATTCTTTTCGTGGAGCATTTTTCCGCCCTCTCATCCACGTTTTCTCTTTTTCCTTCACTTTGAGAGAGTGATCGACTCTTTTGGTGCTATCACCGCCCCTTTTAGCCTAGGATTTCCCTTATGCATCTCCTTCTAACCCTGGTCCCTTGGAATGTCAGTTTAGGATTAGATAGCTTCATTTCCAGCATTAGGAGTAGTTTTAATTTGTAGAAATAGGTAGAGGAACCAACCTTCTCTCGGAGGTTTGTCTCAAGCGCGCAAGGTTCCACAACTTGGAAAGCAGTCTCATGTTGCCTCAACACCCCGGATTCATGCTGATCTCGGGATTGTTGAGCGAGTAATATATTGCTCTAAGGCGAAGGAACACAAATCTTTGTGCGTGCAGCAAAGGCGCACTTAAGGGCGTGGAAGAATAGTAGAATGAGTGCGCGCCAGAACACTTTGAATTCAGGACTTATCCGTTTTATGGATAAGGGCTATTTTTGGAGATAGCGTGCGGAGCACACAAAGACATGAAGACTTGCGGTCCACACAATGATATTTTGGGAACAAGTGACAACTGAGCGCCATGCATAGTTTAGGCTAATAATAGGATTTCTACTCAGAGTTAACTATAGGAAGTCTATTGTTAGAGCACTTGCATGTTGTGCATCCTATTGTAAAGGCGCATGGTTATTATTAGCATGTGACCTATTTTGAGAAGTGCATGGGCGGTGAAGGGCAAGTCCCCACCCCTATATATATGTATTGATTTGCACGGGTTAGTGTGGAAAACTATGGTAGAGTTATGTTGCTGGTTTTGTCGCGCGCATGACTCATGAAGATAATTATGTAATGTAAGAAGCTTTTGTGTTTTACAGTACTTAATACAATGGTTCATATTGACTGGATAATGGTGTTGAACATGACTGAATCTGATTCTTGCATGGTAAATCTTGTTATAGTCATTGTTTAGTTCATTCTATATCTATTCTAAGAACTAGATTTGGTTTATGCACTGTGTGTTGTTTACTATTGATAATGAATTTGGATATCTGTATGCACCATCACGCTAACATTCTGTTTAAGCAACTCTAAAGAGGGATCTCGGTGCCTTGGCGCGCTTTGGGTGAGTGGTCAGCTCTGGCTGAGTGATGTGTTGTGGTATCCCACTTCCGGGATCAATGGAAAATATGCAAACTAACAACTCTTCAATGCGTTACTCCACTGAAAACAGCGAACTACTTATACTAGTTGAGCAAATGACTCAATAAACCCGAGGGTAAGGGTTTAATGGCCTTTATCACACAAATAGTCTCCAGCTGAATTTAAAGATCAGATCTAAGCTTCTACTGCAACCACTGAAACAAGCAATGACACTGCTGAAATGAATACTGAAATTACTCTTAATATCTATACACAACGTTCAACCAGTCGTGACCCTTAGGGGTACAAATCCGGAGTTGATCCTTTCATTTGAATCACTGTAGTATTGATCTAATATTTCCTATATAGATCAATATAATGAACCTCAGACCCAATCAATTTTACTGTCAACAAAGATGATGCAACATACTTCAATCTCACATTACTCCTACTACCACAGTCGCTGTTGTAAGACTCCTAAAGATCATTAATCAAACCTTATTCAAGTTGTCACAGATCAGCAGCAAACAATCACCTAAATCACCTTGAAAGGAACTCAAAATCATGTGTCAAACCCAGTCATTGCATCCAGACATTAGAGGTACTCAACATGCATCGAAATTGATGTGAAAATCTATGTTTGCACATCGTAATAGCAATGCTAACAGTTTGCAGGTCCAAAGAAGCTAAAACATGCACTAAGATATTCAATCTTCACTCCCAACTGAGTCGCTATTAGGAAGATGAGCATAACAGTTTATTACACACCCAAACCCTGTCCTTAACACACCAATTTAAGTTGCTGTATCTAGCAAATGAAAACCAACAAGTTCGCTGAGCATAGAAGGGTCCCAAACATGCATTAGCATTCAATATTCATCCCTAAAGAAGTCGCTGTTTGATGGAAATGAAGGCAGATCACATTAATCCAAAACCGTACCTCATAAATAAGATTTACCTGACCAATTATTGCCCAAAACAAATCGCTGCCAGAGGAGATAACATCAGACAATACTGGATTGATCCATATTAAAAACAGTCCTCAATCTCCACAGAAGAAATCGCTGCAACACAGGAACTATTAACTATCACAATATCACTTATAAATCAAGTCGATTCACCTTGAAATAGCATAACCCTGTACCAATTTAGCAGGCAGAACAACCAGCCAATCGATTTATATTAAAAATGCATTTAACTCAGCCATATAAAAGTCGCTGTAACAAGGGCACAATAACCTGCAAAAATCTGATCGATCCACACCAAGTAATGCATGCAAAACAGTTCACAAAATACCATAAAAGAAGTCGCTAGGGTTTAGAGAACCAAACACCCAAATCGATTTGCAAAAACACTTACAAACCCGCTGCTACAGTGATGCTACAGTGACGTCGCTACAGTAAAAGGACAGATTTCACTTGCAAATTAAATCAAATGCTTGCCAAAGCCAAAAACATGGATCTAGCAAATAATCACTTCAATTGATTCTCAATAACCAGCTTGAAACAATCTCCCACGCAAGAGAGAGAGAGAAAGCATCAATGGGCATGCATCCCAACTCCAAGCATGGAGTATCAAAATAAGTTCATCATAGCATAATAATAATAATAACCCTAGCACTCCTTTTATAAGCAAGGAGGCACAAAATTCGAAAACCCTAGGAGAAGGAAAATATTAAATAAAAGCAGTTTGTTCTCCCTAGGTGTGGCGTCCCCTTTTCAAAGGGTGATTTTAACAATAAAAGCCACCTAAAATTTATTTAATTAATTCCCCATTTAATTTTTATATTTTTGGGAATTAAATTAAATAATCTTCATAATTAAATAATTAAATAATTATTGCTCCAGGCAATAATATTTAATTATTTAATAAAAATGTTCCCTTGCACATCCCGAAGCCCACGGGGACGTATAGGCTAAGGGTCTTTAGAAATGGGGACATTACATGTGCCAAGCGCGCTGGGTCATTTATGTAAATTCGGGCCGCATCATTGGTTCGATTGTTGGGACCTCTTTCTTAGTCAATTGTTTTCAGGATGTTGTGTGATGAAGACGTATCGGTTGACCTTGGCAAGTGTTGAGGAGTGGATAATAGATATGGAAGAAAAGTACGCTTTGAGATTCAACACTGGATTTGGGTTTGACACATGTGCGTGGATGAAGCGAGAATATGTATTCGCTTATATGAGAGCTTCTTTGCTATCTTCCCAATAGTGCTATACGAGTGGTTGGTTGCTTACACGTTTAAAAGGAATTGGAGGTTTCGCACACTTGTCTCGACGCAAGAAGAATTTTAGACCCCCTTTGATGCCGATTAGATTTGGACATGCGTTGTGGACACTTGGTTCCATGGTGTTCTGTATAGCTATATTATGGAGTACTCAATTTTCACTTATTCTTCCCTAGAGGTAGCTATATTATGGTGTAGGGGAATCTATCTACAAGGCATTCCACTGGCGATCAAAATCTTGTTGGTTACCTTGAATTTGGAAGAGAAGCTGATGGCTAGCTAAACCCCACCATGCGCGAGGGCAGGAGCAGGTGTGGTGAAGGATGGCGGACCTAGCGACGGAGAGGCAAAGAGAAATAATGCGGCTTAAGTACAATGAGGCGCGCGAGAGGGATTTAGGGAAGAAACGCGAGATTGCAGAATGGATGGCGTTGAGGAGAGAGATGGCTCGTGAAGGATTTAGAGCTCACACAGAGGACGTGGAGCCAGAGCATATGGAACTCCTCCATTTGGGCAAACATGACAGGGAACCCTCATCGGCGTCATATGAGAGCGTGCCAATAGAGACAACTTGGACCGCACGCGCGCATCTGAATCTACTTGCAACCTAGCCCTTGCGCTTGGTTTTCCAATTTCTAGTACAAGTAGTTAGCAAGCTAGTTTGGGTAGTAGAGTAAGAAGAGGTAGAGTTGACTTATCAAAGCAAGTTCACGGGTGAATCATATATCAAGTGCATTTATGGTCGGGCAAACATCTTACCAAGTTATTGGAGGACCAGTTGGAGGAACTTTTTTAGGCGTGTCATCGGCACAGAACACGTGCACGCAAAATTTTGGATTCACATCGGGAGTAGCGAACTTCGTAGACTATAGGAGTTTAGTTTAGCACCACTGTTGGGACACAGGGCGGTGCATCCTCTCGGTTCAATTCTGCCATAGGTGGAGGATCAGGTGGAATAGGTGGCTCTGGATTTGGCGGGTTTGGTGGATCTAGGGGTAGAGTCATTGTTTATCAACCAATTTTGACTGCGCAAAATTGTCAAAAAAGACAATTAAATAATTAAAAATGAGAAAATTTTGAAAAGTATTACTTTGCATGGTTCATTGGACTCCTTGCGATCGTCTTATTTTTGTGATCGTTTCGGTCTTCGTTTCGTGATTTTCGGGCAAGAACTCTTCCCGCCAGGCTATAAAACGCATTAAAATACATTAAAATAATTAATTAATATTTAATTAATTAATTGCTCCTTGTTTGATTAAATTAATCACTTAAGGAGTATTTAATTAAATAAATATAAATTAAGATTCATCCGACAAGTTTTGGTGCCGGGGAAGTTAGCTTTTGTTTCCAACTGCCGGGTTGGCATCCCAAACCCGGATTTCCACTTTCCTGGCAATTTCCTTCAAATTTCCCGCACGCGGGTTTTCCTTTGCCAATTGCCAAATCATGGATTGGCAAACGGGCATAAAATTCCCCAATTTCCCACATGGGGAAATTGGACGGGGATTGCCAACCCATTTTGCCATTCCCGTTGGCAATTGCCCGTTACTTTTCCCATTTCCCCTGGCAGTTAAGCCACTACCCGGGATGAGAGGAAGTCGAATTAATCCTCGTAACTTCCTCCATCAAACCCGGTGGAAAAAGTCAGAAAGAGAAAATATTTTGTTTGACATTATGTAAGAGAAACCCACGCCATTGTGAGCAAAAGAAATTAGTCACAGCAAAAGAAAGAAGAATTAAGGCAAATATATGCGCATTGTTTTAAAGACAAAGTTTTAAGAGAAAACGTGAACAGTGCGTGAAAGAGACAAAGAAGGCGGGGAAGAGCCAAACGTGCACAAAGGCGCGAAGAGACAAAGAAAGACAAAGTTTTAAGAGCAAACGTGAACAGTGCGCGCCCAGCCATAAAACCCACGCGCCCAGGGACAGGACGCGCACAGTCTGGGGAATGTTGAATGTTATTCATCTTGTGCGTGAACAGTGCGCGCCCAGCAAGAAAAACCCACGCGCCCAGCAATAAAACCCACGCGCCAGAGTCAATGACGCACACAGTCTGGGGAATGTTGAATGTTATTCATCTTGTTCAATAACAGTGCGCGCTGCTTAAGAAACTTGCTCCTGAAAGCTACAGGCCATCCTACAACAATGACCACAGTCAGCTATAGTAGAAGAACGAGATAAAGGTTTAGTTGAGTTGACTCGCCTTTTCATTTTGGAAAGTCACTTCCAACAAGCAGATCGACCAACTATTTTGTTATCTGCTCAGTACCGAATACATCCTCAAATTCGGGATTTTCCTTCAAAACGTTTTTATCAAAATCGATTAAGTGACAGAGTGTTAACAGGAGACCTGATGAAGGTTATTACGGCGCAGAATGAAACGATTCATACTGTTCAGCATTTCATTTATTCTTTTCCCCTAGAAATGAATTGAATGTGAAAGCCAACTCTGAAAATACCTGCTTGGCCGTTTCGTGTACTACATCCTTGTTACTTGTAAATGATCTCTTTAAGAAACTCTAAAGGGCAATAGGCAATATTTATACCCGTCCATTATGTACATCCAATCAGGCAATAAAAAGTATTCTTTTACCAGGTTCAGAGAAACTTGTTTGCAGAATCCACTGCCGAAATACCGAGGGACAGCAAAGCAAGAATCAGTCTTAAGGGTGTCTCTCGACATGCCGAGGTCTTGAACCTGGGTCATCATCATGGCAGCATTAGGTCTTTATTGGTAATGGCATTTTCTCATCGTTTGAAAGGGACAATTGTGCTTATTATGGCAAAGCCAAAACATTCTTACTACAAGTGTTATATAATAAGGAAGAACCATGAGCATTGTGGTAAAACCATTCTTTTCAATGCATGAGCTCGTAATCAAGCTAGGAGTGATATGATTGAAGGCTCATTTGTGAGTTGAGTCGTCTAAACACCTAAGTGAAGAAGGAGCACATCTCGAGAATTTCTCATTCCAGTCATCATTCGTCTTTGCATGATTGCCCTAATTCTTCAGGCCTAATCAACAACACAACACTATAATTCAAAGCATTGGTTCATCATGCAAGCACCGTAATCTATATCACACAATTTCTAGAGGTGGAACTCGTTGATGAAGTACCTCAAAATATACCAGCCCAACTTGTGGAAGTAGTCACAACTTCTCAACCAAAAGTTGATGATCCGGTTCTTTCACTGCCTGCATTTGAAGAATCATCACAAATGGAGAAAATGGCGACAACATCTTTCTCACAACAAGAAGATCCAATTTCAGCAACACCCAAAGGTGATCCCCTTCAGCGTGATGAAGATCAATTCCCAATGAACACGAGAACCATGTACAATGAGGTACTTGGAGAGGTTCCCACCTGGCTACATGATACCCTGAAGAATTGAAAGAGGGTCATCAAGCCAATAGTGATAAACTTGGAAGCGATTGCGTAAATGTTAGAATCCATCACTCCAAAAAGACCAAATACTACGCTAAGGTGTGTGTCAACGAATTCATAAATCACTTCGATGATTTTTCAACACCACTCGTTCACAATGGGGAAAAGGAGATGGATTTCCAAGACTCTGAAGTCTCACAAATTCCGCTCGGGAGATCAACACTTTGGGATGGTGACAAAGAAAAAGGACATAACTCCAGGCAGTGAATCGCAAACTTGGCTATTGAAGATCTTCCCAATGGCGAAAGACCAGAAGCTGGATTCTGATAAACTAAGGTGGCGTAACGACTACGGTCTCGTGACAAATGAATAATTCACCATGGAAAGGTACTTTGAGCATGTGGAGAATTGTGAATATGAATACGAATGAAGACAAATCTTCTCACACCAGGATATTGCTCAGATAGAGGGGTGGATGAATTGCTCAAGTTTCAAACTCAGCACTCTTTTCATTTGGAGGATTGCAGAGCACAGTCAATGAGTTCATTCCCGTACGATCGGGATAGGCGGACTCTTGGCCCAATGGATAAGGCACTGATCTTAGGTGTCTTGATCTAGGTGGCACATTGCTGACTAGGATGTCTACGTGTGCATACAAGTCATTTAAGTGGGGTCCACATGTACCCATTTCTTTTATTTATGTATTTTTCCTTAAATGACCTTTTAACTTAAGTGGTTTCTATTTTTAGTCACTTTTTAAAAGTTGGTTAGAAAAAGTCAAAGGTCACTTAAGTGCCTTATTTAATGATCATATTAAACCCTAACTACTTTGTAACCAACTTTTGGGTTATAAAAGGAAGTGAGGGGCTCATTTGTAAGGGTGACTTTGAGAGAGGAGAAGAAGATACTTTTGTGCAAGCTTTGTTTTCAGAAGAAACTTTGTGTTCTTTGTGAAAAACATTTTGGAGTTAATGGAATAAGAACTTTGTGTCTCATTCATTGTCTCTGGTAACATTTGGTGTTCTTATGTTCATTAGATGTTAGGTGTTTAAATCTTGCGTGCAAATATTATCTTTGATCTTATTGTCAACATTAGTAATCAGTTGTTCTAGTTCACAGTGATCAAGCTCTGACTATCTACTTGCTCATGTGTGTTCCCTTTTGCATGTTCTTGTTTGGCTAACTCAAACTCCGTTTTATTTGTGTTGGTTATTCATCTTTTCTCTTCATGCAATATTAGGCTCTGTTTTTACCTAACTCTTGCATGTTCTTTCAGTCCATTCCATTCCACTCCTTTCTTTCATTTCATTCCATTTCCTTCATTCACTTTTCTTCCATTGATGTTCCAAAACACCCCCCACATACAATTTTGAATGTACAGATGTAAATACAGTTTTGGTTTTCAATAAAGGCAGCCTCACCTTCATTGAGGAGGGACTTCGTTCCCACACTGTTGCATGTCATTTGCATGCGTGCAAATCCATATGCTAACAAGAGGCAACACAAGAGGTTCTAGATCCTGGTGGGCATGGTCCTCACTTGTAGACTCGTAGGAGTTTAGTTTAGCACCACTTTGTTGGGACACAGGCGGTGCATCCTCTCGGTTCAATTCCCGCCACAGGTGGAGGATCGTGGGGAATAGGTGGCTCGGGATCCGGCAGATCTCGGGGTGGAGGAAACACGGGAGGTTCGGATCCGGTGGGCATGGTCCTCACTTGCCCCGAGAATATTTACATAGATATGTCACTTCGTCTCCCGAGTATAGGGGAATAGAAGATGTTGGCCGAGCATGTGCATATGTGTGAGATACGATGGCGCGTAAAAGGAATTACACTTGAGAACATAATGCTAGTCGACGGAACTACGTTGCAGGGACGGGCGTACAGTTGGTACAAAAAGTTTGACCTTGATCAGACTTGTGTGGATTATACAACGTCACAGGATTCTTTCATTAAGGCATTTTATATACCTGAGTTCGAGCAGAAAAGTATAAGCGCGCTCAAGGACATCAAGCATGGCACTACTGAGAGTGTCCAGGGAATATGATGCTCGTTTCAAAACACTCTTGTCTAAACTATCATATGATATCCATGCAAGTCAAAGCATGCACAGTGGTTCGTCGGAGGCTTGATTACACTTTTTAGGAGGGCGCTCTCACATAAGACTTATATAGACCTACACGAGGTACTTAAAGCACTCTGCTGCTACCGAGGCAATTAAGAGCATGAACCGGAGTGAGCCCATTCTTGGAAGCTCAGATTGTAGCAATGGCAAAGTAGTTGGAGAAACTATCAGCCAATACAACACATGAGACACGTAGTGGAATTTGGTGCATCAGATTGTGAAGTAGAGGGGCATACTAAAGATAATTGTCCTTGCAGATCGGTGCGCTCTTTATTCTTGGAATGCGAGATATGTCATTTGGAGAGATATGTCATTTGGACCATGATGCAAGCCACTATCCATTATTGCAACGTGCGGTAAGAAAGAATGTGTCTTGTTATTGAAAAATTTGGCGGTCCATGACTCACAATACAGAAGATTGTAGGTTGATTGATCCGATCCATGATGCCATTGATATTGGTGTACGGCAGGACATGGGTTTTGAATAACTCTAAAGATAAAGGTGAGCGACATGATCATGATCACGCTCAAAGGCGCTATGATCTAAATGAAGGGCACTTTGAGGGAGGTTGTGGTAGAGGTCGAGGATATTGTGGTGGATTCAAAGGTCAAGGCGCGGCGGTGGACGAAGTGAGTTCCCTCGTGGAATATGCTATACGTGCGGACCCCCGACCATTACAGTGCAAATGCCCTAAGAACATTACTTGTTCTTTTTGCGGAAAGAATCATAACTATAAAGAGTGCCTGGACTTTTATGAGCACCGAGCAAGAAGCACAAACAGGAGAACAAGGGCATAGGGATGGTTAGGATACAACGCGTCATGGAAAACCAATGGATGTCGAAGTTAGCACTGGATCCTGAGGTAGTACCTGTGAAGATTACTACACGCGTTGAGGCTGCGCATGCTAGAGAAACGCTGCAACAGAAGCCTACCATCACTAAGGAGGAGGTTTTACATGCAAAATATCCAGACCCTACACATCAGAAGGAGGTTTATCAACCATGGAGGTACTCAGAAATCTGTAGGGTGAAATACAGTGTTTAAAGGAACAGTCACAAAAGTTGGAACAAAAGAAGGCAGTTGAGACTTTCTAATCAGATGTTGATGATCTGAAGGAAGTATGCAAGATGTTGCATCAGAGAACATTATTCCATTACTAGGGAGCTGGTTGAAAGGAAATACTCCACATACTGGTATTGAGACCGGACGACAGATTTTGCATGCTAATCTCCCTCCCCATAGCTTGGATTATGACAAGGAGATCACTTTGAATGTTGTTGTAGATGGATGGCTTTTGAGCAATATTTTGATTGACACAAGCACGGAAGTGAATGTACTTACCTTAGATCATAGTTACGCGGGGACGCGTCCCCCCCATTTTTAACACGTTCGGGACGTTGTGGGGATGTGGGGACATGACGGAAACGCTTTTCCCTATGTTTCCTAAGTGCACACTTGGTGGGAAACGTCCCGGGATGGTCGGAGAGGGGATGAAACGTCTTGGGGACATGGGGGATGTGGGGGGACGTCGGGGTCGTCTGGACATCCCGACGACCCCCATTTGTTTTGCCGGTTTTTTAAATAAAAGAACACACTTTTAAGACTCAAAACTTTTTTTTTAATTGTAAATCACTTACAACATAAAATTAACATTCCTAACCTAACCCTAACCCTAAAAGTGCTATTTTATGTTATAAATTTACATTATGGGCTCATTTCATATTCACACCAAGCAAGAGCAAGAGCAAGAGCGGGGAGGGAGAGCAAGAGCAAGAGGGAACAAGAGGTATTTATAATTTTATTTGCTTACAATACTTGTTAAAGTTTTTTTTTTAAAATTTAGATTATATTTGCATTTGTTAGGGGCTGTTTTTTAGCATTTGCATCTACATTCACAATGTAATCATGCATATAGTTTGTAGGATTTAAAAAATGCATATGGCATAGGGTTTTAAATTTTAATTACATTTTTATTTCTAGTTTAAAATTTATATTATGTTTGCATTTTTTAGGGGTTGTTTTTTAGCATTTGCATCTACATTCATAATGCAATCATGCATATAGTTTGTGGGATTTTAAAAAATGCATCTTGCATAGGGTTTGATTGTAAAATTTAAAATTTAAATGGTTATGCTTTTTTTTAATTACATTTTATTTCTTGTTTAAAATTTATATTATATTTGCATTTTTAGGGGTTGTTTTTTAGCATTTGCATCTACATTCACAATATAATCACGCATATAGTTTGTACGATTTAAAAAATGCATATTGGCTACGTTTTTTAAAATTAATTCATTACATAATCAATCAATCATATAGTTATGGTTCTTTTTAATTCATTGCAGTAATCATCACCATGAGTTCTTTTGAGTATGAGTCTGAATCAGAGCAGGAGAGGGTTGAACGAGAAGTTGAGATAGGTGGCCGTGGAAGAGTTGGTGATGCCACAATGGGGGAGAGTGGAGAAGGGACACAAAATGTAGTGGCAGCGGCAACTGGTAGTTCAGTTGGTAGTGCTACCAATTGCCCCTCTCAAATGTTGTCCAAATTTGCCATTGGACCATTTGATAAGAAGAAGCCATTGCAACAATTTGCCCAAATAATTGATAACCCCAAGTCTGGAGGGGGGAGCAAAGTATGGAAGTGCAACATATGTGCATTGACTTGGCATGGCAATATCACTAGGACCAATGCACACTTGTTGCACCTTACAGGAAGGGGGTTGACACTTGTAAGGGTCTTTCACTAGAGCAGAGAGTCGAGATGGTGATAATCTTCAATGGAAATACCATGGACAATGTGCCAGAAGTTCGTGGTTCTACGGCTAACACTCCAATGACTCCATTGAGTGCTCATAGGACTAACAAACATGGTAATACTCTGGCTGGTTCTAGTTTTGGAGTGTCAGAAGTGGAAAGCAGAGGGAAGAGAAAGGCCGTGGGGGCAGCCCCAAATTCAGTTGTTGACATGTTTGATTCAAAGGCAAGGGAAGAGGCAGATGATGCTATTGGGAAATTTTTCTATCTTGTTGGGATTCCATTTAATGCCGCTCGCTTTCCTTATTACAAGGAGGCTATGGCTAAGGTTAAAGCAGTGTACAAGTTATGTGCCTCCCGGAGACACAAACTCTCAGACAACAATCTTGGATAGAAACTATTCCAAGGTTAATCGTGGATTGAGGAGATGAAGGTGACATGGGTGTCACATGGATGCAACATTATCATGGATGGGTGGACGGATATTAGACACCGTCCTCTCATCAATATCATTGTCTCTTGCAAAGATGGACCGTATTTCTTGAGAGCAATTGATTGTTTTGGGAATCAAAATGATGCCGAGTTCGTGTATCAGATTTTGAAGAATGCCATTGAGGAGGTTGGACCTTCAAATGTTGTACAGGTTGTCATAGATGCAACTTTTGTGTGCAAAGCGAGAGCAAGTTAATGGAGCGGGAATATAGGCATATTTATTGGACTCCATGTTGTGTGCATGCCATGAGCAATGCACCTTTGAAAGACATAGGGAAGATTCAGTGGGTCAACCGAGATAGTGGCCCGAGGCCGGGACGTGAAGAAGTTCATATGTAATCACCACACATCATTGGCACTTTTTCGAAGAAGGAATTTTGAAACTAGTTGACACCCGCTTTGCATCCTATTTTATTTTGTTAGAGAGGATGTCCGAGTTCGCAAGAGCCCCCGCAAATTATGATTATGACTCAGGATTGGACTAGGTGGCGTGAGTCCAAGACAGATCAAGGAAAAAGAGTGAAGGAAGTGGTGATGCGAGAAACATTTTGGGTTGATATGAAATACATCATATCAATCATAGCTCCAAATTTTAGTGTGATCAAATATGGGTATTCTAACAACGCCAATCTTGGTGAGATCTATGAGTGCATTCACAACATGCTTGGGAAAATGAAGGCAACTATTCGGGTGAGGGACCCCACCTGTGGAGTTCCCTAATGAACATATACAACCCATTATTCAGCGGAGATGGGAGAAGTTGAACACTCCTCTTCATATGGCTGCGTATGCACTGAATCCCAAATGATATGTGGAGAGGCCCGGGTAGAGTTATCCCATTGGATGATGATGAGGTGAAGAAGGGCCTTATGAAGGCCTTTAAAATAATGGACACTCCATAGGAGGCTTCACTGATCAGTTGGAGTGGCCCGACTTCATCAATTGGATGGGTACAAAACATCAAAGCAAAGGTAGATAGGGTAACAATAGCACAAGAGAAGCCAGTGAGTTAGTGGCGACTATATGGGCTTCCAGGACTGCTGCGACCACTTGCCATTCGCGTCCTTTCCCAGGTTTCTAGCTCCTTTGCCTCTATGAGGAATTGGTCTACATATGGTTGGATACACTCTGTTAAGAGGAATAGGATTACATCTACGAGAGCGGAGAAGCTTGTAGCTGTACATAGTGCTTTGCGTCTTATGGATCGCAAGACACCTGAGTACAAACAAACCCCAACATTACGGTGGGATGTAGATCCCGAGGAGTCGAGGCAGGTTGAGGAGGACAATACTGTGCAACAGGGATTGATTGTAGGATGAGGATGCTAGTACTAGCGAGGAGTTCATGGATTTGCTTGACGTTGATTTTGATTTTTAGGTTGATACTTGTAGTTGTCCGCTTTTTTTGTAATATGTGCAATAGACAATTGTTGGTGTATTTGGCTATGAGATTAATGATATGAATATCAACTATTGTCACTTGATCAATTGTAATTTAGAATGGTTTTACATTTATATTTTATAATATATTTGAAATTTCAGCTTGTCTCAAATTCAAAATTCAAATATGTATTATGAATTTTCGATTTATGACATTAACATATTGATATTATCATATTATAGTATTAAGGAATGTATTTGATGTTTATGAGTTCAAGTTTCACCTTATTTAAATCTCAAATGGTTTTATTTCAGCTTATTTATATAATTTAGTCACTATATCTTTATATTTTAAATATTTATATATTTTTTAATTAGCCGTCCCCCTGCTGTCCCCAAAATTTAGAATTTTTTTTGCTTTCTCGGAAACCTCGTGCCGCTGTCCGCCGTCCCCGTCTCGGGGAACTATGCCTTAGATGCATGGGTTCGAGATGGGTAGACCTCCATTGCAACCATCTTCCAATGTACTGTATATGGCAAATCGGAGTAAGGCCACGCCTATTGGAGTATTGAAGGATTTATCTATTACTATACGGGGGCCAAGTTCACTAGGGACTCGAGGTATTAGCGTTTGTATAAGGCACAAGTTCCCAACTCTACTTGGGTGCCCTTCGTGCTATGTAAATAATGTTGATCTACGGTTCGATAAGGGATATATCAGTTTCGAGAACAAGGAAGAACGAGTTATTATCCCTTTGACAGATGGGAAATCTGCACCTTATGTTGAGCCCTTAAGTGAAGAAGACCTGAACATAATTTATGTATGCACCATTCGAGATCCGAGAAGCACTTGAGCCATCTAAGGAAGGAATCCTCCAGTGGGATGATGCACAGTCCATCAGTAATACTACAAGTATTGCCTGTGACAATTGGGCACATGACACTTATGAGATGGTTGGGCGTGAAGTAAGAAGCGCATCTGTGCGCGTAAGCATGCAGCCTTGTGTTAGGAGGTTAGGCAAAAACCCTGTACCCCATACATTAGCGAAGGAAACCCTGAGGTATTCCTGTGAGCCATGGAAGTACAGTGGAAGGATCAAGTGGACAGAAGGAATATGTTAGTGTATACCCTGTGCGAGACAACATCGCTACTGGTGGATGGTTCATAGAGATAATCTCATAGAATGGAGAGAAGTTAGAATTGCTCTATCGCCCGGTTTTTGAAGCAATGCACCTACTCAAATATGTGAATATCATTGTAATAATCCCGATCAACACCACGTTCAAGAGTGTGAGAGACTCGGACATAGGGGCAGGAAGCTTTACCACTTTCGTTGTGGGTGCACAAATTTTATTTCACCTTGAGAGGTGCGCGCAGGCCAGGTATGTTTATGCGGAGCTGCATAGGGAGACTAGAAATTGGCAAGACGACTACAAGGATAATCCAGACTTTTGAGTACTTCTCCACTAAACCTCTCACGGTGAAAGAGGCATTACAGGTTATTAAGCAATTTACTATGGGTGATAATGCAAAGGCTGAAAAACTCATTCAGAGTTATTTGGTGAGTCGACCTAGAAGCGTTTTTGACGAAGTAGATGAGACAAACATAGAATCGCTTGTGTGCGTTTCCTAGAGAAGGAGAAAGGAAAGATGGTACGTATTGTGGATGATGAAGAAGTAGAGAAATTGGACATAGATCATTCGGAGGGTACGCACGAGGTCTTAGACAGTGTAGATGAGAAAGCGCGCGCCACCGTGAACCTATGAAGACGAAGAAAGTGAATATTGGCACGAGATGTTAAACCTAAGGAGACCATAATTGGAGATTATTGGTCCGATTCGAAGTGGCTAAGATAATTGAGCTACTACGCGGTTTCCGAGGACTTGTTTTCAGAGCTACCTTGAGTCTAAAGGGGTGCATGAATCTTTGGGCGAGATGAAAATTAATTTAAAGGAAGGTGTGCACTTGGTTAGGAAGATACCTTATAGGATGAACCCTAACCTGCGCGTAAAAGTTAAAGAAGAAATAGACAAGATGTTGGAATTTGGCATTATTGAGCCCATAGAGGAATCAGAGTGGGTCATCCCTATGGTAATCAGCATAAAGAAAGATGGAAGAATCAAGATTTGTGTGGACTACAGGGAGCTGAATGTTGCATGTGTGATTGATCCTTTCCCTACACCATTCACTGAGGAAATATTGGAAGGCGTTGTAGGGCGCGAAATTTACTCTTTTACAGATGGATTCTCTGGATATCATCAAGTAAGAATTGCTAAGGAGGATCAAGAGAAGACAACTTTCACCACTGAATGGGGAAGTTTCGCATACACAAGTGATGCCCTTTGGATTGAAGAACGCGCTTGCAGTATTTTCGCGCATTCCGAGGATTTTATTCACAAGTTCTTGCGCAGTTTACTTGGATGATTGGACCGTGTATGGGCTTATCAAGGATCATTGTGACAATTTGTGGTTAATGTTTGAGAGGTGCAAACAGTTAAACATCTCTTTAAATATCAAGAAGTGCGTATTTGCTACACCTTTTGGAACTCTGCTAGGGCATATCATCTGCAAGGAAGGTTTGTTAGTAGATCTAACTAAGGTTGCAGTCATTTTAGGCTTGGAGGAACCCACCAGTTAAAGTGAGGTGCGCAGATTCTTGGGCCACATAGGGTATTACAAAAAATTTATCAAAGGATATGCTAAGTATGTCGCGCCCTTGGAGGAGTTATTAAATGGTAAAGGGAAGTTATTGGGGTTGAATTGCAGCAACGCGCATTCGAAGCCAAGGAGAGGCTTACTATGACGCCTAATTTATGTTTCCCTTAATGGAATCTACCCTTTCACATACATGTGGACACCTCTAGCATGGCCATTTGCGCAGATTCTAGCTCAGCACTGGAGAAGGTATTGTAGATCATCCTATTTGTTTTGCTAGTAGAAATTTGACTCTATAGAACAGAATTATACAAATACGGAGCGCGAAGCTTTGTTAATGATCTACTCACGCATAAGTTCGACAAGACTTGTTAAGAACACCTTTTGTGTTCTATACGAGATCACATGGCATTGAAATACTTGGTAAATAAGCCCGTTTTATAGGGATGCATATCTTGACGGGTACTATTATTCCAAGAGTTTGACTTTACTGATTGTGGTAAAGCCAAGTAAAAGTAATTTTGGCCCAGACCATTTATCAAGGATTCAATCAGGAGAGGACGCGTAGAGTATTCAAGATATAATGCCGATGCGAATTATACACGTTAAACCGCCCGCCCTCGGAATTAGAGGACATTGCTGTTTTTTTACACATGGGTATGGCATTAGAAGGGATGAAAGCCTTGGAAAAGAAACAACTTACAATTCGCGCCGCACCTTTTATGTTGATCAGTGGGGAATTATATAAACTAGGCCGAGATGAAGTATTGCACCGGTGTGTACTTGCAAGAGGACACTATGCAGGTGACACCACCGCGTGCAAGATTCTACTCGTTGGTTTATGGTAGGAAACCTTATACAAGGATTGCAAGGAGTATTGTAAGGCGTGTGATCATTGTTAGCGCCTTGGCAAACATGGGCAGAGAGATGAAATGCCTTTGAGGCCTATTTCTAGTGCAGAGCCTTTTGAAAACTGGGCAATAGACCTTGTGGGTCTTATTTCCCACCACGTGCGTAATCGAATCGCGCTACATCATCACTTGTACATATTATCTTACAGGGTGGGCGGAAGCAACACCTACAAAGGATTGTACAATGTCTACAACAACAAGGTTCTTGTGGGGAAGTATTCTTACCAGGTGTGGATGCCCTTTGAGTTTGACAAGTGATAGGTGCATTCATTTCCTAAATGCGACAATCAGGATATTATTGGATGAATTTATGGTCGCACACCACAAGACAACACCTTATCACCCCTCAGGCAAATGGGACTGCTGAGGCGTTCAACAAGATATTGAGCCATACTTGACAAAGATTTGCGATGTTGGAAGGACAAACTGGGATGATAAAGTCTGTGTTGTACTTTGGGCATATAAAACAACCTATAAACGGTTGAATAAGGCAACACCCTTTCAGTTGGTGTATGGCGCAGAAGCAGTTCTTCCCATGGAATTCGTGTTACCTTCTTTGCGTATTGCGCGCACGGGAGGTCTAGCTGATGAGCAAGCATTGGAAGAAAGAATTGACAAGTTGATACAACTGGATGAAAGGTGCGCCATAAAGACGTTGGAGTGAGAAGCAACAAAAAGCTAGGCAGAAGGCATGGCACGATAGGCACATCAAGGATAGGAAGCTTGAGGTTGGGTAGATGGTACTTCTTTATGATTCAAAGTTTTTGCGCCACCCAGGCAAGTTTAAGGTGCATTGGTTGGGACCATATGTTATCACTCATATACTTGAGTCAGGCGCTTGCCAGTTAGAGGCGCTTGATGGAACATGGTTACCCAGTTACTTCAATAGGAGTAGGCTAAATCCTTACTATAAATAAGCCTTTTTGGTGTTTGTAATAAGGCAATATTAGAAGGCATGGCACGACAGGTTTATCAAGGATAGGAAGCTTGAGGTTGGGCGAGATGTTACTTCTTTATGATTCAAAGTTTTTGCGCCACCCAATGTAAGCTTAAGGTGCATTGGTTGGGACCATATGTTATCACTCATATACTTGAGTTAGGTGCTTGCGATTATAGGCGCTTGATGGAACACAATTACTTAATGGGAGTAAGTGAAGCCTACTATAAATAAGCGTTCTTGGTGTTTGTAATAAGGCAGTATTGCCATTTAGATTAGATTTCCCTTATTGTATTTCCTTTAATGTGTTTCCTTCTTCGTTGTTATGCTTTGTCAATTTAGTTCAGTGTTTTGTGTAATAAGCACGCTTGCGCGCCAGAAGCTGATTGCAATTTGAAGTGATTTTATGTGCAGAGGACTGCACATACCCTTAGTGTGGGGTGGTTGTCATTCAAAGATGGGTATGCATAAAGAAAAATACTGGTGCGAGGTGATTTCTCTTGATAGAAAGTGCAGATGGTATGGAAAGGTGTTGTTAGAAAGAAAATTGCTCCTAAAAGAAGATCATAGTTGAAGAAATGCCTAGTATAATGCGAGGTAAGTTCATGGGGTGTGGAAACTACTTAAGAGAAGGTACAATGGCGAGGTACTTTGGCGCATGAAAGTGCGCGAAAGGAGATCTGTGGCCAAAACGTAGAAAGGCACGCCTATTTGGAAGGTTATGTCTAGGGCGTGTAGGTGTATCGCGCAAAAATGCTTCAAAATGTTTAATTAATGAGATGATCGGTGGTAGGTGGAGGAGCAATAAATGCCATAACTTTTTCCAAATCTATATAAGGACGTGATGCGGGTTCATTTTTACCTTTGCGATTACAAGTTTTCGAGCGAGTTGTTTGCGACCGAGCTATGCGAGACGCGTCGAGGTGCAAAGAGCTTTAAAACCGGTGAGGAGAGTGGATTTGTGCACGAAATTGGCTTACGTCCCCATTGGAGAAGGGTTTGAGCGAAGCAAAAGTGTACAAATAAGAGAAATAAGGCGCCAAGGTTTGAGAAGAAGCTAGGGCATGCGGTTTCGAGCTAGGGCACGGGAGTTTGTCGACAAAGGTAAAAGATGCACCCTTGTTTTACCATGACACCAAGGAAAGCTCTGGAGCAGAACAAAGGGAAGAAGAAGGTAGAAATCGAGGTGGAGATCGAGGATGCCCCGGAAGCGAGTTTTTAGAAATGCAAGGTACCAGAGGACGTAATTATAGGACGTGAATGGGATTCTCACGTTCGCAGGAGCAAGGTAAGCGACTACAATCATTGCACGATTGACAACAAGGAAGAATTGGACGTGCTTTTAAGCGAAAAAAAGATAAACAAGCGCATAGTCGATGACATGGTTGTTTCGATGATCTTTGGAGAGAAATTGTTGAAGAAGGTAGGGGTCCTGACTCTATGAACTCCCTTACTTTGGAAAACTAGAGAAACTATACCAATGGCTTATGAGCAGAGTCCACGAGGACTTCTTTTATTTTTTGGGTGGCAGATGAGGATCACCGTGCCCTTAATTGTCAAGCTTGATAGGTTTAAAGGGAACAGGGACAAAGATTACCAGTGACTTATCTGACAAAGAAGCTATTTTGGCCACCCGCAAGGAGCTGGGTTACTCAAAGGGTCTGCGCGGAATGGATATTTACAAGTTAAGGAAGTACCATGTGGTACAGGGCCGCGCACTTACTCACCAAGTTGAATGATCAGGAGAGATGGTCACAAGTGAACACCATGTGGCTACATATTGCTAAGAAGATATCATAGGGGAAGTTTACAACTTGGCGGGATACATAGCAGATACCATCATTGAAGAAGCGCGCAAAGGTGAGAAGATAAGCTTTGGTGCCATTTTGTTATCTCTTGTTTTTGTTGAAATTGGAGTGCCGATGGGCCAAAGAACAAGATTTGGGAGTATCCTATAGAGAATAAGTCTCTAGCAGAGAGGTTTGAGAAGTATTTATGTGAGGGATCTATGAGTGGCCCGTTCAGGCAAAGGGTAGAGATGTGGTATGATAGACTTTGTGTGGCTTTCGAAGAGGAGTGGAGAATTCCTAAGGAGCTGCCATTAGTAGTTGGGAAGATACAATTTGTTGTGTACCAACACTTTTGCATTGCGCGTTTTGCAATGAAGGATGGGGCATGGAGTCCTTGGTGTAAACTCCCTTACACCTTCACAACGCAGATTCTTCCAGCGGTAGTTCATAGGTTTGCCGATACGCGTAGGTTAATCTACAATGCGAGACAAGGTAGACTTTGCGTGGCTTTTGAAGAGGAGTAGAGAATTCTAAGGAGCTCCCATCGTAGTTGGGAAGATACAATTTCTTTGTGTACCAACACTTTTGCATTGCGCGTTTTGCAATGATGGGGCATGGAGTCCTTGGTGTAAACTCCCTTACGCCTTTACAACGCGGTTCTTCCAGCGGCAAGTTCATAGGTTTGCCGATACGCATAGGTTAATCTACAATGCAGACAAGGTAGACTGTGACTACCATACCTTGAGGAAGACTTGCACATACCAGGTAAGTCTGCTTACATTGAGAGGTTCATATCGGATGATATAACCATGAGGCTTGTCGGTTTGGCCATTAGCGACAGTGGGGCCGCGCAATCTATATCCAGCTTAAGCCTAGGCTGGAAAATGGTAGGTATGTACAAAATGAATGTATGCTACCAGGCCCACCAAAGGGGAAACATACAGTTAGGAGCCTGGCGGCTGAAAATCCCACTTCACCATTATAAGAAGAAGAAGAAGATGAATAATAGGACAACGGTGGTTTAGTGAGCAGGGGATGAGGCAACCCTTAGACACTAAGGAAAGTAAGCGTGACATTACTCCTCCCAGGAAACAACAAGAGGAGAGCTTAGAAACAAACGCGCTGCCAACCTTAGATGTAGATCCACTATTGGGAACACCAATTTAAAAGGGTGTTTAGAAGGACAAGGACTCAGAGTGCGGGGCCATCACAACCTCCACGCAAATCACCTCGGATCTCCCCTCAGAAAGAAGTACCTGAGAAGAAGAGGAGGAGAAAGTTAAAGCTCAGAGAGGATGAAGAGGAAGAGTCTGGTGAAAGCGCGTTAGGAACCTCGGTGCAACCCGAAAATGTAGAGGAGCCTCGTGATGAGGAAATGAAAGATGATGAAGAGGGGGTCAAGGAGACAGAAGAGGAAATGGGCGAGCCATATGGCGTGCCTCACTCCACACAGGAAGGTGAAGGACCCACTGCAGATTCTAGCGCCCGGGTTCCCAAGGGCAAGAAGGCAAGGACAGGAAAAAAAGGTGAGGACTATGCGACTTTGGTTATGGGTTACATAGAGGACACCAACAAGATCATTGCGCCAAGTTCCAGAGCACGATAGGGCCAAAGGATTTATATGGCTGGGAGTTAATGGACCCAGAAAAGGCCAATGTGCGGACTAGGAAACAATTGTCCTAGTCCATGCAGACACACATGGATGAACCAGATTTTGATGTGTGCGAGGAGTCATGTGTCTCATACTGGGTAAAGAAGCAACTACAAATTAGGCACATGACTATCAAACCTCTTGTAATGTCTGATGAGCAAGTAAGAAATGCCTTGGTCAAGGTATCTGCTGAAGTGGTGCAGACAAACATTGATAAGGCCGCCACCATTCGAGCGCTACTTGAAGATAACAAGGATAAGACTACAGAAATAAAGCGCTTACAAGTAGAGAAGGAACAAGAAGAGGCAAAGAATGAGGCCTTTGTTAGCATGGTGAGGAAATCAATGATCATATTCTTAAGGTAAGGCCTCATTTGGAGCCTAAGCTTCCTCGAAGTTTCCTTCTGCTATGCATTATTCGGACTCGGCGTGGTCCTGGTTTTGAATGAAGTGCCGGTTGTTATGGCGCACCAAAAGATTCTCGTGGAAGAATCAACAAGAGCAAGGGCTGTTGCCATTATTAGGAAAATTTCAAGTTTTGAGGCCTTGCTCCAAACATCAAAGATGAGTCAAGAAAGTGGATCAAGCTTTGAACATGTGTGCAGCTCCGGATGCCATCTTAAGAATCATGACTATAACAGAGGATAATGAAGTGTTGAAGGCAATGAAGAACGAAACACTTGGGTGCGCAGAGAGGTTAGCCTTGGTAAAACAAAAGCGCGAGGCCCTTACAATGCCCAAGATCCACACAAAGAGAGGATTAATGAACTTGGGAAACTTATAAGCGCGAGAAAATGGACACCATTGAGGGAATGGTCTCAAGTATGGCGCATATTGTCCAAGTACTGCAAAACGAGAAGGAAAAGATCACTCAGGATGAAATGGACACCATAGTGAAGGCCCGTGCACATGCAATGAAAATGCACACATTTTCCACTATTACAGCGCCCCCAAGCTCTCTCTGTACATGCTCAAGAAGCAGCAAGCATCGCTATCGAGGCTTTCCAAGGGCGCCCTGCATACGGATAGGTTTTGGAACAATTTTTAAAATAGTTTTGAATTTTTCAATCAAATCAACCTAACAAAATATGACACGTATTACTAGTTTGTTGTACAATTTATATTTTACTACCACCTGTCAAAATCGTGAATGAGCATTTTTGGTTGAGCATTCCTCCATGTGCGCAGGAGGGGGTAAATAGCCCGTTGTCATCAGCCATTTGGACCCTGCCCTCGCTCACCGTTTTATCCATGTGCGCGAGCCATGACAGACATTCCAAAAAGACAAGAGACGTGCTAAGTGATTGGATGACTTGGAGGCTGAACTGAAATATGAATATCTAGAGTTAGTCTGCATGAGGAAGAGGGTATTGTAGAGTAAACTTCATTCTTTTATAAAGTGCTTCATTCATTCTTTCATTCATTATTCTTTATTGTTGGAGGCATAAGAAGGAATTCCCATTGCCGGGGTGGCAATGTACTTTAGTGTGGGGTAATGTTGAGTAGATAATATATTGCTCTAAGGTGAAGGCACATAAAGGATGCGCACGTTGGAGCAAGGCACATTTGAGGGCGCGGAAGAATAGCAGAATGGCGCGCTAGAACACTTTGAATTCAGGACTTAGCCGTTTTATGGATAAGGGCTATTTTTGGAGATAGTGTGCGGAGCACACAAAGACATGAAGACTTGCGGTCCACATAATGATATTTTGGGAACAAGCGACAACTGAGCGCCATGCATAGTTTAGGCTAATAATAGGATTTCTACTCTTAGTTAACTATAAGAAGTCTATTGTTAGAGAACTTGTATGTTGTGCATCCTCTTGTAAAGGTGCATGGCTATTATTAGCATGTGAGTTATTTTGAGAAGTGCATGGGTGGTGAAGGGCAAGTCCCCACCCCTATATATATGTATTGATTTGCACGGGTTAGTGTGGAAAAACTATGGTAGAGTTATGCTGCTAGTTTTGTCGCGCACATGACTCATAAAGATAATTATGTAATGTAAGAAGATTTTGTGTTTTACAGTACTTAATACAATGGTTCATATTGACTGGATAATGGTGTTGAACATGTCCTCGAATCGATTCTTGCATGGTAAATCTTGTTATAGTCACTATTTAGCTCATTCTATAGCTATTCTAAGAACTAGATCTGGTTTATGCCTTTGTGTGTTGTTTACTATTGACAATGAATCGGATATCTGTATGCACCATCACGCTAACATTCTTTTCAAGCAACTCTAAAGAGGGACCTAGTGCCTTTGCAAGCTTCGGATGAGCACTCAACTTTGGATGAGTGATGTGCCAACGCGCTTGGGTCATTTACTGCACTCATCTTTAGTCCACAATAATTGCATATCACACAATTGCCCTTTAAAGCCCGTTCACAATGCTTCCGAGAAGGGTAATTAGATTAAAGGTATGAGCACAAAATAAATCGAACAAAACAATAATCTTCTCTATTATTCAACGTAATAGAAAGTTACATATTTATAAGAGAGTTCTTAGTCTATTGTTAGTGAGTTGGTGAAACCACTCACATAACCAATCTACCAAAGAACCCTATTTTTGTGGGTTGCATCTTAAAGCAAATCACCCAATATTACAATATCTACCAAATATATTAACAAATACATTTGCTCACTAATTAATGTCATCACGAACAATTATTTTTTTAACATTCCCCCCCTTAGTGTAAACATGGTAGAAAAATATTCACACACTCATCGTAGTACGATCACCCCTGTGAAACATGTCCTACAATGTGACTCATGATCTTGATCAAAAGAAAGGCTCTCTCATTCCTTGGTTTTAAACGGGCTTACAAAAACCTTGACATGAACAGGCCCCATCAATTGTCCATCTCTGTGGTTTTCTGGATCCTCCCACAAACCCTTTCAAGATCCATGAACTGACTTACTTTGGTGCTTTTGTTCACCATTATGCTTGTACATCAGGGAAGTATATAGGAATCACAACTTGCTTATTACAAAACTACACAATAGAACATATACAGGAAAGGATTTCACATTACTTCCTATAAGAATCACAATGTTCTTAATTGCAGCCACTGTTGTCGATCGCTGCCACTCGATCTCGAACAACATAGGAAACTGCCACTGCCACTGGAAGCTACCTTTGACTTTAGTTGTTTTGGGCTCATAATGAAAATGGAACATTGGTGTCATGTTCCCCCACAATGTGAAATTTTCACACACGAACATTGGAAAGCAAACTTTATCGAAGACATACAACTGATCGGATCTTTTAAGTTAGATCTTGTTGCACATGGTCACCATCGCAAGTGAATGTATTCACAAGCGAGACCATCTTCCAATGAACTATGATAGTCGAGGATCATGTGAGTCATCTGCGTTCTCCAACACAACTCTTTTCTAGCATGCGGAACCACACAAAACAGAACTCAAAAGAAATACACCGCTTAAAACATAAAGCAAATACTCACACCACAATAATGTCACCATAACTGATATGCAGCAGCCTGCTCGTTGGCGATCAAGCGAGAGGTCGCTGAATGACCTACTTCCTCCGTTGCCTCCGACCTTAAGTGTACTTGCTGCTAACTCAACAGGATTTGACTTTGAGGCTCTTTGAAAAATTCACCCCCATAAAGTGGACGTCGTGTACAAGCGAAAATGCGTCCACAAGGCAATTTTTTTATTATTTTGACAATATTTTGACTCTACTAATTGGTTTGACGACATATTATTACTTTTACGGAATGACCAAAAATGGCAATAAATGATAGATAATGGAGTGACAACTTTTGAACTCTATTGACAACAACAATCTCATAAATTATTCTTGACAACAATAACTAACACTTTACAACTTAAAAGTTTCACTATAGCGACATGACTCCTGATAAAGACACAATAATTAGATTGATCAATTCAAGCCACCCCCTAAATATAATAGATACTGCCAACCATAAAAACAATGTAAAAACCTGCGTTAACGTTATGTGGTGTGCAAGTTGTAGAAACCATGGGTGGAAGAGAAAGACGAGCTGTGTTGACAACCAATACATACTGATCTTTGCTGAGCCACCAATGCCGTGAATAATTCAGATTGCAAAAATCTTCAAATGTAATTGAGACAAGTTGAATGACACACAAAATAAGTCAAAACCTCGGCCAGGATGTAAGATCTAATAGTCGTACATGGAAGACAAGCCTGGAGAATTCTAAGAGTCTTGCACGATGATATCTCATATACGTGGTCAATAGCTGGATTATAATTTCTTGGCAATCGAGAATATTTTTGGTTTAACAACTGATGTGTACCAATATAACAACGAACATGCGATGCACAATGTTTGATTCAAAGCAATGCATGCCCAAAAACATAGAATTGTCGTACATGGAAGACAAGCCTGGAGAATTCTAAGAGTCTTGCACGATGATATCTCATATACGTGGTCAATAGCTGGATTATAATTTCTTGGCAATCGAGAATATTTTTGGTTTAACAACTGATGTGTACAAATATAACAACAAACATGCAATGCACAATGTTTGATTCAAAGCGATGCATGCCCAAAAAACATAGAATTGTGGCGGATCTGAACACAATGTCAAGAGTGCAAATGAACTGCTAACATGATGTTTTCAATTGAATGCCAAGTGGATTGATAATTAATCTGAGCGTTGTTTTGGAGGAAATATACACCAATGTCAAGTCTGATGTAAAATGACTTGTATCAATTGCAGTTTACAGATCTAACGCCTCAGGACAAGTAAAATATCGACTCTCTCCACAAATGAAACAAAAAAACTTAGATCAAAACTCTGATCTACACATGGGTTTGTATTTGATGGCCACAATACTGATAATATAATCACTCCATAAACGGGGCAATCAGACAGAAAATTGTGTTCTTTGCCCCTGACTAACACTCACATGGTCATACCTACTTTGAAATGGAATCCGAAGTCACGTCTCTCCTCCTAGATCAATACATGACAGACTCTCATAATTCACAGGCACAAGAATAATACTGCTCTGGTACCAAATGAAGGTCTGAGCACAAAATAAATCACAACAAAACAATAATCTTCTCTATTATTCAGCATAATACAAAGTTACATATTTATAGGAGAGTTCTTAGTCTATTGTTAGTGAGTTGGTAAAACCACTCACGTAACCAATCTACCAAAGAACCCTATTTTTGTGGGTTGTATCTTACAACAAATCACCCAATATTACAATATTAACCAAATATATTAACAAATACATTTGCTCACTAATTAATGTAAGCACTAACAATTATTTTCCTAACATAGACTTAGGCTTGCTAAGTGCAATTCAACTGGATGCCGATGCCATTCTTGTAAACATAGAGAATAGAAACCCTATATAAACAAACAAAATGTTTTAGATGAAATCCCTAGTTCTAATCAAAGGAAGAAGTTGAAGATTTGTTGGCGAAATAATTTGTCACAAGGGCAAATTAGGGGTTTTCACCAATGCTCTGGGACTAGGTCCTCTGCTTAGGAATGGGGCCATTTTATTTATTGAAATATATAAATATACACACACACACTACTCTAACCATCGGGGTGGCCTTTTGATCGGGGATCACACATGAATAATCCACTAAACCCATGTGTGCAAAAAGGAGGTGGAGGAAAGGTGTGTGTATGGAGAGGGGAGAAAGTGAGAAGGGGGTTTTACTCAATAAATAGCAAGCTGAGTTTATTGACATAAAACCAGATATTTCCAAGTTAACAATGAGAAGACACCATGTCAAGGAAAGAGGAACAAAACACAAGTAAATCCAAGTTTATTTGCATAATATTGCACAAGTAACCATGCTCATGGAGTAAAGTTGAGATGGAGAGGAAAACATAAGACAATGAGATAGAAGAATTGTAGTTTCTTGCTTGTAGTAAGACAATGGGAGCTATCAACCAAGAAAAACCAACCCCTTGGAATGGAGAAGCCATTCCAATTTATAGCTTTACAATCCGTCTCTTCATCTACCCCCACATGACCTTTCATAGTCCCACCACTTGTGACCTTTCACATTCCTCTAGGAATGAAAAATAAGCCCCTTTCTTATTAATGAAAAGGGGACTTTTACAATGAAAAATTACAATGGTCACTTAAGTGAATAGGACGAAAGAGCCATAAAGTACAATTTACAATGGAGAATTAGAAAGTAAAGAGAGAGAGAATGGAGAGAGAAGAGATGCGGAATGAAGAAGGATGAAGAAGCTCGAGTTACTTTGTAGAGATGCACTCTAGTGAACTCTTGATCCTTTGACCACTTCCTGAACTTGATGAAGCCTCCTAGTGCACTCAACTTTTACAAACCTCCTTTGAATGATCAACACGTAGTCGGATCAAGTACTGCGAGAGGAGTGAGAAGCACATGATTAGTAGACCACTGAAACCAATGAGAAAAGCCTTCTTCCACTTGAACCAACCTTCCAATCTTTGAAACACTGCCATGTCTCTTTGATCTTTCTTGCATTTGATGCACCTGGTGTGCACAATGAGACAACTTGCTCGCACGGGGTGATCTTGGTGATCCTATCACCAAATGACCATGGTGACTTGCGAGACACAATGGAGTATAAGACCAAATCCTCTGATCTAAGATGGATGGAGAGAGACTAAATGAAGAATGCTTTGAACTTTTGATCACTCGCATGATGATGAGGAGATTTAGGAACCGAGAGGGCTTCCCTTCCGCCTAAGCCACAATTCAATTGTCAATCCTTTGCAAGTATGAACTTGTCCATGTCCATTCCTATGAGGCAAGCTCCTGAGAGGTGATCACCACATTGTTACAGATTGGCAAGCTTTGAGAAAGACCATTTTGAATGAGGATTGCCAGAAATGAACTGTCAATGACCAGTGATGTTTTTGAAATTGGTTGAAAATTATCTGGCTGTTCTTTCTTTAGCATGAGAGGCTTAGCATCCTTGTTTCTATCCCGACACTTACTATTTTTAGTAAGCCTTATTTTGAGAAGTTCATTTTAGTTATCAGTTGCTTAATTTGACACTTTTAATTTTCCTAATGTTCAAAGGGCAATGGCACTTTGAAAATGAACTGTTTGCAACACTTACTATTTATAGGCAGTGAGGCTTAGGAAGGCTTACTATTTTTAGAAGTGGGTCTTCCGTGTCGGATTGGAATGAAATCAATCTCAAAATTTTTGTTTTGCAATGTGAGGCTTTGCTCCAAATTTCAAAGGATTTCAATCATTTGGGTTTTTGTAGATCTGAGAAAACATATTTTTGGCTGAATATTTCAAATGGCTGTAGAAAATGATACAAAACATCAATGGAGGCATGCAAATACTCTTCTTAAAGGCATTTTTGCAAGGAAGCTCTTAGTCAAAATCTCATGGCAAACAGACATGGGGTTTGGAAGATATGAGCAAAAAGGGGTTTTTGGCATGGAGGATGTCTGAAGAAATTTTGGTAGCATAACAACATACCAACAACAATGGAGGAGAGAAAATAACACAAATGAGGCTCAAAAATGGTTAAGTGTTGCATTTAAATGATTTTCCCTCTTTCAAATTTGTTTTCCCTCTCATTTGCACACCTTAACTCACATTAAACCCAAACAAGCTCAACTCGGGTCAGGTGGGGTTGGATGTGTGGTTACACCCTAAAAATAGGGGACAAAGGGACATCAACCTCTCCAAAATGCGCCATGGGTGAGGCTCTCATGAGGAGGGGGCCAAATTTTATGAGAAGAGTGAGTTAACCTTTCTCTAACACCTAGGTTGTCACTTTTAAGTGACAAAAAGTTTCCTCCATAGGGGACCGCACTTTTGTGTCCCCTTAGTTGTTGGGACAAAGGGACATCAAGCCTCCAAAAGGCCGTCATGGGTCTATCTGTCATGAAAAATTGGTCAAAATCCAACTTATGGTGAGTTTATAACATGTTTCTAACACCTTAAGTTATCACTTAAGTGATGAAACATAACACTCAATGGGGGAGCGCACTTTGGTGTCCCCATGTCCCCTTGCACCAAGGGACAAAGGGACAAGGGACATCCAAGCTCCAAAACTCGCTCAAAGTTGATTGGTTATGCTGATGTCATCAAACTCAACGTGAAAATAGACTAAGGATAGGCTTTTCAAGACCGAGAGCAAGACATGGATTTCAAAGGGCGACCATTATATGATTTTAACTCCAAAGGACCCACTGAGTCCATTCCCACCATTTTCAAGACCTGATTCAGCTTGCAATTTTCCTTTTCAGTCCACTTTCCACTTTTTCCTATGTGCGTGCGCCAGTAAGTTGAGTTGCCACCGGAGTCCAAAATGAGTATGAACAAATCCAACACATGTACCATGAGGAGGGTCCAATGTACTCCACTTTGACCTTTGGTTAGGCTCCTAACTCTTCCCGAGGTGTCCAAACCCTTTGAGCAAGTTCCACCTTGTAAAAAGACTCTTGTGTTGCACTGATGGACAAGTTTCCGCATTTTTATACTCCCAGAATTCTATCTTGATTATTGCACCATGAAGTAGGCTTTGTTAGCTTTCTAATGCCTATGATCTGGCTTCCCAAGACCTCCCAAGGCTTCTAAAACCCTTCAAAAAAGGTGACTAGCTCCTTTGAAACATGCTTTTCCTAGTGCCTTGCCCAAAAAGACCCGGTTTTGCTTGAAAGTTTCCCGACCTCTCATGGATGTACAGAAACTTCCTAAACTGTCTTTAGATCAACTTATTACTCTCTCATACAACCTTCGAGATGGGTTGTGCCCTTGCGATTAGATTCCCAGGATGTCCTTTTGAAGCCTCCGGGAGCACTTTGCTCTTTCTTAGATCTCAATACCCTCATGAATCAAGCTAGGTACACTTCTCTGCACATGAAACACACTTGAAAATCATGTTAGCACGTTCCTCTCGGCCAGAATGAGGATGACACAATTGAAATGCTAGCCGGAGGAAAGGTTTACATTGACCAGGAAAAAGGGATTTCAAGTGTGGGTTTAGTTTTCATGACCAAAATTTTAAATTTTGCATGTTAGACATTTAGCATGACAACAAGATTCAAACAATTGAATATGGATAATGCAACATTTAAAACTCTAGGACCTAGTTGTTACAAAGTAGAAAGTAGAAACTTAGAAATTTAGAAAGTAAGATTTCCTACTTGTATTTTGTGAATCTTTTTTTGAAAACTTGGTATATGTTGATATATTCCCTATATTCTTAAAACCCTAGCTCCAATGGTGTGCCAATCAATTACATTCATTGTATTCTCTTTATTCGTAGAGGAAAATGTAGACGCAACAGGTTTAAGTTTAAAAATCACAATTTTTTTGTGAAATGGGCGTTATAATGCAAAGGAAGCCGAGTTGACAGGAGAAACTCGACGAGTTTCGTTGAGTAATTAGTGTTATTACATGACGAAGTTCGCTGAATTTTCTTTGCTGACTTGGTTCGTGAGTTTTGAGATGATTTTTGTTTGATTCTTGACTTGTGAGTTCTTGCGATTATCGGTGAGTTTTACCGAGTTTTGAATCAGAGGCCATGTTGGTGTTTCCTTGTCTCCTTTCCTTGCCGTTGCCTAAGTTTTACTCTGTATATCCTCAAGTTTGTAATAAAATGATCATTTTAATTATGTAAACAAAATAGGTCTCAGCAATCTTTCTTCTGTGTAGTTTGTAAAATATTTGAATCATTTTGTTTGTTTGCTAAGCAGTAATTTGATTGTTAATGAATTTTTTGTCTGATGTATATTCTATGCAGCCCTTGCGCACAAGGACACAATTTTTTTAAAGGTATGGGTTACAACTCAGCCATTATATTTAATGTTTGCAACTATTAATTTAATAAGGATTTGTTCTTTTTGTTCCTAAATATACATCTTTTGATGGACAACATCAAGGCATTATACAGGGGCCTAGACAGTCTGGCGTATTATTACATTTTAAAGCTGTAGACACAAATGCAAAATTTAACTGTTTGTGAACATTGGAATTACACATTTTTGCCAGCAATATAAATCAGACAAACTTAATCAGACCTACATTAATGATGCACACATCCACTGTTTGTCTTCTAAATGCACAGACTATGGTATCATTATGGAGGTAGTTGTCTTGACGAGGGGAATTCGTTTTCAGCTATGGTTTTACTTTATTTTAATATTAAATAGTGATAATAAAACTATATATGTCCATCACGGACACACAAAAGTATAACCAAGAGTTAAACAAGTACCAGGATAAGCTCTGAAAGAGAGCTCACAATTAACAATTTACATCAACAGAGATAAAACCAAAAAGATAGTAATACGAAGCATGCAGAGGGCCAAAGACGAGTCATTAAACCACAGAATTGGAGTAAATTTTAGGCCACTTGGTCTCTTTCTAGGTCCATAGACTCATAGAGGCATCATTAGCATCCTTCATATCGGCAGCAACAGGTCCCTCCACCTTTGCAACAAGTCCCACTGAATTCTTGATATCCTCAACAAATGCAGGTCCCACTACTTTAGTACCATCAGACACAGGTCCCCTCTGCATAGCTGAACTATCCGGATAAGTGCCAACTGCATGTTTTCTTTCCACCCTTCTCCCAGTCTTGGATTCAAAACAAGCCATAATGTACTGTACTTTTCAATGATGTTGTGCAGATTATCTTTAATGAGATTTTCCAGCCAAATAGGATGAGCACCCCCATAACCAGTTTCATGAACTGGTGTATCTGCAAGGGAAGAAGAAGAACAAGAAAATGAACAGCTAGAGCCATCTCCCCCACTATCTCTATCAACTCGTGTCATACAAGGACTGTTCTGAGCATCATTAGTTTCCGTTGCTTGATTCTGATTTCTTTTGATCCTCTGCAGAGCAGCATTATTAGTTTCCATTGCTCAACTCTGATTTCTTTTGAATATTGTTGCACAATTTTATCAACTTAAAATAAATTTTTAAGTTATAACATGCTTGACATTACTATTACCCTTGCTCTGAAAATTTTACACGACTATGCTCAATGGTGTGTGTGATTTCTTTTGTTATTTATGAAGTTCTCATTGTGGGATCAAGGAGCTATTCCTTGTAATTAGTCACCATCTTCATTTGCTTTTTATAATAGGTATTTCTTGTGAATATTTTAAATTTAACTTAACGAACCTATCATTTAGGCATTTAGAATCATGATACACTTTTAGAGGAAACAACAAATATGAAACGTATGTAAGCTAAACTATGCTAACATTTGATACTTAAAAGATGGTAATAATAATCTGTATCCTGTCAAGGACCGCTGTCTCTTGATAGAAGAAAATATGAAATCCTAGCACAAGCTGTGAAAGACCATTCAACTACCCAAACAGGAAACAACAAATATGAAACGTATGTAACCTAAACTATGCTAACATTTGATACTTAAAAGATGGTAATAATAATCTGTATCCTGTCAAGGACCACTGTCTCTTGATAGAAGAAAATATGAAATCGTAGCACAAGCTGTGAAAGACCATTCAACTACCCAAACATCAATCATTTTATCCACCCTTTAGTTTTTAGGGCTTCACACGGATTTTAAAACGATGATTGCTTCCCGTAAGAAATGCAATGTAGATATGAGCTTTGCTTTTAGAAATAATGATAAACTAGCCTTGTGAAGCATATCATCTTTTATGTTGATAAGTTAAATATTTTCAGATTGTAATATTCATAATTTTTAGTAGGAAAGAAGATCCATTGAATTCAACTATGTTTAAACACTAGGTTTCATTGGAGTTTATTATTTTGGGAAATTCATGAGATACCAAAGTATTATGGAAAATAAGATGTTAGAGAATGATGTCTTATATTTTAAAGTCAGTATTCTTAGAATGTGAATTGGTTCCCGGCTTTATCTTGGTCCCTTATAACCTTGTATTTGGTAAGATCAATTCTAGTTGAAAAGATGTTGAATAGGTTTTCTTAGTTAGATACCGTCATATAGGGACTGCATTTTTCTGTTCCTTGCATCAACTAGCCCATGCTCTTATTATTTTCTACTGCAACCAACCCCACTCAAAACAAGAAATCTGCCTCCTTTGTGTTGTCTCTGACTGGTCTGCCCAAGGGCTGCCCTGTTGAGGTCTCCTCCCAACTTTGTGCTTACTTAAATCAAACCACCAGTTTCAAAATAGCTGTTTCCCCATATTCACACCGGAACTGTAAGGAGGATTTGGGACAATTCATTCAACACATGCTCAAAAGATAGACATAAGGCCAGCTGCTACTTATGCATGGAAACGTCACTCAAGATTGACTTTTCCATGGAAGAAATGAGCAACAGGTTATGGCTACTCAAGGAACAAGCCCTAGCTTGCTAGTTTATGTGAGCTTTACCAGGCTTAAAAACTCTAAAACTATTGGTGGAAGAAAACTGAAAGGTGAAGCATACCAAGGCTGGTATGTTCTGCACCTACACCTATGTCATTCTGATGTATATTGGAGTAGCTAAAATGTGGCTTTCATAACCCTTGGCTAGATTATATTTGGTCAAATGGGTAATTTGTTGCTTAAGGGTATACCCTCCCTAATATATATATATATAGGGACTGCATTTTTCTCTCCCTTGCATCATCCTTACCATTGTCTCTCCATCCTCAATGGAATCCAATCCCCACCGAAAACAAGAAATTTTCCTCCTATGTTCACTCTCTCCTGGCCTCCCTGTTGAGGAGGCCATGACCATCTCCCAATCTCCTGCTGGCTCAAACCAGACAACCAATTTCAAAACTGCAACCTCCGTAGTTTCAAATCAGATCTACAAGGAGGATTCGAAGCAATTCATTCAGACATGGTCAAAAGATAGTCTCATTCAACATGTGCTCAAAAGGTAGTCATAAGGCTTTCTTTCGTGGCTAGAAAAGAGGATGGCTGCTACTTACGCATGGAAACTTCACCCAAGATTCAATTTCCCATGAAAGAAATGAGCAGCAAGTTATGGCTACTCAAGGAACAAGCCCCGTTTTGCCAGTTTTATGGAAGCTTCTCCAGGTCCCACAACTCTTAAACTATTGGTGCAAGAAAACTAGAAGGGTGAAGCATAACAAGGGTCGTAAAGTTATGTACCTAGGCCCATGCCATTCCAATGTATATTGGGGTCACGGAGTAGCCTAAATATGGCACGTATAACCCTTGGCTGGGTAACTTGTGGGTTAAGGGTATAACCTCCCCTTTATTTTATAACTCGTTGAGTGATTGCGAGAACTCACCGCTCTTTTTGCAAATGAGTAACCATCCCATTACTTGTGAGCCAAGTAACATGCTTGCACTCGCAAGTAATGGTGAATAATTACTCGGCTATTTGACATTACTCTTCTACACCTTGGCATTACTCGGCTTCTCCCTAATTGTTGATGAGCATTATAGCTTGTACTCTTTTTTGGTCGAAAATTAATATAAAATATACTTACTCATTCTCTATATTTATTTCTCTTGTAACAATATTTTATATGTTATTTATCTTATGAATTTATATATTTTTAAAGTAGTGCTAAAGTTACCGAGTCACGAATCGACTCAAAATTTTTGGCTGCCGAGTACGACTTTTAAACTATGCTCTCAACCAATGTTATATATATATATATGTATATGTTATATCCGATACCATTCGTTGAGTGATCATGAGAACTCACCGCTCTTTTTGCAAATGAGTAACCAGCCCATTACTTGTGAGCCAAGAGTAATTAGCCGGCTATTTGACATTACTCTTCTACGCCTTGGCATTACTCGGCTTCTCCCTAATTGTTGATGAGCATTGTAGCTTGTACTCTTTTTTGGTTGAAAATTAATATAAAATATACTTACTCATTCTCTATATTTATTTCTCTTGAATAATATTTTATATGTTATTTAAGTTTATTTTATGAATTTATATATTTTTAAAGTAGTGCTAAAGTTAATGAGTCACGAATCGACTCAAAATTTTGGGCTACCGAGTACGAATTTTAAAACTATGCTCTCAACCAATGTTATACACACACACACACACACACACACACACACACACACACATATATATATATATATATATATATATATGTATATGTTATATCCGATACCATTTGGTTAACAACATAAATTAGAAAGTTCTTAATCATTAAACCTTCAAAAAATACATCAAGTTTTTTATGAAGTTTCGATCAATCGAGTGCCTATGGGATCAATTGAGAGCATACACTTGATCAAACCTTAGTTGGAATACTCGTACTCGCAGACCCCAAAAAAAAAACTCGGGAAAAACTCGGCAATATCCACCAATACTTGGGAATACTTGCAACTTAAAAATACTCGAATTTCTTTAAAAAACATAAATTTTAAGCAACACATAATTACAAAATGTATCAAATGAACCCCTTAAAATGTTGGAGAAGTTTTTTCTATTAGATTTGAATACAAATACAATACAAAATCGCATTATTATGCGAATACAACAAATCGGTGATAAATAATATGAATTTATGATGATTCACATTGAAAAATATCATCATAAATTTCAGATCTATGCAAGTTACAATATACAATAAATTCCATTTTCCTCTTCCCCAATCTAGAGAAATATTGGGGAGAGGGTCTATTGCCTCTACTAGTCCCCACACTCGGCTGCTTCTCATCGCTCCTGAAGGCTGCGACTTTGGCTCGATCCTTGAACTAGATGGTGGTGCTGGTGGCTCCTTTGTTGCATGTTGGAGATCACCTCGAAAGATGTCATCCAATCCAATATCTCCTTAGAGTCTTGCTAGTGTTTCTCCCTCCATAGCTTCCCTCTCAAAAGAAGCAATCTTGTCCTTTGTGAACGCAGGTTTTCCTCTTCTTGCCCAGTCCACTCGTTGTATGGATCTATCTCATCCAAATCAATGAGCTCCTTTGATGTGGCCTCCACTTTTCTTGTGCGAAGCCGAGATTGTATTGCACAAAAACCAAGTCGTTGAGCCGTTTTTGACTCAACTTGTTGCGCTTCTTCGTGTGAATGGCCTCAAACAAACTCTAGTTGCATTCACATCCAGAAGCGCTACAAGGTTGAGATAGAATTATGAGGGCTAGCTTTTGAAGATGTGGGGTATTCCCTCCCCAATCCTCCCACCAAGAACCTACAAACAAGATAATCAAAAAGTATTAGTAATTGGGTCCCCAGATATCAATGCATAAAGAGAAGTCAAAGAAGACTTGAAGTGGAATGCTAAAAATAAATTAAATTAATTTATTTAATGCAGCCCTAGAGCATGCTAAAAAGTGCGACCCATTTGGAGGATAAATAATGCTTTTGAAGTATTTATTAATGGTTTTTATTCCTAATTTTGGCGCATGGAGAAATAGAAGGTCAAAGCATGATGTTAAGTGAAAGTAGAGGGCTAAAAATAAATTAAATTAATTTATTTAATGGCAGCCATGAGCATGCATAAAATAGGCGCCCAAATTGGAGAGAAAAGCATGTTTATTAATTAATTAATTGTCAGGAATAGGAGAGACAATTATTAATTATAGAATGATGAAGGTTATATAAGCATGGGCTGCCATAATGATGAATTAATTAATTCTTCTAGCAAAGGAGTGCAGCCCGGACAGTTTTGGCGCCCAAAGGAGGAGGATTTTTGCTCAAAGAAGTGTTTTTCACTGCCGGAAAGCTTCAAAGTTTGGCGCCTAGGATTGGAGGAGCTTGTTTTAAGCTTGGTTAATTATCTACATATTGTTATGTGTTTCAGGTGAAGTTGAAAATATTTATGCTTGCTTTGCATGCAAGCAAAGCCTCAAATTTTAGGGCAGCGGGCTTTATATGCAGATTTTTATGATAAAAATCAAGTGTTCATGTTCGTTCTTTGTCTTTGTCTGAATTAATTGCAGGTATTCATTACAGGTGCTTATATAATTGAAAGGGAGCTTAAATCAATGTCAGATACATTGAATATATCCTCCGAATCTGAAGAAATTCCAGATCTGCACCAGTTGTAAAGAATTCCGGCCGAATAAAAAGAAAAAGAATTGCTCAGACAAAGATAGCTTCGCCATGGCAAAGCGGGATGAAAGAGAAAGCTCAACGGAATCATGCATTACTTCTAGATTTGCTGACATCGGAGACACAGATCTAGGCCCAGAACCTCTTTCCGAATTGATTGACAGATCCAGAGCTGGAAAGACTTCTCTCATGCGGGCAGTAAAGAGCAACAGAATCATTCGAGCTTCAACATTCCCATTCATAACTCAGTTGCCAGAATTCGTCATGGAGTGTGCAAGGTCGTACCATCCACTATCCAGATCAATCCGGGATGTTGTAGGGAAGACAATAATCCGGTTGGACGCACAATTTATCAATTATTGTCTGAAGATTCCAACACGACAAGTGGTGACTACTATCGACATCCGGACGCCCACAACAGAGATAGAAGAAACATAAAATCGATTGTGTGGGCATAATGAACAATAGGTATATGAAGAAGCCCAAATCTCCATCAAAATTCTCGAGGACTCCTCCATGAGCCAATCAGTGCGGGAGGTGGATGATATTACTAAATTGCCATGGATGTATGCCTTCATCGGGACCATTGAGATCATCAAAGCAGATTCTATAATCAATTGGTCGGAAATCATCAGTGACAACATTGACGAGCAACTTTGGAGTGTGAGGCGGACTTACGCTTCAAGATGACTTCATATTTGGTATATGCAGCAGACCTCCCAGGGTATCTTCTCCAAGCTGGTTAGACGGGGTGTGCTCTCCAAGGATCCTATTTTTGAGTGTTATCCGCAACTTACTGTGTCTGTATGCAATAAAGATTATAAGGTGGTCAATGATGGATTCTTCTACGGATTCATTTGCAGGCTGAATGGTGATCTGAAGACCAACAAGGTAAGCAAGGAAGCTTGGGAAGGTGTATCCCAGATTGGCAGTATCTTCATCCAGTTTGTAGACTTTACATACCTCAGGGTCATCGAATTTTCGGGAGAACCAATCAAGTTGCCCAGATATCCAAGTGACATATTGGTCATCATGGAGTTATGCAGATAGCTCGTGGAGATGCATGACCTACAGTCGAAACGACACAAGTCTACAGGCTTCTTCCCGATCACAGTGGGCTATTACAATGTTTGCCAGAGCATTCACAAAGCCAAAGGAATTGAAGTGGAGATGTTCTCTAAGTATGAGCACGAGTTCTTCCTAAAGACGGTGAACTTCGATCCATATGGGGTAGCAAGAAAGACAATCTCCCAGGAATATGCGCATGTGCCTTCGTTAGAAGATTTTTGGATGAAGTGCAGAAGCGAGTACGAAGTTAGGAAGAAAGACTTCAGCAGGTTATCAACGCGACAAGTGTTTGACTATGGATTAGCACGGATAATCTGTAGATCTTACTGCATAATGGGTCTGCGTGTTCTTGTTCCTTGACGCATACCATCAGATGGGAGGGGATAGAGCTATACTTCAGGAGAACATTGGTGGCTGCCACACGATCGAGGAGAGGTCTGCAGCATTCGGTCAACACTTCGAACCAAGTTTGGCGACAAAGGGGTATTATTACCTTGATGAAGCTTTGATGAATCGGATCGAGGGCAACCTCAAGACAGAGATTCCATCAAAAGGAAGCATGACGGAGAAAGCAAAGAAGACCTGAAAAGCTTAAAGTGCACAAGAAGTCTCATTCGAGGGAAAAGGTTACTTTTACGGCTATGGTACTAGTTCCAACTTCTCTAGTGTCAAGTACTTAACCAACTTTTGCACCTCGTGAAGATACCGCGTTCCTTTGTAAAATCCTGGCAACATTTGTGTTTTCTCCTCAGCCACTCCGATCAACACCTCTTCTTGAAGAAACGCTAAAGTTGCAGATGGCAGAATTTAAAAGAGATTTGTCTTTGGACAATACAAAGGATGGTAGCCACGACACTGTAGCAATTTCGGATGGAGAGGAACCAAAGCACGAGATGGTGTTACATTCGGCAACTTTTCATTCTCCGAGAAGCAATTTCCCAAAGTGGTTGGCTTCACAGTCGGTCTTAAAGGCTAGAGAGTAGATCAACTTGGAGGAACATGACTTGCAGCTGCTCCTGAGTTTGGGTGGAAAAGCCGAAGACCTAAAGTTGCTAAGGTGACTTCGAGGTTGATTATTGAAGAGTCAGGGTAGAAGTTTGTTGAGGTATCGGTTCTAGCAGAAAGAAAGAAGAAGGGCGAGCTCATGGCAGCGGATATAACAGTGACCAAAGTACCCATAGGTCAAGCCACTACTGAAGGATTGAAGTAAGACATGCAAACATTGATAAATACATTATTCCTTAGGCTTGACAAAGAAAAAGTGGAAAAATTGAACTTCAAAAGCAAGTGTCTCAGTTGTGCGAGATTATTGCCAAAGTTGTCAAATCTTCCACTCAGCCAATTTCAACACATAAGCGGTGAGTGATCATTTGATGTAGGAAGTGGAAGATGTAGGTAACCAAGTTAAAGCTATCGACGAATGGAAGAATCTAATCATTCGCCAAGCTTCTGTACAACTCGGGGAGGTGCCGGCTCGTCTAAAGGTTATGAAAGATGCATCGTTCAGCTAAAACAACTAGTGACAAGCACGATGGACATGAACATAGTAGCTGAAAGTAACCTGAGTACTTTGGTCGAGATAAATAAGTTGCCGAGGGAGGTTTTGACTTGCAGAATGAATTGTGCCCGATGGATCGGTTGAAAAGGGGAAGCAGCTTGAGTTTGCAGTTTCTTTCCACTTGGAGATCTTCATAATCATGTTGAAAAGAATGCGGGCGCTCGAGAGTATGGCATCATCACTATCAGACAATGTCATTGCTTTCACCAATGAGGAAGTGGTCGGGAACGTTTCTTCATACAAAAGGACCATTCCTAACAAAGTGCCTGATTCCCTGGAAGGATCTCTTCTGATGGTGCAAGAGAGGATTGATGGAGCTGTTAGGCCTTTCACGATGGATTCCATCAGTAAGTTGGTAACGTTGCAGTCAGATATTAAGAAGTTCGGGCCTAGCTTGAAGGATGTGGAAGCGTGCATCAAGGTTTTGAACGAAGGCTTGTTGTAATTCAGGACAGAAAAAAGAAGCTATGGCTAAAACAGATGGAAAATTGTTGAATTACATGTTCGACAAGTATATTCAGTATCAAAGCAAAAAGAAGATGTAGATGTTACAATTGATGATCTTTCTTCTTCTACTCTTTCTTCTTCTATTTTTACGTTCCCGGATGTAATTGTAAAACTTTAAAGTTATTGGTTTGAAAACCATTACTTTAAGTTGTGTGGAAAAATTCTATAAGTTAAGTGACAAATGTGTATAATTTTGATTATAGATCCCGATGCATGTCACATAGAGAGGAATTAAAGGTAGATGATTGCCAGATGTTATCTTTACTTCTTGTTTATGTTCTAGTTCAGTTAAGTTTCCCATTTGTAATTTCCCTTCTACATTCTATAAGTGGAGGAAGAACCTTCGGGTTAATCATCGAATTTGTAAGTTAACATTCTTGTGTTCCAGACTTTGTCTTTGAAACCCCGATAGCTATTTGAAGAAGAGGAATAGAAAGGAGCATATTTCCAGAGAACTTTTTGTGTCGGCGGTGCATTTTGTTGGTAACTTTTTGTCTTAGATCTATTCATAAACTTTGTGTTATTCTAGATCTAGATCTGGAAGTTCCCTTTGCTTATAATTCTATATGTTAATATCTATCTTCTGTCTTTGTGCATGCAATCAACTCTCGTAATCTATTGATTGGGCCGCACATCTTCCTCTTTCTTTCTTGTGTTTTATTATTTTCTTCTTCATCGATATTTACTTTCTTTAACAATCGCTTACTTGCTGCAAAACTATACAACTATCGTTCATGAGTTTGTATGGTTAAAGTAATACCCACAAATAGATACTAGCATATTTAATCGACAAATTTTACACGGAGCCTCACCGATAAATGAGGGAGATTTATCTCATGACCGCCTAGGTTTCTAGCTATGTAGAAAATGTAGCCAACAATAATTAATAAAATCAAATCTATAACGAATAGGTAACTTGGTAAACATTCTAATTTTTATTACTGGTGATTTGTGTGGCTCTCCCTCGAATAGCTAGATCAAGAAAAGAGCCTCCCCTAACATGTTTTGTAATCTCGCAACTCTAAAATGACGAGGTCCTCGGTCTCAACATCTGGTATCATCCTCTCAATACATGTTGAAAGGCCCTCCATAAACTCTCCGTTCACATCTGTGAAGCTGTCGGAGTAGAAATACTTTGGGTTGAAGTAGTACCTCGCTGCATGAATAGGTTGGTGGAGTTGATTGTTCCACCTCCGATCAATAATGTCCCAAAAGAGACCATATCTGACAATATCCCCCCTGTAATAGTTTTGGATAGACTCTTTGGCCCTATCCATGGCCTCATATATAAACCCCATGGGGTTTTGCTCCCCATCAACCAAACGCAAAACCCTCACCAACGGCTCTGACACCTACACACATTAAAATATAAGGTTGCAAACTTACAATACATATTACAAATAAAGTAAAAAAGTGAAAAGTAAAACAATATATTTATAATTTAACAAATTAAAATAAAGGAATGAAATATAAATCGAAGTTTGAAATTACCTTGATGATCTCTATAGCTCTCTTTGCAAAGATATCATCAAAAACTATCTTTGCAACCCTCTCTCTGTTAGTTGTTTTTGAATATGTGAGTCTAGCCATGCTTGACTCGCAAACATTGGTTTCAAAGGTGTCAACAAACTAGAAATATTTTACAACGTCAAGAAGTTAGTTCGAAACCTTGTGACACCGGCTCGCACAAGCCCTTTCCTGCTTTTTGTGTTCTCTCATCAAGGTCGAACCCAAGGGTGATTGATATGTACTTCGTTATGGCTCTTGTGTCTTCTACAACCGGCCTCACCTAATCAATTTTGTCTATGTCCTCCAAAAGAAGGTCAAGGCAATGAGCTACACAAGGAGTCCAAAAGAGTGATGGATGTCTCTCCCTGCAGTAGTCTCTAGCCGCCACATATGCTGCTTCATTCTGTGATAACTTGCACAACATTCTGTACACCAATCTCTAATACAACCGTCTCTAACATAACACTCAAATTTCTCTGCATTTTTACTATGTTAGAGGCATCAATAGACTTCAAAAACACCATCTCACCATTTGAAGCCGCTAAAAAATTAACGAGGGTGCGGTTCCTTCCATCCGTCCACCCATCTGAAAGAATGGTGCATCCGAATTTTTGCCATTGTTTCTTTTGCTCTTCTAGAATGGTAGTGGCATCTACAACTGCACCCTCAAGCAATTTCCCACTCAAATCTTTTGGAGAGGGTGCCTTGTACCCTTTCCCTGCAATTGTCAACGCTGTCACCAAGTACTCCTAGTATGGGCTCTTTGCCACATCATTGAGCAATGAAGTTGTTGTAGTACCAGAAATTTGCACAAACTTTATCCGCTTCCTCTTGCATATCTTTGTTCCAAGCCATACCTTCCAATGAAGGTTGTGCTCCAGGTGTGTTCCTGGCACCAAAAACTCTGTATGCCTTTTCTCGAACTCGATGAAGATGTGCCTCTTCCGGCTCTTCCGCTTCGTATGCGTGGACCACGAGTAAAGCCCACAATTGTTGTCACATCATCCTCTAAATCCTCTGTCATTGTAGCCCTAGGTCTAATAGCTTGTGTTATGGTTGCTTGCACCCTTGCCTTCTCTAGTTTCTTCTCCTCTAGCTTTGCCAACTCTGCTCTCATCTCTCGCTTTGCCTCTTCCGTCACGTTGGGGCAAACCGTAACATCTTGGCAAACAATACATGAAAGGTGATATTTCAAACGATTGATGCCTCCATTCATTTTTCTGCCACAGAAATTGCAAATAACTTCATTTTCAGTAGCTCCACGTACACCATACTTCCATGCTTTGGAACGGGCATTTGCAGGAATGGTCCCTGCTAGTGATGCTGACCCAGATGTCGAACTTGATGTCGAGCTTGATGCCATTGTTAAGCTCTAATCTGCAACACAATGCACATTTAAAAAATTAGAAAAACGTAAGCTTAATTCAATTTTGAAAAAAAAAACGTGCTTGAATAACAAATTTGCGTAAAAAAAATACATACCTCTGGCTGCAAATGAGTATAAAAAAATTACAAGCATTCGATTTTACATTACATGTATTTAGAATTACAAAACAAATCAATTACAATACACATACATAAAATTTAACTAGTTTAGAATGAATTTGCGTAAAAAAAACAAATACATACCTCTGGCTGCAAATGAGTATAAAAAAATTACAAGCATTCGATTTTACATTACATGTATTTAGAATTACAATATGAATGTATAAAACATAAATGATAGACACAAGATTTGAAAACTTGAAAGAAAGAAATTTAAAAAAAAAACCCTACTTCCAAATGTAATTCTCCGAATTCTCTCTTTGAATTCGCTCTAAAATCCACTCAACACAAGAAATGCAAGCTCAAATGGTTGTTTGAGTGAAAATGAAGGAGTGGAGGGCCTTAAAAAGAGCCAAAATTGTGTTATTTCAGCGTTTTTTGAGAGTTAAAACCGTGTTCCGCGTTTTACCAGCATATAGTGAGTTAAATGCACGGCTCGGTGAGTACTCACCACAACTCGACGAGTTATTTTTTGCGAGTTTTAATGGCGATTATTCGTTTAAAGAAATGAGTGGCGAATACTTGCCGAGTATTCCATCTATGGATGAAACAACTTCTATTGCTTGAAAATAAACTACATCTCCTTCACAATGAGGTAAGAACCTCTTATTTATAGCCACAAGGACTGGATTTCAAACCTACTCTAAAAAAAGATCTTACTAAAAGATAATGGCGGAGTACACCAAGATAAGATTCTATCATCACTTGGGATATCTTTCTTAAGCATTGTGAGCCGTACATCAGAATGGACATAAAGTAGATTCCATTTGAAAGTGGGTGATTGGGCCCACTGTGCTTTTGCCATGTGTGGACTAAGTTCCTTCATTAAGTGACAAGTAGAAGAGTGTATCGTCTCTTTACCCTTGACAAAAGTAAATTCTTGCTAGTTGTCTCTTTTAGTGACCGGATGAGAATGGGCTGGCTACCAATTTTCCCATCCTACGCTAGTATTGGATGCGTGGATATAATGCAACCACGTACGTTGGTTTCTATCAAAACCAAAAACTCACTATATTGGTCCCATGTCCTCCCATCAGCAACCTTAGCAACACATGCCTAAGGGTCTTCGGTTCCTCCTTCCTATTTGGGGTAGATTATTTCATTATCTAATTCTTCTGGTGTGTACCTTTGATGAATGTAAATGTATCTTCCATGCTGGAACATATCCCATTCTAATTTTCTTGGTACTTCGGTTTTCTAAATTAACACCTACATGTCTTGGATTTCAATTTGGTATCTTTTGCGTCCATTGTAGAAATAAAATTCAGTCATTGGGAGCTCATACATGTGGCTGTTCCACACATTCTTGGAGATTTGTATTGATCATAGCTCTAAATCCTCTTTTAAGATTCAAAGAACTAAAACATTCCTTCTTCTAATGTGCCGAACTCATTAGCATGGACTTCAAATGGAATTCTTGCAAAATTCACAGCTCCAAGTGAAGATATTTTGAGAGTTCTTCTTTTGATATTACTGCTCCATTGATAATCTCCGATTCTTCTTACAATGATATCCATATTTTCATGACTAGCTTGTTCTAGTTGGGCCATTGTACCATTGATTTCCAAACATTCTTGCAGAAAATATTCATGGCCTGATAGTTTCCATTCATAAGAATTGTAAATAATTATTTTTAGTCTATCCAACCACCTGTGAGCATACCAATATGTGACAATTACATGTTGGATCTGTTCAGATAGATTCTTCCATTCTTCCTTTCCACCGTCAGGATCTGGTTGAGAACTGCAGCTTCCATATTCTGTAACCGGATGTTGGATCTGTTCAGATAGATTCTTCCATTCTTCCTTTCAATCATCAGGATCTGGTTGAGAACTGCTGCTTCCATATTCTGTAACTGCATGCACAAATTCATGGGTCAAGCAATCAGCTAATGTATTATAATTTATCTTCACTCTTAACTCATTCTAGTTCAAAATCATCGGTAGATAGCTGAAGATGCCATCCCGCTATTCTTCCTTGTGCTAATCCTTTGTCTGATTTTGTCCTCATAATTGCCATCATTGGCTTGCTATCGGTCCTGATGATAAATTTTACAGTTTTCAAGAAAATCTTGAACTTTTCTATTCCTTTAATTACTGCTAAATTTGTTTCCTTGTAGATGGTGTATTTACTTTGTACATCTTTGAAGGTTTCTGAGCGGCATCCACAAACTTTTTCATGCCCATCTGGATGAATTTGTAATAATGCGGCTGGCCACATATGGCTTGAAGCATCTACCTGTAGTATCAACGGTAAATTCTCCTTAAGTAGTTGGCGTGCTGGCAAATTTAAACATTTTTTGCTTGGTTTTCCTCATGGTTTCAGTAGCTTGTTCATTCCAGATGAAACTTTCTGGTTTTAAAAGTTTTTGGAGATTAATTCCCCATGTTGCTAAGTCTTCAAAAAATGGACTTACATAGTTCAAACATCCCAAAAGCTTTTGAAGTTGTTGGACATTTTTTGAATAAGTCAGGAAAAGACTGGATTTTTTTACTTACATGACCTTGGATTTACCTGTTGTTCTTCCGCAGATAATCTTAAAAACTCCACATCAGTTCTGTCAATCCTCATAAAATTATGAAAGATGTTTATACCGAATTTTAAAAAATCAAGACATCATCTATAGATACAACACATAAATCATTGAGATGTCTTAATGCTTTGTCCATTTTCCTCTGAAAACAAGCAGCTGCAGTCTTTTTTACTAAATGGCATTACATTTCATTCAAACAACCCTTGAGGTACTGAAAGGCAGTCTTCGGTTTTATTTTTATCCGCCATAATCCAAATATGCAGTCAAACTTTCAACATATTTTACTTTGGATGGCATATTTCATCAAATTTCCACTGTGAGGCATGGGATCATTAGAAGGCTCAACAATGCCATTAAAAGGTTTGTAATTAATACAAATCCTCTTCTTTCCTCTTACATTTTCATAATATTTATTGACAAACAAACCTGCGCAAGTAAATGGACTTCTACTTGGAGAAATAAATCCTGCTTTTAGTAGTTCAGCTAACTGGTCATCCAATTTCTTCTTTTCAGTTGGATTAAACTGATAGGGTTGCTCTTTGGGGATTTTGTGGGCCAATTCTGGCTGGATCTTGATTTCAAATTCTTCCAATTCATGTTTTGAAAGCTGAAATGGATTTAAACAGCAACAATTTGCCTTAAACGCGTTTCTAATAGTGTAGTTAATCATGCATCATCAACAACCTTAAAAGGAAAGTTTTGAAGATTTCTTTGTGCTCCAAAGCAACTAATTCATTTTCAACCATCTTAAATTGTGTTTTTATCATATGTATCATGGGATCTTCTTGAACATCACTAGAAGATATTTCTTTCTCATGTCCCTTGAGGGGTTTTCCCCTATATAACTTATCTTTATTAGCTTTGACCATATAATAGAGTTCTAATGGAATTTCAAATTTTCAACCAATTCATAGTACTGGTCATCTAGATGTTGGAGTGCTTCTTGTAGTGGTACTAAATCCCACCACGTTTATGCTATATCAGACTCAAAGAAGGCTTTAACAGGTAGATTGCCATTTTTTTCGGAACTATCGGTGGCATAATGATGGTCACCACAAATGTAGCATTTGATATGCACGGGAATAGAATGCCGAGTGAAGCGTTTTTTGAGGCTTTTTACTATCTCGTCGGGAAATTTGTATTTTGGAATGGGAATGATTTTGTACCTTTTCTTTGTATGGGCATAGTCACTTGTGAACTTGTTGGATTCATTGTACAACCTTCGGAACTTGGATTTGGTATATTTACTTGGATTTTTAATGTTTATGGAATGTAGGTTCGAACATGCACATTTATCTTTCAAACATCCCGCAATATTACTAAATGCAGAATTTTTGGAGATTGCAAGAATTGTTGTATTCGTGTAAATTGTCATGAGACAATTTCTTAATGCATTGCTTATACAACTTATGAAGAATGTAATTGCGGATCTCACTAAGTGAATGATCTTCATTTTTGTTGCATTTTTGCAAGGTGAATTTCACACCATTCCCCTTAGTTTACATGGAAGAGATGCCAAATAATGCTTGTTTAAAAGACCTTCAATCCAATCATGGGCTGCATAATACAGGGATTCATATTCCAAGGAATAAGGTTTAAACTTACTAAGGTCACACAATTTCATGTAACAAGAGAACTCACTAAAACTATCAAAGCACATCACAAGCAATTTGGCTAAGTGAGCCGAGTCTGCTGGAAGTAGGAAGCCCATCAATGACCTCAAGTTCATGGCTAACAGGTTGGACAGAGCAATAGCGGCAAAAACGTCTGCGCCAAATCAACTAATGCCAAGATCGGTTCCCAGTGGCAATGGCAACCGTTTTATAGTATTCGTGATCATGTGGTAGTGACTTAGAATGGTGGTGTAATGTCCCCTTTTTGAAATTAAAGCAGAATGAAGACCCTTAGCCTATTTTATTGTTTCCCACAGGCTAATGGGATGAAGGAAAGGGGAACATGGTAAGATTAAAACTAAGTGAGCCCAAAAAGTAACTTTATGTCGGCCACTTATGTTTTAATTTTAAAATAAGAGTACTTTTCTAATTTAAGTGGGCCGACACTTAATTAGAAATTAAAAGAAAGGGAAGGATATAAAAGAAGATGGAGGGGTTCATTTGTGGACATCTATCATCTTGATTTTATGAAGTCGAGCACTTGTGCTTCTACTTTCAGCTATTGAGGACAAAAACCCTCTTAGCATCCATCACTTGAGGACGAAAACCCTCATTGTGATCAGATTTTTGGATGAAAACCCTCAACATCTTCTTGGTGGCTTGATGCGGGGGTCACATTTGAGCGTAATATTGCATCATCACAGCTAGGCACAATTTGCAGTAATTTCTAGGGCTATTTACACCCCTCTGGAATTTAGATCAGCGTTTAAGGCATCAACAACCGACGGAGTTGGTTGGTTTCAGTTACAGCATCTCCTTTTGGTCTCCTCTTGTCATCTGGAGGGTCTTTTGTGAAAAATTTGTTGTAATCTTATGTGGGTATTTTTCTTGTTTTAAGGTGTGAAAATAAACTCACATTTTGGTTGAAAATTTTATTTTCATCATCTATTTGTACCAAGAGGGTTTCTAGATGCTTTGGGCCTTCTAGGTATTTTTGTATTGTAATTATTTGATAAATAAAGGAAGATTTCAGATTGCTGTATTTTCTGTCTTACGGGTTTGCATAAAAATCAGATTGCTGTTATATTTTGTATAAGGGTTTCAGCTGAATTCCAAAATTGTGCTAATCTGCCCTAAAAGGGATACTACAGATGGCTGCAAATGTGATCTTCAGTGAGAAACCCAATTCTTAGTGAAAACAAATAAAATGTGTGTGTGAGTGTTTGTAGTGTGAATAAGTGTAAATAGGCGATCTTGTTTACGTATATGATTGTAAACCAATGGATGCATAAAGTAGATAGTATGGAAGGTTGATATATTCCCTGTAACCTGGATAGTTGATCCATGGAAGGTTGATATGTTCCCTCTTCATACTTGGATGGTGAAAGGTTGATGTGTTCCCTGTCCATCAACATCTATGGTTGATGGAAGGTTGATGTGTTTCCTGACCATCCAAAAGTCTGTGTAGTGTCATGTGTTCCAAGTCATGTATATTGGTTCATTTATTTGTTTGTACTGAGGGGGAGAATGCTGGAAATAGTCATTGTTTAATACTAATAGGTATAGGATTATGTATGCATGATGAGTTGTACGGGTCGTAAAAAACTTATTATAGATAAGCTTGAGTAGAGAGAATATAGGAGAGATCAGAGATGATTAAACATATGTAGGAGAAAGAAAAGTGTATAAATATATCTCCATAAATTGAATAAGATACCAGATTTGTTTATTTCAGTGTCACAAACCTAATTGCACAGTGGCTTCAAACACGTCCTCTCCTAATAATTAATCAACAAGTAGCAAGCAGAATTGTCCTATCAGCTCTGAATGGTACCATTCATTCAAGAAATTCAACTCTAATGCAGTGATCCTAATCAAGCTAAGTCTACAATTTCATGTATCAAGGTGAAAAGTTCTCCTTTTCTCTATTTGACTCGACTTGGATCATTTCGCCTGATTTAGATAGAATTAGAGTTAGAGCTGATTGGTCCTATAATTGTTTGCTTTACCAGTAGTATGGCATGGTTATTCATAAGAAGACTCCTCTCTGGGCTGCAATAAATTTCAATGCTAATAGTGCCTGCTTCTTTCATCTTCGTGGTCATGTCATGTCTTCTTATCTCAGGATTAAGAAAGCACTAAAAAGGAAAAGGCATGGGAGACAGGAAAATCCTTCAAACAATTTTTAAACCAAAAATGGTTAATGCTGCTCTGTACCTTACTCTTCCAAGGCGAAGCGAACCTTTTAACCAAGACTATAAGAAGAGCAAGTCTACTATGGAAGTTTATGAAAGGAGAAAGGACAAGGTAATATGCTGAAGTTTGCAGTCCATCAGAAGCTTCAAGCTGACAGGTTGGCTGAGTTGGTGAAAGGAAACCATTCTATTCTTGTAGAAGGTGATGAAATAGGGTACACACTTGGCATGCAAAATAACAAAGTCAGTTTCACACCCTTAGCCACTCCCTTACCAAAAATGATCAAACTTTCCACATAAGCCTTAGCAGTGAGGCCAGTGATAGGAAGTTATCCAACCAAACTGTGGTTAACGAGGTCGTGGGTCTTCAAGCCGGCAAACTCTCTTCATATCCAAAACACCTACATGCAAAGCTCAATCCTTAAAGGAATTTGAAACCCCCAATCCCAGAGCTGTTAACAATTTGTCAATCTCCCTCAATGGTTTCCGGAAAAGCCTTGTTCTGCTCAGACCAATCAAACCTTGGGGCTTAACCTTGATTGAATTCCCCTATCCTGCTTATGAGAACTCCCAATTTTTTGGGCATTAGGTCGTCCCTTTAACAGAACTCCTAGAACCAGTAAAACCATCTTCTTCAATGAGAATGGGCCTCAGGAAAACATCCCTACATAAAAATATGTGAAAGAAATTGCTCATGTTTCTTCCTTGTACGCCATAGATGGTAGCTGGAAGTTCCTCAAAGGCAATCTTGAGGAACATGGTATTCAATTCTCCTGTCATGGAAAAGGTTTGGGGTCTATGGAAAGATGTATTGCCTTTCTCAGTGTTGTTTTCCTGTAGCAAACAAGAGGATTGAAATGCTTGAGCACATGGTGTATGGAGATGTTGAGGCTCAATACAATTATCAGCTTTCTACCAAACATCAATCTTTTCGCGAGGGAGCTCTTGGAAGTGGCAGTGGATATGTGCATTTCCCAAATCCCTTCCAAGACAAGCGTCTCTGAAGTGGCCTGCTGTGGAGATGTTAAACAGAGAGGACAGTGGTGGATCTGCTCAACGGAAGACTCCTTTGTGAAGTCAAATCAATGGCCTCCATGAAACATGGTAACAAACATTGGCTTCAATCAATCATCTTTCCCTGAAGATGGATCCGGATGGATCCAGTGGTGGGATCCTAAATGTTGGACAAAAATTTACTTACACAGATGAATCCAAAAGAATATTATTATTCATTGTTGCTATGTGAAAAACCAGATTAAAATCTTAAATGATAAGAAGCATCATTACTTAATGAAAATCCTCTTGCTTGCTATCTTGGTTATTGTTATGTTAATTTTTATTGGGCTTGCAAGCACGAATGGTATTTAATAGTAAAGGACTTCCCAACTATATATATGCTCATTAGGTTTAGATAGCTTTTATCTTCTAATTTGCAGAGTTGTTCAGCAATATTAGGTGCTCTCTTGGTTGTTGTTGTTATGCTAATTTTTATTGGGCTTGCAACCATGAATATTATTTAACAGTAAAGGACTGCCCAACTCAATATGCTTATTAGGTTTAGATAGCTTTTATCTTCTAATGTGCAGAGTTGTTCAGCAAATATTAGGTGCTCTCTAAGTATGGTATTATCTTTGGTGGGTTTCCTCTGATTTTTGCTCTTTTCATCAAATGTAAAAGTCATCATTTTGCTAATCTTTGATCCAATCCTTAAAATAGTTCTTAAAACTTGAAGGGTCTTGTTGTAATTTGTTCCACCTAATCAATATTTCGAACTTTCATTAAAAAAATTATATGAGTCTCATATCACTTCATAAACATCATGTGGGGCATAGTTCACATATTCGTATTCGGAAAATATTCGACAAACCCAAAAAAACTGACTTGGCAAGACTTGGCGAATATTTGGGAATATTCAACAACTTAAAAAATACTCAAATTTCTTTAAAAACATAAATTTTATGCAAAATATAGCTACAAAATGTATCAAATGAGTCTATAAAATGTTGGAGAAGTGTTTTCTATTAGATTTGAATACAAATACAATACAAAATTGCATCATCATGCGAATACAACAGCCGGCTGATAAGTGCTATGAATTTATGATGATTGTCATTGAAAATTATCATCATAAATTTCATATCTTTGTATGTTACATACAATAAGTTACATTTTCCTTTTCCTGTTCTAGAGAAATATTGGGAGAGGGTCTATTGCCTCTACTAGTCCCCACACTCAGCTGCGTCTCCTCGCTCCTCCAGAAGGCTATGACTCGGCTCCAACCTAGTAGTAGATGGTGGTGGCTCCTTTGCTTTGCATGTTTGAGATCACCTCCAAAGATGTCATCCAATCCAATAACTCCTACTAGTGCTTCTCCCTCCATAACTTCCCTCTCGAAAGAAACAATCTCATCCTTTGTGAATGCAGGATTTCCTCTTCTTGCCTAGTCCACTCACTATATGGATCTATCTCATCCAAATCAATAAGCTCCTCCGATGTGGCCTCCACTTTTCTTGTGTGAAGCCGGAGATTGTATTGCACAAAAACCAAGTCGTTGAGCTGTTTTTGAGTCAACTTGTTGCGCTTCTTTGTGTGAATGGCCTCAAACAAACTCCAATTGCGTTCACATCCAGAAGTGCTACAAGGTTGAGATAAAATTTGAGTGCTAGCTTTGGAAGATGTAGGGTATTTCCTCTCAATCCTCCCACCAAGAACCTACAAACAAGATAATCAAAAGTTTATAAGTAATTAATAAAATCAAATTTGTAACTAGTAACACATATAAGTAACTTAGTAAACATTCTAATTTTTATTACCTGGTGATGCTGCGGTTCTCCCTCGGATAGCTAACCCCGAAGAAAAGAGCCTCCCCTAGCATGTTTGTAATTTTGCAACTCTAAAATAATGAGGTTCCTTGTCTCAACCTCTAGTATTATCCTCTCGATGCATGTTGAAAGGCCCTCCATAACCTCTACTTTCACATTTGTGAAGTCGTCAGAGAAGAAAACCTTGGGGTTGAGGTAGTACCCTACTGCATTAATAGGTTGGTGGAGTTGATTGTTCCACCTCCGATCAATAATCTCCCAAAAGGGACCATATCTGGCGATATCCCCCTATAATAGTTTTGGATAGACTCTTTGGCCCTATCCATGGCCTCATAAATGTACCCCATAGGGTTTTGCTCCCCATCAACCAAACGCAAAACCCTCACCAATGGCTCTAAAAATTAAAATGTAAAGTTACAAACTTACAAATAAAGTAAAAAAGTAAATAACAATATATTTATAATTTAACAAATTAAAATAAAGGAATCAACTTGAAATATAAATCGAAGTTTGAAATTACCTTGATGATCTTTATAGCTCTCTTTGCAAAGATATCATCAAAAACTATCTTTGCAGTCCTCTCTCCATCAAATTTCTTTGAATATTGTGAGTCTAGCCATGCTTGACTCACAAACATTTGCTTCAATGATGTCAACAAACTAGAAATACTTTGCAACGTCAAGAAGTTAGTTACAAACCTTGTGACACCGGCTCTTTCCCTTTGTGTGTTATCTCATCAAGCTCAAGACCCTACTCTTTAATGGTTGATGCTGCTCTGTACCCTACTCTTCCAAGACGAAGCAAACCTTTTAACCAAGACTATAAGAAGAGAAAGCCTACTTTGTTATGTTTCTTGCATCTTCTACAACCGGCACAGTGTCTTGATTTCATCATGAAATCTGTGACTACCCTATCCGAAATTTTTTCGTACTTTTAAAATAATGGGTTGTTTTGCGTTTTTATTGCCTGAAAGTTCTTGTATTGTGTCAAGATATTCCCAAAGAGCCATATTAGCCATTTTCGCCAAATACCTAGATACCCAAAATTGTTATATTCATGCGTCATTTGTCTGGGAAATTTGTATTTAATTATTGAGCCCAGTTTGAGACAATTCGCACTCCGATTTAACCCTGTTGTGATCGAACATATCATTATTCCTATATACCAGAAGGGTTTTAACTTGGAATAAGTTCTGGGCTTTATTTGTGACTTTTGACAATTTCGTGTTTTTGTGTTTTCCCGTTTCGTTTTCTGTGAAATTTCTCTAGATCAATTCCTTTGCCGGTTTGGCCTGATTCTTGGCCTGGAGTAACTGGGGAACATATATGCACGTTATGCCAAAAGGAAGTCGCCATCGGAGGTCCGGTTCATTGGGAAAAGACGAAGTCACGCACCAAAAAGCCTCTTCTGGGCTGGCCGCATTTTTGGAAAGCAAAGAATTAGAATGGATAATGGGAAAATTAGAAGCAGTAGGCAGGTGGGAATTTTGTACCTACCTTGCAGGGTACTTTTTCCCGTGATAGAAAAGTCACTTAAGTTGCAGTGGGAAAATTAGAGGCAACAGGAGGCGGGAATTTATCACTGCACTTCAGAGGGTAAAAATTCCCATGGTAGAATAAAATAAAAAGTCACTTAAGTGAATCATGGGATTTTATTGCCTACCTTGCAGTAGGTAAAAATTCCCATTGCCATGTGTTTTTAAAAATAGAATTCTTTTTGCCAAAAAGTGCGACCCCCTTTAAGGAGAACATTACAGCCTTTAAAGTGATTTAATTAATTAATTCTTCTCCTAAAATTGGCACCCAAGCATGGAAGCAAGTCAACAAAGCAAAGGGGAATAAATCAATTGAAATAGATTGGCTAAAATTAAATAAATTTATTTATTTAAAGGCAGCCCTGTTGGTGTGTGTTATTTTCCACATCATTAGGTGAGTCATCTCACTTAGGTGAGATCGTAGATCCATGTGTCATTTAGGGGTCATTATGAGATTCTCTTACGCAGCGTCAGTGCGTTAGTGCGTCATATGCGTCATTGGGAGTTACACTTCTATTCTAGGAATGTAGCTCCCCTCTCTACTTGAGTTGTCATGATTGCAAAGATCGGGGTTACTCAACACCTCCTATATGTACACCCTATTTGATCTATGAGATAGAGGAGAGTTTTATGGCGTAACCGAGCCCGCCTTTTGTGTTTCAAATCTTTGCATGCACATTCGGTTGATGCTCGCTCCTCTCGAGATCTCTTCACGCTGCTATTCGCACGTCTGTTGATGTGCACATTGTCCCTCGTGATCCTCACTTGCGGGTTTTAAACCCTCTTTCATGGTATCAGAGCGGATCTTGTGGATCTGTGCACTCATTGGCATTTTTGTGCGTGTTTTCCGGCTTCCGGCGTGATATTCAGATTTCGTTGCATGTGTCGTAATGGATATTCCGTTCGTGTGTTTATTGCATTGATTTTGGGCATTTTCATACCTCCGTTCGGGTTGTTCGTGGTTTGGTTTTCGGGTGTTCGTGGCTTTGTTTTTGGGGTTTAACGGTTTTGCATCCTTGTATGTAGTTTTGGAGCGTTTACAGTTTCAGATCTGAGCTCTAGAAGTGCTGGTTTTACTTGGTTTATAGTGGTGAGAGGTGCTCCTGCATGGACGTTTTCACTCACCTCACCGCTTGTATTGTTTTCGGGCTCCATTTTTGGTTCAGACGTGTGTGCTTTGGAATTGTTCGTTTGCTCAGGCCTGTGCATCTCCCAGCCCGGTCCACATTCAAACTCAGCTCTGCACAGCTCAGCCACCCTTCAACTTGGTTCCCACGTGGGACTCCACTCCACCAACACCTTGCTTCCTCCTTGCTGGTCGTTGGTCTGTTGGACGTGGGAACAACTCTGTTCGTGGCCCAACTTCCTTGTTCGTGGTTCAGCTCATTGTGCTTGCTGCTCGCTGCTCGTGGTATTCCCCAGGCTCATTGCATTCCTCCCAGGCTCCAACAGCTCCCACGTGCCCTGCTTTGCATTGGAAAAACATTTTTTTGACTCTGCTCAGCCGTTTTTGGCGATTTGAGGTCTTCAAACAGCTCCTCCGGCCATGGAGACCTGCTCCACTCCTCCAGCGACCTCCCACGCACCGTTCTCTCCTCTGCTCGGCCCTCCTTCCAAGTACCACGTGGAGGTCTGGAAAAAAACGTTTTTTTTGCGCAATACGTTGGAAAAACTTTTTTTTGGCTTGTTGTTTGGTCGGCTCTGGTTACCTGCTCCCTTTTGGACGTTTTTGACAGCCTAACCACTCAGCTCCAGCTCCAACAACACCTTGACACGTGGGCTCTCCACTTAGCCTGCAGTTTTGCTGCAACTTCAACATTACTTGTCTTGCTGGCAAATCTGCACACGTGGACTTGCACTCACTTGGACTGCAGATCTTTCACTAAACGTGGGCCCCCTCTCAAGCCCTCTTTTTAATGTTTTATGGCTTAAAAAAAACATTCATGGCATGTAATTAAATTTAGGCTATTTTTGGCTTGTTTAATTAAACCTTCCTACGCTTGTCGAAGACGGAGGGCGAGGTCCGGGGTTGGCAGGAGGCTAATTCTCCCTTGTAGTCAAAACAAACTATGCCTAAAATTTGATGTTGTTTCCAACGAGTAGTCACACGATACCCTTTGCACCCATCTCGTGCACTTTTTTAATGCGTTTTGCAGCGTTTATTGCTTTTTCTCATCAGTTGCGGGAATTGTTTTTTGCTATAACTTTTGACTCGTTGCTCGGATCTGAGCACTTCTTTAGTCAAAGTTGCATGTTTTTTCGCATTCTACATGATGGGATTATCAGTTTTGTAAACGCACTACTTTTATAAAGTGCCACATTCTAGGGGGTTGCTTGTACTCTTGGGTTTTCGCACGCAAACGCATTATCGGCCGAGTCCGATGTCTTGCTTTCGTGCACCTTGCATCTTGCATTTTTCATCATGGAGAGTGCTCTTTCCGACTTGAGCGTCGTAGGATCACTTTACAGCCTCCGCCACTTCTCACCTGGGAGAGGGAACTATTCAGCTTGGCGTGTTTCCATGAACGCGTTACTTCGCTCACGAGGGTCTTTTACCCTTCTTAGTTGGGCAGTTCTGCACCCACCGATCATCGTCATCCGGAGGACTTCTCGACACTTGTGACCATGTCTTCGGTCACATGATGATGCATGTCTCTCGTTCTCTCGGTTTCACGTGGCATAATCAGATCCAACTTCACCGTGTTTGGAGCATTCTTCGGATCCCTCTATGGAGACCCTTCACACACTGCGATCGTTGTTCTGCTGCTTTGATTCGATTGTCTCCTCCATTTCTTCGTGTGATGGCGTTCCACCGATGACTCACTTGATTCTACTTCGATAACGAGGATTGTGCACCCAATTCGATGCGAGAGAGTACTCTAGAGGACACTTCTCTTTCTCTCACTATTCCAGAGAGTGTTGCCACATCCCACATCTCATCGATATTGAGCAGTCTCATAATGTCATCACACCCGTGTCCTTTCCATTTCTAGTGTGTGAGGCTCCTTCCACTCCTCTACCGTCATTGGATGACTCATACCTATCTCGACATCGTTCTTCTGTTTGGTGAGCCCCCTCATTGGGACGAGTATCTGCCTGACCTTAGTCGTCTTTTCGCAGAGTCTACTTGTGATGCTCTACAGGTCCCTCATCCATCTACAGGTGTTTCAGAGGAGTTCATCATCTCCATTGTTGGGAGTGCCCCTTCTGGGACTCTTACCACTTCCACTTTTCCAGAGACCTTCATTGATCCACCCTCAGTTGTGGATCCCTTTTTGTTGTGGGGGATGTTTTGTTGCCTTCACATCACTTGGACATCCTTTCTACGGGTGTTCCTCTTTTCACTCGATAGTTCTACGCACGTGGCATTACCTTGGTTCTTGCCTCGCACTCACTCGCTAGACCTATGTCACACTTGATGCACCGGACTCGAGTTCTCCATGTTGCTACCTTCAGTTTCCTTTGTGGATTGGGCGGACTTCCAACACGCCATTTTTGTCCTTCCTAAGGGCAGGCGCACGATTCGGTGCGGGTGGCTCTTCTTGATCCGAGGCAAAGGATCTCGCCCTCAACATTCTTCTCGGGAGACCTCCTATAGCTGCGAGTTCATATCCGTCCATGGCATCTTCTCGCATTCCTCTCGTCTCGCTCTTCTTCTCTCTTCTTCTTTCCGAGAGATTGCCTCTTTGTACATGGGTACCTTTTCAGGCTCGTCTAGAGCTGGGACCCATATTTGGCATCTTTCTTAGATTAGAGAGTGTTTGTTCTCTTGTGGTGGATGTTTTTCCCACTAGGTTTTCCTTCACTGCTTGGGATCTTTTTCTTGTACATGGGTACCTCATCAAAGCCATGGGACCTATTTCTCGTTTCGACTTGTCGCCTCATCCTAAGTTACGATGAAGGGTGGGTGTTGGTGTGTGTTATTTTTCACATCATTAGGTGAGTCATCTCACTTAGGTGAGATCGTAGATCCATGTGTCATTTAGGGGTCATTATGAGATTCTCTTACGCGTCAGTGCGTCATATGCATCATTGGGAGTTACACTTCTATTCTGGGAATGTAACTCCCCCTCTCTCTCGAGTTGTCATGATTGTAGCCGGGGTTACTCAAAGCACCTCCTATATGTACACCCCATTTGATATATGAGATAGAGGAGAGTTTTATGGCGTAACCAAGTTCTGCCCGTGTTTCAAATCTTTGCATGCACATTCGGTTGATGCCCGCTCCTCCCGAGATCTCTTCACGTTGCCCGTGTTTCAAATATTTATTCACCCAATTTTGCACTCGAGACTTGTGGAAAAGTCAACAAAGGGAAGTGGACAAAAGAAATTTAAAAATATAATTCCAAAATTAAATAAATTTAATTTATTTAATGCAGCCCTTGTGAGAAGGAAATAATATTTTTAAAGTATTAATTGATTAAATTAAATTCTATTTTCAAGTGGCTATGGTCAAAGCACACTTTGTGAAGCTTAAGTGAAGTGAAGAGTGGATAATTAAATTGATTAAATTTAATTTAATGGATGGCTGTCCTTTGAAAGATCCCCAAATGGATCTCTTTATACCCCAAAGAGTTTTAAATCAAACAAAACAACAAATACAGATTTTCGTATGATATGGCGATTTCCCTAATGCAGATCTGAAAAATGCGACTAGGGTCTAATAGAGAAATTAATAAAAATAACACCCAATGGTAATATTTCTGATTTCTAATGATCGCCCAGGTATTTAGAGACTGAATTATACAGGAAACTGACTTTATTACAGCTGATACATCCCAGAAAATCAGATCTGAAGTTTGATAAAAATCTGATGTTTATGAATATAAAACAGGCTGGAATTTAACACAGAAATCTGCAGATTTACGTGACTGTGTACAGCACTATAAAACCGTCTAAAATCACTGAAAATTAGTTATTTAGACTTCCAGAAATCAGTACAATAGACGATAATGAAATTCAGACCTGAGATGCGCCAAAGACATTGAAAACCAGCCACATAGTGGGTCGCTTTATACACAGAAAATACAATGACACTGCTGCGATGAATTCTTCAATCCTTTATTGCCAAAAACTCCTTAACTGCTGCTGGAAAATACTGAAATCCTGTGTAAGCTCTGTGGAAAATCCTATGTAGAAATTCCTCTTAATCTCCAAGAGGGTTTTCGTCCTCTAGAGGCAATATACTAAGGGTTTTCGTCCTTAGAATACTTTAATACAAAAGCACCTGGCTTAAGATCAGATTCAGAATTGATAAAATGATTTTATGGTGTTCTACCCAAGCCGCCCCTCTCCTTTTTATAGGAAAAATATTACAAAATGACCTTTTCATCTTCCAATGAAAGAAGAGTGCCAAAATACCCTAGAAATAGGCCCAAACCAAGTTGCACTTCCTCCTAGGACAAATAAACATTAAATAATGGCCCTTCATGCCAAGTCACACTTTCCTTGGGAAGAGCAATAATTTTTATCTTTCCTAGATTCCACTTTCCCTCCTTTGTCCAAGTTGTATTTTGCCTAGAAAGGATGGCAAAACCAATGCATGGGCCTCTTTAGAGATTACCAATTTATTATTAAGTCAAATAAATTAATACAAGTGCTTTATTAATATTTTTTTTTGCACTTTGTAATAACTCATTGTGACTTAAGTCACCCTTATATTTTTCCTTTGGCCGTCGCCGGGTTGATTTAAATGGGCCAAAGGTCTTCGAATGGAAAAAGGGGACATTACAGTCCTCCCTTCCCGAAATTGCTTGCCCTCAAGCAATTCTGATCTTGTTTTGTTCAAGTGTCATGAACAAGAGATAAAACATGTTGAAGTGATTCGCAAGCCTCGGCAGTACTGCTCTGTCAAGTGAACTAAAACTTGCCACCATATATCATCCACAAGATGCTCACATACATATACTTGGAGAAATGGTTCAACAAACTCCAAAATGAAGACTTCATCTTCTACCATATCATGCATCTCATGATGAAAATAGATTGGGCTAGGCAACAATAAATAAGATGTATTATTATGTTCATCATACCTTGGAGTATCGCCAACATCGACGTCAATCTTGGTCTTCAAAATGTCTTGACTTTGCTGCCCCAAAATCTGAGTATTAGTGTCTACAATGGGCTGAAATTCCTCATAAATCAGCTGCTGCGATAAATGAGATGGCATACTTTCTTCCACACCATCTTTAATCTGTGCAATCAATCCTCCTTTGAAAGGTATTTCCATGCTCCTGGCTGCCCTCTCTTGAGGAATGACATTCCTCATACCCTGCTGCCCACTAAGCGAAGACATCTTTTCCTTGAACTCTTGTAGGTGTTGTCTTGCTTGAGCGGCTACCAACCTAGAAGCTCTAGCTCTGCTATTCCATTCCTCACACCTCTTAAGAGTTTCCATTACATCATCCTTGCTTGCATATACAAATTTAATCTCCTGAGATGGAATAATTTCTCTAGCAAGCAAAGTTCTACTAACACAATTATTTTGTTCAATGGAAATCATACCTTTTGAAGCTTCTTCTTCTTCCTTTGGTTGCAGATCTGATTTATCTTCATGTGTTAAATCAACATGTCTATCAAATTCATCACATAAATTTTTGCATACCTCATTAGAATTTGAAGACACCAAAGCGCTCTCATGAAGAGTTGTATCATCCATCTGTGAAGATTCTCTGTTCCTTCCACGTATCAACCATTCGGAAGCTATAGTGTGATATTCCTCTTTTGCCTGCTCAGTCTTGTAGCCAATCTTCGGGTGCATGTCCATGTAGTCCATGAAAGGAAAATTCTCCTTAACATCTTGAGGAAGAATGTTATACTCCTCAAATATGCTAATCACTTTTGCTTCCTTGTCTTGCGGTGTTAGAACTTTGTGAATAGAAAATGATGATGATGATCTAGGCCTCCGATCTTGTCTCGACCCTCTCTTCTGTCTCTTGACCTATCCACATCCATTCTCTCGCATAATGTTCACATTGCATGGTCCGTATCATCTGTTGATGGGTAGTAGTCATAGTCCTAAGAAGATCGCTATCCATATTCGATGGAAAGCTTTTCTCGTCTAACTTCCATGATTCAGCTCTATCACTAACTCTCGTGGCTACATCAAATCAAAAAACTCCTCGGTGGGAGGAACATTGCTCGATACCACCGAAAGATCCCCAAATGGATCTCTTTATACCCCAACGAAGTTTTAAATCAAACAAAATAGCAAATACAGATTTTCGTATGATATGGCGATTTCCTAATGCAGATCTGAAAAATGCGACTAAGGTCTAATAGAGAAATTAATAAAAATAACACCCAATGGTAATATTTCTGATTTCTAATGATCGCCTGTATTTAGAGACTGAATTGTACAGAAACTGACTTTATTACAGTTGATACATCCCAGAAAATCAGATCTGAAGTTTGATAAAAATCTGATGTTTATGAATATAAAACAGGCTGGAATTTAACACAAAAATCTGCAGATGATAGAGGACTAAAACAGCACTTTAAACCTTCCCAAAATTTACTGAGAAAATGCTTTATTTGATCCACACAAATTAATGCAACACACAACAATAAGTTTCAGACCTGAAATGTCTTCAAAATACCTCCAAATGGCCAAAAGATGGGTTGCTTCATTGGATCAAAATGGCACAGCCCAATTACAATCTTTATTCCTCACACCCCGGTGCACAAGATCTATCAACTATCTGATGAAAAGACTGAAAATACTCATGCTAGCCCAATAGAATTTTCTCGTGTGGAAATCCTCACATTCTCTAAGAGGGTTTTCGTCCTCAGGAGAAGAGGCAATATACTAAGGGTTTTCGTCCTTAGAATACTTTAATATAAAACCACCGGCTTTAGATCAGATTCGAAATGATAAATGATTATATTGGTTGCTCTACCCATTTTGCCCCTCTCCTTTTATAGGAAAAATATTACAAAATGACCTTTTCATCATCCAATGAGAAAAGAGTGCCAAAATACCCTAAAAGTATACCCAAACCTAGGCGCACTTTTCTAGGGATGACTCCTAATGTTTATCTTGGCTCTTGGCCTCATGCCAAGTTGCACTTTCCTAGGGAAGAGTAATAACTTTTATCCTTTCTAAACTCTATTTCCTCTTTTGTCCAAGGCGCATTTTTACCTAGGGATGACACAAAATTAGGATGGGTCTCTTTTCTACTTTCCCTAGAAAGGATACAACATAATATTAGACCCAATGCACCTATTTAGAGATTACAAATTTATTATTAAGTCAAATAAATTAATACAAGTGCTTTATTAATATTTTTTGCACTTTGTAATAACTCATTGTGACTTAAGTCACCCTTATGTTTTTCCTTTGGCCGTCGAGATGACGAAATGGGCCAAAGGTCTTCGATTGGGAAAAGGGGACATTACATCCTTAATCATGCAATTTTAGCACACCAATTAAAGAGAAGAGCATGACTTTTAATTAATTAATTGCCATAAATAGGAAGGGCAATTATTAATTATAGAATTATGAGGGTTAAGCATGGGCTGCTTTATAAGGGTGAATTAATTAATTCACAGGTGAAGAAGTGCAGCCCAGAGGAAAAGTGCACCCCATATTGAAGAGGTTTTTGCTCAAAAGAAGATCAAATCAATGCTAAAAGCTTCCAATTTTGGCGCATGCATTGAAGGAGGTTGATTTGTGTTTGCATAATTGTTTGCATAAGTGATATAGGTGCTCAGGTGAAGTTGGAAAAATTCATGCTCACTTTGCATGCAAATAAAACATCAATTTTTGGGGCAGCAGACTTGAATAGTGCAGATTTTTATTATTAAAATTCATTGTTCATGTTTCGGTTGCCATCTTTGTCTGAATTACTTGCAGGAATTCATTACAGGTGCTTTACAAAAGAAAAGGAGTTTTAATCAATGTCCAATACATTGAATATATCCTTTGAATCTGAAGAATTATCCAGATCTGCACCAATTTTGAAGAAATCCGGCCAAATAAGAAGAAAAAGAATTATTCAGACAAAGATAGACAAAGCCATGGCAAAGAGGGACGAAAAAGAAAGCACAACGGAGTCATGCATCACTTCCAAATTTGCAAACATAGGAGACACAGATCTAGGTCCGGAACCTCTTTCCGAATTGATTGATAGATCCAGAGCAGGAAAGACTTCACTCATGCGTGCGGTTAAAAGCAGTGGAATTATTCGAGCTGCAGCCTTTCCATACACAACCCAGTTGCCAGAGTTTGTTATGGAGTGCGCTAGATCTTACCATCCTTCATCCAGATCAGTGTGAGATGCTACGGGAAAACAATAATTCGGTTGGACGCAAAGTTCATCAATTATTGTTTGAAGATTCGCCAATGCGAAAGGTGGTGACTTCCATTAGCATTCAGGATGCCGGCAATAGGTGGGAGAAGCATAGAGTTGATTGCGTGAACATAATGAACAACAGATACATGAAGAAGCCCAGATCTCCTTCTAAGTTCCCAAGAACTCTTCCACGGTCCAATCTCGTGCAGGAGGTTGATGATATTGTCAAATTGTTATGCAGGATTAATGGCGAGGCGAATGCTCACACTTTCCGTACATGGATGTATGCTTTCATCAGGACCATTGAAGTCAACAAGGTTGATTCCATAATCAATTGGTCGGAAATCATTAGTGACAACATTGGTGAGCAACTCCGGAATGTGAAGCATACTTTCAACTTCAAAATGACTTCCTACTTGGTGTACTGCTGCAGCTTCACAAGGCATCTTCTCCAAGCTGGATAGATGTGGCGTTCTTTCTAAGGACCCCATTTTTGAGTGCTACCCACAACTTACTGTACCTGCGTGCGAGAAAGATTTCAAAGTGGTCAATGATGAATTCTTCTACGACTTCATTTGTAAGCTAGACAAGGACCTAAATGCCAACAAGGTGAGTAGGAAGCGTGGGAAGCTGTATCCAAAATTGGCAGTCTATTCATTCAGTTTGCAGATTTCACATACCTCAGGGTTACTGGCTTTTTTGGAGAACCGGTTAAGCTATCCAGATATCCGAATGATAGATTGATCACCATGGAGCTGAGCAAACAACTTGTGGAGATACATGACCTTCAGTCGAAATGACACAAGTCTACGGGCTTCTTCCCGATCACTGTGGACATTATAGCTGCCAGAGCATTCACAGAGCTCGAGGGATGGAGACAAAGATGTTATCCGAGTGTGAGCAGGAATTCTTCCCGCACGATCCAACTTCGATCCATTTGGAGTAGCCAAGAAGACAATCTCCCAGGAGTACGCACATGTGCCTTCATTAGAGGATTTCTGGATGAAGTGCAAAAGTGAGTACGAGGTTAGAAAGAGGGATTTCATCAAGCTATCAGCAAAGCAAGTGTTCGACTTTGGACTAGTGCGGATACCTGTGGATCTTAAAGATGATGGGAATGTGTTACTTGATACTTACCATCAAATGGGAGGAGATAGAGCCGTACTTCAGGATAACGTAGGAGGCTGCCATACAATTGAAGAAAGGTCTGGCGCTATTTTGGTGAATACTTCAACTAGTCAAGTTTCGATTTGAAAGGATATTGCCTTGATTGATGAATCAAGTCACGGGCAACTTGGCGCAGGAGATTCCCTCAAGAGGAAGCACGAAGGAGAAAGCAGAAGGTCCGAGAAGTTGAAAGTACACAGAAGATCTCAATCAAAGGAGAAGATCACTTCCACGGCCATGACTTTAGTTCGGCTTCTCCAGCATCTACTACTTCACCAACTGTTGCACCTTAGCAGGACACTTCCATGCCTCAATGTATCCGGCAACATCCTCTTCTCTCCTCACCACTGCTCAAACCACTTGTCCGTAAGAGAGTCGTTGAAGCTGCAGATGGCGGAGTTCGAAAGAGCTTTGTCCTTGGATGATTCAGAAGATGTAGCCATAACATTGTAGCACTTTCTGATGGAGAGGAAACGAGAGCGGGAGATAGTAGTGCACTTCAGCGACTTCTCATTCTCCGAGAAGTAACTTCTCGGAATGGTTGGCTTCATGATTGGTTCCGTAAGCGAGAGTGGAGATGAACTTGGAAGAGCACGACTGCAGCTACTAAGAGTCAAAGGCGGAAAGATAGAAAGTCCTAAAGTTGCTAAGGTAACTTCAAGGTTGATCATCGAAGAGTCGGGGGAAAAATTTGCTTTGAGATGTCAATTCCGGCGAAGGAAGGAAGGAGGATGAACTCACGGCGAGAAGATGTAACAAAGAACTGAGTACCCCTGGTCAAGCCACCACAAAAGGATTGAAGCAGGATACACAGACATTGATAGATGCTCTATTCCTTAGGCTTGACAGTGAAAAGGCGGAGAAAGACGAAGCTTGAAAGCAAGTATCTCAATTGTGCGAGATCATAGCCAAGGTTCTAAACCTTCCATTCAAACCTATTTCAGAAAGGTGAGTGATCATCTTATGCAGAGATGGAAGATGCAAGCAATCAAGTGAAAGTTATCGTTAACGAATGGAAGAATTTGATTATTCGTCAAACTTCAGTACAACTTGAGAGAGTGTGCCACCCTTTAAAGGTTATGAATGACGTAGCAAATCCAAGCAAGCGATTGGTGAGCGAGCATAGTAGACATGAACACGATTCTTGAGAGTAACCTGAGTACTTTGGCCGAAATCAACAAGCTGCCGAGAGATGTATTGGTTGTCAGAGCAGATTATGCACGGACGGATCGGTCGAGAAGGGGAAGCATTGGAGTTTGCAGTAGATTTTCGTTTGGAGATCTGCGCATAGTTTTCTTGAAGAGGATGCGCAGACACTTGAGAGTAGGACATCATCCTTACCAGACAGTATCATTTCTTTCACTGAGGAGGACGTGGTCGGAGATGTTACTTCATACGTACGGATTGTTCCGACCAAAGTGCCTAATTCCCTGGAAGGGTCTCTTCTGATGGTACAAAAGAGAATTGATAAAGCTACTAAACCTTTCACGATGAATTCCATTAGCAGACTGGTGACACACGAGATATTGCGAGGTTCGGGCCATGCCTGGAAGATGTGGAATCGTGCATCAAGGTGTTGAATGAAGGATTGTTGCAGTTTAGGACAGAAAGGAAGCGGTGGCTAAAACAAATGGGAAGATGTTGAATCACATGTTCGACAAGTATATCCAATATCAGAACAAAAAGAAGACTTAAATGTTACAAAGCTGGCTTGACTTCTTCTATTCTTTCTTATTCTATTTTCCACGTTCTCGGATGAAATTGTAAGACTTCAAAGTTATTGGTTTTGAAACCATTACTTAAAGTCATGTGGAACAATTCTATTAGTTAAGTGATACATGTGTCACTTAAGGAGAAGTTAGTGGAGGATGATTGCCAAATGTCATCTTTACTTGTTTGTGTTTCAGATTCAGTTAGATTTCCCATTTGTACTTTCCCTCCTACATTCTATAAGTAGGAGAAGAACCTCCGGGTTAATGATCAGAATTTGTAAGCAGCAACCTTGTGTTCCAGACTTTGTGCTGAAACCCTTGAGAGCCACTTGAAGCAAAGGAATATACAGGAGTAGATTTCCGGAGAACTTTGTGTCACGGTGTATTGTGTTTCTTGCTTTTTATCTTTAGATCTTTTAATAGACTTTGTGTTATTTCAGATCTAGATCTAGAGTTACCTTTGCTTAGAATTCTGTGTTTATATCTATTGGTTTCTTCTATGTGCATGCAATCAACTCTGCTATCTATTGATTGGGATGCACATCTTCTCCATTTCTTCTCTGTGTTTATATAATTCCCTTTCCTTCTTCTATAAATATTTCCTTTCTTTAAAAACAAAAGCTTACTTGCTTACTTTGCTTATGGTTCCAATCTGTTGATTATGGTTCATGAACTGAGTAGTTAAAGTAAAACCCCATTTAGATATTAGCATACTTTAATTGACAAATCCGACATGGGAGCCTCACCGATAAATGAGAGAGATTTATCTCATGATTGCCTAGGTTTTGTGCTATGCGAGACAATCTAGCCAACACGGTTCTCACCTAATCAATTTTGCCTATGTCCTCCAAAAGAAGGTCAAGGCAATGAGCCACAAAAAGGAGTCCAAAAGAGTGATGTATGTCTCTCCTGTAGTAGTCTCCCAATCACCACATATGTTTAAATAGTTTAACTTGCACAACATTCGTATACCCACCTCTAATACAATCTTCTCCAACATAATATTCATTTTCTATAATTTTTATAAGGTGTTAGAGTCATCAATAGACTTCAAAACACCATCTCACCATTTCAAGCCACTAAAAATTTAATGAAGGTGTGGTTCCTTCCGTTAGTCCACCCATCCGAAAGAATGGTGCATCCGTGTTTTGTCATTATTTCTTTTGATCTTCTAGAAAGTTCATCCGCAATCGCACCCAGGTATTTATGAGCAATTTCCCACCGAACTCTTTTTGGAGAGGGTGCCATCAATACCTTTCCCTGTATTTATCAATGTTGTCACCAAGTAGTCCTACGGGCTTTTGCTACTTTGAATGGAAGGTTCCAAGTACTGAGAAATTTGCACATGCTTTATCTTTTCCTCGTGCATATCCTTGTTTCAGTCATTTTTGGGAATGAAGGTTGTGCTCGTGTATGTTCCTTGGTACAAAAAAGCTATGTATGCCTTTGTTGGAACTCGATGAAACAAATGTTCCTCTTTCGGTTCGTATGCGTGGACCATGAGTAGAACCCACAATGGTATTACTGTATCATCCTCTAAATCTCGGTCATTACCCAACCCCGTGTTTAACACTTCTCGCTATGGTTGCATGCACCCTTTCCCTCTCTAGTTACTTCTCCTCTAGCTTTGTCAACTCTACTTTCATTTCTCACTTTGCCTCTTCCGTAACATTAGGGCAAACCACAACATGCAAGGTGATACATCAAATGATCTGATGCCTTAAAATGTTTTTGCCGCAGAAATATGCAAACCACTGCTTTTGAAATTGCTCCATGTACACCATACTTCCAAGCTTTGTTCACGGGTGTTGCAAGAATGGTTTGTACTAGTGATGATGATCCTTGAAAAATCCGATGGCCGAAATACGATGCCATCAAGCTAAACTCTAATTTGCAACACAATGCACATTTAAAATTTAAAAATGTAAGCTTAATTAAATTAAAAACGTTTCGAATAACCATATTTCACCGTAATTTAATAAAAATAACATACCTCCGGTTCCAAATGAGTATTAAAAATTTAAAATGATTCGCAATCAAATTGAATGCATTTAAAATTACAAAACATATTCGATGAATTGATTACAATATGAATATATAAAATTTAAATAATTTAGAACGAATTTGCGTAAAAAAACATACCTCCGTCTGCAAATGACTATTAAAAATTTAAAAGCATTCGCTTTTACATTAGATGTATTTAGAATTACAATATGAATATATAAAATTTAAATAATTTAGAAACGAATTTGCGTGAAAAATAAAAACATACCTCCATTTCGCTAAAAGACTATTAAAAATTTAAAAGCTATTGCTTTTGCATTAGATGTATTTAAATTACAATATGAATATATAAAACTTAAATAATATATACCAAATTTGCAAAAACTTGAAAGAATTAAAAAAAAAAACTTACCTCCAAATGCAATTCTCCAAATTTCCTCTTCGAATTTGCTCAAAAATTGCGGCAATACACATGCAATGTAAGCTCAAATGGTTGTGTGAATGAAAATGAAGTGCTTTGGTGCCTTATAAAGAAAAAACGCATTTTTGAGTGTTTTAGACGTGTTTGCGCTATACATGTGGTAAACAAGATTTTAGCTCGAGCTTGCCAAGTGCATGGGCGAATATTCACCAATACTCTGGCAAGCCCAAGTGGTGAGTTTAAATGGCAAATATTTTTTTTTTTTTTCTAGTAACCGATTATGCTAACTATGATGTGGGGTATTGAGATTGTATTTGGTTAGGCTCTCATCTTGGGAGATATTTTGGAGTGTATTCTCCAGAGATTGTTGTGTGGTGTCTAAGTATAAGTCAACCATGCCTTAAGGGTTATCTCATGAGAATGTTTTCTTCTTTCCGCCGAATATTCGCCAATACTCGGCGAGCCCAAGTGGCGAGTTTAAATGGCAAATATTCTTTATTTTTTTTTGGGTGAGCACTTGCCGAGTATGCTAACTATGATGTGGGGTATTGAGATTGTATTTGGTTAGGGTCTCATCTTGGGAGATAATTTGGAGTGTATTCTTCGAGATTGTTGTGTGGTGTGTAAGTTGTAACTTGACCTTAAGGGTTATCTCATGAGAATGTTTTCTTCTTTCCATATTGTTTTTATTGGATGCTTGGTTCATTACATTGTGACAATGGAGCAGCTGAATTTTGGACCTTATAAATATTTGAAGGCACTTATTTCCAGCACTTTGCAAGTGTTTCCTTATTTTGGCATACTAAAAGAAAAAAAAAAACATAGTGATTCATGCTTTTCAAGGGGAATTTCTTTCCATCTCATCTTATTTGAATTGAATAAGAAAAATATCATTGTAATTGATTCAAGGTTTTGAGAAAGAAAAGAATTTTGAGAGTAGCCTGATATTATAATGAATTTATTTAGTCTTTACTTTGTTTGGTAATTCAATATCAGATACATACAGTTAAGTAGTTTAACCGTTACCCATTTCATTGTATCTTGCTCTTTGAATAATAGCCACCCATGGAGGAGATTTGGGTTAACTGTTCCCAATTTTGTTATACTCTGTCTCTCATATGTGCTGCCATAATTTTATCTTTATTGTATTTATGTATTGGTAGTTTGTATTGTTTGCTGATCCTGGAAAATACTTGAAGCATTGTACAAGTTGACAAGGAACAATTAAGTATATAATATAAATATCTACAAATTACCAAATCATGCCTTTCAAACTCAAAAAATCTCATGCCTAAGAAACCAACAAAGGAGGATTGATAAAAAAAATGTAAATCCTTGAGTAAGATTTTTTTACAAAGCTAATGGAAGAATGTATAGTGTCAGCTGAATGATCACCAGTAATAAGTTTCAAAAACATGCAAGGAGTGGTCCAAGCTGAGAGGATTTGACAAAGCTGTCCTTGGTGGTTCTAGCATACTCCTGAGAAAGAAAGTGGGTGAAGCTCCCTTGACATCCAAGGTCAAAAGGGTCATCAGAGGAAATACAAAAATTGGTGATATGGCCCCGATCATGATCTGTAAATTAGATGTTGGTGGGAGAATTTGTGACTAGATTCAGGCTATTGAGCATAACAACCCATACTGGGATCAGAGGAGTCAAGGTGTTGGAATATTGTCTGATCAGTATACCACTGTCTGCAACAATATCTACTGTAGCTGCAAGTCACTTGATTCCCACACTAACTAAAATGGGCTGAAAGACGCATGTAATAACTTTGATATGTCTGGTAGAAATTCATGTCGACTATTGCTTGAAATAATTAGTCGTGAATTGACTTTGTGAGATCAGTTGTGAATTTTATAATTACCAAAATGTTCCATGGTCACTGAAGTGGCAGAACTCACTGAACTTGAAATTTATGTGTTGGAGACTTTTCTAAATGGTTGGCTTGAACTCTTAGAATTTTGAGCTTCTTATTTTTTCAAGCTTATTTTTTTTTCTTTTCTAAAAAAATCCTGATCATATATCGGGCATTTTCGGGATTTTAGTCTTAAGGGGCAGAAAATTCTAATGGTGATGTCAGCAACATGTGAAGCTGACAATATAATGTAATTTGTCTATTTTTACCTTGCAGGATTGTAAGTGGAGAAGATAGGATCTTCCTTGAAAATTCTGCATTCTCAGTTTATACATTAATAGACTTACATCAGTATTTCATCAGTTGTACGGAAACATAAAAGGAGGTATTTGCTATTCAGAAATTTTCAAACAAATTGTTCAGATGTCTATGTCAACTATACACTTCTTCCTAGCACTTGCTGAAAATTACGTTGCTGATTCAAGTTACATGTCAGACAATTTATGTTGTGCTTAACTTGTTTATAAAAATTAAAATGATAATTATAAATACAACCATGGTGACCTGAAGCATCGCTCCCAATACCAAATTAAAAATAATAAATACAACCATGGTGACCCAAAGCATCAATCTCAATACCAATATATTAAATGATTGGTTTCATTGTTGTTCATGCTCTGTGCTATTATTATCATAATCTAGAGGGAGATCTAATAATATCTCCACATAGTTCTGGTGAGCAATACTCAAATCTTTCCAAGTTAACTTATTTGCATTTGATGCCTTCGCTATCCATTTGAAGATAAAAGAAAGGTAGTTCATAGCGTAATAACTACTAAAGGGTTGGGTCGCCATATTGTCAAACTCTTTTGAATAATACAACTCCAAATTAAAATTTTCAAGGAAGAATATATATGATTTAATGATAGTTCCTCTATGTTGCACCGAGATATCTGGGTTGCAATGATGGGTTTTCCAAGTTTCGTGATGTGGGTTGGTACTGTTGAATTGGAAGCTCGTAGCAATGCTTTTGATCTACTTGATTCTTGAAAGTCCCTCTCTTTATTGCAAAGTATAATGATATCAAGCATTCACTCATCTTGGTAGATGGATTATGATTGTTTTATTTTATTCTTAGAAGGTAATTTTTTCTCAATCTTATTGCAATCGGTAGATGTTAGTAATATCGTATCAAGTTGCACAATTATCATTTGTTTCTTATCTTTTCGTTTCACCTCTTTTTGCAGTTCCTTGAAGTAGTTTACTTTCAACTTAAGCAAGGGTTTCAAACGAGCTCCAGCGAGCATGAACAAGGAAATTTTCCATTCGTAGATGATTCTTGGTTTTCTGAGGATAACTTCTTACAACTTATGTGCAAGGTCCTACATTATGAGCCTTGACTAATATATCAATGGCTATTTTATCGTATTGTCTTGTAATATAAATTGCTTTCAATTATTGAGATAGGTTAGAAACATTATTTACAGGAGTTCTTTTCTATTATAAGGAAGCTCAACCAGTTGATGGAGAACTTCTATTCCAGGTACTTATAAATAATAATATTCTCTTTATTTTCATTATATTCTTGTTGTTGCTGCTGCTTTTGTTGTTAATTACAATAGCAATTTTTCAATCTTTTGAGTGAGGGCGTGTGGGTTGATCCCATTATAACTGGGTATATCACTGATCCCATGATAAGTGGGTATATCATTGTTTTACTTTTTGACTTGTAAAGTATAAGTGGTTGATATATGTTACTTTATATCATATTATAGAGACTCTGTTAGTCTCTGCCAGACTCACGCAGCGGCGAGTTTTTCTGCCTTGACTCAGAAGACTCGTGAGATTAGTAGAGACTCAGAAACTCTCTTGCAAATTTGGGACCCAGTTAAGAACGAAAACTTATTTTTTTATACCAATTCTACTTTCACTCCATACACAAAGCCATCTGGAAAATAAATAATCCCTTTTCAGCTTCAAATATTAGAAGAATTCATCTCATTAATGAAACTCTCATCACTTTGTACAAAACCGATGAAATGAATTTTGCATGTCCAGTGAAATGCCATCAGAAGGATGATTCAGTCAGTTCGAGGAATTTGTTTTCCTTTGGCTTTTTCTAGGCTGACGCTGAAATAACTGTCATGAGCATGTAGCCTTTTTTGTCTCGGACCTTCCTTAGTAGAAGAGACTTTTGGGCGATTTCCCTCCGTTCCTCTGTAGTTATTGCAGCAAGCTTTATGTGAAGAGCCATTGCCTGGTAAATCTGAGAAAATTCCTTTCTTCTCTTGCATGCACCAGCCATATTAGTTGATCCTAGCTTGCCTCAAAATTCCAGTGGTTCTTTTGTTTCAGTTTCGCCTGACCAAATGTGACGGTTGAAATAGTTTGGTTTCTGGCATGCGTTAATCTTCCTGGCAGAAAATAGCTATTTGACATCACAAAAACTTTCGGTCATACAAGCGGTTAGAAACGTGTCGTAATGCAATTGACATTTAGGTATCTACTTGGCTTAATATTAGGTTATATATGAAATTTGATGATCTATGGCCTTTTTCCAGGCTGAATGTATTTTAGCAATAGTAAATATCTAGTTAATTGTTAATATTATTCGCGTTATTTGTTTTAGAATGCATGATAATCAAATATATTAAATCAAATATATGTTAAAATTAACGATCTTTTAATTCCCGAGTCATTGCGAGTTTGAGCCCGAGTCTAAAATGTGCCTGACGAGTCTCTGCCGATTCTAGGTCCCATTACAATGTTTTATATATTCTTCTCAAACATTGCATGTATATTAAGTATGCATATTTGTTTCTGTATGAATCCTTCACCTTTGACCAATATTTGAAATTTTACTTATTCACATAATGTACGGTACATTGTTGATATAAAATTTAAAACTTCATGAATATATGCTTCAAGGACACATGCCACTCAGTTCATGCAGTATATCAATTACATGTAAGACTACATTTAATCATGCCAATTCTGTATGCTATGTGACATCTTTTAAAAACTCACTAAATATTGAAAAATGTAATTCAATATATTTTCTTTGAGGTCCAAATATATAAATCAGAGAAACTTAAGTTCGACTGGCATTTTAGAGGCATTAGCTCCATAAATGTATACAAACCTCAATTTTATATTTTTCAGTCTGTACAAGGAAATTCAATATCTCCACGTTTTCTGCTATTTGTTTTTTCTTGGCAATCGGTAATTATTTCTAGCTATTGTGTTCAATGTCAAATTAGAAATAGTAATGACCTATTTCACTTAACCTTTAGGCTGTAACAGGCTGTTTATGGGTCTGCATTTTGAATAATATAAATCTAAATTTCCTTATACTGATAAACCAAGAGGAAAGCATGTGATTATATCCACAAAATTCTCTGTTTGGTGTTTATCCGACATTGTCTTTATGTGCATCTATGCCATGACAATGCTAGTTGCAAAGTGTTTTACTGTAGCAACCACACTGATACATTGGGATGTCAATAGGGAAAATTAAGTAATAGTGATGATGGCCCTGAAAAATACACTTTGGAATTTTCCGATTCTATATGTGAAAAGTTGCAAATAAGCTTTTTCCGAACTAAATGTTTATTAGGAAAGATTGGTCGACGAAATCCGAACAAAAAACTGAATCTTGATATATCTGAGGTGTGAGTCATCTTAAACAATTGAGCACTTCCTCCTATCTGAACATAAGGGAAAAAATGAACGATTTCATACCTAATCAAGATAAAGAACGAAATTAAAAATTAGGAAGAAAAAAAGGATAAATAGTTAAATTTGTAACTAAAAACTACAAACGATTTATCATCATTAGAGCATCGGTCCGATGACCCATTTATCAGACCGAAAGAAACAAGCGATTCTATTATTAAATAACTGATGATTAATTGCATAGTTAATATGGTTATTATGTTTTTATTGAGTATCTATTTGGCATAGATAGAATTAAATTAAATAGAATTATCAGCAACATGTAATGCTGGAGTTTATCCGGGATTCTTAAATTAAAAAGAATGATGCATTTTGCATCTTTTTCCAATGGGAAAGGAAAAAAGGATGGAGGAATGATTTATAAACTTCCCTGTCTTTGTTTATGTCTCGGATTGTAACAAATGACCAGAAGGCGTTTTCCCCTACGAATTAGGCGGCACTTATCACAAAATTTACGAACAGAAGCACGGATTTTCATATTTGTGGTCTTTGAAGTTGTAATGGCTAGGATCCCGATCTTAAAATTTGGTTGGAGAGATTGGCTATGGTGGAACTAATTTATGACCGTGTCCCTTTTCCCCGACCACCTTTCCAAGTATCTTCTACCTAGAAGAGGACTAACTTAAGCCCTGTATCTGAACTCTGGCTGTCATGAAGGAGATAGATATACGATGCAGGTAACGTAACTTGACTTCCATATATCTATATTTGTTGGGCTGATGGTGGAAGAACTAAGCTTTAAAGTTTCTCCACAGGGCAGTTACACTACCCTATATAGATAACTGATAGTTGATAGCTACCGATTGCCCTCAAGTACCTATATATAGATAGGCTTCTGTCTGGTGTAGAGAAGACCCTATCTGAACACTGGGTTGGGCCTCGATTTCTCCAAGGTAAGGGCGAGCCACTTGACTTCTGAAAAGTAACCAAGACTAGAATAGGGAGAGGTATGTATAGAATCAGTATCTAATAGATATGGTATGGCCATTGGCCAGGGCCCTCCTCAATCTATGCGCCTGCAACCAAACCCCAATCTCCCCTTCTGTCCCCCTCCGATCCAGAACATTTTTACGTTTATGGCCCTATAACATGAACCTCCTATCTAGAATCGATACCTGAGTATTTGTGCCCCCAAAGCAACAAAGCTAGGGGGATAAAGCCAGTATCCTTCCCCTCTATATATATTGTATTGCTTGAGGTCACTGCTGTCAACATCCATCAATATGAAACAGTCATATCTATCACTCCATCATGTATGGGTAGCCTGCAAAATAGATTAGAACGCGAGTGATGAAATATGAATAAAATACAGTTGCACTTGCCCGTTTTATATATCTGTTCCAAGCCCTTCACATTCAACTAACACTACCTATTATAAACTAGTGGTGTATTACAAACTCTTAGTGACTCTAGTAGGCCCATGAATGGTGTATTTTGCAAAATACTCGATTCGATTGGCACCATGTAAAATTACTAGACTCATCTGATCCAATTGTTCCTTTGTAAACTAATGAAAATATTTTTTTTTCCATAGCACTAACTGAACACATGTCAGTGAAATAATAATATTTCCTTGATTCCTTACATCAGATTACTATAATGTACCAATTACCCAGGTCAAAACAACCTATGCCAGCTGGTTTTGTTTTAAGTAGCAAGACACGTCTAAGAAATGGATAATGGATGTACACAACCCACAAGGCTGGTTTTGTGGCATTTGTGGCGGTACTTTTGTTTGTTGATGAGTCTCACATATTTGGGTCATTACATTGCAAAATCACAGCGCCAACCTCTATATTCTAGAGCAAGTCCCCACATTTGCAACCCCGTGCAAGTATCTCCCTCCTTTCTGGAACTTTCAAGCCACCTTAGTGTCAATTTTGAACCTTTAGGGACACACTCAAACTATATTGTGTCCTAGAGGGTCTAGTCAACATTAGGAGTTAGGGCCCCCTTCTAGCCACTAGGCCAGTTTTATGCTGACTCTAGGACCCAGGGACATATTTTCACTTTACTACGTCCCGCAAAGTCAAATTGGTGTGATAGTGACCTACTTTCCTCTTTTATGGCTTATGTGCGCCTACGAACCTAGAATGACTTTTACTAAGGTTCTAAGTCATCTCCCTTTCACTTAAGGATTTATTTGGTTGTCATCTACTATTATTCCTTTGCGTTCACCTTGTGATGGATGTCGTCACTGTGGGATATGGGTCCCACAACTTACTACTCATTTGATCATAACTGATTAGGCTTTCATTCAGCCATGTTCCTATGCATGTTGACTCCATTTCTGAAGTTATAGCAGTACAACTGCCCGATTTCAGGAAATGGCAGTAAACGTACCACCCTTCTCTCCAATTGTACTGCCAAAATTGGTTGCATCATCTGAATGGTCAGTTTGACCTATTTTCTGTTTTTTGAAACCATAATTTTCATCCTTTTGCAGATCTTCTGGATCCTTTCGCAACTGTGAACAACTGTACTTTTAAAACTATTTTTGATCTAATTATTTCTGACTGTTGACCATTCCTTTTTTGGAAAACATATTTTTGATTCCATTGCTGACAACTCATCCTCTCTTACTGATATACAGGGTTCCTGATTGCGTGCCGTTGTGATGACATTATTGGGCCATGAAAGCTCTCTTGTCTGAGACTTTCATCAGTGATTTCCATTTGTTTGGTCTCCTACATGTGCTAGTTCTGTCAGATATGCAGTATGGGTTCATATTTATAACTGCTGCAGGTTTTGAACTCTCTTCCACTAGGTGGCTGGAAGTTGAGGCTCTATTCGTCTGATCTGCCCAGAAATATGTCTAATCAGCCCTTGTTATGGGCGCCCATGGAGTGGGAGAGGCTTCTAGCATCTACATCAAATTTGTTTGTTTTGTATCCGTTTAGATCTGCCACCAACATACTCTGCAATTCAGGTAGATGGTTCAAGCCACTAAGGGATTCTTACCTTACTTTCCTGCACCTTAGGGCTTGATTTGATGTATCTCCACTGTCAAATTAGGAAAATTGGACCATTTTTGTTCATATTGCAGTAGTGATCAGTTGAGGATTAGTTCATATTTTCAGGACTGTTTATGAATGATTAGAGCTGAATATCACTTTGTTTACACGCACATGTCAATCTCACCTTATTCCTCTCATAGGCTAGTTATGCACACTCATTCTGGGTATTTAAAAACTGTAGCTGCATTTGTCCAACTGTTATTTTGATTTTCCCAAAATCAGAAGGAAAAGGTAAATTTCTGAAATAGCTTCCCCAAAAGTGAAAAGGGGGAAATCTCCTGCACAAGGACCATCTGGTGTGCTTGAAGAACACTCCGGGATTAGATACCTCCCAAATGGTGTTGAAAAGACATGACAAACACATAAAACAAATGACACTTCTGTTCAGCCTTCAGTCCTGCCGTCTAAGCCTGTTTTTAATGGCTTTAGCCTGTCCATCTCTCCTCTAGGGTTTGTTTGGTCCTCAAACCTTTTACCCTTTCTCCCTTATGCATTGTAGACCGTTGGGATCTACCATTAAGGTCACCCTTATTCATTAGGCTCTCCTAAAACCTAGTTTGTATAATCCTGGGTACATCATTCAATTATTCTCTAATTTGAAGACCGATCTGCTCCATGGGGGATGGTGACACGAAGGACAACCCAATAACTTAGCTAGTAATTCATGGGGTTATATAGTATGTATGTAACATGAAACGATAACAATAAACTATTACACATTCAAATGCTTGAGATTAGAATAATAATGCTACATCTGTTCAATGAGAAAGAATAGTGCATGGTACATATGCGTATGGTGCTGAACAAGGTTGGGAATGCATATTCCTGTGATTAGAAAGGGGAACTACTTCCTAATTGATTTGCCTAGGTTGGAATTTGAACAGGTGATCATCTAATATTTAGTGCACGAAGCATGCTAACATATCCCCTTGAGGTGAAATGACTTAAATCTATCATTAAAGGAAAAGATTTACAAAAGAGGGCAATTACAAAATAGTTCAGCTTCGGCAACAGATGATGGTTTGCCTTCTTGTAGTTTGCAATGGTAGGACATATGGGCACTTAGTATGTTGATAAGAACTCTAGAGCGAGTTATGGAAGTGTGAAATGGTGTGTGACAAAGATGACATGTATGTGGCATGTTGAATGTTGTGTGGGGAGCTTGAAGTATGCACGATATGCCTATTGGCATTACATAAGTGCGCTAAGGTGCAAGGTGTGCAGGTGCCACAAGGTGTGCAAGTTGTGTGGAATGCATGGGTGTGTGTAGAGCTCTAAATGCCCTTAGGAAAAGAGAGAGGACTAGTGCTTGCTGAAAAATGATCTTGGAGCTGTTGAAGGTTGTACCACTTGCCCTATTAGTGTATTGTCCCACCTTGACTACTTTGAACAACTAATGCGAGCCTTAGTGGGTGTGCATTGATGCAATTTCAACAATGTAACCTTTTAGCATTGTCTGCAAGTGTTAAGGATCCAAGTTTGAAGGAGTTTGAGTTTTTTCTTGCTCAAGCAAAGGTGGAAAATATGGCTTAAGGAATTCCACATTAAATGTTGGATGTAGATCTTAGGATAATGGTGATCGAGGAAAATTGGGTTCTCTTCAACCGCGCACAATTTGGTGTAAGGACTAGAGTGTAGAGACAAAATATGGTGTTCTCTTCCTATGTGGAACTTTGAAATGTTTCTTTTGAAGATTTGTTGGTTGGATATTTTGTCAGAGACAAAATATGGTGTTCAACCACAACATGCGGGACAAAGTCCCTCCTCAATAAGGAGGCACCTGTTTATTGCTAATCTAAAAACAAAGGAAGAATATTCACAATATATACACTAATCTAATCTTGGGGGTGGGATCTCATCCCGGTAGACTTCATTTTGTGTTCAGAAAGGAATTTGAAGATAGAGGGAGTTTTTAGAGATTGTTAGAGTGACAATAACGAAGAGAGAGATAGAAGAAAGACTTGTGCTTTCGAATGGCAAACACAAATCCTAATTTACTCACACAAGTGAAGTAGAATAACAATAAACCAGACTAATGCTAAGTAACAAGAATTTGGAATTACAAGGAATTATAATGCATTGAACATAAGAACAATAACACAATATTAAGACTAATTTCAACACAAAGTTTGAAAGTTTAGTTCTCTTTATTCCCTTTTTGTAAGAAAAGTAGAATACAAAGTTTCTTTTGTTTCTCACAAAAAATCTCAGAAAATACTTTTTACTCCAAAGATGTAAAAGTCCTTGCTTACATTCGTCAAAAGTCTCTCTCCGAATGCTTTGAGCATTCTTACATTTATAGACAAGAGGGTGAGAGAGAAAATAGGGACAGTTACACCCCTTGACTAATTCTCAGTACTAAAAATAGTAAGTAATAAATTTACTTAATTAAAGCCCATTGACTGGTTCTTGTGCAAAATGACCAAGTCAATTTACATGTTGATTTGTAGGATGCAAAAACATCTTGGAAATTTACATGTCTAAGACAAATATGAAAATACACAAAAAGTTTCAACTTGCTTTCTCATCAGATTTTTCTTTTCTGCCCCTGGATCAGTTGAGATGTTGATGACCTCGACACTTCTCCTCTGTCGATATTCATGGTATCTTTGTATCATCTCTTAGACTGTTTTTTCTTTCGGACCGCATGAATATTGATTGAGAACGTCACATGTATTAGCCACATTGATCAATCTTCCCGAAGCCTTTGAACCTTTACGATGACCTTCGCCAAATTATCCAAATCATTTTGGTACAAAACCAGTTTATCAATTAATTGTAAAATCGAAGATTTTCTCCGATCTTGAATCACCTTCACCCAAGCTTTTAAACTCAATGAACATGGTGTCAGTGGGTACTACATTCAAGACATCATGAAATTGGCAAGGCAACTTGGCTATTTCGTCACCAATTTCAAAGATGGCATTGATTCCTTCTCTTCTTGTCTCTTATAAATTCTCATTGGCTTCATTCAAAATCCTAACACGGAACTCAATAACCTCATAGAAATCGTAGTGTGCACCCCTCTCTTTAGTCACTTTCTCTTTACCTAGGGTATCAACATCTACCTTCTTTAGCTTGCTCGGGGCCTCCCGAGAATGAGTTCCCAATTTTTGCATTCTTCTTCAAATTCATTGCTCATCCTCCCCATTGTCAACTTCTTAGTTTCGATGCCGTCATGGACCTTGACAACTTCTTCTATCAATTTTTGTCCATCTCACGAGAAGTCTCTCGATCTAGTCATTCACAACCCTTGTTTCCCTATCTTCGAACTACCGTGATGGATGATGCATCAAAACTTGTTGCAAGAGTGGTAGTTTGGGTAGGCTGAGTGATTTTGTATAACTCGGTTTGTCAACTGATCCACTTTCTCCTTGATTCATTTTTCGTGACCTTGCTATTTTTGAGCTTGCCAAATAGATTACCTAAGGCCACTTGCAAATCTTGCTGGACTCCTTCTGTAGTGGCTTTCCCTAGAGCAACTTTTGTGATCTGATAATCAACAACAGTTATATCCTCGTTCTTATTTGCAGTTGGCTAATAAGAACAATGGTGATGTGAGAAAGCATCTTGGTTTTCTTCCCTGTGTGGGAAGGAGTTACATCTAACATGCTGAAATCAAACGCTTATGGGAGCACTATCTTCTTCCTCTTCTTTGGATGGCTTACTAGCCAAGATAGAATAGAAGAGGGAACCAATGTATGCTTATGATGAGGGTGAGGACGTGTCCATAGAAGTTGCACCAAGAGAAGAAGTGAATGCGAAAAAAGAGGAGGGGAAATGGCCATGGGAAAGGTGGAGGAGGAAACAATGAATGAAATAGGAGAAAAACTCAAAACAAGGAAGGGAGTGGATGAAAGAGGACTCTTTGGGAGAACCCATGAAAAAATGGATCCCGACCTCTAGGTGAAAGTGGTGGGAAAGAGGAGAAAACCCGAGCTAAAGGTGTGGAGGAAATGAGAACGGTAGTTGTGAGGAGTGGGGATGTGGAAACACAAATAGGTGTTACCAACGCAGCTTGAGATGGAGAAGAGGAATGCGAGAAGAGGAGAGGAAACATGAGGAGCTAGGGTGAAGAGAGGGACGGCATGCATGATTACAAGTGAAGAGATGGATGTGGGTTGCATGATCAGTGTTGGTCAACATTCCTTGACTTGCTCTCAAATCTAAATTTTACTAGCTTCATAGGGGCCTTTATTTTATCCTTGGGATCTTGGGAGGGGCCGTTTTTGCTGAAGTTGTCACACTTGGTTGACTTGATGGCCTATTGTCCACTTGTTTGGGTTGGATTCCCAAGGGCATGAGGCAATGATTTGTTCGATTGAGAATATGTGTGAAACATTCTTTGATAGAGTGCATTCTTTGATTGACCGGTTGATTGGAGGAAATCCTAGGGTTAAAACCTTCATTCGATCGTATATAGGATCCAAGATCTCTCCATCATCATATGTGCCTTGGGAATATTAGCAATACCGTACATCTCAACCTCCTCGGGAGTCAATCTGCAATAATCTTTCTTTCTCAAAGCAACTTCATCCCTTCGGTAGATCCAGATATCTTCAAGCCGAGTACATGCAAATGTAAGTACCCAAGGCTTTTCAAGTACCCCTCTATAATCAAAGCTAAGGCTTGGGTGAGAAGATTTCAATGTCACCAATTGCATTTCTGCTGCAATATTATTAGCTTTGAGGCGGATGAGCATGTGTAACGGCCAATATAATTAGGGAAATGAAAACCCGCTTTGTGTTTGCCCTGTTGGAACTTATCCAAGTCCATGTTGCCTTACAGTTCCATGATAATCCATTTGTCATTGGAGTACCTAGGAATTAAATATGGGCATCCCTAGAATCCTCCTACCCAAATATAAGTGAAGTTGGGGAATTCAAGAGAGATGCATCCCCATTGTGAAAAGCTGTGCTCCAAGCACCATCAATACACCTTCATTTGATGAGCTCTTTGTCGAATGTACATATGATGCTATAGAAAAAGGAATCATTCACCCTCTAAAATGTTTATGACTCTCTTCCAAAGTCAATTGAGGATAGAAATCATATACTCGAGCTTGATTTCTTGATCCCTTAGTCGTCGATCTTGGGTAAATTCTCATTCTAGTTCAGCAAAGACAAGGTAAGATGACTTATTGAATCTTCTTGTCACATGCACCTCCTTGAGTTGCTTGTTTAAGGAATCACTAATTTGTTCCCCCATTTGATAAAGCTGTTGGTTCTTCCTTATGATATAGATGAACTAGTACATCTATTCTTGAAAATATTTTGCTACGGGAAGACCTACAACTCTGCTGAGCAAGGTAATAATATCATTGATTTCTTGAATGAAGTGACTCGAGGTAAATTCTTAGGAAACCGACTTGGTGAAATAATTTGTCGCAAGGGAAAATTAGGGGCTTTCACCATCGCTCTGGGACTAGGCCTCTCTGCTTAGGAATGGGGCAGCTCCATTTATCGAAAACAAGGAAATATGTACACTATTCTAAGCATTGTGGGTGGCCTTTCGACCTGGGATCACACAAGAATACTCCACTAAACGTGTGTAAAAGGAGGTGGAGGAAATGTGTGTATGGACTCTGGAGATGGGAGAAAGTGCGAAGGGGTTTTATTCAATAAATAACAAGTTGAGTTCATTAACATAAAACCAAAGTATTTCCAAGTTAATAATGAGAAGACACCAATATGCAAAGCAAGACAAAAAACACAATCAACACAAAGTTTAACTGCATTATATTCATCAAAAGATTTATTCTTTCCCTGGTTGTGCAGGATTACAATGCTCTATTGGAGTAGTAGTTGAGATGGAGAGGAAAACATAAGACAAAAAAAGATAGAAGAATTGTAGTTTCTTCATTCTTGCTTGTAGTAAGACAATGGGAGCTATCAACCAAGAAAATCTAACCTCAAACAAGAAAATCTAACCTTTTAGGAATGGAGAGAGCATTATAATATATAGCCAAATTCAATGGCTCTTCGCATTCCCATGTGACTTTTCAACTTAAAGTGCAATTCCCAACGAAGAAATAGAAACTTTAAGTGACTCACTTTTTACAAAAATTCAACGAAGAAATAGAATTCTAGAGAGAGAGAGAGAAGAGAGAGAGAAGAGAGGAGAAGCTCCAAACTCGAATGAAGAAGGATGAAGAAGCTCGATCATGAAGAAGATCCACTCCTGATCCTGATGACCTCTGCGGTGATGCTCCAGTGATGGATTCCAAATGAAGAAGTTTGACCCCTCTGCACTATGAGAAGCCTCCTATTGAACGATCAACCATTATAGCCCATCAGGTGCTCCGAGAGCAGAGATGAGAGACACTTGATCAATAGAGCATTGAAAACGATGAAGGATGTCTTCGCTCATTTGAACAAACCTTCTAATCCTTGAAACACTGCCATGTCTTTTTGACCCTCTTGCACGTGATGAGAACTTGAAACAATTTGTCCACACAATGCAACCATGATTCGCCACCTTGAAAACATTGATGGACAATGAGATGCAAGACCAAATCCTTCCGACACAAGGGAGAGGAAGGAGGGGAGATGAATGCAATGCCATTCACCTTATGATCAAACACCCCATATGAGATGAAGTGAAATGTCCTCCGGACTAAAATGCACTTTGAGACCAAAATTGGGAACCAAGAGGGCTTCCCTTCCACCCGAGTCACAAATCAATTATCAACCCTTTGCAAGCATGAATTTTTCCTTATCACTCCTATGAGGAAAGCTCTGAGAGATGATCACCACATAGTGACAGGTGGAGATTTGCGAGATATTTCCAAATTTGGCATGTTCACTCTAAGACACCTTACATTTACCACATCCAGAAATGTGGGGATTTACTTGCAAACTGAAGACTTGACCTCCATGAAGACTGGAATCAATGATACATGTAGGGGAGGAACATGTGTGACCATTTTGAGCTCATTTTGAACACTTACTATTTTTAGTAAGTCATACATGGGTGTCTATTCTTAACAATTTTGTCAATTTATCATTTTTGAGTGTTTTGATCTTGGAGGAATGAATTGAGGTACTGAAAACCAATTGTTTCTCAGACTTACTATTTTTAGTAGGCTATCTGGTAGAGGCTTACTAAAAATAGAAAGTGGTCTTCCAGGTGTTGGATCGGAATGAAATCAATTGCAGAAGTTTCCATTTTGCATTTCAAGGCTTTGCTCCAATTTTTGGAAGATTTCAATCGCTTGAGTGTTTTTATGGATCGAGAAATTGCATGTGGTTGTAAAAAATGGTTGAGTGCATCAATGGAGGCAAGTAAACATTCTTCTTAAAGGTGTTTTCATGAGGAAGCTACAGTCAAAATCTTGTGGTAAATGGAGTTGGGGTTTGCAAGTTATGAGCAAAACAAGATTTTGATGGCTAGGGCACAAAATGAGTTATTTGGTGTTTGAACGTGGTGAACCAGATTTAAAAACCTCTTTAATGGCTGCCAAGGAGTCACTTTATGTTTTTAAGTTCATGTTTTATGATTTTGAGTTGTGTGAGCAAGGGTGAGTGAATTTATATGGTGGGAGTGGAAGAGAGAGAATGCACATGGGAAAATGGAGTGGGAGAGTGAGAGATGGAGGATGGAAGCCTCCTCACACTTGGGCGCACTTTTTGGGTGCAATTGCACCTCAAAAATGTGCCTTGGGTGCATGGAGGGTTGGAAAATGTGCCATGGGGATGGGGGATGGAGGAAACATGACAAACACATGCACATAGTGAAGCCTTTTCTTATGTTTTTAACATGGTATGACATGCATGCATGAAAGATTCCAACCAATGAGAGCATGGCACACTTATGGGGTGCAATTGCACCTCATAAGTGTGCCTAAGGTGCAAATGGAATTCAAAAATTCGCCTTGAAGGGAAGATGGGGTCCACCACAACTTAAAATCATCACTTAAGTCCTCCACATGCACTTTTTGACTTCATGTTATGTTTTTAAGTTGAGAATTGCAACTAATAGGAGTGAGGCGCCTTTATGGGGTGCAATTGCACGTCAAAAGTGTGCTAAGGGTGAAACGGGCACCTAAAGTGCGCCCAAGTGTTGCATCAGAGCATAGTTTGTACCTCTAGCTTGCTTCCCAAAATGTTTTCTTCGCCCTAGAGTCAAAACTTAACGAATTTTGGCCACATAATATATGAATTTGCATGAAAACAGCCAATGAATCAAAGTGAACACATTTAGAAAATCTGAAAATGAGTTCTCCAACAAATTTTACCTATATCTCCACTTTTGCCTAGAGTGTTGCGCCGATAAGCCGAGTGACAAGAAGAGTTTTCGAAGAGGACCAGAGCCAAACAAACTTGTGGGTCATGAAGAGAATTGAAAATAGCCTCATTTGAGCTTTTGTTAGGCTCCTAACTCTTCACACGAGGGTGTTCGAAACATTTTGAGCAAGTTCCACCTTGTAAAAGGACTCTTGTGTTGCACTTGATGGACAAGTTTCGCATTTTTATACTCCCAAAATTCTTCCTTGATTATTGCACCATGAAGTAGGCTCTGTCAGCTTTCCAATTCCTGGGATATGAGCTCCCAAACACTTCACGAGGCTCCGAAACATTTCAAACAAGGTGACTAGCTCTTTTGAAACTTGCATTTCCCAATGCCTTGCCCAAAAAGACCCGGTATTGCTTAACTTGTTCCTAACCTCAATTTTCTCCACAAAATCTTCCTAAAATGCCTCGGACAACTTCATTGCTCTCCCATACAACTCCCGAATGATTTGAATCTTCCCCTGTAAGCTTCGGGGATGTTCACCAATGACAAAAAGACCAAAAATAGCCCTTTTAAAGCCTCGGGAGCATTGTTCTTTCTTAGATCTCAGTAGCTTCAAGAACCAAGCTAGGTACACTTCTCTGCACATGAAACACTTGAAAATCATGTTAGCACGTTCCTCTCGACCATAATGAGGGTGGCACACTTGAGATGTTGGCCGGAGGAGCGATTTACATGTAATCGGGAAAGCGAATTTCAAGTGTGGGTTTTGTTGTCATTACCAAAATTTTATGGATACTAGACATTTAGCTTGAAAACACGACTGATTGAAGGCTTTGGCTTCTTGAGATAATTCTTGTTAAAGTGTTTGGTGCAAGCTAAAGAGTTATCATTCCAAGCCTTTTGAGCTTGTTCTTGATTGGTGTCAACATACTCATTGAGGTCAAGGAGCATGAATAACTCCTCAAAATAACCGGCATCCAATCTGATCACAACTTCCCCATTTTGGTTCTTAACAATCCTTGTGTCACCATCATAGTGACTTGTAGTTTGTGAGTATGAACTCGGACATTGTGCTAAGGATGGGAAAGTTGCTGCAAGTGTCGAGTCCACTTTGTTATAGATGGCTTGAATCTAGGGTGACTTGGATGGGACTGTTTACTTTGTTCCAAAAGTCAAGAAGGTAAGTATGCCCCAATTCAAGTATCTCTTATTTGATCTATATTAGAATCAATGTTAAAAGGGGGCACCACCCCAGGTAGTTTGTATTTCACATCTTTCTCTTTGCCTCTATCTCGATTCGCGTTGGTGTAAGAAAGAGTACCAATTTTTTTCCAAGAAACTCTTTTAAGAGCTCCTGAAACCAAACCGGAACTATCCACCTACTCAACAACCCCAAAAACTCGAGAAGCTCTTGGACAAGTTTTTTTCCTTGTCAAACACCTTGAAAATTCCAACACACTCGATACACTTGGTGGGGCTTTGCACTCGTTGAACACCTTCAAAAACACAACTCTAAGGCTTTCGGGGTTTTTTTCCTCGACAATCAACACTGCAAATCTCGACAAAGACCAAGCGGGGTTTAGGGCATGTTCTACACCTCCAAAATCCCAAAACACAAGGCGGGGTTTTTACCTTGACAAGTAGGTCAAAAATCCTGACATGAACTTTGTCGGGGTTTTTAACTTGTTTGTCAAGTTAAAAATCCCGACTAATGTTGGACTTAGGTTTTTAATCAAACCCATTTCTCCTATGAAAGATAACATGTAGAATGGATGAAAGACACCAAGTATCCCTTAGGAAAAGAAGGAAAACTCGGAGGGGGAGGAAAAATAAGGGTTTCTGTGAGTTAAAGAAAACCAAGCCAAAAATAAGTATGAAATTTGTTGAGAATTTAGCAAAAAACCAATGAAAATGTAGATCTCACCAATTTGACAAATGGATATGAAGGATTTTTTCAAAATGATGCTTGGAAGTGGAGAAAAGCTCAATCGGGATCTCGAAAGTTGTAAGCAAGTCTTAGTAAAAATCTAGATAATACAAGGTGAAAATGACTTGGAAAACCCCAATTTTATAATAAGAATGTCATTAATTACATGTCGATGACACGTGTTGGGTCAAATCCAGTTGGCATTTATTGCGTTGACCCAAGGATCAGAGATATGGCCACAAGAAACATTTAACATTGCTTGTTTTGGTCATGTGAACCCCAAAAACTCGACACAATAAGGATTCTTCATATTTTGGGGTTCGGAGTTTGAATTACATAAAACATATTTGGGTTTGAGGATGTTCCGATGTCCCGAACCCCTAAAAACCCGATACACTAGAGTGTGTCGGGGTTTCGAGAATATCATACACTTAAGTTCTTAACATGTAAAATTGCTTTATGCCCCAATGTCTCGAAAGCCTGAAATTCTGAAAAATGCTAGTGTATTAGGGTTCGGGGGAACACATTGCATTTTACATGTCTAAATGCTTAAAAGGCCCGAAAGCCCATAAAATAAAGGAAATTCACAATTTGGATAAAAATTCTGGAATTTCGGGAGAATGACTAACTTCAACAACTCCAAAAGACAAAAATTTAGTAGGTTGTCCTAAAATTATAATGAAACTCAATTTTGGGATACTTGATTGGCTCCGATCGGGATTACCTTTGGGTTCAAAGGATGCAAAGGAAGAATAAACCTCAAAATCTTTAAGTGTCTTGTCCATTGGGCTATGGATTCGTAGGAACAAAGAGAAGTGAACTAATGAGAAAAGGAAAACAAAAAATCAAAACCAAAAGAGAAACCTAAAGGAAACAATGCAAAAAGATAGAAAAACACAAAAGCAAACCTATGGTACATGCAAAGGTCATCTTGCTTTTTGTTTGAATAGTTTGAGATACTTTCCACTGTGAGGCAATGGAAGATGTGTCCCATCCAAGTAGGACGAGATAGAAGTTGTTTCTCTGCATAAGAGACAGATCTTGAAAGAACCTCTCCACAGGGAATCAAACTTTCCATGCATTCCTTTTGGTTCTCTTCTCTTATCCCATAAGAGAACCAAATCTCCTACTTGGAATTCTTGAGACTTGGCTTTCTTGTTAAAGATTTTCTTTACTTTGTTTTGATGTTCAAAAATCATGTCAACCACTTTTATCCTATTTTCCTCCAACTTAGTTAGATACATTATCATTTTCTCAATAGAATTCTCAAAAGTTTCATCTTCTACTGCTTTAGCCAATTTTAAAGTTGGTTGCTCTAGAGAGATAGGAATTTCAGCATTAATATCATAGAGGAGTTGAAAACGGGACATACAAATAGCTCTTTTGGGAGTGATATGATCCACCCAGAACATCATACAATGCTTTATTCTATGTCCTTTGATTGTCATCTACAAGCTCCCTGATTATGGTCACCAAGTTCTTATTGCTTGATTACGCCTATCCGTTGCATGGTGGATAAAAATTAGAAGCAAGAGCTAATGTGATCCCATATCCATAGCAAAATTCGGTGAGTTTGTGAGATGAAAATTTGGATGCATTATGCCAAAACCTTGTTAGGTACTCCAAACCTTACAATACTATTTTTCTTGAGAATGTTGCAAACAACCTTAGAAGTGGCGTGCTTAACCGGAATAGCTTCCACCCATTTGGTAAAATAATTAGTTGTCAACACATAACTATGCCCAACACTTGATAAGGGATTCAAAACATCAATAAAATCAATTCCTCACTATTAGAAAGGTTCCTTAATTATGACTGGCCTTAGGGGAAGTTCTACCGGTTTGGGTCGGCCGAAAAATTGTTGACAAGCCTCACATTTTGCTACCCATGCACAAGCATCCTGAAATAATGTAGGCCAATAATATCTTGCTTGTAGGATCTTGTGGCGTGTGAGATGCTAAAAAGTGACCTCCACAAGCTAGGTCATGAAATGCTTCCAAAAGCTTGCTTTCCTAATCTTTATCCACATAACAAAGAAATACTCCATCTATCCCTCTCTTGTATAAGCCATTATCGTAGGGAACATATCTAGCCGATCACAATTTCACGAGATCTTTTTTCTTTATAGCTCAAATGCTCAAGACATTCTCCATAGGTGAGGAAATACGCAATATTAGAGTACCATTCTTGATTGTGCTCACAAACAACACGGTATAAATCCTTTTCCATCAAGATTGTTTTACGCCATCAACTAACATAAGCCTCTTCCATGTATAAATTTGGTAGGTTTAATCTCCAAGTCATATTCTTGTACTTTGGTTATCAATTCCTTTTCGAGTCCCTAACCCTTGTCGAGTCAAGATAGAGTGATCTTGCTGAATTTGAAACTAGTACCAACATGTGGGAGTTCAAGATGTACCTGAAATGCTTTCTTGCCTTGGCTACAACGTATGCAATCTTCTCAATCCTTGAAATTTTCAATTCATGAGCCCTCAATGGACAACTCATAAAAGCGTTGGGGGACTCAACAACTTCAACATTTCTCACGAATTAGGATGGCGAGATATTGCATGATCAGAGGCATAGTTGTACATAATAAAATCTTTTTGGTAATAAGGACACACCAAGACATGAGCATTGTCAATAGCCTCTTTGATATGTCTCGTTTTCTCTACAAAGTGAAGAACAAATCTTTTTAAGAAATTTAATTTACCAAAAAATGAATGAACACCGGTCTTACTTGTTGGGAGAGTCAAGTTTTGTATGGCCTTGACCCGTTTAGGATCAATTTTGGTTCCTTTGATGCATTATGTCATAACAACTTATCTTTGTCACTCTGAACATTGATTTCTTTGGATTCAAGGAAATAGGAGAAAGACTCAAAACAGGGGAAGGGACTTGAAGGAGAAAGAGGAGTCTTTGAGGAGAACCCATGAAAAGACTGATCGAGGTGAAAGTGGTGGGAGAGAGGAGAAAACTTGAGCAAAGGTGTAGAGGAAATAGGAGTGGAGAAAATGAGAATGGTAGTTGTGAGGAGTGGGATGTGGAAAGCGATAGTAGGTGTCACCACCGATGCGAGATGGAGAAGAGAAGTGAGGAGGAGAGGAAACATGAGGAACCGGGGTGAAGAGAGGGACGACATGCGTAATTACAGGTGAAGAGATGGATGTGGGTTGTGTGACCATAGTGTTGGTCAACATTCCTTGACTTTCTTGGGTTGGAGGAGAATCCACATCCACAATTGTTGTTGGAGTTGAAGACATAGGAAACTTCATACCCTTGCTCACAAATCTGAATTTTATCCTTGGGATCCTATGAGGGCCCACTTACGCTGAAGTTGCCACACTTGGTTGACTTTGACGGATGATCCATGTCCACCGCTTAGGTTGGATTCCCAAGGGGATGAGCCAATGATTGGTTCGATTGAGAATATTGGTGACACGTTCTTTGATAGAGGTGCATTCTTTGATTGACCAATTGATTGGAGGAAAGCCTAGGGTTTCAACCTTCTTGTATATACGATCCAAGATCTCTCCATCATCATATGTGCCCTCGGGAATATCAACAATACAAAGTACTTCTCAACCTTCTCAAGAGTCAATCTGCTGATAATCTTTCTTTCTCAAAGCAACTTCATCCGTGCGGTCGATCCAAATATCTTCAAGCTTAGGGACATGCAAATGTAAGGATCAAGGCTTTTCAACACCCTCTATACTCAAAGCTAAGCCTTGAGTGAAAATACTTCAGCGTTAGCCTTTGTATTTTGCCGCAACATTCTTTAGCTTTGAGGGCGGATGAACATGTGTAAGGACCAATTAAAATAGGGAAATGAATTCCGGTTTTGTGTTTACCCTGTTGGAACTTATGCGGGTCCATGAGAATCCATTTGTCATTGGGGTACCTAGGAAGCAAATATGGGGATCCTTGGAATCCTCCTACCCGATTATAAGTGAAGGTGGGGAACTGAAGAAAGATGCATCCCCATTGCGAAACTGTGCTCCAAGCACCATCAATACACCTGCATTTGATGAGTTCTTTGTTGAATTCACAAATGATGTTGTAGAAAAAGGCATCATTCACCCTCCGGAAATGTTTATGACTCTCTTCCAAAGTCAATTGAAGATAGAAATCATATACTTGAGCTTGATTTCTTAATCCCTTTGCCGTCAATCGAGGGTATATTCTCATTCCAGCTGCAACATAGACAAGGTAAGATGTCATATAGAATCTTCCCATCACATGCACCTCCTTGAGATGCTTGTGTAAGGAATCACTAATTTGGTCCCCCATCTGATAAACTCCCGGTTCTTCCTTATGATATAGATGAATTGGTACATCCATTCTTGAAAATCTTTGGCTACGGGAGGACCTACAAGTCTGCTTAGCAAGGTAATAATTTGTTCCCCCATCTGATAAACTGCTGGTTCTTCCTAATGATATAGATGAATTGGTACATCCATTCTTGAAAATATTTGGCTATGGGAAGACCTACAACCATTGGTCTGGCTTCTTGAATAGTTTTACATGCATTGTTGCCATCTTATATTTAAAAGATAAATGTCCATGGCATGTATCTTTTATCACTTGCATCCATCAATCTTGAGTTGCCCTGCAATTGAATGTGCCAAGGAGATCTACAATGAATCTATCATCATTATTTTATCCATTTGTTGCCATGGCTTTAGCCCAACAGCTTTTATAGAACTGTGAAGGAAAACCTGGGACCTTATGGAAAAGGGTTTTATCCAACAGTTAGCTAGAGGGTTTCTCTAGTACAGCATGTGGAAAAGATCAAATCAGTCTGGAGGTGTGGCAGCAGAAATATCTGGTAGAAGGTTTCTTACAACATGTTGAGCTTCTATATATTTGTGTAAAAAATACCTTTATATGTCCTATTGTCCTCGTCATCTCCTCCTTGCTCGAGGGCATGATTTATAGAAATCAGGTTGGGATATAGAAGTTTTCCAATATTTTCCATACTCTTGCAAAATCTATGTATAAAATATGTTGACCAATTTCTATGTTATCATATTTTAGTAATCAATGGAAAAATGCTTAGCTAAGAAATGGCATAGTGAATGCACATTTAACACAGCTTTTTATGTGATTATTACTTTTTTATTTCACAGAGAGAAATTAACATTGTCAACACTTGAGAAGTATGAGAGAGTAACTCCACATTTTAGAGATTATGTTTCGATTCTAAGGTTCATCTACCTTTTGATGCAAAGATTTTCCCCAAGATCTTGTTTGGGGGCATTAATAAAAAGTGAAGAATAAACATGTATATAAATGCAATGAGCTTACCAAAGCACAGTTACATTATTCGCTCACCTCTATAGATTTCTTAAAGCACTTGATTTTGTGTTCTAATGAAGAAAGATGGCTCTAAGATCGACGAAAACGTTGCAAAGCAATCCCAATATATTGAATTTTTGTCTTAGAACTCTACAATTTTATATTTATATACCTAGTCCCTCACTATTTCATAATACCTAGTCGTAATCTGTTATACTCAACCCTTAGTCTGCAGTTCATTGTCATTAGTTCCTAGTCCCGAGTTTGTAATATTTTGTCTCTAGCCCATAGACTATAATCTCGATACCCAGATCCCAAGTTTGAAGCTTTGGTACCTAGTACATAGTCGGTAATACCCAGTCCCTAGTCCATAATAATTATCCTTTAGTACCCAGTCCCCAGAGTCTGCAATATATAGTCCCCACTCAGTAATGCACAGTCACCGGACCATAATACTGTGTCCCTAGTCCCTGGTAATTAATACTTTGTCCCTAGTCCCTGGTCCATAAAACCTTGTCCCCATTACAGTAGCTCTGAAAACCTTGTCCCCAAATGTGCCCTAGAAGGCACTAAACCCTTCCTCCACCCAAGTCGCTACCCTAGGAGAGGGTCCAAAATAAATGTAGAAACCTTAATAGCTCTTCCTCCTTCAAACCCTAGCTGCAAACCAGCAACATCACCTTCTTTGAAGCCCTTAGGAACCACCAATTGGAGAGTTTTCGTTCTCCAACTTGCACAAGGAAGGTTTTCGTCCTCCTTGTATGCCACACAAGAGGGTTTTCATCCTCAAGTGGAAAGGAATTGAGCAATCAGCCCAAAAACCAAGTAAATGTAAAATTATGATAGATAGATGCCCAAAATGAGTCCAAGTGACCCCTTATATATCTTCTTGGTGGTGCCAAAGATCAATTAGGGAGTCTTTCCCATGACCGACCTCATAAGGATGTTTGCTTTCAACTTAACTTGGCTTTTCATCACTTAGACCCAGCCGACCTACCTCATAAGAGAAAACACGAAAGGAAAATGTAAATACTCACAAAAAAGACTAAAAACTCAACAAACACTTCCCTTGTTTACATTCTTCTCGCCCACGTGAAGTGGAATGGGATAGAAGTCTTCAAAACAAACTTGTTTGAAAAAGGGGACATTACAGAACTCAATACCAATATTATGTATAAGATAATTATTGGAGTAGTATAATTGCATTTGAAATAAAGAGCATTGTCTTCTTATCTATTTCTCACAGACTCTCATTAAGGTTATAAGCATGTTTTGTGTGGGCCTACAACAACATCGTCAAGTTTATAAAGCAAGGGAATCAGCAAGAATATTGTGCCTATATTAATTTACTATATATTGTATATTTTACATACAATACCATATTATATTGTTTGTTATATATCTATTAGGCAGTACGGGATTCCAAACCTACAAAAAACGTTAGGGCAACTGGGCTTTCACCCAAAGGAAGTGTCCCTGTGGAATGCCCAAACAAAATTCAAGAGAGAAAGGAAGGCTTAAATGCCTTTCCATATAATTCTCCTTCCATGTTTATCTGATAACAGTTGAAATACAATCCAAACTGATCCGAGATTCGAAAAATTTACGAGTACTAGAGATAATGGTTATGATGCTTGGGTATGTTTTTAGTGGCCATTTATTCAGATAGATGACCTGCAATTTTTAAATTCAACTGTACTTTGTTGTCACTTTCATAGTCAAAATTTGTTTTTTTCACAGGCAAAAAGATTAAAAAAATGCTTGAAGGAAGGCTTGGATGGTGTTTCGACAACGTTGCTTACAACTATGGAGAAAATGACGAGGTTTGTTATACAACTCTTTCTATTCAGGCCAGGTTGATCTTGAAAATTTAATTATTTTCTTCACGATAATGTAATGTTGCAATTATTCTCTTTGCAATGTGTTTTCAGTTTGCTCCAGTGGTTGTAGCAGAGGAGGAGTTAAGGAGTATGGAAGAATAAATATGAACAGACTCTCACACTGTTGAAGAGAAAGATGGCTTGTGTTGTGTACAGTTTTCTCTTTTGTTGCTGTAGATGCAACTTTGACAATATAATAATGTTCAAGGATGGCGAAATTGGTCAATTTTACTATGAATGAATGCTCTATAGTAAGAAACATGAATAAAAAAATTGACAATGCACTAATCTATAACACCATCCATTTGTTGATTGTATTTTGCCCTTTAGCTTTACTTGGAAGCACAAGAGTTGCATATGTCTTGGTGTAAGTTCAATATTTGAATTAATGAGGGGTTGCATTTTATAGGCTTTGATCGTATCGAAAAATGTATTGAAGTGTTTAACAATTGGCTCAAGCTACAGATAGCTATGATCTATCCTTGTATCATGAACCATTTTCTAGCATAAACCAAAAAATACGGCATTATTATGTGTTAGAGTTTTGGATCATATACCATGCAGCACAAGCACTCGATATCAATCATAGTTTGAGTTCAATTATGTCCAATTTAATTTAGTTGCTTCAGCCAATAGCACATCTAAGATCCTGCCAAGGATATTCAATATAGAACCCTAACCCAATCCATGCTCAACCACACCTAATCCACTCTCTTCACCACTGCTCCTCCATTACTAATGCCAGAGGAACCAACTCAACATCCTAGTCTGCAAAGCATGATGGAGAGGAAAGAAAACCAACAAAATTCAGATCAGATTGGGAGAAGTCCTGCAGATCAAGATGAATAACTTCATATAGCTTACACAATGAGTTAAGTCAAAGGACTGGTTAGGGTCAGTAAAACTTGTGAATACCTTTTAAATTCTCACTGAACAGAATGGACTTTGTTGCTACCACTCCAATCCCAACAAACAATGAAAAGTTATTTGATCAAGTGCAGAGGTAGAAATTCTGGATTCCTAGAAACAAGAACGAAAGTAATTGATTTTTCAATCCACTATAGAAAATCCCAGCTATTTAAGAAAAAGCAAAAAAATTAAAACAACCCAAACCAATCAAAAGGACTTTATCTCCTCCTATGTTCAGATATGTCACCTTCCATTTCAAATAAATCAAAGAAAAGAGGAAACCCATAGAAATGATTAAATAATTTAGACTGCATGGAAACGCCCTAGACCCCCTCGTGCCGGGCTGTGTACGTTTTGGGTATGGTGTAGATGCAGTGCGGGTACACCTAGATACACTGTGGGTACGTACCCACACAGTACCCACAGTTTTTCCTTTTAAGTGCAAAAAAATGAAAAAAACATGAGGGCTTTGATTGGAATTGAACTTTGGAAAGTTCGTGTGAGATTCAATATTGCCAATAGGCTCTGAAGGGTCGAGAGAGATGAAAAGGACTTCATTTGGTTGACTTACTATTTGGGGGCTTTCTTGTTGCTCCTCATGGGTCCTTTATTCTTGATCAATATGGAAGGCATGGGAACAAGTGAAGCACTTGGTGGTTGGGCAGCCTATCGTCTCTTCATTTGACATTAGGTGCCAAGCCTACAAATCGATTTAAATCGAATCAGAAATATAATGACAAGATCCTTGCCTTGACAAGAGGCAGGTTGTTCGCCCTCCTTTGGTTTGAGAAAGGAATTAAAATATTTCATGACTTTAAATGTTTTTTAATGTCCAATGATATGTCTAACTCAAGCTTAAGGTGTTAATAATGAATTGTCAAATCTATAATACAGACTATGTTATTAACTATTATGATTTGAACATTATGAATCAATGCAAACTCAAGTCTCAATTCTCAAAGTCTTGGAAATTTGTTTTCATGTTCTATGAATGATTTTAAGTTGTATTGAATATTAAATTTCAATAAGTATGCAAATGTTTCTTTAAATTTATAATTTTATATGAATATATAACGTACACAAAAGCGTACCATCTTACCGAGATTTTTAAAATTTGCCGTTTGAGCATACCGAAACCGTAGCCGTATCCGTTCGGTCTAGTAAATAATCAATCAACAACTATTTATCCGAGGAGGAAGCTGTTGGAAAGAAAGGCTGAAGAGCAGAAAAATGAAAATAAGAATGAAATCAAGGAGGTCGGTTCGTCCTTATCCATGCAGTCATAATATACAAATTCTTTCATGGAATGCAAGGGGAATAGGAATGCCCAATAAGTGCCTAATAGTAAAGAGACCAGCTAAAGAGGAATAGAGACGATTCTGTTACAGGCGACCACCGAAATAATGCACCTGGTAAAATCAAATACAATGGTGTTTGGGAACAAAAATCAATACTTTTGTGCAAAAGCAAAGGCTATCAGCCAATGGGATCGAACTAGGTATGCTATCTATTCCCATAAAGCTCATGCTTTGCGGTAGCTTTGAAAGTTTTCTTCGATTTGCAAGGACATGCCTTTTCGGGAAATATCCATATTGTCCCTTATGACAACAACGAGACATACATTATTTGGATCTATACGGTGAATGGACTACAAACAAAAACTAAGAAAAATTAATAGTGATAGAAGATTTCAACTCCATGAAATCTCTAGGTGAAAAGAAAGAAGGTAGAACGATTAAAGCTCTTATCAACGTTATCGAACCGGTGGATTAATAGAAATGTCCTCTTCCCCAAGGCTTTTACACATGGTCCAACTAAAGGAATGGGGACAAATGGATTGCAAAAAAATTAGATAAATTCTTATATCAAGCCAATCATTGAACAAACAGTTAGATTAACGCAAATAATGTCGTGTCGACCGTTGGCACAAGTAATTCGAAATCAATAGATAACATAGGCAGAGCTATTTAATTCCAATTTGAGAGCTCATAGGTGATACATGATTTCTACGAGAAAGAAAGTACAACAATGGTGGGAAGAGGACAAGAAAAAATGAGGTCATGGACTCGTTCCTTTGTAAATGGTGTACCTAGGTTTCATCCTAAAATCTATGACTACCTTATTTGATAAAATTTCGTACTTTTAAAATAATGGGTCGTTTTGTGTTTTTATTGCCTGAAAGTTCTTGTATTGTGTCAGGATATTCCCAAAGAGCCATATTAGCTTTTTTCGCCAAATACCCAGATGCCCAAAATTGTTATATTTTGTCGTCGGGATTTGTCTGCGAGAAATTTGTATTTAATTATTTTGAGCCCCGTATGAGGCTATTTGCGCTCCGTTTTAACTCTGTTATGATCGAACATATCATTATTCCCTTGTACCAGAAGGATTTTAACAAGGAATAAGTTCTGGGCTTTATTTGTGACTTTTGACAATTTTTCGTGTTTTTGTGTTTTCCCGTTTCGTTTTCTGTGAAATTTCTCTAGATCAATTCCTTTGCCGGGTTAGCCCGATTCTTGGCCTGGAGTAGTTGGAGAACATATACGCACGTTATGCCCGAGAGGAAGTCACCATCGGAGGTCTAGTTCACTGGGAAAAAGCGAAGTTGTGCACTTAAAAGCCTCTGCGAGGTTGGGCGCATTTTTAGAAAACAAAATATTTAAGCTGCGAAAGTGGAAAAAATAGAAGCGTAGGCATGTGAGAATTTTTTGTACGCCTAGCAGAGTACTTTTTCCTATGATAGAAAATTCACTTAGGCTGCGCAGTGTGAAAATTAGAGGCAACAATGACGGAATTTTTGCTTTCCTTGCAAGGTAAAAATTTCCATGGTGAAATAAAAAAGAAAAGTGACTTAAGTGAAATCATGAGATTTTATTATGCGCCATGCGGGGTAAATAATCTCATTGTCAAAGTCAAATCACCTAAGTAGATCACGGGATTTCAGAGCTACTTACGAGGTAAAAATTCTCATTGCCATGCGTTTTTAAAAATAGAATTCTATTATGTTAAAAGTGCAACCCACCTTGGGTGAATAATAATATATTAAATAAATATTTGCTAATATTTATTCACCCAATTTTGGCACCCAAACTTGCGGAAAAGTCAACAAAGGGAAGTGGACAAAAGAAATTTAAAAATAAAATTCCAAAATTAAATAAATTTAATTTATTTAATGCAGCCCCTTTGAGAAGAAAATAATACTTTTATTAATTAATTAAATTAAATTCTATTTTAGGTGGCTATGGTCAAAACACAATGTGAAGTTTAAGTGAAGTGAAGAGTGATAATTAAATTGATTAAATTTAATTTAATGGATGTTTGTTCTTAATCATACAATTTTAGGACACCGAGTTAAAGAGAAGAGCATGATTTTTAATTAATTAATTGCGAGGGAATAGGAAGGACAATTATTAATTATAGAATTACGAGGGTTATATAAACATGGGCTGCCATAAGGATGAATTATTTAATTCACGGAGTAAAGAAGTGCAGCCGGAGGAAAAGTGCGCACCATTTGAAGAGGATTTTTGCTCAGACAAAGGTGGATTTGATGCTAAAAGCTTCTAGTTTTGGCGCATGCTTTGAAGAAGGTTGATTTGTGTCTGCATAATTGTTTGTAGAAGTGATACAGGTGCTCGAGATGATGTTGGTAAAATTCATGCTCACTTTGCATGCAAATAAAACATCAATTTTTGGGGTAGCAGACTTGAAAAGTGCAGATTTTTATTATTAAAATTCACTTGTTCATGTTCGCAGTTGCCATCTTTTAATCGAATTACTTGCAGGAATTCATCACAGGTGCTTTTATAAAGAAAATGAGCTTTAATCAATGTCCAATACATTGAATATATCCTCTGAATCTGAAGAATTATCCAGATCTGCACCAGTTTTGAAGAATTCCAGTCAAATAAGAAGAAAAAGAATTGTTCAGACAAAGATAGACAAAGCTATGGCGAAGAAAGATGAAAAAGAAAACACAACGGAGTCATGCATCACTTCTAAATTTGTAGATATTGGAGACACGAATCTAGGCTCGGAACCTTTTCTTTGAATTGATAGACAGATCCAAAGCAGGAAAGACTTCACTCATGCGTGCAAATTAAAAGTAGTGAAATTATTCGAGTTGCAGCTTTTCATCCACAACCTAGTTGCCAGAGTTTGTTATGCAGGTGCAGATCCATATCCGAGATGTAGATGCGAGATGCAAATCCATGCATTTCGAGATCCAGCGTGATCCAAACTTGTTTCCAGATCAGTCATTTCCAATTCGATCGTTTCCAATTTCAACTTGCTTCCAGATCAAGCTTTGCTCACAAATCTAGTTTGGTGAGAATAAAAGGCAAAAAGAATCCGCTATATATGAGACATGAAAAAGACAAGACTACAACTTTCCTTTTCCTTCTTCTTTCCTCCAACAAAGTAATTGAGCGATCAATTAAATTATAAAACTTAAGTGATTGACTTAAAAGTCATTACTTGAAGAAGTCAACTACTTGGAGATAGGTGGCGAGACGCGCAAAATAGAAGGTTTTATTTTGGTTGCAAATCATACATGTCATGCGAAAAGAGGAATTCAGGGATGGAGATTGCGAGTTGTTTCTTTCCTCCCACTTCCACATGTGCAGGTTCAACTAAAGCTTCCAACTTGTAATTGCCCCTCTACATTATATAAGTAGAGGAAAAACCTTCGGGTTAATGATTGGAATTTAAGCGGCAATCTCGTGTTCTAGACTTTGTGTTGAACCCCGAGAGCCACTTGGAGCAAAGGAATACAAAGGAGCATGTTTTAGGAGAACTTTGTGTCACGGTGTCTTGTGTTTCTTGCTTTTAATCTTAGATCTCTTAATAAATTGTGTTATTTTAAGTCTGGATCTAGAGGTGCCTTTGTTTTAGAATTCTATTTTTATATTTATTGGATTCTTCTATGTGCATGCAATCACTCTGCCATCTACTTGATTGGAATGCACATCTTCTCCATTTCTTCTATGTGTTTATGTAATTACCTTCTTCTATAACTTTTCCTTTCTTTAAACAAGCTTGCTTACTTGTTGTAGAAGCTGTCAGATTATGGTTCATGAATCGAGTAGTTAAAGTAAAACCCCATTTAGATATTAGTATACTTAAATTGACAAATCGACACGGGAGCTTCTTTGGTTAAATGAGGGAGATTTATCTCATGACTTCCTAGGTTTGATGCTATGCAGAAAATCTAGCCAACAATTTTGGTGACTCCGTTGGGGAACAACTATCTTTGCAGATCAAAGCTTATCTCTTGAAGATCAGAGTGTTTTCCATACAAATCTTTAACTTTGGTGAACGTCCATTCACACGATCCATGAAGGCGTAAGGAAGGACTGATCATTTCTTCAGATTGCAGGAGCAATTCAATTTCAATCATCCTCCTCAAGTTAGAAGCCACAGATCTAGTCTTTCACCAGGAAGAAGAGTGCAAACACATCCAGATCCAGATCATCCTCAACATAATCCTGCAAGCATGTTTGGAATTACTCATCAAGTCTATTATCAAAGAAGACGTGCTCCTTTTATGATGCAGAATCATCCACTTGCCCTTGTAGCGCTGTTCCATGGGGTGCAACCTTTGGACCTCTGGAATCGACTCCTCCTATGCATGATCTACCTAAAGGGACAAGAAAGAATTTTCTAAAATTCTTTGGAGATGGCAAGTAGAATCCAGATGACCACTTGGCTATGTTTTTCATATCCTATGGAGTGCTTGTAGTCGAACATGAAGATGTATCTGTTAGACTCTTCATAGAGACTCTACATGACTTGGCTGGAGAATGGTTCTACGGCAGCTCTGGCACCATAACCAACTGGGCTACTATGCGGGATGTATTCCTGAAAAGATTCAAACCAGCTGAAGATTCCAGTACATTGATTACTCAGCTCACTCAGTTGAAGAAGGAGCCACATGAGCACATGCGGGATTTTATTACAAAATTCCAAAGATTATTGTACAAAATTTCAGCTTCTGCTTCTCTGAATGATGAGAATCAAAAGGTGTTCTTCATCAACGCTTTACTTCTTGAAGTAAGCTATCAACTGCGAAGAGCACATCCTGCTGACTTGTTAGCAGCTCAAAACATGGCGGTTGAAATTGAAGACGACCTCATCATGGCTGGAAAGATAAAGAGCAACACTTCTAGAGCTGAAAGTTCATCCTCTGCTACTACTTCCAATTCACTATTGCAAAAGTTAGCAAATGAGATGATGCAGATGAAGAAACAAATGGCTCAAATGGCTCAAGGCAACAATATTGCCCCTGCTCGGAATTTCAACAACCAGAACCGCATTGCTGGTTCCCAAAGATTAGCAATTGAAGTTGCTCCCGAAACAACGTGGAGATGAATGAAGAAGACCAGGAAGCTGACGCTGATCTAGCTCGAGGATGATGATTTTATAGGTCCTGCTGGCGACTCCAACATTAATTACCTGAACTACAAATTTGAACATGACGATGAGAAACTTCATGAAGATGATCATGGTCATGCATATGCAGTACTTACAAAATCACAAATTTGCCAAGCTGAGGCATTAGCTGATGAACAAAGAAGGGGCAACCCTTTACCTTCTTCTTTAGCTCCTAGAGATAAGAATGCGAGTTCTTCATCTCAACCACAGAAAGCGGCTCAGGTATCTGAATGTATTTCTCCTTTTGACATTATTGATCATGCCAAGAAAACTAAAGTTCAAATGTCAGAAGCCGAATACCTGAGAGTTTTTTTACGAAAGCGATCAAATAGGCTAGTCAAATATGTACAATCACCAGGACAATCCAATACATCAAAAGGCCTTTTGCCTAAGCCCAAAGATACTCCTCCACAAAACAACACTGCAGTTGTTAAACCCTCACCATCTTCTGACAGGGTGGAACCTTTCTATGTCTCCTTATTGCTTAATGGTTTCAAGTTAAGCAATTGCATTCTAGATTCGGGTGCTTCTGACAATGTCATGCCAGCTAAAGTTGCAGATGCTCTTGGGCTTACCCTGACAAAGACCATAAAAAGGTGCTACTCCATGGAGAGACAAGTCCCTTTAATCGGACAAATCAAAGATGCACAAGCTATTCTGGCAGCTTTTCCTGATAAAAGATTAAAGATGACAATTTTAGTTGCAGATATTCCTATCTCCTACGGGATGTTCTTTGAGCGAAACTTCTCGCAGTTGCCGGGAGGAGAAGCAAAGATGGATTGGTACCGAGCGCATATTCCTATCAAAGGGCTTAACCATAAGCTAGAGCCGGAAAAGAATTCCAAGTACACGGTTACAAAATCTGAGGATCCTAGATCTCATATTATTTTTCAGGAATCTGACCGTGGGGTCTATTTCTTGGAAACGGATAAAGACATTCCAGAGCCAGAACTTCGACCAGAGCCAGAGCCAACAAAAGAAGAAGAAAAAGTTTGGACTCTGGAGTTTAAAGGCACATGTTGTTCTTTTGGATCAGGAGCTGGCGCTCTACTAATATCTCCAGATCATGAGATATTTCCATACTCCCACAAGCTGATGTTCGAGAACACCAATCATACGGCGGAGTATGAAGCCTTGCTGCTAGGAATGGAGCAAGCCAAAAGAAAGGAGTAAAACTCCTCAAAGCCCAAGGAGATGCTGAACTTCTAGTAAAGCAGGTTCGAGGGCAAAATCAAGTCAAAAGAGATCAGCTGGAGCATTACAGAGATATAGTGCTATCTGCTATGTTTGATTTTGCAGCCTTCTCTATTGACTTCATTCCAACCAATCAGAACTCCAAGGCAAACTCTTTGGCAGTCACAGCTGCACTATTGAATCCGAGATAGACCACCGTCCATATTCAGACAAGGAAACTATAAAGTGGAGATGGTCTACCACCCCAGAGTCCCTGAACAAACATCTGCATGTCTACATGTTGAAGGGAGTAAATCACCACCACGACAAACAGTCACAGGAAAAACTAATCCATGTTATGGTGATAGCAGTGGAATGATCCAACCAAAAGGTAACAAAATCTTCAAGGATTTAGTTTCCTTAGTCAAGACTTTCAACAAACATGAACCGAAGGGCATACACGACAAATTTGATCCACTCTGGAAAGGGCCCTTCGTGATCAAAAGAGCTGCAGGAATGGATACTTTCTTCCTTGCCTACCGGGATGGAATTGAGTTACCATTGCCTTTCAACGGGTAGCATCTGAAGTCTGTTCAGGAACTGAAAAAGCAGGTTAAAACTTGTATGTACATAAATAAAACTTTGTTTGTTTTTCCTTGTTTTGTTTTTGTTTTTGTGTTGTGTTTGTTTGCCTGACCCGTGCCCAAAGGACAAGATACAAAACCAGAGATGCGTTGGGATCTCATCTTTTCCCTTGTCATTCTGACAGAGAAAAAGATGTCCACAGACGGAGCCAACTGGTGTACCCAGATTTCATCCTGAAATCTGTGACTACCCTATTCGAAAAAATTTCGTACTTTTAAAATAATGGGTCGTTTTGTGTTTTTATTGCTGAAAGTTCTTGTATTGTGTCAGGATATTCCCAAAGAGCCATAGTAACCTTTTTCACCAAATACCCAGATGCCCAAAATTGTTATATTCTATCGTTAGGATTTGTCTGCGGAAAATTTGTATTTAATTATTTTGAGCCCCGTATGAGGCTATTTGTGCTCCGTTTTAACTCTGTTATGATTGAACATATCATTATTCCCTTGTACCAGAAAGATTTTAACAAGGAATAAGTTATGGGTTTTATTTGTGACTTTTGACAATTTTTCGTGTTTTTGTGTTTTCCTGTTTCGTTTTCTATGAAATTTCTCTAGATCAATTCCTTTGCGGGTTAGCTTGATTCTTGGCTTCAGTGCATTTGTGGAGAACATATATGCACGTTATGCCCGGAGGAAGTCACCATCGGAGGTGCAGTTTCTTATGAAAAAGTGAAGTCATGCACTAAAAAGCCCCTGTGGGGTTGGACGCATTTTTGGAAAACAAAGGATTTCGGCCCAAAGTGGGAAAAATAGAAGCAACAGTAGACGAGAATTTTGTACTGCCTAGTAGGGTACTTTTTCCTATGATAGAAAATTCACTTAAGCTTGGTGTCACCCAGATTTCATCCTGAAATCTGCGACTACCCTATCCGAAAAATTTTCGTACTTTTAAAATAATGGGTCATTTTGTGTTTTTATTGCCTGAAAGTTCTTGTATTGCGTCAAGATATTCCCAAAGAGCCATATTAGCTTTTTTCACCGAATAACCAGATGTCCAAAATTGTTATATTCTATCGTCGGGATTTGTCTGCAGAAAATTTGTATTTAATTATTTTGAGCCCCGTATGAGGCTATTTGCGCTCCGTTTTAACTCTGTTATGATCAAACATATCATTATTCCCTTGTACCAGAAGGATTTTAACTTGGAATAAGTTTTGGGCTTTATTTGTGACTTTTGACAATTTTTCGTGTTTTTGTGTTGTCTGTTTCATTTTTTGTGAAATTTCTCTAGAACAATTCATTTTAGGGTAAGCCCGATTTTTGGCCCTGGAGCATTTGAAAAACATATACGCACATTATGCCCGGAGGAAGTCACCAATGGAGGCGGATCACCGGGAAAAAGTGAAGTTGTGCACGCGAGAAAAACCCCTGTGGGGATGGACACATTTTGAAAAACAAAGGATTTAAGCACTTGATGGAAAAAATAGAAAATGCAGACAAGTGGGATTTTGTTATGCCTTATAGGGTATTTTTTCCCGTGATATAAAATTCACTTAAGTTGCAGTGGGAAAATTAGAAGTAGCAGGTAGGTGGGATTTTATTGCCTGCCTTGCAGGGCACTTTTTTCCGTGATATAAAATTCACTTAAGCTGCAGTGGGAAAATTAGAAGCAGCAGGTAGGTGGGATTTTATTGCGCCTTGCAGGGTACTTTTTCCCGTGATAGAAAATTCACTTAAGCTGCAGTGGGAAAGTTAGAGGCTGCAAGCAGGTGGGAATTTATTGTCTGCCTTGCAGGGTAAAAATTCCCATGGTGAAATAAAAGAAAAGTGACTTAAGTGAAAACACGGAATTTTATCGCCTGCCTTGCAGGGTAAATAATCCGATTGTCAAAGTCAAATCACTTAAGTGGATCATGGGATTTCCGGGGCTGCCTTGTAGGGTAAAAAATTTCATTGTCAGAAATTCTTAAAAATAAAATTCTATTATGCAAAAAAGTGCGCCCCATTTAGGAGTTATTTAATATTTTTAAAGACATTAAAACATTAAATTAATTTCTATTTTCAAAGTGGTTATGCTCAAAGCACACTATGAAGCTTAAGTGAAGTGATGTGTGAAAGATTAAATTGGAATAATTTAATTTATTGGATGGTTGTCCTTAAACATGCTATTTTAAAAAGAGAAAAACATGATTTTTAATTAATTAATTGCCTTTAATTATTAGGGCAATTATTAATTATAGAATTATGAAGGTTATATAAGCATGGGCAACTATATGGGTGAATTATTCAAATCACGGGTAAAGAATTGTAGCCAAGTGGAAAAGTGCACCCTATTAAAAGAAAGATTTTGCTTAGACAAGGTGACAACAAGGCCAAAAGCTTCCAAATTTGGTGTATGCTTTGAAGAAGGTTGATCTTTGTCTCCGCATAATTGTTTGCACATGGGTTACAGGAGCTCAGGTGTTGTTAAAAGGATTCATGCTCTCTTTATCGCAAATTAAACACCTTTTTTGGGACAACAGCTTGAAAAGCGCAGATTTTTACAATTAAAATTCACTATTCATGCTCCGGTGGTCATTTTTGTCTGAATAAATTGCAGGAATTCATTACAGGTGCTTTACAAAGAAAAATGAGCTTTTATCAATGTCTAATACATTGCATATATCCTCTGAATCTGAAGAATTGTCCAGATCTGCACCAGTATTGAAGAAATCCGGCCAAGTAAGAAGAAAAATAATTATTCAGACGAAGATAGACAAAGCTATGGCGAAGAAAGATGAAAAAGAAAGCACAATGGAGTCATGCATCACTTCTAAATTTATAGATATTGGAGACACAGATCTAGGCTCGAAACCTCTTGCTGAATTGATAGACAAATCCAGAGCAGGAAAGACTTCACTCATGCGTGCAGGAGAAACTTCACTCATGCGTGTAGATTAAAAGCAGTGGAATTATTCGAGTTGCAGCTTTTCCATCCATAGCCCAGTTGCCAAAGTTTGTTATGCAGGTGCAGATCCATATCTAGATGCAGATGCAGATGCAGATGCAAATCCATATGCAGATCCAGTGCACGAGATCTCATAGTTGCAAAAGCTTCCACACAAAGGCTTCATCCTCTTGTTTCGAATGTAGCCCGTGAAGAAGACAGTGCATGGAAAATTCCTTCCAATATCTTGTGCATGTGCTCTCATCTTCCAGTTGAAGCTTTCATTGAATTTTCATTCACCCTGAGTGCTTTCGAGAATTTTAGCAATTAAAAATAAGGATGATGAGTTATCTACGGCCAACCTTGCATTGATGCATGTACAAAAGAAGAACTGCAAAAATTTCAAGGATAAAAGAGAAGACAATGCGAAGGCAAAATTTCAGCTTGCTTCTAATTTCAGCGCTTGCAATTCGGCTTGTTTCGAGATCCAATTTTGCTTCAGATCCAGTTTGAATCAGCTGCATGCAGACATGAAAAAGGACAAAGTCAGCTTTCCTCTTCCTTCTTCTTTCCTCCGACAAAGTCAGCTTTCCTCTTCCTTCTCCTTTCCTCCGACAAAGTAATTGAGCGATCAATTAAATTATACAACTTAAGTGATTGGTTTAAAAGCCATTACTTGAAGAAGTCAACTACTTGGAGATAGGTGGCACGTGCAAAGTAGAAGGTTCTATTTTCAGTTGCAAATCATACATGTCACGCAAAGAGGAATTCCAGGAGGAAGATTGCCAGTTGTTTCTTTCCGACTTCCACATGTGCCAGTTCAACTAAAAGTTTCCAACTTGTAATTGCCCCTCAACATTCTATAAGTAGAGGAAAAACCTTCGGGCTAAGGAGGAGAATTTGTGAGAAGCAATCTTGTGTTCTAGACTCTGTCTTTGAACCCCCGAGAGCAACTTGGAGCAAAGGAATACAAAGGAGCGAGGTTTTTAGAGAACTTTGTGTCACGAGTGTATTGTGTTTCTTGCTTTTAATCTTAAATCTCTTAATAGACTTTGTGTTATTTTAGATCGGATCTAGAGTTGCCTTTATTTTATAATTCTCTGTGTTCATATCTATTAAGTTTCTTCTATGTGCATGCAATTAGCTCTGCTATCTACCGATTGAGATGCACATCTTCCCCATTTTTTCCTGTATTTCCTGTACTTCCTTCTATAAAATACTTCCTTTCTTGAACAGTGTTGCTTACTAACTCATGAACTTCTTAGTTATGGTTCATGAACTAAGTGGTTAAAGTAAAACACCGATAGATAATAACACATTTTTATTGACAAATCGACACGGGAGCCTCACCGGTTAAATGAGGGAGATTTATCTCATGACTGCTTAGGTTTGATGCTATGCGAAAAATCTAGCCAACAAAGCTGCAGTGGGAAAATTAGAGGTAGCAGATACACGGAAATTTATTGCCTGCCTTGCAGGGTAAAAATTCCCATGGTGAAATAAAAGAAAAGTGACTTAAGCGAAATCATGGGATTTTATTATGCGCCATGCGGGTAAATAATCTCATTGTCAAAGTCAAATCACTTAAGTGAATCATGGGATTTCCGGGGTTGCCTTGCAGGTAAAAATTTCCATTGCCATGCGTTTTAAAAAATAGAATTCTATTATGCTAAAAAGTGCAACCCACCTTGGGTGAATAATAATGTATTAAATAAATATTTGTTAATATTTATTCACCCAATTGGCACTCAGACTTGTGGAAAAGTCAACAAAGGAAGTGGACAAAAAAATTTAAAAATATAATTCTAAAATTAAATAAATTTAATTTATTTAATGCAGCCCCTTTGAGAAGGAAATAATACTTTTTAAAGTATTAATTGATTAAATTAAATTAAATTTTATTTTCAGTGGCTATGGTCAAAGCACACTGTGAAGCTTAAGTGAAGTGAAGAGTGAATAATTAAATTGATTAAATTTAATTTAATGGATGGTTGTCCTTAATCATGCAATTTTAGCACACCAGTTAAAGAGAAGAGCATGATTTTTAATTAATTAATTGCCAGGAATAGGAAGGACAATTATTAATTATAGAATTATGAGGGTTATATAAGCATGGGCTCTTATAAGGATGAATTATTTAATTCACAGGTAAAGAAGTGCAGCCCGGAGGAAAAGTGCACCCCATTTGAAGAGGATTTTTGCTCAGACAAAGGTGGATTTGATGCTAAAAGCTTCTAGTTTTGGTGCATGCTTTGAAGAAGGCTGATTTGTATTTGCATAATTGTTTATAGAAGTGATATAGGTGCTCGGATGATGTTGTTAAAATTTATGCTTGCTTTGCATGTAAATAAAACGTCAAATTTTGGGGCAAAGAGACTTGAATAGTGCAGATTTTTATTATTAAAATTCACTGTTCATGTTCCGGTTGACATCTTTGTCTGAATTACTTGCAGGAATTCATAACAGGTGCTTTTATAAAGAAAATGAGCTTTAATCAATGTCCAATACATTGAATATATCCTCCGAATCGAAGAATTATCCAGATTTGCACGGTTTTGAAGAATTCGAGTCAAATAAGAAGAAGAAAAAGAATTGTTCGAGACAAAGATAGACAAAGCTATGGCGAAGAAAGACGAAAAAGAAAACACAACGAGTCATACATCACTTCTAAATTTGCGAGATATTGGAGACACAGATCTAGGCTCGAGAACCTCTTATTGAATTGATAGACAAATCCAAAGCGAAAAAACTTCACTCATGCGTGCAGATTAAAAGTAGTGAAATTATTTGAGTTGCGAGTTTTTCATCCACAGACCTAGTTGCGAGTTTGTTATGCAGTGCAGATCCATATCCAGATGTAGATGCAGATGCAGATGCATATGCAAATCCAATTTGTTTCAGATCCGATTCTTTCCATATCCAGTCATTTCCAATTCCAGCTTGCTTCTAGATCCAGCTACTCCCAGATCCAGTTTGGTGAGAATCAAAGGCAAAAGAATCAGCTGCATGTAGACATGAAAAAGGACAAGACTACAACTTTCCTCTTCCTTCTTCTTTCCTCCGACAAAGTAATTGAGCGATCAATTAAATTATAAAACTTAAGTGATTGGCTTAAAAGTCATTACTTGAAGAAGTCAACTACTTGGAGATAGGTGGCGGACGTGCAAAATAGAAGGTTCTATTTTCAGTTGCAAATCATACATGTCATGCAAAGAGGAATTCCAGGATGGAGATTGCCAGTTGTTTCTTTCCTCCGACTTCCACATGTGCCAGTTCAACTAAAGCTTCCAACTTGTAATTGCCCCTCTACATTCTATAAGTAGAGGAAGAACCTTCGGGTTAATGATCAGAATTTGTAAGCAGCAATCTTGTGTTCTAGACTTTGTGCTGAACCCTTGAGAGCCACTTGGAGCAAAGGAATACAAAGGAGCAGGTTTCCGGAGAACTTTGTGTCACGGTGTACTGTGTTTCTTGCTTTTAATCTTAGATCTCTTAATAAACTGTGTTATTTTAGATCTGGATCTAGAGCTGCCTTTGTTTTAGAATTCTGTGTTTATATCTATTGGATTCTTCTATGTGCATGCAATCAGCTCTACCATCTACTGATTGGGATGCACATCTTCCCCATTTCTTCTATGTGTTTATGTAATTACCTTCTTCTATAACTTTTCCTTTCTTTAAACAATTGCTTACTTGCTGCAGAACTGTTCAGTTATGGTTCATGAACTGAGTAGTTAAAGTAAAACCCCATTTAGATATTAGCATACTTAAATTGACAAATCTGACACGGGAGCCTCACCGGTTAAATGAGGGAGATTTATCTCATGACTGCCTAGGTTTGATGCTATGCAGAAAATCTAGCCAACAATAAAATTACAAGGGTGATTGAAGAAAATAAAAATATGCAGCTACTATGGCTAATAAAAGAAGAAGAAGAGCTCAAATAAAAAAGTCTTCTCATTTGACCATGATAGAGCTTCGGGTGTGGACGGATTTTCTGACCGATTCTACCAAAAATTCTTGGAAGTCATTAAGAGAATTCTTCTAAATGTTGTTGAAGAATCCAGAACAAATAAAAAATGTAAAATCAATGCAACTAAACTAGTTTTAATCTCAAAGAAAGAACATGCCAGGTCGATGGACAAATGCAGGCCCATAGCTCTCTGTAACATAATCAATAAAATCATATCTAAGATCATCACCAGAAGATTAAAGCCTCTAATGTCAAAGCTGGTATTCGATACACAGTCAGCCTATGCCCTGGGAAGATATGTTATTGAGAACATAATCACTGTTTAAGAAAATGTTCACCCTTCAAAATCTCAACGTGGAGATTAAGAGTGGTTTTAAAACTGGATATGTCACAAGGCTTTTGATCAATGCAATTTGAAACTAATATTAACCGCCTTATAAGCTTTTGGCTTCAGTGAGGAATTATTCTGTGGACTGAGTGTTATCACTCCATTTGTACTTACTTTGTATCTATAAGTGGTACCAAAGGGGAGTGGTTCGCACCAACTAAAGGTCTATGGTAAGGAGACCCACTAATCCCATACTAGTTCATCCTTGCGAGTGAAAATCTATTCAGATACTTAAACAAATAGCGAATAGAAAACAAGATATGCGGCCTGCCCACAGTTGGAAGACATTGGGATACCAGTTTGTAAATGATAGAATACTTTTCTTTCAATCAGAAAAAGGAAATAGTAAACATAACTACTGCATTGCTCGAGTATAGGGCTATCTCAGTTCAGATGACTAATGATAGAAAATCAACTTTCATTTTCATTAATATTTCTAGAAAGAAAAAATGGGACTTTAATACAAACTCTCAATTATAAGGAAGGCACTCTTCCTATGGAGTATCTTGAATTCTCTATCTACAGAAAAGCCAGTAGTGCTCAATGAGAAACAATAAAAAAAAAGCTTGAAATAAACCTCACACTGGACTAAAAAGTGAATGTTATCCTACAAGTTGTGGACTTAACATTTACAAGTTAATTGACAGGGATCCTATAATCTCTCTTATACATCTATTATACCTGAATTGTTGTAACACCACTATCAACCCACTTACACACGCAAATATCTTTAACTAATAATGTGAGCACTATCAACTCACTTACACACGTGAATATCTTTAACTACCAAATATATTTACTCACATATAACTAATAATGTGAACACTAACAAATTCCTAGCACATTATTCATCAATTGATCTATATTAATTTTAAAACATGTTTGAAAGGTTGAATTCATAATGGATTTTTTTGACTCGCTGATTTTTTCCCTCCATGAAATTTCACTTATTTTAGAGACAGTTTTAAGATCTTGATATTTTTAAAGATAAAATATAATGCAAAGAGATTGGTTGGTCTACTTATTTTATCTTTTATTTGCGGGTTTTTCTTAACATTGTTTTAATTTTCTTAAAAAGGATTTCAAGTTTGCAGAATGTTAGACTGGGGCACACCCAAGTCAAATGAACATAATGCATGGAATCTATTTCTTCTAGTAGAGGGACAGGTGAACCCATTGGTGGCCAAGGCAGTGGTGGTGGTTGAAGCATTGGTATTGGAATAACATGTAGGGGTTAAGGAGATAGAATGGCTTAACCATTGATTTTTTTAGTAGTTAAGACGAGGACTTGACTTTTGACTTGATTTTCCTTTCAGTTTCTATGATTTAAAGACTTTCATACTTTAAGCTTATTTCGCTACGTATCTGTTGAAACTAAAACAACAAGATTTTAAAACAAGATCATTGGGGGAAGTTGAAATTTGCATAGGAGAAAAGTAATTTATTTACTAAATGCATTGATCCAAGATGAAAATTAACTTGTACTCCCAAGACTAATAGTGAAAACCTTGATTATAACCATTTCGAAACACAAAGGAGCTAAGCTATCCGGGTGTTTTTAAACCATTAAAACAAAGGAATGAATAGAAATACACTAAGAAGTCGTGTTTTTCAATTCATTGACAATAGGTTTCCAAGCTTGGTTGATATCCATTCCTTCATCTCGGTTCAAGTTTTTGTGTACCTTCCTATTTTCAAACTCAGCAATCTTGTTTTAAAATCTTGGTGCATTTGTTTTATCGGATAGGTAACAACCAACACAAATAAATTTGAGATTGTTGACACCATGAAGCAGTAGTTCTTCCTATTTAAGAATGTTAGGTTTGTACATATCTCTTCATCTTCAAACTTCTTGATGATGAATCATGGACATTGATTTAAAACACATCTATAAAAAAGTCTCACATAGTTGATCCCATAAATCATCTCCTAACATTTGTTATTATTTTTGACTGAATGTCATTATTTGAGAAAATTTGACAAGATTAGGTACAATAAAATAGTCGTAGGCATATTTGAGGAAAAATGGCCACATATGAGCACAATTTGTTATTATTTCATGATTTAATGTTGTTATTTGAGAACATTTTACCAGATTAGGACCCCAATTAGGTGCAATCAAATAGATATAGATTGATTTAGGGAACAATTTGCATACATGAGCACCATTTTTAGGTATTTCATGATCAAACGTAATTATTTGAGGAAAGTTGATTGAATTAAGCGTCAAGAAGGTGCTATCAAATACATGAAGGTCAACTGGGAAAATCATCGTGTTTGAGCACCATCTATTGTTATTTTGTGATCGAATGTCATTCATTAAGTAAATTTGACTAGATTAGCACCTAATTAGGTGTGATCAAACGATGTAGGTAGATTTAAGAAAAGTTGGTATACATGATCACCATTTATTATTTCATGAATGTCATTATTTGAGAAAAATTGACTAGATTATGCGACAATTAGGTGTGATCGGATAGATGTAGATAGATTTAGGGAACATTGGCCATAAACAAACACCATTTCCCATTATTTTGTGTTTGAATGTAATATTTTGAGGATATTTGATTGTATTACGATTAGGGGCTATCAAGTATATGAAGGTAGATTTTAGGCAAAACCATGCACATTTGAGCACTATTTTTCGTTATTTCACGGTATAAAAATCATTATTTGATATTTTTACCAAATTAGGCCTTGATTACATGCAATCGAATACATGTAGGTATATTTTGTGAAAATGATCACAATTTGTCATTATTTAGTGATCAAATGTTATTTGATAGAAATATTGAATTAGACCTCGATTGGGTGTTATTAGCTACATGAAGGTTGATTTGGAAAAAACTAGGCATGAAGGAGCACCATTTGACATTTTTGTGATCAAATGACACTAATTGATTTTTTTATTAAATTGAGCCTTGATTATGTGTGATTCGGTACATGAAGATATATTTGGCAAATATTGGAAGTATATAAGATTAATTTTCATAATTTCATGATTAAAATGTCACTATTCTAGAAAAATTGACTTAATTATGATAAGATTAGATGATATCGGTACATGTAAGTAAATATAGGGAAAATTAGGCATGTTTGAGCACTATTTGTTGTTCTTTTTGTGATGAATGTCTTTGTTTGAGTAAATTTGACAAGATTAGGCCTTGGTTAGGTGCTATTAGATTCATGAAGGTATAATTAGGAAAATTTGAGAATATATGATAACAAATTATTGTTATTATGTGATATGATTTTATTTTAAAGAAAAATTGACAAGATTATGCCTTAATTAGGTGCATCGGATATATGTAGGTAGATTTTGAGAAAATTGAGCATATGAAGGTAGGTGCATCTAAATCTACCTACATGAAGGTAGATTTGAAGAAAATTGGGCATGTTAGAGCACCGCTTGTCATAATTTTGTGATCAAATGTCATTATATGATAATTTAAATTTATTAGATTAGGTCCCAATTAAGTGCAAATAGTTAGTTATTAGGTGTTAGTAGGAACATGAAAGTATATTTGAAGAAAATTGTACATAATGGAGGTGCATTTGTCATAATTTTGTGGTCAAATGTCATTATTTGATAAAACTTTATCAAATTAGGCCCTAATGAAGTGCAAATAGATAGTTGTAAGTAGATTTGAGGAAAATTGGGCATATAAGAGCATCTATTGTTGTTATTTTGTGAGTGAGTGTCCTTATTTTAACAATTTTGATCAAATTAGGAGCTAAGTTGGTGCAATCATTAGGGATACATGAGAACCATTTATTTTTATATTATTAGTGAATGTTAACCACGTCATCGCATGGGGAGGTGGATGACGTGGTTCCTTTCGTGGTGTTCCTTGCTAGTGATGAAGGTGAGTGGGTTAACGCACATGTCGCTCGAGTCAATAAGCGGCTTCAGTATAAAGGTGTTTATCGGTTAGGGTTTTATTACAAATGATTCTATTGATTGCATTTTGTTTTAAGTTTTTTTATGTTTATTTATTTTTGATTGAATTTGTGAAGAATTTGGATTAGGTGCACAGTATTCTTAGATGTAGTTGTCAAGGATTGAGGGGTTTCCATTTAGTTAAAATTTTCTAGGGTATGGTCTCGTGGAGTGGAATCTTGGTGGATGGCTAGACAACACCTTTTACACCATCATTTAATTTATGCTTTTATGATGTTTAGATGATTTAGCTTTAGGTTATATGGGTTTCTTGTTGCTATGTTCTATTTTCGATGCTTCTCCCATGTCATGTGACCTAACATGTTAGACTTTAGGGGCATGAATCCATTCTTCCTACTTTGTTTTATAATTTTTTTGTTGGATACTCTTGGTCCTTGGCACTAAGCCGAAGAAGGTCAACTACAATGGACGTAAAATTTCTCTAAAGGATCTAGAAATAAGGGCACTTGATTTATTCCCCAAAATAAAATCTTTTTAACATTTTATACTATCATTAGATATTTCTGGTCTCCCTTTGTTAGCTCTTTGACAAGTATAATTTGTATAATAGGAATCAATATCAAAGTTCGTATACAAATTTATGGGGAAAAGAATTGTTTATGTTCTTTTATAGCATTTCATATTGGCACATTATTGCCCTATTTGCACCATTACAACTTGGTTTGAAGAGCTTTAGTTCATTATTTTTTTAATGGAATTTTTTTATCCTGTATTCGGAATTTAATTACTATCATGGTCTGGGGGCGTCTACTCCATTAAATTTAGTAGGCCATAAACATTTCCATCTACTTGTGTGGAGGAGTATATGGCAGTCATGTTAGCCTCGCATGCCACCGATCGATGGATGTTGAGTGTTTAGGGAAGAAAATGCATAGCGATGGTGGTAACTGTGCCCAATTACGAGTTTTTGGGCATAGAGTTATCCGAAGAAGGTCAACTCAATGGATGCAAAATTTCTCTAAAGGATCTAGAAATAAGGGCACTTGATTTATTCCCCAAAATACAGTCTTTTTACGGTGCGATGAATTTCCTCATGAAATCATCCATTGAAGATGATATGTTCATTTTTCTTTTAAAATATCATTGCCACTCAAGGCCCTTTTTGGCTCCTCATTACTATACACTCACCCTAGGTTGTGATGTTTTTGCTTATAATTCTAGTCATGTTAACAAGATTGGAAGAGTTTGATAAAATTCACTATGTTTTTAAGATGTGAAAAAGTGAATGATGTGGAAGGCACATAATTTTAATTCACCATGAAAAGAGAGAAGGCATTGTTTTTTTTTTTTTCTTAGGTGACTTAGATACAATATATAGATTTAATTGCAGGCCTCACTCATATAAGTATTTGTATCATCAAATTTGTGTCATTTTTCAATTGATTGTAAAATTATTAAGTTATTTTAGGACAACCTAATAGTCCTGAAGTTAATTGAGTTATTTAAAATGATTTTATAATTTTTGTATTTGATATTACATTGATTAAGTTACCTTAAAAATAGAGTTATGATTATAATTTTATATATTAAGTTGGTCTTCAATAATATAACACTTAGTTATAACTTCTAATAATGTTGGAAAAATATAAAAGATTTAAAAGATATTTTATTAAAAAAAAATCTAGATATAATAGAGATTTGACAAATTTAGTAGAACTTTACTAATATACACACTATAATAAATTTCTTCCCTATATTATTCCACAATACAAATTACATATACTTAATCATGTTCCTAACAAACCAAACAAAAAAATCCCTCCTAATCTCTTAAACATCCTACTCTTACTCACTCACACTCATCTCTTCACTTGCATTCAAATACCTTAATATTATCTATGATAAATTATAAAATAACTTATTATTCACATACTAATATATAACCAAATATTAACTCACCACCTTATTACATGAGTACCAACTATTCCTAACAAGATAACTTTTTCATACTTAATTTTTCCTTGGAAAATATTCATCTGAATTGGACATATGCTTGTAAAAAGACAACTGAGACATTATTTGATGGTAAATTGCTTTACTTGAGGCATTCAAGTATATATTGGTTTTATTTATGAGTTATGATTATTTGAGTTTGTTTTATGAATTTTGATGATTGTAGGCTTCCTAATTGTAGGCATACAAGTGTCCATCATTGTTACATGTTATATTCTCCAAATGAATAAACGGTGTGAATCTTCATACATTAGATTGTTATCTTCATTTCATTTGTAATTGTACACTTATAAGTTGGGTCAAACAAATTAATTTTAATTGATCTTTTAGTGACTCTCAGTAAATTAAATGTTTATTTTAGTTTGTAATGGTCTTTTCACTTCTATCATCTTCTTGTCTATGTTGCTTATTCCTAGTTCATACAAATTGTTTTTTTTTTTCATTTTTATCTTTCTAATGTATTTTAGTTGGTTAGCTACATTCTTGCTTACTTGTTTGGTTAACTAGACTTTGTTTCTTGGTCTTTTCATATGTGTTTACTAGTTTTAATTTTTATATCAAAATTTTACATAGATTTCTAAAAAATAGTGTAATTTTGAATTAGATTAAACATAAAATAATACACTCCAACACTTTCTTATTTTCTACACAATTACAACCACATATATAAAAGAAATAAATCCTATAAAGTAGGAGAGCAAACTAAAACAACTCTACTATATCTGTGAGTTATTTTTAACAACTTACCATATTTTTAACAAAATAACTACACAAATCACTTAGTAATATACAAATATGCGTTCACACTAATATTTATGACATTTCATCCTTAGTGTGAACATGGGAGAAAAGAAACACATCATGCAAATGTTGCTCCCTGAAAGCACTGCTTGTACTAGGTACGCTCCATTAAGTTGTCTCTTTACCCTCAAGAAGATGTAGTGGCAAGAAAAATTACATTGAGACTATTCCAAAACCCCTTTCCTTGAACTCCTGAAATTTTAATCCTTGATTCCTAGAATTTCTTAGAGCTCCCTCACTAGCGGGACAACAATCCATATTGAGCTACCTCAAAATATTCTCCTTCTCCTAAGAGCACGGTTCTTCAAAATACGATTCTTTCTCATATGTCACGATAGAGGTTTTTGAACACTCTAATCATAGCACAATGGAAACACAAAAATGAAAGCACACTAACTAAATTGAAAGCACACTAAAAATGCCACCAAATCAACTATACGGTCCTATTGCTAGTGGTGATGAGAGGCCGTTGTTTGACCTCCTTATTTTATTGCCTCCGCCCTCCAATCAAATGTTGCTTACTTAGTATAAGAAGTCTATAGAATTGTAACCACTTGCCATTGTTCATTGGTTCTTCCTCGATGACTGGATCTTTCTTAGTGATCACATTTTCTTCATTTGTTTTAATCTTCCATTTGAGAAGATCATTTGCTCGAGTTCTACAATTCTAATATCTGTGTCATTTTTTCTTACAATATAAACATCCGATTTCTTCATTTTTGTAATACTTTTGATGATTGCACTTTGAGTACATAACACTTCCTTAGTTACATCCTTTGTAGTCCTTTTCTCTTGATTAAAATAGTTGAAATTATATCTTCTAGTGTTTGGGAAGGCATCTATGCAAGAATAAAAACAACAATATTACATTTAGAAGGAAAATTGTTCAATAATATAGCTTTTGCATCCTCATCGTTAATTAAAGATTTGAATTTTGTTAGTTGTATCATAAGAGACCTCAAGTCATTAATGTGGTTATTCATTAAAATTCCATCACACATTTTGAGTTTGAATAACTGGAGTTTCAAAGAATTTTTTTGTTGATTGGTTTGGCTCCAAATAACTTGTTCAAAATTTCCCATGTGACCTTGGATGCCTTTTCAAGATTTATATAATGTAGTTCGAGAATCTGATAGAGCAAGCCCAATAATGACTTTAGCTTTATCATCTTTACTTTGCCATTATGCCAATTTACTTGACGATTTTGGTGTTAGTTCTCTTCCATCTACTGTCCTCCACAAATTTTTGTTCATTAGTTACATTTGGATAATGACTTTCCACATGTGAAAATTGAGACCGTTGAACTTTTCAAATAAAATGTCCATCTTCAATAATGAACAAATAATAACAAGGAACATTTGTAAAAATACATCCTTATAAAAAAATAAGACTAACAAAAATATTAATATTCACCTATACAAGATTGACACATTGTAAGACATACAATTTTAAGGAGAGAAAAAAACCAATTAAAGATTGGATTTGAAAGACCTAAATGACACTTTGATTATATAAAAAATGCAACACTCTTCGATAGAAAATTACAACTATAATGTTGACACAATTCTTGGTAGAATATAATAATGAAATACCCGTTATGGAGGCCATGAGGTCATTGCATGTGATGAGACTATCAAACCTTGCCAAATCAAGAGAATAGAATTGTGAGTGATATGTTGAAGACAAAACCGGCAGGGGTTTCAATGATCAAGCAGAGAAGACGTGATCATATTGTTTTATTTCAAATCTTCCACGCTTATTTAAAGCCAAAGGAGGAGATAAAATCTGTTGAATCTAATGCAAAAACTTTGCAAACAAGGAAAAAAATCAAGATAATAAGGGTGATGGAAGTCGTCATGTTACTTATGATTTTATTCAATTAATTACGCCGAAGGCATCCCCTATGGTAAAGGGCCTTGATGGTCGTTCATGCCACTATCTTAAATTTGACAAATGATTTTGACATTCTTTCCAAGTGATTAAAGTTGACAGGGTTTTGACGTTTCGATGGTCGTTTTGAGGTTTTTGTTTTAACGACCACAAACAAAACAATAAGATAATTTGAAGCTCTTTGTCTTCTATCTCCTCTTTGATCGGATCCAACACTTAGAACTCGAGATCCATATCAGGTATGCTTGCTTGCTCACTGATGGTATTTTAGGTTAGTAATTTACAATTACCTCTTTTGGTTCCCTGGATGATTTTTTTTGTTAGGGTTTTATTTTTGGTCAAAATAATTTGTGTAATGGTTTTGGTAAAAGCGCTTTGATTTTCGTATGCTATTATTCCAAAGTCTCCAGTTTCAGGTGCCTTCGATTTCAGGTTCATGTCACCGAAAATTGTGTCTATGCATATGAAAAATAGTGAATTTTGTTCCCGGATTTGTAGTAATTAACGTAATCGTAGTTGATTTAGATGTGATTGGGGTTGGTGAGGCACTCCAGTTTGCGTCAATGTTTTTAGCAACGATTCATAATCACTGATTGGAGATCTCCATCATTTGGTAGAACCACGAATTTAGGTTTCACGAGATGGATTAAAACTGTGTTGAATGTTGAGTTGTATCTATTGCCTCTGAAAAATAAGAATTTTGGCAATGTTATATATCTTAATTATTATTTTATAACCTAAATTGTGGTTCAGTAACACCAGATTAGGGTTTACGAGGACATTATAACACTCTTTTCAGCAACGTTTCTCTATGATCTGTGATTTCTATGATGCAAGGGTTTTGATATCTGAGGATTTATTTTATTACCAGGGGTTTGCTTTATTGGATGCCCTGAGAAATAAAAATTAGAAATAATTTTGGACAACTGTATAGTTTTCATAATATCTGTCTGGAAAATTTCGGATGTGGTAATTCCATAGATGCATGGGATGAACGATGGAGGCCATTATCTAACCCTAACCTGATTATGGGGGTTCTTTGTTATTTAACCCAAACTTGTTGGTACTGCAAACATTGTTATATGTACTTCTTTTACATAATCTTCAATATTTGAGGTAATATATCTTTTCTATTTGTTCTTTTAAAGACCAACTTGCTAAGCATTGAAAACAACATATTCTTTCTGCAACTGTTGTCTTTATTACCTCTTTTCCAAGCTATGCGTTCCAATGTGAACATGAACCCTGTGCGTTTTCTGTCTGAAAACCTCTGCCATTGTTTCTATCAATAAACTACCCCCAAACTCTTGCCTGTTGAGGTGGGTATTGAATAACAGAAACTGGATGCAAATTTCTAGATATTGGCTATAAATTTACATAAATTGGATATAATTTACAAGAATTTGGTAGAAAACAATAAAAGTGTCATGTTTACAAATTTTCTAAAACCCGATCTTATTCCTTTTATCTAGATATTCCTGAAAGTCAATGTTTCACCTAATCTTTTTCATACGATGTTTGCTAATGAATGTTGACTAGGATTTGCGTACTGCTTTTCTCTTGCTATTGAGGACAAGTTTTTTTGTAATGAATAGAAATTGTTAATGTTTGATTTGCTTATTTCTGGAGCTGATAATCTGAAGTGAACCCTCATTTGAAGCTTGACAATGCATAATTTATCAGGGAAGTGCCATTGAACCCTCATTTGAAGCTTGACAATACATAATTTATCGGGAAGTGCCATTGCAGTTAGCCAACTATTTCAACCTTACTACATTGTGAGGATTCCTTTTTCCACTTGTTTCTTTGTGAAGTTTGAAAGATAGGAATTGCAAATTTAATTCCCTTTCCCTAATAATAGATGGTATTGTAATTGGCTATGGTGCTACAAGCCATTGTTTATAAATGTGTTCTAAAAAATTGTAAGCCAATTGCTATAAAAAGATTGATCAGACAAATACTACTCACAAAGCTTGCTTGAATTTGAAACTGAGCTAGAAATAGTTGGAAGCATCAAACATCACAATCTTGTGAGTCTGCATGGATATTCAATTTCTCCACATTGAAACCTGTTGTTTTATGATTACATGTTAAACGGAAGTCTGTGAGACATCCTTCATGGTGAGTAAAATGATTATGTTATGCAAAAAAATGGATTTGTACATTGTAGATTCATATTTTGAAATAGAAAAATCCAATCAATCTCTAACCTTCTGATTAAAATGGATTGTTGGAAAATCTAACAAGTGTGTTTTTAATTTTTATTTTTGTATAGGATCATCAAATAAGATTAAGCTAGACTGGGACACTCGGCTAAAGATTTCTCATGGTGCTACAGAAGGATTACCATATCTTCATCATGACTGTAACCCACACATTGTTCACAGGGATGTGAAGACTTCTAACATTCTTTTGGATGATAATTTTGAAGCACATTTGTCAGACTTTGGCATTTCCAAGTGCATTTCCTCGGCCAAAACCCACACCTCTACCTATGTTATGGGTACCATTGGTTACATTGACCCTGAATATGCAAGAACATCAAGGCTTAATGAGAAATCTGATGTATATAGTTACAAAATTGTTCTTCTGGAGTTGCTGATGGGAAGGAAGTTGTGGACAATAACTCAAATTTGCTTCAGTTGGTAAGATTTATGTTTGTTAATTTTCTTTTGGAGCTTACATTGTACATTGTTTAAGTATTTTTAAGGTTTGTTGTCTAGAGCATGGAGCAATCAAATGTGGATGGAGTTGTCTTTGACATTGGCATGTGAACACAAATTCTATCAAAAGCAGACAACAACACAGTCATGGAAACTCGATCGAAGTTGTAGCAACATGCATGGATCTTGGGAATCTCCAAATGTTGTAGTTAAGATCATTAAACTGTCTTAAACCTTGATCACCCTTTGAAGAGAATCTCTAAATGTTATTATTACACCATTAAACGCTATGATTTTATACTATTCTAATTAAATGCAGAGGAATGTGAGAAAACCACCAGAGGAGCCAGAGTGAAACCAAATTGCAAGATCTCTTACGAGAATGGGTGTACCATATATTGCAACACCACCCTACTAACAAGGGAAATGAAAAGGGAATGGACACTCATTTGGTATACAAGCTGGAGCTCCTCGCCTAAAGTAAAACATGAGCCTTAGGAGTTCTCATTTGAAGCAAACCCTCATTTGAACCGAACCCTCATTTGAAGCTTGATAATACACAATTTTTTAGGAGAAGTGCCATTGCAATTAGCCAATTGTTTCAGCCTTACTACATTGTGAGGATTCCTTTTCCACTTGTTTCTTTGTGAAGTTTTGAAAGATAGGATTTACAAATTTAATTCCCTTGCCCTAATAATAGATGATATTGTAATTGGCTATGGTGCTACAAGCATTGTTTATAAATGCGTTCTAAAGAATTGTAAGCCAATTTCTATAAAAATATTGTACAGTCACTACCCACAAAGCTTGTGTGAATTTGAAACTAAGCTGGAAACAGTTGGAAGCATCAAGCATCAAAATCTTGTGAGTCTGCATGGATATTCGCTTTCTCCACATGGAAACCTGTTGTTTTATGATTACATGGTAAACAAAAGTCTATGGGACATCCTACACAGTGAGTAAAATGATTATGTTATGAAGAAAAATGGATCTGTACATTGTAGATTCATATTTTGAAATAGAAGAATCCAATTAATCTCTAACCTTATGATTAAAATGGATTGTTAGAGAATCTAACAAGTGTGTTTTTTTTTTTTCGTATAGGATCATCAAAGAAGATTAAGCTAGACTGGGACACTCGACTAAAGATTGCTCATGGTGCTGTAGAAGGATTATCATATGTTCATCATGACTGTAACCCACACATTGTTCATAGGGATGTGGAGACTCATAACATTCTTTTGAATGACAAGTTTGAAGCACATTTGTCAGACTTTGGCATTGCAAAGTGCATTTCCTTGGCCAAAACCCGCACCTCTACCTATGTTATGGGTACCATTGGTTACATTGACCTTCGAATATACAAGAACATCAAGGCTTAATGAGAAATATGATGTATATAGTTACATAATTGTTCTTCTAGAGTTGTTGATGGGAAGGAAGTTGTGAACAATAACTCAAATTTGCTTGAGTTGGTAAGATTTATGTTTGTTAATTTTCTTTCGGAGCTTACACTATACACTTGTTTAAGTATTTTTAAGGTTTGTTGTCTGGAGCATGGAGCAATCAAATGTGGATGGAGTTATCTTTGACATTGGCATGTGAACACAGATTCAATCAAAAGAAGACAACAACATAGTCATGGAAACTATTGATACAAAAGTTGCAACAACCTGCAGGGATCTTGGGAATCTCCAAATGTTGTAGTTATACCATTAAACTGTCTTAAACCTTGATCACCCTCAAAAGAATCTCCAAATGTTGTTATTACACCATTAAACGCTATGATTTTACTTTAATCTTATGGTTTGATACTATTCTAATTAAATGCAGAGCAATATGAGACAACCACTAGAGGAACCAGAGTGAAACCAGTTGCAAGACCTCTTGCAAAATGGGTGTACCATATTCTGTGACACTACCTTACTAGCAAGGGAAATGAAAAGGGAATGCACACTCATTTGGTATACAAGCTGGAGCTCCCTCGCCCCAAAGTAAAACATGAGCCTTAGGAGTCCTTGAATGTGGAACCAAAAGGTTCCTTCATCATACCTTGAGCAGGCTACACCTCCAAATGCAGGCCTTCAGAGAAAACGAAAGACAACCTTTCCTGCTCACTTACAAGGCCAGATTGGGTCTTACCGTTTTGTTCCTATTGATCCTCCTAATTTTCTCAACTACGAAGGCTGCGAGTTCATTCTCTTCTCTGCCTCAGATGACATTGATGTAGAGCTTGGATTGGATATCAAGACAGAGGACATGACAAATGAGAATTATAGGTCTTGCTCTGATCTTGTTAGCATATTTGGAGAAATTTATTCTATGATGCCTCCGATAGAGGGGACTTGGGTTTAGTTTTGTGCCATGATATATAGGCAGAGAATGATCGAGATAGTTCATAGACTTAAATTTTGGTTTATGTTGGATAGGTTGGACTATAGTTTGATCATTATTTTGTAAATTTTGGTTTGTATGGACATAACTTGAATAATAGTTTGATCCCTGTTTTGATGGTTTCTTTCAATGCACAACCCCCGAACTTTATTTGCAAGATGATATACTACACTCTTAATTTTCTATATACCATTTATATATGTTAATGAAATCTCAACAATGTTTATTGTGCTTATCTATCATTAAATGGGATGACTCATATTTTTTATAGGTGTTGAAGTTATAGCTATTGATGGGGATTATTTGATCCTTCAAAAGACTCTTAAGCAATTTAAGCCAAACTTACAGAAAAATGTAGGCTCCTAATGAACTGTGTTATCTATGGTGTTTAATTTCTTGTTCAATTTTTGATATGTTTCTTTTGTTTTGTATATGACTTTTGACACTTTCTGCTTTGTATGGTTTTGATTATTTTATTTGTCAATTTGTTATTCTCCTTTGTTAATATTTTGAAAATATCACTAATTAAATCAAAATACTCTAAAAATATATATAACGAATACTTATCACTTGTTTATACAGGGGAAGAAATAGTGAATTCCCAATTCCCACAATACAATATTTAAATTAAATCAACGTTAAGTGTGCTAATCTTAATTTCAGGTTGAGCCTGCGATTTTAATTTCCCCCGAAAATGGCCGACAACCATAGCTTGGAGGGGCATGTGGCCATTGTTACTGGTGCCTCCCGAGGGATTGGCAGAGCAATCACTATTCATTTGGCTCAAAAGGGTGCCAAACTTGTCATCAATTACGTCGGGAATGTAGAGAAAGCAGAGGAGGTGGCCTCCATCATCAATATCAAGGATTCTACTGTATTAAAAGCCATAACTTGCAAGGCCGATGTTTCCAAGGCTTCCGAGGTGAGCAGCCTCTTCGACAGGGCCGAAGAAGCCTTCAGAAAAAATGCCCACATTCTGGTTAACTGCGCAGGTGTTCTTGACCCAAAATGCCCTTTCCTCGTAGAGACCTCTGAACAAGTGTAGGAGTGAACCTTGGATATCAGCTGTAAAGGGGCCTTTCTGTGCTGCAAGGAAGCCGCCAACAAAATCATCAAAGGTGGCGTGGGCCAGATTATAAACATTAACAGCTCCGTGGTGAGGTCGCTGAGGCCTGGGAATATAACATACGTGGCCAACACGGCTGTGTGGAGACCATGACCAAAATATTGGCGAGGGAATTGAGGGGCAAAAAAATTATAGCCAACTGTGTGGCGCCTGGCCTCGTGAGCACATATATGCTCCTTGAAGGCAAGAGCGAGGCCCTGATTGAACGCATCGCCAAGGAGGGTCCCCTCGAACGCATAGGGGAGGTGGATGACGTGGCTCCTTTCGTGGCGTTCCTTGCCAGCGATGAAGGTGAGTGGGTTAACGCACAGGTCGTTCGAGTCAATGGCGGCTTCGTATAAAGGTGTCTGTCTGGTTAGGGTTTTGTTACAAACGATTCTATTGATTGCATTTTGTTTTAAGTTTTTTATTTTGATTTTTGATTGAATTTGTGAAGAATTTGTATGGATTAGGTTTACATGTATTCTTAGATGTAGCTGTCAAGGATTGAGGGGTTTCCATTTAGTTAAATTTTTTTGGGGTATGGTCTCGGAGTGGAATCTTGGTGGATGGCTAGACAACACCTTTTACACCATCATTTACTTTGTGCTTTTATGATGTTTAGATGATTTAGCTTTAGGTTATATGGGTTTCTTGTTGCTATGTTCTATTTTCGATGCTTCTCCCATGTCATGTGACCTAACATGTTAGACTTTAGGGGCATGAATCCATTATGCTTGCTTTGTTTTTAAATTTTTTGTTCGATACTCTTGGTCCTTGGCACTAAGCCAAAGAAGGTCAACTACAATGGACTTAAAATTTCTCTAAAGGATCTAGAAATAAGGGCTCTTGATTTATTCCCAAAATACAATCTTTTTAACATTTTATCTTGTCATTAGATATTTTTGGTCTCCTTTGTCAACTCTTTGACAAGTATAATTTGTATAATAGGAATCAATATCAAGTTCTCAGTATACAAATTAATGGGGAAAAGAATTGTTTATGTTCTTTTATAGCATTTCATATTGGCACATTATTGCCCTATTTGCGCCATTACAACAGTTTGAAGAGCTTTAGTTCATTATGTTTTTTAATGGAATCTGTTTATCTTGTATTCAAAATTTAATTACTGTCATGGTCTGGGGGTGTCTACTCCATTAAATTTAGTAGGCCATAAACATTTCCATCTGCTTGCGTGGAGGAGTATATGACAGTCATGTTAGCCTGCATGCCACAGATCGAGGGATGCTGAGTGCTTAGAGAAGAAAATGCATAGAGATGGTGGTAACTGTGCCCAATTACCAGTTGTTGGGCATAGAGTTATCCAACTCTATATCATCTACCCAGGTTAACAAGATTGAGGAATTCTATGTTCCGAAAACCAACATCACATGGATATGTGTGGGTAGTGAGGTGTTGACCAAGTGCTTCATCCTTGGCTTCGAGCTCTTAGCAATCTTTGATAGCATGCTTGCAACATTGTACTAAAAAGGGAGAGTTGGAAGAGGGGAGGTCAATCAAAGAGTACTTGAAAGTAGATTATTTCCTTATGTTATTGTTGTAAATACCGTCATAGACATGTATGCAATATCTTCAAAAATATGAAATGTCACATGAATTGTTTGAAAAAATGCCTCAAAAAAATGCAGTCTTATAGAATAAATGTCTCAACAAACTTTAGTCTCATGGAATGCATCAATTAGAGAGGATTCATAGGGATGCATTTTATTTTTGACACAATACCGTCCCCAGTCCCATTCCGATCAAACATTATTTTATGAAATCACCTCACCAAATATCACAAGTAAATGCTCATCAGAAGTGTTGCTTGTGCTCCTTGTAACATCTTTGTGCTTACCATCTACATATTCATTTAAATACCTCATGTAATTATTATTAGGGGTCATTTGGTTTGTTCAGATAGTAGTTGTTGCCCTTCCATGAAACCCTTACCTTTTAGATGGGTGTAAATGCCAAGATTCAAATATTGTAGTTATTTTGTGAAGTGTGTAGGGATTTACACAGATGTGATATAGTTAAGCCTTTGATTTTTCCATATCAATTACCATTTATATGCTACCTAGCTCATCTTGCAAAAATTTAAGAGATGAGATCATCTTTTAGGTTTTATGTGTTTTTCTGCTACATTTACTTTTAAAAGGAATTTTTAGGGGTATTGTTGAGCCTATTATAAGTGTTTTTCAAGTAGTTTTTAAATTTATTTTTATTCCACTATTAATCACACTCCTTATCAACAAGTTCTCAACAATACAAAAAGGATTTTTCAATAAAAAATCATCCAAACAACCGATGCAACCACCGTCTCAAACACGTTTGCAACACTAACACAATTTACCCCAAATAATTACAAACCACATCAACTAAAAAAGTAATTAACAATCCAAAACGAAATCAAATGTATCACATGTTTACTTTTAAAGCTTTTTAAAATATAATTACAGTTCAATCATCAAAATCTATGATACATTAATGAATTCTACATAGGCTTATTCACAAATATTCATATCTCAATATGTTAAGTGGATCACTTGGATATCATCCCACCCGTGTTTATTTTAGGTTTAGATGAATGAGGGCATATTATAGTAATTGCAAAATTAGGAAGATGGATATGGAATTTTTGACTAGTGGTTCAAAGCGTGGCAGTTGTTACTTTCTATGCAAGCATTATGACACAAGCTTTTAACATTTAGAATAAATATACGAAAGTCTTCATATATTCACGTTTAGTTCAAATAAAATAGTCTGCAAAAAGCTACCACTCATGATATACGATTTGCAAATGTATATGTACGAATTCGTAACAAATTTGAAATGTAGAGATATAACCTTTAAACGTAATGCTTCATCTATATTCCTACACTTACAAAATCAATCACACCCCTTATCAACATCAACTACAAAAAGTAATAACTATCCCTCTAAATCAAATAGCATATACCGTTCAATGTTCACATTACATTGTACACACGTGATCGCTAGTAAATTAAGCTAATTGTTTCATGATTATGATTTAGATTAGATTGGATGGTGTGGACCATATTTAACTTATACATGAAGGTGTTTTCTCAAGAATTGAATTGTGAATATATGTTAATTAAAACTTAGATTTGAATGAATCATTTTTCAAAATATATTGAGTAATTATTTAATGAATATCATAGTTTACTTTATAATAAACTAACCCTTCGCACTTGAACTTGTATTTGGTACTGTACGTACCCAAAAATGTAGGGTATTGCACCACCGGAAAGATGTTACACATACCCCAATGATGATACAGGTCTCCTCGCAAGGTGTTCGAGATCCAGAAAAGCTCACCAAGTATACGTTTGTATCCCGTATGCCTCACCCGGCCTCTGCGTGCTTTGTTTGCCCTCTCCCCCTTTTTCTTTGCATTTTGGTCTTAAGTAACGAGACCACTGCCCAGGACAGGGTGGTGGTCTCGTAACCTCCGCCCTACACAGGGCGGCGGTCTTGTACACATTTTCAAAAAGTTCCAATGATCGCGTCAAATGTAAAATTTCAATTTCTATCCGCATTTTTCAGCTACTTTGCTTTGCATTTATGTTTTGGCCACCCTGTGAATAGTGTTTTCACTTTGTTTAATGGTAAAAGAGTTTCATTCCAAGTTACCTTCTAGTGAATGCATTTGCTATAAATAGCCAACTTGTTTTCAAACAAATGGCCCCTCTCCTTCTCTATTTAATCATTCAGTCTTTTGAGTTTCTTGCTTAGAATTCCAATAGTTTCATGTTTTGCATCCATTGTTAGTCTTCCTTTTGTTTAGAGGTCATTTGATCTTCTTGTTTCAATCTTGCTTCATTGTTGTTCCATGCAAGTCAGTTTAGAGTAAGGTAGTTTCATTCTTAGATTGGAATCCATTTAGAGTTGCAAGTTTTGTTTAGTCACAAAAGATAGTTTCTAGAACTCTCGGCGCATTTGTGTTGTATTCCCCAATAAATCCCGCTAGGAATTGCATAGTCAAGCTTTGTTCACTTGCACTATCTCTCTCTTACTCGCATTGTATTCGGTCTATATCCAAAGCTTCCATTGTTCGAGTACCTTATTCTACTGATGCTATCATATACACGCTTTTCTAGATTCAAGAGAACATGAAGGAATGAGGAGATCACACTGAGGGGACAAAGTCACACACAATTGGATTTACCACTATTCTATAAACTCTAGGTTTGAGCTATCAAAGTTCTAGTTACAACGTATCAAATAGAGTAGTAAATTATTTTATTTCAGTCAAAGCTCACTCTCGATATCGCCAGGGAAGCTGTGGGGATTGATAGTTTCTGAGAAACTATGATTCATTCCTCACTTCTGAGGTAGGATTGAGAGCCTTTCAATTTAAAACAATTAGTTGCTTAGATATTTAGGATAAATTCACAACTGCACAGGCAAATAAGCTACACTGGGCTACTTTGTTTGTTTTAATTCTGTTACTAGATTAGTTGTCCATTTGCTAAATATATTAAAATAGCTGCTCTTTTAATTTCGTTAAAATACTTCATCGAAAATACAAAAATAAAAATACATACATAGTGTAGATACATCTTTCATAATTAGTTTATTAGTTTTAGTTAAAAGTTGAAACATTTTGCATGACAATCACGGGACCTAGAGAGCCCAGAGAATACATATTTGAACCAATAGTGCCTCAACCAAATCTCCCCACAACACTAGCTGATATAGATCAAGACCTTAGGATATAGGTCTTTCGAGCAATGGTAAACCTATGAGAAATTAGTGAACAACTGAGAGAGTTAAATATTGAAGACGACAAGGCATACACATTTTGGTCAAATCATCCTAACTATAGATTGCCTTGATAGGGCATCCGTATGACTGTACAAGGATTCGAAAGAGAACAAGTATTTGGTTGTAATCCTTTAGTTCCATAACCTAATGCAGGAGACCTCCTCGTTGACATAGATACTAGCTTACGCATTCAAGTTGCCAGAACACCTGTAAGGTATTCTGAGAAAATTACACAACTTCTAGTTCTAAACATAGAGGCTGAAAAGGCATATGATTATTGGATAGTTGGAAGGAGAGATTAACTCTGCATATGACCATAGGAGGTCCGACACAACCATGAATGTACGGTTGTGATCCACAGGTCCCACAACCCAACGGGCCTACTAATCAATCAGACATTGATGTTGGTTTATGAACACTAGTATTTAGGTCCTCACCACTTCCACTAAACATTATTACACAATTCTCCTTATTAAACGTAGCAGCCAATCAAGCTAAGGATTTCTGGACTAGACCAGAGAATCGTCCATAAAAACCCAGAAAATCCACTACACCTCCCATCACCATTTTCATGACCTTGTCTGGAAATATACATGAAGCTCCCACAGGTCACTTCCCATGTATCCAACAAGCCAATAAATAGGATCTCGGCAGAGCTCGACATTGATTGGAGCCTCCGAACTACTATTATATCCGAATGATCCATTACACCAATTCAGGTTAGGAGGGCCTTCTTCGCCTTAGATTCGCAGATTCCATTATTGCGTATTGAGGATATAAGATTTCCCAACTAGTTTTTTGTATCCATATATATTCCACATTCACCGCCGTCTCTAAGCACGACCTCGGGAGGTCGGGTACGAGGAAGAGTTACTTGTAGATTCTTATGCTCACATGTCACTTTTCCATCGTATGCAGTACCTTCATGATTAAACTCGTCTAAACATTTTAGAATTACATGGCAGGTGAAAGGGTTGATTCATTTATTGGAACATTTTCAGATGTTAATATGTATCATGGACTTTCAACTATTAAGCTATCATTTTAATTAAGGAGAAATATGGCTATCAATATTTTAAAAGAAATGTTGTAAGTGGGTTGTTATCTATATAGTTTGAATAGGAAAAAAATGTTATCTCGTCTTCTAAAAACATTAAGACCCGGTGAAGAAAATGATATAGGAGAAGTTGTGACCTCTAATTTATTAATCTTGTAAAACAAAATTCCTAGTTGAATCGTCAGAAACAAAACTACTATTTGAATCTTAAAATGTTCAAGTGCATTGGTATTTTTGATTTTTGGTAATCTAATGGTATGATGTAATTATGTGTGACTCAAAACTTTACAAGATTTACAATAATATGTTTCTCTAAAATGAGAGATTTAGAATAGGTTATTTGCATCCATCAATGGACAATCCAAATCAATGTGATGCACAAGAATTTTGGGAAGTTGTATGAACTTTATCTCACAAAAATGCCCTTTGACCATCGATCATGATTTTTTGAGGCATTCATTTCATGTTTTTTATTGTCTTTGATCCTTAAGGATCTAAAGAAACACCACTTCATCAGAGCAACCAGAACCAAAAGAAAAATCAATCAGAAAGAGGAGTAGACTGTTAAGTTACAAAACTGATACTTTGTGTAGAGTAGCGGTTGCGTAACCACCCCGATGGTTGTGTAACCGCCCCCGCACAAAATGATGGTTACTTAATTTCCTTGGTGGTTGTGTATCCATCTATCTACATACAACAAGCAGTCTTGTCACTAATGAAACAAAAATAAATAAAGCCATGAACGGTCGCGGATTTCAAACGTTTTTGTGTCTCTTCCTTGGATGTCTCTTCCCATTCTCCAGTGCATGGGAGGACATGGGGAGCAAGCTATTTAAGCAAGAGAACAAGTGGAATTCATCATCGATTCATGGGAGAAGTGAGCAAGAAGACTTTGGTGTTGGAATTGAATTGTAGAAGCAAGGTGAAAGTGCAGAGCAAACAAGTATAGAGGGTGGAAGTAACATTGTTGTCTTCCTTCAACTTCTTGTAATATGTAATTGTTTAAATTGGCCAATATATAAGTGGGAAGAAAGAGCAATTTCCCTTCCCGATTGGTTTTCCCTCAAATTGGGGGTTTCAGGATAAAAATCTTATGTTTGCATTAAGTTGTTCATTCTAATTTGCTACAAGTAGTTCTAAGCACTAAGATTCATTCACTAGGTTTCAGTTTCTCTGTCATTTTTAATAATTGAAAGTAGAAACAACATTTTGTGGTCTCATAAATTTTCCAAAGTAGAATTTTACATATCATTTTGGTATCAGAGCTGATTATTATCTAGGATTGTGGTATTCGTTCTTGTGATTTGTATGATAGTGACAAGGTCCAAAGGTGAATAAGTTTTACCTTGCGATCCAGATATATATACAAAGAAGTGGAAACAAAGGGTTAGATACTAAATGGAGGAAGAGAACTTGGTCCGTAGAATTGAGATGTTAGATATCACGTTGTATAGACACTAACAAGAACTCTTAACTCGCAAAAATGACACCGTTAAGCAAGATTCCATGGACTCAGTGGTTTAAGCTTTGGCCAAAAAATTTGGCATAGGAAAGAGCCACAATGAGGAAGAAGATGTGGAAGAGCGTGAAGAAGAAACTCTAGTTGGAAGAGAGAAGGTAAAATTTGATCATGCTCCTTTTAAAGTTGAAACTAAAGTTGAGATAAAAAGCTTTGAAGGAAAAGTAGATGCAAAATTGCTTGATAAATGGTTAAAACAATTGGAGGTTTATTTTAGTGTACATGATGTCACTGAGGCACAAAGGATCACCTTTGCATGTCTCAAAATGGAAGGACATGCTCTAGTTTGGTGGGAAACCCATCTAGCCACTTGTGAGAAGAAGAAACGTCCTATTGTAAGATCTTGGGAGGGTTTTAAAGAATTGCTTAGAGCTAATTTTTATCCTATTGGCCATAAGACTGACCAAATGATTAAATGGAAGTATTTTAGACAAAACAGTGGTCAAAGTGTTCAGAATTACACTATGGAGTTTCAAAGACAAACCATGTTGCTTAATATTGACTTGGAGGATGAGGATATTCTGACCAAGTATTTAAGAGGAATTCACACTCACCTTCGAAGGAAGGTCATCTCCACGAAGCCCAAGGATCTCAATGAAGCATGTGTGCAAGCATATTACATTGATGATGAGAAGAAACAAGGAGAAATGGAGTCAAGGACAAAGTAGTCAAAAATCAGCCAAAGAAAGAGCAAGGACAAACAAGTAACAAAGGTAAATGGAAAGGGAAAGGTAAACAAACCACCACTACTTTGAATACTTGTAAAGATCCCAAGAATTTTTGTAAGAATTGTGATATCAATGGTCATACTGATGCTACATGTTGGAAGTTACATCTAGAATTACACCCAAAGAACTGAACCAAGGATTCAAAGAAATCCATGGCTGTTGTACTGGAGACAAATGGGGAGGTAGAGATAGAGGATGATTCTGATGTAGATGAGACACTAGGATGCACGGCCACCAACATGGACAACAAAAAAAAGAGGAAGAGATGAGTAGACTATTTCAAGTCAAAATCCAAACCACGAGAACTAAGGTAAATGCTTTGGTTGATAGTAGTTCTCAATCTAATTTGATTTTTGATGTGGTTGAAAAGAAGCTTGGTCTTGAAACTTACGAGCATCCACATCCTTATCCTTTTGGATGGGTGAATAAAGGTGTAGAAATTTAGGTAACAAGAAGATGTAAGTTCAAGTTTGGGATAAATTCTTAGTATATAGATGTATTGGAGGCTGATGTAATTCCACTTGATGTTTTTGATGTTTTTTTTCAGGATTCCTTACTTGTATATCAAGGATGTTATATTCATGAGAAGGGAAAACTGATACAGATGGATTAAGGATGGAGTCGTTTCATAAACATCTGGGCACACCAACATAAGTCAAAACTTGTTATGGCAAGTACTAACCAAGAAAAAGACTAATTCAGGAAAATCATTATCATTTTTGTTTACTTTTATTAAAGGATAAACAAGATGGAATAGAAATTTTAGATATTTTTAACAAAGGGATGAATGATTTGGATAGCATAATTTAGTATTTTCAAGAAGTATTCTAGACTCCCAGTGGGTTACCACTAAAGCGAGAGGTAGAGCATGAGATTCAATTGTTGCCAGAGTCCCTCTACCAAATATCGGGTTGTATAGGCAATCCTTGTTAGAGATTACAAAGGTAAAGAAACAACTCCAGGAGTTACTAGACCAAGGGGTAATACGTCCGAGCACCTCGTCATGTGGTTTTCCTATTGTGATGGTGCCAAAGAAGGATGGTTCTTAGAGAATGTGCATCGACTACCGTGTTTTGAACAAGATTACCATAAAGAACATATATCCACTCCCACACATAGATGACCTCTTGGACCAACTTCAACATGAAAATTTATTCATGAAGTTGGATCTCAAGTTGGGTTATCACCAAGTCAGGATGAAGGAGGAGGATATTTGGAATAATGCCTTAAAAAAGGGTTTGTATGAGTGGTTATTACTTCCATTTGGTTTATGTAATACCCCTGCTATATTTACAAGAATGATGAATGATGTATTGTGGTAATTCATAGATTCATGTGTCATTTTGTATCTAAATGATATTCTAACTTTTAGTGCCACATGGGAGGAACATCTAAAAAATTTGTAGTAAGTCTTGCATGTTCTCAAGGAGAAACAATTTCTATGTAATATGAAGAAGTGTGAATTTTTAAACATTCACTTGTCTATCTTGGGCATGTGGTTGGAGGGGGAGAGCTATGAGTGGATCCAAAGAAGGTGGAAGCCATCACTAATTGGTCTACACCAATGGGAGCCACAAAGACTAGGAGTTTTTTAGGAGAAGTACAGTACATGAGGAAGTTCATTATAGACTTCTCCACTATTGCAACACCTCTACACACAACGGCCACAAAGAGTAAGGGTTTTGACTGGGGTAAGGAACAAGATCAGGCTTTTGAGTTATTAAAATACAAAATTATTCATGCTCCAATACTTGCTCTTCCTAATTTGCAGCAGCCCTTTGAAGTAGAGATATATGCAAGTGATTATGCTATGGTAGCAGAGATTGCTATGGGGGAGGTGAACCGGTATGTTATCATTTTGAATCTTTCACTTCAGCAGTTAAGGGATATTTAGTATATGACAAAGATATGTATGCTTTTGAGTTATTAAAATACAAATTTAGTCATTCTCCAGTACTTGATCTTCCTAATTTACACCGGCCCTTTGAAGTAGAGACAAATGCCAGTGATTATGCTATGGGAGTAGTGTTGCTACAGGGAGGTAAGCCAGTATGTTATCATTTTGAAACTTTCACTTCAGCAGTTAAGGGATATTCAATATATGATAAAGAGATGTATGCACTAGTTTAGGAAATTAAGAAATGGAAACATTATTTATTTGGGTAAAGAAACTATTGTGCACACTGACCATAAACATCTCTATTATTTGTAAGTACAGTCTAAATTGTAGCAGGCAAGGCACTACAAGTGGATGGGATTCCTTTAGCAGTTCCATTTGGTGATCAAGTATAAGAAAGGAAGCACAAATTTGGTGGTAGACATGTTTTCTAGGTTGCCCACATAAGAGAAAATCTCTATTTTGGCCACTATCTCTCATTTTGAGCCCTTCACGAAGGAAGCTTATGGAGAGGCATATGCTCAAGACAAAGATTTTGGGGTGACATATCAGCAGTTGTAGTCCCAAGGGGATGAAAGGATGGGTATTGAAGTTTTTATCTCAAAGATGGGTTGCTCTACCGATGGGGAAGCTTTTTGTGCCAAAATAAGAAAGGATTCTATTGATGAGGGAAACACATACCTCGAAAGTATCAAGACATTTTGGTGTTGGCAAGACCATGGCCCACTTGCAAAGGTATGTGTATTGGCCCAATATGCAAGAAGAAGTATCTAAATTCATAAGAGGATGTAAATTTGTTGTACTAACAAGCCTAAAATCAGGAAGGAAGGTTTGTATATGCCTTTATGGTCCCAACTAATCCTCAAGAATATATTTATATGGTTTTTTTAGAGGACTACATATGTCTAAACATGGTCATGATTATCTATATGTTGTTATAGATACATTCAAGAAATGTCTGTTCTTATGGCATGTAAAAAGACAATAAAATCAAGTGAGGTAGCTGAAATTTTCTTTGCTAATGTATGGGTGCATTTTGGTTTTCCAAATTCTATTGTTTCTGACAGAGATTTTGGGTTCTTGGGAAATTTTTGACCGCTTTGTGGGACAAGATGGACACTAAAGTTACAGAGGAGCATGACATTCCATCCCGGATATATGGTTAAATGGAGGTGGCAAAAAGGAGTTTGGTATAACTAATTAGAGGATATACTAGAAAATATCCAAGGACTTGGGATGAGTCCTTAGCCTACATTCAAAATTCCTACAACAAGGCGGTACACACATCCATTATGTAGTCACCATTTGAAGCATGCTTAGGATATCTACCTACTAATCCACTGGAAATTGTGGTTGGGAAACATGAAGAAGGGGAGATACATGATTCAGAGGTGACTAGAGCAGTGAAGTTTGTTGAGAGGATCCGACAATCCATCTCAAGGTGAAAGAAAAATTGGAGAAATCTCAAGCCAAGTATAAGGATAGACATGATTAACATCATAGAGAACACAAAATTCATGTTGGAGACAAGGTTTGGCTTTACTTGAGCAAGGAGAGATTACAAGGCCAAGAAAGGAAACTCAAGCCACTACGGTATGGACCCTTCACTATACTGGAGCAGGTTGGAGAAAATGCCTTCAGCTTGATTTGCCACATTTCATGTGGATGTACTTAGTAGTAAATTATGAGAACTTGCACCTATATGAGCCATCCATGCTTGACGAAGAAGAAAAAGAATGTCAATTGCATATATTGCATCTTTGACTCATGAGGAGAATTGGAGGAGGACATAGTGTGCATACAACAAAAGATTAGAGAGACAAGGAGAGGTCCATAAGAGTCTTGGAAGACTGGACTCAAGGGGAAGACACCAAGGTAGGCCAAGTGGTACTCGAAGGAGAAAGTGAGGGAATTATTTCCTCATCTAATCTCCCACTAAGATTTTGTTAGACCAAAAGCCTCCTGATTGGGGGAGGTGTGATCCATAAGAATATAAAAACCACCACTTCATCAGAGAAACCAGAACCAAAAGAAAAATCAATCAGAAAGAGGAGTAGATTGTTAAGTTATAGAACGCCACTCTGTGTAGAGTGGCAGTTGCATAACCACCCTCTGCATGAATGCGGTGGTCATGTAACCACATGGCGGTTGCATAACCGCCAAGAAACATACACTAGCGGTCCTGTCACTAATGAAACAAAAATAAATAAAGCCACGAATGGTTGCGGATTTCAAATGATTGGTCGTGTTTGTTCCTTGGATGTTTCTTCCCATTCTCTAGAGCACAAGATGACATGGGGAGTAAGCTATTTAAGAAAGAGAACAAGTGGAATTCATCATTGATTCATGGGAGAAGTGAGAAAGAAGACTTTGGTGTTGGAATTGAATTGTAGAAGCAAGGTGAAAGTGTAGAGAAAGCAAGTATAGAGGGTGGAAGTAACATTGTTGTCTTCCTTCAACTTCTTGTAATCTGTAATTATTTAAATTGGCCAATATATAAGTGGGAAGAAAGATAAATTTCCCTTCTTGACTAGTTTTCCTCAAATTGGGGTTTTAGGATAAAAATCTTGTGTTTGCATTAAGTTGTTCATTCTAATTTGTTGCAAGTAGTTCTAAGCACTAAGATTCATTCACTAGCTTTTAATTTCTCTATCATTTTCAATAATTGAAAGTAGAAACAACATTTTGTGGTCTCGTAAATTTTCCAAAGTATAATTTTACAGATCAAGATTGATATTCAAGGGTGAAAGATTGTGATTGTACCTCCCACCAAGTAAAAGTTCTATAGCAATTATTCACTCAATATTCCACTTTTAAATCTAGGGATGATAATCTTTAAAGGTGGAAACATACAAGATAATTTTCCCCACCCCTCACAAAGGAAACAAAATTGTATTTCCTTTCATTCAATATCGTACAAAAAAAAATCCACTATGTTTTAAGGTGATAAATACTTATATATGTAGAACCTTTAATATGTTGAAATTATCTTACAACACTTCAATATGATAATTCAATTTGTTACATAGATAGTAAATGCATAGAAATATCCCATTCGAAAGTGTCATGTGTCACAATCAATAAATTTTCCATAAAGACTCAAAAAGGTATTGCTAAGGTGATACATATATGAAAGATAGAGAAATTTTGGCTAAGAGACACTTGTTAGAGCATCATTCCCAAAATACCACATGAAAAAGTTTTAATATGTTAATGCCGCACAATTAGGTATCAATAAGGCAACACCTCATTTTCTTACATTAAGCTAGGATAATGACTGATCATATTATACCAAACTATTATTGTGTTATCCACAAATCAAAACATGTATATAGTGGAGGTATTAAAGTCTCAATAAATTAACATTTATGAGAACATTAGGACAAAGTTATGAAAATTAAAACACTATATTATTCATCCGTAGAGATATAAATATGTAGGTTTGCAACTCCTATAATTAAGGTTGTTACTTCAACAAATCATCCCACAAATCTCTCTATCTATTTCACACAACAAACTATCTATGTAAGTTATTAAAACAACTTACAATAAATTATGACATATACCATTGAGAAAATAGAAAATCAAGAGCCCCTAATGAAGGAGGAGGCATTGCACGATATGTATGATTAGCGGAAGAGATAGTTGTTTGCTTTTCATGCTTTGGAAGAGGCTTTTGAAGATCTTGAGCTTATGATTTTTGTTTATTGGCACATAATTTGTGGGCTCAGGAAGCTCAATTACATTATTGTCAATAAGATCTTGAATAAGATTTCAAATTTTGAAGCAACGATCTGTAGAATTCCCAATGCATTGATGATAATCACATCTAAAATTTTCTTTGTAATTGTGACTTTTGAATGAGATGGGTCCAAATTGAGTGGAAGAAGAAGTATAATAAGATTTATCTCAACTAGTTGCGGCAATAGAAGATGTGGCGCAATGGGAAGATTTGTAAATGTACGATTCAGAGGCTATCATTGAAGCTTCTCGGGAGTAGTAACATCGTTAACAATTGCTTTAGCTTTATTAGGCTTAGTATAGGAATTAAAAGTTGATTTACTTTGAAAACGAGCCAAATGAAGCCTTCTCATGATATTTAAGCTTTCCCATGGAGATAAGTTTTCCTTTGCTTAATTTAAGAGTGTGACATAAATGATCGAATGAGCCTTGGAGATGTCTTAAAGATGACACTTTCTTGTAATGGAGAAAAGAGACTTTGGACATGAAGATTAGAATCAGTGAGTACATCAAACATATTAGCTAAGTTGTTCTTATACCGTAATACATAGTCCGCTAGATGTTCATTAGATCCTTTCTTGATTTGTGCTAGTTGAGCATAGGAGATCTTAGAGCTGATATTAATAGAGAAATGAGTGAGAAAAACATCGGCTAAATGTGTAAAAGATGTTACCGAGTGAACAGTAGATCGTAGAACCAATGCATTATAGTCTTGGAGACTTCTAGGAAATATCTTTGTGAGTAAAGTGTGATCATCCACATAATCTAGACATGCTACATGAAATGCTTAGAGATGCTCTTGAGGGTCACCATGGCCTTTGAAGGTAGGCAACTTAGGGGTGACAAAATTGAGAGGAAGTGGATAGTCGGAAACAGCGAGTGCAAAAGGAGTGTAAAGGAGTGAAGTGGAATCCAAATATGGAGATGCCCAAGAGGTAGCAAATTGAAGTTGGTGAATTTGAGTCTGTAGATCCTGATATAAAGAAGTTAAATTAGGAGTATTCGAAGAAGAGTCAAGTTATGCATTAGAAGCATTAGGTTGGATGATTTAAGCGGTAGTAGTAGGAATGAAATCTAGAATACGAAGGGGTTGGGTGGAGGCCATGGAAGACAAGGAAGAACTAACAAGGGGTACCTAGGAAACATATTGAGAGTTTTGAATAACAATCGAGCATGAAGAATATGCAGACGATGGATAGGATTATCACGCAAAGCTTGATATATTTTATCTTGTTTGATTTCTTTTTATCAACATTGGTTTCCTCATCATATGAGTGCGTACAATCAGATACTTTAATGTTTTCAAGAGACACTTGTTGAGAGTTAGTGAAGGGATTATCAGTTTCAACCATTGATTTTGAAACACTTTGAGAAGATGAAGGGAGTTCTATATGCTCAAAAGACACAAAATGACCACTACGGGTGACAAGAATAAGAAGAAAACCCTAGAGAGAAGGTTGGTATCGATTGACGGGTTCACCAAATGATTTTTAAAAATATGCTTTTGTAAAACCCTATATTGCGTTGTAGCAATTGATAAATAATAATCGAATAAGCTACAAAACTATGAAATCCTAGGTGCAAGAGAGGGAATAAGATACTTATATGATTTTGTAATGATCTTGAAGGTGTATAGAGCTGGAAAAATGATGGAGCAAGAAAGAAAACTATCACACCGAGCTCGAATATTTTAAAAGTGTTAGAGTAAGCCGGATTGGGGCGCTTGGATCAGTCGAGGTGCTTGAGTGCTATAGACCATTGTTAGGCGCATGTGTCTACAAAAATGGACGAAAAGTTATTTCTTCAAAGTGTCACTTCTATGTCACCTCCCTTCGTTTTTGATTGCCTCAGTATGTCACACTAAGTCCGTGAGATTCTCTTGTAACCTGCAAATAGAAAGAGCACCTGTAAAACCCCAAAACACATCAAATCCTAAAAATAAAAATATGCAAATGGGGAATTTGACTAACCACGACGGTCACCCGATAGAGTGAACTTATGATCCGAGTGTTGCACTACATTTCATACTTTGTGTGTTTTTGTGTGTGTGTAGAATCATGCCCTAGGTTGCTCTTGTGCAAGATGCACTTGAATAACGAGCAAGTGGTTATATGTAGAAATGTAAGTAGATGTGTGGATGGAAAAATGAAATTCCCCTCCTATAAATTGTATACAAAAGAATGCAATCCATTGTCCCTTGAATGATAGCTAGATGAATGCTTTGATGCTCTTATAATTCCTTTGGATGCAACCTTAGGTGATAGTAGTAAATTCTTAGTCCTTGGTCCTTTATTATGATCACATACCTTTATATTAATATGATTCCCTTGTTTGAATTTCATAATTAACCAATAAAATTTTGACCCATAAGAAACTAAGATGCTCAATGACTAGAAGAGGCCCAAAAGAGGTGAGTAAGATACAAAGAGGTTGGGGATCCCAGAGGGGATGAGGGAACATGGCGTTGGCATTACGACCGGGCGCTAGTATCCAAAATTAGAAAAAATGAAGTATCAAACTTTAGAGGGCAAGAGGGTGTGTAAGACCAAGAAAGAAACTAGAAAGAAAGTAAAGAGGCCAAAGACAAGTGGTCAATTAGTACTTTTCTTACTTAGGAATCTGTAAACACATAATCATGCACTTTGGGTAATTATCTAGTCCTGATTACATACTACTATTCATGTGATTCCTAAGTAAGAAAAGTACTAATTAACCCATGTATTTGGCCACCTTTCTTTACTTTCTGTTGTTGCTTTTGGTCTTACACCCTTACTTTCTCAGTTTGTATTTTTACTCTTTGGCATTTGTTATCTTGGACACCGAGACCAGCCGGGATGCCAATGATAGGCACCCTCATCCCCTTTTGGCACTTCTATCCACTTTGTACTTTACTCTCACCTTTTAGGTTCTTTCTATCCATTTGAGCATCTTATATTTTTGGTATCCGGCCTTTTCGGGGTTAATTATGAAATTTAAGTGAAGGAATCATGTGTGTGTGTGTGTGTGTGTGTGTGTGTGTGTGTGTGTGTGTGTGTGTGTGTGATCATAATAAGGAGCAAACACTAAGAACTATCTATCACCACCTAAGGTTGGATCCATCAAGGCATCTAAGAGTTTCATTGCATCCTTCAAGATCCATCACAAGGGACACAAGGGCTGATTTTCTCGCATCACACTTCACGGGAGGGAAGCTCATTCTATTCCATGCACACATTTACTACATTCTACATATATCTACTTGCTCGTTATCCAAGTTTGACACACAAAAGAGAAACCTAGGGCACAATTCCACATACACACAAAAAAAAAAATTGGGTCCGAGATGTAGTGCAATTATCTATTGTAAGTCCATCATTGTGGTAGTTGAGGATATTCTGACCCCTCATTTTACATCTTTCATTTTTAGGATTTGATGTCTATTTGAGCGTTGTGTAGGTCTATTATTTATTGTAGGTTTCAAAGACCTCGGAGAGACCAAAGGTGAGTATAGTAAAACACCTTACGAAACCTCAAAGGAATTTTTGAGTATTTTTGTAGACCCAGAACCCAAAAATAGGTCTAAGGTGCCTACAAGCGCCCATGTCCCCCTCCAGTGCCCTAGCCTAGCATGTTCCTCAAGTTCTACATTTTTCTATGCTCCTATGCAATGCTCCTACTTTTATGTTCATCCAAGAAAAGATTTGATCAAGCCTAGACTATACTATGAATCAACTAAGGATTTTTACCCTCTCTTTGCAATTAGGGTTTCATTATTTATTGCTTAGTTACTTGGGTATATTTTCTGTATTTCATTGTCATTTATTTATTGTTGCTATAACATTCAGATTAGGCTCATATATTTCATATTTATCTTAATAATTTTGGTGAATCCCATTATCGTCAATACCCTATGACACACTCTTGTGCTATGCTTCTAATGTAGAGGATCATTACAAACAACAATCAACACAAATTAAAAAAATCATTTGAAAGAAACATTCTAAGTCACCCAATTTTTCACTTTTTACAAGGCCAAAATCTTGCACTTCTCATCAAATTTGCTATATATAATTTAATCAAATCTTGAAATCATTTTACATTCACTCAAGGACTCCTTTCATCACCTTACCTAAGTTTACTTGTTGTTTCTTCTTGTTGTTTCTTTCCAAAGTCAAGCAACCTATCATTTTTCCTCCTCACCAACCATTCTCATAATTCTCCTCTGTTCATACACTCACAACACTATTATATTTAATTAATAAATGCATTCAAAACTTCAAAAATCCACCTTATACCTCTGTTTACAAGAATGCCCTTTATGCCCCTTGAGACAAGGTTGTTGCTTCACTGATGCAAACAAGGTTACGAGGCTACCCGCTAAGGACTAAAACCTCTACTAGTTCTCTCTCTATACATATGATATACCCTCAAAGTCTCGGGACCCAACTCCTTACTCAACTCCCACTACTTTACTTTTTGTAATCTTGCACTTAAACCCTCACTAGGTCTTTTGTAAGAAACTAAGATGAATATATCCTTTGTGTCGAGGCATAATATTATGTTTTTGGGCACCCAATATGGAATTATTTATATTTTCCATCTTTCAGGTAGTGGCTCCAAGTAAAAACCCTAGTTCCTTCACAAAATGATACTTACAACTAGGTCTTCTTAACTATACATAGTGCCTTTGATGGGACCGGTAAGAAAATAAAAAAATGCACCAATGAAATTCATATTTTCTTCTCTTAATAGCTTAAGGCCCCCTATAATTATTCCTCCAAGTCCTTGAGGAAAGATTCCCCTCCTAAGGATTTTTAGTCTACCTTTCCTCTAAAAACCCTAATCATAGGCTTGAGAAAGCCCGAGAGTCAAAAACAAAGTGTAACTCGACTTGGATTCGTTTCAAGGGTATAAACTTCTCCCATGTGATTTTTTTACTTCCTCTAGGATCTAATCTTATCGGTGGTTCATGAAAATGGGTGTAAGGGACTATCACAATTTGGCTAATCAAGATTGTGCTCATTTAACTTTGTTCTTTATACATTTCTTTGTCTTTGAGTTAGACTAGGTTTGTAACTCCTCAAAATCCTTTACTCTCTTTTTTAACACCTCATAACCCCACATATATCAAGCTGAGTGATTAAGGATTCTAAACTAGCTATTCCTCAAACCCTTCTAACTATGAACACTAGTATTTTCGAGTTTTCAGTTTCTTTATCCCAATTCACAACCTCCAAGAGCCTTAACTTCATTTTCTCACTTAATTCATCAAGTACCATTGGTCATCACATTAACTAGCCATCCATATAGTATTTAGGTCCTCAAATGCATTTATTTGTCTTTTATCTCGTTGTCTTGTCTCAAAACAGAGTATGCTAAGTTTACTAAGGATTTCTAATCTTATTCTCTCTTCCTTACATTGACCCTTCCTTGGGTGGATATTTCATGTCTTGGCTCCATTAAAAATACCTATAATAATACTTAAAATATTTTCCTATCTCTCTATGTAGTCGATTTTGAACTCAACCCTAGTCTTGGAGTGTCTCAGTCTGAAACAGAGCAAATTTCACATTTGTTCCCTTATTCAAAGTCTACAATGGAATTTTATGAATTCATCCCTTCCTTCAAACTCCCAATCTTTCCATTTATACTCCTAAACCAATGCATATGTTCAAAAATCATTTCCTTAAAGACTATACTTGGATTTTCACAACAAGTCACTTATTCTAGTTCGCACTCGTGAGGTATGATTATTACCACTAACTCCTTAGTAATACATATCCCATTGGAGACTTGTATTAACATATGTCCACATTCTCGAGACTCTATTATAAATATTTAATATCACATATATTATATGATAAAATATGCATTGATTCTTTGAATAGTAAAGCACACTTTTTCTCACCTCCATGTAGACTACCAAAGTGTATTCCTTCATTTTAAGGATTTTTGCTACATTAAATTTCTTGTTTAAAGTTTCCTCAAGGACCTATAACCCCGCATAAAATTATTTGAATGGAAACAATACTTAGAAATCCAATTGTTACTCTAATTCAAAAACAATACAATACATGCATTCTATGAATAACAAATATTCCCAAGAAAGATTGTTTTTCATTAATGGTGCCTTAATTGCACAACTCCTTGAGCTTCATAGGTCTGATACAAAGATTTTTGACTCTCCACACTCTTCGTACACCTCCCTCTCTCCTTATCATCCAAATACATGATGTCATTTTTTGAAAACAAACAAAAATGAGTTAGTTAGGGTTGTCACACAACTAACCCCACTTTGATTGAGTTAACTCATGATGAGTTAAATGTTGGGTGAGTCAAGAGAGTCAAGACAAAGGTGTTAAAGGTATCTTAAATCTCTCATTACAACATTCATGACTCATTTACTAACATCTAACCCTATTACTAACACCTAGGCTTAATAATTACTAACTAGGAATTTAAAAATTTGAATATGAGGTTTTCGAGGAAACCTCTTATTACACACAAGATGAGTCAAAATGGACTAAGTACATTACCAAAATCTCCAAATTAACTCTTGGCATGCCTAGAAGCTAATACAAACTAAAATTGACTATCTACAATGATGCTCCTACATCAGGTTCACACTTGACTGTTGAGGGCATCCTATACACATGAACCTCACACCTGCACAATATACACTACACATTCCACATCTTCCCACATATTCACATATCATGCATATGAAATCTTCAATACATTCTCGCATCGTCCACACGTTGTGCTTTATACACTTATACATAATACACATTCACCACATTACATTCTTATACATTTCATGTCATCCAAACTTATATACTTTACACATCTTACAAAGTAGGCACTACACATTATACATCTCCACACATTATGCACTTTTGTACATATACATCATCCTCATCTTCCATCTACTATGCATCATCCTCACTCTATGATTTGTACACCCATACATTGCACATATTCTACACATTACATTATTATACAATTTTACAATCTACACACCTTGCATTACACATTACACTATTATACTTAGACACCCTACATTCCCCATTACATGTTCGCACATCACACAACTATACAATATTATTCACCACACCTATTGCACATACTACTCATATACTTATACATGTTGCACTACCCGACGGCGCATTCTAGTCCAATGGTTTATAATCGATTGTAGAGGGTCCAAATAAAAATTGAACCTCACCTCATCAAACTAACATTCTACACTTTGATCTTCACAATCAATCAATCAATTTTTTATCGTACTATGCGACATTTTTAGCTATCATCTTATTTACACATATCGTGATGAACACTTTGTGCTATATCATCACGTTTTCTAGCATTCCATCCATACATTTCGTGATATATGCTTTGTGCTACATCATCACGTTTTCTACCATCTTATTCATATATTTTGTGATATACGCCTTGTGCTACATCATCACACTTGCTAGCATCTTACTCACCCATCTAGTGATATACGCTTTAGGATAAATCATCACGCATCCTAGCACCTCATTCTACAACTATAAGATCAAATCATCCCTATGTCACATATATATCATCTCCACATCATCATTCTCCAATCAACCCTCCACGCTTAATTCACTAACTCTTTATAACACATGACAACACATCGCTCAAACCATTTCCCGATGATGCACTCTTGTTTACGGTTCATTCTTGATTTCGAGGGGGAATAAACAAATGAACCTCATTGCATACATACACATCCACTCGGGGGCACGATGCTCCTATCATTCATACTGAATTCCATTTTGCCTCATTCACAACATACTACATATCTTAGCTGCATTTACTCATGTTTACTTATGCTTTTACATGATCACTTTATTACACATGCTAGATAGATATCTTGTATGTCATTATCTTTCCATATACACATGCACGTTAACTTGTTTTATAGTTGTGATCGAATACTATACAGTCCATTACACACAACATGGATGCTAGATGCAATACCTCTTACTAGTCTCATATGGCTCCAAAGGGCATCCAATTTTGTAAACTATAAGTGTTATTGTTTCATTTTGTTTCATAACACATTACTTTATCAGATTATACATGTTTTGACATAATTTTTATCTTTCTAACATGCTAACGGGTGCTTCATGTGCAATATTTGTTTTGTAGGGTTATTTGTTTCCATGGTTATTTGCTACACTATTTTCTTTTGCTTGTCATTGTTTACGGGATTTTCCTATGTCTTGTTTGTTCTATGATTTTTTATGGCCACTATGGCCTTGATTGTCATGTGACATCATGAGTGATTTCCCATGTTTGCAACCCTCTTTTCATGGTCTACATTGTCTTCTTGCATGTCTATCTTAGCTTATAGATTGTCTATTAGCTTACATTTTTACATGAGTGCTTGTTTATTTTTGTACTAACACTTGTTTTCCTAGCCAATTGTTTGCGTGTGTCTTGGTTTCTACCAAGCACATTCCCTTTCCCCCACAGGGAAAATTTTTAGCACAACCATGAATCCTCCTTTGGGCTGCATACTCCTTCAATGACGTTGCATGCACCCCATACGAGGGGGAATCATTTAGGTGAATCAATCACCCCATACAATGTTATACACAACATGGTACCGATACAACACAATTTTCAATTTTGGATAGGGCTCAAAATTAGACTTGGGTCTTTAGCACATCGACCTTTCTTGGATGCCTGAAACCAGGGGGCAATACAATGACCTTTCTTGGATACCTGAGACTAGGGAAAGTTATATAACGATTGGTAGTTCAACACAATTTACATAACTCCCAAAAAAAAATTACAGGAAGACAATCCTTAGCACATGCGTTTATACACACCATCTGTAGTGGTGTTCTACATAGCAAGAAGTAGTTAAAGGTTGGAAAATGACACTAGACAGTTCTCCCTACACTTCTTCCATTACACTAGCATGAGATTGCCCAAAAAAATCATGTGTTGACATCATCTACAAGATCCTTTCTACACCCTTTCCTCATCATGGATCAAGTGCACATGTTCCTTTTTCACATTTTCAACATTTTACATACTTTCCTTACACACTTTTTACATATTTTGATCATATACATGCATATTTGACTACTTATCGGTTTCTCTTTTTCATATTTGTCTGTATGGGAAGTGGTAGTCAACATCATCACAACACCAACAACAAAAACAACACCACACACATCGACATCAACAACAAGTACATCATGAAATCTACACATGTGTTTCTGCCCTAGGTTCATTTTCATCATCACTTTTACACTTTCTCCTCCTTAACATCCATGCTTCACATTTTTATCACTCCATGCTTTGTCTAGTCCCTCGACATGCTTTTTCACATTGATCTACATGGTTATCAAGTACGCATCTCTATCTACTTTATGTTATCAAGCTTTCTTCTCACCAACATAAAGTGGGGGCAAATGTAGACACACAATCATGCACTTTGGGTAATTATCTAGTCTTGATTACATACTACTATTCATGTGATTCCTAAGTAAGAAAAGTACTAATTAACCCATGTCTTTGGCCACCTTGCTTTACTTTTTGTTGTTTCTTTTGGTATTACACCCTTACTTACTCAGTCTAACTTTTTTACTCTTTAGCATTTGTCATCCTAGACACCAATGTCCAACCAAGACGCCAACACCATGCACCATCATCCCCTCTGGGTGCTCCTACCCCCTTTGTACTTTACTCTCCTTTTTGTGTCCTTTCTAGCCATTTGAGCATCTTATCTTTTTGGTAGTCAGAATTTTTACGTTTAATTACGAAATTTAAGTGAAGGAATCATATAAATATAAAGTTATGTGATCATAATAAGAGACCAAACACTAAGCACTATCTATCACCACCTAAGGTTGCATCCATCAAGGCATCTAAGAGCTCCATTGAATCCATCTAACTACATCATTTGGGACACAAGGGTTGGTTTTATGCATCACACTTCATAGGAGGGAAGTTCATTCTATTCCATGCACACATTTACTACATTCTACATCTAGCTGCTTGCTCGCTATCTATGTGTGACACACACATGAGAAACCTAGATAAAAATTCCACACACACACATAGAACTACATTGGGTTTGAGATGTAGTGTATCACTCAGTTGTAAGTCCATCATTTTGGAAGTTGAGGACATTTACCCCTCATTTTACATCTTTCTTTTTTATGATTTGATGTCTATTTGAGGGTTTTGCATGTCTATTCTTTATTGCAGGTTTCCAATGACCTTGTCGATCTTGGTGTGACCTAGGAGCAACAAAAGGAGACTATAGTAGAATAATGTGTGACGCCTCAAAGGAATTTTTTTAAGTATTTCCACTGACTTAGGTGCCTAGAAATAGGTCTAAGGCACCCATGGGCGCCCCTATCCCTATCCAGTACCCCAATTTAGCCTATTCCTCTAGTTCTACATTTTTCTACACTCTTATGCGGCACTCCTACTTTTATGTTCAGTTGGTTAGAGCTTCGATCCAGCCCAATCTTTAATGTGAATTATCTAAGGATTTTTACCCTCTCTTTACAATTAGGGTTTCATTATTTATTTCTTATTTGTTTGGGTATATTTTATGTGTTTCATTGTCATTTATTTACTGCTACTATAACATTCAACTTAGGCTCATATATTTCATATTTAGCTTAATCATAATCATATGAATAGTGGTATGTGATCATGACCTAGAAATGTACCTAAAGTGCGTGGGTTAGTGTCTATAATTTGCAAGATCGACAATTCATCATAGGTCCACTCGGTGAAATTCTCACAACAATGTTTTTGAACACTTATTCAATGCCTTGGAGTCTGTCCACACCTCACAAAAGGAGGAAGTTAGAATCTTAGTACTTTAAGTCAACTAGAGGTCGGAGGAAAAGAATCTCATTCATGAAGCATTTTCAAAGAAGGATATTCTCAAATAAGCTTCATTCTCTAAATTACGTGGGTTCATATTGAGGTAATAAAATTAATAAAATTAAAGTCAATATACCGGTAGACATGAGGGGTGAAAGGGTTTAAATTAAGAATCTGGGGGTAATGTCAAAGGAAAGGGAGGTTTAAAATATAAAACTAAAACATTTGAACCCTAGTTTTTAAAAGTAAATACCTTAAAATTGAAAAAGGAGTGTGGTCATAAATTAAATTATAATCTCTTTTTAATCGAAATCTATATTTTTCAAAGAAATATTAAGATGGTCAGATTGTGTATGCTTTTCAACACAAGTGATATTATTTCACCATATTAATTATTCTCCTTAACATATATAAGGTGATTTATAATAGGTCTTCAATCTCAAACTATTTTTTGAGAGGAAATGCATCTTAAAAAAAATTGAGTGAGAAATATAATATATGTTTTGTCTAATATATTAGGGTAGAAATAAAAAGGGGTAAATAAAATTGTAATTGAAAAATGGGTAAGTAAGGTACATGGAAAAAATAGGGGGTATTTTAAATATAATAATATAACATGAGGGGGTATTATCAATTGAATAATTAGAGGTAGAAACTAGAATTAAGGGTATTCTTTAATACCCTTCGAACGCACGTGCTATACCATACTTTTACTAAGTGAACCCCGTGCTCTAAATTCTCTCTTCTCTCTTTATCCTCTCCCTTCCCTCTCTCTAACATCCTATTTCTTCATTGGGAATGCATATTTTCTGTTATGAATTTATTGTTAGTGCTACATGTGAATATGTTATTTCATATTGTAATTTATAAGAACTTGTATAGATTAGAGAGTTGTATGTGAGAGAGAAATTTGTGAAGAATTTTTGAGGCACACTCTTTAAATATAGGAGTATGAAAGCCTATTTAAATGTATAACCATCCCGTATGAATATAAAGAAGTTTATTATCGTGTAAATCCAAGGCTCTTCCATCATTTGGTATTAGAGAAATCTTCCTCTAGACTTGTGATCAAACAATAAGTGACTTGGATGGGCATTTGTTTCATTCTTTTTGTCTCGAACTATGTTCTTCATTATATTACTTTACAATTTTTGTTGCATAGAATAGGTTGTTCAAGGCATTTGATATTTTAGTGATTGGAAAAAGGAAAAGGCGTGCTTGTTTTTTTCTTAGGGATGGTCCCCATCAAACCATGCATCTTCCTATGATAAGGGTCTATGCTTGTGTGTAGATATATCACCAAGTTATTTTGTGCGCACCTCATCTTTGATTCGTTGTTCTCTCTGACAATGTCGTCTCTCCAAAGTTGTTTGCATTAGCGAGATAACATTTGGATGCACATTTCTCCATCGTGCATGGTAATTCAACAATGTTCCTCCTTGATGCCATACTCAAAACCGCCTTCAAATAAAATTTCTTCACTGGAGACAAATGTTCAAAACCACTATTTTTGAAATTCTTGGTATTTCCTTGGAAAGGTATGGTGAGAATTTTAGTGACATCTTTTGAGTTGTATTAGATTTTTTATTAAAATTTTATAGTTAATATGTTAAAGTGTCTTATTAGGATAAAGATTGAATATTTTCCTTAGTATAAAGTAACATGTAAAAATAATTCAAGTAATAGGAAATTAGATATCTATGTTAAATCCTCTAGGTTAAATAAAGGCCACGTGTTCCCTATATCTATAACTGAGGGGGCCGATTCTATATGTGATATGAGCGGGGCCTATCTAGACTCGGGGCGATCCCGAGGTCATTTACTTGCTCGACCGACCCACTCAGATCACGTTTCTAGTTTAGAGCCCTATCCCTGCCCCATAGATGTAGATGGGCCCACCCCCTCCCCCTACACACACACACACACACACACACACACACACACACACACACACACACATGGGACATGGGATCTATTCAGATGAGAATATTACTTTCATATAGATCTATTTCTATATATACAACTGTCGCTATTTGTATCTAGGGTACTACATGTGATCCCACTCACCGTAATCTCGAATTCTGTGTGATGATGTTGTGATGACCGCAAATTTGATGAAACGATGATGTGATGGTGGACTCCCCCACACCAATTCAGCTCCCATAGGTAGTCCAAGCCCCATATAGATAGAGTAAATGGATTCAACAGACTAGCGATCAAGATGTGGGCTCACGACCATACCTAATCTATATATATATATATCTCCCTCTCTCTCTATCTATTTATCTCTCGCTTTATCTCTCTATCTAGATGGGGGCAGGCACCCATCTGCATAAACCATAGAATCATAGAAAACTTCTTTGCAGATCCCCCTTCTCATCTTGCGGGTTCCCGGTTGGAGATCCATAGTCTATATAGAGAGTGGGGGCCCCTATCTAGACCTATCTATCGAGTCGGGCAACAAATGATCTAATCCAATCTGATCTAATCCCCGGGCTCTCCCGCTGGACGGTAGAGCATCCGACCGCGGCCCTAGCTGATTCGTCAGTCGGATGAAGAATTCAAAAATCAAAATTCTAATAGGGTTGGGGGGCTGGGTTACGAGCCATCATCCCAGCAACACAAAAACCCAGAAATGAGATGTCACAGATTGAACATGGTCCTCTTCTAGATATTTTTCTATGAGGCTCTGTATAGAGTATATATATTCATCGAATGGTGTGTCATAATTTTGTATGTTATGTGGTTTATAATGTTTTATTGTTATTATTTTAAAAGTTAATGTTATCATTTTGTCAATTATAAGTCAAAACGTGTATTAAAAATTAAAATGTCAAAATGATAAATTGAGTCCTCATGTTTATTATTCTAGTCATTTGCTCTATTGTATAGTTAGTCAAACCACAAAGTTGGTTGTCTTTTTTAAGTCTCAAAATTTGTAGTGTCTTTGTCATTTTTTTGCTTGTAAGCCATCTAATTCTTTTTCTCAAATTATGTTTGAGTCGGTCATTGTGAATCGAATTCGATGTCATAAAAGTTTGAAAAAAAAAAAAAAATTGCCTCGTAATTAAACTAGACGCACTATCGCTTATACACAACGTCCAATTTGTGAGGGGGTATTTCTTGAGTCTCATGGTCAAATCTAGCTGAGTTAGAAACATCACAACGAAGGATGGAGGAAACAGAGGAAGGATTTTGATTAAGGACCTCTTGTTAGTCACCAACGATGGGGCCGCATAACGATGTGGTGGCATTTTTTTGGTGTGAGTATTTGATTTTCAGTTGTGTCATGTGCTTTATTTCAGTTTTCCACTTTATGTGGTGTGTATTGTGGATGCTAGAAAATAATTGTATAGGAAGGAACTAACTACATCGATCATCGACTACGGATATTCTCCAACTTCCATACTTCGTTGGAAGATGATCAACTGGTGAATACATTCATTGGAAATGGTGATCATGTGCAACAAGATCTTGGTAGTAGTCTACAATATGGTACAATTTTCTTTTCAATGTTCTTGGTTGTGTGAATAAGTGGAAATTTCACATTTTGGGGGAACATAACACCAATGTTCCATTTCCATTCTACACCAAACCAACTAAAGTCAAGGGCAACTTCTAGTGGTAGTGGCAGTTTCTATGTTGTTCGAGATCGAGTGGCAGCGATCGACAACAATGGATGTAATTAAGAATGTTTTGTTCTTATGGATGTAATGTGAAATATTTTCCAGTGTGAGTATTCTTGTTCAGATTGGTAATAAGTAAGCAATGATTCCTATGTACTTCCCGATGTAAAAATGCTATAGAGAATAAAAGTACCCGTGTAAGACAATTCACAGATCTTGAAAAGGTTTGTGGGAGTTCCAGAAAACCACATGAGGTGTACAGTTGATGTGGTTTGTTCACGTCAAGGTTTGTGGTAAGCCTATTTAAAACCATGTAAGGAGAGAGCCTTCCTTTTGTATCAAGGTCATGAGTCACATAGTTGGACATGCCAAGGGGAAATATTAGGAATTTTTGTTAGTGCTACATGTGAATAGGTTATTTCATATTGTAATTATAACAACTCGTATAAATTAGAGAGTTGTTTGTGAGAGAGAAATTTGTGGAGAATTTGTTGAGGCACACTCCTTAAATATAGGAGTACGAAAGCCTATTTAAATGTATAACCATCTCGTATGAATGCATAGAAATTTATTATAAGCCTTTTCGGGATGGATGGGCTCCCCACCCCAACACACCCAATTTCCTTGTTAGGCTCTAGCTGTCTCACCTCTGCGAGTTATTTTACAAGACTATGGGAACCTATTAATGTGGCCAAGGTTAGAGAATGCTACAATATTAGTTGGGATCCCATTCCCGAGGAAAAAGGCCTTCCAAATGGTTGATGGGGTAAGCTAGATGATAGAGATCAATTGTTTGCTAGTCTATCTCGTGATGGTGGCCTATTTTTTTTTCTTTTTGATGCTTTAATTGGTTTGGGTTAAGACCCTTTTGTTTGTATAGTATCCTTTGTGCTTGTGGCCTTGTAATGTTGACATGGCTCGCAATGATGCCCAAATATTTTTTTGTGAATAGTTTATATAGCATATTTTTTTATAAAGTTATATAAGTCTATCACATAAACAAAACGATTTATTATAAATGGAACGACATGGCCGATTGAATTATTGTTTTCTGAAGTATATATGTAAAAAAGAACCGTCAAACTAAATTCGATACAGGTTTTGTGACCGGTTGAAAAGGATTTCCCAAATATAGTGGTGCACGTAATGGATCCAAATCAAACACAAACGGATAAATCAGGAGGTAAGCAGAGGCAGAAGGGAAGTAACAGTAGCCGTTTCTACAAAACAAAGCCGTGTTTCAATTTTAATGCCGGAAACTGCCACAACGAGTCTTGTAAGTATGCCCATGGAATCGCGGATTTAAGGTCACCTCCTCCCAATGACGAGGAATTTTACAGAAATGAAAATGGGAAAAGACCTCGCCGCACAGACAACAATTTGTTGATGGGAGTTTGTCTTGAATGGAAGACAAGAGGCACTTGTTGTTACGGCCAAAACTGTCGTTATCTCCATCAAGAACCTCCCAAACAATGGTTGCGCCTCCCAAAACCTGCAACCCAAAATAGGGATGGTCATATCGTACAAAATAATGGTATTATAGAGGTGGCTCCCGTCCAAAACATGAATGTTTCCCTTGGTCATGGCCACAGCAACACAGTTGCTAATTTGGGGAGCACTGAAATGCCGTGGGCAACATGTCAAGGCAACTGCAGGTGAATAAGGATCGAATCGACAGAATTCATGGCGACTGGTTGGATGAATTTTGATGCCAAAGATAGTAGTTTTGACAAATTAAATGATCTAATTACCTTCATCTACAAGCAGTTTGTAGAAGCAAAAGGTTTTACGAAATATTAGTTGTATTAAGTAAGATGCTTCTCCGTGATCGGTAGTGTTCGAACTCGTTCTCGATGAATAGTGAGAGTGCAAATTGATAGAGTCAGTTGGGCACCTTCCTTTTAAGTTTCAATATGGTTAGATTCCATGCAATACCAAATGAGAGAGAAACTTTCCAAAAATATTTGTGTTTATTGATCAATAGTCTGAGTTGGGTTATTATTTGTGTATGTTTGATGTGTTTGACCTTTTAATTCATTTTTTTTTGGTTTATTGTTGATTATGTATTGAGTGTTTGTGACTTTATCTTCTTCTTGTCAACTTGTTAATAATATGCTATGTGTTGTCTCCCTTTAATTCCGAACCTTCTAATTCTTTTCGTTTCCCGGTTTTTTTTTCATCTTTTCTTCTCCTTGTTTTTTGGTGTTTTCTACATAGAGGGTCTTCCAAATATGTACTTGTATGATTAGATGTCAAGTTGCGTTGTGGGCCATTTTTACCCATGATCAAGGTCTCTCAAGGTTTTGGCCCTTCTTCACCTTTTTGTACCATTGTGTATTTAATTATGCACCAATAAGATCTTGATTTGATTTCAATAATTTTATAAATACAAATGCCTATAGAGGAAATCATAAGTAAGTTGCAACGAAAGAATATTTGTTCTATTTTTGAAGCATCTTCGCGCCAAAAGTAGAATTCAAGAATATAAAGAAGAATGTAACATTTACTAATATTTGTAATCATTTAAAAGATAAGAGTTGGAACACTTGCATATACAAAATTACTTGTAGAACACATGATACTAGTATATACATGTTGAGTTCCATATTGTTTACCAATTAAGAGCCCTAATATATATCAAGGAATGTCAAGTTTCCTATCATTTAGTATAAACCCCAAAACACATTGCTTTCCCGATGAGATTTGTAGACCTAAAGCTTGAATTAGGGTTATTGAAAAAAAGTAGAATGGTTTCTAATGACTTAAAAGGCCCTCCTGGGGTGTGGTGGCATCGGTGCTCGTAGGTCGTCGTCCCAAGCGTTGATCGGTAGGCCATCGACTCCTAGTCGGGTAGGCCCTCCGGGAGAATTCATTGAAAGTATTAAGGAATGTTCTATGTGAAAAATTGTTGATGTTGCTAGAATTATAAATAAGTTGAAAGATATTGCTTGTTAAAATATTCATTTTTGTGTTTTTAAATGTCTCCCATTCCGTGGAGCATATTATAAGTTATCAAATGTTAAAAAATATCATATGTTTCATCTTATGTGATTTCTCCAAATGTTGTAAATAGTTATGTTCCTTCTCAAGCTTTACCTTTACAACATGATTCTCAAATTCATCATGTTCAACCACCTAGGGTTCCTGCAATTCCTTTTAATGTTATATATCCTTGTTTGGCTTTAATTATTCTAATCATTGTTGTTATTTCTCATGTTAAAACTATGCATGGTTCAAAGAAGACTACTATGAGTAATGGATTAGTGAATTACAAAGGCAAGTTCAAACATAAATCTAGGTTCTCAACACCCACACGTTGGGATTTCTTCTTATGATATATTACTAAACCCCTTTCGCATGATGTATTGGCTTTTATTTTTCCAAATGGTGATGGAAAAGGAGATCATTTTCACGTTATAAGATATTTCTTTGAATTTCCTTCACTAATGTGTACAAAGAAAAATCAATGCTTAATATTTTTCCAAGAAGATTGAAGGGCCATGTGCTTGAGTAGTTTTATTACTTATGTATATGTTGTCACTTGAGATTGCACCATTTGATGAAGCTAGGCCCAACACCTCATTGAAACATTGAAAGACCTTCAAAGCGTGGGATAATGGATCTGATCAATATAGAGGAAAGGTTGGTTCCTTCCTCTTTAGTCTACTGGAACTGATGTAATCAACACTATAATCTACTGCTAACTTGTTTTTCCGGCCAAAATTATCGTTATCTCCATCAAAAACCTCCCAAATAATGGTTTCGTTGCCTAAAACCGCAACCTAAAATAGGGATGGTCATATCGTACAAAATAATGGTATTTTAGAGGTCGCTCTTGTCCAAAACATGAATGTTTCCCTTGTTCATGCCCATAGTAACATAGTTGCTAATTTAGGGAGCATTGGAAATGTCGTGGGCAAGATGCCAAGGCAAGCAATGGTGAAGAAGGATCAAATCGAAAGAATTCATGACAACTAGTTAGATGAATTTTGATGCAATGATATTAGTTTTTACAAATGAAAAGATCTTACCTTCAACTTCAAGAAGTTTGTAGATGCAAAGGTTTTATGAAATATTATTTTTATTAAGATGCTTCTCGGTGATCGGTATTGTTTGAAATGGGTCTCGGTGAATAGTGAGAGTGTGAATTGATAGAGTTAGTTGGGCACCTTCCTCTTAATTTTCAATATGGTTAGATTCCATGCAATACCATATGAGAGATAAACTTTACAAAAATATTTGTGGGTTTATTGATCAATGGTCTAAGTTGGGTTTTTATTAGTGTATATTTGATGTGTTTAAACATTTAATTCATTTATTTTTATTGTTGATTTTGTATTGAGCGTTTGTGACCTCATCTTCTTCTTATCAACTTTGTAACATATGCTATGTGTTGTCCCTTTTAATCCTCTTTCCTCTATGTCTCTCACTTCCTGGGTGTTATACCTTTCCTTCCCCTTTTTTTTGGTGTTTTATACAGAGGTGGTCTTCCACATATGTACTTGTATGATTAGATGTCAAGTTGCATTGTGGGCCATTTTTACCCATGATCAAGGTCCCTCAAGGTTTAGGCCCTTCTCCACCTTTTTTTACCATTATGTATCTAATTGTGCACCAATAAGATCATTATTTGAATTCAAGAATTTTATAAATACAAAGGACTATAGAGAAAATCATAAGTAATATGTAACAAAAGAATATTTGTTCTATTTTTGAAGCATCTTCATGCCAAAAGTAAAATTCAAGAATATAGAGAAGAATGTAGCATTTACTAATTATTTATATTCATTTCAAAAATAAGAGTCGGAAAACTTGCACTATACAAAATTACTTGTAAAACACATGATATTAGTATATACATGTTGAGTTCCACATTGATGGAGGTTGAGGGCCCTAATAAATATTAAGGAACATCAAGTTTCTTATCGATTAGTACAAGCCCCAAAAACATTGCTTTCCCAATAATATTTATAGACCTAAAGCTTGAATTAGCATTTTGAAGAAGTAGAATAGTTTCCCAATAACTTATAGAGTAACTAGGAAAGTGCACAAGGTTTTGAAGCTCAAATATTGAGGAATGAAATTGTAGAAATTAGTTTGTATTCAAAAATAGTTTTCATTTCCATACTCATACATATATGGTCAAGTGGATGCATGATTTGAGATTTTGGCCTTTGATTCACCTTACCGCTTTGACCTATGTTTTTATGTATATTACTACTAATTTTCTCTAGATTCGCATTAAATTTGGACTCCTAAAAAGAAAGTTAATTTTCTTCTCTTTCCTTTTTAGGGAAAATATAATAATTTTATTTTACTAATGTTCACTTACATCCCGACTTCCTGGAAAAAGAATTCTAAAGATTTTAGATGCTCCCTCAATCCTTGAGCTGTTGTTGAAATTAGGATAAGATCATCAACATATAAGAGCAACTTCACCACATACTCAACCAACTGTACACCCCCTCCTTCGGCTTTAAGTAACCATTCTTCAAGCTTGTCAATGTATAAACCAAACAAAGTGGGAGAAAGAGGGCAGCCTTGTTTGACCCCAATGTCACTACCAAAACATTCAGACATACCTTCTCTAGTTCTGATTTTAGCTCTGACATGCTCATAAAGTCTATGCACTGCTGCTCTAAACTCTTCTGGAATCTCAAGTTCTTCCATCTTGTTCCAAAGTTTGTCTCTAGGAACCATGTCAAATGCTTTCTTAAAATCCACAAAAAAAGCTTCATCTCCTTGGCTATCCCATACCTTTTCAATCAAATGCCTAAGAGTGATGCAATGATCACTGGTTGAATGTTTAGGTCGGAAGCCTGCTTTTCCTTTTGCTCTTTTCCCCTCTCTTTCTACCCAATTGCTGATTGTACACTCTATCATGCCCCCAAATAACTTAGCAAACACAATATTGATCATAATGGTGCGATAGTTAAAGGGATTATTGATGTCCTCACTTTTAAATAGAGGAATAACAACACTAGTCGTCCACTCTAGTGGGAACCCAACCTGAGTTACATCATTAAATTTTTTTTTGATATGCGGAGTGAGCACCTCAACCCCCACTTAAAAAATTCAGCTTGTAACCCATCAACATCTTGTGCTTTACCATTTGCTAGATTCTTTATGCCATGTTTGATGTCGTCCTCCGAGAAAAGCTCAATCGAAGTCTGAATTATGGGAGGAATATCCTTCTGTTGAGACCGCTCATATAAAATCTTCGCATATTCTAACCAATGAGCTTCTGTGATATTGTTTTCTATGTGTTTTTCTTTTGTTGCAACTCCCTCCAAAATCCTTTGGGATTGTGCTTTCCAAGAGAAATTAATTCTGACCTTCTTCTATTCACATAGATTTCTTTTTTGTGTTGTACCAATCTCTCATATTTCTTTTTATTTTCTTTGTTCCCGTCACTTTCCCTCATAGCTCTCTTGATGAAAAGCCTTACAATCTTCGTCATACCACGGATTGGTTGGAAAAGTATTTGCAGCTCCCTTTCTAGGATTAGATCTTTTGCAAGCACTTAATGCCTTGTGGATTAAAGGTATCAATAACTTACTACAAACATAACCCCTTGTCCCCTTGGGCGTATTTCTCTCTAAATCATTTCTTGTTGTTTGAAATTTCTATTCAAGGGCAGCCATAAAGATTTCTGATTTTCTTTATTCAAAATGATTCGCCTTGTTTTGGAGATGTCTCTTGCATGTGATGAACTTTTTTTCCTTATTTATGATTTAAAATGGTATCAAGCTTGATCAAGAGAGTTTCATGATCAGATTTGAGTTTCAATAGGACAATCTCCAATTTCAAACTTGAGCAACCTACAAATAAAACTCGAGTGCAGATTACATTATAGGTCACAACAATTTGACCATTGTGAGTTTCTGCAAGTGATCTTTGCAAGATCTAGGCCAAGCCTTCATGCCATTACAAATAACCATGTCGTATAAGCTATATAGACCTAGAAGGTCAACTCCGAAATGTGTCACCTCTCCATTACCATCTTGAGATATTATTTCCCAAAACTTGTCATCGAATTCATTAAGCCAAAGCAGATTGTCATCTCCACCTTTGGTGCTTCCTAATTGAAGAGATGGATTATTTGTAGTCCTTGGATCAAAATCCCCAAGTAAAATAATTTCCTCGGATTCACTAAACACGGTAATTTATTTTTTTAGTGAAGCATATGGGTCTTCCCTATCCAAATTTCTTTTCTTATGTATTTGAGCCTTTCGGTGTAAAGTAACAAGCAACCAATCTGATTGTTGCCTTGTTATATGATATTTTTAGCCATATGTATTACTTATTTGCGTCTTCCTTTTCCACTTTGATGATCCCGAGCCATGATTCCTTGATTAGTATTGTGATTCCCCATGTCCTTTCCCTGTTTCACTCCCTTCATTCCAAACTGAAATTTTCTTGTACCCTTCAAAATCTGGGACTTTGCAACCATCGTGCTCATGTGTTTCTATAAGAATAATAATATCTTTCCCCTCTGCTATGGGCCCCAAACTGGGTCCTCTTCTCCACAGATACCCCCTACAATTCTAACTTACTATATGCATGGGATCCCGTGAGGCCATGAATTTCTATTTCTTGTTTGATGAATAATCTTTGATTTGAGCTTTTCCATTCCTTAATTGTGACCATTTTCCTACCTCTCTTGCTTTTTCACTTTCTCCCATTCCTTCTTTCGATCTTCTTGTTGAGAAAATGTCAAATCCTCATCTAGATATATATGTGTGCCTCTAAGAAGTCCCCTACTTTTTAGGATAACATGTTTGTCTTCTACATTTCTCATGACAACTTACACATGTTGATATTTTCATCCTTCTATTATTCTACCAATCACATTAGCTTGTTGTATATACCTTGTCCATTTTAACTGGTCTGTAAGGAAGTCCCTTGCTAATATGTCAGTTCTCTCCTTTTCATCAAAATCTCTCAAACCTTTGATAATAAAATTTACCGCTTTGTCCCATTGGTCTTTTTCTTCTTTTATCTAAATTTTGAATTGATTCTCTATGAATTTTCTTTTTCATTTGATGATTCACTTACCAATTGTGATAAATTTTGGCCTCTTTTATCCGATATCTTAGCTAGTTTTCTTTTATTTCCATGTTTTTAATTACTTTTTGGATTTCATTTATCTAAAACACTTCATTTCCTTTTACCATTTCGATGTTTTTTTCTCCGCATACTTTTAAATGTCCTAAAACGTGTTCGGGAATAATTTTAGTGGCGAATATTCATAATATGGTGAAAATTTCATTTTAGAAAAATTTGAAAAGGTGATTTTTTTGGAGTAGGTCAATGTCCTGTTCACCTAAAATTTACAGTATATTTTTTTGGGGTCGGCTTTGCCTACATTTGAAAACATCTCCTATAAAAACCTAGGTGATTCATCGGGTAGTATACTACCACTAGGCACCATACTACCACCAGTACTTACCAACACCATTTTTTGAAGACGCACGACTCATTGAATTTGCTGACGTGTGACAAAGGGGTTGTATTTTAATGCTCAACAAGAATATTTGTTGACACATGACTCATTGAATTTGCTTGACGCATGATAAGGAGGTATTGCAGATGTGTGACTTAGTGAATTTTTGATGTGCGACTCAGTTTCCTGTGATGTACGAATTTTTTTTCTCTGACATGTGAATCGTCTTCCTCTGAGGCACGACTTGGTTTCCTCTGACGTGTGACTTAGTGTTATACCTAATGCACACCCCAATTTTCTTTGACGCACGACTTGCTTCTTTTGCTGATGCATGAATCTATTCAGAATAATGGAAGGTGCTAGTCCTCATAATGCGAAGACCCAAAAAGTAACTAAGAAATCTCAAAAGTCCATGTTCAAGTATTTTGGAAACTCTGCTGATACAGATAGTGCAACTACTAGCAACCATATAGCTACCACTAGAAAGAATCAGAATATTGACTATGTGGAAGGTAATATCGAGGTGGACATGCATTCTACGTGCAAGATCAACCAAATGACACCTATGATGATACCATGCTAGATCTTGAAGATATACCTATTGAGATGCCAGATCCTGAAGATATTCTTCTTGTTGGGGTGCAACTAGGAGTGCATCAAGATATCGCACATACAAATACTCAGAAAAATGGAACACATAAATCAATTTCAAATTCTGGTTCATGAAAGAGGAAACCAGGTGATTGTGATATTGCTCAAAATTCTACTCAAAAAAGTAAAACATTGAAAATGAACAAGAATATGTGGACCATTGGGAGGACATATAAGTTTGATTGGGCTACCAAATTTCTATTTATCGAACATGTACAACCATCTAATTCAGAATAGATCCCATCTGAATGTACATGTATAATATGTACATGGAAATTGGGAAAGCAACAAAAAATGCAAATGAAGCTGGACACTATACAAAAACACTGTGGAAAACAATATTTGACTATAACGGGGGTGGATGGCCAAAAATCAAAACACATAGGTGGAAAACTGAAAAGAATGCATGCATGTTAAATACACAGTAGATTATGAAGCGGAGTAGAAAAAATGCAAACATCTCATGGAAAAGGGAGGAACGATCACATCACAAATTGGTAAGATGAATCAAACAAATCTACATGCAAAACTCATACAGTTCTCTACTTTATTTCACATACTAAAGAAAGGAAGACCAATTTTGGATTTCCTCAATTTCAAAGTTTTGTATCAATATAATGGAGTGCCCAACATACCTCAGTCTCATTGGTCTGAAAGTAGTGCATGGGAAATGGAAAAATGCCTTTCGATGATAGAGAAGGAAGATTTGAAAGAGAATGTGAAAAAATCAAAGTTTATCTCTCTTTCAATTGATGAAGTGATAGCAGTTGACAACACTACATGGGTATGTATCCACATCTATACTTTAGAAAATCATATAAGGATACCTCATTTGCTGGGTGTTATGAAAATGGTTGAAAATTGTAATGCCGAAAACCTACATAAAATAGTTGTTTCTCATTTGAAAGATATTGCTGGAATGACTGATTATGAAATCGCTACGAAGTTGGTATGCGTCAGAGTAGATGGTGCATCAATCATGCAGGGTCACCGAATAGGGTTGTGTGTTAGATTACAAACAACAGTAGCCCCATATATGCTACCAATTCACTGTATGGCTCACAAAATGAATTTAGCGTATAAAATGGTAAGCAACTACGAAAATGTTGCTAAAGTAGAAGACCTTATAAGAGAACTTCATGCCTATATGGCAAGCAGCCCAAAGCAATTTCTTGAGTTCCAGAAATTCGCAATTGGAATTACATATGGCAAAAAACTTTTGAAGGATGTTGAGACGAGATGGATCTCTTTGTATGAACCTGCATGCAAAGTTTGTGAGGAGTATCCTTTGTTGGTTGGTTTCATGCACAAATATCATCATGAAGTTGACAGGGTGAGGGACTTGTTGTTCGTTTAATTGATTTAAATACATTGCCTAAATTGGTTGGTATTCTTCCAATGTTACAGGAGATCAATATACTGATGAAGCATGCACATGGGAGATTAATCTATATTGTGGATTTTATACGGATGATAAAAATGGTATGTCAAAGTCTTGATGTCTTGTACTATTCCCAAGATATTTTTGATACACTGTTTTTGAGAATTGGAAATCTTTGTTAGATATTAAAAATCCTAGTAACTATTTGAGATTTAATATCCACGATCACCTCTTGCATCAATGTTAATGGGAGGGACATACCACTGCACATTTTGCAAAAATTTCAAGCTATACCAGATCGGAATGAGAAGATGTTCATGTGACATGTAATCTCTTTGAGTCTGTTATAATTGAAACAAGAATAAATCTTAAAAAAATTTCAGAATCCTTATCATCAGAAATTAGAGAATGTTTCTCCAAAGATAAAATTCTTGAAGCAATGGGTGTGATGAATCCTAATTTTTGGAATACTGAAGGTGGTTGTGCAGAATTTGTAAGAAAGCATTTCCATAAATCCATGGGTACAATAATGGAACATTTCACAAAGACTTTAGAGTTCAAGGGTATGGAAATCAAAGGTATATTGAATGCTGATTTATTAAAGTTTCAATTTGCAACAACAATGAGGAACCAATATAAAAATTTAGATGAACCTTCTAAAAGTGGTGCTATTACAAGGCTGTGGCGAGGAATCTATCAAAGTTCTATCTTACAAGAAGACATCAGTGAATATTTTAGATTATATGAGTTATGCCAAACAATGATTTTGGGGTCTGTGGAGGATGAAAGGGTTTTCAGTGCTTTATCATTTATAAAATCAAAACTGAGAAATAGGTTGGATAAAAATATGGAAAGTTACATGAGGTGTTATGTATCTCGCTACTCCATGGAAACCTTTCCTTTCGATAGAGAAATTACACATTGGAATTCCCTTTCGAAAGAAGAGGTGTGAATAATACAGCTACAAGTACAACTGTTCCCAATGATGAGAGTGGAATTGGCGTATCGTCACACTCTACAGAAGAGAACATCGAGTTTGAAGAAGCTATTGATAATGGATTGTTTCAACTTTAAATAGGTATCTCCTTGACCTTACTTTTATTGTTTGTCACCTTACATTTTAACTGTGGTTATTTATTCAATTTCATATTAACTCTACAGATACAAATATTGAGTGAGGAGGTTTTTTATCAAATTTTGTTTCAGCTCTTATTATCATTAAAGATCTTTCATGTTACAGGTATATATATTTACATTTATTTAAATACAATTATTTCATCTTTTTTTAAATGTGGGTTGACATCCATCTGAGGAAGCTCGCACTTCTCGGGACTGACAATGTCAGGAAACTCACCCATCTATCTACTAATCCATTTCTCGTGTTGAGTTTTCTTAAATCAAAGATCTAGCACACTACGAAGGATGATTTCTCATATTCCTTCCATATGCTTTTTCATAGCCATCTAAAACACAAGAGGTAACTTAAACCCTATCATATGACATTTCTTGATTTTTTACAATTATGTTTAATTTATTTTTATATTTGCAAAATGCTTTGATATATTGTTTAAACTTTGTGGGATAAAATCACACAATCGAATTTTACAAAGAGAGGAAGATTTTTCCATATTAAGATGTTTATTTCATAACACATTCCAAATTTTATACAATTCATCATCCACGATCCTTCTTGAAGCTAAATCTACGTCCACATAAAATTCATCATTATCCATATATATTTTAATGTCATCATATCACTATCATAATCCTGACACTCCAATTATTATTAAAACAATTATTTATCTATTTTAAAACAATCCTGACACATTCCAATTTTTTAAAACAATTATCCATTATCATCATTCATCATCATCTATATCCATTCTAATGTCTCTATCGTACTACATTCCAAATTTTCTAGATTCCATGATCGTGCTTGAAGCTAAATCTACAGTCCACATACAATTCATGATAATCCATATCTATGATTCTATTCTAATGTCATCATCCACATCTAATGTAATCATCATTACAAGTAGAGAGAAGAATATTTAACTCTTAGTATTAAGATGCTTGTGTCATACCATATTCCATATTTTCTTAAAACAAATAATTAACCATTATCATAACACCATCACATTCAAATGAAACATAAACACCATATACAATCTAGAAATTCTATACATAATATAAAGGAAGATATAAAATTAAAGATTATAAAGTATTTCAAGTTTCAAATTCCAAATCCAGATAATAAATTTCAAATTCTATACATAATATAAAGGAAGATATAAAATTAAAGATTATAAAGTATTTCAAGTTTCAAATTCCAAATCCAGATAATAATTTTCAAATATAGATTATAAAGTATTTCAAACCCTCAATCTTTCCACCCTCAATCATGAAATTTTTTAACCCTCAATTTTCTGTACCCCCTTCCTCAATGGCTTCCACTCCTATACTCCTTTCAGTTTCCCCAATGGCTTCTCCGCTGTACCCCTTTCCCCAATGGCTTGAATAATCCCAGAACTAATGAGATCTTCCACAACACTGTCTAGATTCTTTACAATTCTTTGTTCCTCCTTTGTTGCATCTCCATGGGATAGCAAACTTGGATCTACAAGTTGCCTTGGTTTTGAATAAAATTTCAAGGGTCAAAGCCATGCTCTTTAATTATCCGCTTCAGTGTATTGTTTTGTTTGTTAACCAAAACAATATTTTCCTTCAAATTCTTCAGTTGTGGATAAAATTTTCTTCTTGCAGTTTCCAAGTGAACTTGGAAAACCTTTGCTTGACTCTTCAAATTTTCATATTTCAACTGCAAAAAAGTGATATCAATTAAACATATTACTAAAATAAGAAAATGTCAAATTAACAAAAAATATTGTTTTGAAGTGATAATACTTACAACCGCTCTATCTCTTTCGGCATTTGCAATCACTATCAGATCCTTGTCCTTAGACCATTTGTTAAAATATGCCTAGGCTTCAACACTAATATTTTCCAATTTGTTTAATGTTTTATCCAAAATGTCATCTTTATAGTTGTTGTTATACGTGACAGTCCCACTTCTTACTTGGGTAAGTAAGGAATCCATCTTCGTAGGTTGATTCTGGACTGCAGCGTATAAACTATCCCTTTGCCAATAATTTTCAAAACAACTTATTATCTCATTGATTAGTACTTTTTCCCTTTTCTCCCATTCTATGAGCTGACCGATATGAGGTACAATAAACTCATTGACATGGGATTGACAATCATAACCAATTAAGTTCTCTAAAGGAAATGGTAGCAACTGTTCACCATTTGTATCTGAAGAAGATGATCTCACTGGAGAGGTATGGGGGCTTTCGAGTTGATCGACTGCTACTTGTTTCTGCCTTTGTGTGCCCTGATCCTATTTATGATAAAATAAATCAATATTCTAAAGTGAAATGTAATGAAAGTTGAATAAATTATGTTGAAATAGAAGTATACCTGCTGGCCTTGAATCATCTCACGTGTATTGAAAAATCTTGTTGGGTCATTGCTATCAATGCCCAAGTAATCTTCATCTAAAGTTATATTATTTAAAAATGATATGCCATTACGTTGGGCAAGCCATCGAGAGAGAGGGTTGGAATTCAAAATGAGGAGGCAATGTTTAGTGTCCCATTAGGGGTTGGAGGAATTGGCATGCGTTTACCAATGTTCTTTTTTCATGATCCTCTGGTTAGAATTTTGAATATTATTGGAGAAGGGGGCAAAGTGCACCTGCTATGCATGCATGAAGGCGAAGGACTATAATGTGCTGAAAAGATCAAGAAAAATCATATGAAAAATGCTTATAACTATGCAAAAACTATGAAATTATATGAAGTACTATTCAAAACTTGTACTAAAGCAATAAAATAATACCTTGTTATTGAGGGGTAGCTTGTTGCGGTGGTTGAGGTGGCCGTGTTGGAGTAGTAATTGGTGGTTTTTGAGTTGTCTGTTGTTGGGATTGTTGAGGTGGTTGTTGAGAAGAGACAATTGCATGCGACTGAATGAAGTGAGTTGGTGAAGACGGTTGACTTTGAGAAGTACACGTATAGTCCAAAGTCCCTATAATGTCAAAGCAATAGTTGATTGTATGTCAATTCAATATGGTAAAATTTAAATGGTAAATTGAAAATACAAAATGGGAATTTGTAAATAATAAATGTTAAGGTATTAATTCTTTGGTGTTTAACGAATTCAAACGGTTGGTGGTTCGGAGATGAGTGAACTTCCATTTCAGATTGTGAATCTGCCGACACCTCAACATGTTGTTGGCCTCTTCCTCTTGATGCCACCTTTTTTCAAGGAAGGGCCTCCAAAAATCTTCTCTGCAAATAGTAAATATTTAATTAGATTCGAGATGAACATCATGTTAGTCTAATGTTGAAATACAAACTTTATAGTTTATACCTGTTGTTCTTGAAATGGAATTGACAAATTCATCAATGCCTCATCCATGCAAGTAGGAATTGGTTTGTCTTTTAAATTTAGAAGAGCCTCATAATAAAAGCCAAGGAGATAGTTTGTGGAGTAAATGACTGGTTTTTCCGAAAGCATTACATTTGTAATGTCAGTTTTATTTTTTTTGGATAAAAACGTGCACCAATCAAATTTTTACTTTCCGATAGTAGCAAGAATGTATGCAATAGCCCAGTTTGGTATATCCGTTTGGTGACCCTACAAAACTATTCTAGCTTGAAAGAAGGAAATCACAGTGGTAAGAGAAAGGTGTGTAATACCTCACCACGTCTAGATTTATTGACATGATCTGAAAATGCCAAAAGAATGTTGGAATTAATATCGATTTGAATTGTATCAAAATCAGAAACTGAATACCAAATGAAAATTGAAAATAGTTGACACTTACAATTAACATGGAACCCGAAATTTGATTCCAGGTACTTCTTATCATCTTCGATGAGTGTTTCCTTTGTTGTAACAATGGGTAAATTTTTGAATGGGAGGCCTATTAACCGATGAATATCAGTTGGGTCAACACCGAATTGAAACATTCGACCATCGTCCACAATAACAGTAAACAGACCGTCCTCTGTATTGTACAAGGATAGAAGGTAGTTCATAATGTCATGGTTTATTTCGAAATGGGGCATCCTAACGAGACCACCAAAGTCACATGCATCGAGAATATCCTTGTATTCTGAATTCATTTGTACAACTATCTGGATGTGGGGGCACAAAAGGTTCTTGTAGATTATTTTGGCCTTGGATAGGGCTTGGACTGGATTTTCCTCTTGATTTTTGTCTTGGGCTTGGGATGCACTCGTAGTCACCATTGTAGTTTTCCTTGAGCTTGATTGTACCTAACCTGGATTCCTATAAACAAGAAAATTTGGGAGCCGAAAAGTGTAAACATGAAAATGACAGTGACAAGCTATTTATAGGACAAAATTAGGGTTTCAAAGCCTAAGACATGCGACAGAGAGCCTTCTTGTCGCACGTCAAAAAGATTTGTTGACGCGCAATAGGGAATCTTAGTGTCACGCATCAACAAGCTTTCTTGACACATTACGAGAGAATCTTCTACATGCATCGACAAAATTTCTTGACTCGCGACAGAAGATTCCCGCCGCACGTCAACAAATCTTGTTGACGCGTGACAAGAAGGCTCTCTGTCGCACGTCAAAAAAATTCTTGATGTGTGACAGGGAATCTTCCTATCGTGTGTCAAGAAAATCTATTGACACACAACAGGAATCTTCCTATCACGTGTCAAGAAATCTTGTTGACGTGCGACAAGGAATCTTCCTATCGCACATCAAGAAAATTTGTTGATGCATGATGAGAAATATTCTCTCTCACACATCAAGAAAGCTTTTGACATGTGACAAGAAGATTCCTGTCACGTGTCGACTATGCGTCAGTGTCTATAGTCTCCCTTGAAAAAATAGTAGGTGAAAATTTAGTTCTGAAAAAATGGAAAATTTACCTTTTAGTGAAACCGGTTCCGGGATATTCACCAGGTATTTTCCACCTCCAATTTCCAAGAGGTCTCTTAAAATGAACCCCGATCGTGTTTTAGAACGATTAAATCTTACCTTGTCCTCTTTCCATGAGGTTTTGAAGATTTAACACCGATCTTTAAGAACTTTATTTTCCCTTTCCAGCTTGTATCTATGTTCTGCACATTCTTTTCTCTCATTGTCTTCTTGCACCCTCCGATTTTCTAAAATTCCAAGTCTCTCTTTCATGCTCATGAGCTCATTTACATACAATTCTGAAGACCACAACAAAGGAGTAGATGTAGGGTTGTATAGTTGTTTAGGATCTTGCACTACTTCCTCTCGCTCATCCCTGTTTGTTGCAATTTTTCTAATTTATTCGATTTTGGATCCTCTCTCGCTTCCTTATGTATTGCTTGTTTTCCTTGTATTTGATATTCTTTGAAAACAAAATTCCCTTTGTTGTTTGTTGTTTTCTAGTAAAATCAAAGTAAGATTTTTCTTTTGAGTTTGCCTTAGTTTTTTGCCCTGCTTACGACGTAAGATCCCCTTATATTGCTTTGCATTCACAAAAACCAACTTTTTTCTTGTACCCAATGCAAGAGTTTGAGAGTTTCCTCTAGTTATGTTTCTACTATTAAATGTGCCCTCGAAATAATTTACCTCGTAACCTCGAGTTCGGATTGTCTTTGAAAACCTCATGTTTAACCATGGTTTTCCGACTTGTTTAAACCAACTTTGGAAAATAAATGTAAAGAAAAGATAGCAAAGAATAAATGAGCTTTGTGGGTCTACCTATGTTTGTCGGCTTATGCCCTAGAAATCCTCTGTTACTTTACAAATATCATCCTTTTTCCTATTTGAGTCTATGTCTTGCCCTCGGGAAGCCCCCACCCTATCGGTGTTCACCCTAGACCCCCTCAACCTCGTCAAGATTAACTATTCTCCTGCTCGCTTTTCACTCGTCGTTATTCTCCTTGTCATTGTTCACCCGTCCATGGTAACATAAATGATAAGTATCGTACTTATTCATCTTTATGTTTTAGGTAGAGTGTTTTTTTCCTTGGTGTCGAATGGAGTTTTATTTTTTTCGGTTCGAATAAGAGAGGAAGGAAGTCCCTTTTATTATGAAAAGAGAGGATATTATTGTTTTCATCAAATGGTGGTATTTTAGTTTGAATTTATATTATTTTGATCAAAAGAAAACAAATAATTTAAAAATTTTATGTAGCTATTTTCTCAGTACAAGATATTTTTTTGCATAAGGAAAACTTATTAAAATTGTGTTATCAATATCAATAATCACACTCACATGAGTCCAATACACAAGAAAGTATGCATTTAAGTCTTTTATTAATATTTTTTTATTCATCTTTCAAACCATTACAACTATAAAACTTTAAAAGTCTCGTCGAGTGGCTCAAGGGATTAATAATTGTTGTTAACTAGTTTTCTAGTAAGCTTTTCAACAAAATTACCCTCCGTAGACAATTAAATTACACTATTTTTGCTTTTCTTTAGCAAAATTGTTGTATGTTTGTGTAATTTTCATGGGCTATCACATAAATAATTAACATTTAATCTGTAATTAAAATTCAATTTGTGTGATTGTATTTTACCTTAATCCTTGTGGTATGAACGAACGACTTATGCAACCAACATACATACATTTTTCCTTTTTTTTAATTTTTTTTTAATTTGGATTGAGGTTTTGCACTATTTTATAGAAAAGAGGCATTTATCCTTGAAGAGAGTTTAACAAGGTCAAGAAATATGGAATTCCCACACATATGGTTTAGGGAGAGAAGTAAAGTTAACACTTATATTTTTCCACAAACTCTTAGCTAGCAAGTAGGTGACATTAACGTGGAGGGTTTTTCCTTAATTCTTTGTCGTAAAAGTATTTCTCTAAAGGAGCACTTCTACTTTCCACGAAGTGGCTTCCACCATGTTTTGTGTGGGGGCATGTTACATGGATAAGGGTGTAGTCCTAGTAACTAGGATGGGTGTAGAAGTTTAGTTGAGTTGATGCTTATGAAACTTGTTTGACAAAATGGTTTTTGACATAGGATTCTCATGGAATATTTTAATCATATTTTACAGAAGACATGAATATCCACACGTGGTATGCCAATAGGTATCTAACCTGGTTCACCTTTTGCCAATATACTGAAGTCTCTTCCCCTTTAGAATTGGGTATTTACAAGACTAGAGGTGTCATTTTACCCATGGTGAGTGATTAATGTCGTATGTTTGCATATTATTTAGAAAGTTTAGAAAGCTCTAAAACGCCTTGATTGGGATTTGGCTCTTCTTTTGCCCCAATTAGAGTTAAAAATATATTCATGGTATTTTATTTTGATCTGAAATAACTTTACAAAAATATTATTATTTGTTTTTTAAAATATGTATTTTCCCTTTTAGAAGGTTTTGGTCTCTAGTTTTTGGAAATAAAATTTAAAGGAATAGTTTCGTTACATCTAAATTTTAGTTTGTAGTCTAGAATATCTTACTTTTCATTCTCATGTTAAGAAATAAACTTATTTTATGTTTTCTTTCTTTTCATATGTGATTAACATATTTGTTCTCGGGAAATATTTTTCCTATTTTTATGTTGGTTAATCTCTCAATAAATATTTTTATATGAGGGTTCTGGTATTTAGTACTATTCATTTATCAATTTTTTTATATATTTATTGAGAGAAATTGAAATTAATATTTATTGAGAGAATTGAAATTAATGACTCAAGTCTTGAGAGTTTGGACATGTCTTTATAAATTTATTTTTACTTTGTCTAATTTGTAAGTAACCTTTAATATTATTAAAATATAATTTTACATTTATTTTTGTGTAACTTGATTTCGTGGTTTTTGTATTAAATAAGGAAAAATATTTGTAAATATAAAAATTCATACGAAGAAGAGAGACTTGAAAATAGTTTATTTTATTGTAGATCTTCTAATTGTCGTTGATTGGATCCTTGAAATAGGGTATAAAATGTTATTCAATTCTAATTGTTATGATCTTAGTGTGTGGATATCACTTGGTGCCTCAAGATTTTAGTGTAATAACTCATTACATTTGATATAAAAATCACCCAAGTTCAAGTTGTGGTGTGGGTTATAAGGTGGTTTGCCAACTTAGAGTTTAGATTCTAGTTCTTCAAGAGAATCCCCAAAACGAAATGGGTGACAAGGAAATTTAATGACCTAAAATATAGACTTTTAATCATAATGGAATGTTATGATCTTAGAGTGTGGATATCACTAAGCACCTCCATATTTTAATGTAATAGTTCTTTACACTCATAAAAACTCACTTTTGTCAATATTTAAAAGATTTATTAAGTTGTAGGCATACTTGAAATCAAAATAATGATTACAATTTATTAATATTTAAAAGAGTTATTAAATTGTAAGCCTATTTGAAATGAGGGTAATGGTTATTTTAATTCAAGGTAGTTTGGTTATCTTTCCATTTTAGAAATGATAATGTATTTTTGAATCGATTTTAAGAAAGAAGGTACTGTTGGATCATTATTAGATTTTATATTTTATCATTGTTGTCTTCTTCATTTGTTCTCAACCAATGCATGCTTAAATTTGTCACCTTCATTTACTACATTTAGTTATTATATAACAATAGATAAGTATTCAAACAAATCTAATTTCTTTTAAAAAAACACACATATCAAATTGGTCATTGCTCTTCTTTTCATATTCCGCATAGTTTAATGAAAAGTATTTGTTTAAGTCATGTGAATAAATAAAATACATGAGAGTTCATGAGCTCCAAAATCTTCGGCTCTACTTGGCTTCTAATGCTTTTTCCTACCTTGTTTTACTATGGATATTGTGTTTTCTTAGCTTTTCTTGTGGTCTCCCCTTGGTCATATCATAATTATTTCCGGCCTTTTCCACTTGCTAAGGTGGTGTAGTGCATATAAATGGCCGACTTACCCCCATTGCAACATCTGTTGCTATCAAGTAGAATGGCTCCAAAGCGTGTGAGGTTTTTGTACCGAAAGTCTACAACGAGGTATGGACTATGAACCTTCCCCAAATGTAGTTATTTCTGATGATTTTTTAGACTCGTGGTTAAGTGGTATCAAAACCATTGTCTCATTTCCTATTTCTATGGTTGTATCCCGTCTGAAACCTATCTACGTAATGGATGACAAACCATTACGAGTCCACGGGTATCTAGGTCTCTGGAGTCTGTAACCTCACCAAGGGTTTTTATCTATTTACCTTCCATGATCCCTCATAACTCTAGGCCCTTTTCTTAATACCACTTGTTAGTATTTAGGTAACACCCTTCTTATGCTCTCCCAATGGACCCTCGACTTCAGTCCGAGCAGCCAAGTATCACTCAAAATCCTTGTTTGGATTGAGCTCCCTGGCCTTCCAGTGCACCTCTGGTCTTTCTTACCAAATATTTTCAAGCCCATTGGCAGGGTGATATGCCATGAACAGAACATTTTTTCTTCACTCGTCCTAACAAGGGGGTATGTGTTGAAGTTGACTGCAAAAGATCTATGGGACCATATGAATATCCAAATTGGGTCCTTGTGAATCTCTCAAAAGGTATTTTAATTTAATATCCCCAACACATGGTTTCACCTTTGCCAAGCCTTGGACCATCGTATTTGGGACTACCCTCTTTTGTCCGTTCTTAGCCCGCTCCCGACACAACTGCGCAGAACCGAAATCTAAGGTTAACCCCTCGGCTAATGACTGGAAGGTGGTCGGTTCTAAGAAGAATTTGGGGGCTAATGTTTCTATTGAAGTCTCACCTCCCCTTCTTCCCCCTTTCGCCATCTAAGGATGATCCGCAGTGGTTCAACCTAACCCTTTAGTTTCCATTCCTTCCACAACCTCGCAGAGCCAAGTTGTTCTAATGAATTCAGAGAATACTGAGAATGTCATATCAACCTCTCTTCCTCTCTAGCACTCACACAATCCACCTTGAGAGGTTTCATGCAGCACACAAGGAGTAAATGGTGCCAAGTGCCATCCATTTAAGTTGAGTGCTCAAATTCAAACCAACTTCTTCTTACCAACAACTTCATCATTCTCGGCTTTGAGGATGGATTTCCTAACGAGCAAGGAGGGTTTGATATGTTCTATTTTTCATGAATTCCATGTCATGGAATGTTTGGGGTATGATAGAGCCCTAACAAAAATTCTATGTCTATTTAGCTTGCCAATTAGTTAGCAGTTTAGATGTTAATTTCTTACATGAAATCAAGATTTCTAGTTTTTTGCTTCAGACTATGTTGATGTGTATTGCTCCATATTTTTTGCATTTTCATACTTAGCAAATTGATGACATAGATGGTGCTAGTATTTCCATTGTGCCAAAAAAATTGGTCATGTAATTGTTGCCTCGGTCGGGACCCCACTAATATAGTTGTTTGGGTGCTTATGACTAGTAATGATATGTATTTTGGTATTATCAACATTTATGCTCCTAAGGAAGGACCCAAGAGAACTTTATTGTGGAGATGGTTAGGTGATAACTTACCCATTGCCTATTGGTTGGTTTGTGGTGATTTTAATATGGTGGAGCACCCAAACGAGAATTTTAATGTGGCACATTATCGATGCATTGGTGTCTCGATGAGCATGCATCCCTGGTATTGTTTTAAAATTCGTTGGGGACTTTCCGATCCTTTGTTAAACTAGAAACATGAATTTAAAGATCAAGCTTGGTATACCTAGACTAACCTTTGAGAAGGATATGATCGGGTATTAAAACACCTCAATCGTGCTCTTATTTCATAGAAATCCTTTTTTAATTTTGACACACATGGATCCATTGTAATAAAGGTTTGGTCAAAAGTACTTTTGTCAAATCACCATCCAATCACATTTAAGGTTAATTGGCAAGGGACCCTCCCAAGGTTTCCACTACTCAAATTTTCCTTGATGTGTCACTGTTGAGTCATCTTGGAGTGACCTAACTTATTGCCAAGATATGGAATATGGCACCATGTCCACCTTATGCAGCCAACTAGATATTGTGGTGGGAGGAGGCTAGTCTGCGCACCACCAATTTCCTCTACCAATTCATCAAACAAGCACTGGCTCCGATGAGGAGATGAAACGACTTTTGTACAAAGAATTTAGAAGAGTTACTCTGCTCCTAGAGGAAAATCCTTTTATTATCATCTTCAAGTGCAAGTTGTGGATATCCACCATAAGCTCAAGCTCATTGAATCTCATTCAGCCTGCGGTGCTTAGATCCATTCAAGACTTCACTGGATTCGGGTGGGAGATAAAGCCTATAAAGGCTTCTTCAAATCTCTCCAGACAAGGATGCTCGACAACATATTAAGGTTATCCATGATTCTCACTAGCGGCTTACCGAGCTTCCAGAGATCTCTAACACTTTTTTCAAGCACTATCGTCTGGTTTTTCAAGCTCAAGAAGATTCAATTGAGCGAGCCTCTACTTTACAGAAATGCATTGATGTTGTGCCTTCACAACTCGTGCCCAGAGATCATGCCCATTGTGAATCCTCCCTTACTTTAGAGGAACTTCATGTTGCATTGCTCTATTTGGCGGATGATAAATTTCCTGCCTTGATGGTTTCCCATGCAAATTCTATAAAGAAACTTGGTCCTTTGTTGGACCTGATTTGCTCCAGGTGTATAATGAAGCTCTACATTCTCACTCTCTTTAGAGCTATATTAATCAAGGAAACATCAAGTTCATTCGAAAGTAGGTGATCCATAACAAATAAGTAATTGGTGGCCTATCACTCTGTTAAATGTCTCTTATAAAATCCTTGCTAAGGCGTTAGCTCTCCGCATTGCATTGATATTTTACCTAAGATGGTTCAGCCCGAACATACTGGTTTTGTCAAAGGTCGATACATTCTGGATAATCTTCTCGCTATTTGGGAGGGCATGGAATGGGCCCACATTTCTTCTCGAAGCCAATTTTTTCTTAAAATTGACTTTGAGAAAGCATATGATCGCATCAAATGGCCTTTTATTCTTGTAATGCTTAAAGCCTTGGGTTTTGGAGAATTATTTATTTTTGTTGTGTTCACACCTTTCTAGAATTCCTATGCTCTTCTCACTATTAATGGTCACCATTCTTCTACCATTGGCCTCTTCCACTCCATCGAAAGGGGTGTCTTCTTGTTCTTGAATTATTTGTCCTAGATGCCGATAACTTTGGGATACTTAATTTCCCATCAAACTACTTAGGGTCGTATTCGTGGGATTATTCTTCTAGATCACCAAACATAGTTAATCAATGGGTATTTTTTGCAGTGATTCCTTTATGATGGTGGTTGAATCTGACATAATGTGGCATTGTATTTGATTGTCTCGACACTTTTTGTCTGGCTTCTGGCTCTAGCATTCAGATGGCTAAAACCTTAGGGTTTCGTCAGAGTTGTCTTCCTCTATGGACCGGTTAAAGGTTTACCCTTGGAAGTGGATTAGGCATAATGAACAATTTAGATTCCTTGGCATTCCTTTTACTTTTGACAGTGAATCTTCTACCTTGTGGAATTATGTTCTTAACAGGGTGGAACAAAAGGTTACCAAATGGTCTTCCAAACCATTGTCTCTAGTTTGGTGAATTCGTGTTTACACTAAAATTCTTGCTTCTTTACTCATGTTTATTGTTCTACTTGTTGTTGTACTTCTCGTTCTTCTTTCAACCGGATTTCCAATTTGCTCTGGAAATTTCTTTGGTGTAAAATTTTTGGTTTAGATGGCTTTCACATGAGTTGCTTGGGATTTTGATGTCTCCCTCGGGATCAAGGTGGCATGGGCATCATCGATGTTTATTGACATAGCGTGTCCTTATGTGCTAAATTGATAATTCACTACCTTTAAGGGCCGCAAGCCTAGAAAATTCTTTTAAGACATTGCATTGAGTCTGGAGCTCCTTATGGTAAGAAAATATGGAACATAATTGGTTTACATTCTCTTATAATAAATTTTGTTCCTATCAAAATGTTTGGCACTCTCGTCGTGAAGAGTATTTGGAAATATTTTGAGAAGGTGAAGCCTTTTATGAGGTGGATTGGTGATGGTTTTTTCACTAGCCTCTCTTTTAATTCACAGAACATCTGGTGGTCTTCCGTCCTCATGGATAACATACTTCTCTTAGTGGAAACCCCTAGCATTAAATCCATTTAGCTCTATCACAATGGAATTCATATCATACCTGATTTGGTGCATCACAGAGATTAGATTCCTTGGCCCGAGCTCAACTTTAAATTCAAGTTGATCAATTTGGAACTTCCATTTATCTATAGAATTCAGGAGCTTCTTCCAGATGTTATACTTCATAAACTTGGCCTCTAACCTTTGGCTACATGGTGGCGGGATTGGCGATGGAATCAAGACATTGCTTTGTTATGCGTTACAACAATCGGGTGATTTATAAGCTTCTTTTTCCTTTTTATCCAGTCATTGATAAGCTCAATGAGCATTGGGGTTACATTCAACTTAGTCTACCTAGATTTGTCGACTTTCCAAGACTTGGAATCCTCTTCTGGAACCCAAAGTTAATCATTTTCTTTGGAGGCTTATCTATCAGGGTCTTGCCTCTAGGTGAAAGAATTAAAAACAATGACATTACTCCTTCGGCTTTCCTTTTCTGTTCCTACCATGAGTCATTTCTTCATCTCTTTTGGTATTGTCAGCGGGCTCAAGCTATTTAGCTATGGATTCACTCCTTGTTCCAGCCTTATCATCCCGAGTTTTTCCCTTAACGTTTGTCCTTATTTGGATACTTTAGCCCATGGCCTTTCTATATTGCTTATCTGTGACATTATTTCATGCCTATATTTTGTTTCATATCTGGAAAGCTCGAAATGCCTTTATTTTTAAGAATGATAAATCTGTTATAAATTTTTCTATTAATGATAAGGTGACTATTCTATCTAATGTTCACCTAAAGATATAAGGTCAAGCTACCAAGGTTGCTCTCAAATTTGTACATCTCAGGATCTACTCAATCAATGGGGAGTATGCCATGCAAGATGAGCGGGATCCTCGCTAGATCCGCCATAGCCACCACCTCGATTTTCACCACCGCGGCGGCCACCTTATTCGTACATGCATAAGAGGATTCATTTGAGAAGCCACCGCTCCGCCTCCCTATGAGGTTGTGTTATGAAATAAGGGATAAAATACGCAGAATAATCCCTCACGCGTGAAACTGCAACCGTAGATACTAATATGAAGAAAATATTAAAAATCTCAAATAAAAGTTTCAAGAAAAATAACACAACACAAAGAGACGATATTTAACGTGGTTCACCCAATTTGGGCTACGTCCACCAAGAATCACTTGCTCAAATTTTATTACAAGCCATTGCTCTCTCAATACAATACCCAAATCTGTTTGGAGCTATGCTCAACAAACTCTACAAAATTCACACTGAATTCACACACATCTACAATGTTACATCAACCCTACCATATGCACAAAACCACATAAATAGGCAATTGCTTAAGCAGTTTTACAATATTGTGGGTACCAAAACCATGGGCCAAAATCGTCCCAGAAACTCATGGGTCAAAAATCCTACCCATATAAGAAGAGCATGTTTTCTCGATATATCGGGCACATTTTTTGAGGCAAAAAAAATTCTCTGGGGTTGTGCCCCCGAACCTCAGTGAGAATACATGAAGAGTGTACAATACTTTTAGTGTACAGTCTTCAACACTTCCACACATGAAAATAGGCTCTACAACATAATATGTTGTCTTTTTGCCCTATCCTCCTCTAGACTGGCCTGGAGCCCTCCTTTGTGGGGAAAGGTGGTGTTAGCACTCCTCAATGGGGATCTCCTCTACCGGCCATGCAAAATCTTGCTAGATCTCCACCTCCGAATGGGAACTTATGGTGCCTCTTAAGATGTTTTATCCCAATCGGGATGGGTGGTAGGTGGATCCGCCATCTACCGAAGGCTGGATAGTGGAGTTTCATCCCACCCTGGGATAATCCTCCCCCTCCTCCTGGTGTGGTGGCAGCATGTGCCTAATGTTTCCTTTTCTTTGTTCTATGGTTGGCCTTTGGGCATGTTGATGTAAGACCTCGTGACATTCTCTCGGTGCCTCTGTGACATTTGTTTTTACCTTTGTGGATTTTTTCGTTGCCTTCGTGTGGCGTTTTTTGGGATCGTGAGTTATCCGGTTGCCCCCTTACTATGTAACTTGTTTAGATTTATTAATATAATGTGCAGTTCTTATAGTAAAATACATGAGAGTTCTCATTTTCATGTGTATACTTTACCGGATGTAAAGATGGTGTTTATTTTTTTATTTTTGAAGTTTGATATTAAAAGGGATGTAAAGAGTATCGAGCTTTTTTTTCTTTCAAGAAAATAACACAACTAATAATTATATCCCCTCTATTAGTTGTGTACGTGTTAAGAGGAGTTAACTTTATAGATGCAAAATCAAAATTTACACAAAGTATTTTGTGGATTCATATCACTTCCTTTTAAATAGGGAAACACGTTTGAAATTTAACGTCATTTAGGGGTTAAAGCTTTACAATAAAGAGTCTAAACAATATAGTTTGGGAACATATGTTGTGGGATATAATATTTTGGGAACATGCATGTCATCTTTAAATATATAAATTAATTTTTAATATCAAAATTCTAAACATTAATTATTTATATGAATTTTATATATTTTTAAATATAAATATTTATGTCGATATATTTTCCCTATTAGGATTGGCTTGACATGTGAGTGAAGTTTGATTATTATTATTATATTAGTATATTAATGTGTTGATTAAATGAATCCTGGTTGTCTGCTCATTGAATCTTAACATCACTAACTTCACATATGGGGAATGCACACATTGGTTTAATACATTTGTATAAAATCAAGCACCCATATTTGGTGCATACTTGTGTCGATGTTCGGATATAGGTTCGTTGCCGATTTTGGTCGGTACTTACGTTGCTTCCTAACTCGACAACTTCCCCATTTTTATTCCAACTACTTCTCATTTTATGCATCTTGTGTATTCATTAGGCTTGCTAAATGGTTTGGGCATGTCTTCATGCTAGCACTCAACTTCTTTCATATGGCCTTAGAATTCACCCCACATAGGTCCAACAAATTTGACATTTTCTTTGATGGATTTTCTACAAACTTGACTCTCCTCACTTAGAAGATTCAAGTTTCATTGATTTGGTCTCAATCGTTTCCTTCTTGTTATGTCACATTTTCTATCTTGGCTTATTTCTCACCATTCAAGCTCTTTGTTGCTTAACTATATAGTTGAGATCAACATGTATTTTTTATTTTTTTATCATCCTATGAGCTCCAAATACCCTCCAATGCAAGTCGTAATTTTAAAACTATTAAGCTTCATGGATTCACTCCTACTCATCTCTTCACGAGTTCTTTTTCCACAAATTTGAACTTTATGTATTTGACTATGAGATTCGACCATTGTCTCTTCTCGTGTCTACCACATGGTCTTTATGTAGCTCTTTGGACGAGTCCAATTTCTTGGCTCATGCTAATCGAATTAGGACTATCCCTCTTGGCTTCAATAGGGTCATGATGGAAATGATGTTCAACCCTCAAGCATAGATGAAGGTGTATGAAAGGATAGAAAGAGTGGTGGTAAAGGACATAAGTATGAGGGATTCAAACATATGAAAGCTTCCCTATTTGCAAAAGGTGCTTAAGGAGACACATCTTCTTCACACAAGACACCAACATGGTTCTTTGGAATGTTAGTATTCCACCAAGAACCACCACCACATTCAACATATGGTCAACTATGCATGTCTTACAAATTTGGGATTCACCGAGAAATTTTCGAGCGAGACGGGGAGAACGTAGACATTAGGGGCAATGATGCGAAGCTTTCAAGGTGTTTTGTGAGATGGAATATTTGCTTCATGTTGTTCCCCTCATAAGGGTGTTACTCAACGTTATCCTTTGATTTGTATTTTTGTTACTACTAAGGAAGAATATACATCTCTTTGATACTTATGAGGTGGTGAATATGTGTATACATGTTTTTCGTTATAAACACTTAAGCAAATGATGAAATTTCAAATTTGTAAATATTTCTCCGATTATTTTTCTTCTAAAATTACCATAGCATTTTTGATTCTATATGATGTGGATTGTAGATTCAATGGATAATAGCTTCATTTTTCCATTTGAGTGATACCCATATTCTTAATAGACCTAATTTTATTAAGATTAAGTTTGTAATCTAGGTCAGAATATCTATTAACCTATGTTGATCGATACAGGGTTTGTACAATCATTCAACCAATGGCCAATAACTTTAAGGTGAAAGTATTATCTTATTGATATTCATAATCTTAGAGTATCATGATATTATCTATAGTTTCTTACACCCTTGATATTACTTTAATCCTTAGCTGGTTCATTATAGATTATCAGATAATATTGTATTATCAGATAGGATTCACCTTACTTTAATATAGTCTTAAGTTTTACGCATTGCTTGGATAGTTTGTTGAATCCATAAGTTTTCCTTCAGCAAGAGAGGTGAGATAAGTACAATACAACATCAATCAATGAATATCTTCAACACATGGTAAATGAAATATTGCAGCAATTTTCCCAACAGAAAAGGGAGATCAATGCTAAATTTTTGAAATGGTTTTACAGTGTTTCAGAAGCTCCGAACATCCATTTTTCTAGTCAAAGATCATTTCATCTAAGCACTAGATGACCAAAAATAAAAGCTACATGTTTCCATATTTTCTTAAGCACAACTGTGTGTAAATAAACATTACAAAGTATAATCCAAGTATGTACTTCAGATATACATATTTTGTAAGAAAAACAACGAAACAAAAGTAATGCAAGTGCAGATTTGCAGCCCACAAGAGTCCAGGGAAAAGAACTTCTGCCATGCATCATGCAAGAAATAATGTTTCTGATAATGAATGAGTTTAACGCCTAGAAGTAACATCCTACAATCACAAAGACAAATTGTATGTGTTTTCTCTTCCCAGAAGCAAAGACCAGTGATACATTTATAATTCAAAGTTGCAGATTTCCATAAATGTGAAGGATGCACATAATGAATAAACATTATATGATATAGTTGCAATTTCATATTTTGAAGGTCTGAAAGGCCTTAAAATTTGAAAGTGTTCAAGATTAAAACTATTATAATAATGAAAACATTGCAGTATCACCCCCAAAAAGACACAATTCAGATTTAATAATATGAAACACAAGATTTAAAGCTACGTAGCAGTGATCAAAGTCATGAGCCATATTTGGTAAAGCAAGAACGAGTCAAGTTTCACAATATTCGAGCTCGTGAAATGTAACGTCAAACTCATTACACATCTAAATTTGCATAGTCATGCATAGCAAGCTAAATTTAGTTATAAGTAGTGAGCTCGTGCAGCTAAGCTAGAGCCACTCACCCACAGGTGGAAGTAAATCCAACACAAAACATTGGAGAGGATAGGGAGAAGAGCCAAAATTATATTTCTCGCAAATATATTTCTAAGAACTTAAAATGCGATAATACAGATCTCCAAAACAAAGTACGGAACTATCAAGATTTTCAGATTTGGTAATAAATGAAGGGAAAGATACAGTTTAAAAATTTGGATATGCTTTAGAAGATTACCCATTTTTCGATGCAACAACAAATTGGAACAGTCGTGAATCGTGATATGCTTACCGTTAGAAAAATGAAGAGCTGGTTATGACCAATGTGGTGGGCTCGATGTTGAAGTGGCGAGATGTGAAAGGGTTTCAATAGATCTGAGCCACACAGATAAATAAAGGTCAAGAAATTTGGTGCAAAGGCCGAGTCATCAATGAAATGAAGTAAACCCCAACGACGAGCCTCCAGATTTTAACAGGAGTCCAGGTTTATAAGGAACACCGAGTTATCAAAGTTGAAAAACAAGCTGAGGTAATAAACCATGTGAGCTCACCGTATACACACCAAGCAAGGCAGGCATTCATGCCGAGCTGTTTGGATTGCTAAGAACAAAATGAGCTATTCACAGAGAATAGAGGTATAAAATAGCGACCTTATAAAAAGAAGGCAGCTCGAGTGCCACACAAGCAAAAGCGGCCAAGCTCACATTGAGCCAATGAAACCCATAGGCTGGGTTATGATGGAAAATTAGTTATGTGTAGCTAGCGAGCTCCCTGCAGGGTTAAATGATCATGGTTGAATCAAGAACTGAACTAATAAACATTATATCTAAGCAAATGTGAACCCAGGGCCTTAATAGACAGTATGGCGAGCCATTTTTGCGTAACAGAGCTCGTAGCATACATTTTCAATAGCAAAAACGACTCCAAAACACAAATAACTGATGGATAGGTGTGAAACCCTGCATCACATTATGACCATCTGATCACATTATGCTTACACTAGAGGACAAATTAAAACATTCATGCATGCACTTGAAACAAAAATATCCTTTTGGGATAAGAAAAAGTGGGCTTTATTTTAACATTTCCAAAAATACCTTATTCTCCCCAAATAGGTCCGTAAAATACCTTATCTTAACATTTCCAAAAATATCTTTTCATAGGAAAATTTGACCAATCAAAGTAGCTTTGACCAAGGATTAGTGAGAGTCATGAGCAGGCTATTTTTTATCCTTGTTTTTATTTTTTTATTTTATTTTTTTGCAAGTGGACTGTAATCGTGCATGTAAGGCTATTATTGGATTTCTTTCCAAATAACTAACTTGGCTAATTTTGGCAAGTGTTATATTTAGAGCTTTGGGTGGTGCAAATTTTATGTTTGTACCTTTCTTTTGCAAGAGTTAGGGGGATTATTTTTCATTCTTCAAACTTGTATGCAAAACCATTATATTTGTAATGTAGTTTGAAATAGGAAATATAAGCCTCCATTTATTCGTAGTTAGGGGGCTTATGTTTGTTGTGTATTCTTCAATCTTTGCTTCGGCATGATGTTTGTAATGATTTCTATCACCCTTTCATCCATTTTTTACGAAATAATGTAATAATTCAAGTGAGTTGAACTAATAGTAATGGAAAACTCAAAATATTACCAGTGTTCCTTAGAAAAGAAGAAAATCACGGGGCTTTGAAGCCGCGAAAGGTAGGCTAAATTGCTTCCTAAACATTATTAATGCCCATTAACAAAACAAGAAAATCAAAACGGAGCACTAAATTTCTAAAAAACAATAATTAAATAATCCAAAAAAAGGCCAAAAGGGAAGTATAATAATAATAATAATAATAATAGGCAATCTTGGTATACAAGAAAATCAAGATGCTTTAAAGTCATGGAAAAGAAGATTAAATTGGTTGACAATTTAATAAAAAAGGTTATAAAAATTGAATTAATAAATAACACTCATCATATTAGTACCACTTTTATAATCTTCAATTTTTCTACTCTCATGTAAATATTCTTTGTAATGTAATATGGCATTAAATTAAAAGAATATCTTGATACTTTCGTTGACTTGATATTGACAATTTTTCCTTAAAGTGGCTCTACGATTTTTTAATCCATATAAATTAAACCATTATGAATTCACACTTTATTTATAATCTTCAATTTTTCTACTCTCATGTAAATATTCTTTGTAATGTAATATGGCATTAAATTAAAAGAATATCTTGATACTTTCTTTGACTTGATATTGACAATTTTTCCTTAAAGTGGCTCTACGATTTTTTAATCCATATAAATTAAACCATTATGAATTCACACTTTATCAATGCAAACTTCATAATAAGAAATTGCTAATTTTATTTGATGTTGTGGATGAAATAAAATTGTTCATTAGTAAATTTTTTTATGTCCATTGTCACTCATTAAGTACGCTCTCACCCAATTTTTATAGAAATATAAGTTAGTGTTTAGTTTGTATTAAATGTATACATGTTGTCATATAGATTATGAGATGATTTTGTCACCTAAAATATATGAAAATAATCATCACAATAATAATATGTATTTACAAATTTTATGTTAGAATTAATTTGAACATTTATTAAGGAAAGTTTTATAAAAATTAATAATTAAAATATTAGATATAATTTAGAATTAAAATATTTAAATTATACGTATGTGTGTGATCCTAAAAATGATGGGAAAATAACTCTAAAACTAAAAGATGTGATGATCTCCGCCATTTTATTACATAAAACTAAATACACTTTTTTTTAATAATTGGTAAAGGAGGGGTTTTCAGGTCCCTACCCTATTACAAGAGCAATCAAAACCAGGATAAAACCGAGAAGAAGACCTAGGCTAGACTAGAGAATAATCTCAACAAAGAGGCGGTTAAGAAGTTGTAATACTACTTTGAGATGCTCTCGAGGGGTGACAAAAAAGCGTGATGGTTTCTTCTTGACACTTGTCCATCCTTTTTCACCCTCTATATCAATATTACCAAGAGTTTTAGATATCACTGAAATTCCCTTACCATTATTACCTTGCTTCGTAATGGGTTCCACTTCCGTCACCATTCCGCTCAAAGCCTTATGGGATTGCTCGAAGATGTAGTCATTAATACTCTTCCGCCATTATTACAAATAAGATATTGTATGAAAATGAAACCACTAACAAAACTATACAAAAATTCATAAACTACGATGTATCATGTCAAAGAGGTAAATTAAATTGAAAAGTTATATACATAATAGTTTATTGAAATTTTAATTTACCTCTTTGACATGATACATAATGGTTCATGAATTTCCATATAGTTTTGTTAGTGGTTTCATTTTCATACATTATCTTATTTGTAATAGTGTATTTAATTTTATGCAATAATATATATATATATATATATATATATATATATATATATATATATATATATATATATCAAAAGCTAAGATAATTTTACGAAGCGGTAGGCTTCACATTGGAGGAATTTTAACCAAATATTAAAAATATAAGAGATGAGTTTTGGCTCTTGATATAGTGTTTTTTTGGTCGGATTTTAAACCCAACATCACATTTAAACCAGTTTTAACTCTATCCTTTGGGTGGAATTTTCCTATTAAATGGCCTTCAACTAGGATGTAACAATTATTGTTGCTTTCACTAGTGAGAAAATGAGAAGTATGTGAGGTCTATGATGAGGTGAGTCTTATACTCTTCCTAAACCTTACAATTTATTCAAACTAATGTTGTAGACAAATTTTGTCATTGGTCATATAATAAATATTTGATTTCTTATTTTTTGTCTATGTTTCCTCTCGGGAATATCTTAAAGCCTAGAATAAATACACTTGGGTTATCTAAGATTCCAAAAATTATTTTAAGGGGCATTCATCCGGTTCCTTTGGAACACCTTTGCATTGCTATTTTTTTATTGTCATGAACCTTTTGGGACTCTAAATAGACAGTCTTATAATTCCTATCTGTGTTGAGTTACTGGTCTTCCAATTTCATTATATTATTTTATTACGATATGTTTAGCTCCATTGGGCATGTCATATGCCATGAGAAACAAAAAAATTGAATGCCACCAAAAAAAGTGTTTGCATTAAATATATCCTCTCCTAAGATCTAAAAGATTGTATGGACATTCAAGTCAATTAATTCTACTTTTCATAGAAGGTGTTCTACATCAACCTCGCCAAAATTTTATTTTGGTGCCAATCATTGAAGACAAGATCTATTTTTGTTCCCTCTTATTTTGATGGAAAAATTATTGCATGAATTTGACTCAAAATCATCCTATGGTAACAAAAATTAAGTATGGAACACTATCTCCATCCAAAAATCTATGTTGGGAAATAAATACCCTTATTCCTCTACCTCACTTCCACCCTACAAACCCGCCACCCCTATAGTCATTTTTTTATTCTCCCACCTCTACTCACATCCATAGAAGGACCCAAGATTCTCACAATACCCATGTTTCCAAAGGTACCTATGGTGTCAATAAAATCCCAAGTGTTAATTTAAAATGTCACTTGTGTAGCCCACCTTGTGGTAGTAGAAAAAAATATGATGGAAATTGACAAAAACAACATTGTACCATAATGTTATAATATTTATATCCTTCACATCAACAACCGATTTTGAGAAACAATTGTTTGTTTTTAGAATCTGGGATGGATTTCAAGGATGGACAAGGTCAAATTCAAATGAAATATTTATCCACCTGAATATTATCTCTTAGAATGTATGGGGACCCATAGAGTCCTCGTAAAAATAATGTATGAACTTTACATGTCTTTGGTGTTATCATTTATCTATGTTATTTTTGTATATGAGGTTACATTATTTGATTTGTTTTGTAAACTTCTTTGATATGTATCTCACTAGTTTGTGTTTCTTTTTCCATCTTAGATGATAAAGTATGTGGTGGAACTTCCACTTTGATTTCATTTTTGGATACTATAATATGATGGAGGACCCTAAATAAAAATAAGCATTGGTTTCCTTTTTATGTTTACCCAAAGAGATAGAGGCATGGTCTTACTTAATGGGTTGGTATAGGAGAGATATATAATACTATGAAATTCTTTGCATGATAATTGGGAGAATTGGATTCCATGTGACTAATATAAACATTCCGGTAAGTGGTTGAGAAATGTAATGAGGAGAGAAATTATTGAAATAAGATTAAGGATGGACTATGATATATTAATTAGGTTTAGAATAAATGCACAAGTCATGATTAAAGGAATTAAATCAATATTGAAGTTACCAAGCGATAAATTACCAAATTTGGGTTTTTATAGGTTCATACATATTTCAATATGATAAATCATGGCTTACAAACAAGTTTTATCCTCTCACCTTTCCATTGCATATCCATAATATAAAGAAAGAAATATTTTGGTATTAAAATCAATGGTCATGTGTTTTGAATATGGGAAATTTAGATCCTAAAAACATATGAAAACATATGCAAGTGAAACATTTTCAATATAATACTAAAATCAAGTAACTTCTAACATGTATTAAATAAAATAGAATTTGAACGAATACAACTAATTATGTCAAAATTGGTTTTAAAAACTACGAATTCTATATCAAGAGGAAAATTTTGTGTACAACCATGTGATTTATAGTATATGAGAAATAAAGGAAGTTTCGTAGAGGCGTGGACATAAAATAAGTGGAATATACTCCCCCTTTGAGGTGTGAGAGAAAATAAAGGATTATCTTCCCCCTTAAGGTGTAGGATGAACTTTTGAGTTACATATCTCACAAGAAAAAGATTACACATCCTTTGTGTAAGATATGAGAAGAAAATTATTGTTGTGTAACATAATACAATATGATCATGAAAGCACATGTGTAATAGGGAATTTTCTCTATATGGTACTAAGTGTAAGGACCACGATAAAATTTAGAATATTAAGTGGTTGAGTATTACAAACGGATAGTGGGTCACTTTTATATGAACATTACATTTATTGTGTGGTAGGGTACCATGGTATGGAAGGGGATTTCTATGTTTTTAAAATATTGGCTAGATTGAGATACATATTCATTTAGTACAATATTTGATCCTTATACTTACATTACGAGTTGAGTATCTATTTGAATAATGTTCTCAAATTATATGCTAGTCACATTAAACATTTTTTTCATGCTTTTAACAAATGCCTTCTTGGATCAAAAATTATAATACATGGTGAAGTAGTTGAATTGAATTTAGGGTAAGCGCATGGAAACCGGGGGAGCGAGGGTAAAGGGGTTCTTAAGTAGACTTTTGTTTTTAAATAAGAAACCTCAAATTATATGGGTAGTTGAGATAGATGCACTCAAAATTGGAAGATGATATTAGAAAATGAATTGTAGCATTTTGATGGTAGATTCTAAAATACTAATGTTTTTTTGTAAATGGATAATCATAGGTGGGTCAAATAGATAAAATTATTAAAGATGATCTTGTTTTTCAAACAACATAAATGATATCCATTCATGTGCCCTTCCCTAACTATATGTCTAACCTTCACTATCATTAGAATATGCCCATGATATAATAAACATACATATGTCTAACCTTTATCTCAAACAAGCCTAGGACTGATGTTCATACTAACATACAAAGTAAAACTTAGACTAGTAATATAGTGTGAGGTATTGCTTGGGGACCGTGATGAATATTTACTAACTAGGTAAGGCATAAACAATGAGTAATCTCTGGTTTGCTAGTTGGTTCATAATGGACATCAATGAACCTATATAATCGAGATAAACTATAATATTGTATATCTAACATTATAGACTAAATAACAATGGAGTATATCTAGACCGAATAACAATATTATTCGTTCAATATTGTATATCTAATCATATTTACTAAGTACCAAGTAAATGATATCATGGTACTTAGTATTGAATGATTATTGACCTACTGATATCCATGCTTACCACTATAGCCATACTATATCTAACCAAATGATAATACCTTTTGGCCATATAATATTGGATAAGGCTCATTGATATTGGGTTTCATTAGTAGGTTATCTAAAGTATTCATGTATGAATTATAGGTATCGAATGGAGGATTCTTTTTAACTTTGATATGATTATAAAATTTTATGTTTGATAAAGAGATGATTTAAGTAATACATACTTATAACATAATATTTGGTTTTCTAGTTGGTTAGTTTATGAGCTAAACATAGATCATTATGAAGATTCAAGGAGAGAGTCGAGCCATCACGTGCTCAATAAAACTCTAGCCAAACCGATATATTCATGTTTCCAACGTATCATTATGAGAGATTTTGTAAAACATTAGAAAAGAACATGAAAAGGCAACCGAAGATAAGGTACTAGATGAAAAAATCATTCATTTTTATTTAGCTCGCCACGCAGCTCATAGTTTGACTCACCATCAAACTCGCCACACATCTCGTAGTCGACTCACCACCAAACTCACTACTAGCCCAGCTAGCTGCGGCTTACCACCCAGCTCGCCACATAGCTCTCTAAGACACCTCTCTTCCACTTAAGACATGGGAAAGTAAGTCTCTCTGGGGGACCGCATTTTGAGCCAAAAATGGGACAAAGTCATTCAAAGAACAACCTCATCCCATATATGTTATAAGTCAAAAGACATGTCACATGACAGATAAGGAAAAGAATGAAAAAATGTTCATTTTTCATTATCTAGGGGCTAGCTCGTCTGGCGACTTGTCAGTAGCTCACCTAGAAGCTCGCCAAGTAGCTCACCTAGCAACTCACCAAGTAGCTCACCAACAACTTGTCTGCCATCTCACCGAGCAGCTCACCCTGTAAGCTTGCCAAGTAGCTCGTCTTGCCCGGCTCACCAAAAGTAGCTCACCCAACCATCTCGCCCTCCCGGATCGCCCAATAGCTTGCCGAGACAACACTTATTATAACTCGATCTAGGATGGAAGAGGAAGTTGATTATACGAGTTTATGAACAAGGAATTAGTGAATAATAGATTGCACATTACTATTTCAAAAATGAACTATTTACCTTTATTAAAATCAATCCTATATTGTTCCTTTAGTGCCCCAAGCAAGGTGTAGTGGTGAAGGGAAAGTCCACATATTCATATTTTTCATCTCACACCAAGTGCACTATCCCCACATCTTCATATTTTTCATCTCCCACCAATTACATGTTATAGTCCACTCTATGCACATTGTGTCACCTTGTGTTCTCCGGTCTCACTATAAACGTTCTCTACCCACCCCTTCTACCTAGTCACTCCACATGGTTTCTCTTCACACCCATGCTCATTCACACTCCGAACCGATCCACCAACACCTCGTTGTTCGCATTGTGAAGCTTGAGTCCCACCACTTAGGATTCACTTCCATGGGAATTAAATTATCACACAATTTTCAATGAGCCTATACACCCCATGGTACCACGCTGCACATATCAGCCGCATTTCAAATTTCCTAAATTTGACAAATTCAATGGCATCAAAGACCCCCAACATCACTTTCATATATTCCACTACACATGTCACCTCATTCAACATGACAATGTACTCCTCTTACACACTCTCTCACTTTCACTCACTGGCTAAACACTTGACTAGTATTCTTGCCTCACACAACATAACATTTACACATTCACACAACTTGTTGACATATTATTATCCGATTTGTTCATCTATGTTGTACCAGAAACAACACTAGTTAACCTTTACATGCTTCGGTAGTCCCATAACGAATATATTGTTGGTTTTTTTGTGCATTTGTGTGAACTCATTCACCACCTCTCATTTTCAATCCCACAATCTGAGCTCATTGAATTCTTTTCCAAAAATTACATCAGTCATATCTCACACCACTTATAAATTCATGCACTACGTACATTTGATGAGGTTTTGCACATGGCATAGTGCCTCGAGGATATCTGTCTTGGTCATCTTCCTTCCTTTACGCATGTTAAAAATTTATCCCCCACCTACTACACCATCACACTTATATGTTCACAGTGTTATCCAACCGGATCCTCCTCACATATCACCATCTTCTATGCCTACACCTTTGCATTCATCCTATTCTATTAGGGATCATTAGTTTTTCTAACCAGCTCACACATTTACTCATTTGACTGAATCACTTTATTATATTCACCACAATTTACTTGACATGCATCTCATCACTCTCCCTCCCATACCACCCCCACCATTTTAGCACAAATATCATGAAACATGTTCTTATCATACCGACGGAAATTTCACCGACTCATGTCCTTAACAACATTATTCATGACCTTCTTGACAAGGGGACATTGGTGTTGATCCTCCATCTCCCACTACTCCACATAATAACACCAATCCAACCACTTCCCACGCTACTCCTATTTCCACTTTGTCTCCATCTGTTGTGTCTCCATCATGTGACTCATCATTTCCTCCAATCTTCCAATCACCATGCACACCTAGTGTCTCCTCCTCTATGTCATCAACTTCATAATACAAAACATTGCATACTTCCACCTTGGACTCCACACTATCATGCTCCCCTAGTGTCTCATTCTCTATGACATCCCCTTCTCAATCTTCATCATCATGTTCTTCCACTTTGGACACAGTCTTGTCCTTGTCCTTTCCGAGTCCTTCACATTGTTACCACATTTATCTCAATTACCACCATCTCTATCATCATGTGATTCTATCTTGACCACCATGTCCTCTAATTCATCACTCATATTGGTCATATACCACCCACTTATCATACACCCAATTTTCACACCTACATGGCATTTATCATCACTCATGCAAGCACCATTATTCCTTCTTGCACTTCCATTACATCATATAACATCTATTTAAATCGAGAGGGATACCCAAGTAAAATGGGAAAATGAAGCTATTATCCATTGAATCTACAATCCAAGTTACATGCATATTCAAGGGATAAGTGGCATGATGAGAGAGCTATATCTAAAATATAGGTTATATTCTTAATTATTTAATACAAACTTTAGGTTATGTTTAATTGGTTATTTAGTAACTAATTTATATTAAATCAGGGCACAATTTAATCATACCCCGTCACTTAATATGTGCATGACCCGTGGGGTCATTTAAATATGGTCACGGATCATATTAATTTTCTCCCAAGTTAAATGGATGGGAGAGAAGTGAGGTGGAGGAGATTTTTACTCGACTGTGTAATGTTTCTCAAATAATGGAAATTTTCTTTATCCATGGTTTTTTCCCCTCGGGGTTTTCCATGTAAAACCTATGTTCATGTGTTTTTACATTGTTGTGTATTTATTTAAGCATTGCATTAATGTTTGGTAAATATTAATTTAATATGGCTGATTAATTTATTATCCCTCGGATTCTGACACAAATCACTAACCACATGAATATGAGAGAGGACCTATTGAGAAGGTATTACATAAACACCGACATGCCCATTCAAGGGTTGGTATTACCATTTACGATAGCCATGGGAACACTAATTTATTTATATTTGTTGTCATCATGTTTAGACACATTAAGAGCTAGAGGTTTTCTTTGGTGACATGGTCTAAGGGGATCTTATCATAAACTACATAAAAGGGATTAGTCATAGGTTTAGAAGAAGGAATGGTAGTATAAGTAATGCGTGTATGAGGGTCATGGGTACTTGACGCATCCAAATTTGCATGGTGTTACATTATCGAAATATTTCAAATCCCCAATGATGATAAATATCAATTCCAATGATGTCCAAGTCCAATTTCTTGCTTGCAACATGTTCTTGTAGCTTACTTTACCTTAATTGTTCATTTTCAAACTTTTCCCGCTTTCCTTAGTCATTTTGCAGACTTTTCCTTAGCCTTTCAGCCTTAGGTTACAAAACCGTGCCAACAGATTATGTAATCGCCGAAAATTACGTAACCTTCGGTTTGCGTGAGACCAGCGGTTCCATGCGCTTCTACCCAAGGCTTTGCCAACATTTCCTAGATGTGTGTTACCTTCTTCCAACTCACCTTTCTTACTGATTTCTTGTCCAAATCAGCTATTCGTAAGCTTGTTAGATGTGAATAGACTTATTCTTCCCTACTTACTATTATTAGTAAGTTAATTTGCCCCTCCTTATGATGATCTAGAACTTCTTGGTTTCCTAGTGTGTTGGACCACTTCTCTTCCAACATTATATAAAGACAAAGCTTTTTTCTGAAGCATTGGTTGGAGTCATTTGATTTGGAATTGCATTATTATGCTGCCAAAGTCCTACCAAGAAGTACACAAGTAAACACATTTCATTTTCATTATTTCTATCTTGCTTACATTGCTACCAGATTGCTTGTAGACCATTTACCTCCAACACACCTTTATTCTTCTACACACTACCAACACAACTCCCTCGACACGTTTGGAAATTCATTGGAAAAGAATATGAGGGGATCTATAAATAATTACCAAAGCATTGGATTTTCTCTTTGTACTACATTTCTAGGTTGGAGGTTTTATTAAATTCCTAGAAGCTTCCTTTACTCATTTAGATATATTTCAATTCATAGTATTACAATACATTTGTTTTAAGGTAGTAGAATTACTGTAGATTTCATTTTCCTATAAGAAACTTCCATTGAGGATTTCTTCTCATCTCATCCTTGTGGATTTTTTTGGGAGGAATTCAGAGGAAGCTCCTATGCACAAAGTTTTTCATTTATTCACAATTAATTTACCTATAGAGTTGACTACATTCATTATTAGATCTTAGTAGCATACAAGCAAAGATTCTATTGAGAGTTACTTCCTTGCCTATCCCTGTGGATTTGCACATGAAGTTGGTTTGAAGAAGCTTGTGCATTTGTGCCGCATTTTTCATTTCTCTACATCTAGAAAGCTTCTATGGATCTCGATTGTTTTACTAGGGAAGCTTCAGGGGAAGAAATTGCTTCTTAGAAGCTTTTCAATCTTCCCGTGATTCTGAGGTAGAACCAGAGGAAGTAGTATCCACAATTACAAATTAGGAAAATCTTTATTTTTATTAGATTAGATTAAATCCAATATACAATGAGGAAACAACACATCTAGCTATTTCATTGTTTAGTTTATTTAATTTAGAGTATAAGAAACTTTCATTTTATTAGAAGTTAAATTGTCTATGTAAATGTCTTATGTTTATTTCCAAAAACACAAAATACAAAAATATTAGATTAACGTATTTAGTTTTTTTATTTGTCTTATTCCTATCTATTAAAATCAATAAAAACACAAAAAGAAATAGATTATATTTACTTTGTTGCTCTCACTAAATTGGTTTCATTTTGTTGAATCAGCTCATTACACGTAGATTTAATTAGATCCGAGGAGAGTAATCACATTGGTTTGATTTAAATTTGTTTGCATTTCCTTTGTTAATTTAGGCACACGTAGAATTAATTAGATGAAAATTAACAAAACTCCCTATGTTTCCTTATTTGGCCTTCGTTACCCAAACATTGACCTTGCCTCCTATGGATTATTTGCGTGTTTTTGATTTCCTTGGATTGATATCTTACATGTCCATATGACCATCCAAGGCCCCAGGTAACTCATACAACGTGTGTGTGCTCCAAGAGTGCCATAACCAAACACCATGCGATAATTGGTAGACATAGATCGGGGCCTCATACAGCTCATATTCCAAACCATACCAATTCTACCCAGTATCATCTCACGGTTGATAGCCTTGAACAAAGAAAGCAGACAACATGCGGTCTCGTTTACCTCTAATTCCCTTTCTATCCCAAGCGTGACGGCCTATCACCCAACCTTAGCTAGGCACTCACTCGAGGTGCGCGCAGGTGCCAAGCCCCTCCTTTATGTGAGCTTCATAAGAATGCTTTGTAGTTAATGGAGGAATGTTGCATAACATAAATACAATCATTTATTCTAACACAGAAGTAAAGATACTAGATCTAAGCATAAATACACCATGATATAAATGTAAATATTGCAACAACATAAGAGAACTAGATATGTACCATGAGTAATATGAAATATACTAGGGTTTGAACCCATAAACACAAATATATAGAATAACCAGTCATATATGTTGAAAATCGGTGTTTACAGTAGCCATACTACATCCAAAGGGTCATAATGACCGAATAGATCAAGATAATAGCATCCTACAACTAGAAACCCTATATTACCCCTAGAGACATTACATATTTATCACCACAAATCCAACATACACACTCGGCCTCTACACACCCCATATAATCTCTAACTCTCTCCCTTTTAGATCAATATGCTTCCTTAAATAGGGAAGAAGCTCGCTTTGTCATCATTCCAAAAGGCATACATGTCAAATGTCATCATATTCTTTTCTACTTAAGTTTCCAGCCATGCAGATGCCAATTTAGCCATTAATACCTCCACTTTCCATCCCATAACCATAAATATTCCCTAGAATATTCTTTTCTTGAGCCTCAAGTCTCCATGTAACAACCTTGTCATCATTACGCTTATCGCAGCCTCACGTGTTTTGCATGTGATGCCCTTTAACTAAAATGTGGCTAAGTCCTTAAAACCTTAAACCCTCTTCCCCGCCTCTCGCGCGCCAACCTACCTCTCCTTGCACACCTTCACTTACGCACTTTTCTCCATAGTGCCTTTCGCGTGCGCGCTCATTCTCGCTTCGGGACTTCATCATTTTTCGGGCTCAACATCACCCCACACTAAATGTGTTATCCATCCTTGGAAACAATCCATCCTCCAACAATAAAAGAATAAAGAATGGAAGGAAATAATAATCTGTACTCGGCTTGCACCAAAGAACAAAATAATTTTACTACTGCTGCATAAGGATTAGGAAGCCTTTGTTCAAGGATGCTTCAATTTTATTCCAAGCATCCACCTCACTCTACGCTTGTTGAAATAAATCCCCTATTAGTGCGCCATGACTTCATCAAATGATAACTCTTCACCCTTAGCTTTCAGTGTATCAACAATATTTTCCATCTACTTGCTAAGGTCGCTCAACGCGTCCATCCTTCGCGTGACTGGGGATATAATTCCTTTACTTTATTTTTAATTAAGACCCTTAGGCCTTCAATCACCTTCAAATTCTTCTCGATTTCCACTATGATTTTTTCCCGCTCCGCCATGTTACCTTTTTCTTCTCCTTACGCCTTCGGGTAGCAATTAATACACTTATCACTTTGTATCTGTCTCCGCAATTGTCATAGACAACTTCAGCCATGTGCTTTGCGGTTTTACAAGTAATGGTCTCCCCAACCTTCAACTTCTCTTGTTATTTTTGTCACGCCAAAACTTCCTCTACCGACTCAAAGACAAGAAATTGATTCTCCATTGTGATAAAGTGCATCAAATCCTCTAGGAAGAGAAAAGATTACTCATACTTCGCTTAGGAGGGGCCAAACGGGCTTGCTAGAATGATGGATTACGAGATAGTCTTCACCTTCTTGTAAGCTTCACACACTTTCTCCTTCTCCTCTCTCAACTCAACCTTCAACTACGTAATTATGGACTCCTTCCATTTTATCTCTCTCTCTCTCTCTCTCTCTCTCTCTCTCTCTCTCTCTCTCTTTATTATCCCCTTATTCTTTTCCTCAATTCTTCTTCCAAGGCTCGATTTTGTTATTCCTTCCGAATAACCATGCCTCTACTTCGACCGACACTTTTTTGAGCATGTTACGGGCATGTTCATTAGTTAGCCACTGAGCATCCACAATAGAGTTCACCTCATTAGGGTTCTACGTCTCTATTACTACATCCATGCCAACTTTGAACTCGGGCTCATCAACATGGGACTCAAAATTCCATGAAAACATCTTCCTTGTGCACATGTATGAACTATCTTTCTCAAAAGACAACCAATAAAAGAGTTGGTCTATGGGGCCTTTGTGCTTGGGAAGTGCACACATAGGACCTTGACATAAATCATGTGTCCTTGCGCCATTATTGCGCTATTACCACCGGTGCATACGCCTTCGAGAAGATTACCGCTAGACTCTTCTCCTTGTCTATGCTCTCTCTCGCCTCTCTCAATATCTCTTCAGGGTTGTGCTACCAAGTTCGTATGATGTCTACCACTTCCCTTTCCACAGTGTCCTCCAACTTCCTTCGGCCGGTGTGGGGTCTTCTGCACATTCATCCCTACTTCTTCTTCACTTCCTCCCACATTATGAGTGCCCTCCTCATAATCATTCTTCTCCTCATCATTAGATTTGTGTACATTGTACATAGGGGGATCTTCACCTTCCTCTAGCTCTTCGTTATCCTCCTCGGACTGTCACTCTTCACACTCTTCATCTCCTCAAAGTCCGAACTATGCGTTGTCTTTTTCTTCTTCTTCACTAGAGGCTCCTCTATCATAGGGGACATCTCCTTCTCAGGTGACTTATCTTTTACGAGGGATTTTTTCCTCCGAGTGTAAGTACTTGTGCACACGCCCGACTCCTATTCTTTCATGGTCTAAAGCGTATGTGCACTCGATGCCCCGCTTGCTGGAGTTTCTTCCCTTTATCTATTCTTCGGCACCACCTTATTTCTTCCTGCGGGGTCTTCTAGGATGGATACATCATCCTCAACATATGCACCCTTTTCGAACTTGGGCCTTAGGTGTACATAGAACCTTCACTGCTATCTTGCTTGCCATAGGAACTAACACAAACTTTACTATATGTACATCGTAAGAGACATACTTCTCCGTATGCCCACTTCATAAGATACACTAAGGTCCGGTGCAGCATGCGGTGATCCTGATCTATCTCACTTAGATCAAATATGATATTTTTGGCCTCCTTGAACCTGTTAACCGTGCTTTAAAAGTATTGCACTTGTGAAGGAAAATGGTAGTTTACACCATGGAATTTTCTTGCCATATGTTAAAGTGAATATACCTATGCATAAGTGTTGGTATATAATGAACTTAGCCTCACCATCCACTAAGGCTAGCAGTTGTTCAGGATTCTCCATTCTACCCCGAATGCATCGCACATTCACTTGTACCACTTCTCCAAGCGCGCTTTATATGGAGCAATCATTGTATCACAAGTGTATGATTCAAACCTCTTAGCGGGGAAGGGTTCTCATTAGGGTATTCCCATACGTAACTATTCAGCCCATCGGGCACTCCAATATCTAGAAAACACAATGGTAAGAAGGACATTACCATACATGATCTTATCCCCATCATGCATGACATCTATGATCTCCTCCGTAATGAAGGCCGAGAGGTTGTAGATTATTCCTTCTAAAATTTTCTTGCAAACATACAACCACCTCTTGTCTACTTGTGTCCACCGCTCTTGTCCATTCAACTTGGTGAGAAGGTATGCAACCATCTTCATTTATGTGTTAGTGATCTTGGTGATATCAAAGTAGTGCAAACCCTTTTTGTATTCATATTCCGTGGTTGTTTCCTTAACACCATCCTTATCAACCAAGTCATCCTCCAGTGATTCTCCAATGCAGATAAGCCTAATGTATCTAGAGATCAAAGGAGCAGTTAAGCACATTATCCTTCCTGCAAAGTAAAAATAGTCCTCATGCACACGCGACATCAACCACTAGTATAACCTTTCGGGTTTTTCGAAATATGACAACTCATAGAGTTGTAAAAGTCTAGCCTTCTCCAATGTGGTCTTCACAGAGTCATCATACACATGTTTGGCGTCCTATGTTCTCTCTTCAGTTGGGAGAACTAGCTCTAACGCCATCTCCTTCTCTGTGGTATCTTTCATGTGGTTATAATCATTGATAACCATCTTGCGCATGTGAGAAACCCATTCCATCCCCATAAAAACACCATCTGGGTACTACATCTCTCGCATACCACTCATCGTTAAAACTTGTTGATACAATGGGTTTTCCTTTTCCCTTGCCCTTTCCCTTCTTTGGTGAAACATTCGATCCCTTTCTTGGTGCCATTTTTCTCATTAGGTCCTTGTAAATTCTTCCTTGCATCATTTTTAACACTACTTTGACCCTCGGCTCCACTCCTTGCATGAAATCTCTTCAAAACTTGTGACCTAGCTTTGTAAACCCTAACATGGAAAACTCTCCTACCAAAAGACAACGTTATACTTTGTAGGAATCCAAAAACAACCTCCTGCGCACCTTCGTGTACTTTGTTCCACTCTGGTTCAAAAATATGCTAACTTCTCCACTTCGCACACAAATTCTTCACAAGACCTCTTCAACAAAAAACGCAAGGTAAAAAGAATAACTCTCCTCGACCTTCTATTTATAGCTTTTTACTTTTTCCTGCATTAACTCCCATGCCACCTACCACCGTACTACCACATTAAAGTCATATTTTTCCAACGCTATCCTCCCACGCATTTTGTCTAGCACTTTTCCTTCACACACAAACTTGCGGGAAACTCCACAACCTTCTAGTGCACAAAAGTTCATCGATCACCGAATTCCTATGCCCATTCATAGCGCCAAATTTAATCTTCCTTTGCGTCTTAAGCCAAGTTATTGCTACATCCTACCTCAATTTTCTTTACACTTTTATCCCTTTACGTGGTTTTTATAAAGATTTTGCCACTAATCTTCTCCCATGATCACCTATGATACGCTCGCTCGTTAAACCCACACGTTTTGACTTTCTCATCTGGGCCTTCAATGAACAACACTTGTAACACTTGCTTCTTACTTCACTATTCACTAAAACTCTTCTTTACACTCTCTATCCCACACTAAATGGATGCGCGGTCCTATGTGCATAAAAACCCTTTAGATCAAACTATCTACCAGCCGCACAAGCGCGCCCACAACAAACAATCGAAAATACAAAGCAAAGACAACTCTCTCATTTGTTTTTAATTCTTGATTTTGATATTAATAAAATACATAAGCATTGTCTTGTTTCTACATGCAAAGCTTCTATGTCAAATATTGTTTTCAAGTATTCATGATCAAGATCTATCGACATAAATATTTATATTTAAAAATAAATAAAGTTCATATAAATAATTGATGTTTAGAATTTGTATATTAAAAATTATTTTATATATTTAAAGATGACATGCATGTTCCCAAAATGTTATATACCAAAACATATGTTCCCAAACTATATTGTGTAGACTCTATATTGTAAAGTTGTAACCCCTAAATGACGTTAAATTTCAAACATGTTTCCCTATTTAAAAGGAAGTGATATGAATCCACTAAATACTTTGTGTAAATTTTAATTTTGCATCTATAAAGTTAACTCCTCTTAGCACTTACACAATTAATATAGGGGTTGTAACTATTAGTCGTGTTATTTTCTTGAAAGAAAAAACAATTGCTACTCTTTACATCCATTTTAATATCGAACTTCAAAAATAAAATTAAACACCATCTTTACGTCTAGTAAAGTATACACGTGAAAACGAGAACTCTCATGTATTTTACTATTGGGAACCTGTACATTATATTAATAAAATATAAGGAAGTTACATAGTAAGGGGGAAACCGGATAACTCACGGTCCCACAAAATGCCACGAAGGCAACAGAAAAAGCCATAAATGCAACAAAAAACGCCACAGAGGCACCAAGAGAATGCCACGAGGGCTTACATCACCACGCCCAAAGGGAAACTAGAGAACAAACCAATAGAAACATTAGGCACACATTGCCGCCACACACGAAGGAGGGGGATTATGTCGGGGTGGGATGAAAACTCCACCACTGCGGTTCGACGGATGGTAGATCCACCGCCAATTTGCCCTAATCGGGGATACCGCATCTAAAGAGGCACCATAATTCCCCATCCGGGGGCGGAGATCCAGTGAGAGTCTGCATGGCCAGCGGTGGGGAACCCCGCCGAGGAGTCCTAACACCACCTTTTCCCCATGGAGGCGGGCTCCAACCAGGTCTAGAGGAGGATGAAATAGAAGGGCGGCCTTGCGGGGAGGCAGAGCGGTGGCTTCTCGAATGAATCCTCTTCACGTGCCCAGAAGAAGGTGGGCATCGCGGAGATGAAAGCCAAGTTGGTATCGTGGTGGATTTGGTAGGACCACGCTCATCGTGCATGGCACACTCCTAGTGATTAAGTAGCTCTTAGAGATGTGCAAATTCCATAACAACCTTGGCAGCTTGAGCTTGTATCATAACAATGAGAATTGAATTACATTTTATACCCTATTTCAAGGATCCAATCGACGACAATTACAAGATCTCTGATAAAATAAGCTATTTTCAAGTCTCTCTTCTTCGTATAAATTTTTATATTTACAAATATGTTTCCTTATTTAATACAAAAACCACGAAATCAAGTTACACAAAAATAAATTTAAAATTATATTTTAATAATATTAAAGGTTACTTACAAATTAGACAAAGTAAAATTATATTTATAAAGACATGTCCAAACTCTCAAGACTTGAGTCATTAATTTAAATTTCTCTCAATAAATATATCAAAAAAAAAAATTAATAAATGAATAGTACTAAATACCACAACCCTCATATAAAAAAATATTTATTGAGAGATTAACCAAAATAATTCCCAAGAACAAATATGTTAATCACATATGAAAAGAAGGCAAACATAAAATAAGTTTATTTCAAGTAAGATATTCTAGACTACAAACTAAAATTTAGATGCAACAAAACTATTCCTTTAAATTTTATTTCCAAAAACTAGAGACCAAAACCTTCTAAAAGGGAAAATTCATATTTTAAAAAACAAATAATAATATTTTTGTAAATTTATTTTAGATCAAAATAAAATACCATGAATAGATTTTTAACTCTAATTGGGGCAAAAGAAGAGCCAAATCCCAATCAAGGGGTTTTAGAGCTTTCTAAGTTCTAAATAATATGCAAACATACGACATTAATCACTCACCGTGGGTAAAATGACACCTCTAGTCTTGTAAATACCCAATTCTAAAGGGCAAAAGGTGAAGCATGTTAGATACCTACTGACATACCCCGTGTGGATATTCATGTCTTCTCTAAAATACGATTAAAACATTCCATGAGAATCCTATGCCAAAAACCATTTTGTCAAACAAGTTTCGTAAGCATCAACTCAACTAAACTTGTAAACCCATCCTAGTTACTAGGACTACACCCTTATTCATGTAACATGCCCCCACACAGAGCATAGTGGAAGCCACTTCGTGGAAAGTAGAAGTGCTCCTTTAGATAAATACTTTTAGGACAGAGAATTAAGAAAAGACCCTCCATCTTAATGCCACCTACTTGCTAGCTAAGAATTTGTGGAAGAAATATAAGTGTTAACTTTACTTCTCTCCCTAAATCATATGTGTGGGAATGCCATATTTCTTGACCTTGTTAAACTCTCTTCGAGGATAAATGCCTCTTTTGTATAGAAACCTCAATCCAAACCAAAAAAAAAAATCGAAAGAGGAAAAACATATGTATGTTGGTTTCATAAATTGTTTATTCATAAGGATTAAGACATAATACAATCACATGATTAAATTTTAATTACTGATTAAATGTTAATTATTTATGTGATAACCCCTGTGAAAATTACACAAACATACAACAATTTTGTTAAAGAAAAGAAAAAATAGTGTAATTTAATTGTCTACGAAGGATAATTTTGTTGAAAAGCTTACTAGAAAACTAGTTGACAACAATTATTAATCCCTTGAGCCACTCGACATGACTTTTAAAGTTTTATAGTTGTAATAGTTTGAAAGGTGAATAAAAAAATATTAATAAAAGACTTAAATGCATACTTTCTTGTGTACTTTGGACTCGTGTGAGTGTCATTATTATCCTGCCGAAGGCATGGATATTGTTTTCACCTCTCTCATTAATCTATTTCTCTTTCCTCAATCAAATGTTGCCATGTGGATTATTTTGAAATTGGGCTAAAGTTTAATTTTCCAATATTGTACTTGAGTTCCATTTCATTGGTTGACCCTTTATTTGGCACTATTTGTGAGAAAGAATTTGTCCTCCATTGCATTTAAGACTGTCACTATTTATGACAGGTTTGATTGGTGTTGTTGGGCTCAAGAATGGATTCCCTACAGATCTTTGAATTTTTCCACATCATTATGTACTTTCATGGATTTATTTGCATTTTGAAATTCGTAATTTTTTTCATGTTGAAACTACAAGGTTTGAGCAGCAGAAATCATTTTAATTTTCATAGCATTGGCTTTGACATATCCCTAGTTTGAATCCTCTTACACCTGAGATTTCGCTTACACGAGGAAAACGGCCCTGGACACGCCTTTTTCTGCCATTCAAAGAAACCAAACATCCAAATTAGCCTGCACGACAAAGTAAGCAAGTATTGCTACAAAAATTCATTCTTTTCACGTTTCTGTGTTATATTATAATTATTATGGCGGTGGTTTGCATGTATTGGGTGATGAGTGACTCCGATCGGAAGGAGGCATGGCCGTGAATGGTCCCTGTGGATTCCAGCGTGGTGAAGGTGTTTAGGGCGCAGACAATGGAGGCATATGGTCCTCACCTCACTCTGTTGGAGGTGATGGGAAAAGTTAAAGGGGAAACAAAAAACGATGGCTACAACTGTGTGATTAAGGAGGCCTCTGAGATACTTGTGAATGCCTCTGGCTGGCAGGGGTCTCCTACTCCGCATGGAGAGCAAAGACACTGCTGATTCAGTTCTTGATGAACCCTATATTTTACAAGAAAACAGAGAAAGCTGGCATGATTCACAAACCTGGGCTGAACTTGTTTGTAGCAGACTCAAGTTCCTCAAGTGAAAAGCACTTCCAAGATGGATTTGAAGTTAAATCTATCAAATGTTTCTCCAAAATCCAAATCTGATTGCAGAAAGATTGATTATCTTTGCTCTGACCGAATGAGTCAGTTCTCGAATGGAAACCGACAGAATTATTATTACTCCGAGCATGCCTAGACCCACTTCGTGGAGGAAAAGTGGACAGTCAACGGATCGATTCCTGTTTCCACATCTGCAAGAAGTTTCGCCATTGAGAGCTCTTGCGGCCTTGCCCTTTTTCATTCCCCCAATTAGAATGTAAGCGTGAGGGAGAAGTGATAATCGGTGTCCCTGAAAATGAATCACTAATATTACTAGTGGGAGAAGAACTACCATCTGAATCCAAACATGTTATTGTTGATCCTCCCAGAACTCCTCTGGGTGAGCTTCTCCCTGTTTCTATTTGTTTATACCAAGTTTTGCAGCCTCCTCCATGTTCTTCACACCATATTTTTATGATTTACTTCCATGCTTGCGGAACGTCCATACATAGAATGAGGTAGAGGAGTCAAGGAAACTTCAGCTTTCAATGATATAATTCCATGCACAGAGAACATTTATTAACATAGATAAGCTAGTCTTATTCTATATTATCTACTAAAAATAACATTCACCTTTGGTTTTGTTGTTTTTTGGGTTATTTGCATATATGAAGTGCAGATCATATGATCTTGTTTAATCGATTTGAAATATCTATCAATTTTATTTGTACTCTTTCTTCAGATGTAAGACATAATGGTACTGATACAGTTTCCTGGATACATTTTCCTGACCACACATCTTACTATATTTATCAGTATTGAGGCAATTCTAATGGATGTTACAACTTATATCTAAAATCTATTGATTATTATTTTACTCTTTCTTTGGATGATAGCCAGATCATGCAATACAATGGGACTCAACACAATTCCTTAGTTATGTTTTGTTGTTTACAGGGAGTCCTACATCTTACTGGATTATAACATCCACGGAAATTTGCTTTTTTGTGACTGTTATAAACAAGATTTTATTCTTGTTATGGGAGATTACAACAGAAGCAATAACATGCTTCTTTCTTAGTTTTCAGGATTAATTACTTCATTTTCCAATCGTCATATGTTTTGTTTTTAAGAATAGACATTTGCAAAGCTAGATGAGTTTTTCCATTCGCAATGAAAACTCTGCTTGCATACCATTATGGAGTGTTTAAATTGATAAATAGTCCTTTATTTTAGTTCTATCCTCCTAGAATTAAAAAAACAATGTCAATTATAAAAAATTTAAAATCTAATTAATCAAATGAAAGTTATCAAATCAGCAGCAAATTTATACACAAGCACTACTAAATCATGCTCAACTCCTCCAAACGCATTGACAGACAATAAAATCGAATGCAGACTAACTACGAAATCAACAGGATTATAGTTGCATTTCTAATGAACTTCCAACGCAGCTGGTTGCAATGGACACTATAATTGCACAATTTAGAGGGTCCTTATAAATAGAGAAAGTTTTTCATACGACTCTTTCAGTATGTGTAAGGATACGAGCAATTTAATTATTGAAGGATAATTATTTTAAAAGCGTTTTCAAAACTTAGTATCTAATTTCCTTTGAAAAAATTACATGATTCTAAACAGTCCCCTTATTATATCCACAACAATCTTTAAAAAAACAATAATGTATAATTTCAACCATTCCCGCAAGGAGTTGTAATCCTCGGCTTTAATAGATTGCTTCTTCAGAAAAATTCAAACATTAATTTTCTCCATTTACGGATCTTTGCAAGTAGGTAACTTCAATTAATTACACCAATATGTCCCGCATGCCCTTCACTCATGCACTTTCAAACAACATGTTCTAAACATGTTTCAAGAATCGATTAAACAAGACAATGACCTTTGGTTGTGGCGTCCCAATCGGGAAATAAAAATTATGTGATAGAAAAAGGGACTGCCATGTGGACGGGTCAGATTGGTCGAAAGAAAGCACATTATATCAGAGAATTCAATCCCATTGGGGAACATGATGAAAAAGCTTATCTAGGGGCAGCTATCAAGGGTAAAGCAAGGATTCTAGTGGCACAGTTAAGAACTGGGTCGCATCATCTTCGATGTGAAACTGGTAGATGGACTATCCCAAAGGAAGATTGGGAAAGGAGAATTTGTCTCTTCTGCAGCAAAGGGGTCGTCGAGACAGAATGGCATTTTGTCATGGAGTGTTCAACATATGATGATATCCGTATTCGATGAAAACAGTTACGAGGGTGGACATATTAGAGGAACTCTTGAAGGAACAAAGCTTCAAGCGATGAGCGGGCTTCATCCTCAAGATTCAAAATTTGAAGAGCGGATATTGAAAGGAGTCGAAATCGATTAAAATAATTGTTTTTGTGGTCCCATAGACTCTTGGTCTCATGGACGTCAATAAAATCTTTCATTTCAATCCCACACAACAAATACACAAAGAAAACAACTTCCTCTTACCTTGTCCATTTGTACCTTCATAATAAAGTCCTCCTTCACACCAAAAATTTCATTTTCGGCAAGATTTGCCATATCATGGCCTTGTTGGTATTGACAACACAATTTTAATAAGTTTTCCTTATGCAAAAAAATATGTTGTTCAGAAAATAGCTACATAAAAAAGTTGAATTATTTATTTTCTTAATATGCTCGCGAGTCACGACAGTAGAGAAAGGCGAATCAAACATATGCGATGTCCTTTCCCTACCATGCTTACCTTTAACTTATCCACTTCATGTCCTTCAAACATATCTATTTGGCACATTTACATATTTTGACCATTAATCGAAACTAATAGGTTTTATTTTAAAACTAAACACTCCTCGAAACAATTTCTTGAGCAATGTAAACGCACATTGATAGGTTCTACATATGTTAACAACTAGCAATCGCACGTGAGGTGTGCGATGTGAATGCCGAAATGGAAATGGGGAGTTGAAAATTAAATTGTAATGAAAAACCTAAGAATGGCTACAGCGGGAGAGGAAAGAAGCAAGAGAAAGCAATATAGAAACTAATGCTGAAAAAAACCAATTGAAGTGTGATAATGTATAGATCAACGAAGAGAGGGCAGAAGATAATATTATTTATTATAACAAACCAAAGATGTACATTGGAGCATGTTGTAGAAGAAGAAGCGGAAAGGAAGGGTCACATAAGGTAAACTAGGAAATGGCAAGATTGTAATGCACTGAGGATGCTATAATTAATATTAGAAATTAAAAACAATTTGATTTGAATCTTGTGCCCAACAAATAGGTACACAAACATTTTATTAATATCAAATAAAATAAAATACAAAAGGGTGTCTAAATGCCGTTAACCCTTTAAATACAATGATAAAATAGAAAAGGGTGCCTAAATGTTATTGTTAACCCTTTGCATACAATATGAACACCTCTCCACCACCAGCTTCAAGCGATCTGTCTACTTCCCTGGTTCTACTTTGAGGTTCTTTTTCTTCACTTTTATTTTGAGCAATAGCCTCTATGTGACAATTGTCATCTTCATGTTCTTCGCTTTGATTGTATCAACTTTGATACAATACTCTATTATCGATAACAAAAAAGGTGCATTGGATTTTGAGATATTTAGAACACATATTTTACTCCAGTTCTGCCAAAAGTATTCACAAATTACATTTAAACCAAGACAATAATTAAAACCTCGCACAAAATGAATAAGCTAAGTTGTGCACTCATATACCTGTATGATAAAATCCATGTTTTCTGTCATCCCCAACACATAAATATCCAGGTGATCATATGTACCTACCATCCAAGCAAATTTTTGTTTCTTTGCTAATAGTCCTTGTAGAAAAATATTGAGTCTATAAATTAAAATGGCATTGAGAAATAATAGAAGCACACTGCTAAAAAGATATCCCTAGTGATTAGAGAGTATCCAGACCAGACAAGCGTGCTTAGGGTGTTAAATAAGGATGTTAAAAATGGCATAAAATCAACACTTTTGGTTCTAATAACAAGTACCTAAAATAAGAAACGAAATCACCAACCTTCTTGAAAGAATCATTGTACACATTTTATAGCAATCTATACTAAGAAGAGAATAAGAATAAATACCTACCAAAAAAATCATTGGGGAGGCATACATAAAAATGGAGAGGATCACGCATGAAAATCCAACCAATAACTGTTTGGATCTGTACGTGTGCAACAAGAAAATATTAACTGTAAGTAACGTGACAAAAGCCAATATCATTGTTATTATCAACCCCAATGTTATCACCTGCAAGAATAGATTAAAATCTTTGTATCAACAATATTACAATTACATTTATAGATCCAAGTATAGAATCTAAGAAACCATTAAATGTGTTAAAATCCCTATCTCATAAGTGGCATATAATAACATACCTTTTTTTTCTTAAGAGGCAAAAATCGGAAAGGATCGAACATAAAACGTCTCCAAAATGAAACCCGCGCCATTTATTTTGAGCAAAAAAGTGTTGTGTGGTTTAGCAAATGGGGCTCCATAAAGTAGCCAAACAACACATGTGAATAAGGTGCACACATATGGAAGACCAAAGAAGTTTTTTGTACACTTAAGCTTGTATATCCCCCAAAAGGTTGGCATTCAATTCTCACAACATGTGTTTACAAGTAATGAATATATATTGAGCATCTACAACGGAACAAGAAGAGTTATTGGTATTGACTCAAAGAAATATGATGAACACAGTAGAAACATAGGTCACAGGAAAAGTGCCAGTGAAGTTTGACTCAAAGAGAGAGAAGACACCTACCTTTCAAGAGCACCCATGATAGAATACTTAGCAGGAAGAAAGAATTCTCCAGCAGCCTCAAATGCTTTAGATTTTAAGCAGCAACACCACATCAACATTGGTGTGTCAATTCAAAGGGAAATACCACCACTACAAATTATTCAAACAAGACATGCACCAAATCCAACCGAAAGCTAACCCCTCACTATACATGTAACAAGATTGTGAAGGATAGAGAGAAGCTATTGCAAGCAAGCAAGCCAGCCTCAGGACAACAGGGATCACATTGCCAAGATGCAAATAAAAAACTTGAAGCTGAACCAAAGATTACCTTTTGACACGTTGAAACTTCCTCATTCAGGTATCAAAGATAAAAACCACACATCTATCAGATACAATGCATTGTCAATCCTGTGAAAACCATCTCATTTGTTTAGCCATTCTGTGCATCTCAATTCTTATTTATTTTAAAGAGAAGAAAACACCAACATTCCACAAGCATAAAAAGGTTAAGTGTGTTACCCAATAACTAATTGATTGCAAAAGCACCAATCAACTCATCTGTAGTCTACATCAAAACAATAATTATAATGACTTTTTGCGTTTATCAACTGTCACTTGAAAATTTATAACCGACAAACATCTCATTAAAATAATGAGGTTGAATTAAACATATAACAAGAAACCATCAACCTTTCATAAGAAAGACCATCTTTAATAACAAGGCATGCCTATGTTGAGCCTTTGCATAATGTGACGGGTAACTTGAAAAGACAATACATAATAACATTGCTCTTATACTTGAAGCTATTTTGATGATACAAGCTCACATAACAAAGAGTATAGTCACCTCCAAGCATAACTTGACCACAAGCTTTTGTAGGCCAGGATGAGAAAAGTCTGTATTGAACTAAACAATCTGGAGAGCTTGAATAACTTCAACAAAACAGACCAAAAAGCAACCAAATTATTCTTTGAAAATAAATGGGTATATTTTGGTATATTTTGCATGGCTGGAATCAATCATATCTAACTGTAAGAGTAGCTTTCAAAGCAGCTTTCGAAATATATTTCGAGTGTACAATGGACATTAAATTCAAACATGGCACTGCCTTTCATCTACAAACAGATTAAAAAAATGAAAATGTGAAGCAGACATGTGTTCATATGCTCAAAGGATACAATCAAAAACACCCAAAACTGGAATGAGAGCCTGTCATTTCTGCAACATTCATATAGCTAAAAAGGAGGATGAACAAATCTACTTTCAAACATTTTTGGAATTCCTGTCCCGGACACCATTTGATGTGTATCTAGGAAAGATGATAGAGATGGAGCAGGAAAGGAGGAGAATGATCAATGAACAAGTCCAAGCCATCATGTTCATGGAAATAGCTCAGCGAGTTAATAAGCAGGTACAAGAGCACTTGCTTCAAGCTAAAGCCAATGAAAAATGACAAAGTAATTGTCTCCAAATAGCTCAAAGAAAACATGCTACGGGCATATTTGAGTAAGGACCATCTCAAGGGGACGGGAAAGAAGCTCTAGCCAAATAGATATAGTCCAATCAGAACTATCCAACAAATATAGGGAAAACTCAAGCTGGAAATTCCCAGTTATATGAGCATGTACTCCATAATTAATATAGATTTTCTAAAGCAGTTAGAACCATCAATGTTGGAACAAGAAGTTGATATAGCACCCTTGCTTCCAGAAAAAGAAGAGTTGGCTCAAGATTTCAAAGCAGAGATGATAAAATCCACCCAACTGTTCTTCCAAAAACATCTTTGATTGATCATAACAAAATAAAAACAGAATTTGCAGCTCCATTCAGATGTTGTAGTTGCAACAACCCTTGTAGACATGCATGCAAAATGTGGAAGAATAGACGAGACAAATGAACTGTTTGAGAGAATGTCTCGAAGAAACGTGTTTGCGAGGACAACATTAATTTCAGGCTATGCACAAAATGGATTTGTTGAAAAGGATTTAGAAACTTTCAAGCAAATACAATTGGCAGACTTATAGAAAAATTCCACCACCTTTGCCAACATCACGACAGCCTATGCCAAAATGGTGATTTTGGAATAGGGTATGAGAAGACCATAAATAAGACAATTACTGTTCGACACCTGACTGATAATGTTGTGCATGGTAGTAGTGTTGATACATGCCATAGCGAGAACTCTCTTGCTAGCGATATAGTGTCTGAGAAGACCATAAATAAGAGATTTGCTACAAATTTTTCCAATTTGAAGTGTGAAAAGGTTAATTTTGAAGAAAGCAACGAGGACAGGTGTCTTTCTGGCAGCAGTATTGATGAAGGTTGCGCTGCAGAAAAAGAAACTACTGCAGTATGGAAGAACTCAATTAAGGAACATGCAACTTCAGGAAATTCAGGTGGATACCCAGACTGTGAACAGCATAAGCTGTCAGATTTGAAAATGCTTGCGGATTTCAATGGTATGATAAGTGTTGAATACATAAAATGTAAATAAACTAAAAACATGCAAATCATGTTTCAGATGGACATCTAACTTGATAAGACTCTAAATGGACAAATAGAGTGACATTTACGGAATAATGTTTGTGGAGAATATTGTTTTCTGAGAAGAATAAAAAGAGCACCAAAACGATTTTTGTAGTATTTTTTTATCACAAACATATACTTTCTGGAAATTTATTGACAGATTTTAAGTATTCAATTGTAGGTAGATCTGCAGCATCCGATGCGGCTTATATGGAAAATCAAGACCCTGTGCAACAAATTGTCTGTGGTTATGCTGCTCAAAAGACCCTTGGAGAAAATTTTACCCACAGAAATATTCAAGTAGTGAACAGAAAATATTATGAAGATGCTAGCAGTCAACCACCAGAGAGTGACTTTTGGATGGCTTCTTCTGAATTAAAGGTCGTATTTAGCTATGCAAAGGAAATTCTCTCAAGTAGCTCTGGATTCTTCAGAAGTTCTTGTGGAAAGAAGACACAACTTGTGGTTCAGGATTTGCCTGAATATGTTCCAAAGTTTCTCCTTTATGAGAGTCCTTTAGATATGTTTAAGTCATACAGTATCTACAACAATCTTATTACTGCAGACAGAATACCTGACAAATCAATTATCTGCAGTCATGTCATTAATCCCTTCTGGCCACTTTGTAAGTTTGAGCATCGTGGTAAGTGCAATAATGAGGATTGTCCATGACAGCATGCTAGAGATTACAGTCTAAATCCTACACAATTTGTGGAGCAATTGAAGAAGCACAGTAATACTGAAGTGGATGGTTTAGCTGGGGATTATAAACAGTTAAATAATCATGGTAATCAAGACCCACAGATAATTTTCGAGATAGCAACAAAAGAGGCAATCACCAGGGGCTTCGAAATTCATTTTGCAGCTACCACCAAGCAGTCTGCAGATTCACAAGGCTTATCATGTCGCATCATCAGCTAGTTATGGACTGATAGTGCCAGTATATCGAATTGGATCACATCTTATAAAAGCAAATGTCCCAATGGTGGGTGCCTTGATAACACGGAACACTTGGCGTTATTGGAAATTGGGCTTTTACCAATCATTCCCTATTCCATTTGCGTTTCAGAGACTTCTACTTCCAGACATGCCATATTTGCGCAGTGCAGCAGTTAGGGAGTGGATGCTTGGCAATAACTGCCGATTGCCTACTTGTTTGTATAGTTCTAGTGCGATTCCAGATGATACGAAGGTTTGTTTGTATAGTTCTCACATGTACGTTTGAAAATTTTCACACTTACAAACTTTTTGACTGTCTATTTTCTATTTCTAACATCTGGGTGTCTTAAACACATGTCAAACCATGCAGGTCACTGGGGAAGAAGAACTAATACAAGTAAAATTTACGTTTTCAGATTTAGATGATATCTTGAAAGTAAATGGTTATGTTAAAATGCGCATTTCCCTTACTTCCCAAATTCTGTTGAAAGTTACATGGAAAAACTTCAATCCAATTGGTCGAAGAACATTTTAGACAGAAGAGTATGCATTATTTTATTTTATAGGTAAATAAAAAAATTGTTTGCAGATCTATTGTAGAAGACCAGCTTGAAAGTTAAAACTGACTGCTTTAACCATGTCCTAATGGTATCTGCAAGCGGCAATAAAAGAAAAGATACTTTTGAAAACTTTAAGTGCTTTGATAAAATAAGATTGCCTATAAACCACAGACTTTCTAGGATAATACAGACTCTGAGTGTTAGACATTTGCTTCATAGTTTGGTAATGAAACCATTGATTAAGCTGTGGAAAACGCGCCACTTCAGACACTGAGCCTTGGTAATTTCTTCACCATCGCCTACAGAAATTAACAACTGACCAAAATCAAACTTAATTGCTATAACTGAAGCTCAGAGTGTAGCACAGACCACTTGGATGAAAAAACAAGAATACAGCCCAAAGTGATTTGCAGCAGCAATTTCTTGAGGAGGGTTCAGCTATTGGAAGTTCTGAGCACACCTGCATGCATACTCTTGAACTCATGGCAGCTGATGAGTTCTTGAATCCATGACCATTGTCAATAAGGACTGCTCAATGTCGTCGACCCTCCTCATCAACTTCCCAAAAAAAATAAAAAAACATTTGTCTGTCCATGGCAGCCAACTCTTTCTATCCTCTCCTGAGTCTGCTCTGTACATTGAGAAATTTTCTCCTTTCAAAGCCAGAGATTTCAACGCTAGGGTTTAATTTTATGGGCGTTCTGCCATGAGCTGGTTGTGCCAGCAACTGGCTTCAGATTATCTACTTAGCTCTATAAGCCCAAAGACACTGTGTCATTGCGAAAGCTTTTAATAAACAATATCAACTTCATTTTCAAAAACATAAAAGAAGCCCTAGAAACAAACCCCATTCCGAGGCAGCCATTGCCCTGAAGCAGGTTGCATCAGAAATGTGCCAGGTCCCTCAACAGTTGCAGCCCATAAACAGCGCATCCTAGTGAGCACATGTTGCTCCTGCCATTCGTGCCCTGGTCCTCGTGGATTTGACCCCCTTATGATGGGCCCTTAACTGTTTGACAGAATACCAATAAAGAACACAATTATTGTTTTCACTTCTTGGAAATTACTGTTTTTATTGATTGCAACCATATTCCATTCCACCACTTTACAGATTGTTTAATTTGTCTGGGAAAATGGCATTTCTGTCCCCCTCGAAGGGCATCGCAGAATGAAATACCATATACAAGCCATTGATAATTATAATGCTACCTTCTGTCGTCTCTTGTACCTAATTCTACATAACCCCTTTCAATTTCTATGGACAGTAATTTATTTGCCAAAATTTGTTACCAAGTCAGACTTTTACACCCATTCATAGGCATTTCATTCTTCTTTCAATTGTAAACAACATTGAGGGTATCTATTCAGCGAAACAGATTTGTCATTTGGGTGAAATAGGCTTAAACTGGGATATAAAGTCATTACCTGTTTTGAACTCAACAATTAACCAGGACCTCATTGGTAAACAAATGTTAAGGTGAGGAAGAAATAATTCTCTAAATGCTTCATCTTATTTTCCAATATATATTACAAATTCAGCGGCATCAAACACCATTTTTAAACATTGACTCTTCTTTTGAATATAAATTCCATGCTGAAATACATTATACTTCTGCCATCGCCATTTCAAATAATCTCTATCAGCCCTTCAATTTTCCTAACACCCAAATCCTTGGTCAATAAAAGGGCAATTATGTCACTGCTAAATTGGGTAGGCTTCATCCCTTGAATGTAGCGCCCCATTTTGATACGGGAGGCCAAAATCATTTTTGCCATTTGTTTTTCACTGATGGGTCACCAATTGTTTGACAAAATAGCAACAAGGAACATATTTTAGGCTTGGCCTTAACAGAATTTGTAAATATTGCTCGCTTTTTATGATTTCAGTTGCTCTGTCTATATTCAGGATATTCTCACGAGGAATGGTTCCTTTCATAGTTTATTAATTTTTTGATTAATAATTGGGTAAAGGTATCAACCTAGGTAGCTAAATTTGTTCTACAGTTAACTACACATGAAACTTAATGTCTTTTCCTTATCAGGCTTCGTAAAAAACTTGCAAATACTCCAATTACACATCTTCAATTCTATTGGTTTTATTCCTAAATTCAGTAGATTTCCCAATACAGTCACGTCTATTGTATTTGAATAGTATTTGATTTGTAGTTTCAGCAACGACCACTGAGATACAGTCATGATAGGCACCAAGCTTAGGAGCAGTAGAAACCCAATTACATTGACACACCTATCTATATGGCAAATACCGGTATTCGAATGGTATTTCCCATAGTTTAGTTTAATTTTCCCATTAGTCTCAGCTTACCCTTCTGCTTTTTGGTTATGCCTAACACCCAGATTTCAATGGACTTTTCGTACTGAAAAGTAAGATGCTGAACTAGGCTTTTGTATGACAAAAAAGATGATGACCTTTTCTACGGACCAAGGAAATGCAAGTTGGTTTTTGTTCTGTTTCTTCCCAAGTGATAGGTTTGGATTGAGTTTGTGTTTTTGTAGTTTTTTTGCCATAGTCTGGGTTGCATTGAGTCCATCACATCTATCCACAAGGTCTGCCATTGAACTGAGAATATAGAACTGCTAAAAAATAAAAACAAAGAAGATGACAGTGGGAAGATTGAAATTTTTTGGAGACCCTAAAATCACATGGATTGGGTTAGCTTGTAAGCTTTATAGTATTAAACATTGTCCTGGTTATGGATGAGGATGTCAGCCACTGATAAAAACATATGGTGAATCAGTGCTCTTTAAATTCCAATGATTGAGTGAGTCATTTGATCATGAGGTGATGGAGAAAATGTTACTCTAAAATGTGTGGTCGATGTTTAGCTGCTGGCTCATTTTTCAAACACAGTCTGGTTTAGAGTTTTTTTAGAACTTGTCTTCCGCACAAATGTAAGTTTATCAGTACATAATCCTAAATATTTTTTCATTGCATTCTGCAACTACCGTACTTGCAACTATTCAATTATGTATATCAGATTGATTTTCATGTGCTTTCCAACCTCCCAAAAAAAAAACACAAGTTATAAAAAAATCATCAGAATCATTGAAGTGTTATCCTTCAATTTTTATTGAGATAGCCTCAGCTTTGTAGTAACAGATAGGGAAAAAATTCAGTATCTACCACAAAGTAATTGGTGGTTTTCTACGATGATGGTTCCTAAAGAGGATAGGGCCGAGAAAGGGATCATTTCTATTAGTACCACACAAGTAAAAGAAAGTGGAATGCTTCAAGAAGAGAATATTGGAGACCCCTATTCAAATCCTCACAATGGAAAATGTTAGTACAGATATTTCCCACTCAAATGTGATTAGAGATATCGTTCCTTTAAGGAGTGACTTACCTTACTCACACCATGACAAGTCCAATCTTTTAGATGATAATGAATAGAGATGTCACATGGCATATAATACTGACAGAATGATATTACAGGTGGAAGAAACAATCAAACCAAAAGATCTTAATTTGCTAAACTTGTCCAATGAGAATATTGTACACAAAAAAGCTACATCTATAAATCCTAGGAAAGCATGGGAACTTGAGCAATCAAATGGCATCCATGCAATAACGAAATCCAGTTTCTCTCATTCCCTTCAGAAAAAGCACTCTCTGGCATAGATAGGCATTTCTGACCAGCATGCTGAACATGTTATCTCTGGGTTTGAATTTGTGGCTCAAACAGTAGGAGATAATACCCCACAAAATAATTCAAAGAATAATTTGGGTGATGTCGGTAATAGTTCATGTATGCAAAGTTTTGACTGGGAAACAGAAAACTCTTTGCATTATCTACAAAACAGGAGACTTGTCTATGAACCCATAAAGGTAACAGAGGGGTTTCGCATCAGAAATGCTCAATTATATCTCAACAAGAAGGCATGTGTTATTCCAAAAGATTATAAAGGGCATTTCCTAAGTTCTCATAGTATGGATGGGGATAAATTAGGTGATATCCTTTATTCTAAATAGAAGCAAACAGCCAAACGAAAATCTACAAAGCCAACCAAGAATTTGCTAATAACTTCTGCAATAACAAAGGAAACTAACCATGTGGAAGCACATCTATCTGAAAATGCACTCAACCTTGTAAAATTTAGCATCCATGGAAATCGGTCTGATTATGCTTGCAAAGGTTATCCCTTGGATTCACAAGGGGAACTTGTCAAGAGCATTCCCAATACCAAACGAAGATTCAATCAATTATACAGGATCCCAAATTATACAATTGGTACTGAGCCTTTTACTCTCACAAGGTACCATGAGCAGCAGTTTCAGCAGGATCCCAAATTATACATATTTTTTTGACTGTCTCTATTTCAGCAGCAATTTTTTTTTAAATCAACAGCAAAGAGGTTGAAATTTTTTTCCAAAAAAATTGTTGGTTTATTAATATAATGTTGGAAGGTAACCAAATGTTTTCTAGGAGGAATTATATATAAATGACAAATGCTGGCTATTTTTGAGTAGAGGTATTTGGATCAAATTGTGTTAGGGAGTGAAACAAGACAAGCGACAGAAATACATGATCAAACAAAGTTTTGGGGGTGGAAAAGAGAAGCGGTGATGCTAATAGAACACTTTTTGACTAATGAAATACTACCAAAAGTGCAGGCTAGTGAAGATCCTTCAACTATTTGGAAGCGATTAAAGGAGTTAAATAAAAAAGAAGAGCCTTCTTCCTTAAGAATGTATTGTTTTCAATCAAAATGGATAAAAATAAATCTTTACAAGACCATTTAGTAAAGTTCAAGGGTAGTAAAGAACAATTAAATGCTACTCATTGGAAAATGGAAGAAGACGTGGTGGTAATCACTCTCAAGAGGTTACCACCTTCGTTTTAGCATTTTTTTAGATGTGTCAGCGGGTGCCCAAGTAAACATGAATGCAAAATGTAGAGGCATATAGAACGCACATGAACTGTTCGGAAAAATTCCTAAAAGATATGTGGTCTCATCGACTGCAAAGATTTTGGGATATGCAAAAAATAGGGGTCTATTGAAAAGGCCTTGAGACTTTTCAGGAAAATGCAATCAGCATGTGTAAAGCCAAAGCCCACAACCGTTGTCAACATCCTCTCAGCCTCTGTCAAAATGGGAGACTTAGAACAAGGCATTTTCCTCCCCCTCAAGAACCAGCACCAGTATGGCAGCACTTAAATATGGTAGAAATGGAATGCTTTTTGTGGCTTCTTCAGGTTTTAGTGTCATACCAACCTGTCTTTTATAAACTAAACAAAAACAAAAACCAAAAAACAAAAAAAACAACAGGAAATTGCTTTCTGAGTACAGCCATAAAAGGTCTAAGCAAATATAAAGGCAAGTAAAAGTGAAGGATTAAAATCTTTAATAATTATTAACAACCCTGGTTCTTTTTAGAGAGTATATGTGTTGGCAGGTGCCTGGGTAAACATGTATGCCAAATGTGGAGGCATACCCAATGCATGTGAATTATTCGACAAAATGCCTAAAATATGTGTGGTCTCATGGACTGCCATGATTGTATGAAATGCAAAAAACTGGGTCTGTTGAAAAGGCCTTAGAACTTTTCAAGTTGTTAGCATATGTAAAGAGAAGAAAGAATTTAGAGAAGGCAAACTGCACTGTTCAAATGATTCAGGTAGGGTGTATTTATTATGAGATAGGTAGCTACATGTTGGTTGAACAATTACCAACGAACAACTACATAACTACATTACATGCTATATAGAATTTAAAAGGGCATGTCTGATGGCATAAGAATGACCGTAGTCATCCTATATTAATTTATTCAGTAAATACTGAACCCTGATTATGGTGATTCACCATGGTTTTCTAATAATTTATTATGTTACAAAGTTCAAACCTCGAGAAGAGGAATTTAGCATGAATGGCACTATTGTTATGTTGTTTCAAGAATCTAGTGTCATATAATATGTAAGTTACAAGAAAGATATGGGTGCAAGGAAACAAACAATACATGTAAAACACTTGAACATCATAATGCCAGTGTTGTTCTTGTGAATGCATTGAATGCGCAGCTTAACATTAGAATACCAAACAAAAACATGCAAAGTTGCTTTAGACATGGTTCAAGAAGTATTACTAGTAATTTTGCAGAAGACACACAAAGCATGTCCATTTCAAGCACTAGTACAGCTATACTAAAGTGCAGAATCCAGATGTTACCTCAAACTCTCGGAAGTGTGACAGGGAAAGAAACTGAACTAGAAGTGGACGAATCTTCTTCAACAAAAATAGGTATACCAGCCTAGCCTCTAGACTTTCGATTTCAATAGCATAAACATTCCCCATTTCAATATCCTTCTCACATACAGAATCTTCCCCGCTGCTTGGTACAGACAACATTTCCTTACGTATATCAGTCACACTATATTTTGTAAAACTCAACTTACATAGCATATCCATACAAAGAATCGTTGTATGGATCAGTCCCTCCCTGCTTCATCAGATGTTTTTTTCCCCTTTCTTTCCTTGTTCCTTGGTTTATGATGGGTTGAAGTTCAGCTCAAAGTTGATTTTAATAAACAAATTATTTGCAACAGAGAACCACCCAAGACTTTTATATCACTGTTGACAAGGGCCTTAAACAGAATTTGATATTCACATTGCTCAAATGACTCAATCAATATTACCTTGAGATTACGAAGACATGTTTTTTCAGAAAACGGTACGAGTTATAAGTGATTAGTAATTTGCTTCAGTGTTGTGCCTTGGCTTCAATGTTCGGAAGTTGGCTGACCAGAAGAGATAGTCGTACTCATTAACTTCACTGAAGCCTCTAAGAGGTGAGAAATGTTTGAGGTCATAAAAAATGGGACTCTATCTTGAGGAGAACTATGCCTCAAGTTGAGATTGGATTGTTTCCTAGCTTCCTGCATTTGTCCTTTGTGCTTTGAATGAGCCTTCATAGGGACTTTTCGAGTTGCATTTCCTTGCTTTCTACAAGAAGACTGCTCTAGAGAATCTTAAAGCTCAAGCAAGGATATAAATTCACTTTTAGCTACTTCTTGGTTTGTATCGGTTGCATTTCTCATATCTGAGACTAAAATATCCACTAAAACCTTCAAAACTCCCAACATTACACAAGCATGTTCAACATTTTTTTCTCCTTCTGTAGTTTCCAAGCTGAAACTCTGTGTCTTATCAAAACATACCCTACACCAAAACAAAATCATTGAAACTTCAAAACAACAACTTTTATTTACCCTGTTAAATATTGTGTGTGTTAAGGGTGATTCTAATACATTTGGAGAGTTTAAAAAATAATGTATTTTGATTCCTATTCATATTATGATGGCTAGAAAATAAAAAACTGCAGATCCATGTAAACAGAAAACATAGCAAATAGATGATGGTTTTTCTGTGGTAGTAGACATGATGAAACAGAGGAGGGGATCATAATCTGTTTCTTCCAAAACCCACAATAGCTAGTTTATAAACTATAAGAAAACATTGCACGACTTAGCTGTTTTGTGAGAATTTACTTCAAATGGTTCCTTTGCAAATAACAATTCTTGAAAGAAGAAGACGATGCTCTAAAATGAAAATATGTATGACAGACACAATAAATAAGTAAGAAAGTGACTCTTTTTGGCAAGGGAGATTCCTGTTAATTATTCATATGTTTAGAGAATTAGTATAAAATAGATTCAAGCAATAAAATCCATTACCAATTATTTGAGTTGTGCATGGCTTTTGATGGAGCGAAGGAAGCCAAGACAAAAATCTGTTGTTGTCATGTATGCAGGTTGTGGATGGAGCCACCTCATTCCTTTTCTCAATTTTACCAAAATCCTTTCTCTGGATCACATTTCCACAATTTCTTCATCTCTGACGAACATTTTATCCCGGGCAAAAATGAATATGAATGCATTTAGTGGGTTTCCTCTTCCCGCATTGACACCATGAAAGTTGCAGAGGTGACAGATAGAAAAAATAGCTTTCCATCTCAAGTTATTACGTGATCGTTGTTTTCGTATCTGAGGTTATGTAGAGGGCATCATCTGGATAAAATCTCTTGAAGTGGAAAGCTACCATCTGAACCTGGCCTCAAAGATGGGAATCCGCGCATACATTTTCTTCTACCACTTCAACTCTTTCCTCTGCCTCATGCTTCTCAAAGAGAAACTACGCCAGGGCGTGAGAGGGAAAAAGATATTAGGGCTTTCCTCTATTCATTCCACTGACGTTCCCGCACCTCTTCTTGCCCATCAATTTCTTTTTGAACAAATCTTGCATGTCTCCGCTTTGAATGGAGCCCAAGGAATTATTATAAACTTTTGGAAACACCTGGAGAGCACACAAATAGATGTTATGCGTTCTGAGGAGGCATTTCCACAGATAATTCCCATTTTCCCGCTCTTGCCCTCCCAGCAGATATACCTCGAATCCAACCTAAAACCGGCGACAGAGGGACCTTGTAATTTCTTACCCACCGAGATAAAAGATCAGCTGTGCTCATTTCATGGGTGCCGTCGTCCTCTCCACTGAGCAAATCTGAGAGCTTGCAGTGGGTCTCGAACCCTACGAACATCCTTTCTTCTGGGCGTTGAAACCAGGAGGCAAACCCCCTTTTCTTCCAAAATTCACAAAAGGATCTGACGTGCCTAAAACCCTATTTTATGTCAAAACAACATCCACGAGGGCATTACATCGCAACTTTTGTGAAGATTTGTACCGCAAAAATATTTTCTGTTGAACAGTACAAAGGTCAGATCTAAGATTCAACACTAATCTTTGCATCGGATCATTGCCCGCTTGATGAATGTTAGGTCATCCTCCTAGTTTTTGAAAGGCTCGAAGTTCTTGCTCGGTCCCTGAGCATGACCTCTAGCTAGATCTCAACAAGCCTTTTGTGCAATCTCGGTTCTCCGACAGGCCCTATGCAATCCCCTCGGCTCATTTGGTACAAACTCTCTATTCAGCGAATTCATGTCCTCAACCCCTGCTACGATCAACTAGAACCTCGATCCATTATCGATACACTGGAAATCCCGCCACTGTCAGGGTTTTCGCATGGAGGGTTGGATTGCGTCCGTAATCAACGTCGTCCTGTGCGATTGCATCTCGCCCGTCGCCTCTCTGACATGCGTCAGAGCCCCCTCGAGTTCGACCCAGCTGAAGGAACGCCTTTCGGCGTAATAAAAGCCATTAAAATGTTTGGAGTGTTAAAAAACATGCGATTCAAATTTACATAAACTACTTAGTGAAACCAAAGAGCGGGCTTGGCCAAAGACGCGTTAGGAGCAGAGAACGAAGTTTTAATATTTAGCCCTATTGGCACTAAAATCCACTTCATCTCGTTTGAGATTACAATTTGATTCTATAAAGATCACACATCGAGTCTCATTCAAATTCTTAAGAATGCAGCCCAAGAATTCATGACATGAAAATATTGGCATCCCGTCACCGCACCCAAAAATTACAAGGGAACAACACAACAAAAAAATCTCCTCTTACTGATCCTTCTTTAATTGTAACATATCTACGTCTTGTATATAAATGGTTGCCTCGATCACGACCAGGAAAGCACGCCCTGTTCTAAATCTCTCATCTTTGGAAAAGTCGTCTTTGGCTCTAGCTTTACACCGGATTGTATTTGCCTGAAATATTTTTGCATGCCCCCTGATCTTTGCAGTCCACGAGATCACATATCTTTCACACATTTTGTCAAACAATTCACATGCTTTTACACATTTTTCAATAAATCTTTGAGAGCAAAGCAAGAATTGGGTATGTAATAGGAAGGATGTTTGTTAATTTAGTGACGAGGTCGGCAATCAAGCTTGCACTTGAGAGGATACCGAGCGGCGTTCAAAATTGCACCTGTCACAGCCCTTCCGAGGGCTTCCAACCCGTCAGAGAAGGGCAGGTCAAAATTTGCTGTAAAAAAATTCAAAACCTATAAATCATTTGACAAATTGTAAGTGTAATATTTTATTCAAATTGTCAAAAGAAGGGCTGTGTGGAAAAATGGCCGTCAACCACTGTCATTTTAATTTGTAAATCCCGATAAAATATTTAGTTGCAAACACAAAATTTGGATGTTGGGCACTGGGAATATGGGATTAAATATACTACAAACATAAGTATATCATTTTTCCAAATTTCCATCCCATATATCAAATCATGTGACAAGTGATGATGCAGATATTTAAAGCACGAGTAAAGTCCATTAGAGTTTGTCATTGTAAACAACTATTTGCATAGCTTAGCGGCTTCTAGGTTCTAACCATAGTGATATTTGGCCATATTTCTCTTGGATTAATCAAAAGGATTAATAATTCAATTTCACTAAACAAAAAATTTCTAAAAATGTGATTTTTTTGTGAAAAAATGGAGATATTTATAGCTTAGTAGTCGCTAGCTAAATTGGTAATACATCAACATGACCATGGTAAATTTTAGAGCTTAGCGGTCGCTAGGTAACTTTGGCTAGACCATGGTGAATTTTAAGATACAAGCAAATTCCATTAGATTTTGTCATTGTAAACAACTCTTTGCATAGCTTAGTGGCCCTACAACCATAGTGATATTCATTTTTTTTTTAAATCTCTCAATTAAAAAATGTTCTTTATTTTTGTGACGTGGTTACTTAATCTACTCTTGTCATGCGAAGTGCGAAATATTTATACTACTTTTCATCATCGAAGGGTTGGTCCAATATTTACCCTTCACATTGAAATTCAGACCAGCCCTTCAAATTTGATCACTGACACCAGGGATTCCATGGTCCGCTCCTTGCGCCTGCAGAAATCCAGGTCTATTGCGTGGAAAATCTGAGTTGGACAACACGTGGAACGATATGGTAGAGGATCCCACTATAATCAGGGTATGGTTCAGGTGCTCCAGAGTCCATGCCCCTGATTATAGTGGGTAGTTCCCCTCTATTTCTGTCATATATTTAAATCTGGAATGTCCGAATCAAGCCGCAAATCATCATTTAAAACAAAATATCTCGAAATATCGCTGGAGAGCATAGAATCTCAATGTTCACAAAGTCATTGAAAGCGATTCCATTGTCTGCCAGTGTTAAAAAAACCCTCACTCGATACCCACCTTGCGTAAACCAACGGCTTTGAAATTAAAGAGCATAAGCATTTAATGTTTATGTAATGGTTTGTCAAGCATTTCGCGACTTGACTTATTGACCACAACGAGGAATACACATCTCAGGTATCAAAGTTGAAAATGATGAGCGTACAGGGCATCTTTTAATTTTATTTAAAGATCTTGAAAGTGAAAGAGCATTTTGTATATGACTGTCTTGTGTACCATAAGATTTGTAGAAGATATTTTATTGATTTTATAGCGATTCTTATGGATTTTTCAGGAGTTTCATTCTCAATGAGGATATATATTGTTAATATTTATTAATTCTTAAGATATTTCATCTTTGACAAAGAACATTAAAATTGAGGTCTTCACATATAATTATTTCTACAAATATTAATTGTTATTTCTAAACAACATGTCTCAAGAATTTCAAGAGATCACATATCCAAACAATATGACCTCCAAAATGTGTAAGACAACACACATTCTATTAATTTCAAGATATATGAGACCTTCAAATCATTATTTCTCATTAATCTTTTCTTAAGACTTTCTTTTATTTTTCTTTTTGTATCTTTTGGAGATGCATTTGACACTCCCTCTATAAATCGGATTCATGTAATGGCTTCTACGAGTCATATCGGTTATTCTTGCTCTCTAGTGGGCATTAATATCCAAACTAAATAAAAGGTGGAAAAAGTTAAGCTTTGGAATTGGTACCTAGGCATGAATGGTGATGGAATTTTTTTGTGAAAGTTTTGTTAACAAAAAGTCTGCAAATGGCAATCTACTAAAAGATTTCAAACTTATGATAGTATGGTTGATAAAGGACATATAACATCTTGGAATTTTTTTCTAGGACTCTCAAAATCTTACCTCATTCAAACAATTAAACCTATAATTGTGGGTCGGTTGGGTTGGTCCACAAAATTGTGGGTTGGTTGGGTTGGTTCACACACAAGTGGCCCTCCTAGTAACATAATATTTAATTTCTTCGGGATTAGTATGTTTGCTTTCTCAATCTTCTCCTCTGCTCCTTTGTGGCTTCATAATACCCAAAAAAAATCTCATTCAATAGCCTCTAAATACATATCCTACTACTATCGCAAATTGGATATGCCTCTTCATTGTGCATTTTAGAAATGTTTCTACAACTCTAAAAAACCTCTCATTCACATGCATCATAACATTGTCATTCTCGATTGTGTTCCCTTAGTTATCATGACTCTCCCTATTATCACGGTATGTGGAGTTATAATCGTGTGAGGATTTATAAGTACTTCATCAATGTTGTTAAACAAGAAAGTGACATTATCCAACATAAGTTGAGGATTTTGTTCCAATATAATGTACTCTCTATTTAAAATTATGTGTGTGCATGTTTGTTGAAATTAATGCCACATATATAACAATTATGAGCAATATTTGGTCTATAAGTCGGCACTACGGATCCGATGGGTTGAGAGGCTAGAGAGTGAAAAAATTGAAGTGATGGGTTATCGTTATCGTGACTACCCATATTAACATCAATGGTTTGAAATCATGCTTGTGAACCTCATCTTACCGATGGGATAATTTTTAGTAGTGTTGTCCTCCTGCATTGGTGATATGATGGAGTGTGTTTGGGGCGATGTCAAATATTGCCCATACCTAACCTACGATTGGTTCTTGGTGGTGGCGGTTGGTTGAGCTCATTAATCACTATATGTGATCAATCTATTCTCATCTCTCTCTAAAAGCCTATAAATGTAATGTTTGCCACATAATATGGGTTCTTCTCTGTTGAATTTGCAACTCCTCCTTATGAGCTTGCGGCCTCTGCAATTCGCATATGGAGATTTCTTTCCTTGGATTTGTGTTTGTAAATGGTTAAGTTTTGATATTAATGCAAGTGTGACTTCATTTCTTTGAATTCTCTGTGTTTAATGTGAACATCTCTATCCTCTTGTGTGCCTTCATTCTTTTCCATTTTATTTCTTTCCAAGTTGTGTGCATCTCTTAAATTTTCACTTGTGTGTTCACATATGTGTCTTTTAGAGCAGGATTGATCCATTTTCTAGTTTGGTGCATCACCTCCCTTTTATTTCAGCTCTCTCTCTCTCTCTCTCTCTCTCTCTCTCTCTCTCTCTCTCTCTCTCTCTCTCTCTCTCTCTCTCTCTCTCTCTCTCTCTCTCTCTCTCTCTCTCTCTCTCTCTCTCTCTCTCTCTCTCTCTCTCTCTCTCTCTCTCTCTCTCTCTCTCTCTCTCTCTCTCTCTCTCTCTCTCTCTCTCTCTCTCTCTCTCTCTCTCTCTCTTCTCTCTCTCTCTCTCTCTCTCTCTCTCTCTCTCTCTCACACACACACACACACACACACACACACACACACACACACACACTTTCTCTTTAGTATTTCTTAGTTTAGGACTATATATGTTAGAGTATAAACTAGTTAGATCAATTCTGACGAACTAAGGTGAGAGGAACCAACCCTCTCACTTGAGGTTTGATCTTGATTACCCTCCACACTTTCAAGATCATTCATGTTTTCACTAAAATGTTGATTTCCTGATTCAACGAGGTGCGAATTTTAACGATAAAAGTTCCTTTCAAAGACATTTGCAGTAGAAGCCCAAACTCCCTTCACACTCTATCATCAATTTAGAGACTTTATTCCAAGCCTTGGTAAAGGGTTTAAAACTACATGATCTCTATGAAAATACATTTCAAAACTTCAATAACTTGAAACAAACTTCTAACAAAGCAACTCATGATGTCATCAAACGATGGAAGACTTTATCTACTCAAACCAATAATAATCTTGATAGTCAAAATATTATTCAAATATTCCTTAAATTGTTTTTTTCTTAATATCAATATAAGGTCTAGTACTTCTCTCCCACCATGTTGGGAGTGACTCCTTAAAAGCTAAATAGTAGGACTACCTTACGTGAGATTCAAACAACCTTCTCGTGCCATCAAACACCCTTAAATCAATGTATAATTCTAGAAACCATCAATCCCTTTCTAAAAGTGAATCTATCACGCCTTCCTCTTCAAACAACGATAATCAAAGTGTTATTTCTCATAGTGACATCACACGGGCCTTTATTGCATGGTGAACTATTACAAGTTTCACATTCCTCACATCCTTCCTCCTACCAAGAAACTTCCAAATTCCTTCAATCTTGATCTCTTTTTTTGGTGGCATGCCACTATTGACCATTACCACAATGATTGTAGGGATCTTATTAAATTTTTCCCTTGATTTCTTTCTTGAACCTAATTTTTATATTGATGCTATTATCCAAGCACATTATGAGAAATATCAATCCTTTGTGAAATCCCAATAGAACCACCAATCTAGTACCAACCACAAAAAAGAACCTATGGACCACTTTGTAGGCATTATTGAAGGGGCTTATGATCATAACCTCAATTGGCAATATGCCAAAGCATGACTAAAGTTAATTACCAACATAAGCCCACACATAAGGACCATGTCTACAAACCCAAAAATCCTTCATCTACTAACCAAAAACTTATTGATACATTCTATGCACAATCCAAGAATGAGCCCACTCCCTTAGTTGATCCTCCTTCCAAATGAACTCTTCCCTTGAATTAATAAGATTCTAAGTCTATAGCCATAGAATTTCCCAAGGATGATATGATTAATGATGAAATATTATTCTGTGTTGATGTCCTCCCCTTCTTATTAGTGTCATCATTCATGATGCCCAAGTAAGAAGAGTCTAGTCTTAGTGGATAAAATATCGGGTATTAATGTTTCTTCTTTTTCTATCATTAAACAACTTGGATTTTCCACTAATGACATTAAACATACCGACTAAATTTTCTTGGATTTGAAAAATACCATAAAAACCCACTTGGTTGTATTTGGCTCCCTATTACAGTAGGACCCAAGACCATTTGCACCAAGCTCATGGTTCTTGACCAACCTCTTTCTTATAATATTTTATTACGCCACCCTTGAACATAACACATGTGTTCTCGGCTCATCTAGGCACCACTTTGCCTTAAATTCATTCATAACAACCAACATTATAAGCATGAAGTTGATTCTAAACCATGGGATATGTTGGTACCCTTCCCCAATAAGCCATACGCATTCTCACTACTCATATAATGTATATTTTTCCATCTCCCGAGTTCTTTAACTACATACTTGAGCTCAATGTCACTCTTGTTGACTCAGATGATGATGAGCCTAATGAACTACAAAACACAATTAACAAGAACCAACTACCATAATCCATTAAAAGATCAAATTCCTCTGGTTTTCTTACCCCGGGACCAATTTCCTCTCCTTACACTGAAACCGACATCTCTTACAACCTTAAAGAGGATTTATTCAAATGTAATTAATTTGAATTACCAAAGTATTCCATGATTATCTACCTATTTCTCCCCGATCTTTCAATAAGTCGGGAATCTTTTCGAAAGATTATTCTTTCAACACTATTACCCCTAATGACACTAACATACCTACATGTACCATTCTTCCCTCCTATGATGAGGATTACATCATGTCACAAGCATAATCTAGACACCTCGATGTACTTCATTATCAAAAGAGCTTGGCTAGAATGCATACCTTTAACCACACTACCAACATGATTGAAACTTATTTTGGGGCATCTCACGATGCCACTTCTTTCACCACACCATATTTTTGGGCACCTCACGGTGCCCACCCTCCCTTCAAATCAAAAATTCAACTCTAAGAAATCTTCAAAGAATAACACCACCTCTTTAACAACATTCTTTAAATTAACTACTTCATCAACCTACTATTTTACTCTAGTTCATCACGTTTTGGTTTATCCTTCATGCTTGGGTTTATACAACTATTACTTTCTACCTTACATATTTTGGTAATTTATCTATATCTTCAAGCCTCCTAACTCCCACAGCATTTTGTTCTCGTTAACACCTTTTATCGCACTTTATCATCCTTAAAGAATCTACACACTAGTTCTTTTTGCACTCTTCAACATTGTTATATTATGTTAGGATATCATCTCTCCTATGACCTTCTAGCTAGGTGAGTTATGTCTTATTTTACTAATCATCTTCTATTGTTTCTTTTTAATTTGTTTATTCAGGGGTGCCAAGCAACTAATGTGCCCACCGTAGGCGAGCCAAGAAACACCAGGTAGATAGGTATGGGGCATGTATATTTCATGTCGTACATTTCATTATCTCTTTACAACACTTTCATTATTGATTTCCTTTCAACATTTACTTTTGATTCTATGTGTTGCATAGTTATTTTTCCGAAGATCATCTTGTATTTAACTAATTGTGACACGTGATGATCTTCGGTTGGGGCATATGTATACACATCATTTTTACACTTGTTAAACATATATTTTATGTATGTGTTGATATTACATCTTCCATCATAGTGGGTATTTGAAGGGGCCTATCGAGATTGGGGTGCGATTGAATTTGATCACATGGGCTATACCATAACATTTGAGAGATGCCACTATTATGCCTAAGTTACCCTATTCTTACCTCGTATCTTCCCTTTGTTTACAAATTATTAAGCCACCATTATATAACCATTCATCAACAGAAGCTGCTTCCCAGATGGGATAGAAATGCAGACCAATGGCTGCAGAGGTAGGAATAATAGCACCGGAGATAATATTCTCTCTCTCTCTCTCTCTCTCTCTCTCTCTCTCTCTCTCTCTCTCTCTCTCTCTCTCTCTCTCTCTCTCTCTCTCTCTCTCTCTCTCTCTCTCTCTCTCTCTCTCTCTCTCTCTCTCTCTCTCTCTCTCTCTCTCTCTCTCTCTCTCTCTCTCTCTCTCTCTCTCTCTCTCTCTCTCTCTCTCTCTCTCTCTCTCTCTCTCTCTCTCTCTCTCTCTCTCTCTCTCTCTCTCTCTCTCTCTCTCTCTCTCTCTCTCTCTCTCTCTCTCTCTCTCTCTCTCTCTCTCTCTCTCTCTCTCTCTCTCTCTCTCTCTCTCTCTCTCTCTCTCTCTCTCTCTCTCTCTCTCTCTCTCTCTCTCTCTCTCTCTCTCTCTCTCTCTCTCTCTCTCTCTCTCTCTCTCTCTCTCTCTCTCTCTCTCTCTCTCTCTCTCTCTCTCTCTCTCTCTCTCTCTCTCTCTCTCTCTCTCTCTCTCTCTCTCTCTCTCTCTCTCTCTCTCTCTCTCTCTCTCTCTCTCTCTCTCTCTCTCTCTCTCTCTCTCTCTCTCTCTCTCTCTCTCTCTCTCTCTCTCTCTCTCTCTCTCTCTCTCTCTCTCTCTCTCTCTCTCTCTCTCTCTCTCTCTCTCTCTCTCTCTTCACATAAATGTGCTTGCTTTGATCTATTGTATTGTCTTATTATATTAAGCTCTTTAACTTTATCCACCCATTAGTTTCTCTTCTTTTGAATCATAACAAGATACCTATTTTTATCTTAGGTATAAACCTTGAAAACCTATAGTTTTCTTAGTGTTAGAGTCAATATTTTCTAAAATTACAACACTATCGCTCCTTGAGTACCTTTGTATCTACATCATGAGTTTGGACTTAGATTGAATCCTTACATTTGAGAGCCCGATTGGAAACCTATATTTTACTTTTCAAACACTTTGTAATGATAATTTACATTTGGTAATTATATAACTAATCAATAAAAGAATTGTTTGACTAGAGCATATAAGATGGACCTCCAAAGAAACATTTCAATTACAAATAATATTTATTCAATTATACAAAAATATTGATGAAAAATTAATATTATGGATACAATAATAAATTTATAATTATTATTATAAAACATATCTAATACAAATTCATTTTCTAAAACAATTGAAATTGGCAATATTGTATAAAATTGAACTAAATGCATAATAAATATAGAGGTCAACAACCCTAAAAATATTGAGGGCTATTGAAATGGAGTAAGAGTATCGTCAATTACACCAGATTTATACATCTACATTTTTATGTTGAAGGCGGTCCCCCCTATGGGAAAGACCTTTTCGCTCATTCATGTCACTATGTTAAATTTTGAGTCATTTATGATGAATGGTGATGCAAGAAATTGAATTAAATTCAATATTCACGAGATTTCCAGACCTTATATGCACAAATATTTCGTAGTGTTTTCCTAGAAGAATGTAGATACAATAGTCACAATTTTTAGACAGATAGAGGTCAGAGAGCATGATCCAGATGCAGGAGCTGAGAAATTCATTGACCTTGCGAGTGAGAAACCATATCTGCACGATGACGCAAGTCATAGATTAGTCTCTTGGCAATGTTAATACCATGTGTTGATACAAGTGATGCAGTTCATAATGCAACGCAGGCCAAGTTCCAAATATCTCCAATGTAATGCAACTTTTTGTAGTTCTAATCACCTTAATTCTCACATAGATCAGAAGACAAGATCATGAAAATAAGTTGTGAGATGGTGTATCGATTCAAGATCCTCTATGCTACTTCCATTGTGGAATTCAGAATAGCCAATTCCATATAGCTGAAAGGGTCTGCAACAAGTTTCACTACTTAATGAATACGGATCCACCTCATCACCATATGCTTTGAAATGGAATCGAATCCACGTCTCTCCTCCTAGATCAATATATGAAGGACTCTCATAATTCTCGGGAGCAATATGATATCGCTACGATGCTAAATCATGAAAATGCACAAGTTTACACAATAGAAACATAAAATATATTATTCACATCATAATTAACAGTGTACAATAGATTGGCTATTATATAGCCATAAAGGTAGGCAAACAACTTCCTAGGAAATAGGAAGTGAGTAGAACAATTAACCGGTAATAGCTACGGGTATAACAACTAACCATTCATAATATATTGTTATTTCAACAATATATATGACTAACTAACTTACTAATATTCACTATAATAATAATTACCAATGTAATTATTATTCACACACATACAAATGTGGAGCACTAAAATATTAATTTCCTAACATATGGATAATAATAAATTTATAATGATTATTATAAACCATATCTAATACAACATCATTTTCTAACACAATTGAAATTGGCAATATTGCATAAAATTGAACTAAATGCATAATAAATATAGAGGTCAATAACCCTAAAAATATTATATAAATATTGAGAGGATATTGAAATGGAGTAAGAGTATTGTCAATTACACCGGCTTTATACATTTGCATTTTTACGTTGAAGGCGTTCCCCTATGGGAAAGATCGTTTCGGTCATTCATGTCACTATGTTAAATTTGACGTTCATTTAGATGTTTTCATTTCTTATAGTTGTTTTTAGTTGTTTTGATCGTAATTTGCATGTTTTGGGCTTTGTATTTAGGGCTTTTGGTATTTAGGTTTTTTTGTTCTGGGTATTGCAAGAGGATGTATATTGGGAGCTGGAGGAGCAGTTAAGAGTTGCAGATATGGTAGTACTGTGATAATGGTGATGTAAGTGAGCCTTGTTTCAAGCCTTGTTGGAAATCGTTGGATTGTTTTCCATTGCTCGTTAGGGTTCAATTAATTAGTGACATTTTTTGTTTTAGATCTATTTTTTATTAGGTTTTTAGTTAGTAAATTAATGAAGGGTATTGAAAAAATATGCCACGCGTAAGAAGAGATCATGATATTATTTCTCAAAACAATGGAATATTACCATTGCAATGAACCCGATATAGAATGGTCACTCGAAGGTTCACGCATAGATTGCAGACTCACTTGAATTCACAATCCTTATCTATAGGTATTGTGTGGGGCGATGAATTCAAAATCCTTATCTATGATGATGATAGTTTTAGTATTTTGTTTTAATTTTTGCAAGGATTTTTATTGTTATTTAGAGGTAGAAATTTCAGCGTGAAATATTAATCAAATATTTCAAGTTGTAGAATATGGGAATTTCGATTTGTTTACAACTACCTTATTTTTCGTAATGGAAAAGATTGCATGTGTTTTCAATTATGCCAGTGGGAATCGAAACCGGGGCCTATTTATTTCTCTTTTAAGGATTTCAATCCGGATGCATCAAATTGTTTTTGTTGTGCTCTTGTTTAGTTAAGTTGGGTGGATCTTTTGTTGCTAATATTTATTAGCAATTTTCATGGTTTTATAAGTTTGACCTCATGTTTTCATGTTTGCAGTAAGACAACAAACGACCAAAATTGTTAATGCTTTGATCTTGTTTTAAGGCCTCAAAATTGATTTCATACAACCTGTTTTTAACAGTAAAAATAAGAGGGAAATTTCACTCCTAATTATTGAAACCAGTATGTTTGCCAGATGGTTTTTGTATCAGTTGTAAATTCTACATAATAATTGTGCATTTATTTGTAGTAGGTTGTAATCCTTGTAATTGGGGGCAGAGTATGAATAAACTATAGCGGTGTGTTTTGTAATTGGGAGAAGAAAATGAAGAAACTACGATGGTTTGTTTTGTAATTGGGGGCAAAGTATAAAGAAACAATGGTGGTCCCTCTCACATTGCAATTATTCATGAGGGATGCATCTTGAAAGGAAAATATTGTAACAAAAATTGAAATTATGTTGTTATTATGCTTGGGGAAATAAGGTGATTTCATCATAAATTTTGCTAATTCTATTATCTAATTCCTCAAATCCGTGTTTTTGCTTCTAATGTATGTGCTCCCACTCCTTCCTTATTTTTCATAATGGAAAAGATTGTATGTGTTTTTAATTATGTTGGTGGGAGTCAAAACACGGACCTATTTATTTCTCTTTAAGGATTTCAATCCGGATGCATCGAATTGTTTTTGTTGTGCTTTATTGTTTAGCTAAGTTGGGTGGATCTTTTGTTGCTAATATTTATTAGCAATTTTCATGGTTTTATAAGTTGGACCTCATGTTCTCCGATAAGGGGAGTGAGGATAAGAGGTTGACACATTGGAGTCCTCCTTCAGCAGGTTGGATCAAATTAAATTTTGACGGTGCCTCTAAAGGTAACCCTGGAGCCGCTAGTTGCGGGTGTGTGTTTTGTAATGTTGATTGTCAGCATGTCCTTGCTATGGCTTTTGATTGTGGTGTAGCTTCCAATAATTTCGCAGAAGGCATGGCCTTATGGCGGGGTCTAGTTGAAGCTAAGCGTAGGAAATGGTCTAGAATTTGGGTTGAAGGCGACTCTCTGGATATCATTATGATAGTGCAAGGAAACTCTTCTCATGCATGGAAATTACAATCCATTTGTGATAACATTAAAAAAATTGCCTAATTTTGAGGAGGTGATTTTTTCTCATATTTTTCGAGAAGGCAATAAGGTGGTAGATGGTTTAGCTAATATTGGTGTCATGCTTTGGAATAAGGGTTAGGTGACAGCTCAATCATGGGAGACGCTTTTCCCCAACAACATTCAAGCCCTTTTGGTTAATGATGCACGTTTGGCTCATGTAGAGGGGACTTTTAATCTCTAAAGTCGTACCCTTGTTTTCCCCCCTCGACAATGATGGTTTTTAAGGGAAGGATTTGGTTTTGGATTTGAAGTGTGGCACGTACCTAGCATTCATTGGCTTTGGGGAAGGTGTTTAGATTTTAAGCTACGTTTTTGTTGTCTTTAGGCTATCTTTTCAGCTCCTTCCGCGGTTTAGCTTGTTTGCCTTTGTGGTGGGTGCAGTAAGTACAAGTTTGTCATCTGTTTCTCCTTATTCTTTCATGGCATCGGTGGAGACTCTTTGGGTGGCCCTAGGAGGAAGTGACGCCATGCTTATATTGGGCCGATTTGGGTGATTCATTTTGGAGTGGCTCAATGGGAGAATTAAGAATGTTTCCATGAGGGGTTGGTAGAACATGTTTGATCGGGGTCGAGAGCATTGAAGATGATGAAGAATAAGTGGTTATCTGTGATAAATTGAGGAGGTTAATGTTGGACCTTGGTCAATCTGTGGGTCAAAGTTATGTGTTTGATGTGGCACAGGGGTTGAGCGTGACCAACATTATCTCTAATTCAACAGCGCTTTTTCCTCCAAAATAAGATGAAGGACCTAGAAGTGAGGGTGGTCAGTTTACAATTTCATATTCATGCCTTGACTCATGGAGTGAAAGCTCTCTCTTGCAGGCTTGGTGGCGGTGGCGGAAAACTAGGGACTCTACCTTCTGAAAAGGCCAAAGTTGATTTTCCAGATTGTTGTGCTAGTTCTTCTTCGTCTCCTTCATCTTGAGCGTCTCGAGGTGGATATTCTAGTGGAAAAGCCTCCGGGATCTGCCATGGAAGATTGAATTCGGGGTTCTCTGATTTGAGCTCGTTCAGTATGGAGTGGTTATCACTCTTTTTGTTTATAGTCTAGGAATGTACAATTCGGTGATATATATATATATATATATATATATATATATATATATATATATATATATATATATATATTGTTGTATAGGAACTAGTTTTTTGGTTTTTGTAGCACAATAAAGTGCATTTTACTCTCCTTATTTTTATTTTTATTTTTGGTAAATAGTTTTTTGAAAGGGACTATACCCTTGTACACCAAGGCTCAGAAGCTAGAATTGAAATTTAAAGCACAAGAGATGGATCAAAATCTAGATAGAACAATTAAGCCCGACTGCAGAAAAATGTCTGCAAAGTAAAAACCAACAACCGAAAAAGCAACAACAAAAAAATAACTGATGCATAGCAATCAAACATCAATGGCATATCAACACCATTGGAGGCATTCTGCTATCCAACTAAGAAAAATGAGACCAATGAAACCCGGCTAGCTAATAGAAGAGATGAGATTCGTCAAGGCGAAGTGTTACCTTTCGAGTGGTAGATTTTTTATTTTTGTTGACCGTAACCCACCCCGATGGAGCCTTCATGGTTGGAGAAGAAGATGAAGGAGAAGCATTTTCCTTAGTCGCAATTGTCCCATTTCGAACAACCACGTTGTTATCCTGAGAGAGATATTTATCATTTTCCATGCTGCCCTCAACAACTTGTGTATTTTTCATGTTGCTAACAATTTGAGTTTCGGATAAAGGGGTTTTCGTTGACTCTGGTTCAGCTACTGCTTTAGATTCAAGATCCTTTCTATCCACAAAAATCAGGTGCTCCGGGAGTGCGTCTTTCCACCAGTTGCGCTTCTCATGTTGACGTTTTTCCATCCCACAAGCAGTAGAGGTGTGTCCTAATCCAAAACACCTTCTACATCGAAAAGGTAGACCTTCATAATCAAGAGTTTGTGACCAAGTTCTATTTTGCACTCTAAGGTCTATGGTAGCAGGAAGATTTTTATCAGTGTCAAGTTCCACCAGGATCCGGGCATAGGTAGTATGGGTGTAATTAGTTGTTTGAGAATCTATGTGGAGTGTAGTACCCAAGGTAATTTTACTCTCCTTGTTAAGTCTAATGATTTGTAGATTAATCATGGACTGTAATAGGAATTTTTTTGAGGCTAGGGACTTCTCCTAGAAATCTTCAAAAAAAAAAAAATTGACCTCGCGTTTTCATGTTTGTAGTAAGAAAAAAATGACCAAAATTGTTAATGCTCGATCTTGTTTCAAGACATCAAAATCGATATCATATAGCCTATTTTTAACAATAAAAATAAGAGGGAAATTTCACTCCTAATTGTTGAAACCAATATGTTTGCCAGATGGTTTTTGTATTAGTTGTAAATTCTACATAATAACTATGCTTTTTATTTGTAGTAGGTTGTAATCCTTATAGTTTGGGGTAGAGTATGAATAAACTATAACAGTGTGTTTTGTAATTGGGAGAAGAAAATGAAGAAACTACGGCGGTCCATTTTGTAATTGGGGGTAGAGTATAAAGAAACAACGCTGTCCCTCTCACATTGCAATTATTCATGAGGGACACATCTTGAAAAGAAAATCTTGTAATGGAAATGGAAATTATTTTGTTATTATTCTTGGGGAAATAAGGTGATTTCATCATAATTTTTGTTAATTCTATTATCTAACTCATCAAATTTGTGTTCTCACTTCTAACATATGTATTCTCACTTTTGTCTTATTTTTGTAATGGAAAATATTGTATGTGTTTTCAATTATGTTGGTGGGAATCAAAAGCTGGGACCTATTTATTTATCTTTTAAGGATTTCAATCCGGATGCATCGAATTGTTTTTTTGCTCTTGTTTAGTTAATTTGGGTGGATCTTTTGTTGCTAATATTTATTAGCAATTTTCATGGTTTTATAAGTTTGACCTCATGTTTTCATGTTTTCATGTTTGCAGTAAGAAAACAAATGACCAAAAACATTAATGCCTCAAAATCGATTTAAGGCCTCAAAATTGATTTCATATATTTTAACATGAAAAATAAGAGAGAAATTTCACTCCTAATTGTTGAAACCAGTATGTTTTCCAGATGGTTTTTGTATCAGCTGTAAATTCTTTATAATAAATGTGATTTTTATTTATAGTAGGTTGTAATCCTTGTAATTGAAAGTAGTATGAATAAACTATAATGGTGTGTTTTGTAATTGGGATAAGAAAATGAAGAAACTATGGTGGTCTATTCTCAGTAATTGAGGGAAGAGTATAAAGAAACAATGGCAGTCCCTCTCACATTGCAATTATTCATGAGAGATGAATCTTGAAAATAAAATATTGTAACGGAAATGGAAATTATGTTGTTATTATGCTTGCGGAAATAAGATGATTTCATCATAAACTTTGTTAATTCTATTATCTAATTTGTCAAATCCTTGTTTTTGCTTCTAACATATGTATTATCACTTCTGCCTTATTTTTCATAATGGAAAATATTGTATGTTTTTTCAATTATGTCGGTGGGAATCGAAACTAGGACCTATTTATTTCTCTTTTAAGGATTTCAATTTAGATGCATCGAATTGTTTTTGTTGTGCTCTTGTTTAGTTAAGTTGGGTGGATCTTTTGTTGATAATATTTATTAGCAATTTTCATGGTTTTATAAGCTTGACCTCATGTTTTCATGTTTGCAATAAGACAAAAAATGGCCGAAACTGTTAATGCTCTGATCTTGTTTTAAGGCCTCAAGTTATAGGCAACTGTACAAGTTTCGAGATATTGTAAGCATTTTTTAGCACCACAGGATATGGAAAGCACAAATAGTGTGGCATGTGTATTTTAAAACAAACACAAGTGGTGAATTCTAAAACATTCATTGTTGGCATGTGTATGTGTCTTCCCTTGGGATTTATCTTATAATAAACTTACATGCAAGATTCCTTTCAACATTGGATTTCTGCAAGTGGCTACCCTATACGTATAAGGGCTTCCTACAATAGATATGTGGTTGCAAGTCAATACTAGTAGGTGTTGTGTATTCTTTTAATATCCAAATCTAGAAGAAACTATATTTTAAAGATCTAGTAAGAGCATGTGGTATTGCACGTGTTGTGCGCAACCAGAAAGCATGTATGTTTAATGGATACATTCATTGTTTTTACCTTTGACATGCTACATTTTTGGCGAATGATGATTGGGAAATGTATGACATTGATTACTAAAGCTATGCTTTTTTTTGAGAGAGTGGCATAATGGAATGTATGCATTTTTCATAGAAAACTTACCTTTAGTATAATTGATCTAATGTACAATTAGAGTGGTGTTTCTAGAAAAACATTGTGAATATAAGCTGCGTTGGTGAGGATGCTGCAGAAACTTCTTGGCAATGACAATAGGTGAGTGAAAGAGCTGGAAATCTGTAATGTATAGGATATGGATGGCTTGTAAGTGCATCTGATTTTGTCATTTGTTGAGCATTCTCTCCCTTTTCGTAATCTTTGTGAGCATTTACTGAAGCTTGAGAAAAGTTATCAAGGATTTCTCAACTCTAGCAAGGGGGCCTAAAGCCTCGTGGAATAGTTCTGATTAATCACACTGAGATTTGTGATTTCACCTCTATCTATTTTGGGTGACAGAGGAGAATGTTTTCTACAAGTAGGGATTAAATGCCATGATATAAGTTGTTCCTACCGTTATATCAGAGGAACATGTTTCTATAAAGCAAGGATTTAAGGCCATAATTATAATTGTTCATACCATTAAATCAAAAAATCATCCTTTGTGGAAGTATTTCGATAAGTAACTGAGATGCTTACATTTGTTTGTTAAAAAGAGCTACATTGCATTTTGTGGCTGTTATTACGAACATCAAGGCTTAATGAGAAATCTAATGTATACGATTACAAAATTGTTCTTCGGAGTTCTTGTGACGGGAAGGAAAGTTATGGATAGTGACTCAAATTTGGTTTAGTTGGTAAGATTTATGTTTGTTAATTTTCTTTTAGAGGTTCTGATGTACAAAAGCTTGTTTTTATTCTTCTTCTTGTTAGCTTTAGTAGTTGTTATGGTTGCCTCTGTATTCTTCTGTGGATTTGAACCTAGGACTCTGTTATGAAAGGTGGATATTCTACTATGGATTATTGTGGTATTGCTATTGTTAGCTTTTGTAGTTGTTATGATGGCCTCAATATTCTTCTCTGGATTTGATTATGGGACTCTGTTATGAAAGGCTCTGCTGAGCTTAAGTAATTGTCATGGAAGCCTTGTGTGGATTTGAACTGGGTCTCTATTATGAAATCCTCAATATTATAACAATGTTTATTGCGTAAAGTATTGTTCTTATTGATATCTTTGGTTTAGCTTATGGGCAGATAAGGGCATGGAACAGTTTGGTAAGAACAAGTATATTTTTAAAAAACATTTGGGTTGCTTTCTGTCACATATTTTGGACTAGGATAAATTTGGAAAAATTGAAGAAGATGCTTCATCTTCAGAGCCAATATTCAATTGAATCATGATGATTTTAGTTGTCTCTTAAAATCATTACCATGGTCCTTTTCAGTTTTAGATACATAGTTGAACTGATTTCTATTTATTTAATTCATATTATTTTGCTCTAATGTAATATGAACCATTGGTTACATTGACTTTGAATATGCAAGAACAACAAAGGCTTGATGAGAAATCATGATGTATACATTACAAAATTGTGCTTTTGGAGTTTCGATGGGTAGGACAATGACTCAAATTTTCTTGATTGTTAAGATTTTTTTTTGTTAAATTTCTTTAGAGCTTACACTATACCTTTGTTTAAGTATTTTTAAGGTTTATTATTTGGAGCATGGAGCAATCAAATGTGGATGGAGTTGTCTTTGACATTGGCATGTGAACACATATTATATCAAAAGAAGACAACAACACAGTCATGGAAACAGTTGATACAAAAGTTGCAACAACCTGCAGGGATCTTGGGATTGTATTAATTTTGTGAAGTCAAGAATGACAGTGGTTGGGGATTTAACTAAAATTTGGAACCAGTTTTTAAATGCAACATGTCATGCTCAAGAGCCTTCAGTTATCTCTCAAGTATCAATATCATCCATATTCTACTATTGCATTTTTGGGAACATGTTTTCCCAATATCTATGTCATTTCTATTAAACAAATAGCATGTCAGTAGTTTTAGCCTTAGGAATTGTTTTGGGAGTAAGTGGAATTGTATAGACATGGTTACTTCTAAATCTTTTTGAATTTCTTTTCTAACAAGATGGGTACTAGTCATGGCATATCTTATTTGTCAGCTCATTTTTATGTTTTATGAAGATGCTTCTCAGAAATTTCAAACTCCACAGAGAGGACCATTCCAGTGGTCGATTGATGTGATTAAGCTCGATGTATCTACTCTCGTTGTTAAAGTCACTCTGGTATAATTTGGTTTATAGGTGGATTATTCCCTATCTGGTTTAGGCCCTGCCAATTAGGTTTCAGTGAAAATAAACTAGGTATATACCTTTATTCTACAAAATTTGTGAGTATCTCCTTGAAACTGTTTGATTTTTTTGATAGAATTATGTGTATTGGTGTTAATTGTATGACACTGATTTTGGAGAAAACAATGTGGTTCACTGGGGCTACGAATGTATATCATGTATATTATGAGACAAAGTTCTCCATAATAATACTATATTTTGAAGTTTTTGTTTCCTTAGAAGAAAATTTTGATATGCAGAGCTCTTTGTGCCCAAAGAAGACGTTTCTAATGGAAGGTGGGTGCTTATTCAAAACTTACTTTCAGATCATTGTCAGTTTATGCTCATACCCTTGTATTTATAGAGATATTCTAAAATCTGGTACTATTTTGTTATGGAAGATACAATGTTACATTTGGCAGATTGTAGAAGTGGCTTTTCTAAATATATATATATATATATATATATATTATATATATATATATATATATATATATATATATATATATTGGTTCATTATTTGTAACCCCTTCTCATGGAGTATTATAATTGCAGCTTACAGAAGACATGAACATCCTCATGAAGCATTGACTTTGTTTCACCAAATGCAACCAGCAGGTAGCCAACTTGAATATCAGTTCCCCTTTGCGAGCATACTGCCAACCTATGTCAAAACAGGGGATGGACATTCACCAAAGAATAATAGATATGGGACTTTTTGGACTCCACAACCTTTGCCATCATCATCCCAGCCTGTGCCGAAATGGGAGCTTTAAAGCAAGACATGGACATCCATCAAAGTATAATGGAAAGTTGATTTTTGTTAGATGTAGTTGCAAGTGTCGTGGTAGACATGTATGCAAAATGTGGAAGCATACACAAGGCATGTGAACTGTATGATAAAATGCCTCAATGAGATGTGATCTCATGGACTTAAATGATTGTAGGATATGCATAAAATGGGTTTGTTGAAAATGCCTTCAAAACTTTTAGGCGAATGCATTTGGCAAGTGCAAACCCAACCTCCACAACCTTTGTCAGCATACTCCCTTTCTATACCAATATGGGAGCCTTAGCACAAGGTATGAACATCCATCAAAAGTTTATTTTGTTTGCAAAATACCTCAAAGAGATGTGGTCTCATGGAATGCCATGATTGTAGGATATGCACAAAATAGCTCGACAATGATGCTCTCAAACTCTTTGAGGTAATAAAGCACTTTAGAATGTACCCTAACCATTTAAGCTTCGTTTATATATGCTTGCATATTTTGTCTCATTTATGTTTCTTGGAGAGATAATATGTTAAAGCACTTAGTCGTTCTTTCAATCTACTTTGATGTCAACACTTCACATTCACTACATTCTCAAGAGTGAGTGTTAGCAAACTTACATGTCTCACTTGCATTTGTATTCAATTATCACACAACTAACTATTATTTAACATCCCTTCTTATTTACTTTGCAACATTTGTTTTGGCTTTAATAGATAATCAGAATTGTCAATCGCACCCCTTATCAACATCAACAACAAAAGTAATAACTATCCCTCTAAATTAAATAACATATACCACTCGATATTCACATTGCATTGTACACATGTGATTGCTAGTCAAAACTAATGTTGGATTTATGAAAAAATTATTGATCGCATGAATTTACCTTTGGCAAATTACCTTCCATCCTACTTATTTAAATGATAAACGTGGTCTTATGTCAAAATAATTTCATTGATCTCTCTTGAACTTTAAAAAAATCTTAAATTTTTTGAGTCACCGATATTTAGGAGGAGACTTGTAGAGAGTGGTGGAGGCACTTACAAAAATTATTTACTTACTTCAACTTCCTCACAAATTTTCCTTCCAATATTTTATTTGGAATTCATAGAACCATCCCACTATTATTTAAAGCCTTCCATTTTGTAAAACAAAAAATTGTTACTTGGAAATTCCTCTTGAACCTTTCTGGAGTTTTTCGCTCCAATATTCTATTTGGGATTTATAGGACCATGCCACCTATTTAAAGTCTCCTATTTTTATTACAATTATAGGAACGCGAAGTGTTAAAATCTCTCAATTTTAGGAATAAAATGATTTTAAAAAGAAAAGAAAGAAAAACTCCGAAATTTTAGGTAGTAAAATTTTAATAAAAATTAGATTTAGAAACTTATTGTCCACACACCACCATAATAATATTTGTTTTAATAAAAATATTGGACTGTTTATTTGCATGTAATCTCTACAATTCCTCATCTTAAATGTCTCGGCACAACAAAATTACAAATTTATGGAGCTGTAAAATTAGAAAGGGCTCTTTGGAACTTCGGAATTTTTAATATTATATAATCATTATGAGTTTTCATGTCACTATTAAGCAAATAAAAACAAATTGGGATTTCAGTGAAGCAAACAATAAACTTCTGCAGATTGGTTTTTTCCGAGTTTTATGAGATTATCTTTAAGGGCCTCATCATCTCATTGTCTTCGTGATCCAAAATCTGCAATTTACAATCACAAAGAAAAATTAATACGCATCGGCAATCAGAAAAACATCCTACATACCAGATATTAATGGAAAATTGATGACTTACATGGCAATGATAGACATAGCCTGGTTCAGCAGTGGCATTAAAGGGATAAGAACCATTAGTATGGATGGGAGAAAATTTAACCAGAATGGTAGTCATAAATCCAGGGCGCATCTTGAACACATTCTTCCAAGTCCTTTCATTGGGAGGCCCTGCAAAACTTCTCCCCTGTGCATGCTTCTCTATATCACACTTTTCAGCATCATTTTTCTTCGTCATGCAATCACTGAACTCCTCCAAATTCAGCAGCTTTGTCTGCTTGACCACCACGAACAATCCCAAATGAATATGAAGAGGATGATTGTCCTCTGTGAGATTGATTACATGCCATATTTCGCTGGTCCCCTGTTTCGGAGTCTCTGTAGGCGGAGCATCAAATGACAATCCGTTCAGGAACAAATGGGTGGGCTCCTCAGTAGCGCTTTCATATTCGTACATAGCAATGTACCGCGTCTGAGCGACGGTCTCTTCCGCAGGATTACTGTATCGGATCAGTCTTTCAGGTATATGACTTGGATCCACAATTTTCTCGTTTTCAATGATGAATTTCATTATTTTGCTGTTGAGATCATCAACTGGGTCTCCAGAAGGATAAGGATAAACTGCACTGTTTGTGAGAATGGCTTCTTCTGTGGATGAATTGCTGAAATCGATCAAAACGTCTGCAATTTCTGAAGGGGCGAGCAGCAATGACTCTACTTTCACAGGCCTGTGTAAGTATGCAGAGTCTGAGCCTATTTGGGTGATAGAAAGTCCGTTGCTTAACTTGAAATTGTAGAACCGAGCATTGCTGGCATTTATAATTCTGAAGCGGTATTTCCGTCTCTTGACCTTCAAGTAAGGCCACACCTTGCCATTCACTATAATGGTGTCTCCGAAATACTCTGGCTGTACACAAACAAACCGCCATAATCAAACAATCTTTACACAGAATCCGGAATTCATTACAGACCAGTTAAATGCAAGAGTTTCAGATAACAGAACCAGAAAGGGTGAATATCCTACCTGCCACTGGGGATGAATATGCGGATTGTTGCCGGTGGAGTTCATGAACAGAGACCCATCTTTGGCAAAGCTCCGGTCGAAGACGACAAGAGGGTGGTCATATGCACGACTAGAGGGCAGCATGAGGCGCTTCTCCACTTTGGGATTGGACAGAACATAAGCACCACAGAGGCCGGCTAAGATGTTAACTCTGGTTAGACCCAAGGCATGGTCATGGTACCACATGTTACCTGGATGCTGCATATTACTGTAATGGTATGTGGGCTTCTTCCAGGCGGGGCCAGTCTCGTTAAACCCTGCTGTGAACCAGGCAAACGAGTGCCCGTCGCTCTGAGGCTTGTGTATTCCACCGTGAACATGCACCACCGTCGGAATTCCGCCGTGTTTAGGAACGGCGGTCATAATCGAAGGATCCCACGGCAGAATATGTCGAGAAGGCAGATGATTTTCCCACGTCACAAGAGTTTCTACGTCTTGCAGGGCTTCGATCGTGGGACCTGGCACCGTGGCTCCAGATTTAGATATTCCAAACGCGAACACGGTTGTCGCCGGAAGGTCTCTGTGAAATTTCTGTCAAACAGAAACAAAAACAGCTGGTTCTCAGCCTTGAGAAATTCTGTCAAACATAAACAGAAACCCATTATTTTCAGCCTTCCCATTAAACAAATATATGAAACAAGGTTTTTAACATGCATAAAATTTGCAGTAAGTACCCATTTTTTCTTGAACATGCCAATGTGAATGTCCGCAGGCTTGAAATCTCTGCCTTGTCGGACAAAGCCTTGGAGCCTCGGCATGTCCGGAAGCTCGTCCACAAACATCTCGAGAGACGATGCCACCTGGACTAGGTTCTGCTCCGTCTCATGGCTGCCCCTGCTTCTTCCCTGGCTGCTTCCCACAAATGCACACAGCAATAACACAAAACGCATCACTTTCATCGCCATGGTCTCTGCAAAAACGCATTCCCCCTCAAACTCTGCACAATCCTATCTTACCGAAAAAAAGGGGAAAAACTTCACCTTTAAAGTCACAGATGAACAGAGAATAAAGCATTTACCCAGCTATCACTCCACTGCACACTCGGATAAGCAGTATTTGAATAAGCAGTATTTGAATGGTGGAAATCGTAAGCCAGAAGATTGAATAGTCCGTCCACCACTAATATTTTCTTAATTTAATCCAAAATCCTGCACGGATAAATATAAAATATATCACTTTTCTACAGTCTGCAGGGTAAACTTCAATTATATTAGCAAGTTTTGTCTGAATGGGCAATTAACATCGTAATAACAGCCACGGATGGGATTTGACAGCCTACCTCAGCCGTCAATGTAGAAAAAATAGGTGTTCTTCAGCCTAAACTTGTCCAGATAGTACTCCGGAAGTCTAGAAAATCATAATTATCCAATGACCTGGTCATTCGAATTGAGAGAGGCATCATAACTTTATCACAACTTTCCAATATAAAATTACCAGAAATCTAAAAATCAGTGACATGCCAACCAGATTACATTTTCTATTACCAACAGCAGTAAATCAATATAACATATACCTGTCCAGCTACCCAGAATATTAATGGCCGACTGATGCACAGAAAATAACAGGGGGCATCGCGGATTCACCACTGCTGCAAAAGTGACTACTTAGACAGTCTAGTGTTTCAAGGCTGTCTACGAACAAATCCAAACAAAAAACTGTGAGAAAATCACATCAATGGGGCCCGGGCCAGCGACGAAAAGGAGAGGCGGTGTTAGCCTTGAAGGGAAAAAACACCGTTAACAGTATGACAAGTGTCAAAATACTTATCTTCTAATTAGGCGGGGAGGAGGGAACCGCCATAAGACACCCACGTGGCAGGCCACATGGAGAAGTGCTCCGAACACAACCAAGTGCCCCAGCCACACGAACAAGTGCTCCGGAAAAGGTCCACTAAAATATACAGCTGTCTTCGCCATTTAATTACACACGATTAATGACGTAAACTCCAAGTTTTCAGTTCTTGAACAATGAACAGCTATAACAACTGTAGGGATGCACTAAATTTGACGGTCGTATGCATGTACTTTATATTTAGGCCGATAGGCCTAACATATAACTTCACTCAATGAATTTCGACACCTGTCCTGCAGCCCTTTTCCATAGATTTGTTGACAACTGTTGTATTTTGTAATTGACAGCTAGCTGGATTATTAATAAAAAATATTAATAATGTGAAACAGTTGGAGAACTCCGGGAGATAATTCGGTTGAATTTTAAATATTAATAATGTGAATGAAAAACGGTTCAACTGTTTACTGCGCACTGCAATAAGTAACTGACCGAGTTTTCTTTAAAATTTCAACGCTGTTCACGATAAGAGAAAAATAATCAGTCTTCCATTGCGGAGGATCAGTTCTCTGGTTAGTCATGCTTATCTTTTCCAAAATATGTGCTGCTCTTTCAGATTTTGTGTGTTTTTTTAGGGAGAAAATGTCTGTGTGCACTTGTTCTGGATTGGGAAGAAATTTGTTGTTTTTTTATGACTGTGTGAATTTCTATGAACTACTTCGCTAGCAGGTACTGCTTTCCTAAGATAGTATCTTTTTCAGTTCGCTGAGTATCAAGCATAGCGGTGTTAATATAGTGTATCATATTTGTTTTTTAAATCAATTTCTTCAGTATTTGAGGTGCTTCTGTTACAGGTCACAGTCGTAATACTTAACATAAATATAATTTCAGGCACAAGTGGGGCCTTTGCCCATCGAATACGCGGAGGAGTGTGCGAAGGCGATCGTGAATGGGGCGTGCAGAGGACAACGGACGGTGAGCATTCCCAAGTGGTACAATGTTCTCTTCTTCTACAGGGTCTTGGCTCCTGAACTGCTCGAATGGGTTTCCTATTTATTTTACGTGAGACCAGTACAGCAACAGCCCCTGAGCAAGACCATTCTGGATGCAACTGGAGCCAAAAACATTCTGTACCCTTCTTCCATACAGTAGTCCAAGTCAGACTAAACAACATGCCATATGTTAATACGTATTATATTATAAATAATCTTGTAATACCAAGTTATACGGCTGTGCTTGTGCAATCTTTTCACCATAAAAGCTTACAAAAGTGGCTGTCTCAGGAGTCAAGTCTACCACCAAACAAGGCATTTGCATGCCTCAATAAACTAAACCACTAAAACAGATCTCATTTCATAAATAGTAAAGAAGTTCGACTTACATTATATTGGATGGGGCGAGATAGTTAACTAAAAATAGAGAGTTAGTTACGTTACATTGGATTATTCATGCAAGATCGTTTTCACTCGATAGTGAGTACGTGTCACTCATGCAAGATAGCAGCAGACAATAGAGCCAATTTTTAACTCTAAATATTCTGATTTTTTCTCCATCATTACTCTCATTTTCCTTCATGGTGATTACTCTAATTTTCATTTTTTTTTCATCATTATTCAAAATTTCTATTTTCTTTTTTCTTTTATCATTATTCCCATTTTCTTCACATATTAACCTTTTTAATACAATCTCATAAAATAGGTTACTCATTTTAGATCATCATATAAAGGGCATTCGGAACTTCATTTTTCTCCTCTTCGGTACTCGAGAACGTAATTCCTTCTCCTCTTCATTACTTAGACACTCTTGCAAGAATACGGTTGATTTGAAATGTGCGTTTTTCTCTTCAATGATATTTTTCCTGTTAGTTTTCTGGAATCACATAAAGATTTGTTATTGTTCCTATTATTTCTAAAGTCTTAGTAGCTTTTTAAAAAATGATCTAGGAGATTGTAAATGAAAATTTATGTATCCTTTAAAACAATGTTATTTGTTCTACGTAATGAACATTATTTTTCTTCCTTTCTATTTCTTAGTGATAGTTTTAGAAGAGCTTGCAATCATCGGGATCTGGGAGACCGTACGGTTATTTTATCTAAATTTCTTATTATTCCTTGCGAATCCAACTTTTGTCCATACATTGATTTGATGTTTTTAGTTGTCTTGTGAATGATTCGTAATGTAATGTTTTGTATTTAACTATTACAGTCCAACGTAATGCTTAGAGAAATATTTCCTATTAGTTTTAGGAATCACATAAAGATTTGTTATTGTTCCTATTATTTTAAAGTCTTAGTAGCTTTTTAAAAATGATCTAGGAGATTGTAAATGAAAATTTATGATCCTTTAAAACAATGTTATTTGTTCCGTAATGAACATTATTTTTCTTCCTTTCTATTTCTTAGTGATAGTTTTAGAAGAGCTTGCAATCATCAGGATCTGGGAGACCGTAATCGGTTATTTTATCTAAATTTCTTATTATTCCTTGACTTGAATCCAACTTTTGTCCATACATTGATTTGATTTTAGTTGTCTTGTGAATGATTCTGTAATGTAATGTTTTGTATTTAACTGTTACAGGTCACAGTCGTAATGCTTAGAGAAATATTTCCTGTTAGTTTTCTAGAATCACATAAAGATTTGTTATTGTTCCTATTATTTCTAAAGTCTTAGTAGCTTTTTAAAAAATGATCTAGCAGATTGTAAATGAAAATTTATGTATCCTTTAAAACAATGTTGTAAATGTACATGGCCATTGAAACAAGGGCATGGTCCGAATGTGTTTTATATTTCTTTAGAAATGTAATGCTATTCTTTTGAGACATTGTAACTATATGAGTATGCCCTTTTATATGTAAGAAATATTGTTACTATTATACCTTTTCAATACTGAAAAAATACCACTATTCAGCATTTCAATTTTCTTTTTAATAGTATTTTATTGAAATTTGATTCATATATTTTGAAAATGATACAATAATTTGAACATCTCATGTGTTTATTAATTATCGTATGATAAAATGGTAGTTGTGCATTTTTTTCATTAAAATTGGATAAAAATGCACTTTATATTTTTTTTTCGCAAGTGGTCAATTTGTTGACACTCTCCTTATAAATCAATTTTTGGGTTGTTGCAGCTTTGTGTTGGCAAAATGAAGACGCGAAGTCAATCTAACATCCCCATTCCTCCTGAGACTCCTACATGGACGGTATGCATTAGAGACATTCAGTGCGAGGAAGAATTTTGTAGAAAACAATTTGTTGTTCATGTTCTTCATCATAGAAGACCGAATTTGAGTCACAATGAGATAAAGGAAGAGCTCTATAAAAGGTTTAAAGTCCGTGATATGAGGACTATTTTCCTTTCTTCGTTTAGGACAAAGAAAACACATTCTAGAGGATTTGGCCTTATCTACGACACTGTGGAGGATGCAATCAGATTTGAACCCGAAGTAAACTGATGAAGAATGAAATTGAAGTCTCGAATCCGAGAGCTAAGAAAGATTGCCCGAATAGGGCTAAAAAAATAAGGGGGTTAAGAAATTTGGGGATTCAAAATGAATATATGGAAGTTGAACTTGTTTTGATGAAAACTTTAGTATTTTAATTTTTAAAATAGGTTTTGCGGGATTAAATTATGTTTATTTTCTTATACGAACAAAGTGAAAAATGATTTCAATATTGTTGACACAATAAAATTTGAAACTATTAATGGTCTGTTTAGATGTCCTTTCTTGTATCCAGAACACTTGAAAGTTTTAATACTTGTTAGTGGAGTTGAAAAATAGTCATGCTCTGTTTATATGTCTTTTCTTTTTTAGTAGTTTGTATTCTTCTACAATCCTAGAAAACTTTATTCTAAGTTTATCTATAGCTAAGGCTTGGTGCTCATGGAAAACATTGTTGTGGACTTGATTTTTTGCAATCATGGAGATTTTTATTGTCAGTTTAGCTATATTTGTAAATATTTAATTATATTTGAATGATAATATGATGAATAGTAAGTGTAATGATTATCTTGTTTTGATTTCATACATTATATTATCATGATGAATACACCATAGAAAGTAGTTCAACAACTTAATAAGTCATGGGAGATTTTGAACCATAAACACCACCTTAAATAATAGTGGATCGGTGTGAGTAACGATGAAAGATAAAGCATATTATAAGCTAATTTCCCCAAATATTTGATAAAAACCTTAACCTATTGATGATGACGATGATGATGATGATGATAAGAATGAAACATTGATGACAATTGTGACGATGATAACAATGAAAATGAAGATGACAGGGATGATGAGGAAAATGGTGACGATGATGAAGACCGGGAAAACCATTAGTAATGATGAGGATAATGATGATAAAATGATGATCATGATTATTGAGGATGATAATTAATGATGATGATGATGATGTTAATGATGATGAGGAAAACTCTATAAATGATGATGATGATGATGATGATGAAACATTAACACCAAACACAACTCTAAAAGTGATGAAGACATTGCTAAGGAGAAATGCACCACCATGAACACAACCATTGATAGTGTTGATGGTGGTGGTGGTGGTGGTCGAGGTGTTGGGTTTGAGGATGTTGGTGATAATAAAGATGAGAATAATGATGATAAAAATGATGATCATTTTTATTGGCGATGATTATTAACGATGATGAAAATTATTTTAATGATGATGATGATGACAATAGAGATGGTGATGATTGTCATGATGATGATGACGATGAGGATAATGACAATGATGATGACGATTATGATGACAACGAGGATGGAAATTTATAAGATGAGGATGATGCTGACAATGATAACAATGATGCTGATGAAGACGATGATCATAAATAAGACTAAAAAGACCATGAAAATGATGAGAATGATAATGAAGATAACATTGCGGTATTGGTTGTGGGGCTTGTGGTGAGGGTGGTGATAGTAATGATGATAAAAATGATGATCATGATTATCGACAATGATAATTAATGATTACGAAAATGATGTTAATGCTAATGAAGACAAAAATATAGATGATGATGATGATGATGATGATCACAATGATGATGACGAAGATTTGAAGACACCATGATGTATGTTGATTGATGATTATAACAATGATGATGAAAGGGATGGTGATTATGATTATTATAATGATGATGATAAACAACTACAAAAAATGAAGACAACGATGATGAAGATGATGAAAATAATAGTAAAAACATTGATGGGGATGAGAATTATTTTAATGATGATGATGACGACATTAGAGATGGTGATGATTACGATGACGATGAAGATGAGGATAATGACAATGATGATGATGATTATGATGACGACGAGGGCGGAAATTTATAAGATGAGGATGATGCTGACAATGATAACAAGGATGTTGATGAAGACGATGATCATAAATAAGACTAAAAACACCATGAAAATGATGAGAATGATAATGAAGATAACATTGCGGTATTGGTTGTGGGGCTTGTGGTGAGGGTGGTGATAGTAATGATGATAAAAATGATGATCATGATTATCGACAATGATAATTAATGATTACGACAATGATGTTAATGCTGATGAAGATGAAAATATAGATGATGATGATGATGATCACAATGATTGTGATGACAACAAGGATGAAGATTTGTATGACGATGATGTTGATGATTATAACAATGATGATGAAAGGGATGGTGATTATAATTATTATAATGATGATGATAAAAACTACAACCAAAATGAAGACAACGATGATGAAGATGATGAAAATAATAGTAAAAAAATTGATGGGGATGAGAATGATGATGTTGATGATGATGATTTGATCGAGATGATGATGAGAATAATAATATATTATTATGATGATAATGATAATGGTGGTGGTGATGATGATGATTACAATGATTATGAAGACAATGATGATGATGATGTTGATGATGAGGATGATGAAAATAATGGTAAAAAGATTGATGGGGATCAGAATGATGATCTTGATGATAGAGATGATGAAGAGAATAATAATATATTATTATGATGATAATAATGATGATGATGACAATGATCAACGATGGTGGTGATGGTAGTGATGATGACAATGATCAATGATGGTGGTGATGATAATGACAACGACAATGATCAATGATGGTGGGGCGATATAATGATGATGACAATGATCGACGATGGTGGTGATGATAATGAAAACGACAATCATAAACAATGGTGGTGATTATAATGATGATGACAATGATTATGAAGACAATGATGATGATGATGATGATATGGACGTTAGCCCATGTTTTTCGAGAAGGTTTTAAAGCAATGTAACGAGGGAGTCCCCAATATATGTTGAGCATATGCTTTTTGCAATGATACGGTTTTTCTATAAGAAATGTCAAAAGTAAATGTTTGACATTTCTATAACAAAACCGTGAAATTGTATTTTGTGTATGTTTGGCATAATGTTTTCTATACATCTCACGAAATATGGTTGGACTGTATTGTTTATCATTTTCATGAGTGGATGAGATTTTATTTAATTGAAATTTGTATATTTAATTTTTCAAGCAATGATTAATGTGGAAATGTGCATTTGAACATTTTTTTACAGGTGGCATGAGTTTCTTTCGTTGAAGAACATGGATGTTGTTTATTTTTGAATACGCAATTGAGATTTCATTGTTTGATACTTTGTTTTTTTAAATTGTATTATTTATGAGAGGAACATTGTTCAACTGTTACAACTTTCCGAATAATAATGATTTAAACAATGATATCGATGAAGACTTGTTGTGTTAACAAGAAATTGATGTATTGTTTGTTTTTTTGTAGATGTGATCAATTGTAAAAATAAAACATGTTTTTGGTTTTATTTATGTAATGTAAAATAACTTGATTTGAAGATCTAATGCTATGCGTGTGTATAAAATATGTTTAGAATATGTAATTGGCGATGATAGTTTGTGATTTATTGTTGTGATGGATTTAATTGTATTTATGTGTATTCGTATTATTCTTGTAGAATAAATTGTTATCCATGTTATTGTACATTTTTTCTACAATAATCTTTGCTTTAGATTATATTGTGTTGGATTTCGTGTGGTCATTAATACCTTCATTCAATTTTGTCTATAGATTAGTAGGGCAGAATGGATCAAACTATTTGGAAGCATCTTCCCATGGAGATTTTAGATTACATTATTTCTAAGTTGCCGCTTCGGAATCTTGTTATATTTCATTTATTGTGCACAAGAATGAATGCAATGTTAAGAAACTCAGAGTTTTTAGCTACATGTGGAACCATCGTCAATCGTTGCATAGGATTTTTGTTATATCGACCCTTGACATTGGCAAATGTGTTAAACCCTTTGTATTTCACTGCGCGAAGGTGAAGCTGTATATTTACATGTTAGTTTGAATGGAATGAATGACATTAGATTTGAATGTGTTGTTGGATCGATGCTTTGTGTATCTTCAGCAACTGTGAATCGAAGCATACGTTCCTATGCGATTATAAATCCTTTTACTGGGATATCTGTGAGAATGGGTGACATTCGTATCGGTGAGAGGAATGGATGGTTTAGGCTATGTCAGGGTTTGACAGGGTACATGTATGATTGGATAGCCATCCGATATGATCCACATGCTACAGGGGTGATTGAGATTCAATCTTTTGATATATCTTTCTATATGTGTAGTAACCTTCGTCATATTTGGAGTCCGATTGTAATTCCGACGCGTCTTCAAGCTCCAAAACATGTTGTTGTTGTTGATGGAAAAATGTATTGGCTGAGTTTGGATCTTGAACAAAGTGGCGATGTTTTATACAGAGGTGAGGTTCTGACTTATTTGATTTTCCCCGCCGTACGATAGATTAAGATTCATGCCAGATGTCAATGTGTGACTTGAAGATCGAGATGGTCAGATAGGAAGTATCAGAGACAAAGATAGAGATTACTCTTTGAATGTGAGAATTGTGCCTATTGTAGTTGAGACAAATGCGCACCCCATAGATGTGGGGCTGAGTGGAAGTTGTAGCTACGGGAGAGGGTCATTACAGGATATTTCTGTTGGAATATCTTATATTCCTCATCTGATGTAAAATGAAATGTCACAACAGCAACACAACAACTCAGTTGTGAAATGATGTGCAGGTGAAATTTTATTTGTGATATATTTTTAAAAAATTATGCATTAAAATAATATGAGACGTCAGAGATGGTGTGTTTCTATTCTCCATTTGATAGATTCCCTGTCAAAGTTTTAAAAATATGAGTTGTTACAGTTGGTTGGATTCTTATTAACCAATATCTCTTTACATGTTATGTATATCTGAATTTTTTGAAATTTTATAAAATATATCACAAAGTGAAATTGCTATAGATAGATATAGGAATGAGCGGGAGTAGATATGGTAGAGGGTCGTTACAAGATATTACTGTTGGAATATCTGATATTCCTGATCTGATGTTGAATGAAATCTCACGGCAGCAACAAAAAAATTTGATCGTGAACCGAACTACAGGTGCAATTTTATTTGTGAGATATTTTTTAAATGTATGCATCAAAATAAGTTGTGATGTCAGAGATGGTGCATTTTTATTCTCCAGTTTATAGATTCCCTGCAATAGTTTTGAATTTATGATCTATTGGAGTTGGTCATATTTTTTTTAACCAAAATGTCTTTGAATGTTATTTATATGTGAATTTTCAAAATTTTATAAAAATGTCTCATGAATTGCTATTCTTATACATAAACGTAACAACGAGTAGAAGTAGCTATGGGAGAGGTTCATTGCAGGATATTTTTATTGGAATATCTTATATTGCTCATCCGATGTTGGATGAAATGTTGCAGTAGAAACAAAACAACTCAGTCATGAATCGAAGTGCAGGTGAAATTTTCTTTGTGATATATTTTTAAAAATTTATGCATTAAAATAAGATGCGACGTCAGAGATGGTGCATTTTTCATTTATTAGATCTTTATGACTGGTATATTTGTGTGTAGGTTGTCAAGGAGATATATTATCCTAGAAGTCTTATGTGAAATGGAGTGGATAGAACATGTCCGAGAGCATCAGGTTCATGTGAATTGCATGTTGGGATCCAAAGTGATGTATGTGAGAATTTGGAGAATAACATGAATGAACGCCTGTGATCGGAATTTACCCGGGAAAATGAATTATATGGATTCTTTTGTAAATGTGGATGGTGAGGGCGAGAGGTCTGTGAACAGGGAAAATATGGAGTGTCATGCAACACATTTAGTAGGGAACAACAACATCCACTATCTCAGGGATGGTGAGCATGATATTGAGTCAGAACATGACATTCAACATTGAAACATACCTACGATAAGTGGTGTGAATAATTGCCCGAATCATAGTTACACACAATTTTACTCATTGCGTTATGGTGTATGATTGAATAGGATGCTCGAGTCTCATCGTGAATTTTTGAAAAGGATTGATGTGCTAGAAGTTATTTAGATGTGTGGTATATGTAAAGAGTCATATCCTGGTATAGTTGTGACACTTTCACTGGAAGGACCTATTTGCAAGAGATGCAAGTGTGAATGAGGTAGTCATTGATATTCAAATTGGAACAATATGGATCCCGGGGATCAGGTAGAAGTGTTGCGTGTACTGACACAGGTGGAAGAAATGTTGATAGCGCGGGTGAATCCCATATTTCATGTAACTCATGCACGTGGTGGCCACTACAAATATAGTGGACACACGATTTGCTTTCCCCAAGATGTATCTTCTATTGCTAGACTGCTTCCTCATCGAATAGAGGATGTGGATATTCTTATTGTGAAAAGACAAAATGCTGGATAGAGGGAGTATGAATGTATTGTTAGTCGCTCGTGTGTATTGGATGGTTTGAATTACAAAATTGTAATGACAGTATTACAAATACGTGGAGATAGACTACATTAAGATTAGAAGATCTTATGTGAAGTAGAGGGAGATGTATCAGAAAGAATTCGTCAGGTGGAATCTGAGATACAAGATGAGCACGTCGGGAGAGAAGGAACAACGGTTATAGTGAGTGTTGAAGAAGAACATGTACATAGTCATCCATCGTTGTTTTCTTTAAGGCTTCCTAATCCACGAAGGGAGATGGACGAAGTTAGATTGTTTGTTGAAAATATGGACTTGAGGTCGGTCGATGTTGTCGATTGGCCACTGATTGGGTCTTCGCCAATAAATGAATACAACACGGAGGGCATGTTGTCCATAGCATTTCCAACCCTCTTTCCTATTGGAGATGCTAAATGGTTGTAGCTGAGGATTAGAATAGTACAGTTTCATGATTATGTGAAGCATTTGATAAGGTATCATGACAATAGGTTTGGAAGGCACCGAGATTTAGATATTGTGCATATAATAGACAAATGCGGCACCACAATCATGCCACACTGACTGTTTTTGAAAAGAGAACAATGTTCCCATGACTATTGAAGACTTGGTCGTCACATTAATAATGCGAGGATGATGATAAGTTGGCGTAACAGGTGATGCATTTTTGGAACAAAACTTTGTGGGACTAGGTCTTACTGGTACTCATGTCGTAGTGAGTGATGGATATGATTGTTCGATTGGGTAGCCCGACTTTTTTTTACACTTACCGATGCAGACACATAGTGGTTTGATTTACACACGGTTGATTCGGGGAACCTCCTTCAAATTCTTCGAGGGTGTATAGGTGGCGGATTGAGAATGTGATAGATTATCCTCATATCATTTGTTTACATGCACAAAATATTTGAGATATTTCGTGAAGAGGTGATACGTGGAAACCAATTGGTGCAAAGGATTACTAGTACAGTTTGTAGTTGCTTATTTGATTGAAATTTATTTAAATTTTTGTAGTGATCTGATCCATTTTCAATATTGTGAACAAATGGTTTTGTAAGATGCGTTTTTGGCATGGTATTTGTAGGTTTGAGTGGCAACATCGAGGATCTACACATGTCCACGGATTCATGTGGGTTTACAATAGCCCTTGGAGAAACATTGGATTGGGAAGATGAGAAAGTAATCTGCGAGATCATTTTTTGAAAAATTATACGTCACTGTGGAATCGTGAGAATGACCATCAAATATTAGAGCATGACCCACTTTATGACTATGAAGAACTTGTCAACCATGTGCAGAGGCACACTAAATGTAGCAAGATGTCCTGTTTGAGAAAGAAAGGATCATCCATGGTTTTTCGTTATAATGTTCCATGGGACCTCTAGGATGATTCGTATTTGTTTGTTGATAGAGATGGTCGGAAGAGATTTGAACCTTCTCACAATGATGCGAGATTGAACCTTGAGTAACTTCGGACATGTTGGCCATAAATGGAATATAGACACGGAGGGCATGTTGTTTCTAGCATTTCCCGACGGTGTTAAAGTATATAGCAAAATATGCTTCAAAGGCAGAGAAGAGGTTAGAGAGCTTTCATGATATGTTGACAAGGATATCAGATGATGTGGAGGGGGAAGAGTCTGCACTATGTATATATTGGAGGATTTTTGTGAAACAATTGTGGAACTAAGAATATTAAAACGAATAATAGCAATACTAATTTTAAAATATTAATGTTATCATACTTTCAGATTTGAACATTAAATCATGGACCATGGATCCCAAGTGCGTGACTCCCGAACACATTTCGTAAATGTTAATAGTACATACTTAAATTTAAACCATAAACACTAACCTTAAATAATAGTCGATCGGTGTGAGTAACGATGACAATTAAAGCATATTATAAACCGATTGACAATGACGATGACAATGATATTTGATGATGATGAAAATTGAAAAAAACATGATGATAACGATGACACTAATGATTATAATATGATAATTTAGTTTTTGATAATTTTTAATTTTTAGTTTTAATTTAATTTTATACTTTTATTAATATTTACCTTTAAATAATTTTAAATTTTTATTTATTTTTTAGTCTTGTGAATTTTTTAATTTTTAGTAATTTGTAATATTCTATTATTTTTAAATATTTGTAAATTTAATATTTTATTTTTCTAATTAATTTTAATATGTAAATTTAATTTTTATAATTTTTATTCATTTTTTAGTTTTTAATTAATTTTTTTATTTTTATCCATTTTTTATTTTTAAATTTATTTCTAATTTTTATTTTTAATTAATTATTTTATTGATTTTAATTTTTAATTTTTTAATGATTTAATTAATTTTTAAAAATTTTCTAATATTTATTAATATTTAATTTTCATTAAAGACAATTTTTTTATTAATACTTATTAATTTTAAGACAATAATTTTAAATTAATATTTATTAATTTTTTTTTTAAATTTTTAATTTCTAATATTTGTTAATTGAATTTTTTTAATTTTTAATATTTATTATTTAATAATTTAATTCTAAATTTAAATTCTCAATTTTTATCTTTTATTAATTTAATCATTATTTTATTTATTATTTTTATTATTTTTAATATATATTTTTTCTTAGATTTAATGTTTATTAATTTTAATAAACATTAATAAATAAACCTATCGGCTGTTCATATCACCAAAGGTGATATTAATAATAAATATATTTATTGAATTTGATAAATATAGTTAAAAGCCGCTATTATTACATGCAGGTGTGGTACAAAGAAAGTTTGGTTACAAGACCAACACTAAAGACATGAAAACAAATAGAAGTTTTAAAGCAAGGCCGACGGAATAATATGAATACGAACACGGATTCTGGATTGACCAACTATGTGCTCAGATATTATTGTGAAAGGACACGATGACAAAGATAAATTTTACTTATTAATTTATAGAGTGTAATCTTAGTCATTATTCAAATAACTTCTAATGGATATAAGTAATTTTTATTAGGAAGAGGAATGTTAATATGATATATTATTTTAGTGTTAGTTTATTTTTCTATTGACAATGTTTATCTTAAAATTATTATTATGTGGGATAAATATAATTACAATTTAATTATATATTTTATATTAAATTAAATGAGTATTTTATAATATATTATTTTCATAAGATAAGATAATTGGCACTTATTTGGTGTTAGAATTTTGTAGTTCCAAAGTGCAAAAACAATTCTAACAAATTTAAAAATTGAAGAATATGTAATTAAGAAAATATGTAAAAAAATCATGATGTCTCAATGAACATATTTACATCTTTGTCAAATAGTCACTTCATAATTAATCTTAAATAAAAAATAAAGTAAGTTCTAAAAAGAGTCATACAAGTCTATAAATAAATAAAAGAATCACCTTATAATCTTATAGTAAGGAATGAGTTAAACTATCTTTTAAGTTGTTTAAAAAAACATTCAAACTAAAAGAAAATAAGAATAAAATAGAATTTAGAAGTTAAGTAAGTCTTTCTTGAGAACGAAGATATATAGACTCGTAATGTTTTTACATGTTTTACATGCCTTTTCAAATTAATAAATATATGTAGTTATTATTTAATATAGTATGTCGTGGGTGAATTACAAACTAGTTAACTCGCAGCATAATGTATCTTTGAGCCATGATATTGTTACTACGTTGGTTACAAAATAAATAAACCATTTTCATTAACATTTTATAGAAAGTATTTATTATTTAGTAGTGGTTCTTAAAATAACTTTAAAATTAGACTTAGGAATTTATTTTGTAGTTGAAAATAGATTTGTTTATATTGATTTGGGTGAATGTTATGCTATTACGGTTGTAAACATCTAAAAAATTAATATTGAATCATACTTTCGCAACTAAAAATATAACACGAACAAACTCATAAGAACAACGAAGCAACATATAAAGCGATGAATCATTAAGTGCGTTAGATAGAAAGCAAAATGTTATTAATAATGTTAGAGGCATTTTCTAGTTGTTGAATTAAATCTCAATTTTTTAAGGCAACCAAAATAAAATCCTTCACATATGTATAATTTTTATCATTCTACTCACAAACATTGTGTTGTATGGTCATAATATTTATTTGTTATAAGTTAAATTTAATATTTTTTTAAATTTTAATATTTAATTATTTTCACTTAATTATATTATATAACAAATAGATAATATAGCATTTCCCATAGTCTATTATATCTCAAGTTTTATTGTTATATGATAAAAATAATGATAATTTGAATTTAAATGATATTTGAATATGTTAGAATTTAAAATCAATAAATATTATATAAATTTGTTAAAATAAATTTAATTCAAAAAATTCAAAATAAATTATCATATACAAATTAATAATAAAATAAACCATAAACTATAACAAAGAAATCAAAATTATGAAATGTCTATATTAATAATCTTACATGCTTAACAAAATCATCACTAATATAATTTATTAACAAAATTTCAATCACAAAATTATAAATATCATATCAAACACTTAGATAAATATTATAAACATAAATTTGTTAATTTGAATTTAAATTTAAATTTCACACATAAACAAATAATAAATTATTATTAAAAACATAATAATTTTTTTACAAATACCTTATCAAACACCTCAACTTTAGCGAGGCTTTAAGGTTTAAACAAATATTTATCAAGGCTTTAAGGTTTAAAGCAAATATCCCTAGCCATGGCCCATAGAATCTCGATCCTGACAAATTCGTTAAAAGTAACCCCTTTGCATGTGAGTGTTTGAAAAATACCTCCACTCGATACCTTGCTTAAGACTAATGGTTTTCAACTCAGAGAGCATTTGAATTTTAAAGCATCCCAATCCCATTTATATTTATTTAATGGTTTGCCAAGCTTTTAGTGAGTTAAAAGTTATATACGTATTGGTCTGATTTTGACGGCCATCCACATGCCTATCAAACAATTTTGTAGTGACGGTGTCTTTTAAAATATGTAAACTATTATTATTACTAGCAAATGCACCCAAGGTGCAATGGACACGCCAATAGGGGTGAAGAAAAGAAAATATCACAATAGGAGATGAAAACTGAAAATTAATGAGTATCATTGTGAATTGCAAATATGAATTGACAAGTTGAAGCGAGTTTCGGTTATATTGACACTAGCACCAATGATAGACATATTGTTATTTTATGACATACACAACTCCATCAATTTGTGATGGAGATACATAGTTTGAGCATCATGTAAGAAAATGCCATGCATGTAGACAGGAGAAAGCATGAAAATGTCTAGAGGTATATTTGCAATGAAAGAAGCAGTTGCTAATGGGAGGGGTGTATTCCCTCGCTTGAATTAAGGAAGCTTGCTTTATTAGTAAAGACACCTCCTTCGAGAAGGTAATATCTTTTCTAACAGAATGTTACGTGTGTTGCCAAAGATATACCGACAATTATCAAGTGTTAATAAAATATCGATATAGATAAATAACAATCTAGAACAACTAAAAAATACATTCCATCGACAAGAAGAGGATGAAGATGAAAATTGTATTATTGAGCTATGTATATATGCAACACACTCATGCATATCAACATTAAGGCCTATTTTACATTTTTTAATATGCATAATGAGCAAAATGTGGTCATAAACACCACATTGCATCCAGTATGAAATAAAATGATATAGTACGAAATAAAAGTTTTATATATCGGTAATGCAGAAAAACTTGATGAAATTGTTATGTACACGTTTACAAAAGAATAGAAAAGTGCTACTCTAGAAGCATGTTTCTAGATTTGTGAATGAGATAGATCAAGTATGACTGTGATGAAGTGAATGTCACATAAATTAAAATTCAAAAAGAGGAAGCGTAAAGTACGTTTGTTGGTGCAAATTCAACAAAGAGATTTTAGAGCAAAGCTATGTTAGAATGCATTTTTATAAGTGTTTTAGCATTCATTGGTTGAAAGAAAGCGTTTGAGCACTTGCTCTGATGATGGAAATTTCTAATGTTCTAGAATCGAAGGAAGCATTTCCCTTATTGGCTCCGTTATCCAACATGTATATGAAAAGTGACACACGTTAAATGTGCTACATATAGGTCCAATTTTCCTTGTAGTGCATGTTGGACAGAAATAGTGGATTGAATAAGCAAGCAAAGCAAGGCACAAGAGGAATTCACACCTGAAATCGAACCGAGTTCAACTGCTGGGATATAATAAATTGATATAACATGGAACATAGTTAGAGGTATCATAACTTGTAAAACAAATAAAAGTCAATGAAACCACTCACCAAGAAATGCTTGTATTTCTTCAATTCCATTTGTTTCGGCAGTTTAGCCTACAAAAATAAAGAAGAGATAAAATGAATTGAATCATAAAAGAAATAAGGTTATGGTTGTAACAAACAAACTGATCAGCTGCGGGTTGCACATGTCTGAAATTAACGTGTTTTTCTAATCAAATCTAGGTAGAAGATACCATGACAAAAGGGTATGAAGTATGCAAAGTATGAATTAGTCCAGTAAATACAATACCTTCAAACTTGTGGAAGCTACTTTCGTGTAAATAAAATGTGAAGAATCATAATGAAAACAATTGCAAAAGTGTACGCCACGACCTTAACCTCCTCATGAAATTAGCCTTCGTTTCAACTAGTCATTAGCACGAGTTGGCTCATAAATCATTCCATTTGAATTAAATTTCTGCCATATCTGACCTAGCAATACTCCAATAATGCACTTGGGAATTAGGCCCAAAACCTCAACATGCAAACACATCTTTCAACATTTTCTATTTCAATCGGGGTTCTAGATATATGCAAATATTTTTCCCTGATTTGTCAATGCTTCAGGACCTCGACTTCAAACCACAAAAAATTATTTTATAAATATAGATCCCAAGCTACGATAGAAAATTCTTCAACAAAAAGGATAACAAACCCTTTTGTAGAGGAATGCTCTATTTTTTCTTGATGCCACTCCGATTTGAAGTGTCTGTTGATAAAAAAACAAAACATGTTATTAATTAGAAGAGTAAGTAAAACCACCATACTCAAAGTTTCAAGTCTTCCTCAACCCCAGGAACCATACAAGATTCAAAAAAAGTATGCATAAAAACAACATTAAGATTCTCATACCGAATTTTTTTTTTTGCATATATTTCATTTGTGCCCACTATTGTTTTTGCAATTATTTCAAGCGTGAAAATGCATAAGAGCAACAATCAAGTAGAAAATTTTTTTTTCCCAACATATGTTTCAAACTTCTAACAACTATCACATAACACATCCACCAATAAAAGAGGCAGCCTATCGATTGCGTCGAATGGAAGTACATGCATACTTTAAGAAAAATATGTGCAAAACAAGAGCAAAAAGAAGCATTTTTTTCCCCAAAAAAACTAAGCTATCCACAGTATCCGAGAGAGCTTGGAAATCTCCCTTAACAATATGGCAATTTCAAAAATATAGCCAATTTTGAAGCTTAAAGATAACAATAGAGCTTCTTTCTTCATATTTAAAAATTACTTTTTCACCGACAATGTGAAATTAAATTGTTGTGAGAGAACACAACTCAAAGCTTTTTGCGCACAATCAACATCCTCAACAACAACAAAGTCCCCAACATAAACATTGTTGGAGAAAGTGAATAAGAGGAAAGCAAGTCGAAACCATGCTAGACTCATGTCGTTGTACAATATTTCATGTCTAAAACTATAAAAAAGCATTTAGTTCTAGAAACACAAACCTAAGTAAATGATTTAAGAAGGAGATGTAAATATTTGAAGTGTAAAACATGCAACCACTTGAAATGAAAAGGACATATTGTTAGTGTAGGATATTCATTTTCTTTGTATTTGTTTATTTACTTGGAGCTTTCCTACACTCATGGGATATGCTTGCTTAGGTGTTAGTTGTGTTGAGTTAGCTTATCAATTGTGTTAAGTTAGCTTACTAGTTGTGTGGAGTCAAATCTACTTCTACTATCAATTAGTGAGAGTTATTCCCACTAATCTAGGAGGAAGTTGCACATTCACCTCCTATATGTACATCACTTGCATCATTATATCTCATGGAGCATATGGAGCATTGAGTTGATTTGGAGCCATTCTTATCTTGTGAGTTTTTTATCATATTGCATCTTATTGTTAGTTATTTTGTTTTTCTCGTAATTGCTCGTGCATTTATTTTTCATTAGAGATCTAGAAAATCTAATATGGTATCAGAGTGATTTTGGTGACACATTTGTCATTACTAAGTTATTTTTAGTTTTGAATACTTCGTTTGTGAAACTAACAATTCATGTGCAAATAGATCTAACTCCGTTTAACAAGTTGAGGGTTATCAAAAATTTTAGGGGTTTAAAAAAATATTCCAAATAAACCTCGGGATTTGTTAAAATCCCTCGGTCACCGAAAGAGACTGGAAATGTTTTTAGGGTTTTTTTCGAGAAATTTATACGGTGCCTTGGTTTTTATGTGGTTTATGTAGATCTTCTTTGTGGTGGTCTTGGTGGGATCGGGTTTGCCACGATAGCTCCCTCCCTCAGTTGGTTATTGCTTCATTATAACCCTTCTCACCATAGTCACTACCCAGATCAACACCTCTTTGAGTGCGAGATCTATCGGTCTAGCACAACTATTGATCGAGACGAGTGTATAACACTTAGAAGAAGGCATACATAGATTCACGTGGAAGATTTCACGATTATGATCTATTTTTGGAAGATGGTGTGTGGAGCACATAAATGGGAAAAGACTTGAGCATGACACACATGACTATTTTTGGAAGAGCGGCTATGGAGTGCTTTGCATGGGTGCGGAGCTAAGAATAGGATTACTACTACTAGTTAACTGGGAGAGGTCCATTGTTAGCATTCTTGCATGTAAGCCTATTATTGTAAAGGTGCATGGCTATTTCTAGCATGACCTATTTTGGGATTAGATAAGCGGTGAAGGGAAAGTCCCCACCCTTATAAGTATGTAATGAACTGCGTAGTATAGTAGTGGTATGTAAGAACTGGATTACTATGAGATTATGTTGTCAGATCATGTTACGCACATGAGCATATGATGTTATTATTGTAAGAAGCTTTTGTGTATTCCTGTGTTTTAATATAATGGAGTGTATTGGCTGAATCAAAGTATTAATCTTGAGTATAATTGGTTCTTGCATGCTTGATTTCATCATGATTATCATTTAAATATGTTATTCTCTAGAATTAGATCTTGAACATGCACTGTAGAATGATGTATTAATTATGGATCTGAATGCATTAAGTCTTCATCATGCTAACATCCTACAACAACAACCCTAAAGAGGGCCTGGTACCTTTGTGTGCTTGGGTGAGCGCTCAGTCTAGTTGAGTGATGTGCCAAATGCGCTTGGGATTTTTTGGTAAATTCTAGGCTTGCATCATTGGTTCCATTGTCGGGACCTCTTTTTCAATTGTTTTAGGATGGTTCATGATGAAGACATACCGGTTGACCCTAGCAAGTGTTGAGGAGTGGATACATGACCTAGAAGAAGAATACGCATGGAGGTTCAACACTAGATCTGAGTTTGATGCATGCATGTGGGTGGAGTAGAATCTGTATGACTATTTGTATGAGAGCTTCTTCTTACTATTTTTCTGGTAGAATTGTATGAGTGGCTAGTTGCTTATGCATCTAAACAAAATTGGAGGTATCACACACTTTTCTGGATGCAGGAAGAATTTTAGACCCTTTATGATGCTGATCTGATTTGGACTCGCGTTGTGGATACGTGGTTCCATGGTGTTTTGAATAACTATATCTTGGAGTACTCAATTTCCACTTATTCATGCCCAGAGGTAGCTGAATTCCAATTTTTACGATATCCAAGGGAACTTACCTGCAAGGCATTCCACTGGCAATCAAAATTTTGATGGTAACCCTGAACTTGGAGAGTAAACCGATGGCTAACTAAACCCCACCACACATGGGGGAAGGAATAGGTTTGGTGAAAGATGATAGACCTAGCGGCAGAGAGGTAGAGAGAGAAGAAAGGTGGCTTAAGTATACAATGAGGCATGAGAGGGAGATAGAGAAGCAACATGGGATGACATTGTGAGAAAATGGCGCTTTGAGGAGAGAGATGGCTTGAGAAGGATTTAAAGTTCACGCAGAAGATGTGGAACCCGAGCATCAAGAACTCCCCATTTGGGAAAGCATGACAGGAACCCCCTCGGCCTCACGTAGAAGTGTGCCAACAGAGATGACCTGGGCCATGGGTGTGCATCTGAATCCACCTGGAAACCTTGCCCTTGCACTTGGTCTTCCAATATCTAGTACAAAAAATAGTTAGCAAGCTAATTTAGGTAGTGGGAGAGAAAGAGTAAGTCATATAAGAAGCACATCGATGGTAGCACAAATGTCTTCATTGTTATATGGGAGAGTTTGGGTGTATCTTCACACATAATTTAGGCGTGCAAAATTTTGGACTCTCTTTTGGGAGTAGTAACACTTCGCAGACCATAGGGGTGTAGTTCAATACTACTATTGGGACACATGGGAGTACATCTTCTGGTCCAACTCTAGCTACAGGTTCAGGATCAGGAGGTATAGGTGGTTCTAGTTCTAGTGGATCTTGGTGGTTCTGGAGGTAGAGGAAACATTGGAGGTTCTGGATCAGGTGGGCAAGGTCCACACCAACCCCAAAATATTTACATGGAGATGTCTCTTCATCTCCCTAGAGTATAGGGGCATAGAAGATGTTGTTGAACACATGTACACATGTGTGAAATACATGTGGCATGCAAAAGGAATCATGACTTCTGAGCGTAGGGAAAGTCAATTTTCTACTACGTTACAAGGGCACGCACACACAGTGGTATAAAATTTTGACCCTGATCAAACTTGCATAGACTATACAACTTTAAAAGATGCTTTCCTTAAAGAGTTTCACATCCCGAGTTGAGAAGAAGAGTATAAGTGCGCTCAAGGATATTAAGCAAGGCACTACTAAGAGTGTCAGAGAGTATGATGCTCATTTCAAAATGTTGTTATCTAAGCTTTCTTATGATATTCATGTAAGCCAACATGCACAATGGTTTGTTGGAGGTCTGATTACACCTTTTAGGAGGGAACTATCACATAAGACATACACTGATCCACGTGAAGCACTTGAAGCAACTTTTACATGCTGAGGTAGTTGGAAGTATAGACATTGGGGTGAGCCCATTTTTAGAAGCACAGATCGCAGCTATGGCAAAGTAGTTAGAGAAGCTATCGGAAAATTCAAGCACATGAGATGCACATGGGGATTTGGTGCATCAGATTGTGAAGTGGAAGGTCACACAAAGGATAGTTTTCCCCGTGCAGATCTATGTGCTCACTATTGTTAGACTATGAGATATGCCATTTAAACCATGATGCTATCTTGTTGCCCATTATTACAACATGCGATAAGGAAGAACGTCTCTTGTTACTATAAAATTTGTAGGTCCACGACTCATGACACGAAGACTGCCAGCTGATTGGTTAGATCCATGATGCTATAGATATTGGTGTATGAAAAGACAAGAGTTTTAGATAACTCTAAAGGCAAGAATGAGCATTAGGATCGGGATCACAATCAAGGCACTATGATCGAAATGAAGGGCATTTTGAAGGTGGTCGTATGGCAGAGGTCGAGGATACCATGGTGGATTTAGAGGATGAGGCCATGGTGGTGGAAGAGGTGAGTTCCCTCACGGAACATGTTATACATGTGGATCTCCTGACCACTACAGTGTGAATGTCCTCAGAATATTACATGTTCTTTTTATGGAAAGAATCATAGTTATGAGGAATTCCCAGACTTGTATGAGCATCTTAGTAAGAAACATAAACAAGAAAACAAAGGTGCACAGGATGGTTAGGATACAACGTGTTGTGGAAAATCAGTGGATGCCCAAGTTGGAACTAGAATCTGAGGCATTGCAAGTAAAGATCACTACCCATGCTAAAGTGGTGTGCACAAAGAAGCACATTAGCAGAGGCCTACCATCACTAAGGAGGAGGTTCTACATGCATGGTACCAGATCCTACCCATCAGAAGGAGGTTTATCAGAAACCATGGAGGTACTTAGAAATCTTCAAGGTGAAATACAATATTTAAAGGAGCAATCATGGAAGATGGAGCAAAAGAAAGCATCAGAGATGGTCCAATATGATATGGATGATTTGAAAGAAGTGTGCAAGATGTTACACCAAGAGAATATCATTCCATTATTAGGGAATTGGTTAAAGGAAACACTCACATGTAAGTATTGAGACTGGATGAAAGATCCTACATGTGAATCTTCCCCTCATAGCCTAGATTATGACAAGGAAATCACTCTAAATGTTGTTGTGGATGGGTGGCTATTGAGTAATATATTGATTGATATACAGTGAAGTCAATGTTCTTACTTTAGATGCATGGGTACAAATGGGGAGACCCCCATTATAGCCATCCTCTAATGTATTGTTCATGGCTAATCGGACTAAGGCCACTCCCATCAAGAGTTTTAAAAGATGCATCCATTACCATACAAGGAGCCAAGTTCACTTGGAGATTTTGAGGTCTTAGCTTGGCTAGGAGGTAGATAGCTTCCCAACTCTACTGGGGCATCCATGGTGCTATGCAAATAATGTTGATCTTTGGTTCAACAAGGGTTATATCAGCTTTGAAAACAAGGAGGAAAGGGTTATTATCCCATTAATAGATGGAAAATATGTGCCCTATGTTGAGCCCTTGAGTGAGGAAGACCTGAATAGGATTTATGTACGTGCCATCTGGGACCCAGAGGTGCTTGAGCCATCTAAAGAAGGAATCCTTCAGTGGGAGGATGCACAATCTATTAGTGATACTACAAGTGTTGCTTGTGATAATTGGGCTCATAGCACTTATGAGTTGGTAGGGCATGAAGTAAAGAACATATTTACTAGGGACAAAAAGACCACGTTATATCAAGAGAATAGGTAATAACTCGGTACCTCGTTACACTAGAGAAGGAGACCCTATGGTGTTCCTGTGCCATGGAGGATAGTGGATAGACTAATTGGAGAGAAGGAATATGCTAGCATATACCCTACGCGGGACAACAACACGTTGGTGGGTGGTCCACAAGGATAATCTTGTAGGATGGAATGAAATTAGGATTTCTCTTGCTACTAGGTTCTTCAGAGAAATGCACCTACTCAAATATGTACTTATCATGGTAATCAACCTATTCAACACCACATTTTCAGTAGTGTGAGAGACTCTAGATAGAAGGGCAGGAAGCTTTACCACCTTCGCTCTGGGTGCACAAGTTTTATTCCACTTTACAAGGTTACAGTGTGCTTGGTATGTATATGCAAAACTCCATAGAGAGACTGGAAATTGGCAGGATTTAATTATAGGAATGACCCAGATGTTTGACTTCTTCTCTACTAAACCTTCTAGTGGAAGAAGCATTAAAGGTCATAAAGTGCTTAACTATGGGGGATAGTGCCAAGGTGGAGAAGAACTCATTCAAGAGTTATTTGATGAAGGAGACTTAGGAGATCGCATGTTTTTTTGAAGAAACAGAGACAGATGCCACACTACTTAAGCACACTTGCCTTGAGAAAGAAAAAGGAAAAATGGTCTACTTAGTGGATGATGAAGAAGTAGAAAATTTGGATGTAGACCATTCAATAGGTAGGTGTGAGGTGTTGGAAAGTGTAGATAAGACCACACGTGCCTATCATGAACCTATGAAGACAAAGAAAGTGAATATTGGATCAGATGTTGAGCCTAAGGAGGCCATAATTGGAGACTATTGGTCAAACTCTGAAGTGGAAAAAATCATAGAGTTACTATGGGATTATCAGGACTTATTCCCTCGGGGGTACCATGAACTTAAAGGCATGCATGAATCATTAGGGGAGATGAAGATAAAGCTTAAAGAGGTGTGTGCCCTAGTTAGAAAGAGACCCTACAGGATGAACCCCAACTTGTGTGAAAAGGTCAAGGAAGAGATTGACAAAATGTTGAAGTCTGGAATCATCAAGCCCCTGGATGAGTCAAGAATGGGTTAGTCCAATGGTGATCAGTATCAAGAAGGATGGCCGATTAGGATCTATGTGTGGACTACAAGGAGCTGAATGTTGCATGTGTGACTGATCCCTTTCCTATGCCATTCACTGAGGAAATACTAGAAAGGTTGTAGGTGTGAAATCTATTCATTTATAGATGGGTTCTCTGGGTATCATCAAGTTAGGATTGCCCAGGAGGATTAGGAAAAGACTACTTTTACTACTGAATGGGGTAGCTTTTCCTATACTGTGATGCCTTTTGGACTGAAAAATGTGCCTGTTGTATTTTCATGCATAGTTGTTCAAGTGTTTAAATATTTTATTCACAACTTCTTACAAGTTTATTTAGATGATTGGATGGTGTATGGATTGGTTAAAGATCATTGTGACAATCTACGCTTAATGTTTGAAAGATGTAGATAGTTGAGTATCTCTTTGAACATCAAGAAGTGCATATTTTCTACACCATTTGGAATACTATTAGGACACATAATCTACAAGGAAGGTTTGTTGGTTGATCCAAGCTAAGGTTATAGTCATTATCGGCCTAAAAGAGCCTACCAGTCAAAGTGAGGTGCATGGATTCTTGGGTCACATGGGGTATTATAGGAAATTCATAAAGGGATATGCCAAGGTTTCTCACACCTTTGGAGGAGTTACTGAAAGGAAAAGGTACATTCTACTGGGGAGAACCACAACAGCGCATTTGAGACATTAAAGGAGAAACTTACTACCGCACCTATTCTATGTTTTCCTTCGTGGGACCAACCATTTCATGTACATGTGGATGCCTCTGGCATGACCATTGGCATGCGGTGTTGGCTCACCTAGAGAAGGTATTATAGATCATCCTATCTATTTTTCTAGTAGAAAGTTGACTCTAAGAGTAGAATTACACAACTACAGAGCACATGAAGCTTTGTCAATGATCTATGCACTACATAAATTCAGAGATAGTACTGCTAGCTACACCATTTGTATTTTATACATATCACATGGCATTGAAGTATTTGGTAAACAAGCCCATTTTACAAGGGGCACATATGTAGATGGGTACTCTTATTTCAAGAATTTGATTTCACAATTGTGGTAAAACCAGGAAAAGTAATTCTAGACTAGACCATTTATCATAATATAGTCAAGAGAAGAAGCACATGCAATTGAAGATACCATGCCCGATGCACAATTATATAGGTTACAACATGCACCATCAGAATTAGAGGACATTGTTGTCTTTCTACGAATAGGTATGGCACCAGAAGGAATGAAATCCTTAGAGAAGAAACAACTTGCTATATACATGACACCCTATATGTTGATTAGCGGTGACCTATACAAGTTAGGTCGGGATGAAGTATTACACCATTGTGTACTAGAACATGAACACACAGATATCATGGAGGAAGCTCATGGTGGTATTGCAGGTGGCCACTATATGTAGGTGACGCCACTGCTCACAAGATTCTACTCACTAGATTATGGTGGGAGACCCTGTATAAAGATTGTAAAGCATATTGCAAGGCTTGTGATCATCATTAGCACCTTGGGAAACAGGTCAATGAGATGAAATGCCTCTAAGACCTATTACTAGTGTAGAACCATTTGAGAAATGGGCTATTGATTTTGTGGGTCCTATTTCACCAGCCACACACGTAGGACTGGATCACGCTATATCATTACTTGCATAGACTATCTGACAAGGTGGGAAGAAGCAGCTGCCTACAAAGGATTGTACAATGGCTACAACAACCAAGGTTTTTATGGGAAAATATTATTACAAGGTATGGATGTCCTTTGAGTTTGACCAGTGATAGGGGCACACATTTTCTGAATGAGACAATCAAAATTTTATTGGATGAATTCATGATTGCACACCATAAGACTACACCATATCATCCTAGGAAAATGGGACTGCTTGAGGCTTTCAACAAAATTTTGAGCCAGACATTGAAAAAAATATGTGATGTTGGAAGAAAGGATTGGGATGATAAAGTGTCTACGTAGTGCTTTGGGCATATCAAACAACATATAAAAGGTTGAACAAAGCCACACCATTTCAGTTAGTGTTTAGCGAAGAAGTAGTTCTTCCTATAGAATTCATGCTACCTTCTTTGTGTATTGTGTGCGTTGGAGGTTTAGTTGATGAACAAGCATTAGAAGAATGGATTGAAAAGTTACTCAAACTAGATGAGTGATGAGCAATAACATGTTGGAGTCAAAAACAAGAAAAGGCCAGGAAGAAAGCATGGCATGACAGGCACATCAGGGATAAAAATCTTGAGATAGGATAGATGGTGCTTCTTTATGATTCTAAGTTTTTGCGCCATCCAGAAAACTCAAAGTACATTGGTTGGGGCCGTATGTTATCACTCACATACTTGAAACAGTGCTTGTCAATTAGAGGCACTTGATGGAAAACTTGCTACCCAGGTACTTCAATGGGAGTAGGTGAAGCCCTACTATAAATAAGTCTTCTTGGTGTTTGTAATAAGGCAATGTTTCCATTTAGAATAGGTTTTCAATTATGTATTTCCTTAATGTATTTCCTTCTTCATCACTATGCTTTGTCAATTTAGTTGGTGTTTTTGTGTAATAAGCACGTTTGTGCACCATAAGCTAATTATTATTTGAAGAATTTTTATGCGCAGAGGACTGCACATACCATTAGTGTGGGGTGGTTATTGATATCCAAGTACATAGACTATTGAAAATAAGTACACATGAAAGGAAAAAACTACTATGGGTGTTATTCAAGTTGGAGAATTTAAAAAAGAGATTGCTTTTGTGGAAATGAGGACCATAGGTGGAGATGAATGAAGAAACAAGTATAACGCGAGGTAAGTAGGGGCCATGGGAACTACCAAGGGAAGGCATAGTGGTGAGGTACTCGGGTGCATGGAGGTGCACTGAAGAGAAGTCCATGGCTAGAAGGTAGGAAGGCACGCTAGAAGGTTATAGCTTGGGTGAAGATGTACCACATGAAAGAATGAAAAATGGTCAATTAATGAGAGGATTGTTGGTAGGTGAAGGAGCAATAAATGCACTAAATTTTTGAAAATATATATAAGGATGGGATGCGAGTTCATTCTTACCATTGAAATTGTGAGAATTTGAAAAGAGCTAAGTGCAAATGAGCCGAGATGAATCATGTTGAGGTGTGAAGAGTGTGAAACCAGATGTGGAGAGAAGATTTTGTGCATAGGAGAAGCTTGCATCCCCATAGGTGAAGGGTTTGAGTGAAAGATGACATTACAAAAGAGCTAGGGCACGTGATTTCCACTAGGGCATGGAGATTCAAACTAGGGTTTTAACTTGCTCATTACAGAGGGTAGAAAAGAGAGATTTACAAATGGCACCAAAGAAAGCACCTCAAATAGAGTGAAAGGGAAGAAGAAGGTGAAGTGGAAGAAGAAATTTCTCTCGAGAGTAATTTCTAGAAATGTAGTATCCAGAGGGCATGATTGTGGGACAAGAATGGGATTCCCACATCCATAAATGTAAGATCAGTGATTACAACCATCACACATCAGATAATAAGAAGGAACTAGATGCATTATTGAGCACAAAAACAAACAAGTGCACAACAAAAGACATGCCAATGTATGATGACACTGGAGAGAAGTTGTTAAAGCAGATTGGAGTCTACCAGTTATACGAGCTGCCATATTTTGGAAAGTATGAACCATTGTATCGATGGTTGATGAGCAAAGTCCATGAGGACTTCTTCTACTTTTGTCGGATGGAGGGTTAGAATCACAATCCACCTTGATTTCAACAAGTGATAGGATTAAGGGCCTTAGGAGAAGATCTAGAGAGTGACTTAATAGATAAAGCAAGTGATCTTGGAGACAAGAAAGGAGCTAGGGTATACCAAGGGTCCGTGTGGCATGGATATTGATAAATTAAAGAAGTACCTAGTGGTATACAGTAGCTGCACATCTGGTAACAAAGTTGAATGACCAAGAGAGGTGGTCGCAGTGAATACAATGTGGTTGCATGTTGTAAGGAAAATGTCTCAAGGAGTGATCTATAATATCATGGATCACATAGCAAAGACAATCATTGAAGAAGTGCGTATAGGTGACAAAATTAGTTTTGGCACTATTTTATTATCTTTGGTGTTTATGGAGATTGGAGTGCCTGATGGGCCAAAGGAAAAGATTTGGGAGTACCCCATGGAAAATAAATCTGGCGGAAAGATTTGATAAGTACTTATGTGAAGGGACCATGAGTGGGCCATTTAAACAGAGGGTGGAGATGTGGTATGATAGGCTCCATGTGTGTTTGAAGAGGAGTGGTGCATACCCAAGGAGTTACCTTCGGTGGTGGGTAAGGTAGTATAATTTGTAGTCTACCAACATTTTTACATCACATGATTTGTGATGAAGGATGGAGCTTGGAGCCCTTGGTGCAAAACTTCCATATGCCTTCACAACATGCTACTTCTAGGCATCAGTTCACGGTTCACATGCATGCGCACCACCTAAGATTTCATCAGATAAGGTAGATTGTGATTATCACACTCTGAGAAAAACATATGTATATCCAGGATGGACTACCTACATTGAGAGGCTTATCTCAGATGTAATAACATGAAGCTAAGTAAGCTTGGAAGTAGGAGATGTTGGAGCAATGCTTGTGTATCTTCAACTCAAGCCCAAGATGGAGAACAAAAAATATGTGGAAAATGAGTTTGCGCTTCCAAGGCTGCCTAAGGGTAAGCATATAGTAGAAAATGTGCCAACTCCATAGCCTACTGTAGAGACCATAGTGGTGGATGAAGAGGAAGATGAATGAGAAGATAGTGGTGGCTGGAGAGCATAGAGGAAGAAGGTAACCTACAGAACAAGGTAGAAACTGAGTGTGTGACTACACCACCTCAGTGTAAGAAGGAGATGATGAGGACCTGGATGTAGTACAAGGAGAGTGTCATTTCAAAAGGGTATTCAGAAGAACCAGAACCCAAGGTGCTACACCACAATCAAGTGCATGCAGATCACCATGAATCTCCCCATAGAAGGAGACAGTTGAGAAAAGAAGAAGAAAGTTGAAGCTGAGATGAGGAGGAGGAAGAGTCTGAGGAGAGCGCCCGAAATCTCCTACACACCAGAGGACGTAGAAGAGCCAAAGGATGAAGAAATGAAGGATGGAGAAGGAGTAAAAGAGGTAGATAGAAAAAATGCAAGAGACTACTCAGGGCATAGCAAAACAAGCTCCAAATCTTGGTGCTCAAGTTCCTAAGGGGCCAAGATCAAAGAGGACAAGTGGAGAATATACTACACCGGTCATGGGCTACTCTGAGGACACAAGTAAAATTATCACGCCCATTTCCAAAGCATGGTGGGCCTTAAGGAATTGTATGGATGGGAGTTGATGGATGAGGACATGGCCACCATGCACATAAGGAAACAACTATCTTGGTCAATGTAGACACATATGGATGAACTAGACTTTGACGTATGTGAAGAGTCTATGTGTAAGAAGATTGAAGAAAGACACCTCAGGCCTAGACACATAATGGTAAAGCCTATTGTTATGTCAGATGAACAAGTAAGTAATGCCTTGGTAAAGGTATCTACAGAGGTGGCAAGGAGGAATGTGGATAAATCTACAACTATTAGGGCATTGAGGGAAGAGATTAAGGCCAAGGATGTAGAGATCACATGTGCTTGAAACAAGAGAAGGACTTAGAGAAGAAAAATAATGGGGTTCTTATTGGCATGGTAGAGGAGATTGGGGATCACGTCCTCCAAGAGAGACCACACTTAGAGCCCAAGGTGCCCAAAAATTTCCCTTCGGCTATGCACTATGTGCACTTTGGTTGATATGGTGCTTGAAGAGGGACCAATTAAAAAAATGCTACCAAAAGACCCTGAACAAGAGGTAGAGAGGGAAAAGGCTAGTGATTAGAAAAATTTCATCATATGAGGCACTACTTCAAACCCTTTAAGAGGAGCTGAAGAAAGTGGATCAAGCATTGAACATGAACATCGCACAACTCGGAAGCAGTCATAGAATAAGAACAATGGTAGAGGACAATGAAGTCCTAAAAGCTATGAAGGATGAAACATTGGGATGCATGGAGAGACTGGAAGTGGTGAAGAAAAAGTGTGAGGCCCTTGTAGTGGCCCAGAGCCCCATAAAAAATAGATTGGATGAACTAGGAAAGCTTATAGCTCAGAAGATGGATCTGCTGGAAGGGATAATGTCTGTAATGGCTAACATTATGTTAGTATTACAAAATGAGAAGGGAGACATTACGCAGGATGAGCTGGAATCTATTACAGTGAATATCCTAGAAAAGGCACATGCCGCACTGAGTGAATGGAAGACCCTAGAGGTAGAAATAAAAGAAGAATATCTAGAACTCATTCTTCAGTTGAAGCAGAGGATACTGTTGAGTAAATCATTCTTTTGTATAGAAAATTATTTACTATCTTCCATTTATATTCTTTCTCATTCTTTGAGCATTCAAGAGGTAACCATTATCGGGGTGGAAATGTAGTTAGTGTGGGGTAATGTTGATAGAAAATGTATAACACTTAGTAGAAGGCATATAGAAGATTTGTGTGGAAGAGCGAGTGCACATTCAAAAAGGCATGGGAGGATTAGAAAGGAATCACGTGGAGGACAAAGATAGATTCAGGACTTAGCCATTTTCATGATTATGATCTATTTTTGGAAGATGGTGTGGAGCACACAAATGGGAAAAGACTTGTGTGACACACATCGACTATTTTTGGAAGAGTGGCTATGGAGCTTTTGCATGGGTGTGGGCTAAGAATAGGATTACTAATTCTAGTTAACTAGGAGAGGTATTGTTAGCATTCTTGCATGTAAGCCTATTATTGTAAAGGCACATGGCTATTTCAACATGTGACCTATTTTGGGATTAGATAAGCGGTGAAGGGAAAGTCCCCACCCTTATAAGTATGTAATGAACTATAGTAGTATAGTAGTGGTATGTAAGAACTGGATTACTGTGAGATTATGTTGTTAGATCTATTACGCACATGAGCATATGATGTTATTATTGTAAGAAGCTTCTATGTATTCCTGTGTTTTAATATAATGGAGTGTATTGGCTGAATCAGAGTATTAAATCCTGAGTATAATTGGTTCTTGCATGCTTGATTTCATCATGGTTATCATTTAAATATGTTATTCTCTAGAATTAGATCTGTACATGCACTATAGAATGATGTATTAATTATGGATTTGAATGCATTAAGTCTTCATCCTCTATGTGGCCTACGATCCACTTTACCATCTCTTTCTTTTCTCCATTCAATAGTTCTATCCTTTCTTGCTTTGGTTTTCCCTCAAGCTCACTTCCAATGACAACTTACATAGTTATGTAACCTGCTCAACATCAATCTCTCACATATTTTGGAAGTTCATTGACCTGTTGCATAACGTTAGTTTGTCTTTGGCATGATCCTTTTTGATGTCCTAGTTTATAGATATTTTGGCCCATCAACCATATGCATTCTCAACTCAGGTCCTTTTGTGGATATGTGCTCTTTCTCCATCAAACCATATGGCTCAACTCATCCTTTTGTGGATGGTTCATTCACGTCTCATGCCCTTTCCATGTCTCGGTTCATAACTTTGCCCTTTGCTAGATGATGTATAAATTTGGCTTGTTGGTAGTTCGTTGGCATAAAGGACTTTCCTGTTCCGTGATCTTCACAACTACCCTACTCGGGCTCCAATCTCTCGGCCTTGGCATTGGTTGTTGATGGCTAGCTCGACCTGTAAATTTGGATGTTATGACGTTTGAAAACCCCTTAGGCTTTAACCTTTGCCTTATTTTATGCCTCCTTCACATAGCCTCGACAACGGTCTCCACCTCCTTCCTCACAACTCAATGGTCCCCCACATATGCACCGAATCTCCTAGGTGCTCAACACGTGTCAACTCATCTCCTCTTAGTCGGTCTACATTGACCCTTGGACATCACTTTTCCTCTCGGGAAATTCAAACAATTTACCTTTTAGTTTATAAATTCATTGACATCTTGAACAAGACTTATAAAGAGGAAAGTGAATTGTTAGTTTTATGTAAGTTGGGAGATTAAGTGGTTTAGGATTGGGTTTGAATATTGGAGGTTATGTGCTCAAACCCACCTTCTCAATTTTATTGTTTTTTTATATTAAAACAATATCATTGGCCTTGTAAAGGAGGGGACAATTATTGTGTTGCTTGTTTTTAAACCTTGTATCTTTGCCCGACGAAGATGAAGGGTGAGGCTCGAGTTGGTAGGAGGCCAATTCCCCCTCACAAGCTAAACCATTATGTTTTTCATTATTTTCGGTTCAATGAGCATACACACGACCTCCTTTCCCTCCATTTCGGAAATTTTTTAATCAATTTACAAAATTTTAATTAAATAAGCCATTATTTATAGGAAATTGAATTTGTTATAACTTTTGATCGGTGGCTCAAATTTGAGCATTGTATTGGTCAAAAGTGAATTTTTCTCATGATCTACATGATGGATTAATTTATTTTTATAAATGCACTACTTTATAAAGTGTTGCATTTTGGGGGGTTCTTACAAAACTCTATGGGGACTTGTACTTTTCACACTAAGTTATAAAGTGCCATCTGGGATATTTTTGGGGGTTTATCTGCATTATGGAGTTTCACTGTTCTATTGTTATGCTCGACTCTGGGAACTTTATGTCTTGGAAGGCAAGGATTATCAATCATTACACTATGCACGATTTGTTTCCCTACCTCCATGGTCTTGTTCCTGAGCCTGATGAGCCTCTATAGAAGTATGAGTGGTTTAACCACAATGATGAGGTCTATGGACTTCTTTGTATTACTGTTTATAGGGATACATTTCGTTTGTTTGAGCACATTGAGTTTCCTTTCACTTTGCTTGGACCATTATCCGACAAACGTATTAGTATGTGACCTTGTTTCACCATCTGAGAGCGACACTTCCCTGGACCACTCTAGTGCCTCCATAGATTCCCCCTTCTCACATCCCTTTCATTATTGAGTGTTCCTCTACACATGTTGCTACTCATGAGTCCCATGTTGACCATTCGCCACAAGATCTTGCTATTGAGAACACTCTCCTTATTGTTTCCTCCACAGAGCTCATTTCATCCATGTTCATACTTCCATTCACTCTATAACAATTTTCTATTGGAGAACCTTCCTTTGAGACAGATGTGACCATTGCCTCTCATGCTCCATTGCATCTTGATTTCTTAGTTGATGACACTCCACATACACCGATTCTTTACCTTTGAGTGCAACATTGCTTCATCTTGGACTTCCAGTAGCTCTTCGTAGTAGTCTTCTCCTCCTACTTCATGTTGTGATGCTAATACATTCTTGTTAGACATTTCTCTCATTGAGAAACCCCATTGGGATGAGTATTTACCCGACATGAGTTGTCTATTTACATATTCCACTTGTGTTTCATTACAAGAATATGCTCCGATTGAGCCATCACACATTTTGGAGGACCCATTCATCTCTCTCGTTGGGAGTTCCCACCTTGGGACATTTGTCACTTCCACTATTTCAGAGATGTTTCATGATCCACCTCTTCTTGTGGATCCCTTTGTGAGGGTTATTGGGCCCCCACCATCTTCTCTCTCAGACATGTATATTGTAGTGGCATTACCATTGTCTTTTGTGCACATGTTTTCAGGACACATGCCCCTTTTAGTTATAGACTAGATGCAGAGATCAAAGTATTTCAGCATCTTCTTCCTTTGTGGAGTGGGATGACTTTTAGTGCTCCTTTTTCTTCTTCCCAAGGGTAGGAACATTGTTCGGTGTAGGCAGATTCTCTTGAGTATTTACGTAGAGGACCGCATCATAACGCTATTCTTAGGGGACCTTCTTGTCCTCACTTCTTTCTCTCTCTACTATGGGGGATGATCATTGTATGTGGGTACCTCATCAGGTCGAGTTACTGGGACCCACTTCTTCTTCTCCATTTTCTTGAGTGAGTTTTTGTCTCTCTTTTGGGGGGGAGTTTTTTCCCATTGGGTTTTCTCCTTTTCTCCACTTTATGAGAGATTTTCATTTGTATATGGGTACCTCATCAGGCCTTGTTGTTGGGACCCACTTTCCTTTTCACTACCCACCTAAGCTGTGCTTATGGGGGTGTTAGTGTAGGATATTTATTTTCCTTGTATTTGTTTATTTACTTGGAACTTTCCTGCACTCATGGGATATGCTTGCTTAGGTGTCAATTTTGTTGAGTCGACTTATCATTTGTATTAAGTTAGCTTACTAGTTGTGTGGAGTCAAATGTACTTCTAGTATCAGTTAGTGAGAGTTATTCCTCACTGATCTAGGAGGAGGTTGCACATTCACCTCCTATATGTACATCAATTACATCATTCTATCTCATGGAGAATTTGAGTTGATTTGGAGCCATTCTTGTCTTGTGAGTTTTTATCATATTACATCTTATTTTTAGTTATTTGATTTCTGCAATTACTCGTGCATTTGTTTTCATTAGAGATCCATAAACTCTAATACATATGAAAAAACCATTCAAGTATAGACTATAGTAGCAAACCACTCATCGGAGAAGATAAGTAATTAACTAAAATATAATATGTCATTGTCACATTATCGAATGGAAAGCTATTTTAAATTTTTTTATAAAGCATTTTCTTGTATATTGATAGAGAAATTTTCTTTTGGCTACAACGTGCCACGTTTTTTTCCCACTCCCATATTTCATATGCACCCACTATTTTTTTACAATTATCTCAATAGTGAAAAGGCATAAGAGCATCAACCTAAGTAGCAAAATAAATGTTTTCCCAACATATGTTTCAACCTTCCAAAAACTCTCGCATAACACATCCACCAACAAAAGAGGCAGTGTATTAACTCCGTCGACGGCAAGTACATGCATACTTTAAAAAAAATATGTGCAAAACAACAGAAAAAGATGCATTTTCCCTGAAACACTAAGCTATTGCTGGTATTTGGGAGAGCCTGGAAATCTCCTCCAATAGCATGGCAATTTCAGTAACATAGTCAATTTTGGCAGCTTCAAAGATAACAACAGAGCTTCTTTCTTCATCTTAAAAATTCCTTTTTCACTGACAATGTGAAATTAAATTGTTGCGAGAGAACACAACTCAAAGATTTTTGCGCATGATCAACATCCTCCAACAACAAGCAAAGGTTCCTAGCAAAATGGCCATGAGCAAGGCGACAACATCATCAAAGGAAGTTACATTCCACAATTGTCTAGTGTGGTCTTGAAGTTCTAGCTTTAACATATATCTATACTCACAATCGTTCAACTCCACACCACATTTTGGGCAATGCCAAGTGTTGTCTGAAGTTTGCACAACCTTTTTCCTGCAATGTTTTCCTGAAGGCATAATGGGACATGCCAAGTAGTAGAATTTCTCCAAACTAATTTTTGTAACTGTGCATCTGACTTGAACTGTACAGGCGTTTTCTGATAAAATTATCTCACGAAAAAATGAAACGTTCACCTTATAGGGTGAAGTGGGAGCCGTAGAATTTTTATTTGAAAGCAAAGGCAACGATGTAAAAAATCTACCTTCTTTGAACCATTCTTTCAACCTTTGCACCTCTGCTATGTGCAGATCAACAAAAATACGTGTCATGCCGATTGTATCAATTGCAATGACATTCCAACTTGTTTTGTGACCATACTTTATTGCAAGGACAACCCAATCCTCACCATCACAGGAATCAAGTAGTTGTTCCCCCTCAACATCGTAGAGAAAACCCTAAAGCGTGATGTCTACACTATAGGTAGGCATGTCTAAAAGTTCAGAGGTGTGCCTATTTACATTCGTTCCATCTTTCTTTCAAATCACATAAACATCTGAAACCAAAGAGACTAAACCAACCCATTAACTATTGAATAGGATAGGATACCTACAATCTCCCTAGTTGCTTAAACTTGAAAAGCCACATAGGAATAGAGGCAGAACTAGACGTGCAAAGAGTAACAATAGATGTGTGGTGCAAGAAAACTTCACACAAGGCATTCAGATGGTTGTAAGCCTTGTTTGGAGGTTTGATTTGGCTATTTGAAAAAATGCACACCTTTCCAAGCTGTATCTAGTCAAAGAATTCATTACAAGCCTCATTAGAACAAGTTACATGATCCTCTCCACCAACATCATCTAAAAATTCAAATCAAAAGAATCGACCATGCCCTTTCTCATTAGTGTACTTGCTAAGAGTTCCCTTGCACACAACTCGGACCTTGATTGACCACTACTTCAAATAGGGGCTCAAAGCATGTATTGATATCTGTGAAGCGGGCACACAAGTTTTTACAAAAGGAGGAAGTGACTGTTGTGGCAACGCACTGACAATGGATGCATAACAACACAACACTATGCATCATGCGAAGGAGAGAAAGGAACATGGGTGCCAATGGTTTCATGGTTTTGGAAAACAACATCCTGCACTCCAAAAACAAATACATTCCTGCATAAATAGGTACGATAAAAAAGAGGAGAAGTGTGGAAAAAACATGCTTTAAAAAATGTAAAGGAAAGTGCATGGGCTTAACACTCACATGAACCCTTCCATGGGCCTGCAAGCATACACAGTCATATTTACAACTAAACCTTATTGCAGTTTCCCTGTTTGAACACTATCATTAAGTTTAGATGGGAGGATACCATGGTGAGAGTAAGTCCCATTAGAAAGGCATTTCCAATACTTCAAATCTGAATGCTGTAAGCTGGGAATAAGGTATAAGGAGAGAACTTGCAGGTGATGGACAAGGCCCATAATGCTTCCTAGTAAATCTTCAATAACATTCTTAGACAATTGCAAGCCCATCTATAACATAAATCAACCATTAAAGTTTAGGAAATTCCTATTTAAGGAAAGACAAACTAGTAGAGATGTTGCACAAAGTCATATGTATACAACACAAGCCTTGTTCCAAGTAATGGATTCATTAATCATTAGTTTTGTCAAAGACCATCATATAGATGCATTTCCAGGTACTTCTCAAAAAAAATTAAAGGAAAACAATCCAACATAAACAATACAACATATAGCCACATATTTCTCTTCATGAATGGGAGCTAGCAGGTAAAGGTAACAACAAAGAAAAATGAAGCTCGACAACTGCAATTCACAAGACAAGGAGTTGCATGAAATACACCGGTTTTATGTAAAAAGTGCAATATTGAATGAACAACAAGAGGTTAAAAATTCACAGAAGTTACATAAGAGAAGCCAAATAATATAAAATTAAAAAACCATTCAAAGGTCAAAGGCTCTATGATTTTTAAATGCTCAAAATCCTAGGACACGTAAGAATTAATTCCAAGTGTACTACGAATGATAAATAATAGCAAAACCAATGCTTGGTTAAACTTATATATTTAACAAATAAAGGAAACAACAAACAATTCCATGTCCATGAATTGTTAGAGCAGTCATTCAAGAGATGGGAGTTGCATGAAGTACATCAATTTTTTTATGTAAAAAGAGTCATATTAAACAAACAACAAGAGGTTAAAAATTCACAAAAGTTGCAGAAGAGCAGCTAAACAACATAAAAAACTGTTCAGAGCTCAAAGGCACACTATTTTTAAATGCACAAAATCCTAGAACACGTAATAATTAATTTCAGGTGCACTATGAATGATTAGTGGTTACGAATGCAAGGCTTGGCTAAGACTATATATCCAACAGATAAAGGAAAGGTAAACATTTACATGCACATGAATTTTTAGATTAGACAGTAGCAGTCGACAATCCTATATTACATAATGTGGAACACACATAAAGCATTTATCATTCATGAGCACATATAACAATTTATTTTTCTTATGTTGTATAACTTAAAATTTATAAATATCAAGTAAAGCAATACACAATTATAGTTCAGTAGAGGGAGCTGTGAAAGTATTTTTGAGCATGATATACATCCTGAATTGAGATTGAGGAAATTCATAAAAAGCTTTAAGGTCTGTCAATTCCATCTACTTCACAAATTTGTTCAAGTCATGCAATATTTTAATTCCTTTCTTAAACCAAAGGACATCATAGCAGCCTCTTGTCAAGACAAGGATACCGACATTAAATCTCAGTTTTGTAAGAACCATTTTATAGGTTTCGCACCTATTATCAAAGGAAGATAAGAAAGGTTACCCAACCACCAAGTGTAATATTGACGATATTTTCGACGAGTGTAAAAATAAAACACATAGAGCTTGGAAAGTGAAGCACATGGTGGTTGTGAAACCTTTATTCATTTCCTTTGATAATAGGTTTGAAACTTGAAAATCGATTCTTGTGAAAATGATATTTAATGCAGTCCTTGTCTTGACAAGAGGTTGCTATGCTGTCCTACGGTTTGAGAATGGAATTAAAATATTGCATGACTTGTACATATTTGTGAAGTGGATGGAATGAGCAGATCTTAAATATTTTATAAGCTTCCTCAATCTCAATTCGAAAATGTATACAATGCTCAAAAATATTTCACAACTCCTCTACAGACTATAAATTTTGTATTGTTTTACTTGATATTTATGAATTTTAAGTTATATAACATAAGATAAATAAATAATTATATGTGCTCATGAATGATAAATGTAAAATAAATCGTTATAAACAAGTAGTCAATACAATTTATAGACTTAGTATTACATTGAGAAATGAAAAGATCTATAATTACATCCATCATTTAAGGGGAAACATACAATCTGGAAACAATTTTTTCACACCATATATCTAAAAAGTGAAAAATAAAGAAAAGGAAACAAAAATCTTCAACCTAACAACATAGAGAATAAAAAATTGCATGAAGAAGACCTCTATCATAAAGACAACTTAAAATTCATATATTCGGCGGGGTTAGGCATAAGAAACATTAGACAAATGAACAATGCCCTCCTTGCTAAAATAGGATGGAGATTATTAAAAGAAGAGTCCCCATAGTTTAATATAATCAAACTTAAATACTGTATAAGAAGACAATATGGAAAATTTCATCTTAGCAGAGGAATTACCTATTGGATCCTATATTTAGAACTCCTTCTCAAGAGTAGAGAGATTATCCGGAAAGACATCAAATGGGAGTTGGGGAACGAGAAAAGATAAAAATATGGGATGATAATTGGAATTTGGGACTTATCCAACATCACAGGATTGATTTGCACTCTCGGATAAGTAGGCTCGGCGAAATATGGGGAAAATGTAAATGGCTACATTGAAAACATAAATGGGAAATCGGTTTGGAGAAGACTATCCATTGAGGAGATTAATGAACCGAGAGAAAGGAAACAAATAACACTTATCCAAGAGAATATTTCTAAAATAGACATCCCCAATAGAAATCCTAAGGATGAGTTAATATGGCAAGATTCTGAGGATGGAAATTACAATGTCAAATCCGGTTATGATAGTCAGAATCAGATTCCTAACACCCAAAGATGTTGGAAGAAAGTGTGGTATAAAGAGATAATACCAAAGGTTAATTTCTTTTGGTGGCTCACGGTCCAAAATAACATTCACACAATTTATAATCGAAGAAATAAAGGACACATCATTATTAACAGGTGCATTCTTTGCGAGGATGCTGGAGAAACAGATTGATCATATCCTCATACATTGCAAATTTTCCTACAACCTTTGGGGGCTCATCTTTGGACAAGATAGGCCTTAAATGGGTTCATCCGAATTTTATATAAGAGTTGAAGGAAAGTTCGTACTATCGTATAAAAATGTGTTAGTTAGACTCTGTGGGATCGATTCTCCCTCACATGATCTATGCCATTTGGAAAGAAAGAAATAGATGAATATTTAAAGGGGAAATGTTAAAGGTGGAGGTTTTTTCAAACACCTTATCAGATTCAGATATATAATTTCTAAGCAAATTAGAAATTTTAAATGGAAACCTATCAAATTTCTTTGTTTCTAAAGGATTCACCTATCAAATTTGATATTTGAATCCTTTAGGCTACCGTTAAAAGCGATAAAGGAAGCCTAAAGGATTCAAATATCAAATTTCTAAGAAAATGGAAACTCCGGCTATAACTAGAACCTAAAGCTCAAAACAATCAAATAGTGGGAGTAAGATCATTTGGATTCAACCACAAGAAGGTTGACAAAAATTAAACTTTGACGGGGAAACCAAAGGGAATTCAGGAAGAGCAGGGGAGGAGGTTAGAAATGACAAAGGAGAACTCATCATGAGACTACACTAGAAATATGGGTGAACAACCAAATCACTACGCTGAAGTATTAATAACTTCATGGGGATTCCAACTTGCCATCTCTCTAAATATTCACAAGCTCTGGGTGGAAGGTGATTTAATGAACACTCTACATTGCCTTCAAAATAAATCCCCCTAGTTGGACTATAATAAAAATCATCGAAGACTCCATTTCCATTTTGAATAACTTCCCCAGTTATGAAGTCTCACACATCTTCAGGGAAGGAAATAATTGGTGACCTATGTGCAAACATAGGTGTAAATTTTGAAAGACTTAAAAACTAGATTGGAGTGGACAACATACCACATGAGATTTTAGCTATTTTTAAAAAGACAAAGACAACATCATGCTTATTGCCAGGGAGACCCCTAATTAGTTCTTGAGGTTTTGTTTCTATTTCCTCCTTTGTTTTGGTTTTGATTTTCCCTCGGACTTCGCTTTGTCTATCTGCAGGATTTTGTTGGTTTTGTGTTGGTTTTCTTTCTCAACCATATTTTTTGATATTTGGTTTTATTTTGGTTCCTTAAGACACTCAATGTAATAATATATGGATTGTTGATCCTTGCTATAATAGGGTAGGGCTCTGTCAAAACCCTCTTTTACTAAATATAAAAAAATACATAGTTATAGTTTAGTAGAGGAAGTTGTGAGATATTTTTTTGCGTATTGTATACATTTTGAATTGAAATTGAGGAAGATTATAGAAATCTTTAATGTATTTCCATTCGATCGACTTCACAAATCTATATAGGTCATGAAATATTTTAATTCCCTTTTCAAACCAAAGGACGATCTAGAGACAAGAAGTTGCATGAAGTTTTTTTTTTTTTTGTACTCATGGAAAATATCATACGGGAATGATGTGGTCACGCACATACATGCCACAGGTATTTCTCGATCATGGATTTCTGTGACTGAAACGTACTCAAACCCTATGGGTACGTACTCACAACACACCCGAACTGTACCTATACTCATACTCATACCAGTACATATTAGGCCTAGAAACGAGGGAGGTGTATTTGGCATTATCGAGAAAATATATATATCCATATGTTCTAGTTCTCAATATCACATAAAATCCTATAGGCAAATATTTAATAAAATTTATAGAATCACTATCGCATTGAGCAATCGACAAAGATTTGCAATTACATCCATCATTGAGGAAAAACTACAATTTTGAAACATGTTTGTTTCACACCATATATCTTAAAAGCAAAAAAATAAAAAAGGAAGAAGCAGTCTTCAACGTAATAAGAGGGAGAATAAAACATTTCATGAACAAGATTTCGATCATAAGGACAACTTAAAGTTCATAAGTTTTAAGTAAAGCAATACACAATTATAGTCCGAGAGAGGGAACCATGAATTTTTTTAGTATTGTATACATTTTGAACTAAGATTGAGGAATCTTATAGAAAGCTTTAAGGTCTATCCAACCCATCCAATTCACAAATCTGTATAGGTAATGCAATATTTTAATTCCCTTTTCAAACCATAGGGTGACATAGCGACCTATTGTCGAGGAAAGGATCTTGGCATTAAATTTCGAATCAATGAAAACCGATTTGTAGGGTTCATTTGTCAAGATATGTGTTATGAAATAAACTTGTTTCGATTACATGAACAAGACCTATATCACAAAGAAAACCAACATTTTTTCCCGTTTGACTTAAATTGTATCTAATGATGAATTTGATGCATTCCTAAATTAGCCACTTTCTTTGCAAATGATTCAATACTTTGAACAAGAGTTACCCGGATAATATTTTTCAGAGCCAAAGATTTGGAAACATAAATCTATAAGATAAATTCCAACCACCATAAATAAGAACACAAAAAATGTAAACCAAGAATAGATCATAAAGGCATCGAGAAAAATCCATCTCTTTCTAAACGAATCCAGGCAAGAGAAAAAATAGAGGATTGCATAAACCTTCCCAAAAGCCAAGAGAATGGGAAGGCGTGAAGCATACATTTCAACACGACTTGGTGTTATGCAACATTAAAGGTAGAAAAATCGTGATCTCAACATTACACACTACAACCAGGTCCATGCTCTACTGCAAAGCACATTTTTACTTATTCGTCAATGTAAAGCGAGAATCGACATCATTTTTTACAATTTGTCTCATTTATTCATAATGAGATAAATCTATATGAGGGATTGAGTGAAGCATTGTTGTCCTTGCCATAGAAAAATAAAGAAACAATAATAACATATTAATCGTTTTAGAGGGTAGCTTAATAATAATCACATGCAAATCTTTAATGAATTTGTAAACAAAGTTCTTAATCACCAAAAGCCCATTTCGTCAAACGTTTTCCTTGCATTCATAAACCCTTCCCCACAACTACTTTTTATGACCCGAAAATACCATCCACAGAAGATTTATGTGGGTTAATGACTGATTTAAAGGGATATGAAAAACCCAAATACGTGAACAAGGTTAAAAAAATCACCTCTTCCCTGCAACCACAACTCTATGTGGAACTAAAAGTGGATGGTCGAAATGTATTAAATGTTTGATTAAGCTATTCCTCCCGCATGACCTAAATCTCTCTTTAAGAAATATGGAACCCCTTTTGTTGACCATGTGGTGCGTAAACAACCCCAAAGTTTTAAAAGCCCAGGTGTCTCTAGGCATAAATAACAACAATGAAACCATTAAAGTATAGACCTACCACATGAAGAAGACATGAACCAACACCTGATAGCCATATTTCATGTCGCATACATTTCAAAGGCTCCACAATGTTTTCATTAAAAGCTAAAACAAAAACTCCTAAACATGTTATTGCACTTCGGGAATTATCGCGAACAGGGGAAACTCCACCGCAAAATGACAATACACAAAGGGTCAACCACCCCAACCATTTCCATGGTCTTGCGTTTACACGGAAACGTTAGCTATCGTTGATCCGAACGGTGCAGATTACCTTCCGAAATAAAGAGCACATATCGGTGTGAAATTTACTTATATAAGTATAAAAAATGTATTTTGTTTTTTAAATAATTTAAATATTTATTTATGTATATCAATATAATTTTATATACAAAATGGTAATTATATTTTAAAATAGATAAAGTGGATAAGATGATAATTTAAAAAGTTGTTGGTTGCCTTAGTCCTCAATATATAAACTCCAATATACCATGATTCTTATGTCAATGGTGTGACATTACAATGGAAGTGGCCCTCCTACTTAATTCAATGGTCTAGAATTTTTTTAACAAGTTTGAATGCTAATTTAAATTCAATATTAGGGTTAGAAATAAGATGTATATTTAGATTATTAATTGACATTCGGATCTAGTATACATATATAACAATTATAAGATAGATAAATTCAAACATGTGCAAAAGAGAAAAACATAAAAAAGTGAGTGCACTTAGTTATTTCTCTGCTCTAGAAGTTGATATGGGTGTGTAAGATAGATAAACTAGTTAGAAATATCATATAAATGCTTCCTCTTTTATTATCGAGTGCACAAGTTGTTGGGACAAAACTATTACTTTAAGACATAATAGTTTGGCGGTTCTCGTGACCCCTATTTGGTATTTTCGTCCCAAGAAGATGATGGAGTTCTACAACTTTATGTGTAATCGTGAATGACTAAAATATGCTTCATTGTTAGATATTATGTCTCATAAATGTGTGAAACCCTCTGTAATTAATTTAAATGACCAAAAACCCAAACCATGGTTAAAACCCTTGAAAAAAGGTTAATGTTTGGGTTAAAGTGCAATCACATGCGGTGCATACAATAACACTACTCTGAAGAGGCCTCAAACTACACGCAGTTCTCCACCTAGAGATGTGATATTTGTACGAATCAACTACATTTAACATGATCACTTGATAATGATGTATAAAAACTTGAATTGTTTGTATTTAACTTTCCTTTGAGGAATCTTCTCTTGTGAAGCTTGAGTCTTGAACTTAGTTTAGAGTGCTTCAAATTTGTGTGGGGGCTTTATTAATTTCTATTGGTGCTTTAGGGAAATTTGGGAGCGATTTGTATGTCTTTTGAGAGACATTTGTTAGTAAGTGCAATGTGAGTAAATAAGTGCATTTGACATGCTTATATAGGGTTCTATAGGTTTAATTTATGATTTAACCTAAAGGGTTAATCTTTAAGGGGTAATAACCGATAGTAGATTATCCTAATAAATTAGTTTCCAAAACTAATTGCGGTAATATTAGGAATAATCATTGAATAATTCCAAATAATGATAGACAAATGTGACAATGCACGATAAAAATGAGAGGGAGAAGAAGACTTAATAGATATCTTGACTTTTGTGTTGATTTGGGACGACCTAATGACTAGAAATGTATAGAAATGATCGATAGAGCTTTGTTATTAAAATCGTGTCTTAAATAACTTCATGGACCAAAGTGTATGGAATGTACCAAAGCATACCCCATTATGGAACTTTTTTATTCCATTTTCCCTCTCCACTTTCGAGATCCTAAAACTTCATAGTTTTGTGCACGCTTCTGATATGTTCTTGCCTATAATTTGGACCTTCAAAGCGTGAAATGCTTGTTTTGTAGCGATGATGAATAATTCAAAACCCTAGATGGTGAAATATTCTGCCAAAAAAATTAGCTTGGTTATGGGTATCCTTGTGCACTACCAACATTACCAATACTCTGAAGAGGGCTCAAAGCTGGACATCATTCTTTCCTAGCATAAGATATCTAGAATGTTTGCAACCATATTGATAATCGTGACCTTACAAAAATTTGATTGTACTTGAACTTTTCCCTAGCTTGAATTGAATTTGATAATGTGCCTTTTGTACTTGTAGATATAAGTGGACGAATACCCTAGAATGAGTATGTAGAGTATGTGAGGCTCAAGGGAGTCTTGGAGTATCTTTGCTTGTGATTTCTCTTAGTGTTTACTCATTGAAATGTTAGGAGTCAAGTAGATAGAATGCCCTCTCTAATGAGAGATGAATAACTTGCTTATATATGCATTATAGATCTGGAAAACTTGGATAAATCTGACTACAAGTCTACCAAAGAAGTTCAAATTAAGAAAAGTACCGTTAGAGTAAGAGGAACCAAAGTGGTCAAGTCGGCCCACATTATATATGGGCGCTATGTCCTTTTCTGGACACTATGATCCTATATGCATGTGTGAGTAATATGAAAGTTTGAATTGTAATATGCAAGGGTATATCCTAATTTGATGAATTAATATGACCATTATGTGAACAAATAGGTTGTGTGTGCAAGAAAGAATGAGTGAAATATAGCTAGGGATAAAATAATTGGTCAAATTGAGAAATTTTGGGCTACTGTAAGAGTGTTGTACAATTTGTGTTTTTGTAAGACATGAATAACCAGATAGAGTGTCTACATTTTCCCACCTTTAAGTATGGAATTGAAAATTGTGTACTTAAAGGAAAAGTTACCTGAGTGTGCAAACAAACTTTGTCTTTGCTCGGAGTGCTTGTGCTAGGAATTTGTCTTTATTCTATTTTTTATTGTTTTTTCCAAGATGAGTACCTATAGAGAAAACTGTTGTCAATGTCCATAGCATATAAAATCATATTTTAACATGAAATTCTTGAACTTAGTGTGAAAATATAAATATGTAAGTAGAAAATAAAAAAAGGAAAGAGTATACATTATTGTTTTGTAAGAAATGGGGAGAAAGTACTCCTCGCTGAGTTTCCATGAAGATTCGTTGAACTTTTTGTTGAAGTTGGTTGAAAGGACTTGGGGGCAATCGGTTCCCAATTGGAATGTGCTAAGGAGAGTATAAATAAGTGCAAATACACCCCACATGGTGAAGAAAAATGTATGGGGAGTGTTTCGGTTTCTCTACATCTCTCCACAAAAACATGGGCAATGGGAAGTCAAACCTATGAGGATGAGATTCCCCTTTACACTACTCAAAACCCACGAGATAATTGCCACTATATATGAACATAAATCCAATTGATTTGTAAATAATGACACAATGTACTGATGCAAAGCTAGCTTGCATGGACCCTTGGTTCCACTATAACCTAAACTATACCATATTTTTTCATTTTAATTAAGTAAAAGCCTATAAATGTCCACGATAATTTGTCCCAGTGATAAAATTATTGAATCTTCCCCCATGGTGGAAGCGTATGGAATGGGCCACAAAATTAATAAGTTATGGTCTTTCTTATATGTTTTTATTCCTGCATGTTTTCTAAACTAATTCTATTTACGAGCCATTTTCCGAACCTTTGCAATGCCCGATTTTGCACATGTTATTCTATTTATTGATTCTAAAGCATTGCGGTGAGATATCATCGATAGTTTCCCCTTGTTTGAGGTGTGTGAGATGGAACAATGTGAGCGTGGCCCAAATAAGAGGACCTTTAATTTATGTGCACATGTGTTTTGGGATTCCTGCAGAGGAAACAAGAGAGTGCATATGGTGTATACCATGGTGCATATATAGTTATATAATAGAAAAAATAGCAAAGTGTTAGTAAAACAACACAATAGATGTAAGAAAAAGCATGAAAGGACACAAAAATAGAACAACATGGCAAAAATATACCACATACATGGGACACCCCTTAGGATGTCACAAGTCAATCAATGCACTCAAGGAAAAAAACAACACTCAATTAACATAAAACATTACCACAAACAAGTGAAAGCTAAGAGTAAGGCAGTAAAAAAAAGAACCAAGCCATATTATAAAAATGATTTTGGCTTGGAAGTAACCTACAAAATAAATACTACACATGAAGCACCCATTAACATGTTAGAGTAATAAATAATATGACATAATGTATGTATTGAGTGAATAAGGTAATATAAAGTAAAGTATAAAATATTGGAATAACACTCGTACATGAGAAAGTGTGAAGTAGATGCCTCAATTGGTGCAAAAGAATTGGTAGAGAGGAGTGTCAAGCATCCTGCATCATGTAAAAATCTATGTATATCCTACATTCAACTCAATGTACCACATGAACACACGTGTATAGAAAAAGGAAATAACATACTATGTATCAAGTCAACATGATAAGTAATGTACAACATGAATAATATAAGCGTTCTATAGAAACAACCAAGTAAGAGAGATACAAATATTTTTTGATGTTTGTATATATTTGAATATTTTGGATTTTTAGAATAAATGAATGTTTTTCAAATTTTTAACATATTTGATTTTTTTTTGTATTTTTAGGCCCCCGAGGGCATAGATGAAACCTATTATCCAAAGATAAGGAAGGGTGATCCTATTGGTGTAGGATATTATTTATTTACTTGGAATATTTGCTACACATGGTGAATCATCTTTCTTAGGTGTCATTTGTGTCAAAGGAGTTACATGACTTCTTATAGGCCATCATCGTGTGTCATAGGAGTTACATTTGATCAATTATTATAGGAATGTAACTCCTTATTGGAGTCATGGGTTCTATTCTTATGAGGCGATTACTTATCTCTCTCCTATTTGTATGCACCACTTGAGCTACTTTGAGGTTTCGGATTTTGCACCATTCTTGTGTTTGTGAGTTAATTTCATATTGCATTACTTATTAGATCATTCTTATAATTCATATAGCTACATGTGTGAAATCATCTTTTATCATTGATTTTGATAGAAACTCCGATATAGTATCGAGCCTTGTTAATAAAACACTTGTCCATTTTCATTAGTTGTGGCATTATTCAAGTTTTCTAATTTGACAAGGTATGTGCAAGTATATTTTCTCCATTTAAGAATATTGTGCCAATTTTTTTATTGAGGGTTTATGAAATATATGAGGGTGTTTCAAAAAAATCTCATTTTATGGGTTTTTTTACAATTTGTGGTGTTCCCTGCAATTTTCTTGCCATTTGTGTGTATTTTGGTATTTACAGGGTGTTCAACAAGTGCTAAACTTTGACATAGTGTATCGGGTTTTTGGAAGTGCTTGACAAGTCAAAAACATCGACCTAATGTTTCAATTTTTAGGTTTTTGGGACATCTCAACATTTCAACACATTTTACAATTTGCAGTCAAATCTCCAAACCCTATTCAACACCTAGTGTTTTAGGTTTTGGGACATATCAAAATTTCAACATATTTTGCAATCTAATGTCAAACCTCTGAACCTCAAGTAAACACCCAATGTTTTAGGTTTTTTAGTCCTTCAAAACATCTCAATACTTCGACCACGAAACTTATAAATTCGGTCAAACCCCCAACCCTTGGTCAACATAGTATATTTAAAGTTTTTGCATGCTCAAGAAGCTTCATATTTTGACACGTGCTCAACAAGCTTCATGTTATGACACATGCTCAACAAGCTTCATTTTTCAACACATGATCAAAAAGTTATAGGTTCCAACACATGATAAGAAAGCTTCATTTTTGACACGATATCAACAAGCTTCAAGTTCTTTGTACACTCCAAAACCACGACTAAGACCATTTCGGGACTTTTCATGTGTTGATGTTGGAGTCTAGTAGTCGATTTCCTATGCACACATTAACTCTACATCATTTGTGCACAAGTTCCACCCCTTGTCATGCTAGCACATCATGCCTTAGAGAACTAAGGTGCACTCACCCAAATAGCGAGAGGTATTCGTGTCCCATCAAAGTTAACAAATGTGAAGTGGATTATTTTTTTAGTAAATAAACTTATATTTTAAGTTCTTTAACATATAACACCACCCAACATAGACTAAACACAATGCTCATATATTAATTAATGCACATTTACAAGTTCTAGCCATTAAGTAGCAAGATATGAGTACAAGTCAAATCATACATCACTCCTTTAACTCTCCTTGTTATTTCCCATAAAAAATACTACATTCTAGAACCCTCCATGGGTATTTATACTAGCGGGGACTTTCCCTTCACTAGGATTACAAAATATAATAATAGGCCTCGATTTTACAAGTACACTTAACTAATACATTCAGATGGTGGAAAAAGTTAGGTACTCGCCGCCTTAACCATGTTTTGCATGTTGATCCCCTTTACAAAATGATGCCTATCCTTAGCCTTACCAAAGCTCCTTCCAGCTCCATGCAAGTGTCAAGAACTAAAGATTTAATCTATTTTTGAACTCATGTTTATCTTTATCCTTTGATGTTTTACATGCCCTTTCCCTGATCTTATCCTATTTGCATGATCTTCTGGTGGATACTATCTCTTCATACATACTTACGGTGTCCTTCTCACACACAAAATTTCTATCCTTTCTTACGTGTTCTTACCTTTGCTAACTCCCTTTCTTATATTATGTGCAACCCTTGTGATAGTCCCATGTGCCTCTAAAGAATAATGGGTCATGAATAAAGAATATCAAGTCCTTAAGGACTTAAAGAATAAATAATACAAAACTTGGTTCCAACATTACCCCAGGACTAAATTGGTTGTCCATCCTTGGGAAATGTGTTATTGGGTTTCTTTAAAAACTTATGACACTTCTTCCTTCAGTAAATATTCATGTGCTTGTGGGTTATTGACTACTTCAAGAAGTATCTAGCTTATACTATCCAACTATGGCATTATCTAGTTAAAATTGGCGGAACCTTTTACCCCTGTTGTAACTATCGCGTGCATGTGAGCAACCTTCTGGTTAAGCTATTTTCTTGTTGTTTAGAGATCTATTTTAGCCTAATTGGTGAGCTTTCGTAGTTTTGTTAATTTTTGCTTCACCTTGTCCTTTTCATAGTGACCTCTTTACTAATTTTCTCATACACCTCCACAAGTGAATTTTTGTTAACCTTGTTAAGAGATTCATCTTCTCTTATAAATTCCATCTCATCTAGCTTACTAGCCATCTCCTTGACTCATGTGCTTATAATACTTAGCTACTTATAGATTCCTTTTAGAAATTTATCTACCTTTTCTACCTTGGCCTATATTAATCTAGTGCTATCCTCATATTTATACGAGTTTTTTAGCACAAATGACATAGATATTTTCACTTTCTCCCCCTTGTTATTTTGATCTATCTCTCTCATTATCCACTTCTTTGAACAATGGGTTCATCAATTTATTGAGCTCATCTATTATTTTACTTGGTATGAGCAAATTATCTTTTATCATCTTAGGTTCATTACATATTATCCGATCCTTCATGGTATATACCTTTGAATCTACACACATATATTTCTCTCGAGGGTTTTTATTTTCATGTTGGACCTCGCGCAACTACCACTTTTTCTCCCTTAGTTCCTCCAACTTCTTGACTTGAGCTCAATAAAATATTTCTTCATTTGTGTTCTATAAATTTTGTTGTAATACTTCCCCAACAATTTTTAGTAATGCCTCCCTTGATTGAGTATCATACATGTTATAAGTTGTGGTGAGGAGAACATGATCCCCATCCTTGGTCAGAATAGTGTGGATGTTATCGCTTGTAAGCTCGAAGAGCGGATCTTTAGTATAGGCATCTAATGAAAAAACAAATCCCTTTTTAAGTGCTCTGTGGCCACGATGTTATTAATATAGTCCCATTCATACAATTATGTCACATTTTCACCAGTTGATACTCCATGCACATTGATCTCTTATCAGGGTTGGGGTAGAGTTGCATGTCTACCTCTTCATCCTCGTGTCAACTTCCAATTCCCATACTAGTCTCTTTCCCATACTCGAGTGGGTTTGTTCCACCTTGACTTCTCTTCTTCACCATTTCTTTCCTCATGAATTCCCTTCGAGATTTCACTTTGTTCGGCCTCCTCCATATTATCTCCACTCTCTATCACCTTCATGGGTTACTTGCGAGTAGATGTTGCTTGTTTTCTAGGGCTTGGATACTCCATATGTTCACTTTGATACCCCCAGTACTAGCATGAACTGAAAATTGTTGTATTTAGTCCTTAAAATTCCTCCCCTCTTGGCTAAGGCCTATCGTGGGTTTAGTGCTACTGGGTTTTCCTTGATCATGTTATCCTTCTACTTCATGCACCGGGATGGACCTTGCCTTGGGTTCAATCTTATTTTCTTCTTGGTTTAGCCCATTTAATCATATGTACTTTCTTTCTCTGTTGTACTCATTGCACTCACTCTACTTACTCTTTTTTACTTTTTCATACATGCTTAGGCATAAAATTTTCCTCATTTAGTTCTTTTTCTTACACGACTTCATTGTTAGCCCTTTTCTTGGGACATAGATAGAAAAATAGTTTATGAATAAATTTTCTTCCATAACTTGTGCTTCATTATCTGAAATTTGGTTGATGAAGGTACCTTCTGATTTGGATGTTGATAAAAGGTTAGACATGCTTGCATTTTTGGTACTTCTTTCTACATGACCTTATTTTCTTAGCTTATATGGTTTGGGGTTTTCTTTTTGGTCCTAAAGCCACTCTGTTTTACCCTAGGGTGGATAATTTCCCCAAAACTTGTCATCTTACCATTTACATGACCTCCACATTAATGACAACTTAATATGTAGTTTTTCCCCTGTTATTATGAATCTTTGTGACTTTTATTCCTTTCCAAGATCTTTAATATTCGTCATGACGATTTGCTATTTGCATAAATTTTAGGTGTCGTATCATTGCTTGCGATTGGAGCTCTTGTTCTCCTTTGTATAATAAAAATGTATTAACCGACCTCATTTTTATATTCTCCTCATTTGATAATAAATGTTCCTTCCATTTACTCCTCACATGCATGAACCTTTAGTTTCCCCATAAGTGTTATTAGTGCCTAATGAATGAAAATTTTCCCTAGCCTTCTTTTCCTTTCTTAGACATTATTTCCCATTTAAGTGTGCTTATTGGGTTTTCTTGTTACTTCTTTTTATTCCATGCTTCCAATGTGTTTTACAACTTACGTTATTGGGCCGTGTCGCTTTCCTTATACACTATCTTTCTTTTACTGGACTTCTTTGCCCCATATGCCCTTTATAGCTTACCCTTTAAGGAATCTTCCCTTCCTCAAATTTATCCATTTTCTTCTCTTGGGTAATTTTCATCAATCACATCTGTTAGTGAAATTAAATGTTCACAGTGAAAATTATTGGTTTTCACCAATGGTCACATGGATAAGCCCCTTCTTCTTCGGTATGGGGAGGTTCCCTTTTATTGAATGAAAACTAATTAGAAATATGGGGTGGTTGTTAGTATGGATATTACACAGAATACTCCACTAAACCTATGATAGGGTACTTGTACAATATACAAAGGAGAAATTCACTTTGAAGAGAGGTAAAGAGGAGACAGGGAAATGGTGAGAGGGGGTTAATTTTGTGAGTAGACCTATAGATTTCACACACATTAGCCAGAGTAGGTCCACATTCAATAGGAAGAAATAAACCATGTAATAAATAAAAATACTAATAAATCAAAGGCAAAAAGTTCTATAGATTCATTAATCAAAGACAAAAGTTCCTTCTTGGTTGTACAAGATTACAATGCTTGCAAATTTGGAAAGTAGAGAGAGCAAAAGAATATAGGTAAAGAGATAGAAGAATATAGATTTATTTATTGAAGTAGTAGTGAAAGCCAAAATATAACAACAATAAATAATTTCCAACCCTTTAGAATGGATAATCCATCCCAATTTATATCTTATAAAAATGTCTCTTCCTCTCCCCATGTGACTTTTCATCTTGCCACCACTTGTGACCTTTCACATTCCCTAGGAATGAAGTTAAGTCCTTTTCTTATTTTTGAAAAGGGAATTTTACAATGCCAAATTAAGTCACTTAAGTGAATAAGATGAAAGAGTGAAAAATACATTCCCAATGAATAAATAAGATGTTATAGAGAGAGGAAAGGGGAGTGAGGAGAAGAAAGAGAAGTGGGAATCCGGAGATGGGAAGCTTCTTGTTGATGAAGAAATTTATTCTTATGTATTTTTGAGGAAATTATTCACGAATAAGATGATTTTTCTCGACCTCATGTTGTTTTGAAGTACTGAAATTGCAACTTCCTCCTTTCCGAGATATGGACACACTCTAGGAAATTGAAGCGGGTGTCTACAAAAATACTATTGTGAGACATTGCATTGTGTGACTATCGATCTTGCAAACATGATGATCCTATCCTATAACCACTAGGATGAATCAAACCATCTAGTCTCTTGCAAAGGTGACCTTTTCAATTCGAATAGCCCACTAAGAATGTCTTCCCCTCTGCATATGCTTGTTGTTCAATCAACATCCTTATTTTCAAGTCTTCCAGTTTTACACTTGTTATATCACTGTCATTATTTGTTAGGATACTCAATGTTTGAAGTTGAAATTGGTTAGAACTTGAGTGTTTGAGCTCCATGGTGACAACAACTGGTGAGATGAACTAGAGATAACTGAGTGTGTGAAGTTTGACCACAATCCCAACACCTGCTATTTTTAGTAAGTCCAATTCTAGGATGTCTATTTTTAGTAAGTGTCTCAATTTAACACTTTTGAGTGTTCTTGATATGTAAGGAGCAATGGAAACTCAAAGAATGAACCATCACAAAATTTAGTATTTATAGACTAAAGAATGACAAGACTTACTATTTTAGAAGTGGTTCCTCCAGGGTTTTGGAATGAGACGATAGTGGTCTCAAAAGTTTCATAATTTTTCAACGATGCTCTACTCTGAATTTTAGACAATTTTCTCATCCAAATTAGTGGGAATGTGAGAATTTGATAAAATAGGGAAGAATACTGAGAGAAAAATTATTCCTCAACATTTACTATAATACTTCACCGCATCATGCAAGAAATAACTCGCACAAAATATGATTTTACGAGGAACATTTTCACGAAATTTGGCTTGTTCGATCATCGAGAAAATGCAAATTTTGACAAAGAGGGTATAATGCTTTGAGAGAAAAATAAATCATCCATATCTCTAAAAATAATCCACTTAATCATTTAAGAAATGGCTTAGATGAAAGATAATTTTACAAGGATGATCTGCTCCAAATTTTTAGGCGATTTGGCTTTCCGCGTCATCGGGAAAATGCAAACACATTCTCAATTGTTTTGGGAAACAATGTAATTCATGGATGGAAAAATATATCTCAAATATAAAATAAATAATGATATATTAGTCTCAGTGATAGATCATGTGAAAGGATTCTACTGATAGGATCATTTTGGTAAAGTTTCGTGGAGATTGGGTGCACAGTTTTGGAGATATGAGAAAAATTCAATCTTTGAGCTTGATGTTCCAAGAAAATATAGTAGCACCCCTATGTCATAAAAGATTTTTGAGTGGGAAAAGAAAAAAATTGAAATTACAAAATATTTAAGTGCTTTGGTTTTGTAGTTTATTTCATACACCTTTCAATTTTAACTCATATTTGACCTAACAAGCTAAATCGGGGTTGGAGGAGGGTTGGTATGTGGTTATAAACTAAAAAATAGGGAAAAGAGGGGAAAGGGGGGAAAGGGGGACATAAGAGACACACAATTGTTCTTTGTGTACCTGATTTGGACAAGTGTCATCTTATGGTTTCTTGTGAGTGAGATGCGGGGGTTGGAACATGAGGTTCAAGTGAAGTTTTCCATGTGTCCAAGGGCTAGGAGAGAGAAAGTAGTGCACGTTTTTGTCCCTCATGTAAATTTAAATCTAGGAGATAATGTGAGGGGAAATAAATGGTGAAAAAATGTACCATGGGTGCTTACTGACATGAAGAGGGGACCTGATTTGAGAAGGATACAAGTTTGGTGTTTTATAGGTGTGAAAGTTGTGTTTTCCAAGTTGTGGAGAGAAATACCTCATGGGAGAGAAATTTTGTGTCCCCATGTCCCTTTGCACCTCAAGGAAAATAAAAGAGGAAAAAACATGCTCCAAAAAGTGCTAAGGGGTCTTGGGAACATGAGAGGGGGTGGCTTTGACTAGACTTGAGCTTGCACCTCTAATACTTGTAACACTTGAAGTTGATGCCTTCAAGTGACAAAAAAATTGAAAAAGCAAGTGGGAGTAAATTTTTATGTCCCTAATTTCTAATTTAACGTTAGGGAGAATATAAGGGGATAATGGGTGAAAATTTGCACTCAAGGCTTGTTTTCTTGTTGATGTCATCATCCCGATGCAAAATTTGAACATTGGAGATGATTTTTCTTCCCAGGAGCATGACATGGAGTGTTGGACCAAAACATTATATGTTTTTAACTCCAAAACACTTGATGTGACCATCAAACAACATTCAAGACTTGATTAATATTAAAATTTTATTTTTACACCATTCACCTTTTTGACACGAAGTAAAGAACAAGAATGACTTGGGCTATCACAAGAGAAGTTAAAGATTTACAAAAAATAATATATTCATCATGTGGAGGGTTATAAGATATTTCCATTGAGTATTTTATGAGATTCAAAATTCCTCTATAACTCCCATAATCATCAGAACAAGGTGACTTTCTCCATTTAAGCCTTGTTGATGTGTGCAAAAATGACCCGACTTCGCCTGAACTTGTTCTTGACATCAATAGTCTTCATAAATTTTCCCTGAATTACCTCAAATAACATAATTTTTATCCTACACAACTTACATATGGATTTATTATTCCATGTCATCTTCCAGAGGATTTCCTTATGTTGCAGTTTGGATGAAAATAGCCAATTTAGTGCTTTAAAGAACACTAGTCCACCTCGGAACTTAGTTTCACTTTGAAACCATCTTGATCTATTCCCTTGAACATGAAACACACTTAAAAACCATATTATACCTTTCCTCTCAAATAGAATGAGGGTGAAATGAACCTAGAGGGGTTTCATGAGCTAATAGGATGGTTGGAGGAAGGATTCACAATGATAGAGAGATATGTTTTTAAATGGCAGGATTAGTTGTCATGGCCAATATTTCAATTTTACATGCTATAAATTTAACATGACAAAAGCGGCTCTAGATTAGGGCCATTAGACTATAAGGGGTAGAGAAGAACTTTAGGTATCTCATGGAGTAGCAGACTAGTGCCTTATCCATTAGGCCACGAGTCACCACACTACACAATTAACAAAGCTACTAACACAACTAAGAGAAAAACAAAATGAAAAAAATGGAACATGGAAACAAACAATAGAAAAGGAGACACAAAAAAAAGGAAACCATGATACAATATACCTAAATCACCTATGGTACATGTAGGGGACAACCCACTTTCACTATAGCATTGATTCTTCTATGAATGTCTACTCATGAATAGGTAACAAAAATGCCTTTCTTATATGAACCCATTGATCGACTCCATGAAATATGACCTTTCTCAATCTCATAGGAAAGTTTTCATGATTGTTCTTGCAAGTGAGGGTCCAACCACATAGCTCATTTCCTTTGTTTCTCTAATATTCTACTTTTGCATACTTATCTATTTACAAATTCATTCCAATTTATGGTTTTCTATTGCTCTTACGGGAATGAGTCTTACTCGTACCAAGCTTACTATTTTCACACCGAGGATTATGATCTTTGATGGGAATTTTACCTTTACTTGTCATATGCTTCTCGACCATTGTTTCCATGGTCTAGTTCTTAACAAATATTTTAAGGGTTTCAATTCTATCAAAATCCTCTTAGTAATCTATGTTTACCAGTTACTCCAAATGGTCTTATTTCACACACATCGAATCATTCTTGACCTACTACTTACTATGGTGTGACTTTCATAGTGCTTCATCTTATTGAAAGGACAATGAGCATAAGGTTGGGGCTGAAATATCAAGATCATCATTTTCCCAATCTTAACCATCATGAACTTGGAAATTCATATCAATGATGAAGACATCCTCTTCTTGAGTAGATTCAAGCTCAAGAGGCCAAAACATCTTATCATTTATGCATTCCTTCTTGAAAGAGACATCCCGTCTCAATGAGAAGGAGAAAGCTTTACATTCATAATCATACTCATTAAACAAGTCTTCATGCTAAACCTTGAGAACATAATTGTAAACATGGGACTCGCATGCTAATAAGTTATTTGATATCACTTTTGTTTTTATGACCCACATTACTCATCATCTTGAGATTTCTTTAATGTAAGTTAAGTTTTCCATAACTATCATCACCAAGAGAGAACCCATATTCATATCCATTAGAAAGTATACAATATTAAATTTTGTCTCATCAAATCATCATGATGATTTCCAATCGTATCCATCACACCTCAGTACTCCTCCATCACCATGGGAAACTCAACATCTTCCTCTGAAGCTATAAATTTTTTTCATACCTTAAATCTTAAAATAGGATGTATGCCCTTGGGTCATTTGGATTTTGAACTGTGTATTTGATTTTCCTTCTAGGAAAGATATTTTTCATTTTTCCATTGATGAGTATGGAGACATATGACCAATCCATTTGTATACTCCACTAACATCTGACAAAAACTTCAGCTCAATAGAATACTATATGAAGCTTGTATATCTACCACGAGTATTTTCATCATGATCATCTTGTTAGGAAAATATGTAAATGATACTTGGGCATATTTCACTTGGCCAATTGATAGGTATTACTTTAGTTTCCATGGAGTAACAATGGACAGTAGTGGGGCTGAGAGAGAGACTAAGAGCCTTGGAAAATTTTTCGGGCATGATATTTTCGAGAGGCACTAGAGTCAATAATGTAATTAATAGATTTATACCCATTGGCTAGAAAGGCTATAAAAAGGGCTCTACCTTCCTAGAAGAGTAAGATGTTGAGGCAAGAAGGTTTTGGGAAGGAGTGGTGCTAGGAGTGGGAAGTGGTTCTTTGATGCTAAAATGAATTTAATCTACTTATTTTCATAAATTGGACACATTTTTCAAATTTCGTGGGATTGATAAGGCCAAAATATGCCTCATCAATGTGCTTTATAAATGATCTTATTTTACTCTCCTTTTAATCAAGTTTGACTACATTTTGTGGCTTTTTTATCTAGTATAAGTTAGGATGTAATTGTCCATATTTTACTTGATTTAGTTTTAACATCTAAAAACTTTATAATTCCAAACAAAGTGTGTGGAAATTTAGTTTTTGGAATAAAACAGGTCACATTCGGTCAAATAATCAAAGTATGAAGCAACCAACACCTTTTTGAGAACATTTACTTCAATATGGCTTAACTTTGGAACCTTTAAGCTTAGTTCGGAACTCCATCATTCATCAAAGGAACTCTATCAATTAATTCCATAACCTTCAGAATTAGTTTCGGGACTCCAACACTTAGCTCCAAAACTCCTGCGCTTATCTACAAAACTTTCACAGTTAGTTCCAGAATGGTTCCCTTTGGTTCGAAACTTCTCCAAAGTTCCGAGAATCAATGGGAATCTATTTATTTTGGAAAAATCTAGTGATAGAGAAATTAATGGGCCCTCAATCAGAAGCTAGATCAATAGATTATTGATTCTTCATACTCAGAAATACTTATGTAGGATCAAACAATTGTATGTCTAGCAAGGTTTCTAAATTCCACATCTACTTTGAGCACTATTTTGTTTCACTAGAACCTATAGATGGATGGAAAACTATTGAGCACTTATGATTGTAAATGCATCTTTGGATGATGAAATATATATAAAGACTTGTAGATAGATTAGAGAAAGAGACAATATATATGATATAGATATACAGTGAAGTTTTGTAAGACATGAGAACATTTCAGTAATAAGATAGCCATTTCATTTTGAGAGAATCATAACTTGTCAACTCCTGATTCAAGGTGGAGTAAGGGCCAACTCCTCCAAGAAGTAGGATTATTTATTTTATTGGTATTTATATTTTTAAGCAATTCATGTAAATATGTTAAGTCTTAATTCTATAAGTGCTTTTGATTCTTCATTGAATTCTGTTACGTACTTATCCCTGCAGGTGTTGTAGATTAGACTCTTATTTCCTTGCAAGAAATTTCAATAGCATTTTCAAACATGTGTTTATTTCCAAGAAAGTGTGTTTACTTCTGCAATGTGTGTTTATTTCCAGCAATTTGTTTCATTCTGCAAAGAGTGTTTATTTCTAGCAATTTGTTTCATTCTACAAGAGTGTGTTTATTTCTAGCAACACATTCAATTCTGAAGATTTATTTATTTCAACAATGAGTTTTTATTTTAGAAAGTTTCTTATAGTTTAGCTTTAATAAGTCTTTGGCCAGGAAATCCTAAAGACACTTAAAAACCCCTAGAAAATTTTAAAAAAATACCTACAATCAATTACTATATCACTAAGATTCTTCTTGTCGCATATAGCTTTAGACACACCCTGGTTTGAATATGACATCAATTGAGAGTTGATTAAATGAAGGGAATAACGACACCCATTAGGTATGAGTTCTCAAGTACTCATATTCAAAAAAATTAATTTTATCTTTCTTAACATGGTCAATGGTGTCAAAAGGCGAAGAAGTGGTAGGCACATTAGAAGTTATGGCAGCCTTGAAAATAGTAGGATTTGTATTTTCATAATCAATAGAAGTAGAAAGCTGACTTGAAAAGAATAGATGAAATAGACTTCCTCACGAAATAGATGACATCTTGAATGAGGTAGTAGCAAGATTATTCTTGGTGACCCCATGGAAGTGGAAAACAATGATCCTCCTTTCGTTGTTGTTTTTATAGAGTCACCATTTGAGGATTCAAGTGCTTTTCTTAGGAAGTGGAAGAAGATCCCTCTTTCTCTATTTGTGAATCTACAAATGAGGAACTATTCATATCAGCCATAGATTCTTTAGAATATTTGTCCAAACAGTATTCAAAATACCCAATCCTAGAACATCCTTCTTCTTCTTCAATTTTTGATTCAACAATTTCTTCTCCTTCATCTTCACAGGTTCCACATATTGCATTAACCGGTGGATCTTCCAAGGAAATCCTTTAGGGTGCTCAACAATTTTATTCCTATTTTGATTTTTATATGAGGCACGTTGATAAATTTGCTTCTTGATGTATTTAGGTCATTAAACAATATTTACAGCAATGGATACACATTTTCATCTCTAGAACTCAAGACCTTATTCTTCATTGAATAGTTTTTACCTTCCCTAACATGATAAGGTCATCTTCCACTTCAATGAAAATTTCTTGAGTGTTATCTTAGGTGTCTAACTTTTATATCTCCATAACATGAACCCAACTTCAGGAAACTAAGAATTTATGAATCTCCTCTTTTGACTTTACGTAGTAGGACAATCACCAAGTAGGAATCATATTAATAAAATTATTGATTTTTTCTATAATTTCTCTCATGGGTCATTGCGATTATTTTTTCATTTGATCTAATTGAGTAAGGAGGGAATGTGCATCTTCTGTAGTCTTGAATGTTGCTTCAAACCTAGTTTTCATGTCTTCCCAATTAGTAATGGAGTGACGTGGAAAGTAGTAAAATCATTCTGATGACATCTTGTAATGAATATGTGAATAGTCAAATGGAAACATGTTCATGTCCCACTTTAAAAATGCCACTGGAGACTATTATAAAAGTTATAATATGATCATTTGGACATTGATTTCCATCTCCATAAAATTTGGGAAAGTTATTTCTTGATCCTTTTGGTAATTCATGAAGTGGAGGAGCCACCATTAGTGGAGTGGTGTTCTATTCCCAAGGTATAGGTGCAACCATTTCATCATATTCTTCTTCTTCTTCTTTAGGAGGAATGATATTTAATGGTTCTGCCATATTTGGTTCTTTAGTAGGATCTACAAGAGTAAAGTTAAGATAAAATTTAGGAGAGGAATCTTTCCTAACTTACCTTCTACTTGGGTAATATGAAGTTTGAAATCAGCTTGTTGTTGTTCTTAGAATGTGGTCTCAACAATGCCACTTGCACTGATCGACTCGAGAATATATTTTTTCTGCCACTTTATGCTTTAATGAAATTTAAATCTATGTAAGGACACTATTACTCAAATAAATATAACATTATTCGAGTAATATCTAGCTAAAGAAATACAAGAAAAAGTGAAATATATGAGATAAAGATGATTCAACTTGTAACCATAAGTGCAGGTGATGAACAAGTTGAAATGAATATTCTTGATTTGTATAAGCTCTGTATTAGAAAATATAATGTGACGATATTAGGAGCGAAGTTCTGGAATGTGACAAGGCCACCTAAGCGCTAACATATGTTCTAGGTGCCGTTCATGCGAAAGAGCTTTGATCTTGGTTTTTTTGTGTCCCTTCTTGTTTAATGTAGGTCATGTCTTGTTCACTACACTTATAATTAGTCACACCTATACCTGAAAAAACCCTAGCTACGTGCAAAAATATTCAAAAGTATATTAGATGAATAAAAATATGCATATACCTAAGTCAGATTGACCTTGGCGGTCACCCTAATGTGATTGTCACCAAGCACTACACTACATTTCAGAATCAATGTAGTTTTTTTGTGTGTGTGTGTGTGTGTGTGTGTGTGTGTGTGTGTGTGTGTGTGTGTGTGTGTGTGTGTGTGTGTGTGTGTGTGTGTGTGTGTGTGTGTGTGTGTGTGTGTGTGTGTGTGTGTGTGTGTGTGTGTGTTTGTGTGTTTTATTGGAATAGTTTCTCTTGAGTGAATATGCCTAGTGATGGCCACACAAAGAAAAACAAGATACAATTACCTTGTCCCAATGCAAAAATGTGTGGTATGGAATTCAAAATAGCCTCCCCTTATGCGACCCAAAATGTAGTCCCTTGTGTTTTAGATAGAAAATATTATCTCTTTGTAATAGTATGTGCCTTTTGAAATGCTTTCCACTTAATGAGGTAAAATAATACGTGTATATATATGATTCCTTTGCTTAAGTTTCATCATTAACAAGTGAAAAGTTGACCGAGGTAGTAAAAAAGGCATGAAATATGTAACATCTAAAAACATAAAAAAGGGAGAAGGAGGAAAATATTTCCTAGAAGGGAGAATAGCTCTCGGGTGCTCCTGTACCTAATGGGCGGTTCGTATATAGTCTTTAGAAAGATAAAACAATGGAATCATGACTAAGTAAGATGTCAACTAGTATGAAAAACTGATCTAAAGGATCCTCATTGAGAAACAACGATCTATGATCTTCCTGAAATTTATCATAATCAATTGTATTGCGTAGAGAAGATCGAGATATTTTTGACGATATCTTGTCACGCTGAAAATAGAGGTTGTATGCGAGAAAATATAGCCCGCTAAATTTTTGGCCAACTAACAAAATAATGGGTGCGTGTAGGTTCATGATGACATAGATGTGTGCACATCCACCAATTAGACCAATGAAATGACAATAAATGACACATGTGGTATGGAATAAAAATTGGTTTTTTGACTTTGGTATTTGTCACACTCTTTTTGTAAAGGGTGTCTTTTCCTCGATCTTCATACCACTATGTTTGAGCTTACGTATATAACTACCTTTTTATTTCACCATTTGATACATGTGGGATATATTTTGCAGAGTATTAAAATTATGTCATGCTTGGATTCGTAATCAAGATGCCTAATAACCTAACTTGGCAAGTCAAGCTACCCCTAGCTCGGTGATCAAGCCACATTATCACTAGTTTTCTTGCATCGTTGCACCAACTGCCGATGCGAGCCAACCCACACTACTAGCTCACCCTACCACATAAATATTCCATATTCCGCACCGTTGGGGCTCCTCAATGCCCTCCTCCCACACATCACGAGTGCACAACTCCCAAAATAGCTCACCTTTACACCGATGAGCCAAACTTAGCATGTTACCCACCGACTTTTACAACGTGGCTGAACAAAAGCAATCCATAGACCAACCAATCTCAACAAACACCAAAATTTAAACAACTCCCTTTGCTGACCTCCCTTTGAATGTGGGATTTTCCCCCATAATGGAAAGCAAAGATGACAAAGTGAGGGTTAATGGGGTTTGACCCCTTAACCAACCTCATCCAAAAATAATAGATCGCTATTGATCCAAATGGTGGTGAAACATTATAAAAGGGGCCAACTTGTATTTGAAGGGAATATGTGCGAGTGTGTAACCACGAGGGAAAAAGGATTTAGAAGCATTTTTGGAGAAAATTTCCAAAGGAAGCCGGGGTTGTTTTTACATGAGGAATATTGTGACAAGTTGCTAAAGGTTTGAATTACTTGTAAATATTTTTAAGTGTTTTTGAAGTGATTTTAATAGATCGGTCCCATTAAAATGGACCTATAGATGTAGGATTTATGTTGAACTACGTTAACAACAAATTATGTCACTTTGTTCTCACATTTTACTTCGGATTTTATTATAATTCCACAATACTTGCAGATTTTTAAAAATAATTAAAATTATGGAAAAGTCATAATGTCAAAATTCATCTAAAAAATCATCATTTCTTAAAGCAATTTTTGTGTGTGTTTTTAAATTTCTTATGATTTCGGATCAAAAATTGTAAGGTGTAAGTCTAGAAACAATAAGCAATGAAGATAAGAAGGATTAAAACAATGTCAAAGTAAAACAAAGTGTTGTTGTACTAGTTCTCTTGCTTAAGAATCATGCATATAAATGGAATATTTAGAGGCGAGATATACATAGTAAGTGTGTGATTTAGTGACTGATTTTAAAATATTTTCTAATAGGAAAATGGAAATTTGCAGCCTAGAAATGACAGGTTTATAGGAGAAATCAGCAGTGAATTTTCATAAATGAGTTTCTAGATTTCTGAATTTATATTTTATGATTTTATGTGATTTTCAAATATTTGATTTTTGTATTTTTAGAGATTGTTATAGGGTGTTCAAGGGAAATATTCCCAGGTGGATTCACTAAAAATTATTAGTGAAATAATTTTTCGTAGGGAAGATTATTGGTTTTCCCAACAGTCATGTGGCTAAGCCCCTCTTTCTTGGGTATGGGGAGGCTCCCATTTAATGAATTCAAACTAATTAGAAGCTGCGGGGTGGCCATTAGGCCAAGGATAAATCATGAATAATCTACTAAACTTGTAACAGAGTGATTACATAGTTTATAAGGGAGGAATTTACTTTGAAGAGAGGTAAAGTGGAGATAGGGAAATGAAGATAAGGGTCAATGTTGTGAGCGAGACTTATAGATTTCACACACATTAGGTAGAGTAAGTCCATATTCAATAGGAATAAATCAACCATGTAAGCAATACCAAGACTAATGAATTAGAGACAATTTTTATGGATTCATTAATCAAAGACACGAAGTTCCTTCTTGGTCGTATAATATAACAATGCTTGCAATTTTAGAAAGTTGAGAGAGTAGAAGAATATAGAAGAGGAGATAAAAGAATGTAGTTTTATTGATTAAATTAGTAGTGAAAGCCAACAACTAACACTAATAAAAATTGCCAACACTTTAGATTGGAGAATCCATCCCAATTTATAGCTTATAAAAATGACTCTTCCTCTCCTCCCATGTGACTTTTAATCTTGCCACCATTTGTGACCTTTCACATTCCCTAGGAATGAAGTTAAGTCATTTTATTAATTTTGAAAAGGGACTTTTACAATTCCAAATTAATTCACTTAAGTGAATAAGATGAAAGGGTGAAAAAGTACATTCCCAATGAAGAAACATGATGTTGAGAGAGAGAGAGAGAGAGAGAGAGAGAGAGAGAGAGAGAGAGAGAGAAGGAAGGGGAGAGAGGAGAAGGGAGAGAAGTGAAAATCCAGAGCGTGAAGTCTCTTGTTGATGAAGAACAAACTTTTGATGGATTTTGAGGAAGTGCTTCATGAATGAGATTCTTTATATTTGACCTCATGTTGTCTTGAAGTTATGAGATTGCAATTTCCTCCTTCCATGAGATGTGGACACACTCCAGGGCATTGAACAAGTGTATAGAAACACTTGTTGTGATACATTGTACCATGTGACTACCGATCTTGAAAAGATGATGATCCTCTTTTGTAACCACTAGTATGAATCAAACTATCCAATCTCTTGAAAAATTTACCTTGTTAATTTAGAATATCCTACTATGAATGTCTTCCCCTTTGCATCTACTCATTGTTCAATCAATATCCTTATTTTCAATTCTTCCATTTTTACACTTTGTATATCACTACCATTATTTGTTAGGATACTCAATGTTTGCAATTGAAATTGGCTTCAAAATTGACTATTTGAGATCCATGGTGATAACGTCTAGTGAGGTGAAATAGAGATGATTGAGTGTGTAACGGTTGACCACAATCCCAACACCTACTATTTTTAGTAATTCCAATTCTAGGATGTCTATTTTTAGTAAGTGTCTCAATTTAGCACTTTTGAGTTTTCTTGATATTCAATGTGCGGTGAAATCTCAAAGGATGAACCGTAATTTTTTTTTATTATTTATAGACTATGAAGCATGAAAATACTTACTATTTAGAAGTGGGTCCTTCATGTGTTGGAATGGGACGAGAGTAGTCTCAAATTTTTTGTTATTTTTCAAGGATGTTCTACTCTAAATTTTAGATGATTCTCTCATCCGATTAGTGGGAAAGTGAGAATTTCATCGAAGAGGGAAGAATAATGAGATAAAACTCAGTCCTCCATATTTCCAAAAATACTTCACTTCATCATGCAATCAATAGGTCGAACAAATGAAAATTTTACAAAGAACATTTGCTCCAAATTTTAGGCAATTTGGCTTGTTGGATCACCGTAAAAATGCAAATTTTGACAAAGAGGGTAGAATGTTGAGAGAAAACTCAGTCCTCCATATCCATAAAAATCCTCCACTTCATCATGCAAGAAATGGATCGGATGAAAGCTAATTTTACAAGGATCATCATGTTCTATTTTTCGTGCAATTTGGCTCGGTGAGTCATCGGGAAAATGTAAATATATTTTCAATTATTCGGGAAATAATATAATTCATGAATGGAAAATTATTTCTCAAATATAAAATAAATCATGCTATGTCAGTCTCAAGTGATAGATCATGTGAAATGATTTTACAAGAGGAGCATTTTGGCAAAGTTTCGTGGAGATCGGGTGCATGGTTTTGGAGATATGAGAAAAATTCAATCTTCGAGCTTGATGTTCCAAGAAAAACCAATAAAACCCTTGGCGAAAAATGGATTTTTGTGAGGAAAAATGCAAAACCTTTTAAAATAAAAGATGTTTAAGTACTTTGGTTTTGGATTTTATTTCATACACCATACAATTGTAATTTATATTTGACCCAATAGGCTAAAGCTGGGGTTGGAGGAGCATTGACATGTCGTTTCACCCTAAAAATAGGGACAATAGGGAAAAAGGGGACAAAATGGAAACACAAGTGCACTTCGCAACATATTTGGACAAATGTCATCTTGTGGTTTTATGTGAGTAATATGCGGGGGCTGAAAATTAGCACACGTGACTCAACTAAGGAGATATTATCTAGTGTTTAGGTATAGTTCTTTCCTTTATCTATGGTATTGACTAGTTCTTTCCTTGATCTATGGTATTGACTAGATCTTTGATGTCTATTTCTCTCCTAAATCTATGGTCTTGACTAATTCTTTGATGACTAGTTATTTCCTTGATTTATGGCTTGATATACAACCTTGACTGGTTCTTAGATTGTTATTCCTTGCCTATATAAGTAAGGCCCATTCTCATTGTATTTCATTGAGTTCCATAATAATATATGATATTTCTGCTCATTTTTTTGCAAAGGTTTATGTAAATTTATTTTGGTGAATTGATTTCATCTTATAGATTGTGGTGTTTTATTAGCATCTATGTTCTTGGCTTGGTGTGATTTGGTTATTGTTCCTTTTATCTTAAAGTAAACCTATCCAAACAAACCAAATCTCTTCAATCTAATGACCAACATAGTCACTCATTGGCTTGAGGGGAAACAATATCATTATCACAAAATTGAGTCATCCTCACACTATTTTTTGTCTCGTAGCCTATGGGTACAGACGACTCAACAATAAGGGAAAATGTACACACTTCCTTTTCACCCCTAGGTGACCCAAAACAAATTAATCACATTAATCATAAATATTAATATCATCACTATCCCGAGGTATTTTTAGTGGTGAATATTCATAATATGGCGAATATTCCATTTTTGAAAAATTTGAAAAGACAATCTTTCTGGCACGGTCGGTGACACATTCGCCTAAAAATTACAGTTTAATTTTTTTTAGGGGTGGCTTCACCTACCCTTGAAAATATCCCTTATATAATCCTAGATTATTCACCAAGTAGAACACTACTAGCTCACTCATACCACCTAGGGGCATATGTATTATCAAGTATAGTAAATTCACAACAAGAGGCGGAGGCTACAGATGCGTGAGAGAGATTTTGTTGACACGCAACAAGGAGAGTTTGTTGACGTGCAACAGGAGGGAGGAGGCTACACACATGCGATAGAAATTTTTTGACATGTGACATGGAGAGTTTGTTGACATGTGACGGAGAGTAGAGGTTGCGAGATGTGTGACATGAAGAGTTTGTTGACGCGCAACAAAGAGGGGCGGAGGCTGCAGATGTGGGGACGAGAAGATTTTTGTCGTGCGAAAACAAATTTCCTGTCACATGTCTATAGCCATTCTGTCACACCAATTTGCATACAAACCCCAAAAAAATGCTTTTCCAGTGAAACCGGTTTTGGGGATATTCACTAGGGATTTTCCACCTCCGATTTCCAAGAGGTCTCTTAAAATGAACCCTGCACTATCCTAGGGTGGAGGCTGTAGATGTGGGACAGAAGATTTTTTGTCATGCGACAATATATTTCATGTCACGTGTCTATAGCCATTCTATCACACCAAGTTGCATACAAGCCCAAAAAAATAATTTTCCAGCGAAACCGGTTTTGGGGATATTCACTAGGAATTTTCCACCTCTGATTTCCAAGAGGTCTCTTAAAATGAACACTGCACTATCCTATGTACACTTCAAAATTACTATCATAAATCTTAAACTATCCACGTAAAACCTATTTAACCTCTCCTATCCACTCAAAATAACCCTATCCTATTTTTTTCAATTATCCTAACCTCCCACCATTCACCTAACAACCTAAAACCTCATATGGTAAGTGGTTTCAACCATTTTCCATCTTCTCCTTTGTTAGTTTGTAACCTCTATGGACAAATCAATAACGATGTGTGATCGCCAACGACCATTACGGTCATCGTCGATTCTATTTAACCAAGTATCTTCCTTCATTTCCCAAATAGTTAAAATCTAAATTTTGGGATGAACTTTTGTACTTGAAAACAACATCATTACATTTAAGACTATCAACAAATTGTTGCTAAAGCCTTGGAAATCATCACCAAATCACCAGACAACCATTTGGGAGCTCTATCACCTTCACAATAGTTATCAAGGTTGGTACCTTTATTTCTTTCATTTTTTCAATTTGTATTACATCAATTATAGCCCACAATCTGTCATCTATGTCACATTGCATAGCCTTCCCAATATTTGTCCCTCATTTTGATTATTTGTCCCAACTTCAAAAAATTTACAATATCCAGAGATTGTCATCGATCCTGATCACATCATCAACTGTCCCTGACACGTTCTTCTTTCATTATCTTCCCAAACACATCCAAATTTCTATTTTCTAAGTTTCACAAACATCTAGAATCCTCATATGATGCCTAACATTTCTAATCATTTTTACCATTATCATATTCATATCATTTTGATTATGGTCTAACAAGTTGTTTGCAGTAAGATGTATATTCTATAGATGACTCTTCCAGTCCTTTACACCCAGTCACTTGTATATACAATCTCTCTATCATCCAACAACCGTTCGTGTGAGAAAATTTTGATATTTTCCATGAACTCATATTTTGCACCATTTCACTCACACCATACATCAAGGATATCGAGGATAAGATAGAAATCATATAAAAAGAGAAAGAATCCACTAAAGAGTTAAGTACGACTACTTCAAGGATTTCAAGCTTTCCACCACCCTAGCTGGGCCATGTACAATGCCAAACATGATATTTCCATTCCCTTGAATTCTAAATTAATCATTGTTATCATTTATCTTTTCATTTATCAAACCACTTGATTGTATCAAACGAGTTGACACCCTTCAAGGAAGTCCTTTAAATTCCTAAGATTGGCATTCACCAAGCAACTCATTATCATATTTATCTAATATCTTTGTGTCTAACTATATTTGTACACAAATTATCCCATTTTTGAAAGGAGGAGCCTCTTTCATTATCTACATTCAATCATCCCAATATTGCGATTATCGGTGTGGGTATCAATAAACCCTACCTGTTTGAGTTTTTGGTGTTTTCAACAATTATAGAACTTGATCAAAAACACCATAAACACATATACAAGCATTTTTTTGGCACAAAAATACATAAGGGAAGACAAAAATGCCTCAAAATTGGAATCAGTAATAGGAATTTGGTAAAATTTATAGGGATCAGAACCATACATCCTAGTCAAGACTGCATTTAACGGTTCTAACCCCATCATATGATTTTTCCTAGTGGCATTTTCTCCAGATATTTAAAGAATGTCAATTTTATCATCATTTTTATAACATGTTCACATAATTTCATACTTATTTTGACTTGATTTGAAGAGATTCGGGGCATGAAGTATTTCATTATCTCTTTCTCCATATTGATCAGTTTCATCTTTAATGTTGGGCACATTTAGGGGCATGAGTCTTCTTTCTCCACTCATATTTTAGCATGCAGTGAGTTCTATTTATTTTATACTTTTTGTGCAACACATGGGAAGAGTATGGGAGTATTTATTTCTCTTTTTTATTATGTATCCTAATTTTAAAAAAATCTTATATTCATTTGTAGCGTGTATGGTCTATGGGATTATGGAAGGTATCGAAGAAGTTAAGTTATTCCTAAGCATAACTTTCATATATTATTTGTACTTAATGGGAAGATATCAAATTTATTGAATGAATTTGATACACATTATTCTTCCTTGATAGGGTAATTTGAATTTTATTTTTGGTTCTTCTCTTCAATATTCATGTGTTGGGTTGCTTTGCACCTAACACATCAACCTCTCCTCAAAACAATTGGGGTTAATCACCCTCAATTTTTCATTAGATTTCAACAAACCGAGAATATCCAAAGCACAAGAACAATAACACTTTCCCTTCACAAAACAAACATGTGTATTCCTTCCATGTTTGAATCTCTTTTGCATTTCTTGTTGCACATTATTTACAGATACTTTCATTACATATTGAGTTAAAGTATATTTGACATTGTGTCAAATTGTTTTCATTGATGATAAGTGTCACATTGATGTCAAAGGGAGTCTTGAGTCAACATGAAGTTTCTGGTGTCATGGAGAAGTGGCATGATGAGTTACATGGTTGTAGAGGCATGATGAATAGGTGAGATTGCATGTTCTTGGTGCATGATCAATCAAGTTGGTGGCATGAATGGGCTTTAAGAGTTATATGAGTGATAGCATGATGTCAAGCATGATCAATATGATGTTTCAAGTGTGTAAAATTTTCTGCAATATGTTGTGAGGTCATTTATTTCATATCATGTGTTGGTTCAATCCTAATTAGGCCTAATCCTAGACATAGTGAAAGCAAAATGAGATGGTAGCATGTGAAATGATGAAGAACAGGACAATATAATCATGTGAAGAATGTTGTGACATTTTATGATAGGTTTAGATGATGTTTAAGGCCATGTTTTAGGTTAATAATGTAGGTACAAGGTCCTTTGAATCATGTTCATTGAAGATAAGGCTAGAAAGATAGGGAAAGTCATGGTGTGTGGAGTGTTTTAGTAGGGTTCAGGTATAATGAGCTTTGGGATAGTTTAAGGAGGTCACTGTAGAGGTGTGTACCAATTTTTTAGGTCAAGAAGATGAAGACAAAGTAAGAAAAAACATGTTTAGCCAAATCAAGTTCTCAAAAGTGCATTTTCCAGTTTGAAGGTCACTTTCTTATGCTCACCCACTCATGTTTTTTTTTCATGGGAGTGTGATCTCTTGTGTGATGTTATAGAATTAAAAGAAGAAGGTATAACAAGAATAATGAGGTCTTTTGGTCGTCATATTTTTATGAACCATTGTTAACACCAAAATTACTTTATTATGATTTCAAAACCCTAGGTTGAAAGTGACTTGAGAGAAAATGATTGTACAAGCCCATATTTTATTCATTTTTCTAATTTTATGATTTTATGATGAATATGACTCCTCCATCTTTCCATTGATGTATTTTAGAGATTGTGACAGTATGTGGGCACCACTTAAAATGCTAGTTTTCGGAGCTTTTCAGTTTGTGAAAACATTTCCCATTGGACCTAATGACTATATTAGCATTTATTGAATTATGGGAGTTTTATAAATTTTCATGATATTTTCATATCATGGTTGAGTTACTAGAATAAAAAGTGTGCCCTATCTTTGAAGACTAGTTTTTGGGGATGAAAAGGCAGTTTGGAGCATTCTTCTTGTAGATTTGTTTTGATTCATCTAATGTCTTATTTATGGTTGTATGAGAAAATGGTGGTGTATCTGACATCAATATATTTCCATTTATATATAATACTTGTATTTTTTAGGTCATTTGAGGTGGCTTTGAGCCTCATCTTTGAAGACTAGGTTTTGGTGCACAAGAATGACCATGTTCTTGAGATGGTTTCATGCATGAGATGATGTTGTAGGATGATTCATGATTTCTGGAGGTTTTTGAGGTCTTATAAAAAATTTCTAAGTGTGATTCATGCTTTGGTGAAATTATTTTTTCTCTTTAACCTTCATGTTTTGCATAGTTGCTTGTTTTGGTGCAATTGGGCTTCTTGAAGACCTAATTGAGAGATTTGGAGATGTAGATGATATGGATGACCTATATGGTCATGTTTTTATGTCCTCATGATGTTATCATTATTTTTTCATAATATTTTCTCTATGAAGGCTGACCTACATGATATGAGACCAAGGAATAGGTATATAAGCATTGCGAGAGACGTATTTGTGAGTGTTGGAGACATGGGACTGTAGATAATTTTAGAAGGATGAAAGAGAAAAATATGATGGTAGAAATGAAGTATATGAGGCATTGAAAAATATTAAGGAAGCTACCATGATGTTGATCTGAAGATGGTGAGATGAAAAAGGTCATTCATACATGACCTAGTTCAGAAGAATAGCTAGTTTGTGTACAAGAGGATGAGCGAGCTAAAGGAGAGTGTGAGTGTGTTATGAGGGGTCAAGAATAGAGTAAGGAAGATGTATGAGGATATTATTATGGTAGAGAATAATTAGCTATAGGTCATTATACCTAATCAACACGTTTTGGTGCATGCTTGAATGTAGAAGAAGAAGGTGTGTTTGAGAAGGGTTTTGAGTGCATGGAGCTGAACTAGTGGTCACAATAAGATGTTGGAGAAACATATACTTAGGTGATATTCATCTTCAGGTGGTTGAGTTGGTACTTGGTCATCTTGGGGAGTTTTATCCTCCTTGTGGGATTGGTGCCTCACTAAATCAGGGATTTTTTCTCCTTGTAGGATTGGTATCCTACTAAACTAAGGGTTGGTGCTCCTTGTGGGGTTGGTGCCTCACTAAATAAATCTCTTATGATGTGTAATATTCATATGAGTCATTTTTTTAGTAATATAAGTAGAGGTTCAATGGGTTTTCTTCTCCTTGAGGGTTTTCCACATATATCTTGTGTCATTGTGTCTCTTGCTCATGTGTATGATTTGATTGTGCATGGTTTAATCATCTTAATGCTTAAAGGGTTATAATTGTGAATGGTTGTATGAATCATGAATGCAAATTAATGATGAATGAAATGGAATAAAGTTTTAAAGAACTGATTCAGCCCCCTTTGTGTCTATTGTGCTTCCAACAATTGGTATCGAGCAAGGTCCTTCAAGTAATTTGAACCACTTGAAGGATATCATTGAAGAACATGTATGGAAGATAGTCAAGGAAAAGATGTGAAGACACCCCTATTCATTATGAAAATTTGTTTGAAACCCTTAGGGTTTGATATTTAGCAAACATGAGTTCTTTGTGTATGCTCTCACATTTCTAAGTTTCTACGATACGGTGATGAGAAGTCGAATGATGATGAAAACTTTGATCTTGAAATTATTCTGATGTATGTTTTCCTAAAGAATATGATGAATATGTTAATGATTTCCTATAAGAATATCTTGAGGATGTTGTAGACATGATTGAGCCTATAAAGGAAAAGGAAGAAGTAGAAGAGTGTAAAGAATCCTTAATCATGATGACAAGCTATGAAGTGATCCAAGAGAGTATTGAAGCAGAGATGAAAATTTATGATTTTAAAATCAGTATGGTTGAGGTATACAAAAATGAATGTGGTGTATCAAACAAAGTGTTGTGAATGCCCTAAATGTATGCAAGTTGGAATACAAAGTTAATATGCCTAAGGAGAGACCAAGTATTAGTGTTCATAAGTATGAACATGTCTTCATCCAATTGAAGAATACATTTGAAGTTTCTATCAACAATCCACCACCAAGGAAGAAGAGAAGGAGAGGTTGTCACCATCCCAGGTATGTGATATATTTTATTTTTCATCATTTTTTCTAAAATAAATATGGACATAGGATCGTGGACAAGAAGAAGAAGGAGCTTTGTAGATGCATTATGTTTGTTCAAGATGTGTAGAGGAGTTGTTTTGTTGTTAGTTATTGATCACAAGATTTGAAGTGCTATATTCTACTATAAAATGGTCTATACATCAGATTCCATTTGTAGTTAGTGTGTTGAAGATGACTTGTTTCCTTGAATTCATGAAGTTTAGATTGAGGACTATGTTATAGCACGAAAGGTTTTAATAAAGGAATTTCTTGTGTTCTTATGCTCTATAGTAGATGGTTGATCCAATAAGGGGTTGAGGTATGCTAATGTTTGATTTAATCTAATTTGAATTAAATATATATTTCAGAGTAACTAATATGATAAAATACAGTGAAATACAAATGCTAAGTACTCAAGCAATTCAAGACTATAAGAAAATGGGAGAGATAAGTGACTTAGTTGTTTCTATGCAATTTGTAGGTAGTCATGACTATGTATATATTGGATATTATAGGAAATGATGTCCGAGAAGCTCGTTAAGGATTCTATATATCTGTACTAAGGTTGGACTAGGGCACCACTAGTAGGACAGAGGCGTATCAATGATGGTGACTGTACAAACCCTGAGGATCTGTTTTCTTCTATGTCACAATGGTTTTGCTATTGATTTCTTTTGGTCACTCAATATTTCTCTTTCTTTAATCGCTGAAGATACCTATAATATCCAAAAAAACCCTATCCACCTATACAAACTCAAAAAGACATCAAATATGTAAAATGTGAAGTTGGGTGACCCATTGTCACTTGAAGAGTGAACTTATTACCAAGCGTTTCACTACATTCCAAACTCCATGTAGTTTTGTGTGCTTGTGTGTGAAATAGTGTCCTTAGGTTTCCCTCATGCCAATGACACCAAGATAGTGGGTTATAGCTAGATTAGATGTAAATGTGTGGTATGGAATTTAGCACTTCCCCTCCTATGCTAGTGTATGCAGCCCAAAAATGCAGTCCCTTTTATGGTAGTGATAATATGTAGATGTGATTTCCCCTTAGAATTTCTATCCAAAATAAAATTGTGTGTGTGTGTGTGTGTGTGTGTGTGTGTGTGTGTGTGTGTGTGTGTGTGTGTGTGTGTGTGTGTGTGTGTGTGTGTGGATATCTTATTTGAATTTCAACACTAGTGACATGAAAGGATGACTATGAGCTCGGGATAAGGATTAAAAACTAAAAATTCCGACCACAAATGTCAAAATAAGTAAACAAATAATAAACAATACATGAGTGCCCAGAATGGACACAAGTGTCTCAGGCTTTTAGTGCCTTGGAATAAATGATGACATATGTTAAAATAAAGATAGACATGGATCCTTGTGACTTGACCAAAACTGAGTATAGAATGTGAGAGAAATCATAATAGAAACAATCAAAGCAAGTATATAGATAAATGATTGTGTCACCAGTGAATACTTTTCTTACTTAAGATTCATGCATATAATAACATATTGATGACATAGTAAAATAGTAATATGTGTGTGATTTTGTGTCTACATTTCCCCCACCTTTATGTTATTTGAATGAAATTCAAGTAGTGTAAAGGAAATAAGGAAAATATTAGTATAGAGTCCGAAGAAGCCATGTTTCAAATTTGTGTGTAGAATGTAGAAATTTGTAGCATGGTGAACCATGGATCAACGCTTTGACCCATGTGATGTAAATGGAGATAGTAAACCATCATAAGGAACACTTGGAGAAATAGTTGAAATGATTTGAAGACTTTATAGATTTTGAATCATTTTTTGAGGTGATAGAAAAGTTAGGGAGTGATCAATTCCAAACCTCATTTGTTTGAAACTAGGAGGATTTGGACACGTCCTGTCACTAGAGGAAGAGTGTTGGGGAGAGAGGTATATTTTTACTCTCTATCCATGAATGCATCCCTAAAAGGTCCAATCAATGTAGATGGATAGAGACCAAATTTAGTTCTAATTGAAAATTGTTAGTTCTGATTGAAGAGCCCACATAGGAGAAGTATAGGAAAGGCAATGACATCTCATTTCCCACACTCCTATAGTAATGTGCATTCCAATTTTAATAGTGATATATGGCTTTCAAGATAGGTCATATGGAAGTGATAATAATGTAATGCAGCTCCCAAGTTAGGTCATCTAGGAGAGATAGTAAATGTGCTTATTGTACCAATTGATTGATTTGATTTGAGTGATAAGAGATTGCTTGAAATAATATGTACTTAGGATTTTACTCATGAAGAGGTTTTTTCTTTTCCCCAGGTTAGGTCATTTGGGGGAATATATTTGAAATAGTAGAAAGTATTGACTATCGTGTAGAATGATTATACCTTTGTTTAAATGAGATTAGAGAAAATTGTGATAGTAATGTATTAGGAGTGTCGATTGATTAAGTTGTATCTTGAAAGGATTATAAGATGATCGATTGTATGCCCCCCTTTTGGTGAAAGGGTGAAGGGTGGAGAAATGAACACGAAGAAAGAAATATGTATAAGATGTTGTAATAGTAAATGAGAAATAGTATGGGATAGTATTGTCAAAGTATGAGTAGATATTGATTAGTACATGTTCCAGATTTGAATATGAGATGTTAAAATGTGTATGGTATAATGATAGAGGAGGTTATGATTCATTGTTAGGATAATTAATTATGCATTGTATAATTAATTATTTAAATATTTTATTATTTAATTATTGTTGTTATATGGTTTTATTAAACCATATTTGTCTTATTATATTCACGGATATAATTGTTATGTTGTTATAACAATTATATCATTATTCATTTGTGCTTCCCATATGATATTTTGGAAGCTTATGTATTTAGGCATATTGTTACACCTATGCAACATATTTATTTGTTTGTATATTGTTGTCTAATATGTATAAATATTGCAGCACTCCATTGTAATGGTTGATTAATTTCACATTAATAAAATATACACGATTCCGTCCCTATTTGTGAAATTACATTTGGTTTCAAAGCAGGTTGAAGGATATTGGAGGATTGCAGCAGTAGAGTTTGAGGAGCATTAGAGAAGCTTTTGCAAGCAAAAGAGAGCCAAAGTTTCCTTTGTAACTTCCCTGCCCCATCCCTTGCAATACCACCATCATATTCCTCAAAAACACCTTTATTCATTGCAATTAAGGTTAAGGAGGATAGAATTCACCAAGGAAGAGATTACAAGCTCAAAGGAAGGAAGAAAAATGATCTAAGGCGCCATACACACTCAAAAGTGCCTTCATTCTCGCCAAGCCCCGCCTATCATTTTTTCTTTGCTGGAATTTTTGCTCAAAACTACCAAAATCGTGGTTTTCTCGAAGAGGTGTGGTTTTACGGTTTGGAAGTGTTTAATTACAATTTTCTCTTTACATATAATTGTTTAGCTTAGCCACCCAAGTGGCTAGCATAACTTTGTAAGACACTTCCCATCAAGAGAGGTCAAGGGATAATATCTCCCTCCCTCACCCACTACTAAATTTAGCTATATTTGGTTATAACTAAATATTTAGCGAGAAAGACCCTAATTTAGGGTTAAAAAAATTCTCCTAATAGGCCTGTTTTTCATTTCGGGAATTTTTGCCAAAGGAGGCCTATCTAAAAATTGCATTTTTAGCTGGTTTTTTGTAATTATTTGTATTTTGGGTTGTATTGGGCTCCGAAGGCCACCAGGGCCTACAAAACAAAACTTTTTCCTTGCCATTCAATTTTTCTAGATTTTTGCATGTAATTGGTATACTTTAGTATATTGTACTAATTTGCAAGTTGCCATAGTCAAATGCAAAATTTGTAATCGCTCAAAAGCGGCGAGAGAATTGTAACAAAATAGTGAAAATTGGTTACGAAACACTCATGAGATCATAGATCTCATTCGCAGTGTTCGGTATATATGGTGCCTCTAGGAAGTGCTTACAGGTAAAGTCATCGCGACTTTTACTACACTTAACGCCTAATATAGCTGCAACAACGTCGTCTGGGCATCGACCCTTTAAATTAATAGGGAGTAATAAGGTCACAATGCACACACTATGAGCCATCCCATCCATCTATGAATGATTACACAACATAAATCTGGACTACGAAATTATCCAAGTATATAGCGAAGTTATGTGTGCGTATGAGGATATTTCTTTGAGTCGGTGTTAATAATCGCACATACCCCTTTCAATATTGTCTTGGTACCATGTATTGAATTCTTTCACATACGTTAACGCCTCTTTCACATACCACCGGGTATATAGAAAGGGTGAGCTTCTTCCACGTACCATCGGGTATATCAGAAGGGCGTGTATATAGAAAGGTTCGGTATATCGGACTAACAAAATATAGATTGGGAGACCTTATACTTAGAGTGATAAGAGCCAAACCCTATCAGTGATCTCTACAAAATGGGCACCAATGCCCCTAAAATTTTTCTTTCAAATTCACAATTACTCAGAGGGAATAACTATGTTGGATGGAACATAAAAATTAAGACACTGACTTGAGTTTGAAGAAATCGGCATGTTTTGGGTACTCGACTAGATCAACAACCGATACAACACACAGAGTCGGTTTGATAAATCATATCAAAAATCCAAACTCATAATCTTGTTTGGAGTTTCCGATGATGTGTAACCCCACATTCGAGATGCCACAATAGCCAAAGAAGCATGGGATAAGTTAAGCATAGTATACGAGGCCAAGAACAAAAACTAGTAAAGCTGGATTTGTAGAGTCAATCACACACATTGAAGTTCAAACAGAATGAGAAAATTGAAGCTTTCTTAAGAAGAGTTACAGAGTTGAGGGCTTCACTTCTAGCCCTAGGAGAAGTGGTCTCAGATGATGCTCTTGTTCCCATTGTTCTGAGAGCACTCCCCTCTTCTTACCGCATTTTTGTTACAACACTAAACGTGTCAGATACAACCGTTAGTTTTGACAAATTGGTAAACTTATTACAACAAGAGGAAGCCATACATAATAAGGATGATGAAGAGGAGTAGGCACTTTCTTCACATCAAAAATGGAAAGGAAAAGGTAAAGGAAAACCTAATTCCTATCAAAAATCCCAAAATCAAAATCAGTATCAAGGGGACAGACAACAGAAGAAACAATGTCCAATTTGTAAAAGAGGACATGACCTAAAATATTGTTGGTACAATACTTATAAGAAAGGTTCATCAAGCAACCATGGACCTCTACAACAATCTCACAAGGGACATTCTAACTACAATCAAGGGTAGAAAAAGGGGAACTAGAAAAGAAGACCCCATCAACAAAGTAATATTGCTAAGCAACAAGAAGAACAGTCAGACAATGAAGACTATTTTTTCATTGCTTGATCAAGTGAACAATCCATTTCATCAAGTGATGTTTGGTATGTTGATTCAGAGCCACTCGACACATAACCAGCCACAAAGATCGGTTTATTTCAATGAGGCACATGGCATCAAAAAATCATGTTTCATTGGGAGATTATTCTTCATATACGTTTAGGGAATTGGGAACATTTCTCTACCCTTGGTTCACGCAATCGCAAACTATCAAATGTCTTATACGTCCCTGGGTTGACAATGAATTTTCTTTCATCTAGTTAACTTCTTGATCACAACCTAAAAATTTATTTTGATAGTCATTCCAGCAAGAAAACATGTTTAATTCGAGATAAATCACGAGGCTCGAAAATAGTTGCAAAAGCCTCCAATGTGGGACGCATGTTCCAACTTGATTTTGTTCATAGAGACGATCAAGCACTTGTGGATAAGAACTCCACCTCAGCATAGTTGTGGCATCAGAGACTTGGTCATGTAAGTTTCAAGTATCTTGAGACACTTTGCCAGTGTAATATGGTACATGGGCTACCATCTCTTCAGAAGGATATAGACAAGTGTCATCACTGTCTAGTAGGAAAACAACACAGAGATTCATTCCAGAAGAGTACATATCGAGCTCATGGTCAGCTTGATCTAGTTCATACCAATCTTTGTAGTCCGATGCAACCAAGTCATTCTAGATTTTAGTACTTCATGCTATGTGTTGATGACTATTCAAGGAAAATGTGGATTTTTTTCTCTTCACAAGAAAAGTGAAGCTTTTGAAAATTTCAAGAAATTCAAAGTAGCAGTTGAGAATGAAACTGGTCATCACATCAGAACTCTCCACTCAGATTGAGGGGGAATTCACTAGTAATGAGTTCAAATACTACCTACAAACTCACGGGATTCGTCAAAAATGCCTCCTCCACACACATTGCAGCAGAATGGTGTTGTTGAGAGAAGAAATCGTACTATCATGGAAATGGTGCAATGCATGATCGATGACTCTAGACTTGCAAAGACATTATGGGTAGAAGCAACAAAGACATCAATGTATTTGTTGAACAAAGTGCCCACAATTGCTCTTGACGGAGTAACACCACAAGAAGCATGGTCAAAATGGAAACCATCTATTACACACCTCAGAGTATTTAGGTGTAATACAAGTATGCACATACCCAAGAAAAATAGAAATAAATTAGACATGAAGTCACAAAAATTTGTCTTCATTGGGTACAGTGAAGAGACTCTTGGGTACAGATTGATGGATCCTAAGACCAGAAAAGTATACACCAGCAGAGATGTTGAATTTTTGAGAAGAAGGAAGCAAAGACTCCTCCAAACTCACGATGTAGATTCTTCTCCAATTATAAAAATTGAAGTTGATGTTCCCTCAAATGATGAAATTGAGGATGGGGATGATGGTGTTGATATGATAGAACCATGACCCATGGGAATAGTTCAATGTATGCCCAAGTGGTGTACTAGCACATTACAAGATGCAAGAATGGATGCTCCACCGAGATACATCCACCCTTGGACCACGGACTCATAGTAAAGCAAGAGAAGAAGTTAACTTTTCTTTGATGAGTAGATTAATTAAATATGATGATCCCTCTATAGTCTAGGAAGCCCTACAGTCAAAAGCTTGGAAAGATGCCATGGATTCTGAATATCAATCAGTGATGAAAAATAACACTTGGCAGCTTGTCAATATTCCACCAAGGAAGAAACCCGTTGGATGCATATGGCTATTTAAAACAAATTACAAAGTAGATGGGACAATGGACAAGTATAAAGCAAGACTAGTAGTAAAGAGGTATGCACAAAAAGAAGGCATAGACTATGAGGAGACATTTGCTCCCACAACTAAGATCAAAACAATCAGAATGACATTTGCTCTAGCTACACAGTTTAATTTGGAAGGTCCACACGATGGACGTAAAAATTGCCTTCCTAAAAGGAGATTTACAAGAAGAAGTCTACATGACTCAACCTGAGGGATATGTAGTACCTGGTCAAGAAGCAAAGGTATGCAGACTCAGGAAATCTCTGTATGGCCTTAAACAGGCACCGGGCATGGTACATCAAGATTGATGAGCATCTCATACAACATGGATTTGTTATAAATCCATATGATCCCAATCTTTACCTCAAAAAGTAAGGGGGAGATTGTGATATTTTTTTTCTATGTCAATGATCTAGTCATCATTGGTAATTCAATGAAGATGATTGATGCAATGAAGAAATATCTTAATCAATCATTTGACATGACCGATCTCGGGCTGATGCATTATTGTCTTGGATTGGAAGTATGGCAGAAAGAGAATCACATTTTTGTTTCTCAGATTAAATATACCAAGACTACACTCGATAAATTCAAGATGATGGATTGCACACCAATTGCTACACCCATGGAGAACAGATTGTAGTTATCTCATTCATATCCATCTCCTGAGGTAAGTGCCACTCTCTATCGGCAGTTGATTGGGAGTCTCATTTACCTGACCTACATTAGACTAGATATCAGCTTTGTAGTGAGCTATCTATCCAAGTTCATGCAGAAACCCAAAGTTTGTCATTGGACAGAAGCAAGGCGCATCTTGAGATATCTCAAAGGATCAGTGGATCTTAGTCTAGAATACAAGAAGAACGACAACTTCTTGATTGGATATTCGGATTCAGATCATGCAGGAAATATTGATGATAGAAAATCCACTTCAGGATTTGTATTTTTATGGGATCTGGACCAATATCATGGGGAAGCAAGAAACAACAATTCGTTTCTCACTCTTCCATAGAAGATGAGTATCGTTCTGGAGGAGAAGTTGTCTGTGAAGCAATGATACGTCACATACTAGAAGGACTTGGAATACCACAGGACAAACCGACCACCATGTATGTTGACAATGAAGGTTTTCTCAAAATTGTTCACAATCTAGTGTTTCATGAAAGAACAAAGCACATTGAGGTACATGTTCATTTCATACGCGAGCATGTGTTGAAGCACAACATCCACTTCAATTTTTTCCAACAGTTGAACAAAGAGTAGATATCTTCACAAAGTCACTTACACGTGACAAGTTTGATTGTTCGAGAGAGTTCCTCTCCTCATCCCTTGAGACAATGCAAAATTAAGGGGGAATGTTAGGATAATTAATTATGCATTGTATAATTAATTATTTAACTATGGTTATTATTTAATTATTGTTGTTATATGGTTTTATTAAACCATGTTTGTCTTATTATATTCACAGATATAATTGTTATGTTTGTTATAACAATTATATCATTATTCATTTGTGCTTCCTGTATGATATTTTGGAAGCTTATGTATTCATGCATATTGTTGCACTGTGCAACATATTTATTTGTTTGTATATTGTTGTTCAATATGTATAAATATTGCAGCACTCCATTGTAATGGTTGATTAATTTCACATTAATAAAAATATACTGATCTTTCGTCCTGTTTGTGAAATTACATTCGTATGGTGAAAATGGTGAGAAAAAATAGAGTTACGAGGCTCAAGATATGATTTAAGTTTTGTAGCATGTATTAGTTGTAAAGATGGTTACAAACCATAACTATAGAATATGGTAAATTGGAATTACTATATATAGTAATAGTAGAAAGGTGAATGGTAATTTCATTTATACCGAGAGTGTTTGAGATTCGAGATTTGAGCTACAAGAATTCTACACATTAGAGCATTGAGTTTGATGGCATTTGAGAGATTGGTGGTGGTCATGGCTCCATGAGACAACCAAGGAACTAGCAAGTGTGATTATTTTCAAAAAAATTGTCAAATATGTTTTTTAGTAATTTTAGTAAAATTTGAAGTTTTGTAGTTTTGGGAATTTCCAACCAAGATGAGAAGTGGAAAGGGCGTTTTTGTCCCCGATGACACTAGCACCCATTTTCTAGCCCTAGTGACCTATTTCTAGATGCTATTGTCCTCCTCCTTAGCGCTAGTGTCCAAGGGAAGGGTTTTGAAATTGTTTTATGAAATGCTTATATTCTAATTAATTTGATGCTATGATGAGGGATTATGTAGTATTAATGGTGTACTTGCTGGAAACACATTGGATTGAGAGGGGTTGAATCATTCCTTACAAAATTTCAAATCATATTTCATATTTCTTAATCAAAACTCAAAACCATTTAGTGTGAACACAATCACATATCACATATACAAGAAACCATGAGAAAGATAATCAACACAAGACACAAGATATAAGTGGGAAACCCTCAAGGAGAAGAAAATCACTAAAACATAATCTTTATATTCATATGTTTTGAATATAGTGAGTTGTTAATTCCACAAGGAGCACAACCCCTAGTTTAGTAGAGCTACAACCCTACAAGGAGCACCAACCCCTAATTTTGTGAAGCACCAACTCCACAAGGAGGATACAACCCCAAAGATGATCAAGCACCCACTCAACCACCTTATGATGTTCTGATATCTGAATTATTTCTACCACTGATAGAGACCAATGATTCAACTCACACTTCTTCAAACCCTCATTCAAACCCTAGGTCTTCAAACTTGCACAATCTAGCTCTTTCTTCACTTCTCAAGGCTTAAAATCTTGCACACATGATTTCCATCAATCTTCAACCTGTCACAAAATTGATCTGATCTCAATACATTCTCATACACCTTTAAAACTCTCTCACCTCCAAAAATTTTTCACTAAGGCTGCACTTCTGCACACACACCATACTCACTCAACTAGTTCACAAAAACACCCAAAACTATGCTTTTATGAGCTACTTCTTAATTAAAATTCAAAAAAAAAAAAATCCCTCCTTTTTCATGACAAATACATCATAATAACATCCCATATGCTTTTCATAATAGCTCTAGCTAAAACCCTTCTTCCATGCACAAAAATCCCTCAAATCCCATGCATTGGAATGTCAAAAATCTCCTAATACAAAAAATATTTTTATTCATGCACTAAACATCACCACACATGTTTATGATAACATTTAAACATCATACATTGTCTAAATTTTCATCAACTAATCAAAAAAATTCATTAAATGGGACAACTGCTTCTTATCCTTCTCAAAATACTTGTTTACAACGCCCTTTAGGAGCATGTCTTCACCTTTAGGCCTAAATATCTAACCAAATCATATCAAATATGGAATGTGACACTTAAATTTAAATTTTGAACCTTTATAACACTTCTAAGGAATTTATAATTATTGAAACAACCACTGGTTCAAACTATATCAACTTTTTCCTTCACCAAATCATGCTGCCCAAAAAGCAGTTTTCCAAAAGCAACTGGTTAACACCCTTCCCAAAACTTTCAAGACCTCAAACTAGATTAATCTGATTCCAAATTCATGCCTTTTCACATTCCAAGTGATATTAAGCATTACTCAATCCATCTCATGCTCCAAACTAACTTAATTTTTAGTAAAAACAATTCTGTCCTAGATAGTCAAAAATCTTCTTGTCCATAAATTGACCTAAAAACCATATAAAAATTCATCATCATGAATCAAAAATTATATCACTGGAAATATCTCTGAATTATATTTCCAAAAAAACTTGAATCACCTCCTAAATCCTCTTGTAGCTCCTGTAATGTCCATTTTACTAAAGACTGCTTTTAACTGCCCCAAAACTACCCTTTGACTAGTCAACCTAAATAGGGCACACTTTTTCATTTTTATGCATCATCATGACCTGAAAAATATTTTTACACCAATAAAAACTCACATACTCAAAACAATGTCAATTTATTTGGAAAATCCTTTGGACAACCTTTTCCCAAAACAAACTTCTTCATAAAGTGACTTGTTTGAGTGGGACCCACTCATCGTAATAATCTCTTCCATACCTTTATGGAAAGGTGAAATAATCCTATACATGTTAAAATCATCATCCATGCACTAGGAATAAATTCTTTCCACTTAGGAAGAAAATATCACAAACCGCTTTCAAGCTAGGGTTTCAAACTCATAAATAGTTGTTTACCTTCTTAACATTCGTTCATAACAAAGTGTGAAAATGAAGTGACCTCATTGTTTTTGTGAAAAATTTTAAACTCAATTTAAAAACATAATTTAAATCCAAAATTTCCAATGCAAATCACACAATTTAGGGTAAGCATCAGAAGTTCCAATTCAAGCTGGAAATACACTAATTCTTGACCTTGTTTTACTAAAAACCTCATACCTTGCAAAATTTTCATCATGGCAACATGAAATGTTTCCCACAACACAATTACACACCCTAATAACATCTGAAATCATATTAATTTCATAATTACCTCTTAATATTTCCAATCTTTGAGATTTTGCATAGCTACCCCTTAGGGTTTTACATTATAGAAGTTAGGGTCAACTAAAAGAACACTATAACTCATCATGAAATCACTCAAAAATGGTCCAAAAATACCTGATACATCATGATACACCTACCTCCATGCATCCATGAGCTCATATAGTTCCATAACTCAATCTCATACCTCATAGCAAGCATCCATGCCTCGCTCCAAATGAGGACCTAAAACATGGTCATCAACCGTATCTCGCACCTTGAATTTCATGTGAGTACCAGGACTCTCCAATCATGTTATCTAACATGCCAACATTCTTCTTAGGTCATCAAGAAGATCCAACCATGATGTAATATTACCTAGGCTAACTAGGTCACTTAAATAGGCTTGCTAGAACTAGCCATCCTCACCGAATAAACTTGGGAAATAACTAACATACTTGCATTTTCATATCATCATCATTCTGAGCATCATATGACCCTACACCAACATCTAATTTTTTATTAATTAGGTTTTTCATCAATGGCAACACCTATGCAAAGAAGATGCCAACAATCTCCCCTTTTGTCATTAATGGAAACCCACCGAACTTCTCCCCACTTTTTACATTAATGAAAAAGGCTATATGTACCTGCATGATATTCACATTTCTCAACTTCATAAGATCACCTCTTGGTTAGAAACATCAACCAAAGGTCTCAATCAAGCTCAAAATCTTGAAATTTCACTCAAAACCTAATTTTTAGCCTCTTTTCAAGCATAAACACACCATGCTCCCCTGGGAAAAGCATATACATCAACTAATCTTGCCAATAAACATGAATAAAGAATTATATTACCTTTTTAATCCGAAACACCATCATTCACCTTGTAGGTATGCAAAACTAGTCATTTCTCACCTCAACCCTATTTTATCCTTCATGAAACCCCTAAAATTGACTTGTACTTGAGACATACACTCCATGATCATGCCAAAAATGTCATATATGAGCTATAATAACCTTCTTGCCTTCATTTATGGGTTTTCATTTCTTTTATAGCCACAAATTTGTCTTCACTCTTACCATTTCTCGCTCTCCACATCACACTAGAGTCGAGATCCCTATTCAATCATCTTAGTGTAATTTCAACCAACTTTTGTGAGCCCTCGAACATCATTCAAGTAATTTACTTACCCTTAATACCTTTATTAACCCCAAGCGTGTTGGCCTATCACCCGGTGGGCACCGAGAACTCACCCAAGGCACGCACGGGTGTCCACCACTATTTTATGTGAGCTTTGTGAGAAGGTTCCGCCATTAATGGAGGATGATTTGCAGAAGTAGAATTACATTCACTTATTTAAAGAGGTAAAATATGCAACTAATAGATCCACACCTTAATGCATTACAGAAACTAAATAACATTGTAATAAGCATAATAAACTAGATCTGAGCCATGATAGTCATATAACACGAGGGTTTTCCCCTTAAACAAGATATACATAATGAACCCATATATATATATATATATATATATATATATATATGTGTATGTATGTATGTATGTATTAATTTAAAATAGTTCAGTAGCCACATTATAGTCAAAAGGGTCATCTCAGACCATATACAATAAATGACAGAGACTTAACTCCCATAAATCCTCCCTAGTATGAGACCTTAACTATACCTTTCCCATTTTAACCCTTGTTACAGATCCTAGTGCCATACAGAGGTTTATGGCATCCCTCGCAACCCTTAGCACTAAGTGCTCTAAACCATAGCATTACTGCAGCACTTTGTTACTTTATTTCTTATTCTTTATGCATTTTGTCTTTGTCTATCTCTTTATTCTTATGTCTCTAGCCCGAGCATCTCTTTTTATAGGATCAACACCCACCGCCATGCCTTCTCTCTTGAACAGATCATGTGCCAAGTGTCAATGTGGTCCTCCATTGGTGAATGTTTATCCCTTTGCAAACCATCCACTCTCTATAATGATGTCTTCTAGGAATATTCCCTACATGGAATATCCTTTTCTTAACCTCCAAGGTTCCAGGCTAACACCTTATCCACTCATCACACCTAGTCGGGTCCTCACATTTTTCCTCAAGTGTCTCTAGAATGCCAAATATGGCTAAGTCCCTTTAAACCCGTGTTTTGCCTCCCGTGCATGCCCTGGTTTCACTTAAACCCTTCTTAAACCCCTTTGTCCTGCACGCTTTCCCTAAGAACCCTTCTTCTCACTGGTCCTGTGCATGCATGCCCTTTAGTACTTAGCTAATATTTTAAGGCACAACAATCATACACATCTTGACCATGCAATCCAAAATCCCGTTGGACTCAAGACCATTATCTCTAGTAAACAAGTATAAATTCAAGTATCTTACCTTGCTCTCTTGACAAGAAACCAATTTAGACACTTTTTCACTACCCTAAACCATTTACTTAGTGTTTAATAGTCATATTATATTAAGTAATGCATTCCATAAACTAAACTCACTTTTTCTAAGAGGAAAATATTCACAACATACCTTAAATGACTTGAGAACATCCACATCACCTTCTAGAAGCATACTCTCATGTTCCCCCTGTCATGAAGAGACCATGCATATTGTAATCACTGTAGAGGCACCTTTTTACACCATTTGAATACTGACAACCATTAAGAAATCCATCTTACCTAAAAATATAATTTCATCTTTGTTTATCACATATAATCACCCAAATAACCTTCATGAAGTACACATATGTACTTCCCCTATCATAGTTAGCCATTTGCAATCATGAGCAACTTTCAATTCTTCATATTGTATTGTAGCATCATATTTGACTCGAATGTGGGTTGTGAGACATCTTTTGATACTAACATGACTGTCATACCTAGTTATGAGTTTCTCCACTATCTTAGCACTTTTCTCAACTTTTAAGGAGTTAAGACATTGTATATCCTTCAAGGATAACATCTTCAGGCTTGTGAAACTATGATACTTTTCCTCTTGCATATATTGTACCTATAGTAACCTAATATCACACATAGAGCAACAAGATCACCATATCTTGACTAATATTATCTTCCTTTCTCATATTCAGAGGACATGAAACTTTCACACATGGATATACCATCTCTTTGAATCCTAGACACAACAAAAATTACAACACACTTGTAGAAGCACCAAACTCTACCTTTCTCTCATATCTTGCACTGCAGCAAAGAACTCATCTTGAATATAGATCAAAAGATGAACCAACTATACATATCTTGAGATAAAATTTCATTTCTCAGCTCCAGGGCTCACAATACTATTACTCAACCTAATCCAATAGCTTTTTATGCTTAGACCAAGAAACAATTCAACATGTCTATGCTCATACCTGTAACATAATTGTACCATGAAGCCTTTACAACCCTTCCACTTGTGACTCCACATTTAAGTAAGACAACTATGTATACCATACCTCTCTTATTGTGAGAACAATCTCAATCCCAATTACACTCATGAATACTAATGAGAAAAACTCATAATACACCAAAGAGTAATGTACAAACTTGTGATAGCTCAAGGATATTTATCTTCTTATAGTCACACATCAATGATTGAGTACATTGGTCAAGTGCTTGAAGGAATGGATCTAATAAACCACATTCTAAAAATTCTTATCCCATATCACAAATATATATATATATATATACACACTCCCTCAAGCTTATTGAATACATTGTGTTCCAAAGAAAGAGACCACCTATAGGCTTACCTTCATTCATTCAACTATAATCATTGTATAAAATTATCTATAAGGATAATTATTAGAAAATATACTCAAATTCACCTCAAGAAGATATAGTAACCTCATTAATTCATTGGAAAACCTTCTTAAAGCATCATTTTGATCCTTATCTTGTTTTCCCTCTTCCATACTTAGTTCATAGACTACTAGCCCCTGGTTAGATATCAAATCACTCCTAAATTTTGATGAAGATACTTATATGAAGAAACTTGATTAGCTACAGATTACCCATTTGGTTCCTCAAACCTTGAATCGATCTTATGGAGACACCTTACCATATTTACACTTTCTTCCTTTAGTAATTAGACCTTCAACATTATCACCATGAATGCATCTAAGCATATGACGCATCATTGAATGACTTGAAAGCATAAAAGGAATCTTCACATATTGACTTACTATTTGAGACCTCAACATGACATTATTTCAACATAGAAACATGGAAAAACTTGATACAAGAAAATACAAATCATGAAAACCTCTAATATATAACTTGACTCGAGACAAGATATCATAAAGCATAACAGTCCATAGACTCAACCAATATTGCTAAACTTCGAGACACAGAGAACAAGAGTACACACTTTATGAATTCCATAGTCCAAAAACTTCATATGATATGCCAACTAGACTCTTGATCATACTTATTCAGCTCGAGAATGACAATATACTAAGACAAATCCATCACTAACTTTTAAATACATGCATACTTCATTTGAGACAATTAGATCTAAGACCTAGACATACCACATGAACCACAATAAGAACTCATAAGACCATACATAGGAACATGAAGTGACATACCTTATCAAAAAATAGGACACACATTTACTGACCAAAATAGCTCCCCCTCACTCTAATGCTTCATTTATACTAGTATACCTCCATGAATCATAGTGGAGATATATGAACACCATGAAGACCTTAAAAGAAGGTCTTAAAGAGGACCCAAGCCCTCTTGGACACTTGAAATACTCCATCACCAACTACTCTTGATGAAGCTTCATGATCTCTTCTTGGTTCCCAAGTCCTTCTTGGACCATTATCATGCATCATAGGCCTTTGAAATCTACCTCCTTGTACTCTAGAACCTTAAGCCATATATTTTTGTCTTGAGTAGGAATGAAAGTAGACCCTTACAACATGACCAACCTCATTACAGTTGTAACATACCACTAAATTCTTCCTCTTGAGACCTACATCTTGACTAGGTGGATCATCTTGTTAGGATAAAATATTATTATCCTAATATTTAATTATGCATAGTTTAATTATTTAATTAATTTTATTAATTAAATAATAATAGTTATTTTGTTATATGGTTATTCAACCATATTTGTCTTTTTATACATCTGCTATATTGTTTTAAACAATATATTTGTTTGTATCTAATTATTATTGCTGCTTAGGATGTTATTGGAAGCTTTGTATATTTAGGAATTTGGTTCACTGTGGAACTTAATTCTTTGTTTGTATTTGGCTATGCAATATCTATAAATATTGCAGCCCATTCTCTCGTAATGTTTGATTGATTGAGATTAATAAATTGATCAAAGCTTACTCACTGTTTTCAATCATCATTTGGTACCAGAGCGAATTGAAGCTCCTGGCAAGGTTGGAGAAGGTTACAGAAGAAGGAGAATTCGTGGAGAAGAAATATACAATAGAAGGAGAGCCAGTGCTACCTCCTACAGCTTCCCGAACCCCCGAAAACCCACAACCTGACCCTCTGTTCAGTTCAGTGTTTGGGGAACGCAAATATTTTTTACCTTTGGTGCACTTAGCACGAGTGCAAAATTTTGCTGCAGTATTAGAGAAAAAAAAAATTTTAAAAATTATTATTTTTCTCCCCATTTGGGGTTTTATCTCTAATATTAGAGATGTTTTTAGTCTCTATTTTTTATCCAACCTCTACATTTAGAGGTATATCTGGTTTTGGAGGATTGCTTGCTATATTTGGAGGCCGTGTGAAGAAGGACTCCATATAGGCGCAGATCAGAGAGGGGCAGCAGTTGAAGGAGGCGTGGAAACCCCTGCTGGACCTGAGATTAGTCTTCCACGCTTTGCACACACAAAAAAAAAAAAAAGGAAGCGTGAGAACAAGATCAAAGAATATTAAAAAAAGCAGTAATTTAAAAGCAAAAAAAAAAGACACACGGTGAAAACAAAAACAAAGCAAAAGGAGAATAAAAGGCTTTGTGATCCATTTTTTGAGCAACGTGAAACCCTAAAATAGTCGACAAGATCGCTCCATGCAAGCGCCACGTGGCATCTACTCAACCAAGTCGCCATGCAAACAAGGTAAGTCGATTTTACCTGTAATTAAATACAAGTTACTTCATTTCATAGCTCAAGCGCCCTAAGAGGCCAAGTTGGTTATTGGATGCGCCTTGGGAGTGAGAGGTCTGGGGGTCAAATCCTGCCCCAACACTCAAAAACTCACCTTTTGAAATTTGGCGGATTTTTGGTGAAACTGCTAAATTTAGCAGATTTTTTGAATTTAGTTATAACTAACTAAATTTAGCGGAGAAACCCCTAAGCTAGTAAAAAAAAAAAAATTCTCCCATCTGGTCTGTTTTTTCATTTCGGACATTTTTTGCAAAGGGAGACCTATCTAAAAATTGCATCTTCAGCTTCTTTTTTGCAATTTTTAGCATTTTGGGTCGTATTGGGCTCAGAGGCCACGGGACCCAAAACTGAAATTTTTGCCTGCCATTCAAATTGTCCAATTTTTTGAATGTAAATTGTATACTGCTGCATATTGTACTAATTTGCAGGTTGCCATAGTCAACTGTAAAACTTTGTAACTACTCAAAAACTGGCAGAATTGTAATCAAAAACAAAAAATTGGTTCTGTAACACTCATGAGATCCTAGATCTCATTCACAGTGTTCGGTATATACGGTGCCTCTGGGAAGCGCTTACGGGTAAAGCCGTCGTGACTACTACTGCACTTAACACCTAATATAGCTGCAACAACGTCCTCCCTATAAATCGATGGGGAGTAATAAGGTCACAGTGCACACACTATGAACCATCCCATCCGTCTGTGAACGATTGCAAGACATAAATCCGGACTAAGAAACTATCCGAGTATATAGCGAAGTTACGCATGCGTATGAGGATATTTCTTTGAGCGGTGTTAATAATCCCATAGACCCCATCAAGTACTATCTTGGTACCACGTATTGAATTCTTTCACGTACGTTAACGCCTCTTTCACGCATGCAGGGTATATAGAAAGGGCGAGCTTCTTCCACATACCGACGGGTATATCGGAAGGGTGCGTATATAGAAAGGTTCGGTATATCAGACTGATGGTATATAGATTGGGAGACCTAATACCTAGAGTGATAAGAGCCAAACCCTGTCAGTGATCTCTGCAAAATGGGCACCAATGCCCCCAAATTTTTTCTTCCGGATTCACAATTGCTCAGAGGAAGCAACTATGCTGCATGGAAGACAAAAATAAAGACACAACTTGAGTTTGAAGAAATCTGGCCTGTTGTGACTGGTACTCTAACCAGATCACCAACTGATGCAACACAACAATGACAATTTGATAGAGCAGATCAGAAAGCAAAACTCATCATCTTGTTTGGAGTGTCCGATGATGTGCAAGCCCACATTCGAGATGCCACAACAACAAAAGAAGCGTGGGATAAGTTGAGCACAATATATGAGGCCAAGAACAAGAATGTCATACTAAATTTGCAGAGTCAGTTACATACATTGAAGTTCAAGAAAAATGAGAAAATTGAAGCTTTCTAGAAGGGTTACGAGTTGCGGGCTTCACTTCTAGCCCTAGGAGAAGAGGTCAAAGATGAATCTCTCATTCCCATTGTTCTAAGAGCTCTCCCTTCTTCTTACCGCATTTTTGTCACAACTCTAAACTTGTCAGATACGACAATTAGTTTTGACAAGCTAGTAAACCTACTGCAACAAGAGGAAGCAATGCACAATAAGGATGATGAAGAGAAGCAGAGCCTTTGTCTTCACATCAAAAATGGAAAGGAAAAGGTAAAGGAAAACCTAAATCCTATCAGAAGTCCCAACATCAGAATCAGTATCATGGGGACAATTAACTGAAGAAGCGATGTCCAATTTGCAAAAGAGGACATGACTTACAAGATTGTTGGTATAACACTTATAAGAAATGTTCATCCAAAGCAATTACGGACCATAACAACAACAATCTTACAAGGGACATTCTCACAACTATCACGGGCGAGAAAAAGGGGAAGGCGGAAAAGAATACCCCACCAAAGAAGGTAATATTCGAGCAACAAGAACAGTCAGACAATGAAGACTTCTTGTTCACTGCTTGATCAAGTGAACCATCCACGTCATCTAGTGATGTCTGGTATGTTGATTCGGGAGCCACTCGACACATGACCAGCCACAGAGACTAGTTTATTTCAATGAGGGACACACCATCGAAAAATCATGTTTTGTTGGGAGATGATTCTTCATATACAGTTCAGGGGATTGGAAACATTTCTCTACCCCTTGGTTCACGCAAATGCAGACTATCAGATGTTCTATATGTCCCTGGGTTGACAAAGAATCTTCTTTCGGTCAGTCAACTCCTAGATCACAACCTGAAAATTGACTTTGATAGTCAATCCGGCAAGAAAATGTGTTTGATTCGAGATAAATCCAGAGGCTCGAAAATAATTGCAAAAGCCTCAAATGTGGGACGTATGTTTCAACTTGATTTCATTCACAAAAACGATCAAGCACTTGTGGCTAAAAACTCCACCTCAGCCCAGTTGTGGCATCGGAGATTTGGTCATGTAAGTTTCAAATATCTCGAAACACTTCACGGTGTAATATGGTACATGGGCTACCATCTCTTCAGAAGGATACAGACAAGTGTCCTCACTGCTTAGCAGGAAAACAACACAGAGTTTCATTCCAAAAGAGTACTTTTCGAGCTCATGGTAAACTTGACCTGGTTCATACCGATCTTTACGGTCCGATGCAGCCAAGTCATTCTGGGTTCCAGTACTTCATGCTTTGTGTTGACGACTATTCACAGAAAATGTGGATTTTTTGTCTTCGCAAGAAAAGTGAAGCCTTTGAAACATTCAAAAAGTTCAAAGTTACTAGTTGAGAAAGAAACTGGTCGTCACATCAGAACTCTCCGCTCAGATCGAGGGGGAATTCACTAGTGATGAGTTCAGAGACTACCTACAAACTCACGGGATTCGTCGACAAATGCCTCCTCCACACACACCGCAGCAAAATGGTGTTGTCGAGAGAAGAAATCGTACTATCATGGAAATGGTGCGATGCATGATCGATGATTCCGAACTTGCAAAGACATTTTGGGTAGAAGCAGCAAAAACAGCAGTGTATTTGTTGAACAAAGCACCCACAACTGCTCTTGATGGAATTACACCACAAGAAGCATGGTCAAAAAGGAAACCATCCATTGCACACCTCAGAGTATTTGGGTGCAAAGCAAACATGCACATACCCAAACAGAACTGAAGGAAATTGGATATGAAGTCACAAAATCTCATCTTCATTGGATACAGTGAAGAAACTCTTGGGTATAGATTGATGGATCCTAAGACCAGAAAAGTCTACACAAGCAGAGATGTTGAGTTTTTCGAGAAGAAGGAAGCAGAGACTCCTCCTCCGGACTCGCAAGATGTAGATTTTTCACCTATTGTAAAAATTGAAGCTAATGTTCCCTCAGAAGATGAAAGTGATGATGGGGATGATGGTGTTGATCAGATAGAACCACAACCCATGGGAACAGGTCAACGTATGCCTAAATGGTGTACAAGTACATTACGAGATGCAAGAATGGATGTTCCACCGAGATACATCCACCCCTGGACCACGGACTCATAGTAAAGCAAGAGAAGAAGTTAACTTTGCTTTGATGAGTAGAGTTATTGAATCAGATGAGCCCTCTACAGTCCAGGAAGCCCTATAGTCAAAAGCTTGGAAAGATGCCATGGATTCTGAATATCAATCAGTGATGAAGAATAACACTTGGTAGCTTGTTGATCTTCCACCAGGGAAGAAACCCATTGGATGCAGATGGATATTCAAAACTAAGTACAAAGCAGATGGGATAGTGGACAAGTGCAAAGCAAGACTTGTAGCAAAGGGGTACGCACAAAAAGAAGGCATTGACTATGAGGAGACATTTGCTCCCACAGCTAAGATCAAAACGATCAGGATGATCTTTGCTCTAGCTACTCAGTTTGGATGGAAAGTTCACCAAATGGATGTAAAAAGTGCCTTCCTGAATGGAGATTTACAAGAAGAAGTCTACATGACTCAACCTGAGGGATATGTTGTACCTGGTCAAGAAGAAAAGGTATGCAGACTCAAGAAATCTCTATATGGCCTCAAACAGGCACCCCGGGCATGGTACATCAAGATTGATGAGCATCTCGTACAACATGGATTCGTTAGAAATCCATACGATCCCAATCTCTACCTCAAAAAGCAAGGGGGGGAGATGGTGATTGTTGTAGTTTATGTCGATGATCTAGTCATCACTGGCAGTTCAGTGAAGATGATTGATGAAACGAAGAAAGATCTTAAGTGATCATTCGACATGACAGATCTCGGGCTTATGCACTACTGTCTTGGACTAGAAGTATGGCAGAAAGAGAATCATATCTTTGTTTCTCAGATGAAATATACTAAGACAACACTCGAGAAGTTTAGGATGATGGATTACACACCAATTGCTACACCTATGGAGAACATATTACAGTTATCTCGTTCAGATCCATCTCCTGAGGTAAGTGCCACTCTCTATCGGCAACTGATTAGGAGTCTCATTTACCTGACCTACACTAGACCAGATATCAGCTTTGTAGTGAGCTATCTATCCAGGTTCATGCAGGAACCCAAAGTTTGTCATTGGAAAGAAGCAAAGCGCATTTTGAGATATCTCAAAGGATCAGTGGATCTTGGTCTAGAATACAAGAAGAATGAAAACTTCTTCTTGATTGGATATTCGAATTCAGATCATGCAGGTAACATTGATGATAGAAAATCCACTTCTAGATTTGTATTCTTTATGGGATCTGGACCAATATCATGGGGAAGTAAGAAACAACACTTTGTTTCTCACTCTTCCACATGTTGAGTATCGTTCTACAGAGAAGCTATCTGTGAAGTGATTTGGCTACGTCGCATACTGGAAGGACTTGGAATACCACAGGACAAACCTACTACCATGTATGTAGACAATGAAGGTGTTCTCAAACTTGTTCGCAATCCAGTTTTTCATGAGAGAACAAAACACATTGAGGTTCAGGTTCATTTCATACGTGAACATGTGTTGAAGCACAACATCCAGCTTCAATTTTGTCCAACTGCTGAACAACGAGCAGATATTTTCACAAAGTCACTTGCACGTGACAAGTTCGAGTTGTTCAGAGCGTTTCTCTCCTCATCTCTTCAGACAATGCACAATTAAGGGGGGGAATGTTAGGATAAAATATTATTATCCTAATATTTAATTATGCATAGTTTAATTATTTAATTAATTTTATTAATTAAATAATAATAGTTATTTTGTTATATGGTTATTCAACCATATTTGTCTTTTATACATACTGTTATATTGTTTTAAACAATATATTTGTTTGTATCTAATTGTTGCTTCCCGGATGTTATTAGAAGCCTATATATTTAGGAATTTGGTTCACCTGTGGAACTTAATTCTTTGTTTGTATTTGGTTGTGTAATATCTATAAATATTGCAGCCCATTCTCTGTAATGTTTGATTGATTGAGATTAATAAATTGATCAGGCTTCCGTCCCTGTTTTTCAATCATCACATACAAGTAAAATCTAACAACATGCCCTTGTTCATTTAAATTGTATCACACCACACTCTTAGCAAAATTACTCTTAATGTCTCTCCATGGATGAATATCTCTAGAATAACTTCTACATTCCTTGGCCCTATGTCCAAATCCATTACATGTATAACAATGACCATTAAAAGTTCTCTCATACCTTAAGGCATTAGGCTGCCTAATAGATCTTGGTTTCACATTTTCCTTGATGAGTGTCTCCTTATTCTCTTCCTTGATGACAGAGTTTTTACCGATTATTTTCTTGGAAAAATGTCTTCTTGCTTCACTTCCTTTTCTTTAGACTCCTCTTTGAAACCCAAACTAGTTCTATCATTTGTTGATCTTTGTTTTCCAAGTAGATCATCTAGATCATTTGCACTTTTCTTAAACTTCTAAAAGGACATAGTATTATTGCTAACCTCTAGTAGCTCAGCCCTTAGGAACTCTATATCTTCTTAAAATTTTGAACACATACTTTCTTTATCTTGCAAACTTGAAACAAGATACTTTACCTTTTCTTCTAGTAATCTGATTGACTCATTTTGTTTGCTTGACTCATCCTTTTACTTCTCTTCTAGCTTGTGCATTTGATTTTCATATTCCTTGACTTGTAAACTCATCTTCTTGTTCTCTTTTTTAGTATGCTTTAGTTCTCTTTGAATTCTGTAAGATCATATTTTTCTTCCACTTCATCTTCATCAGAATAACTGCAATAACCTGATATAAAATCTCCTAATAAAGAAGAGCCATCACTAGAAGACCTTTTTACATCATTAGTCATGAAAAAAGCCTCATTTCCTATATCCTCATGATCTGATTCGATTCAAAATCTAAAACACCACTACTAGCATCAGATAATTCACCATCTTCATTTGTATAAAAACTTATTTTTTCCTTTCTCTTATAGTCAAACTTCTTAAATTTCTTCTTACCTTTACTAAACTTGTGATTTTTCTTGCTATGACCAGTCTCATGATCTTCATCATCTTCATTTTCATTCCTATGAGGAAACTTAGTAGAAAAATGACCTACTTCACCACAATTGAAACACTTGAATGGAAGTTTACCACTATACTTACCAAATCCAAGCTTCAACCTTCTAGCCATCATAGCAAAGAGCTCTTCATCTTCAATTTTAGGAGTAGCATCATCATCCTTCACCTTCTTGCATTTATCTTTCATTTCATATTTGAATGCAATCTCTTTCTTAGTTGATTTGGAATCACCTATCCTCATTTCATAAGCAGTCAAGGTACCATGCAACTCATCCAATTTCAAAGTAGTTATATCCTTTACTTCTTCAATAGTAGATACTTTGGAATCAAATCTAGGATTTAGTGACCTCAAAACCTTTTGAACAACAACTTCTTCTTTCACATTATCTCCTAACCCTTTCATGTTATTGACAACTTTATCAACTCTAAGAAGGTATATAGTAATAGACTCATTATCATTCATCTTAAGACTTTCAAATTGATTTCTAAAGGTTTGAAGCTTAGCAATTTTTACCTTTGAGTCACCTTCATATAGAACTTGAAGTTTCTCCCATGCTTCTTTTGTTGACTTACAATGCATCACTTTTCCCATCTCAGATTCTCCAAGACCATGAATGATAGCATTAAGAGCCTTTGAGTTGTTTTCATATGCATCCTTGTCTGCTTTATTGGTAGGAGGAGTGGCAGGAGGAGTGTAGCCATCATCCACAGATTTCCAAACAACAAAACCTTGAGACATGATATAGGTCTTCATTCTCAAGCTCAAAAAATCATAATTCACACCATCAAACATTGGTGCCTTGCCAACAACTGAACTACTCACCATTTTTGTGCTTCAAGGATCTCCTTTCAAGTGATCAAACTTCTCCAAAAAGTACCTACTTTGATACCAATTGTTAGAAGAAAAATGGACTGAGAGGGGGTGAATTATTCCTTAACAAATTTCAAATCATATTTCAGATTTATTAATCAAAACTCAAAACCTTTCATTAATGTGTGCACACAATCACATATCACATATGCAAGAAACCATGAGCAAGATAATCAACACAAGACACAAGATATAAGTGGGAAACCCTCAAGGGGAAGAAAACCCACTAAAACACAATCTTTATATTTATATGTTTCAAATTTATTGAGGCACCAACCCCACAAGGAGCACTAACCTAGTAGAGCTGCAATCGTATAAGGAGCACCAACCCCTAATATTATGAATCACCAACTCCACAAGGAGGCTAAAACCCCCAAGATGATCAAGAACCAACTCAACCACCTTATTATGTTTATATCTCTAAATTATTTCTACTACAAGTGATAAATACGAATGATTCAGCTCACACTTCTTCAAAGCCTAGGTCTTCCAACTTGCACAATCTAGCTCTTTCTTCACTTCTCAAGACTTCAAACTCTTGCACACATGTTTACCATCAATATTAAACCTATCACACACTTTATATGATCTAAATACATTCTCATACACTTGAAAAACACTCTCTCCTAGGTCTCACTTCTTGCACACACACCATACTCACTCAACTAATTCACAAAATCAGCTAAAACCATGTTTTTATAAGATTCTTCTTAATTAAAATTAAAAAAAAAACATTTTCCCTCCTTTTTCATGAAAAATACATCATAAAAAAATTTCATATACTTTTCATATAGCTACAAATTACCCATATGTGTCGGCCTATCCAAAACTCTTCTTCCATGCACCAAAAATTCTCAAATCCCATGCATTAGAATGTCAAAAATATCCTAACACCAAAAATATTTTTGGCAATGCACTAAAAATCACCACAAATGTTTAAAATGACATTTAAACATCATACATGGTCTCAATTTTTATCAACCAATCAAAACATTTCATTAAATGGGACCACTGCTTCTTATCCTTCTCAAAACACTTGTTTCCAACACCCTTCAAGACCTTGTCTTCACCTTTAGACCTCAAGATCACACCAAATCATCTCAACTATGGAATGTGACCACTTAATGGAAATTTAATAACATTTATAAAACTTATAATCAATTTATAATTCTTGAAACAACCACTGGTTCAAACTACATCAACTTTTGCCTTCACCAAATCATGCTGCCCAAAAAGTAGTTTTCCAAAATAAACTAGTTAACACCCTTCCTGACAGTTTCAATACCTAAAAATGGATTATGGATGCCAAATTCATTCCTCTTCACATTACAATTGATATTAATAATTACTCAATCCATCGCATGCTCCAAACAATGCAATCTTTCAGAAAAAATAGTTATGTCTTGGATAGTCAAAAATCTTCTTGTCCACAAATTTACTTGAAAACCATATCAAAACTCATCATCCTAAAAATTTTTGTACAACTTCTGATATCTCTGAGTTATCTTTCCAAAAAAAATTAATCACCTCCTAACTCCTCATGGAGCTCCTATAATGTCCCTTTTATCAAGACTACTTTTAAGCGCCCCAAATCGAACTTTGACAATACCAACCTAAATCGGGCACAATTTTCCATTTTTATGCATCCTCATGGCCTTAAACATATTTTCACACGAAGAAAAACTCTCATACTCAAAATAATGTCAATTTATTTGTAAACTCCTTTGGACAACCTTGTCCCAAAACAAACTTCTTCATAAACTGACATGTTTGAGTGGGGCCCACTCATCACCATAACCTCTACCATACCTTTGTATGAATATTAAATAATCATTTACATGTTACAATCATCATTAATTCACTAAGAATTAATTCTGGCCACTTAGGAAGTAAATCTCACAAACCGCTTTCAAGCTAGGGTTTCAAACTCATAAATAGTTGTTTACCTTCTTAACATTTGTTCATAAAAATGTGACGATGAAATGACCTCATTATTATTTTTAGAATGTATAAACTCAATGTATAAAAATCCTTGAAATCCACAAGGTCCCATGCAAAGCACACAATTTATGGTGAGCATCTAGAAGTTCCAATTCGAGCTAGAAATACACTAGTTCTTGACCTTGTTTTACCGAAAACTTCATATCTTGTAAAATTATCATCATGGAAACATGAAAAATTTATCACAGCATAATTACACACCCTAGTAGCATATCCAATCATTGTAATGTCATAATTACCTCTCAATCTCTCCATCCACCGATACTTACATGCATTTACCCTTAGGGTTTTGCTTCATGTAGAAGGTAGGGTAAATTGAAAGAACACTATAACTCATCATGAAAGAACTCAAAAATGGTACAAAAATTTCTGATACATCATGATATACCTTCCTCCATGCATCCATAAGCTTATATAGCTCCATAACTCAATCTCATACCTCTTAGCATCCATACCTACTCCAAATGAGCACCTGAAACATGGTCATCAACCTGTATCTACACTCTAAAGCTCATGTGAGTGCCCAATAACTCTCTAATAATGTTACATAACATTCAAACATGATTTTAAAGTCACCAATAAGCTCCAACCATCATGCAACATTACCTAGGCAAGCTAGGTCACCTGAATAGGCTTGTTAGAATAAGCCATCCTCACTAAATTAAACTATGCAACCAAGAACATACATGTATATTCATATCATATTCATTTTGAGAATCATTTAAACCTACACCATCATCCACTTTATTATTAATGAGGTTTTGAATCAATGACAACACCTATGCAGTAGCATGCCAACAATACTAATATAAGAATTTTGTTGCTTTTTGTGTTGTGTACAGGGATATACACTCCATAGAGTTTCGATCGGGCCATCACTTGATTACATTTCTTGCATTTGGGTTGGTAGATGATTAGTGGAACATTGCTATATTAGGAGATACCCGATAATATTCTTATGTTCACTTTGCTTTGTGCAGTGATGGTGCGAGAGATATGTGTACATTCTAGTTTCGACATATGAGATGACGGTGACACTAGTGTATGTATATAGGATAATGTGGATGCCTATAGTAGGGGAGAGAGTGTATATTATGGTCGTGTTGGATTCCGAAGTCGAGATGAGGGAGGTACGATGGTATTTCATAGGGACATGAGTACAAGCCGAGACACATATTAGATTGGATGCCATTTTCAGATCTGGAGTTCCACGGTTGCATAAATTTATCGCAGTTGTGATTTATTCCTCAATGGTAGTGGAGGGTGGTGGATTTGGGATATTGTATAGGATGCATGATATTTTCTGCAACATTGAGGAGCATAGTACTAGATATGCCTAGGCATAGTGTGTATTGGCCCATTTATACATGGATTTGTATAGATTCACACAGGAGGATCATGGTGGTGGGCTAGGAGCCACTACTTTGTTATATGTGTGGGCATATGAGCATATTGCTATATTGGGACCACTTAGTGGGCCACGAGCTGATTGGGATCAACCTGGCATATGCACAGCGAAATGGGTGGGCACCCGTAGTATGAGGATGGGTACAACCACATATAAATTGATGATAGATCAGATGGGCCCTAGGGACATTACATGGAGACCATATAGAGATTATGGAGGCTAGGTAGAGGATGACATGGAGTTATGATGCATATAATGCACTACGTGGCTAGAGGATTTTTTTCTCGGGGTGACTGATTTGTTTGTGGTGAGTGAGTATTTAGCCAGCTTTTACATGGCCCGAGATATGCCCACAGAGCCATATATATGGTGTTGATCAACTAGGGTGTGAGATAACTAGGAGTGTGGTCGGGCCCGATAGGAGCACAACTAGTGCATCTAGGTCTAGATGAGGCAGATGTGGTCATATAGGCTATGCATGTTGATGATGTGGGTTCACGCAGGCATATAACCAATGGTGGGTAGCATACTAATGGGTGTAGATATTTACATAAGTGGTGGATGTAGCTAGTGGGATGAAAGCTAGATGAGTAGAGTGATAAGAACTTTCCCCGAGGTAGACAATGTAACAATGGTGAGAGTAAAGCGTAGTACATTATTTGTTGATTATTTCTTGATTGATGTAAATATGTGTAATAGCTAATGTTTTTTATGGGATTCACAGAGGATGCATATTGGTCATTGATTTTAGACACCTCCATATGTAAGTTGACTTGAAATGTTCCCAGCATTTTCTCGTGAGAGGAGGTATGCTAGAGAGGGTTGATACTATCATGCGGGAAAGCATGCCCATTTATTTGAGCCAGTGGCTATAGCAATGGCGAAGTGCACGGTTTTGTCGAGTGAACACGATGAGGATCATACAGAGGCAAAGAAAATGAGAGATTTCATGGGAGGAGGAGGCCTAGCTCGAGAATATATTTTGCATGATATGTGGAGTGAGACATCGAGCTTGTTGTGTTACGAGTCAACTAGAGAGGTCTAGAGGCCAAGATCAATGGCGTAGAGTTAGAAGTGAAGCTTCTAGTTCTAGAGCTCCCTGTGATTGTTGATAGTGAGAGCTAGGATGATAGATGATGCATTGAATATGATGTATTGATGTATGGGGCTTTCCCCTAATGATTTTATTTTTAACGATTTAATTTGATGATATATATATAGTCATATATGTTATTGATGTGTATTGGTATAAAATTTGATGATTGTGATGTGCACTTTTGGTTGTTAGATTCTATATGCATTGTTGAAATGGTTGTTTTGATTGTTGAATGTTGAAATGTATTATGATGTGGAAATAATAACTAAGTAGTGAATTAAATAGGATGTGTATTTGAATTAGAATGAAGAGTATAGTATACGATGTATTTGATGTAATGTGGTAGATAAGTAGAAGTGGCAATGTGGGTCGAAATAATAAGAGAATAGAATAATGATGTGTTGATAGTTGTATAATGAGAAGATGTAAAACCATGTTCGAATTGCGTGTGATAAGGATGAAAAGGGGATAAGAAGATCAATGACCTCCGAGTGAGAATGAGGTTCATTTATAAATTCCCCTTAACGATCAAGAATGAACCATAGAACCGAGTGTTTCATTGGTAAATGGGTCTATTACATGCAAGTGGATATTAGAAAATATATGTCATGAAGCACAAAGTCAAAAGTATGGAATGGTAGGTTCATTGATGTAGTATGCCCTCAATAGTTAAGTGTGAACCGTAGCATGAGAGTGCGTCATCGGGAAATGAGATGTCAAATAGATGTTATCCATCGAGATGAAGAAGCTTGCAAGGCATGGAGGGAGCATGTGAAGTAGTAGCGATGTGAGGATGAGTGCCAAATTGGATGTTAGAGGAAATAGAGCCAATAATGGGAGGTGTGGTGATAGGAAGTGTGGAAGAAAGAGGCTTAGGAATCTAATGAGGTTCTATAGAAATGTGTGAGGGATGAGAGGATGTAACTATAGGTGGATTAACTGGAGGACGTAGATGGATAATGACCTTAGGAGGTGGGTGGATGATAACCTTAGGAGGAGGTGAAGGAGACAAGTGAACAATGGTAGAAGCTCACTTATGTGGGATAGGAGAGAGAGAGCACTCATGAGAGTGAGAGTAGAAAGAAATGACACCTTTTTCTTCTAATTGTTGTAGGTGATCATGGAGATCATAGCAGTCATTATCATGGTGGCCATTGATGCGGTGAAAATTACAAAGGGAAGTCACGCTGGCAGTGCAAGCGGTGAGGTGGATGATGTTGGTTAGAAGGTAGATGGATGAGTCACTTATCAAGTAAGGTTTGCAAGACATCATGTGGTTTAGCATTATGTGAGAAGTGCAATGGTTCACAAGTGGGAGATGAAGAAGACTTAGGTGAATGCCGATGTGGTGGAGGGGAAGGAAGATGCTTGCGTGGAGGCAGAGATGGGGATCATGCAGGAGGGTCAATAGATGGAAGAGGGGAAGACTTAGTAGGCATAGGAGGAATATAATAAGTAGAAGAAGGTGTTAAGACATGATCCATAATGAGGTATTTTTCTAAATCAATAAATTTATAGCACAAAAGAGTAAATGATTCACATGTATCATATAATAGATTTTATTTTAAGGGAGGAATTAAGACATTGAGAAGATAAATTACATTTATAAATCAATAGGCTGAAATAATAACTAATGCATGTAAGAATTGAAACGTAAAATGTAATCTAAAATTGGTTCATTCTTTCCTTGATGCAAAGAAGGAAAGTGTTCATATGTAACTTTAGGACCATTGTTAGAAATAAAATGCCTAAGAAAATCATCCTCCATATCATAATAAGTACTAATGGATCCATAAGGAAAATGAGTATACCATTGGAGAGCATGATCAACAAGGCTATGACGAAATGCTTTGAGTAACAAGTGATCATTGGAATAAGTATCCATGGCTAAATGGTAATGCTTTAGATGTAAATAAGGATTTCAGTACCATTGAAACAGAGAAATTAGGCATGATGAAGTCCTTGGGGAAGCTAGAATTGTAAATATTTTAGGAATGGGGTTGCCATGAAGGGAATTATTGTAAATGGAAGCATAATAGGATTTACTTTTGAGGGTGAGGGTATGAACTTGAGATTGAAAATTACCAACAACATGCATGAGGGAGAGGATATCATGTGAAGGAATGATTGGTGAAGTGAGAGGAACATTTAGGGGTTGAATCTTTCCATTATGAGTGATCATGGGAACTTGAGAAGGAGGAGTGGATGTGGAAGGAGGATAAGGAGGTGTAAGAGGAGGAGAGGAACATGAAGGCTCTATAGGGATGCTAGAGTGTAGGCTCATGAGACACAATAAGAGGTGTATTAGGGGTAGAAGTGGAATCATCATGGGAAACATTGGAAATAACTTCAGAAGTAGAAGAAAGAGGAGTAGTAAATTCACATTCAGCAGTCTTAATAGAAGAAACATCATCACTAACATGTTCATGATCAGAAGCATAATCACAATCACTATCAATCATATTTTCACAAGAAAGGATTTCATCAAGAGTATCATCAACATATAAAGAACTTGTAGGAGTACTAGCATCATATTTATCATTGAAATCATTGGAAACAATTTCAAAAGTAGGAAGAGTAGGAGATAGATATTTACATTCATCTTGACTACAAGTAGGAACATCATTATGCACATTTACATTGTCATTATCAGAAGTAGAATTATTAGCATCTATGTTTTCACAAGCAAGAACCTCATCATGCAAAGAATCTATATTAATGTTATCATTTACTATAAGAGGAGGAGGGGATGAAACAACATTGGTGACTATGGTGGATGAGGGAGAACATGAGGCAAAATTTTGGTCAGGGGAGACTATGCAAAAATCAAGGGTTTCGTAGCCAATAGGAAAGGGTTTTGGAATTCAAGGAGTTGTTGGAGGATTATGGGATCATATTGGGGATTGTTCATGAGGTCATGAAATTCAGCTTCTACAAAGTGACATTTTCAAATACTAGTTGCATATGCATATAGGTCATATCGTGCTTGGGAGATGGGAACCTCTTTTTATCCATGAGGGTTTTAGGATCCTAGGGAAAGGAGTTTGAATAAAATTGGGTTCACCAAATGATTTAATTTAATTTAAATTAAATCTATATTTTAGAGTAACTAATATGATAAAATATAGTGAAATATAAATTCTAAATACTCAAGCAATACAAGACTATAAGCAAATGGGAGAGATAAGTGACTTAATTATTTCCTGTGTAATCTATAGGTAGTCGGGACTATGTATATATTGGATATGACTAGAAATGATGTCACAAAATCTTGCAGAGGATTATAGAACTCTACACCGAGGCTAGATAGGGGCACCCATAGGAGGATAGAGGCACCTAGATGCCGGTGTCCTATTCAGGTGATGGTGACTGCACGAACACTTAGGATATGATTTCTTACGTGTCATAAGGGTTTTGATGTTGATTATTGTTGGTCACTTAGTATTCATTATTTTATTATAGAATATATCTGTAATCTATAAACCAAACCCTAGCTACCTACACAGATCAAAAACACATCAAATTTGAAGGAAATGTGAAGTAGGATCTGACCCCGATGATCACCGAAAGAGTGAACTTATTACCAAGTGCTGCACTACATTCCAAAATCTATGTAGTTTTGTGTGCTTGTGTTTTTAGTTTCCTTGGGTTTCCCTCACACCAAGATAGTGGGTTGTAGCTAGATTAGATGCAAATGTGTGGTATGGAACTCAACACTTCCCCTTCTTATGCAATGTACGTAACCTAAAAATGTAATCCCTTTGATGGTAGTGATAGTATCTATATTGTTAGTATTTTCAGCTATAATAATAGTGTGTATGTTGCGTGCACATGTGTGTGTGTGTGTGCGCACACGCGCACGCGCGCACATCTCTTGCTTGAATTTTGACACTTTGGTGACATGAAAGGATGACTATGAGCTTGGGATAAGGATTAAAAACTAAAAAGGAAAACCAAAAATGTCAAAAATAAGTAAAAAGAATAAACATGATAGGAGTGCCTGAATGGACACATGCACCTAGCGCCGGTGTCTAGAATGGGTGTTAGTGCCTGGAATAAATGATGATATATGTGAAAAGACGAGATAGACAAGGATACTTGTGACTGACCCAAACTAGGTATAGAAATGACAGATGTGAGAGAAATTCATAATAAAAACGATCAAAGCAAGTAGATGGACAAAGGATTGTGTCACCGATGAATACTTTTCTTACTTATGTTCCACACATATAAGAACATAATGACGACATAGTAAAATAGTAATATGTGCGTGATTTTGTATTTATAATGTCTTGAACTTCTCCATTTATTTCATAAGGTTAAGTAAGTCTTAATTGATGAAGTTTATCATACATTTGTATCTTGAAGTTTGTGTTTGACCTATATGGTTAATGGATCTTGCATAAGTCATTATCGGTGTTTGTGATGCCATGAGAAAGACAAAATGTGAAGTCTTAAGGTCTATAATGTCTAGATCTATAGCAGTGATTTGACTCAAATAGGACTAGATTGAGAAGCATAAAGAATAAGGTTTAAGAAAATTATGACATCTAAGTAAAGCCATAGGGCTTGGAAGAGATGTTTATACGATTTAAGATCCATTGAAAGGTGTGAACTATGTTTTAATAGTTGTATACCTTGAAGAAGTGAAATATCGAGGATTGGGTGTTCTAAGAACTAATGAAGGTTGAAAAGTGCTCAAATAATTATTGTAATCTAGAAGAAACCGACAAATATTTGAGTGGAAGTATGGTTATAGAGATTATGGATCAAGGGGGATTTTTCTCCATAAGAAAAGTTTGAGTTTGATGATAAATCGTGAGCTATAATTGAATATTGTGTATAATCATGACATATTGTCTCATAAGGTTCGATAAAGTGGTATGACTTAATTTAGGTATGTGTGATGATCATGGTGATATATGACATTTATGATATGTTATAAGGTCTGTGTCATTCAATGCAAGTGGGAAATAGTATGAAGGTTAAACAATCTCATATTTATTCAAAGATTGATTGCATGGTCTAAGGATGATCTCTCTACTCGAATTGGTGTTTCTTGGTAGCTCAAGAAGGTACTCAAATGGATCAAATTTGTTTGAGAAAAAGGTCTTTAAAGGAAGGAAATTTTTGTGATTTCTAGGAAGACTACGGTGAGTATTTTTTGAGAATGCTTGATTTTTCTAGACAATGTGCATCAAGGGAAAAACATGGTATGATATGTTGTTACAAGTTCTATTAGTACTCCAAAAAGGTTTTGTATTGAGTAGATAGACATTATCAAAGACTATGGTTTTGACCTAGCTCAAATTTGTGTTATGAAGATGCGTCAATATGTCTTTCTACAATTTGTGTGAAGGTAAGTTACATGTGAAATTCTTCTAGATTTTCTTGTGTCTGATATACTCTATTTCATTAATGAAAACTAAGTTGTTATGAGAAATGTGTGAAGTGAACCTGGCTCATGAAGAATTTTGAGGTCTCGAAGTGTGTATCAAGTATGGTCATGAATTCAAAGTGTATCATCACAACATGCTAAGAGTATGATTGGTATATGAAGGAGCCTTGATGGTCCTCTTGTTCACATGATAAGTTTGTTTAACAAAAGTCTGATTTAGTGTTCAAGGTTTGAAGGTCTCTTACTTGTATTTGAGTAAGATATACAAGTTAATGTAATATTCCTTGTACCTTGAGTGAATGTATTTGGTGAAAGTGTCATGTTCTAAGAAAGGTATGCATTTCTATGAAGGTATCAGACATGGTTGTATGTTGATGATGTTTGCATTTTAATCATATGTGTGACTTAAAGAAGATGTCTATGATTACAAGAAGGTGTGTAGCAGAGGTAGATAAATCATTGATTTCCATCATTAGCGAATACGAGGTGGAAAAATAAAAAAGGTGATGATCAAAGATGAAATCTTATCACTTTGAAGATTGTGTTTAAGGTCCGAGTTTATTTCATCACAATAAGAAGTCCTTAAAATAGATGTATGTCATTAGTTGCATGAGTTAAGGTCTGAAGTATGTGCATTAGAGATAATATAGTGGATCTTAAGATCTCATTACATTACGATAGGTTGAAGAAGATTGAATTTTCTCAAGAATATATGCATTAAACCAGGGGGAGCTTGGTTTAATTCTAGAAGGTATGCTCGATTATTTGATATTCATATCCTTATTGATTGTATTTGATAAGTTTTTTTAAGGCAAATATTGTGGAAAGATATGTTGAGGATGCATCATTCAAGAGGAGCCTATTTTTTTCTAGATTAGGTGCTTCATTGTCCAATAATTCAAAGAGTTGAATAATGGCTTGAGAATTGTTATAAAGAAATGAATGTATAATGTGCTAGAAGATATGTCATGACAGTGGGTAGGCCCGAATTATTGGTTCAAAGACAAGGTTACGGGTATGAAGAACATCAATTTTGACCTGATTATGATATTAGTGTCTAAAAATAAAAGGATGTATCAAACCAAGGGGAGCTATGCTAAGTATTATCATCTTTCAAAATATAGTCTTGTAGTAGATAGGTATATCATGCTTGATATTAAAGAAGGTTTCACGAGTTATGAAAGTTGTATGATGTATATTAAATAAGAAAAAGATAGGAGTGAGTGTTCCTCAAATGAAAATGTTGTCTACAACAAATAATAAGACCAAAAGGTGTATATGTGATCAAAGGGAGTTGTGTGAGTAGTGGGTATTTTGAGACAAGTATATGAATATTTAGCAACACGTAAGGTCAAAATCGGTTGTTATCAAGAATGAGAGTCCACAAACCAAGAAAGAGAAAGCAAGTTGAGTAAATTGTTGTTATTGTGTCTTGTCAAGTTATTTTCATGTCAAGTTGTCATAGTTACATTTTTCATAGATTTCAAAGGGGGAGATTATGCTCAGAGAACAAGAAAATTGATTCTTATAGGTGTTTGTATACGTGGTTTATATCAATGTTTCGAAGGTGGTTGGCATCAATAATAAAGGGGAGATTTTTGGACATTGTGTCTTATTGTTATCATTGATGACAAGTGTCACATTGATGTCAAGGGAGTATTGATTTAGCTTGAGGTGTATAGTGTCATGGAACAGTGGCATGATGAGTTGCATGGTTGTAGACACACAATCACACACTTTGGGTAATTATCTATTCTCGATCACATACTACTATTCGTATGATTCCAAAGTAAGAAAATTATTAACCAACCCATGTCTTTGGCCACCTTTCTTTGTTTTCTATTGATACTTTAAGTATTTCACCCTTACTTTCTCAGTCTTCCTTTTTACTCTTCGACATTTTTCATCCTAGACACTAGAAAGCCGGCCAAAATGCTATCATTAGGTGCCCTTGTCCCTTTTGAGTGCTCATACCCCCTTTGTACTTTACTCTCACTTTTTGGGTCCTTTCTAGTTGTTTGAGAATCTTATCTTTTGGTAGTCAACCTTTTCAGGGTTAATTACGAAATTCAAGTGAAGGAATCATATAAATATAAAGTTATGTGATCATAATAAGGGACCAAGCACTAAGCACTACCTATCACCACCTAAGGTTACATCTATCAAGGCATCTAAGAGCTCCATTCCATCCATCTAGCTACATCACAAGGGACGAGAAGGGATGGTTTTCGTATCACACTTCATATGAGGATCACACTTCATAGGAGCATCACCCTAATGTGTAAATAAGGGTTAGAAGGAGCTTAGCTTATTTGATGAGATCACTGGACCGTGTGTCATAGAGATGACTAGAGAAATAGGAGGAGGAAACGACTATGTTGAGGTCCAAAAACATGAAAAAATGGGAAAACGAGTGGACTAGGGTGCCGGGAGAGGATCGAGCACATGTGGGCGCTTTAGTCTCGAGCTCTTAGCACCATAGTACTGTAGAAATAACCTAAAACACCCCTCCGTAGTGTTACTAGATATTCACATGTGTTCTCTCTTTGTCATACCAGCTTCATTGAACTACGTCAAATGTCACTACAATATCAACAATAATGAATCACCTATAAAACCCCCCAAAAAGCATCAAACCCTAAAAAATAAATATGTAAATGAAGGAATCGAACTGTCCTCAACGGCCACAATGGTGGACTTACTAACTAAGTGTTGCACTACATCTCAGACCCAATGTATTTCTATTTGTGTGTGTGATCATGTCTTAGGTGTTCTTGTGCTAGTTGCACTTTGTGAAAGTAGCGAGCAATAACTATGTGTAGAAAATGTAATAGAATAGTGGATGGAATAGAATAAACTTCCCTCCTATGATGTGTGATGTGGATGAACGAGCTTTGTCCTTTGTGATGGAGCTAGATGGATACAAATGAGCTATAGCATTTGCCTTTGATGGATGCAAATATAGGTGGATGATAGGAGTGCCTAGTGCTTGGTCCTTCATTATGGTCTCATAACTTTTTATTTATATGGTTCTCTTGTTCTAATATCATAATTAAATCCGAAGATCCCGACCACATAAAATATAGAATGTTCAAAGAACTATAAATTTCCCAAAAAGTGGTGGAAAAAGTGTGAAAAGGACCGGGGTGCCCCGACCGGGACAGAGGGCACCTATTGGTGCCCTAGTACTAGCCTAAGAGCCCCGATTAAATACAAAATAACATAGAATGATATAAACCAATTGGGCAATTATGTGTTGAAGGTCGGGAATGAGGAAAGATAGAATAATAAAATGGCCAAAAGACGGAGGTTATTTAGTACTTTCTTCACTCATAAACCATATGAACAGTAGTATGAGACTCGAGACTAAATAATACCCAAAGTGTGTGATTTAGTTTCTACATTTACCCCCACTTTATGTTGGTGAGCGAGAATGCATGGTAACATAAAGTAGATAGAGATGCATATACCGATGTCCATGTAGAGTGATGTAGAATGTTAGAAAAAGAATTTTTAGTGCTTCCATTAATTAGTGAACAAATGTATTTGGTCAATAGTGTAATATTAGGTGATTTTTGTAAGATACAACAACCCACAAAAATAGGGTTCTTTGGCAGATTGGTTATGTGATTGGTTTTACCAATTCACTAATAATAGACTAAGAACTCTCCTACAAATATGTAGCCATGTATTACGCTGAAAAATAGAGAAGAAGTAATACAGTTTCTTGTGTCAATATGTTGTTGCTCCATTATTTGGTATCAAAGTAGGTTTGTTGCAATGTAGGAATAATAATTTTTGTATAGACAACCAATATTTATTGTCATTTTCCTATGAGTGAGTGGAAATAATCTATGAAAATATTGTATATTAGTTATTCTTTTCATCGGGGTTTTGCATGAGACTAGTTGTGTGAAGAAGAATTATTGGTAGAAACCTCAAGCGTAACGTATACACGGTTCTACATTGATTTGAATCAACAATCACATGACCAGATCTACCTTAATCAAATCTCAGTCTGCATTGTTACCAAATCTCTCTATGCAATTAGGATCGAAATGAGCCATTCAACACCTGTTGGCATGTGGTACTCTTCTCTGAGAAGCATTAAGATCTCCCAAGCTTAATTCTCCACTGTGGCATCGATGTTATGGGTTTGCTTTTGGATGATTGAGAAGACACGAATTGGAATAAATTTACATCGAAACAACCTCAAAGGAATACCATTTCCACCTGTCTTGCACGTTTCCTATCATGACAAATCTCCACATGGATTTATAAAGGTAAAGACATACTTTAATATAGAACCACATTTTTAAGTCTTATAAAGTTTTGTTTATGAACATTCAAAAACATATTCATGGCACAAGTAGTACTAAAACATTATTTGATACTTTAGAGAGAATGATGCCCTCGGATCCAATTCTTTAAGAGTACATTTTTGGTGAAATTTTTTGAAGTGGTGAAATATGTTTCAAGGTGAGAAGTATATTTCAATAGAATGAGTCTATTATAGTATTAAATTTTTATGTCAATAAAGGGTGTTAACATTGTGGAAATAAATTAATATATTGTCAATTTTTTTGGTTAGAGGTTCATTGTTTTATTGTATAATAGTCATTCCATCAAAAAATAAAGAGAGAGAAAAGTGTGTCATTATCAGATGTCTTGTTGTAATAGAGTCATTAACGTTATTGTGTTGTCAAGTTAGTCAAATAGGTGATTTTAGGATATTTATTTATTGTCATTTTTATTAGTCAAAATAGTCAAAGTGTCAAAATATTATAAAATAAAATTAAAAAAATCCTCACATTTCAATAATTGGATGCATTTTCTCTTGTACATGACGTCCATCCTATGGGGATAAATTGTACAATGAGCTCCATGATCAAATCCGACCGAGCTAGCAAAGCATGATACTAGATGTCGGAGGAAATGGAGGAAAGAGGTCATTTAGTGACCTCTCATCGATCCGCCAAGGATGGGGCCACATATTTGTTATGGTGGTATCTTTATGGTGTCGTATGTGCTTTTCGGTTGTGCGGTGTGTTTCATTTTAGTGTTCCTGTTTTGTATGGTTTTGGATGTTGGAAAAAGAGTTGTGTTGGAGCGTAGATGATTATCAGTGATCCTATGACTGATGTGATCCTCTGATTGTCGCACTTCGTTGGAAGATGGTTCACTTTTGAATACGTTCACTTGCAATGGTGACCATGTACAACAAGATCTAACTAGAAATATTTGGTCGGATTATATGTCTTTGATACGCTTTTCTTCTTAGTATTCATGTGTGGAAATTTCACATTATGGGGGAACATGACATCAATGTTCCATTTCCATTATGTGCCCAAAACAAATAACGTCAAAGGCATCTTCCAATGGTAGTGGCAATTTCCTATGCTATTCGAGAGCGAGTGGCGGTAAACAACAACATTGGCTATAATTAAGAACATTGTGATTCTTATATGAAGTAATGTGAAATCTCTTTCCTATATATGTTCTATTATGCATTTTTATAATAAGTGAGTTGTGATTCCTATATACTTCCTTGATGTACAATCATAGTGGCGAACAAAATCACCAGAGTAAGTTAGTTCATGGATCTTGAAAGGGTTTGTGGGAGGATCTAGAAAACCACACGAGGTGGATAGTTGATGGGGCTTGTTCACGTCAAGGTTTGTGGTAAGCCTGTTTAAAATCATGGAAGGAGAGAGACTTTCTTTTGATCAGATCATGAGTCACATAGTAGGACATGTTTCACAGGGGTGATAATACTACACATGAGTGTGTGAATTTTTTTCTACCATGTTCACACCGAGGGAATGTTAGGAAAATGATTATTAGTGCTTAAATTAATTAGTGAGAAAACTTATTTGTTAATATATTTGGTCAATATTCTAATATTGGGTGATTTTTGGTAAGATACAATAACCCACAAAAATAGGGTTCTTTGGTAGATTGGTTACATGAGTAGTTTTACCAACTCGCTATCAATAGACTAAGAACTCTCCTATAAATATGTAACTATGTATTATGCTTAAAATAGAGAAGAAGTAATACAGTTTCCTATGTCAATCTGTTGTTGCTCCATTATATAAAACGCACTGAAGGACTAGAAAAATCATGGAATGAAAAATAGATGATGGAGCATGAAAAATTAAATATGTAAAAGAGAAAAAAGTTATGAGAGTGAACCTAAGTCATAAACATGTGTAGTTTTCGATATGTGTGATGTACATGCATGTTAATATGGTGTGTGGTGTCGTAGAATATTGTTGTTGGCATCGTTGTTGTTATTGATTGTTTTCTTCTCATACGGTTAGAAATGCAAGGAGAAGAAAATCAAGTACTCAAATACACATGTATATATTTCAAAATCCATGTAAAAGATGCATGTATATATTAAAAAGTATGTAATGGAAATGAAAAATGTAAAAGGAACGTGTGCACATAATCCGTGTTGAGAGAAAAGGATGTAGAAAGAGGATATCATGTCCTGTGTTTTTGGGTGATCGACACTATAGGCCAAAGAAGTATAGGAAGAAATTCTGCCATATCCTCCAAGCTTTAATCGCTTCCCGAACATGTATTTAGATATATCTATATTGCCTAGTTTTTGGGTGATTTGACGCCACCTTGGCTTGAAAAGAGTTTACGAGAATCGAATCGGAAACGAGGCACCACGAAGTAGTTGCACTCCAACGGAATCGTGAAAGCTCCAACGATAGCAAGGAAAAATTGATCAGTAATGGAAGAACTTGCTCAATAGAAACAAAGCTTGCATAGAGGAAAGACAGCAGAGTGTCTTGGCATTCTCATAAATGAATGGAAAAGGGGTACATATAGGGTCGAGTAATCCTAGTGCATGACACATATGAAACCCTAAACCTAACCCATGTGAGATGACCCTCCAACATGAGAGGAGGACACATAGGATAACTCACACTAACACCCCCCCTTCATCGAAGTTGGGGTAGCAGCTGTGATGAGTCAGACGGAAGAGGAAGACACTCCTAAACAACTAAGAAAGATGTGTCAATGGGGCCCGACAACTAAAGGCCTGATAAGGTGCCCATATACAAACACAATCTTCCTAGAAGAAGAAGAAGAAAAAAGGACTAAATAGCCCTAAGAAGATGGGTAGCTGTAGAAGACCTCACCCCAAGAAGAGACCGTAAGTGAAGAAACTTCATCTTAGTGAAAGGCTTGGTGAATAAGTCTGTAATCTGATCAACTATCTGAATGTACTGAATGTCGATGATACCATCATGAATAAGCTCCGTATGAAGTGCATATGGATCTCAATGTGCTTCATCCGTTGATGCTGAACTGGATTTCTACAAATAGAGATAGTGCTCATGTTATCATAGTAGATAATGGTAGGCCACCAAAAGTGGATGCCAAACTCTGTCAGAATACCCTGTAGCCAAATAGCTTCTGTGGCAGCGTTGACTGCTCCTCTGTATTTTACCTCTGTAGATGATATTGTAATTACATTTTGCTTCTTGCTAGACCAACTAATAGGACCCGAACCAAGAGAGAAACTATAGCCAGAAGTAGATTTCCGATGATCTAAGTCACCGGCCCAATCAGAATCTGTGAACCCAATCAAGTCAATATCAACCCCTCCATGATAGTGTATGCCATCAACATAAGTGCCACGAACATAATGAAGGATCCATTTAGCTACTTTCTAATGCAGCTCATGTGGCTCCTGCATGAATCTGGACATGATCCCAACAACATATGATAAATCCGGTCGAGTGTGAGTCAAGTAGATCAAGCTCCCAACTAACTATCGGTAAAGAGTACCATCAACCAAGGGAGTAGAGCAATCTGAAACCAACTTAACCCCGAAAAGAAAAGGAGTAGGAGAAGACTTGCAATCGGACATCTGAAACTGAGCTAGCAAATCAAGAGCATACTTAGGTTGCGAAATCAAGATTCCCGAGTCAGATTGTGAAATCTGGATCCCAAGGAAGTAATGAAGTAGACCTAAGTCAGTCATGGAAAACTTGTTGGCTAAGGTGATCTTCATAGAATCAATAATAGAGGAAGATTTTCCTGTGATCAACAAGTCATCAACATAGAGAACAAGAATGAGTATGGAGTCATCTTGTCATAGAATATAAACATTTGGATCAGAGTGACACCTAGTAAACCCTGATGTAAGTAAGAAGGAGTCCATCTTGGCATACCAAGCCCGAGGGGCTTGTTTAAGGCCATAAAGAGACTTCTTTAACTTACAAACGAGGGAGGAATCTTGGACATAACCCGGAGGTTGTTCCATATAGATCTCTTCCTCTAGGTCACCATGAAGGAAGGCACTCTTAATGTCCATTTGATGGAATTTCCATTTGTTCACTGCGGTAATGGCTAGGGTCAATCGAATAGAAGTCATCTTCGCAACTAGAGCAAAGGTTTTTGTATAATCAACCCCAACTATCTGGGAGAAACCCTTAGCTACTAATCACGCTTTAAAATTTTTGACGTCTCCATCTACTCCATACTTTGTTCGGAACACCCACTTACACCGAACGATTTTTCTTCCTTTCGAAAGAGTGGTGAGATCCCAAGTATCATTCTTCATGAGAGAGGAATACTCCTCATCCATGGCAGAATCCCACTCAGGAATACCAAAAGCCTCCTGGAAAGACTGTGGATCAGAAGCAGAGGTGAAGAAAGAGTGGGGTCCAATGAAATCTGAGCGAGTACATCTCATATCCGAAGTATCTCCAACTAAATCTCCAAAGACTTTGCAGAAAGTTTTCCGGCCCAAAGGGGACCAGAGGATCGAGGCTTCAGTCGAAGATTCTTCACTTGAGTGAGAAGGGACATAGTCCTCGTCATCACTACTATCAAAATCAAAAGACTCAAAGGTTTGATGGTCGGGAGGATCCAAAGAGGAGCACACTCAATAGTATCATCATCTAATGAGTCAGAATCTGAATCAGCAAGCTGAAGAACCTCTATAGGTGGAGAAGTAGAATTCGAAGAAGACTCATCTAACTTAACACTTCTCTCAATATATATCTCATGAGAAGTAGAATTCATCAATCGATATCCTTTCACGCCATCAGGATACCCTACAAGGATACAAGGTTTGGATTTTGGTTCTAAGGCCTTGCGTTTCTTCTTGGGAATCAAGCCATAGCCTTGGATCCAAAGACTCGAAAGTGCTCAACATCAAGCTTGCATCCAAACCAGGCTTCAAAGGGTGTCATCCCTCTTACTGCCTTGTGTGGAACACGGTTCTGAATGTAATTTGCACAATTCACCGCTTCGGCCCAATACTACAGAGGAAGAGACTTCGAGTGAATCATACAAGTGGCCATCTCCTTAAGAGTATGGTTCTTTCTTTCTGCGACTCCATTCTGTGAAGGGCTATAAGCAACTGTATGCTGCAGAGAGATCCCTTCAGAAGTACAAAAATCCATGAACCTATTGTTTACATATTCACCTCCATTGTCAGTTCGGAGAACCTTGATAGACTGTTCGCTTGTTTCTCAGCAAGAGCCTTAAAGTCTTGAAAATGTTCAAAGACTTCAGACTTAAGCTTAAGAAAATATACCCAAGTATATCACAAATAGTCATCAATGAAGGTTAGCACATAAAGAGCTCTAGTAAACAAAGGAGAAGGAAATGGACCAGAAACATCACTGTGAACAAGATCCAAGGACGAGTGGCTCTCCGAGGCTTTTCCTTTGTCAAAGTTCTTTTCAGGATGCTTTCCAAGGGTACAACCCTCATAAGGACCCTTAGAAAACTTGACACGAGGCAACCCATTGACCATTTTGTTTTGACTCAATTGTTCAAGGTAGTGATAGTTTAGATGTCCAAAACGCTCATGCCATAGCTTACTAACCTCATTTGCATGAGTGAGCAAGGCAGTGGGCGTAGAATCAGAAGTAAAGTGGGAGAAGGTGTACAACCATGAACGGTGATCTGCCTTTCCCTCAGCCACTGTAGTGTCATTGTTAAGCTCACGAATAATCACCGAGTTAGGACCAAATTCCACTCGCATTCCTTCACCAAGGTGAGTAATTTGGTAAACCGATAGGAGATTGGTAGAGAGATCAGGAACACTCAACACTTGGTTAAATGTTCCCCCATCCATCTCTACCGATCCACTACCGGAAAATGACACTATCGTGTCATTACCCATCGTGATTTGGGACATTCCACAAGGTTCGATGTTGGAAAACTCAACATGCGAAGAACCCATGTGGTGCAAGGCACCAGAATCTATAATCCATGTCGATGAAGGAGCAACTTTGGCTACAAGGGCCTTTCCTTTCTTCTTATCATTTCTAGCACCTTTTCGCACAGAAGACTTGGCCTTCGGAGCACTTTGTTTTATTGATTCAGGAACACTTATTTTATTTTTCTCAAGTAAATGAGATAAGTGATCAATCTGTTTCTTAAAACAATGTTGCTCATCGTGACCAGTCTTCTTGCAATAGGAACACAAATACTTGCTTTTCTGTGCCCTAGGCTTAGAAGTCAAAGTGTTTGTGTCATTTTTAGGTTTGATCTTGGTTTCTTTCTTAGGTTGATCCTTAGTTTCTTTCTTCTTTTCAGTCTTCTTTCCCTTGCTAGTACTTGCTACAAGGGCATGTGACTTGGACTTGAGAGACCCCATTTGAATGAGTTGGGATGAAAACAGTCAAAGGAGGGCATTGTCCAAGTATCGCCCAAAGCAACTTTTGTAGCGTAGAAAGTTGACACGAAGACAGAATATTCGGGACCTAGCTTAGAGAGAATCGACAAGATCAGTTGAGAATCTTTCTTTTCTACTTGACATCCTTTTAACAATAATCTAATGTGGACAAATTTTGAGAAGAAGGCTTGTAGGTTTTCAAAGTCACTAGGATTTAACCCTAGTAGTTCATTTTCCAACTCATGCACTCTCATGTCATCTAGTTGTCCAAACATCGCATCCAATGTTTTCCACGCAGATGTAGGTGTTTCAGACGCCTCAATGTGGAAGAGCAAGTCAGGAGAAACAGACATGCAAAGAAGACCTAAAGCTTCATCACTATGGTTTAACCACTTAGATTTTTCAGTTCGCTCATCCGGTTCGTTTCAGTTCCCATGGTGATGCAAAATAACCCTTTACCCCTTAGTTTCATTATTATTTTTGATCTCCATTCAAAAATTGAACGCGTAAGCAAAGGAATTGAAAGTGCATCCATAGTGAGAGAGAGAGAGAGAAAGAAATGCAGAAAAGAAACACAACCACCCAGGACAATAACAACCCCCTGCTTTCGGCACTTTATAGTTGAGTGTGTTGATTACAATCGGGTCCATGTGTGCGGTTTGAAACACTTGGTAACTCATCTTGCAATTAGCGTAATAACATGCAAGAGGGGAGACCACAACAGTGTTTCATGGAGTGCAACAAAAGAGGAACACCGTAAACAAGCACAAGCAAAAAATAGAAAGGAGGCGAAAGCCAACCCTGGTGGTGAGAAAAAGTATCTCACGTCACACGAAAGAATCCCTTTGTCATAAAATTGTGGCGGACGCGCTCACAAGTCCATGAAAAGGAATAGAACAAAGCTCAAAAAATTGAGCTGACTTAAGCAATACAAAGACACCCCCCAGAATGCGGCACTTTATAAAATTAGTGCATTTACAAAGATAATGATCCCATCATCTAGAGTGCAAAAAAACATGCAAATTTTACTAAAGAAGTGCTCAAAACCAAGCAACGAGTCAAAAGTTATAGCAAAAACCAATTCCCACAAATTGATGAGAAAAATCCAATAAGCCTACAAACGGATTAAAAAAGTGCCCTAAACACATGCAAAGGGTGTCGTATGTATGCTCGTTGGAAATGACATGGAATTTGAGATAGGGTTTGTTTGTATTGCGAGGGGGGATTAGCCACCTGCCAATCCCGGACCTCACCCTTTGTCTTCGGCACTCGACGGAAGGTTAAAAACAACAAGCCAAAGACCAAATTTTATAATGCCAAAGAAATATATTGTTTAAATAATGTTAATGAAATAAAATTAGATCTATGTAATTAAATCTAATGAATTTTGAAAAATTCTTTAATTAAACAAATTAGTTCGAACTTTTGGTGTGATGGCAAGTCGTGTAGCTCGATACCAGCCAGCTTGAGTTAAGCGTGCCACCCCTGAATAGTTCTGGATGGGTGACCTCCCGAGAAATTCCCAGTGTCACTTCCTCTTAATATTTCATTGGGCCTGATTGGGTGTATACCCAGCTCCATCGTGTAGGAGGGTATTGGCGAAGAACCGATTAACACGATGAGTTCCCTCTCCACCACTAGTTTGAGCTTTTGTGTGACAAAGAAATCGTGTAGCTCTAATACCATGAAAAGATTTTGTGAGAATCGAATCGGAAACGAGGCACCATGAAGTAGTTGCACTCCAATGGAATCGTGAGAGCTCCAACGATAGCAAGGAAAAAATAGATCAGTAATGGAAGAACTTGCTCAATAGAAACAAAGCTTTACGTAGAGGAAAGACAAATGAAGTGTCTTGGCATTCTCATAAATGAATGGAAAAGGGGTACATATAGGGTACTTGAGTAACCCTAGTGCATGACACATATGAAACCCTAATCTCTAACCCTAAACCTAACCCATGTGAGATGACCCTCCAACATGAGAGGAGGACACATAGGATAACTCACACTAACACGGCTGAAGTAGCGTAGAGAGGAAATTTGTTATATCCTCTAACCTCGTAACTAATCCCTAGAATGTTAAGGATAACCATGTCCTGTAAAAGCCATTGTGTACGTGGTTCGTAGACTGGTCTAAACCCACTTGTTGTATAACCCACAATTCCAAGGAAGAAACTAAACTGAACTGAACCAGTGTAGAAGTGTTGTGTAGAATTTAAAACCCCAAATGATTCCCCCTCTTTGGGGCGCATGTGATGTCATTGATAGGAGAATGTGGCCCCAAAAGAGGACCAATTGCATGAATTCTCGTAACTCTTTCATGCATGGGGAAGGGAATGCACTTGGTAGAAACCAAGGCACATACAAACAAGTGGCTAGCCAAGAACAATTATTAGTATGAACAAGAATTCATATAGAATACAAGTGTACACTACGCAAATGGTGTGTGAGCTAGAAAGAAATATAGTAATGTAAATATACAATAAGACAAAATAGAATGCTAAAGCGGGTTGCAAACATCGTAGACACCACTCACGATGTCACAATACACTTAAGGCAATAATGGTCGCATACAAAAATAAGTGTGCACACCAAACAAAGGAAATCCCACATGCAAGAGAAAACAATGACAAGAAATAGTAAACAAACAAATAGATAGTCATGGAAGCAAATAATCTTGCAAAAAAATGTTACATATGAAGCACTGTTAGCATGTTAGAAAGATATCTAGTATGTCAAAAACATGTATAATCTAGTAATGTTGAGTGCTAAGTACAAAATGAAATAATAAAGCACCTAGAAGAGATAAATTTGGATGCCCCAGGGACCGTTGTAGGAGAGGTATAAGGAGAGAAACCATGTTGAATGTAAGATACTTGTATATGTGATCACAACTAGAAAAATACGTAAACGCGCATGTGTGTATGGTATAGATAAATGACATACAAGAGATCTAACTAACATTTGTAATAAAGTGACAATATATAAGTAAATACAAGCAAGAGTAAAAGAAAATAATATATGCAACATGTTATGGATGGATGGAATGCAATGCAAGATGGATAATAGGAGCTGCATGCCCCCCGAGTGAATGGAGTTGTATGTAGTGAGGTTCATTTGGTTTTAATCCTCGACAGTCAATAATGAACCATAAACAAGAGTGCATCATCAAGAAATGGTCGAAGTGTTTGTTGTGTCTAATGCATTGTGATGAACGCGTATGTGTATTGATGATATGTGACTTAGATATGATGTGTACATGAGCCTTATAGCCAAAGTGTATATCACGACAATATGATCGAAAGAATGATGATGTAGCCTAAGGTGTATATCACTATAAGATGAACAGAGGGAGTGGTAATGTAGCCTAAAGCGTATATCACTACAAGATGAAGAAATAGGTGACTATTTAGCCTAAAGCGTATGTTACTAACCTAGTAATGTCACATGATGAAAGGTAGAATGATGAATGTGTGATGAAGAGAAGGTCCATTTGATTTGTAAACCCTCGGTAGTCGAGTATGGACCAAGGAACTAAATTGCATCATAGGGTAGTGAGTGTAGTGCGTAGAAGAATATGTAGTGTGTGTAATGATGAGAGATGACCATGTGATGTGTAGAATGTGTAATGTATGATGTATAAAATACAATGCAAGATGTGTATGTAAACTAAAATTGTAATGTGCACGTGATGTAAAATGAAGAATATGTAATGCTAGACTCTTAGACCGAGAGTGTTCTACTATCTTATGTGCAGACTATCTACTATCAAGGGCTAGCTATCTACTAAGGAAAGGGAATGCATTTTGGCATCATTACATCACACACATTGTATAGGAAGGGTTGTATTCATTCTATTCCATCCACCATTTGTATTTTACATCTAGCTATTTCCCCTTATCTTTACGTCATTGACGCTAGGGCACCCTAGGCACACAATTACACACACACACACACACACACACACACACACACACACACACACACACGGAACTACATTTGGTATGGAATGTAGTGCAAAACTTAGTTGTAATTCCACCATTTTGGTAGCTAAGTTCAATCCTACCCCTTCATATGCATCTTTTTTTTTAGGATTTGATGCTTTGTATGGGGTTTTGTAGGTAGTTATTCATTATAGATTTACAGTGAGATAAGAAAAGTTAATGTGACAACCATGCAATAAGGATCGAGACATTACAAAGATTTAGTCACACTTCCATTCAGGTCCTAGGTTATTCTACAGATCATAGCACCCATATTACAGACTAGGGCACCCACATGCACCTTAATCCTCTCCCAAGAACCCCAATCCAGCTTAAATATCCATCTACCTGCAATTTTATGGGTTGTACCATCATACTCTTCTTTGTTTGCACATCATCTTGTTTAGTCTAGAATCATAGCGAGGTAAGTTATTTTTAGGTTAGTACCTTATCTCTCCTATTTCAATTATTTCATTTCATTTAAATATCAAATAAAATTAGTTAGCATCTACATTTCAATTTACACTATTTATTTCATTGTTATACTATCTAGATTAACTCTTAAAATCCATATTTTAGTTAATCATTACTATCATCCACCTAGAGTTGCATCCATTTGGAGATCATTTGCATCCATTAGCTCCATCACAAGGACAAGGCTAGTTCATCTGCATCACACAAGCATAGGGGGATTCTATTTTATTCTATGCACACATTCTATTACATTTTCTACATCTAGTTATTGCTCGCTACTTCACAAAGTGTGACTGGCACAAGAGCACCTAGGGCACATGATGCACACACACACCAGAACTACATTTGGGTCCGAAATGTAGTGCAACACTCAGTTAGTAAGCCCACTGTTGTGGCAACTGAGGTTAGTCCGATCCATTCATTTGCATTCTTCTTTTTTTGGGTTTTGATACTCCTCTTTGGTATTTTGCAGGTCTTCTATACATCTTGGATTATCAGCGATGCCTAAAGTAGTACAATGAACTTAATGCAACAAATAGTGAGGGATTTGGACCACCTTCCAAACCTATGAAATTTAGTTATGGACCCTTTACACAAACCAAGTGCACCCTTTTGGTAAACTAGAGTTCCCATAGGCCCCTCAGTCCCTCTCCAAGTGCTCAAGTCCAAAAAAATAGCTCGGATCTATCCTTTTTGGGACCTCTGCAGAGTATTTCCTACTTCTATATTATTTTGTTCACTTTGCGACATAGTTTAGATCTATCTCTGAATCAGCTAAGTCTTTTCCTTATTTTTCTTACATATTAGGGTTTCTACTTTCACTAGATTAGTTGTTTGGGTCATTTTCCATAGTCATTTACTGCATTTATTTACTAAATTTACATGTTGTTCTATATTAGATTAACTACACATATATTTTCCATAATTTAGTTAATCATTTTGGTGAGCCCATACTTTAGAATATATTTCCCTATGATTCATTTCAAACCCTAATGGCTAAGGATAGTTCATCTTATTTTCCCATCATGTCTCATTTCAAAGTGTTAAGCCTATCTCGTGATGAGGTTGTCGTCATTGAGCTCACGGCTCTCTATGGTAATCCTACAATGTGCTAGATCATATCAAACAACAGCTTCTAGATGGTCAACAATATGTGCCTACTCGTTTTGAAGATTCTCCCATTGGAATTAGTATTGTTGAGGATATAATAGCCTTCACTCGTTGTACACCATGTTATACTGACTACTTGTGATCCTCCTGAACTTTCTAAGGAAATTTTAGATGATTCTCGTATTGATTACTTGCATTTTATTGACAATCGCTCACATGTGCATATTGATTCTTCTCCTAGTCATGCCACTACTATAGTTCCTTCTCATGATTCTTCTACTTCTGATATTGCTTCTCATGATACATCTCATACTAGCTTGCATACTCCTTTATATTATGTTGATGATCCTATTGATAGCATCCTTAGTGACATTATCATTTCGATCTTGATGAGGAGTTGATAGCCATGGTTCTCCTTCTTTCATACTACCGAGTGTGAATCTCCTATTCCATCATTTCCTTCTCCTAAAATTGCATCTAGCACTTTGCATGATTCACCTCCATCTATCACTTCTTCTCCTACTGTTTCATCTCCTCTTATTACATAATCTACACCATTCATTCTTCTTCCCATATAGATGTATTTACATCAGTCACCTTACCTATTAGGGATGTTTCTAATGTTATCCTTACCACTACTATGGATATTACATTTAAATAATCTACTACATCTTCTTCAACACCTACTACTAGTGTGCCCTTAGCATCGGAATCTCCTTTGTCATCTCTAGATATACCCATGATCACTCACAATGGAAAATTACCTCTTAATACATTATTTCCATCTTCCACTATACCTTCTCAAGATATCATCTCTCTCATGCATGTATTAGGTCAATTACAATATCAGGTTCAGTCTCTTACTCTAGAAAGTAGGGTGTATTATGCTTCTATTGATAACAACTCATTACATGGTAACCCTGACTCTAAGAAGATTCATAATTTTACATTCCCAAAGGAATTTATCATGCCTACATTCACATGTTTTTTTGTTACTGGTGACTCTCATGCTCATCTTCTACACTACCACATGCTTATGACCTCTTATTATGATGATAGATTATTACTTAAGGCCTTTCGATATAGTCTTATTGATGAGGCGTTGCAATGGTACACTCATCTTCCCTTTGGGTCCATTAGTACTTACTATTACATGAACTACACTTTCCGCATAATTTTATCATCAACAACGGCCCTAAGGTTACTTATGACCACCTACCTACTTGACATCGGGATCATCTAAACTCGTCAAGGATTATATATTATGGCTCAATGTTTGTATACATCAACTCATATTCCAACCTATGGACTGTAGAAGTAATTTTATTTCGTCGTGGTTTGATTCTTACACTCACACAAATATTACATTATTATACATGTGAGTCATTCATTCTTCTCTCTACAAATTCCTAGATCTAGAGAAAGATCTTCTCTCGTAAAATTTCATTGACCCTCCACATACATATACTTCTATTATACCATCTAGTCCTCCTCTATCAAAAGTGGTTGAGTGTCCTACACAAATCAAGCAAGCTCAACCTACTCCACCACCACAGCGTACTTTTTCTCCTACTCCTCGATAGGCCATTTATCCTACCACTCCATCTATGTCACATGAGCCATTGCATTTCTCCTATCATGCTAGACCTCATGATGTGTTGTTTGCCTTACTTGAAAAGCACCTAATTCACTTACCATCTAACCAACATCATCCATAGCATAGGCTACAACATCAGCATGACCAACCTTATTATAATTATCATCGCATAAATGGCCATAGGGATAGTGAATGTCTTGCCCTTCATGATATATTGCAACAATTAGAGGATAAGGGAACTACCTCATTTGGCTCTCGCTCACGTGAGCAATCCATATTTCCTCTACCTCATCGAGAGTTTCTACTTCAATTGAGTCATCTCCTCCACCTAGTTCTTAGGCCATGGTACATCCACCACCGCAATTTGTTACTCATGCACACTCTTCTCCATGTTCATACACCGCTGCAACATCACATCCATCACATTCACTTCATCCATAACATTCATGTTATCCACCACATCATGTTTCACCTTCACATCAGCTGCCACAACCCTCTGCATTAATTCATTCCACCATATCTCCATATGACATTCAATTATGTTCATACACTCATATTGCTTCCATCCTACATGCTTCCACCACTTCACGCCACTTTGGTCTTTTGTAGGTGATTACTATCACCTTACCCCCCAATGATGCACTTGTGTTCTTACAGTTCTTACATGACTATTAAGGTTTTTACTCTAAGACCTTTCATCATGTGCTTTGTCATTCATCTAGCATATTCAATCATTCCTTGATGATGCAATCTTGATTTATGTGATTTATTCTTGATTCTCGAGGGGTCTTAACTAAATGAACCTACTCATTCATATGCTAGGGGCATCACTCATCTTCCCCCCCCATATTCATCACACTAACATATTATGATCACATTACATTATCATGTCAACACACATTCATCATGACACATTAGTTTGGAAATCATACATTATCTATTTTTACATACATTATACTAATTACGCATTACAAAATTCCATTTAATAAACATTAACAATATACAAAAACATCACATACATCCCAACACCAATCACGCAATCATACACATCAATACACCACAAAATTATCTTATCGTATATAAATCACATGTGTCTATACTTATATAGTGAATACAATTTTCACTGGGGAAACTCTCCTACATCATATACAATAATAATAATCACACCTCATCATCACTATCACTCTAAGGTATCATGAGAACCCTAGAACAAAATGCCTTGCCACTAATCTTGCTTTGTTGTTCGCAGCCTTGATACCTCTCTACTTGCCTAGGTAATAAGGTGTTCTATGTAGACTTCTCTGAAAAATGACATTACAAATCCATGTATCATGAAAACACATCTTGCGCCAAGCAACACCACCTACCACCTCTTGGGCTCATCAAGTCTCCTCGTATGCCTCGTCCCTCTCACCTGGAAACATAATACATGTCATTGTTGTTATGGCCACTAGCTCAAATAAATGGGCATGCTCGCCCACTATATCATCCACTCACTCAAGTATGCCTCCACCAAGTATATCAATTGGCACATTCTATGTCAATGTGTGGATAGATGTGTCTACTATTAGGGACCAATACACATCACCTACAAAACAAATAACACAACATGTTAGATAATCATCACTAAAACATATCCCAACAACAAAGTACACAATGCAATTATACAAATACTCATGCTCGATACAATTGTTGCTACATCGTCAGGGGCATGGGCTTCCCCCTCTCCTACTCCTCCCTGTGGTAACCCCGCTAGACCTATAAATAATGGGAACAAAAATACCCATCGGTGTGTTACCCACCATACGTGGTACTCCTCTATGTAACCCGCATCATCCGAATTTATCAACTCTATCACCGTGTCTACCTCATCTGGCCCGAGAGGTACTAGTTGCTCTATTGTGGGCCCTGGTCTCACTTTGACCCTCCTAGGTGCTCTGATAGCTCTCAACCATATATATGGATCTGGGGGACACATCCTGAGCCATGCCAAATTATCATGATACTCTCTCCACCTGGAATAGTTCTTCCACTCCTAGGAATCGATCCTCCAACCACATAGTCCTACAAATACACCACAACTCTACAACATCCTCAGGCCATCATCCATAATCGTGGTATGGCCTCCATGTCACTTCCTCGGGCCTCATCCTATCTATCAGTTCCTTGTAAGTGTTTGTGTCCATCTTACGCCCAAAAATATTAATACAAGTCCTCGCATATATCTCTCGGCCTATCCCAATCTCCTCGTGGGCCTCCAACCTGGTCTCAACACTGCTATGTACTCATAAGCCCATACATGTAATAGTGTAGTGGCTCTTATCCCACTACCATGCTCATCGTGAGTAAATCAATATAGGTCTCTGTATAGGTGGGTGAATACACATTATTCCCATGCATATCTAGTACCCTCCTCCTCTATCCTATGGCATATATCATACATCTTATACAAGATTCCTACACCTCCTCCCTCTATCGCTATAAATGAAGCAATCACAATCTGCTATGAGCTTTGTAAAGCATAGAATCCTGCACCGTAAGATAGCATCCCAGACCGATATGGGCATGGGTAGGTACTCGAGTCTCCAAAAATATCATCTAGCAAAGACGCATTTGTCTCTCGCATATCCTCCAATGGCATCACCTATACTCTCTCTCCAACAACCAATAATCACAATATATGTGTTGTCATGCAAATGTGCAACAAGGAAATTGACAATTTCTAAGCATGACAATGATACCCATGTACCAAAATTTTCACATTTTATCATTCTCGAGGCACCCAGGTCTACCCAATCAGTCCAATAACCTCCCAATTGGTGTTAATTCATTCCCCTAGGTGATTTAGGAAATTAAAATCAACCCCCTAGGTGATTTTAGGAGTTCATTGAAAATTGCAAGCTTTGGGTAGCTATGGGAAGGGCTATCGTTGGCCTTCCTAAGACTAGAGAAACCCCATAGAGTGGGACATAAAATCCAAACCAGACATAGAGGTGAGTCAAAGGCCTTGGGAAATCATTGAAGTGATTAACGAATATTCATGAAGGACTTGGAGAATTTGGGGCAGTTTCACCAAAATTAGGGTTCACAAGCCTAGGCAGTGCACAGGCCAAAACAGTTGTTGAGCTTCAGAAGGTGATTCTGGGAGATCCAGATGGAGTTAGGAGAAAACCAAAAAAATTTCATAAATTTAATTCCAAGCCCTACAAGATGGTGAAATTATTGTTTTCACAACACTTTGGCGCAATGGGTTTGTAAGTATTTTTTCTCATGCACAAGTGGAGTACCAATTAAATAATATACATTTTCAGGGACCAAATGGAGGAATTAAGACCTGATAACCCCACCATTGGATTCCAAAGGCCATTTCCAGTCACGATCATATACAATTTCATCAAAACATTCCATCGAGCTCAAGTTAGCACTGTTTCAAGTTGCCCTCTTTAAGCGAGTTCAGGAGTTAGTCAAATTTTGGAAGGACACGTGTCAGCTCCAGGAGCCTGGAGGGAATTTTTTTCCCTCAAGGTCATGGAAATAAAGGTTGGAAAAATTTTCCTAGCCCCCATAAGACCTTTGGACCCTCATGCAACCTCCAAGATTGCCAGTTCAACCCCCAGGTGTTTGTCAAGCCTTCATTCTCAATCGTCAGATCTCCGCCACGTGTCATCACCTTGCTCGCCATGGAATTTGATGTCCCTCATGTCCCTTTGAGGTGAGGTACATAAAACATGTAAAAATTCTCCCATCCCCTAAGGAGACTTCCAGTCACCTGTGTGACTAGCTTCCAGCCCCTCATTGCTTTAAAGTTGCTTTTTTGGCTTTAATCCCCTATCGTCGGATCTCCACCACATGTCACCACCTTGCTCATTGTGGAATTTTATGTCCCTCACATCCCTTTGAGGTGAGGGACATAAGGTACATGAAAATTCACATATCTCCCATCTGTTCTTTATTTCAAAATTTTAAAACCCGCATGTTTCCCGCTTCTAACATCTAACATTCCCGTGCACAGCCATATCTGCAAACTCCTCTGCAACTTCCTACCACCACTCCGCCATTTCCAAAGCTCAAACAAGATCCACCAAAGAAATAAAACCCCTTTCTCATGGCAATATGCAGGTCTTATAAGAAGATTTCATTGAGCTAAGGAGAAGAAACGAAGAACAAAGAAGAAGAACAGTGGAAATCCCCATTGTCGTGAAATCAAAATTGAAGAAATATTACAAACAGATGCACGGATTGATTGACGAACCATTTTTTGATGTTTATTCCTCTATCCAAAACCATTAGAAACATACCTTCATACCCTCCTCTCATGGCATAAAACATTCACAGTGAAGAAATCCTCTTTCCAACACAACGAAGAAAAAATCTCAATTTCCCGTCAAACCGGAAACCGGATTGAAGAGAAATTTCACTAGAAGCACAAGAAAAAAAAAACCCATAACGAAAAATATATTTTTTTTCACAAATGGAGGAGAAAACCAGACCTGTAATTTTTGAGGTCCATTAATGGCTGCCATGTCCAGAAGTATCGCTAGGTCAAAAATTTAAAAGTTTAAAATCTCCCAAAATTTTGATTGGGTAAGCACGAAATTTTAGAGGGACGATATTGGGAAAAAACCCATATCGAAAACTTCATTCCATGTAAATCCAACCTCTAGAAGCCCACTTTCTAAAAATAGTAGGTCTTCTACATATAGGACTGCTATTTTGGGAAATTCATCAACAAAAGAACCTGTGAAGGAGACGTTGAACACAGAGGATGCACTACAGTTGAAAGTTCATTAGAACGGGCATTTTGGTCCAAATTTGACACTTACTAAAAATAGTAAGTGGTCTTGTGAGCACCTGCCAAAAATAGAAAATTGGTCCAAAAGTGGGAGGAGCCTGTAGAAGGAAGGAGATTCTCAGTAATCACAACCAATCAAGGATCAAAGGGGACGATTTTTCACACTACTAAAAATAGTAAGTTATTTTTTCAGCGCTTACTAAAAATAAAGCAAGTCATCCCAAAAGGGTAAATTTCATAGAGGGAGCATTCGGGAGTTAAACATTCATGCTACCATCAATAGTTAGAGACCAGGAGGGAAAATCTTGACACTTGCCAAAAATAGTTTCCCTTTCCAAATACAATAAGTGTTGAGAAACAATGAAGTTTAGATTCGTGAAGGGGGAACCAATGAAGTCTCTATCTTTATGGATCTCAACAGTGTCCTTCGACACTCATTTCATGCTTCAATCAGTATGTACGAGGTGGAATTCACAATCAAACATTGTCAGACTATTCATCAGGATCATGTCCAAATCAACTAAGCAGTGTGGTAGTGTTGCAGGGGATCAAGATAGGGTTTGTTCCAAAGCTTCAAGTATTTCTGAAGGGATCTCCATGTTTGATGCTCACAGTCACCAATGGAATCATTCAACAACACTTATCTTATGGGGTTCATGCATCATCTAAAGGAAGCCTCTTATGGTATAAGACATTTGAGGATCCAGGTTTCACTACATTGGAGCATTGCATGGTTTGGGTTACATGTATATCACATGAAGGGTGGAATTTACAATCATCGGTAGAACACTTCATTCAACTTGGCAAGTGTTTGTGAGCTAATTTGAAGGAGTTTCTCGTGGTGCAATGGTTTCAAAGATTCAAAGTTTCACTAAATTTGGAGCTTTCCACCAACACGGAACAATGGACTTCATCGGGAATGACATCTTCTCTCCTTCTTCTCTCTCTCTTTCTCTCTCCTCTTCCCCTAACTTTCTCTCACTTCCCAATATTCTAATTTTGCATTGGGGTTGCACTTTTTCATATGTCTTAATGTTCCTAATGTAATAAGTCACCTTTATGTTATAAAAAGGGACTTAAAATTTTCCTACGAAGTTGAAAAGTTTTAAGTTGTGTAAGGACATATGAAAATGCATTGGGGGGTAGATGAAGAGTCATATCTCATTCTATAAATTGTACAGATGTGACCATTCCCATTTCAAAGGGTTGGTGATTGATTTTGTAAACTCAAGAGTGTATTGTACTTTGAGAGAACAAAGGAGATATCCATTTTATTCCATTTCCCCCCTCACAAGTTTTCCTCCATTCCCACACTATGTACAAATTTTGTTTAAGCAATCAATACAAGAAGAAGGATTTTCTATCCTTTTTTGATTGAGGGATTTATTGATACTTTGTGCTCATAAATTCTAATTGGTCTTGTTGTTATTTATAGAGTTGTTTCTTCTCATAAATGCATGTGTTGAAATTTCTAACTAGTGTGTGCAAGAATATGATTTTCTACCTGCAACATTAGTTCTCCTATCTCATTTCTCACTCCCCTTTCCCACTTTATAGACAAATTCCTCTCTAGCAAGAAATTTCTAGCTTTGTCGCAGGGTTAGTGGAGTGCCCTGTTGGATCCCAAGACAAAATGTCACCACATAAATCTACCTTTTACTCATGCATGCATATATGGCAGTTACACTGGTTAAGTAGAGGGACTTAGATTCCCAGAGTGTTGGTAATAAATCCACAAGTTTGTCCACCTAAAAAATATTTTCACCAATAATGTGATATACATCCTCTAAAGTAACAATCATCTCCCCGTAGGAAACCAAAATGTGCACGTATGTGCACACCACCTCTCATATAGTGTAGTCAATATAGGCATATTTTTGGTCACGTCCCCTATCCGTGTTATGTGCCATAGGCTAGAATGGTCCATAAAATCTCAATCCTCATCTGACAAGCCCAATCCAAGCAATGTACTCAAATGACGACCACCGTAGAACCCCCAAGTGAATATCCCTCTACACATCACAAAAAAAATAACAAACATGGCGTTAGAACACTATACCAATCTGAACACACTCACTTATCACATTACTATACACTACAAATATGATTTTCACCATTCTAGGCCACATACACACTTTCTCCGGACCAGGCACCCAGAGACGGGGATCAAAGGGTGCCTAAGAGAAGGACACAAGCACCCGGTTCGGGTGCTCCTATCCTAGGGGTCACTAGCACCCTCGCCACTCTTTTCTAGGTCTCAAACACCGAGAAAATTAAAAATCTCTAGTTTGCAAAAATTTAACAAATACAACTACTACACCGTACATTTTTCGAAAAAGAACACACTTATCAACTCCGTAGTCATGTGTGACACTACAGCGATCGTCACCATCTCAAACCGGCTAAGACGTGTTGTTCTCACTCATGGAATTTTCACTCATTTTGTGCTCAATCTCACAATTGTATAAACAAAAAATTAAGTGACTAAACACTTTTTCACTTTACTACTTACAGTTACTTTTTCACCTACTCTACTATAGTCATTATTTTGTGTATATTGCCACAACTAATGCATACTACACCATTTTTATCATATCTTGAGTGTTTCTACTCCGATTTGCACCCCATTTATAAAATTATTTTTATAATTCTACCTACCACTATAAAATACACATTATATGCACATTATCTCTCTTCAACGTTGTCTTCCATCCAATTCATACACATTTTTGGTGATTTCTATCACTTTCTATCTATTTCATGCTTACTTTCGGCTTAGCGTTTGTTCTTCTCATCACTTCCCCTTTTTCCAAAAGGGGGAACATATCATTGGGGTCATCCTATAATTCCCCTTACATTACCATGTGATTAATCAACACTACCAACTCATCATTTTCAAACATTTACTAATTCACCGCACGACATCTCACCATTAATTCCCCCTAATGACCTAATCTAGGGGCAACAAATATACATTTTTTCTATGTGACATTTCTTTACTTACCCCTAATGACCTAACTTGGGGAAAAAAGTGTTAAAATACTCTCCATGCAATATTTCACTGATTTCTATCGATTCCCCCTAATGACCTAACCTAGGTGTAGCTAGCGTAAAATCTCTCTACAAGTAAAAATCAAATCGAATCAATTAATCAATCAACACCTTCAAATTTATAACAATCAAAATAAAATAAATCAATCATTATAATACAACACAATCGACCTCCTAGATGACCTAACTTGGGAGTTACATGTGGCCTCCCAGATGACCTAGCTTGGGAGTTATATTTATTGCTTTCCTAGATGACCTAACTTGGAAGCCATCACATTGCAGCATCACTCATGGAGTGGGGGCAAGAGTGTCTTTCTTATACCACTCCTACATGGGTCAATTGTTTGATTGAAAATATTTTGATCTAAAAACCACAAATCTTTGATCTTGGTCCATCTGCACCGGCTAGATCTTGAGGATGTAGTTACAGATTGGAGAATAATACACTTTTCTCCCTACACTCTTACTCTAGCAATAAGACACCCAAATCCTCTAGTCAATTATTCGTGTGCATGATTTCAGGTTAGAACTGATCACTCCCTACCCCATCTCATCATCATCATACAACGTTTGAAATCATCAATCATCTACAATTTATATCATCGCTCTCATTTAGTACACTTCATCATGATATTACGCTTTTCGCTATGTTGTATGGATCAAACCGTTGATACATGGTTCGACATGCTATATGGTTATTTTGACATGCTTTTACCACCACATCTATGCATTCTACTACAACATGGGCTTCTTCATATTTCTCTTAGCTACGCATCTCTATCTACTTTATATTACCAATATTTCCCCTCACCAACATAAAGTGGGGGAAAATGTAGTCACAAAATTATGCACTTACTGTTACATTTATACCACAAAATATGTTATTTTATAAATGGATCTCGCGTAAGAAAATTATTCACTAATGACCTATCCCCTATTCCCCGGTAGTTAGTTGGTCATCATTGTCATTTTTCTTGCATAGTTGTCAATTGTTTGTATAGTTCTGGTCGTCTCTCAGGGAGTCTCAGGTGTCGCTATTTGGTCATTTTTCATCTCTAATCTTTGACTAGGGCACCTAGGGTAGAAATGGGGCACCCATGGGTTCCCTGGTCCTTATTTTTAGGCACCCTAGAGTCGGCAAAGCACTTGCATCTAATTTAAAGTTTCGAGGTCGGTATTTGTAATTTTCCCTCTCATTCCCCTAGGTACTAGTCACCATGTCAGGTCATTAGTATCAAAATTTGAGCAAGAGATCCATATATAAACATAAAATACCTACTATCTTATGTGAAAACTATCTAATATCAAGGGCTAGCTATCTATTAAGGCAAGGGACTACATTTGGGCATCATTACATCACACACACTACATAAGAAGGGTTATATTCATTCTATTACATCCACCATTTGCATTTTACATCTAGTATTGCCCTATCTCTCTGCGTCATTGACACTAGGACACCCTAGGCACAAAATTACACACACAATCACAAATAACTACATTGCATCTAGAATTTAGTGTAAAAATTAGTTGTAATTCCACCATTGTGGTAGCTAAGGTCAATCGACCCCTTCATATGCAACTTTCTTTTTAGGATTTGATGCTTTGTATGGAGTTTACAGGTAGATCTACAAGTTTAAGTGACATAAGAAAAGTTACAAAGATAACCATGAATAGGGATCAAGACATTGTGAAGATCTAGTGACACTTCAAGTCTTGAGCTATTCTACAAACCAGAGTGCCCATACTACAAACTAGGGTGCCTATGGCACCTTGATCCTCTCCCATGCACCCCTGTCTCCGTTAAATCTCCATCTACTGCAATTTTTTGGGTTATACCTGATCCATAGAGATCCAAAATGACTCTACTTCATTAGATCAACCAACACTAAATAAGGAAAATGAAGAAATAGAGCTTATATATTTATGTTAATAGAACCACCACTCGTGTAGAGTGGAGGTTATAGAACCTCCACCACACCTAGGTGGCGGTCTTGTAACTACCGCCAGCCAGGGCAGCGATCTATGACTATCGATTTGCATTGGGTGACGGTCCCGGCTCTTTTGGACAAAAATAAAATTCCAAACAAAAAGTTCCGAATTAGAAAGGTTGTCCTTGTCTCTTCTCCTCCACGACCTTTCCAATCCTCCAATGCACAAGAGGACATAAAAAGGGCTATAAATACATGTAGGAAGGATATTTTTGGATTATTGAAGCATGAAAGAAAGTGAGCAAGAAATTCTTAGTGTTGGAATTGTGTTTGTAGAAGAAAGGAGTGTTGAGGAAGAGCAAGTAAGTAATTGGGAGGAAGTGTGAGATATTATCTTCTTCTCTTTCATACTTATTGTAAATTTTATACTTCTTAATTGAATTGCCCAATAAAAAGTGGGAAGAAAGAGAATTTTCCCTTCCCGATTGGTTTTCCTCCTCTAGAGGTTTCCAGGATAAAATTTATTGGTGTTCATGAGTTAATATTATTTATTTTCTTGTAATTTTTGATTCTAAGCATAAGAAAAATTCATTCACTAGTTATCTCTGTCATTTTCTAATCGAAATTATAACAACAACGTTTAATTATAATTATGTGAACAATTCCAAAGTAGAGAGTTTACATATTATTTTGGTATTAAAGCTAATAAGTATCCAGTCCTGTGGTATTCGTTCTTGGATGTGTATGACAATGACAAGATCTAAAGGAAAAGATGTTTTACCTTACGATTCAGATATTTCTACAAGGAAGTGGAAACAAAGAATTCAAGGACAAATGGAGGAAGAGAATTTGGTCTGTAGAATCGAGGTGCTAGAGACCATGATGGATAGGATGTTTAGAAGACAAGAATAACTTAGAGATTTTCAGAAGACATATTCTATTAAGCAAGACTCCATGGAATCAGTGGTTCGAGGCTTAGCTGAAAATTTTGGCATAGGGAGGAGCCACCATGAGGAATATTATAGGGAAGAGCATGAAGAAGAGATTTCAAATGCAAGAGAAAAGGTAAAATCTGATCATGCTACTTTTAAAGTTGAGACAAAAGTTGAAATTAAAAACTTTGAAGGACAAGTAAATGCGAGTTTCTAGATAAATGGTTAAAACAAATAGAAGTCTAATTTAGCATCCACAATGTCTTTGAGACATAGAGGATCACCTTTGTGTGTCTCAAAATGGAGGGACATGCTCTGGTTTGGTGGGAAGCCCATCTAGCCACTTGTGAAAAGAAGAAACATCCTATTATGAAATCTTGGAAAGAATTTAAAGAATCACTTAGAGCTAACTTCTACCCTATTAGCCACAAGATTGAATAAATGATTAAATTGTAGTATTTTAGACAAGGAAGTGGTCAAAGTGTGCAAGAATATATAATGGAGTTTCGAGAGGCGAGGCCGTGTTGTTGAACATGGACTTGGAGGATGAGGATAATCGACTAAGTACAATGGAGGACTTCACACTCACCTTTAAAGAAAATTCACCTCCACGAAGCCTAAAGATCTTAACGAGGTGTGTGTGTAGGAATACTACATAGATGATGAAAAGAAACAAGGATAAGTAGAGCTAAGAGAAAAGCAGTTGAAAAATCAACGAAGAAAGAACATGGGCAAACAAGTAACAAAGGTAAGTGGAAAGGGAAAGGTAAACATGTTGCCACTACTTTAAATACTTGTAAAGATCCCAAGAATTTTTGCAAGAACTATGATATCAAAGGTCATATTGATGTTATATGTTGGAATTTGCATCCAAAGTTGCACCTGAAGAACCAAACCAAGGACTCAAAGAAGTCGATGACAGCTATAAAGACATAGGGGAGGTAGAAATCAAATATGACTCTGATGTAGATGAGAGGCTTAGATGCATGGCCACCAACATGGACAACTAGGAAGAGGAGATGAGTAGAATATTCCAAATCAAAATCTAGATCAAGAGAATTTAGGTAAATGCTTTGGTTTATATCGATTCTTAGTCTAGTTTGATTTCTAAAGTAGTTGTAAAGAAGCTTGGTTTTGAGACTTATGAGCATCCATACTCTTATCCTTTGGGATGGGTGAAGAAGGGTGTTGAAATTTAGGTAACAAAAAAATGTAAGGTCAAGTTTGGGATAAATTCCCAGTATATTGATGTATTAGAAGTTGATGTTATTCCAGTTGATGCTTTTGATTTTTTTTTTCGGGAGTCCTTACTTGTATATTAGGGATGTTATATTTATGAGAAGGGAAAACGATACATATGGGTCAAGGAAGGGATCATTACAACATCCACACACACCAAAGTGTAAGACACATGTTACTATGGTGAGTGTTAACCAAGATAATGACTTATTCGGGAAAATCATAATCAATTTTGTTTACTTTTGTAAAAGGATAAAAATATGGGGTAGAAGTTTCAGAGATTTCTAACCAGGGAATACAAGATTTGTATAGTATTATTCAATATTTTCAGGAATTTTTTCAAGCTCCTAGTGGGTTACCACCAAAGTTGTAAGTAGAGCATGAGATTTAGTTGTTTCCAGAGTCCCCCTCGAACATCGAGTTGTATAGGCAATCCTTGTTGGAGAGTAATGAAGTAAAGAAAAAACTCCATAAACTACTAGACCAGGTGTGATAGGTCCAAGCACCTCACCATGTGGTTAGCCTATCATGATGGTGCCAAATAAGGATGGTTCTTGGAAAATGTAAATCAACTACCGCATTTTGAACAAGATCACCATAAAGAAAAAATATCCACTTCCCCACATAGATGATATCTTGGACCAACTTCAACATGTTAAATTCTTCACAAACTTGGATCTCAAGTCGGGTGATCACTAGGTCAAGATGAAGGAGGAGGATATATGGAAGATTGCCTTCAAGACAAAACAGAGTTTGTATGATTGGTTAGTACTTCCATTTGGTTTATGTAATGCACCCACTACATTTATGAGACTAAAGAATAATGTATTGTGGGATTTCATAGATTAATGTGTCATTGTTTATCTAGATGATATCTTGATTTTTAGTGCCACATGGGAGGAACATCTAACTCTTTTTGCAAAAGGTCTTACAAGTTCTTGGGGAGAAATAATTGCTTTGTAATATGAAGAAGTGTGAATTTTCCAAACAACCACTTGTCTATCTTAGGCATGTGTTTGGAGGATGAGAGCTCTTATTGGATCTAAAGAAGGTGGAAGCCATCACAAGTTGGTCAACACCAACAGAGCCACAAAGACTAGGATTTTTGTGGGAGCAATACAAGTACATGCAGAAGTTCAATCTAGGCTTCTCCGCGATTGCAGCACCTTTACACACAATGGCTACAAAAAGCAAGGATTTTAATCGGGGTCGGGAACAACAAAAATCCTTTAAGTTATTTAAATACAAGATTATTCATGCTCCATCACTTACTCTTCCTAATTTACAAACAGCCCTTTGAAGTAGAGAGACTGATGCAAATGATTACGCTATGGGCATAGTGTTACGTCAGGAGGTAAACCCGTATGCTATCATTCTAAAAAAATTATTTCAATAGTTAAAGGATATTCATTATATGATAAGGAAATGTATGCACTAGTTCAGAGAATTAAAAAATGGAAGCATTATTTGTTGGATAAATAAACTATTGTGCACACTAACCACAAACCTCTCTAGTATTTGCAAGCACAGTCTAAATTACAATAGGCAAGGCACTACAAATGGATGGGGTTCCTTCAGCAGTTCCATCTAGTGGTCAAATACAAGAAGGGTAGTATAAAATTGGTGGCATACATGTTGTCTAGGCAACCCATATAGGAGTTCTCCTTCTTGGACACTATCTCTCGATCAATCCCTTCACGAAGGAAGCTTATAAAGAGACATATGCCGGGAAAGATAATTTGGGGTGACATTTCAGCGAGTTATTGTCCCAAGGGTCTAAAAGGATGGGGATTGAAGATTGTTATCTCAAGGACAGGTGATCTACCGATGGGGGAAACTTTGTGTGCCTAAAGATGAAATATTTCTATTGATGAGGGAAGCACATACCTCGAAAGTAGAGGGACATTTCGGTGTTGGTAAAACCCTATCCCACTTGCAAAGGTATTTGTATTAGCCCAATATGAAAGAAGAAGTATCAAAATGTATATGTGGATGTAAAATTTGTTTGTACCAGTTTAAGCCTAAGACTAGGAAGGAGGGTTTTTATATGTCTTTGTCGCACTCTACTTTTCGTAGGAGGAAATTTCTATGAATTTTATAGGAGTATTACCTATGTCTAAACATGGCCATGACTATCTCTATGTTGTTGTTAATAACTTCAATAATATGTGTCTTCTTATGGCATGTAAAAAGACAGTAAAAGTACATGAGGTAATAGATATTTTCTTTGTTAATGTATGGGTGCAATTTCGTTTTCCAAAGTCTATTATTTCGATGGGGGTTCCAGTTTCTTGGGGAAGTTTTGGACTACTTTGTGGGACGAGATGGATACCAGGTTATAGAGGATCACGACTTTCCATCCACGCAGACAGATGGACAGACAAAGTTGGTAAATTTAACTTTGGTACAAGTTGAACAAAGGGTATAATAGCAAATACCCAAGGACTTGGGATGATTCCTTAGCCTACATTCAACATTCATATAACCGGGAAGTACACAAATCCACTATGAAGTCATCATTTGAAGCATGTTTGGGATATCTACCTATAAATCCACTTTGGACATAACAGCTAGGAAGCAAGATGAGGAGGATACACGAGACAGAGGTGACTAGAGCAAACAAATTCATTGAGAGGATCTAAAAAATTCATCTCAAAGTCAAAGAAAAGTTAGAGAAATCCCAATCCAAGTACAAAGCTAGGCACGATCAACACATGAGAGAACATAATCTTCATGTAGGAGATAGATTTTGTCTTTACTTAAGAAAGGAGAGACTACAAGGTCAAGTAAGGAAGCTCAAGCCACTACAATATGGACCCTTCACCATATTGGAGCGGGTTGGAGAAAATGCATTTCAACATGATTTTTTTCATTTATGAGGATGCACTTAGTAGTAAAATGTGAGAACTTGCACCTATATGAGCCATCTATGTTAGATGAAGAGAATGACTACAATTGCTACCTTCCATTGAGGATTACATCTTGGACTCATGAGGTAGATTGGAGGAGGATGTAGTACTTTAGGAGAAGCTCAGAGAGACTCTGAGAGGTCCACAGGAGTCTTGGTAGGTTGGACTAAAAGGAAAGACACCAAGGAAGGATTAATGGTACTCTAAGGAGTAAGTGAGTGAATTATTTCCTCACCTACTCCCCACTAAGATTTTTTGGGACAAAAATCCTCCTAAGTAGGGGAGGTGTGATCCATAGGGATCCAAAATGACTCTACTTCATCAGATCAACCAGCACCGAAGAAGGAAAATGAAGAAACAAAGGTTATGTATTTATGTTAACAGAACCACCACTGCGTGCAGAGTAGCGAGTTATAGAACTTCCCCACACCCAAAGCGGTATTCCTATGACTACCGATCTACATGGGCGCAAACCCTGGCTCTTTCAGACAGAAAAATAAAATTTGAAATGAACAGTCCCAGAATTAGAAAGGTTTTCCATGTCTCTTCTCCTCTATGACCTTTCCCATCCTCCAATGCATATTAGGACATGAGAAGGGCTATAAATACATGTAGGAAAGGGAGTTTTGGATTATCGAAGCATGAAATAAAGTGAGCAAGAAATTATTAGTGTTGGAATTGTGTTTGTAGAAGAAAGGAGTGTTGAGGCAGAGCAAGCAAGTAATTAGGAGGAAGTGTGAGATATTATCTACTTCTCTTTCATACTTATTGTAAATTTTGTACTTCTTAATTGAATTGGCCAATAAAAAGTGGGAAGAAAGAGAATTTTCCCTTCCCAACTGGTTTTCCTCCTCCGGAGGTTTCCAGGATAAAAATTATTGGTGTTCATGAGTTTATATTATTTCCTTTCCTGTAATTGTTGATTCTAAGCATAAGAAAAATTCATTCACTAGTTATCTCTGTCATTTTCTAATTGAAAGTAGAACAACAACATTTAATTGTGATTCTATGAACAATTCCAAAGTAGAGAGTTTACATATCATTTTGGTATCAAAGCTAACAAGTATCCAGGATTGTGGTATTCGTTCTTGGATTTGTATGATAGTGACGAGATCTAAAGGCAAAGATGCTTTACCTTGCGATCCAGATATTTCTACAAGGAAGTGGAAACAAAGAATTTGAGGACAAATGGAGGAAGAGAACTTGGTTCATAGAATCGAGGTGCTAGATACCATGATGGATAGGATGTTTAGAATACAAGAAGAACTTAAAGATTTGCAGAAGATGAATTCTATAAAGCAAGACTCCATGGACTCGGTGTTTCAAGACTTAGCCAAAAATTTGGGCATAAGGAGGAGCCACCATGAGGAATATTGTGGGGAAGAGCATGAAGAAGGGACTTCAAATGCAAGAGAAAAGTTAAATTATGATCATGCTCCTTTTAAAGTTGAGATGAAAGTCGAAATTAAAAATTTGAAGGATATGTAGATGCAGAGTTGCTTGATAAATTTTTAAAACAACTAGAAGCCTACTTTAGTGTCCATAATGTCACCGAGGCATAGAGGATCACCTTTGTGCATCTCAAAATGGAGGGACACACTGGTTTGGTGGGAAACCCATCTATCCACTTGTGAAAAGAAGAAACATCCTATTATGAAATCTTAGAAATAATTTAAATAATTACTTAGAGCCAACTTCTACCCTATTGGCCACAAGACTGACTAAATGATTAAATGGTAGTATTTTAGACAAGGAAGTAGTCAAAGTGTGTAGGAATATATTATGGAGTTTTGGATGTAGGCCATGTTGCTTTGAACATGGACTTGGAGGATGAGGATATTCGACTAAGTACTTAGGAGGACTTCACACTCACCTTCAAAGAAAAGTCATCTCCATGAAGCGCAAATATTTCAACGAGGTGTGTGTGCAAGCATACTACATAGATGATGAAAATAAGCAAGGATAAGTAGATCCAAGGGAAAAGAATTCAAAAAATCAGCAGAAGAAAGAACATGGGAAAACAAGTAACAAAGGTAAGTGGAAAGGGAAAGGTAAACATGTTGCCAGTACTTTAAATACTTGTAAAGATCCCAAGAATTTTTAGGTCCGCAAGAGTCTTGGTACATTGGACTAAATGGAAAGACACCAAGGAAGGCCCAGTGGTCTCGAAGGAGTAAGTGATGGAATTATTTCCTCAACTACTCTCCCACTAAGCTTTTATGGAACCAAAATCCTCCTAAACAGGGGAGGTGCGATCCATAGGGATCGAAAATGACTCTACTTCATCAGATCAGCCAGCACCGAAGAAGGAAAATGAAGAAATAGAGGTTTTGTCTTTATGTTAATGCAGAATTATCACTCGTGTAGAGTGGCGTTACAAAACCTTTGCTTAACCTAGGTGGCGGTCTTGTAATCGTTGCCCACCTGTGGTGGCGGTCCTATGACTACCAGTCTACATTGGGTGGTGGTCCTAGCTCTTTCGAGATAGAAAAATAAAATTTGAAATGAATAGTCCCAGAATTGGAAAGGTTATTCATGTCTCTTCTCCTCCATGACCTTTCCCATCCTCCAATGCACAAGAGGACATGAGAAGGGCTATAAATACATGTAGGAAGGAGAGTTTTGGATTATCAAAGCATGAAAGCAAGTGAGCAAGAAATTCTTAGTGCTGGAATTGTGTTTGTAGAAGAAAGGAGTGTTGAGGTAGAGAAAACAAGTAATTGGGAGGAAGTGTGAGATATTATCTACTTCTCTTTCATAATTATTGTAAATTTTGTACTTCTTAATTGAATTGGCCAATAAAAAGTGGGAAGAAAGATCATTTTCCCTTCTCGACTAGTTTTCCTCCTCTGGAGGTTTCCAGGATAAAACTTGTTAGTGTTCATGAGTTTATATTCTTTCCTTTCCTACAATTGTTGATTCTAAGCATAAGCAAAATTCATTCACTAGTTATCTCTATCATTTTCTAATCTAAACTAGAATAGCAGCGTTTAATTTTGATTCTATGAACAATTCTAAATTAGAGAGTTTACATATCAAGTACCACCATACTCTACTTGACCACACATCATCATGTTTAGTCCGTAATCAAAGAGAGGTAAGTTATTTTCAGGTTAGTACATTATCTATCCTATTTCAATTATTTCATTTCATTTAAATATCAAATAAAATTAGTTAGCATCTACATTTCAGTTTACACTATTTATTTCATTGTTGTACTATCTAGATTAACTCTTAAAATCCATATTTTAGTTAATCACCTATAGATAAAAGTTTAGTTTCACGCAACTTAAGAATGTGAAAAAGTTGGTCGAATGAAGGAGAGGTCTCAAAGAGAACACTTTCTTGGAGTGGTGGTAAGAGACTTTGAATAAACAAATCCTGAAGTTCGAGTCTGCTAGCACATTAGACATCTTAGCTAAATTATTTTTGTATCTCAAAACATAGTTGGCTAGGTGTTCATTGGGTCCCTATTTCAGTTGTGCTAATTGAGCATAAGAGATCTTAGAGTCGATATTGATAGAAAAATGAGTAAGAAAAGCATAAACTAAATGTGTAAATGAAGTTATTGAGTGAATAGGTATGTATAAAACTAACGCATCACATAATCATGGAGACTATGGGGAAATATTTTAGCCAAAAGAACATGATCATCAAAAAAATCAAGACAAGTGACATGAAATGCTCTAAGATGTTCTTGTGGGTCACCATGCCCATTGAAAATGGGAAGCTTAGGGGTGACAAAACTAGGAGGAAGCAGATAAGTGGAGATGGCGGGTGCAAATGGAGTATGTAATAACAAGGTGGAATCTAAAGATGGCGATGCATGCGAAGTGGCTGTTATAACTTATGAATTTGAGCTTGAAGGTCCTAATAAAGAGTAGTTAAGTCTTGAGTACCAATGGATGAAACTTTTCGTGTATGAGAAACTAAAGGTGGTGTAAAGTGATTGGTAGGAGTAGTGATAGAAATGGGAATGGTAGAAATAGGTGGAAGAGTGGAAGCGAGCAATTGAGTAGTAACAATATAGAATTAGGTATGGCCATAGAAGTGGTGAGCTCCGCCAAATTAGTATATTCCTCATGAGAAACATGTAAAAGTAAATCTAGATCTTGTGGATGTTCAACAATATGATCATTAATGGCCTTAAGATGAGCTTCAAGTAAAATCTTCATGAGATTGAGCCATGGCAAAAGGAGAATAAAACCTAGATAGAAAGTGGATTCAAAGGACAAATTCACCAAAATGATTAACTAAAATGTATATTTTAGAAGTTAATTTAAACTAGGAATAATAGTAAATAATAGTAAATACATGTAGTAAATAAATATGAAAAGTGACCCAAGAAACTAAGGAAGTAGAACCGAAAACCCTAATGTGAAAAGAAGGGTTGGAAGGAACACAAATGATTCAATGAGCTCACTAGAATGTGTCACGAGATGGATAGAGAAACATGAGGAGGAAATGACGTGCCAACATCCAAAACTTACATATCTAAGCAATCTTAGTGGACTAGGGCACTTGGGAGAGGATAAGGGCACTTGTGGGTGCCCTAGTCTTATTTCTGGGTGCCCCTGTCTCATGGAAATATCCTAACACCCTCCTCTCGAGGTGTCATTAGATGTTTTCCTACATTCTATCTTTATCGCACAAACATTTCTAAATCGTGTCGATGTCATTGCAATATCTGCAATAAGGAATCACCTGCAAAACCCCAAAACAAGCATCAAACCCTAAAAAAGAAAGATGCAAATGAAGTTGTTAAACCTGTCCTCGGTCTCCACAATGGTGGACTTACTAACTGATCATTGCACTAAATCACATACATGATGTAGTTCTATGTGTGTATGTGACCATGCCCTAGGTACTCTTGTAACAATCGGACTTTTGAAAGTAACGAGTAATAACTATGCATAGAAATGTAATAGAATGGTGGATGGAATAGAATAAACTTCCCTCCTATGATGTGTGATGCAGATGAACCAGACCTTGTACCTTGTGATGGAGCTAGATGGATGTAAATGAGCTCTAGATGCATTTGGTGGATGTAACTCTAGGTGGATGATAGTAGTCCCTAGTGCTTGGTACCTCATTATGGTGTATAACATTGTATTTATATGTTCTCTTGTTCTAATTTCATAATTAACCCTGAAGAGGTTGGCCACCAAAAATATAGAATGTTCAAATGACTAGAAATTGCCCAAAAATGGTGAGAAAGTGTAAAAAGGATCAAGGTGCCCCAATTAGGACCAGTGGTGCTTGTCTTTACACCTCAAGCAAGATCTAGCTCAGGTGCCCTACCAAATGAAAAATAACAAAAATGATAGAAATCGGTGGGAAAGTATGTGGTGAAGGTCGAGAATGATGGAAGATAGCATAATAAAATGGCCAAAATATGGGGATTAATTAGTAATTTCTTCACTCAAAAACCATATGAATAGTAGTATGAGACCGGGACTAAATAATACCCAAATTGTGTGATTTAGTGTCTACGTCTAGATCCTTTCTTGTTGTTCCATGTGTGACATGCACAAGAACAACCTAGGGCACAATTCTGCACACACACACAGAGAACTACATTAGGTCTAAGATGTAGTGTAACACTCAATTGTAAGTCCATCATTGTGGCGGTGATGACAATCTAACTCCTCATTTTTCATCTTTCATTTTTAGGATTTGATGTCTATTTGAGGGTTTTGTAGGTCTATATTTCATTGTAGGTTTTCGTAACCTTGGCAATCTAGGTGTGACCTTGGAGTAAGCAAAAGAGACTACAAGAAAACACCTTGTGATACCTCAAATGAGGTTTTCTAAGCATTTTCACATACCAAGGTGCCCAGAAATAGGTCTAGGGCACCCACTGCGCCCTATCCTCTCCAAGCACCCCTAGCCTATCCTATCTCCTGTATCTACATTTTTTTGTGCTCTAGTGTGAAAGTATTTGCTTTGTCTTTTCTAGTATTTCAACTCTATACACTTTCCATAACTCTAAGAATTAGCTAAGGCATTTTACCCTCTCTTTATAATTAGGGTTTCATTATTTATTGTTTAGTTTCTTGGGCATACTTTTTATATTTCATTGTCATTTATTTATTACTGCTTATATAGCATTCATATTAGGCTCATATACATTAGTTTTTAGCTTAATCATTTTAGTGAACCCAATATTTGAATCTCCCTTCCATTTAGTACTCTCATACTCTCATCACTATGGCTCAATCTTATGAAGAATTTACTGAATCCCATCTTAACGCCCTTAATGATCATATTGTTGAGCATCCCCAAGATCTAGACTTTCTCTTACGCCACCAATCTGGAAGATCTTGTTGTTTTGTTTCCATCGCCACTTCCATTTTTACTCAACCACCTACTTCTACTATGCCACACATTTCTACCCTCCCTGTTTTTGTCCTTACTCCCACTAACCACTTCACTCGCCTCTTGTTTCTCACACATGGCAAGTCTTTTCCGCTGACACTCAAGATCTAGCCTCCCACTATCAAGACCTCTAAGAACAAATTTGTCAATTACAACAAGATACTTCTTGTATGTCTCCATCTTTTGATTCCACTTTACTATAACACACTCCATTCGCACTTGCCATCTCTTCCTACTCACTTCCTCCTAATTTTTCCACCACCAAGCTTCTTATCTTTAATGGGCATGGTGACCCACAAGAGCATCTCTGAGCCTTCCATGTGGCTTGTTTAGATTTTACGGATGATCATATCCTCTTGGCTAAAATCTTCCCCTGTAGTCTCCATGATTATGCAATGCATTGGTTCTATGACCTACATGTCCACTCAGTAACATCTTTCATGCATCTAGCTGATGCTTTTCTCACTCACTTCTTTATTAACATAGGATCTAAGATCTCCTACACTCAACTCACACAACTTAAACAAGGATCTAGTGAACACATAACAACTTACATTTTGCGATACAAAAACAACTTACCTAAGATTTCCAATGTGCTTGCATGGATTCTAAGCTTCAAGACTTATTCATGCAGAATCTATTACCACCTATCTAGGAGAGTATTCTCTTTGAAACATATCCTTCATTTGATCAACTATGCCATACTCTCAAGCTTCATGAAACTAAGCTCTTATCTATAGGAAAGCTTAAATATCAAGAGAAAGCATCATCTTCTACACGTTTTCAAAATAAGTCAACATTCAAACCATTAACAACCAAACCAATCGATGCCAAAATCATTGTAAACACAATATCAAACACTAAATAGCTTCAATCATAACCACCTAGGCATACATACAAAAATTTAATGGTCCTTCCACATCTTATCAAAATAAACCTCATCATGCTTCCTCCTCCACTCTAATTAGATCCATCTCATCCAAAAGGTTGTAATTATAATGAAAACTTCCATTTTGACTATCATCAATGTGTAGGGCATTCTACATATTGTTGTTTTAAACTTCGTACTCTTATTCAAGATCTCATCGACAATAATAAAATTGAGCTTCTAGAGCCTACAACTTCTACACCTGTCAATGAAAATCATAAGTTAAAGATCTTTAATAATCCACTTCCAAAACATGACAAGAAACCGGATGACTCTTCAGCTAATCATACATATCGCACAAAGTGCCTCCTCCTGCATCAGGGGCTCTTGATTTATTAGTTGCTAATACAAAGATGTCTCCTCCAATCATTTATTTCTCGACCACGATTATCATGTGAAATTTTCTTCTAATCACTTACACATTAGTGCCTCTATCGGATCTATCCCTATTAATAACACCAAGGTTGATCCATCATGGCCCATCAACATGTGTTCTATTCAACTTCTTTTTTCTATTGGCTATCTAATTTCACAAATTTCATATCCCATGAAAAATTCATATGGTGTTGTCAAAATCCATGTTACAATTGGTCCTCTCACTATGTTGGTACCCTTCCTTGTCGAATAGGCAATCAATGGGTGTGACATGCTCTTAGGCCTTAATTGGATCCGCAAGTCTAGGTCTATCATCTCCATGAATCATTTACATCTAAAATTCATTCACAACAACCAAGTCATTTCTATCGATGGGGTGCCTCCATCTACTCCATGGTCGTCATATCCTCTCGTGGTTACCAATGCATCACCTACTCCATCTAGTATGCCACAACCTCTAGAACCTAAAGCACAATATGCTCCTATCTCACCTATTCGCACATGACCTACGTGGTCTTATCGTTATGTTATTCCATTACATCAGTCTAGGTCCATTCTAGGAAAATTCCTACATCTAGATGAATTTCACCACCTCATTCCATTCCACATAGGTGTCCACCATCACTACATTCTGCTTCACATAGGTCTCCATCACCTACACACTTTGTTACACCAAGGTGCCCACAATATACTCATTTGTCGCATGTATATAGACTTCACTCACCTACACAATGTCTATCTCATATACCACCACTCTTAGAGCATGGTCACACACCTTCATCACCATCAACATCGGGTAGAGGACCTTCATCCTTTACTTTTATCGGATAGCTCATTCATCAACAAGTTCTTAGGGGAATTACGCTTATTTCTCCCCCTCCCTTTAACATCGACATGTATCTTACATTCACCTTCTTACACTAACATATACATCTTCATCCACACTCTCGCATTGCCATTACCCTATGATGCACTCTTGTTTTATGGTTCACACTTGACTGTTGAGGGCATCTTATACACATGAACCTCACACACTGCACAATAGACACTATACATTACACATCTTCATGCATTATTCACTTTTATGCATATACATCATCCTCATCTATTATGTGTCATCCTCACTATGTGCTTTGTACACCCATACATTGCACGCATTTTACACAGTACATTATCATACATTTTTACAATCTACACATCTTGCATTAGACACTAAACATTCTACATTACATGCTTCACATGTAAGACACCAATGGCATATTCTTCACCAAACCTATCGCACATATTACACATCTTACTCATCTACTAAAATGTGATGCACTCACTACCCAACAACCCATTCTAGTCTAATGGTTCATACTCATCTGCTGAGGGTCTAAATAAAACTTGAACCTCACCTCATCATACTTACATCATTCTACACTTTAACCTTCACAATCAATCAATCAATATTTTTATCACATAATGCGGCATCCCTAGCTCGTGCCTTCTTCACACACATCGCGATATATTATTTTAGGCTAAATAATCACCCCTTTTTAGTATCTTATTCATGCATCTCATGATATACACTTTGTACTACATCATCACATTTTCTACCATCACCATATTCATCCATTTCATGATATACGCCTTGTGCTATATCATCATGCTTGCTAGCATCTTATCTAGTGATATACGTTTTAGGCTAAATCATTATACATTCAAAATCAATCATCCATATGTCGCATTCAATATCATCAATTAATTCATCAAGCCTTTCTCCATACAACACATCACTCAAACCATTTTTGATGATACACTCTTGTTTATGGTTCATTGTCTCCGAAAACCGCCTTTCATTTTCCAAGTTAAATTCAAATTTTCAAGCTCTCGCCCTCCTAAATTATTTAAGCCAAGTTGAAGGTTCAAAGAAATAGAAAAATTTGTGCCCTAGTGTTGTTTAAACCTTTGTTTTGCTCGTTTTGAGAAATTCTCCATCTCCCGGTCTATGCACATAATATCCTCTTTACAATATCTTTTTTGATCGAAATTATTCAATTGTTCTATGGCTTGGGTCATCAAATCATTTTTTTCCTCCATGCCTCCTCCGGATCATGAAGGAAATTCAAAAATTAGACTCAAAATGATGAAGTTCTCTTCCTCTGTATTTTTCCACAGTCGGGAATGATGGGTGTTTTCTTCCCCGTCAAATTTTAGCCCCATCATCCACGAGTACGTGGACATACCTAATTAGAAGTGGGTCGGCAGAGAAATTTGTGCTTTTGAGCCTCTTTGTAAAAAAGGCAAAATTTAAAAAGTGACCCACGGCCCTGATCAGGCTATAAAGGTAAAAGTCAAATTTTGAGCCCGTAGGGAAAAATTCAAAGTTGAAGCCCCTGCATGGAAAAAGTCAAAGGTGAAGCCCACTATTGAAAATTCAAAGTGGACGAGTGGGCCATTGAGGAACTTTTGGAAATTTAACCAAATTCCCAAAAGTGAAGTAAAAGTTCTAGAATGCTCCGCAGCTCCGCCAAGGTCTTAGGCCCGCCGTTGAAAAGTCAAAGCGGAGGAGCAAAACGACAGAGAACTTTGAGTTTTTGAGCCTTTTTCCAAAAAGGTTTAAAATGTTGAGAAAAGGGTTGCGACCCCATTTCCAATGAAATGTGCCACGTGCCTGAGTTAAAAAGTTGAAGCAGGGGTGCGGCCTAATTTGTCCCAAATTGCCAAATCTCTAAAAAAAATCATAAAACACAAAGGGCTTTCCCTTGTACCCGCTCCAATCTCTTCCTACCACGTGGATGGCCTGATTTCAAAGTTATAAGAGAAAATCTAATAATCTGTATTCAAACTGGAAAACCAAATGTAATGTTTGCGTTGCAAGATCTGGTTTTTAACCCACCATGAGTGTTTTCTTTGCAATGGAGGAATTTGAATAGGCGTAAATGATTTGTAAAGTTGTAATTGTTTTGGCATGAGATATAATGGCTCCTCAGATCCATTCCAAGGGGTCGATTGATTTCAAAAAGACCAGAGTGCTCTATACCTAGAAAAGACAGAAAATGCCATACTTCTATTTTCCCTTCTCCTTAGATTTTCCTCTATTCTCAAAGCTCTGTACAAATTCTACTTTAGCTTCAATAATAAAAGAAGGAATTTTCACCTTTTGATTGAGGGATTGATTGGTACCTTATGACCAATGAATTTCATTTGGTCTTGTAGCTTCTCTTATGGATTTGTTTTTCTTCTAACTATAAATGCATGTAAATGAAATTTCTAATTAATGTGTGTGGGCATTTGATATTCTACTCACAACATTAGTTTTCTCCTACCTCCATTTCCACTCCCCTTCCCCTTTCCAAGACAAAGTTTCTTCTCTAGTGAGACATTGCTAGCTTTTCCACAGGGTCAGTGGAGTGCCCCTATTGGATCTCTAGTCGAAAGGCCACCATTGAAATCCACTTTTCACGCATGCACATATGGAAGTTACACCGTTCAAGTAGAGGGACTTAGATTCCCATAGCGTTGGCTTGAAACCCAAAAAATTTATCCATAAGACAAATTTTCTCGCCAACATGTGAGTTCATTACATACATACAAGTCCATGCAAGGGGCACATTGCTCCTATCATTCATATTGCATTCCATTCTATCTCATCCATGACATCCGCATATATTGATTGCATTTACTCTTGCTTACATTTATTTGTTACATGTTCATCTTATTACACATGCTAGATAGATATATTATATGTCATTATCTTTATCATAAATATATACGCACTCACTTGCCTTTCGAGTGTGATCGTAGATTATACAAGTCCATTACACACAACATGGATGTTTGAAACAATACCTATTACCGGTCCCATCATGGCTCCTGGGGGCATCCAATTTCATACAGTACAGGTGTTATTATTTCATTTTGTTTCATAGAACACTACTTTATCATCTTATACATGCCTTGACATAATTTTTATCTTTCTAACATGATAATGGGTGTTTTATGTGCAACATTTGTTTTGTAGGACTATTTTCTTCCATGGTTGTTTGTTACACTGTCTACCATTGTATGCTCTTGTTTGCTGGCTTTGCCCTTTGTCTTGTGTGCACACTTGTTTGTTTGCAGCCACTACGACTTTGATTGTCTTATGACATAGTGAGTTATGTCCCATGTTTGCAACCCACTTTTCATTGTCTACATTGTCTTCTTGTGGTTTTACTTACATCTTAGCTTACACATTGTTTTCTTAGATTACATTTCATCTTTTACGTGAGTGTTTTTCTTTGCTTATTCTAACACTTGTTTTTCCTAGCCACTTGTTTGTGTGTGCATTAGTTTCTACCAAGCACATTCCCTTCCCCTTGCAGGGCACATTTTTAGCACAATGGTTGGTCCTCCTTTAGGCGCATACTACTTTACCGACAGGTAAGTACACGAAGTTGGGGGGCCAAAAAGCGGACAAGAATCCAAAAAAGTAAAACACGTACGCGTTTTGCTAAAACATGCTCACGCGTTTTAATTGTTTGGCTTGGGAATCATCAAAGCATAACACGTACACATTTCAAACAAGTCAAAATGTGTACGCGTTATAACGCATACACGTTTCAAACAAGTCAAAATGTGTATGTGTTTTGTGTAGTATGGACCATGCATATGTGTTTTAGTGTTTGGTTTATACTTAAAATTTATTTTAGTAAATATAAGAAATTAGGGTCACTCTGGACCTTATGGAAGTGGTCTCATAGCTCCAATAGTTATAATCTAGAAGATAGTTTTTCAAAATCTAATTTGGTCAATACTTACTCATTTTCAGATTTCAAGCAAATGACCTAAAACTTTCAGGGCATATATATTGTAGTTGGTCTTTGTTTTGGGAAAGCTTATAGTCATTTTTTAGGTTTTTGACCTTCTAAAATAGATTTTGGCCCTACCATTGCTTGAATTAGTACTAATTTTTACATTTGGTCCATAAATCACTTTAGTGACCATGAATTAACTCTATGATGTTTGTATACTTCTTACTAAAAAGAAATCCTCACTTTGTAGATAGAGGATTATTCCCTGAATGGGATTCCTGTCCTATAGCCAAAATGAGGTGATTGTAATGTGACTCCTCCTTAAGGTGTGATAACACTACTAGGTGTTGAATGATTTGTTACGAATAGTACCAAGTGAATTACATCAAGTGAACTCAGATGATTGCTCATTCTTAGAAACATGGTGCTCCATATAAAGATCATCCCTCACCTTTCCTAGCTCTAAAAGCATCCTTTCATGGAATCAAATTCATGATTCTCATACATGCTTTTGCTCATATGTCTCTAATGGAGACAAACAATGCCTTAATACTTCACAAATAATGGTTCTTGATAACTTGGTGACATGACTAACTCATTTTAGCTTGTTCTGAAGGGTGTTCATTAACTACAAAATGGCCAAAAATGCCTTTTTATGCCTTCAAAGGAAGTAGTCTCTCATAAAAACTAAATGAGTCGATCGATCACCTTAAACACTATTCCTTACACACTAAAACATGTTGAATGATCTTTTTAGGACTTTCCTTTGGGTGAGGGTTTATGATTTAGGGTTTAGGGTTTAGGGCTAAGGGTTTAGGACTCAAGGTTTAGAGTTTAGGGTTTAAGGTTTAGTGTTTAAGGCTCATAGTTCAGATTTTAGGGTTTAGGGTTTAGGGCTCAGGGCTTAGGGTTCATGGTTTAGGGTTTTGAGTTTAGGGTTTATGGTTAAGGGTTAAGGGTTTAGGGTTTAGGGCTCAAGGTTCAAGGTTTAGGGTTTAGGGGTCAAGGTTGAGGGTTTAGGGTTTATGGCTCAAGGTTCAGGGTTTAGGGTTTAGGGATCAGGGTTTAGGGTTTAGGGTTTAGGGTTGAGAGTTGAGGGTTCAGGGTTTAGTTTTAGGGTTTAGGGTTTAGGGTTGAGGGTTTATGTTTGAGGGTTCAAGGTTTAGGGTTTTGTCTTAGGGCTTATGGCTTAGGGCCTAGGGTTCAAGGCTTAGGGTTTAGGGTTTAGGGCTCAAGGTTTAGGGTTTAGGGGTTAGGTTTTAGGGTTTAGGGTTTAGGATTTAGGATTTAGGGCTTAGAGTTTAGGGTTTAGGGTTTAGGTATAGGTTTTAGGGTTTAGGGCTCAGTGGTTTAAGGTTTAGGGTTGAGGATTTAGGGTTTATGGTTTAGGGTTTAGGAGTTAGGGTTTAAGGTTTAGGGTTGAGGATTTAGGGTTTATAGTTCATGGTTCAAGAGTTAGTGTTTTAGGTTTAAAGGTCAGGGTTTAAGGTTTAGGGTTTAGGGTTTAGGGTTGAGAGTTGAGGGTTAGGGTTTAGGGCTCAAGGTTTAGTTTTTAGGGTTTAGGGTTGAGGGTTTATGTTTAAGGGTTCAAGGTTTAGGGTTTTGGCTTAGGGATTATGGCTTAGGGCCTAGGGTTCATGGCTTAAGGTATAGGGTTTAGGGCTCAAGGTTTAGGGTTTAGGGTCAAGGTTTAGGTTTTGGGTTTAAGATTTAGGGATTATGATTTATGGTATAGGGTTTAGGGTTTAGGGCTCAGGGTTTAAGGTTTAGGGTTGAGGATTTAGCGTTTAGGTTTAAAGGTCGGGATTAGGTTTAGGGCAAAGGGCAAAGGGTTTAGGGTTGTAGGTTTTAAGGTTAAGGGTTTATGTCACGAGTTCAAGCTTTAGTGTTTAGTCTTTATGACTTAGGGTTTAGGGTATAGGGTATAGGGTTTAGGGTTTAGTGCTTGGGGTTTAGATTTTAGGGTTTAGGGGTCAGGGTTTAGGGTTTATGATTTAGTTTTTAGGGTTTAGGGTTTAGGGACCTTTAGGATTTAACATTTAGGCCTTAAGGTTTAGGGTTTACGGTTTAGGGCTCAAGGCTCAGGGTTTAGGGTTTAGGGGTTATGGTGCATGGTTTAAGGTTTACGACTCAGGGTTTGGGGTTCAAAGTTATGGGTTTAAGGTTTAGGGGTTAGTTACGGGTTTAAGGTTTAGGGGTTAGAGATCAGGGCTCTAGATTTAGGGTTTAGGGCTCAGGGTTTAAGGTTTAGGGTTTAGGGCTCAAGGATTAGGGTGTAGGGTTCAAGGCTTAAGGTTTAGGGTTTATGGTTTAGGGATTAGGGTTTAGGGTTCATGGTTCATGGTTTATGGCTTAAGGTTTGGGGTTTAAAGTTACTGGTTTAAGGTTTGGGGGTTAGAGCTCGGGGCTCTAGATTTAGTATTTAGGGTTTAGGGCTTAGGGTTCAGGGTTTAGGGTTATGGGTTTAGGGTTTAGGTTTTAGGGTTTAGGGTTAAGGATTTATTATTTTGGTTTTTTTAGGGTTTAGGTCTCATGGTTGAGGGTTAAGGGTTTAGGTCACAGAGTTCAGGGTTCATCGAATTTGTAGGCAGAACATTCAAAGAGAGTCATAAAAATTTGATGTTTTTCATCTGTTGATATTTTGAAGGAGGGAAATGTCATATTCCTAATTTTCCAATCCTTCCAAAGACCCTAGTAGTCCTCAATCCTTGGATGTATAGGGAGACACTATTACTTGGCTTCCATTTATAATGATAGAGATATTTGAAAATTCGTGTTATGACCTCTAAATCTATATGAATTTCAAGTTGCTTGGAAATCACATCACACCCTTCACTAGGATTGATGACTACCCCTATCTTTTTGTTTAGGGTATTTTGAAAACATTAATGGTTTTATCATATAAGGAATTATCAATGAATGGAAGGTCACTAAATCGTAGGCTAGGTAACTCCCATTTAGAACTAAACAAGAAAGATTTACTAGGCGATTGATAACCCCTTAGTGTTCTTAGCCATTCCCCTATTTCTATGCTTATTTTGAACACTTTAGGAAGTTATGTCAAATTTACTATCCATTCTAAGTAGAACACTTGAACTTTATCTTTCTCCGGAGGAGAGGATACTACAGGAAATTCAATTATGATCCTACACCTCTGCATTGATATATTCTCTATGTTTCTTTTGTTTCCTTTAAGATTAATTTTTTTTGTTGTGATGGTTATTTTTTCTAGCTTCCAATGGGTCATCCTGGCTTGCATAATACCATACATGGAAATATGAGAAATGTGAAATTTATTTCAGAGTGTGAATAAATTTACATTCAAGAGCGCAAGTATATGTGGGGAGAAACTAGTTTGGAAGAGATATGTAATATATGTATTACAAGGCACATGGTAGATGTCATATCCATTTAGTTACTTGTCCCACCTCTCACAAACAAGGTAGTTCTATAAGTAGACTCAATGATGGTTCTAGGCATGAGACTAGGAAATATTGATAAAATATAGTTTGGGGTTTAGGCTTTAGGGCTCATGGTTCAGGGTTTAAGGTTTAGAGTTTAGGGTTCAGGGTTCAACATTTAGGTTTATTGTTTAGGATTTAGGTTTTAGGTTTAGGGTTTAGGGTTTAGTGTTTATGGTTAGGGTTTATGGATCGAGGTTAAGGATTTAGGGTTTAAGGTTTAGGGTTTAGGGTTAAGGATTTAGTGTTTAGGGATAAGGGTTTATGGTTTACGGTTCAAGTTTTAGGGTTTATGGTTCAGGGTTCAAGGTTTAGGGTTTAGGATTTAATGTTTAGGGATTAAGGTTTAGGGTTTATGGTTTAGGGCTTGAGGTTTATGGTTTAGGGCTTAGGGTTTAGGGTTTAGGTTTTAGGGCTTAGGGCTTAGGGTATATGGTCTAGGGTTTATATTTTAGGGCTCAGGGATAAGGGTGTAGGGTTCAAGGCTTAGGGTTTAGGATTCAGTGTTTAAGGTTTAGGGTTTAAGGTTTAGGGTTTAGGATTATTTTTTTATGGTTCAAGGTTTAGGGTTTAGTATTTAGGGCTCATGGTTCATGGTTTAGGGTTTAGGGCTTATGGATTAGGGTTTAGGGCTTAAGGCAAGGGTTTTGGATCACGGGTAAGGGATGAATGTTTAAGGTTTAGGTTTTAGGGTCTAGGGATCATGGTTAAAGGTTTAGGGTTAGGGTTTAGGACTCAAGGTTTATAGTTTAGTGTTTAGGTTTATGGCCTATGGTTTAAGGTTTCGATTGTAGAAGTTAAATGCTAAAATATTTAGGCTGGATGTTGAAATCCTGAAAAATTACCTATGTACTGACCAGATTATACTTTAAAAACTATCTCCTAAACCATGACTCATGGAGCTATGAGACTAATTCCATAAGGTGTAGAGTGACCCTAATTTATTATATTTACATAAATAAACTTATACTTAAACATTTATTTATGTGAATAGAAGCATGTCAAAATCATACATAATGTTTATACTACACATAACGCGTATGCATTTTGCATTTTCTCTTTTCCCAAGCCATGCCTCAAGGCTTGGGATCCGGTTTGGATCCCCAAGCCTGAGGCATGGACCTACACAAACATAACAAACAATGTGTTTTTACAAGAAAATGTAAAAATTTCACTTCCTCTATGATAAATCAAAATAAAACAATTGATCCATTTTTAAAAAATTATACCATGACGTAGAGTAGAGTCTCTTCTTTCTAAAAATATAATTTTTCAAATTTTCTAACTAATATAAGGTTTCCATATTATTTATTTTCTAACTATGCCTTTTATAGCTATTTTTTGAAGTGTAAATATGTCTATCTTTCATGGTGTATTTTTTTTGGGTGATCTAAATGTAAAAACATTATTTTAGCCCAAACTAGGCATAATTCTATACATATTCAAAAAAAAAAATCTATTTTTGATATTTTTGAGGTAGTCCATAAGGGGTTGGGAGCTCCGTTATTTTTCAAAACGTAAAATTTTTGTTCTATAAAATCATAAATAAAAAAATATTCACTAAAAAAATCATGAAAAATGGATCCCAAACTATATGCTCCTAGCTATCTTTCTACCAAAGGGTTTTCAAAAATACTAAATGATTCTCAAAAAAATGGTGCGGGGGCAATACAAAGTCACTCTATTATGTTTTTTAACAAAAAAGAGCATCCTTGGTATTTTAGTTATTTGATGCAATTAAACTTATCCTTTTCAATAAAATTTAGTAGCTTAGAAACTAGACTCAAGATTCTACGATTCATATTTCTACAACATCTTCCAATTTTGAGTGTAACTATTTGACAAAAAACTCATACAAGTTGAACCCTTTGCATGTTTTTTCTCTAGAAAAATGTGTCCATATACAAAGACCCTTAAAATGGCCCCTAACTTGGTGCACTTATTGAATTCCATGCACCCTAAATGAGGGGGCAATAATTTGGGTGAATCAATCACCCCATAAAATGTATATACATTAACTTCTTCCGTCACAAAACACAACCCTTTTTTTAGTTTTTTTCCGGTCAAGAATCGACTTGTCCATAACACAACTAGGACCTTTCCTAGATGAACCCTCCGAGACTAGGAGGCGTACATTGGCCTTTGTTATTACCTAAGACAAAGGGGAAATTACATAACAATTGTAGTTTAACATAATTTACAAACTCCATACAAAACAGTTTTATACGTGGAAGACAATCCTTACACATACACACCATCGTAGTGGTGTTTAATACAGTTGGGAAGCAATTAAAGTTTTGTAATGACCAGTCATAGTTATCCCTACACTTCTTCCATTACACTGGTGTAATATTTCCCTAAAAACTCATGTGTCAACATCATCTATAGGATCCTTTTCTACACTCTTTCCTCATCGCAGAACAATCGGTAATCATTTCGCAAAGAATAAAAGGATGGAATGTTCCTTTTTTCATTTCGATTTTACATATTTTACTTTACTCTTTTTTACATATTTTGATCGTATACATGCATATTTCTTTTGTGCAGCTTTCTTTCGTAGGTCCGATCCATATTGGATAATCAACATCAACACTAACATCATCAAAAACATCACACACATCAACATCGACATCGAAACCAAAAATAGGTACATCATGACATATACACATACATTTCCACCCTAGAGTTCATTTTCATTATCACAAACAGTTTCTCCACCAGCATCCATGTTTCACATTTTTATCTCTCCACACTGTTTCATCCAGTAACTGTAGTACACATATTTTTGCATTGATCTACATGGTTATCGCTATGATTACCCATCTCTATCCACTTTATGTTACCAAGATTTGCACTGCACGGAAATATAAAGTGGGGAAAATGTAGACACACAATCACATACTTTGTGTAATTATCTAATCTGGGTTAGAGGATACTACTATTAGTAGATTTCCCAAGTAAGAAAAGTACTAAGTAACCCATGTCTTTAGCCACCTTTCTTTTCTTTCTATTTCTACTTTTATTATTTCACACTTACTTGCTCATTCTTCCGTTTTACTCCTCTGGTTTTTATCCTAAATACTAAAGTTTCATACCAAGATGTTAGCGCCAAATGCCCTTGTCCTCTCGGGCACTCTAGTCCCCTTTGTACTTTACTCTCAATTTTTAGGAGCTTTTATACAAGTTTGAGCATCTTATTTTCTATAGTCATCCTTTTGGGGGTTAATTACGAAATTTTAACAAAGGAATCATATTAGTATAAAGTTATGTGATCATAAAATGAACCAAACTAACACAAATTGATCACCACCTAAGGTTGCATCCATCAAGGCATCTAAGAGATCCATTCATCTATCTAGCTCCATCACAAGGGACACAAGGGGTAGCATTTTACATCACACTTTATGAGGGAAGTTCATTTTATTCCATGCACACATTTACTACATTCTACATAAGATGTGCCTACGTGTTCTTTACTAGTGTGATTTAATAGACAGAGCAACCTAGGGCATAATTCCTCACACACACACACAAACTACATTGGGTCAGATGTATTACAATGCTTTTATAATTCCATCATGGGTGACAGAGGATAGTCTAACCCCTCACTTGATGCAAAATCTTTATTTTTTAGGATTTGATTTCTATTTGAGGGTTTTACATGTCTATATTTCATTGTAGGTTTTCACAACCTTGGTGATCTTGGTGTGACCTCAAAGTGACCAAAGAAGACTACATGCAAACACCTTGTAATACCTCAAAGGATTTTTGAGCACTCTCATAGAAAGTGCTCATCAGGTCTCAAAAGACACCCACGGCACTTGTGTCCCTCTAGAAAAGAAAAATTGTTTTTGCAATGGATTAGAATAAAGTCTCTATCTCCTGGAAATCGCATTTTTGTGCTCCAAGTGTGCTAGGTTATGTGATACACATGATTTCTATTTTTTTAAACATGCACTTTTCTGATAAATGCACTAAGACCTTTTAAAAGAATTCAAAATTATGGTTTCATTATTTATGATTAGTAAAATATGCTCACTTTCTATATTTCATTGTCATTTATTTACTACTACTATAACATTGATTAGGCTCATATAAATTACATTTTGTTTTAATAAGTGTAAAGACATGATGAATAGGTGATAGTTGCATGTTCTTAGTGCATGGTCAGCAAGTTAGGGGCATGTATGGGCTTTAAGAGTTTTATGAGTGATGGCATGGTTTATTAAAAATGATCAAATATGATGTGTCACATGTAAAATACGTTGACTTTATAGGTGTTAAAGGTCATCTTAGGTATCATGTGTTGGAAAACTAGGGTTAATTAAATGACCTAGTGAAAGCATAATGAGATGGCAAATGTGAAATGATGAAGATAAGTTTCACAGGGCATGCCAATCATGTTAGGTATGTATGTGACATTGCTATGACATTTTCAGATATGATGTTCAAGGTAAATTTTTAGGTTAATAATATATATGTAAGGTCCTTGTTCAGCATGTTCATTAGAGCTGGTCCGCTATAAAGATAGGATAAGTCATGGTATGTGGAGTGTTTCGATGCATCCTAGAATATACGCAGCGAAATCCCACAGGCGCACTCTGATTCAATCGACATCATCAAGACCAAAGTGCTCACCTAAAGCGCCAAGGGTACTAGATCCCTCTTTAGACCTTGTCTAGAATGTTAGCATGATTGTGCATGTATATATTTAGATTCAACTTGTAATTAAATAAACTTTCCAAAAAAAAAAAGCTTGAACGCTGATCTAGATCTAAGCCCATATGAAAGATTGACTCGAAAAATTATTATCATGAGATTTACCATACAAGAACCATATGTAGTCACATCTAACACCAATATCTGCCAATATGATCCATTATATTAAAACTTCACAAACGGGGAAGCTTCGATCCCACCATATCAAATTCCCATGGTTATAGCGACTTAAAAAATCGCAGTGTCCTTAACTCTATAATAAGGTGGCGCTGGACAAAGGTAGCAAACCAATACATACATACATACATATATATATATATATATAGAGTGGTGAATTTCCCTTGAATCTGACCATGCACCTTGGGCAGAAAATAGGCTTACATACCTTTAAAAGGGAGCCACTTCATTCTAATAATAGATTTCACGGATAGTTAACTCAAGTAGAAATGGGCTATTATTAGATCAAGAAGACAGGCTCTGCCGCCGAGATATCCCAAAACATCCTTGTTGTGGCTTTCAAGTCTTAATGTCTATCAACTATGCTCAACACTCCATCTAATAAAATAGCCTGCCTATGGTAAAATTGGATAAGTCTTAAATTCAAACTGTCTTCATTTGGTGCTCCCATGTTCCTCCTTGAATCTGTGCCTTCCCACATGTCTAGTTCTTGTGCACCTAATACGTATGTGCTCAACATTACCCCACTTGTTAATATGTTTGATTTCCATCCTCAAAATGGAAATCCCACTTATATCTCCAAAGCAAAGAATAATGAATGAAATAATAAAGAATTGTTCAACAAAAAGAATGATTCATCACTCAGCGCTTTCCTCCTCTACTGGCTTTAGCAAATTTGGATATTCATTCTTTATTTCTTCCTCCAATATTTGCCAATCAAAAACGCCTCACTTATTTTGTCTAGAATTTTGTCACAATGGTGTATCATCTTGAGTCATATTTTTCTTTCTCATTCAGAGTGGGATTCAAAATGTTAGCCATGCTGACATTATTCCCTCCATGGAGTCCATTTTACTAAAACACAATTTTGTTTATTATGTCCATGCAGAAAATAAATCTTATTAAATCAAACTTTGTGAGGCTTCCCACTTTTTATTTCACTAGAGAAATTCTTTTATCTACGTGCCCAGTGTCTCATACTTCATAGCCTTTAGGATTGCATTATCTTCTTAAAGGGTCCTTCCCTAATTTTTCTACAACTGGATGATAGGAAATTAAGAGTAATGGAACAACTTCCTACGCTAATCTTGAGGAGAGATATTATGAAAAACTTTCAACATAGTAAAACACTTACAGAAATATCAACAACATATTCATAACAAGAACACAAACACCAGATATACATGGGAAAATCCTTTCGGATAAAAAACCCCACACTCCAAAATCCCACTCAATGTATTTCAAATATAATAACAAGATTACATACACTTGCAGAGCAAGTTTCTTACAGAGTATCACTAGAAACAATTCTAGGAGGATTCCAATTAAAACTTCAAACTCACACACTAATTGCTTCTCCAAGCCTTCAATTTATAGACCTCGGTTATACAAGAAACCATCTATGGTTTACAAAACCATGTGTCAAACCTCTCATGAGGTGGATAGCATTAAAGAGAAAGATTTTGGTCTAAAATTAGGCTCCCACGTCCACAATATTCTCCCCTATTTTTGACCCTTATAGATGTCATAAAATCTGTCATAATATCTCTAAAAATAGTCCTTCCATGATATACTATCATATGGGAATATTTTGACAACTCCTATTTCTATTTTTAGAGCTTTAACAATGTGAAACGGTTGTAAGAAAATCTTGACTGAATAAACCAAACAAGGTTGAGACACCTTATTTCCAACAATCTCCCACTTGTCGAATACCTTGTAAGGGTAAGGGAAAGATACCATCATGGATCAACTGCTAGGGGCCGAGAGGCCCATAGACTCGAAACACCACCTAAATTTTGTTGTGCTCACGGGCTTAGTTAATGCATCTACAACATTCGCAATTGTCTCTACCTTTTCCAGCTTCACCCTGCCATCCTCGACCATATCTCTCATGAAGTGATACTAAACATCAATGTGTTTGGTCCTGGCATGAAAATTTAGGTTCTTCGCAAGGCAGATTGTGCTCTGACTGTCACAATACATTGTAATTGCACCCTATTTCAATCCAATATCTGAACACAAACACTTTAGCCAAATGGCTTCTTTACAGGCATGAGTAGCTGCCATGTACTCTACCTCAATAGTGGACAAAGTGACCACAACCTATTCGCTTGCTCATCCAACTAATTACACCACCATTAAGAGTAAACACATATGCACTGGTGGATCTTCTGCTATCGACATCACCGGCCCAATCTGAATCCACAAAACCATGAATACCTAGGGAATGTTGATCTCCTCTTCCATGAAAACATATAGAGTACTCTGATGTACCCCAAAAATATCTAAAGACCCTCTTAACTGCATCCCAATGCACTCTTCCAGGATTAGACATAAAATGAGAAAGAACTCCCACTGCTTGGGCAATGTCTGGTCTTGTATAGACCATAACATACATTAAGCTTCCAACTGCACTCAGTAAGGCACTCTGCTCATTTCTTCCATCTCCGATGGGGATGAAGGACATTGTGAAATGGAGAGCTTCATTCCCAAAGTAACAGGAACACAAAGTGGTTTACAATCCTACATGTTGAACCTTTGCAAAATAGAACAAACATACTTACTTTGGCCAAGCCATAGCTTTCTGTTCTCACGATCTCTTCTAATCTCCATCCCAAGTATGTGTTTTTTTGCACCAAGATCTTTCATTTCAAATTTTACAAAGAGTTGAGATTTCAATTCTACAATCAAACCTTTTCCTTTCCCAATAAACAACATGTCATCAACATATAAAGTAATTACCAGGAAACAATCACCATCAGATTTAAAATATACACAGTGATCAGATTTAGACCGCACAAACCCCAAACTCAACACATATGAATCAAACTTCTAGTACCACATCCTAGGACTTTGTTTAAGGCCATATAGGGATTTCTTTAACTTACAAACCATCTTTCTTTTACCTTTCACCATGTAGTGCTCTGGCTATGTCATATAGATTTCTTCCTCCAAATCACCATGAAGGAAAGTAGTTTTCACATCCATTTGTTCAACCTCTAGGTCATAAGCTGCTGCAATAGATAATAAAAACCGAATGGATGTCATTTTAGCAATAGGAGAGAATATCTCACCATAATCAATACCCTCAACTTGAGAGTAACCCTTCGCAACCAACCGTGCCTTATACTTTTCAACATTTCCATCTGAACCAATCTTTTTCTTAAACACCCATTTACATCCAATAGGTTTCCGACCTTCAGGAAATGGTACAAGGTCCCATGTATCATTCTTTTTAAGGGCTGCCATCTCTTCATCCATGGCTATTTGCCAAGACTTTGCATCATTCATACCCAAAGCCTCTTGTACAGATCTCGGTTCATCAATGTTAGTACTCAAAGAAAATATACACTTCCAATCATCAGGAGAATACCCATACCTTTCAAGTGGTTGCCTTTGCCTTGTAGACTTTCAAACAAGCTGAGGTGGAGATTCTTCCACTTCTTCCTCTTCTTCTTCCTCTTCTAAAGATTCAGAGCTTGGTGAGCTCTCCTCAACTTCTTGTCTATTTTGGGGTCTCGATTCAACTTTCTCAGGTGTAGAAGGAAGTTGAACCACATCCTTTTTTGTTCATTTTCTTTATGTTGTTCTGGCTGAAAATTAACAAGGAAAGATTTAATCTCTCTAAAAATAACACTTCTAGAGTATATTACCTTTTGTGCAACAAGATCCCAAAGCTTGTATCCTTTCACACCATAGCCATATCCGATGAAGATACATTTGATAGCCTTAGAATCCAACTTTGTTCTCTTCTCCTTAGGCACATGTGCATATGCCTCACAGCCAAAAACTCTCAGATGTCTAATTGAAGGATTTTCCCCGACCATGCCTCCATTGGCATTTTATCAACAAGTGTTGATGTAGGAGATCTATTTATCAAATAGCAAGTAGTGGTAACAACTTTAGCCCAAAACCTCTTTTCTAGACTAGCTCCAATCAACATGCTCCTAGCCTTCTCCATCAATGTTCTATTCATTCTTTCTGCAACTCCATTCTCTCCTGGAGAATATGAAGTTGTCTTTTGTCTTTTAATCCCACAATCTATACAAAATCTATCAAAGTCTGTAGAACAAGTACTCACCGCCATTATCAGATCTCAAACACTTAATTTTCTTCCCAGTTTGAGTTTCAACCATAGCCTTAAATTCCTTGAAACGACTAAAAACTTCAGATTTACTCTTTAAAAAATATACCCATGTTCTCCTACTAAAATCATCAATGAAAGTAACATAATAAACTGATTTAGCAATAGAAGCAACCTTAACAGGACCAAATACATCCGAATGGATTAGATCCAAGATACATGAAGACTTATGAGTAGATGAGTAAAACTGAACGCGGTTCTGTTTGCCATAAATACAATGCTCACAGAAATCAAACTCCAGATTGCAATCATTCAACCCCTCAACGAGGTTCTTATTTTTCAGGGATTTTAAACCCTTCTCTCCAATGTGGCCAAGCCTTTGGTGCCATAACATGGTCTTCTCTGCAGGTAATTTTGATTCGGTAGACAGAGCACCCTTGGGTACCCAGAAGCCACGACCATCCGCAGAGGAGGAAACCCTCTCCTTTTTCAGTGAAATAGTTACTGGCTTAGTTTTATCCGAAGTGCTATTGCACTCAACCGTGCATGCATCAAGTTGGTACAATGTACCCAATCTACTTCCTCTTGCTATCACCATAACACCTCTCACCATTTTCACACCTGCTTCAAAAAACTATACATGCACACCCGCATCTATTAGCTTGCTAACAGATAATAAATTTCTTGCTAGTCCTGGGATATGCAAGACACCATCAAATCTTCTAATTCTACCATCAGAAAATTTCACTTGAATACTACCATGACCAACAATTTCAAGGAAAGAATTATCACCCAAATACACCTTACCACCATCATAGTTTTCATACTTACTAAACCAATTTTTGTTAGGGGTCATGTGGAAAGATGCACCTGAGTCTATCAACCATGCATTATCACCTACATGAGTGGCCAAAGCTGCAATAAAGGCATCTCCATCTTCCTTTTCGGACTCAGAATCATAATCATGCTTCTTTTTTTTTTTTTCTTTTCTTCTTTGCATTCCCTTCGGAAGTGTCCAAATTTGCCATAGTTCCAACATATCGCTTTGGACTTACCAGGGGATTTTGATCTCCCCTTATTCTTGGAATGGCCATGCTTCTTCTCATCTTTTCCTCATTCTTTTGTTCTTCCTTGAACACTCAAAGCCTCTTTGGCATTCAGAGAGACCTTCCTTCTCATCTCTTCGGAGAGTAGAGAACCAACAACATCCTCCATCTTCAGAGTGACTGAAGTGCTCCCAATGGCCATGACTAGGCTGTCCCATGAGTCTGGCAATGAAACCAACATAGTTTGGCACCTTTCTTCTTCATCCATCTTAACTCCAACCGAGCTCAACTGAGTCACCAACGTATTGAATGTTTCCAGATGCTCAGATATTTGTCCACCTTCTTCCATTCTCAAGGAATACAACTTCTTCCTCAAGAAAATATTATTTACTAGAGACTTAGCTTGGTATATCTCACCCAAATTTTTCCAAAGCTTTCTCAAGTGGATTCTTCATGGACATTTATCAAGATCGAATCTGCAAGACATAGTCTAATAAGACCTTTATCTTTTCTATCCATTACATCATATTTTGTAGCCAAAACTAGATCCGTAGGCCTATGGACCTTCTCATCCACCGCATCCCATAGATCTCGATCAACCAATAGATCTTCCATCTTTAGCTTCCACATTTCAAAGTTTGTGCCAGAAAACTTCTCTACATGAATCCTCCTAGATGTGCTTGCCATTTGAAAAATATCTGCAACCAGATAACAAAGTATTCTCTACACAAGCTCTCACTCAAACCTAGATTAGTCAAAAAAACCCAACAACCCACAATTGAAACCAAAGTGATCGGGGATCTGATACCACTTGATAGGAAATTAAGAGTAACGGAAAACTTCCTACGCTAATCTTGAGGAGAGATATTATGAAAAACTTTCAACATATTAAAAATTACGAAATATCATTAACATATTCATAATAAGAACACAAACACCAAATATAAGTGGGGAAAATCCTTTAGATAAAAACCCCACACTCCAAAAGCCCACTCAATGTATTTCAAATCTAATAACAAGATTACATACATTTTGAGCAAGTTTCTTACAGGAGTATCACCAAAAACAATTCTAGGAGGATTCCAACTTTACAGTATTTACAAATCTCACCACACCAATTGCTTCTCCAAGCCTTCAATTTATAGACCTCCGGTTATATAAGAAACCATCTATGGTTTATAAAACCATGTGCCAAACCTCTCATGAGGTGGATAACATTAAAGAGAAAGATTCGGTCTAAAATTAGGCTCTCACGTCCACAATATTCTCCCCTATTTTTGACCCTTATAGATGTCATAAAATATGTCATAATATCTCTAAAAATAGTCCTTCCATGATATACTATCATATGGGAATCTTTTGACAACTCCTATTTCTATTTTTAGAGTACTGACAATGTGAATGCAAAGTTGTAAGAAAATCTTGATGAATAAACCAAAAAAGTTTGAGACACCTTATTTCTTAGAATGTCATCTCCAATTTCTTCAGCCATATTGAGCAATGCTTCATTCTTTGCCTCTTCATGTTCCTTTTATGCTTTCAAACACTCTATTTCTTCGTTCTTCTCCTTGATGTCTTATAACAATGCTCTATTGGTTGTCACTTTATTCATATTCCTATGCGTAGCCTCTGCATATATCTTTACTAAGGCATTGCTTACTTACTCATCCGACATGGCCATGGGCGTAATATTCATGTGTTGGGGATGTGGATACTTTTTCAATCGGCGCGACACGTAGGAATCTTCGCATACATAAAAATATGGCTCGTCCATGTGTGTTTGCATGGACCAAGATAGTTGCTTTTAGGTGTACGCATTGGCCATACCTGCATCCATTAACTCCCAACCATATAGATCCTTCTAATCTATCGTGCTCTTAAATTGGGGAGTATGATTTTACTTGTATCACTTACGTAGCCCAACGCAAGAGTCACGTAATCCTCACTCTCCTTCTCCTTTCTTGTTCTCTTGCCCTTAGGAACCCGGGTGCCTGAATCCATAATTGGGCCTTCACCTTTTTAGCTTCCTCCCGGTGCCCTTCATCTCCTCTTCATTATTCTTCATCTCCTCATCACGAGGCTCCTCTACATTCTCTAGTACTTGAGAGTACTAGGCACGCTTTCTCCAGACTCATCCTCCTTGTCATCCTAAAGCTTCATTTTTCACCTCTTCTTCTTCTCAGGTGCTTCTTTCTATGGTGAAATCCTAGGTGACCTTCTCAAAGGTTGTGATGAGCCTACGCCCTGAGTCCTGGTTCTCCGAACACCCTCTTGAATTGTTTCTCCTCGGTGACTTTCTTTGTATCAACTCCCAATGTGCCAGTCTCCAATACTTCCTCTTCATCTTGCTATAGTGGAGGAGTATTCACGCACTCGCTTTCATTTTTATTAGTTGGTTGACTGTGACCCCTATGCTCTAACTCCCCACTGTCTTAATGTAATTATTATTATTCTTCCTCTTCTCGAATGGGCAAAACAGGTTGTTCATCTGCTGAGTGCCAATTGTGTGCTTCCCCTTAGGTGGGCCTGGTAGTTTGAATTCATTTTCCACATACTTGTCATTCTCTAGTCTAGGCTTAAGCTGAAGGTATATCAAGGCTGCCCCACTATCACCTATCACCAAACTTACAGGCTTCATAGTTATTTCATCAGAGATTAATCTTTCAATGTATGCAAACTTACCTAGATAAGTGTAAGTCTTCGCAAAGTGTGGTAGTCATAGTCTACCTTATTTGCATTGTATATCACCGATGCACTTTTGTAAATCTATGAACGGATGCTCCGGAAGAACCACGTTATGAAGGAATATGGATTTTCTCACCATGGACTCCATGTTTTTTCCTTCATCACAAAACACACGATGTAAAAATGTTGGTACATTGCAAATTATGCCAACTTTCCTACCACCGGGCAACTCCTTAGGTATCCTCCACTCTTCTTTAATGTGGCGTGAAGTCACTTGTACCACATCTCTTCCCTTTGTTTGAATGGGCCACTCATGGATCCTTCACATAAATACTTTTCAAATCTCTCTACGAGAGATTTATTCTCCATAGGGTACTCCGTGCACTTTATTCTTTGGCCCATTAGGCACTCCAATCTCTACAAATACAAGTGACAACAAAATAGTGCCAAATCTTATCTTCTCACCTTTGTGCACCTCCTCAATGATTGTTTTAGCAATGTATCCCACCAAGTTGTAGGTCTCCCCTTTTGACATTTTCTTCGCAATATGTAGCCACATAGTGTTCACTTGTGACCATCTCTCCTGGTCATTCAATTTTGTCAACAAGTGTGCGGCTTCCTGTACAACTGGATACTTCCTTAGCTTGTAAATATCCATGCTTGTGTGGACCTTTTGCATAACCCAACTCCTTGTTGGTGGCTATAATTGTTTCCTTATCAGTTAGGTCGCTACTCACCTCTGTGCTTGTGCTTTTCAAACCCGTCAAAGTTCCAATCAAGGGCATTGTGATCCTCATCCGTTGCCCAACAAAATAGAAAAAGTCCTCATGGACTCTGCTCATGAGCCACTGGTAAATCTTTTCAGGTTTTCCAAAGTATGGAAGCTCATATAACTGCAAAAACCCTACCTTTCTTAAGAGCTTCTTCCCAAAGATCGTCGTAAATGGGCATGTCATCTATTGTTCATTTATTTGTCTTTCTATTCAACAATGCATCCAATTCTTCCTTGTTGTTAGTTGTTCTATGATTGTAATCACTTACTTTGCTTTGGTGGACATGAGAATCCCAATCATGGCCATGATTACTTCTTTATGGGTACTAAATTTCAGAAAACCTACTTTCGAGGGCATCCTCAATCTCAATCTCAACATCCTTTTGTTTCTTTCCCCTTATACCTACTCCTGGTGCTCATTTGGGTGCCATAATATCTAGAAATATGTGTTCTTTGTACCTTTTTGAGCTCCGCAACTCGATTCACGTACCTAGCAAGAATATATATGTGCCCTAGCTTCAATTCAAACCCTAGTGCTTGATTTCTCCTCCCTGCATGCCTCTGCTTCGCTCAAACCCTTCTCTAATGGGAGCACAAGTCAATCTTGTGCATAAATCTGATCACAACGTCTGGTTTCTCATCTCTCCACACTTCAACAACATCTCACTAGCTCGTTCACAAATAGCTCGCTCAAAAATTTGTAATAGCAAAGGTAAAAATGAACCCGCATTGCATCCTTATATAGATTTTGAAAAAATTCTGCATTTATTACTCCTCCACCTACCACCGATCCCAACATTAATTCATCATTTGCCAAATTTTCCCCACTTGTACATCTCCGCTCCATTGTCGTAACCTTTCGGCACACCTTTTCTTCTTGGCCACATACTTCCTTTTCGCGCAATCACATGCGCCAAGTACTTCACGACTATGCCTTCTTCTAAGTAGTTTCCTTGCTGCAGCCCTACCTCACATTACGATAGGTGTGCGTCCATTTTGACATCTCGTAGTCTTCATTAGGAGCAATTTTTCCTATCTGCACCCTTCCAAAAAGCACTTGTACAAAAGTTTCCTTATGCATACCCATCTTCAGATGACAATAAACCATATTCAACTTGGCAATGAATCCATGTATATAAACCACCCCACACTAAGGGTATGCGTGGTCCTCTGCGCATGAAAAACTTAAGATAGTAATCAACTTCTAGTGCGCAAGCACGCTTATTACACAAAACACTGAACTAAATTGACAAAGCATAGCAATGATGAAGGAAACACATATAAAGGAAATGCATTAAAGGGAACCTAGTCTAAATGGCAATACTACCTTATTACAAACACCAAGAAGACTTATTTATACAGGTTTCAACCTACTCCCGTTAAAGTAACCCTAAGAATTGTGTTCCACCCGGGCGCCTCTAACTCATGCAAGCACTGAATCAAGTATATGAGTGATAACATACGGTACCAACCAATGCACTTTAAGCTTTCAGGATGGTGCAAAAACTGAATAATACTGAAGTACCATTTGCCCAATCTCAAGCTTTTTATCCTTGATGTGCCTGTCATGCCATGCCTTCTATCTAGATTTTTCTTACTTCTGACTCCATCTTGTTATGGCACATCGTTCATCTAGCTGCATCAACTTGTCAATACATTCTTCCAATGCTTGTTCATTAACTAAACCTCCTGTACGCGCGCAATATGCAAAGAAGGTAACATGAATTCCATGGGGAGAACCGCCTCTGCGCCAAACACCAATTGAAATGGTGTTTCTTTATTCAACCTCTTATAGGTTGTTTTACGCCCAAAGTACCGCAGAAACCTTGTCATCCCAATCTCGCCTTCCAACATCACAAATTTTTGTCAAGGTATGGCTCAATATCTTATTGAAGGCCTCAGTAGTTCCATTTTCCTGAGGGTGATAAGGGGTTGTCTGATGGTGTGCAACCATGAATTCATCCAACAATATCTTGATAGTCTCATTAAGGAAATGAGTACCCCTATCACTTGTTAAACTTAAAGGGTAGCCATACCTGCTAATAATATTTTTCCACATAAAACTTGTTGTTGTAGCTATTGTGCAATCCTTTTCAGTAGGCGCGCTTCCGCCCACATTATAAGATAATATCTACAAGTTATAATGTAGCACAATCTTGTCCTACACACCGGGGAAATAGGGCCCACAAAGTCTCTTTCTCCTTGTATAGCTACAAAGTAGCTTGTTTTGAATAAAGAGATAGATCTCTAGCATACATCTCTCTTATGGAATTTTCCAAATTGTAATTGCAATAAGATTTGTTTAAGTTTATAGCTCTTTCATTGGGAATTTGATTGTTATAGCACATTAAACCTTGTTGTTAGTGTGTTGTCCGTTGGGTTGCACTTCAATTCGGATCAATAAAACAAGATTATAAGAGCCCTTCTCTTATTACATTTTGTCGATTATAAGATTTCAAAGAAAATTGATACCTTTTATTCTCTTTTTGCCCTTGATTTAGATTTATTTGTAAAAGCAAGCATGTACATGTTATGGAAACATTAAAACATGCATACATGTGTGTTGTATGCACTCATGATAAAAGGGGCCTTACAAAATTATGCATATATCATTCTTTGTACATGCATGCAAAGACGTGACTTGAAAAATTGGAACAAAGAAAGGAGATTTATTTAAAGAAAGCTAAAAATTTATGTAAAAGCAAAGATGTAACTAGAAATGGTTGATATTAATACATTTTTACTTAGTAAATAAAGTATTTATGAATGTATTAAAAGTGGTTTCTTCTTTTAGTTATTATTGTGATGTATTGTATTTTATTTTAGTGTATATATACATTGACCAATGTGTATTTATCATCAAAATTACACTAGACATTTATTAATTGTATATTTTTTTCCTTTTATGATCCCCTGTGTTAATGGGACCTTCCCCTCTAGGGCTTCTCCTCCTTCATGGATTTATAATACTAAAAAGATCCCGTTCGATTGCCTCTAAATACATGTCTTACTATCTTGAGTTGGACATGCCTCTTCAATACATTTTGGAGTTGCTTTTAGACTCTAAATTCCTTGTTCATTCTAAAAGTAATTCCACATTGGTTGGTAGACTTAGTCCTTACCTAAAAAACCATTGATCATTATGCAAATAAGAGTAACACCACAATAAAAATGACCCTAATATATATAAAATTGCTGGAGCTCCTTTATAACTTCATGATATTTCATCAACAGCAACAAAAACAACAACAACAAACCTTTAAAAAAATAAAAATAAAAATCCAAGATATTCACATTCTTGATCCTTAATTACAATGAATATTTCAAGCTGGGTAGAAAGAACATTTGCATTAACATGTAGAACCTGATCTACGGTAGGCAGGGTTTCCTACACAAAAGGGTATTCAGACCAACTTGCCCTCACCTCGGTTTGAGCCTCGCCGGTCACCACCAACCCAAGGTTTTACTTCAATGTCGGAAATTCGTATCCAAATGGGAGGTTGAATTTATTGCGTGGGATTGGTGTTGTCCTAGTAGAAAGTGATGTGGGGTGGCTGATTCCTCTTCACCATCATATTCCTCTTGGCATTAGAAGTGTGATTCAGATTCCTACTGGGCAGGCTTAACAATCTCACTCAGAACGGAATGGAACACAAATAATGGTACTTGTATTGTAGACCCTGATTGTATGTTAGATTAATTTGTTTTTGCTCAATAGCTGGAAATCTATGCTTATCCGAGCCTGGCCAGAGCTCTGTTTCGCAGTTGCATAGCCTGCAAACAGCCTAGACGAGTCATGCCTTGGGATCTCACAGACTAATGATGAAAAAAGTAAAGTCGATGTACAAATTTTCAAGATGGATAAAGCAGACAGTAGAATCTTCTGATGTTCCTGTTGATGTTGACGCTCCAAGGAAAATCAGGAAGCAACATTGCAATGTCCATATTTATACATACTGATGATCCTCAATCTCCTGATCACTCTTTTGAGGAAGAAAAAGGAAACCATATCGAGGATAGGATAAACAAGATGATTACGAATATCATTCTCTGATACAAAACCAAACCCGGGATTTAGTGCCATTCTTCCAGGTAAAAAGTTTTTCAGGTTGCAATGACTATAGAACTATGTTTACATCTTTTGATGAAGTAGAAAATTATAAGGCTAGACTTATAGCTAGAGGGTTTCCTCAATTTCAAGGCATAGATTACTAGATCAGACCAGATTACACTTTTGCATCTGTACCTAAAACTCTTACCATTAAGATTGTTTTATCTTTTGCTGCTACGCTGCATTGGGACGTGCATCAAATTGAAGTTAAATATGCATTTCTCAATGATTTTCATGAGTAAATCTCTGTCTCAACCTTTTGGATTCATTCAAAAGGAAAAGTGCATAATGTTTGCAAATTGAAGGAAAAATTAGATGGTTTCAAGCGATTATCTAGGGAAGAAAATTTTTATGGTTTCAAGCATACCTGGGGAATGGTACAATAAGATTAATGGATACTTCTCTTGTCATGGTTTTGTTATAAGCGGCAGCGATTCTAACCTGTAGGGTTAGTGCACTTATATGTTGGCGATTTAATTGTTACTTACAGTAATCCTAACCTTTTTTTCGAAGAAATCATTTGAAATGACTGATTTCAGTTTGCTACATATTTGAATACTAAAATTAATGTGCTGGATTCTAAGCCTATGGCTACAAGCTGTGAAGTTGGCATGAAGTTACTTTATGACATGGATACTGAGCCTTTATATCCAACTTTGTATAGGAAGGAAGTTGCAAATTGGTAACTGATTCAGCAAGAACAGGTATCAAATAGTGCTGCTTATATCTGTTAAAACCACATTTTTCAACAATTTGAAGGACGCAAGTGCTCAACATTTTGCAGTCAATATGAGTGAATTCTTGTGTATCTCTAAATGAGACAAATGAAATATTCTTATTTGGAAGATGCCCAATTATAGTTTTTGAGACCTTCGGTCAACAGAGTTTAACTTTTTACAGAAGAAAAAACAAACTGTGGTATGAACTCCCGAAATCTTATTCTATTCTTATTCATCTTCAAAGCCACACGATACAAGGTATATTCATTGTAAACAACGGTTATATTGTAAAAGAAATGTAAATTCCTTGAGAAGATTGTCCCCTTCATCCCATTGTTTCTATTTTATTGGACTATTTTCAAGGGTCTCATCATTGCATTGTCTTCATGGTCCAACATCTGCAAAATTTAAAGTAAAACATTAATATACATATTCTTAAAGATTTTAGGGCATACAACAGGCTCATAAAAATGATGTTCACATTTTAAGCCTATTCAACATGTTGCTGACAGCAAGACATGGAGAAGCATGGATACTTACATGGCAGTGATACACATAACCTGGTTCAGCACTGGCATTGAAGGGGTACAGAGAATGACGAGTGTCGAGCATGGAGAACCGAACAAGAATTGTTGTCACAAATCCAGGTGGTGTCTTCACTACATTCTTCCAATTCCCTTCATTAGCGGGGTTGGAATCACTTTTCCCTTGGCATGCTTATCTATTTTGCACATCATTGCATCGTTCATCATCTCCATGCACATTTGAAAGTTCATCATGTCTAACAATTCTACTGCTTAAGGACTACAAACAAACCGAGATGAATGTGGAGAGTATGGCTGTGCATTGTGAGATTTATAATTTGCCACAACTCGCTGGTTCCTGTTTAGGTGTCTCCGTGACAGGGGCTTCAAATGTTAAGTTGTTGAAAAGCATACTGGTTTCCATTCCAGTCTTCCTATCATCATATTCATACATGGTAATGTACCGTGTCTGTACAGAGTCATTCTTATTGGCTCGAGGGTTCTGCACCAAAGTCTTGGGCATACCTTTATCAACAGCTGAGGAGATTATGCCTTCAATTGAAAATTTCATAACTTTACTGTTCCGATCATTCACCTTGACTCCTTCAGGGTATGGATATGGTGCACTGTTTGTTAAGATGGCCTCCCTAGTAGACGATTTATTAAAATCTATAATTATGTCAGCAATCTCTGATGGACCTAGAACTAATTTGTTGATAGTCACAGGTCGGTGTAAATATGTAGAATCCGATCCTATTTGTATCATAGATAACCCATTACTTAGTGCCAATGTGAAATACCGGGCATTGGCTGCATTCACAATTCTGAAGCGATATTTTGTTCTCTGCACCTTCAAGTAAGGCCAAGCTTTCCGTTTGCTATAATCACATCTCCAAAGTACTGTGGCTGCATACATCCCAAAAATAGAATTTCTTTCATTTGTACTCTCCTCCATAAATAAACAATATATACAAAATCCTAACCAGATAAGAATACCTGATAATGATTTCGAGGTAAAGTTAAAAAGAGTTTAGAGTAAGGTTTACTAGAAGTAATCAAAGTTTTTAGGAAGAAATTTTGTTTGTTTTACATACATTTGATATGTTAGCTTCTAAGATCATAATTAAAATTGAAATAATGCTCTGTTAACAAGTAGGGATTAAATTGGGAGAAAAAAATAATCAAAGAAAATAGTCAGATCCTCCTCATAACATCTGTTAGGATCAAATACAATGCATCTTGGAGATTGAATGACATCAAGATATTCGTAATGACAAACCAATCAAGATATTCATGTTTACAGGTAATCAAACACAAAGGGGATTAAAATGGGGGTAAAGAAAATTAAAATATATTCATACAAGTAAATAGTTAGATCCTCATCTTAACATCTTTAAGGATCAAAGAAATGTATATTAGAGATCAGTGTTACGCGGGGACACGTCCCCTAGATTTTGGTGATGTCCCAGACGTCCTGAATGTTTCGGGGACTTGGGGACTTAAAGGGACGTCCCCAATTTTTTTTAAATCTTTCAAAAGTTTTCTGATGTTTTTACTTTTAAAATGTTGTTATTTTTACCAAGAACATTAAATTATGATCTTGAAAGTACCTAAAATACATTAAACACAGTTTAAATCCCTAAATTTCATTGAATACAAATAAAATATTCAAATATTAATTTTTATATATTATTTTAATAGCCGTCCCCAAAATTTGGGAATTTTTTTGCCGTCCCGAAACCCCGTCCCCATCCCGAGACTTAGGTAACTATGTGGAGATGGGATGGCATCAAGATATTCTGATAGCTAAGTCACCTTAAATGCCTTATTTCAAATACCCACAGTCCTAGCTTGCTAATTTAGATCATAAGAAGCATTCACAAGGTCAAGAATCTTTGTCTATAAACATGCAATAGGACCATCCTTCTATGTAAGAACAGATTTACTCGTGACGGGTTCTTTGGAATTTGAACAAAGAATTTAACTTTGGTTGATGTTTCCAACCAAGTCTCAGCTTTTATATCTTCTTGACTGTACCTGCATACCATATTAGTTCTTGCCAGTTTTAAATAGCATCTTCATTCACTTATGGTCATGCTCACGAATCTTCTGACAACAATACCTTGCAAAGCTCTTAATCTATACCTGCAATCACCTTCATTAAAACTCTGTCAAATAGCATCAAAGAGAAAGAAATCCAATTCCTTAAACTGATAACCCTATAACTTGATACAATACTCTTTGAGCTCACAACTTCTCTTACTCTCTACACTCTGTCTTTACTTATCTAACCAATCATTGAGACTATATAGTTCTTAAACCAACTTTCCTTGCCTTGTGACATTTCATCATACAAATCCTGCCTTGAAACTAATTACACCTTCTATAAGTTCTTGACTGTAATGGAACAATGTCATTGACTGTTAAGACTATGGTTTCTCCCTTATGCTCAAGAAATCATTCAACAAGTGACACTTCTTGTCAAGATGATCCTCCGTAGTTTCTATACATGCACCCATATTCATAATTATACCCAATTCCTATGATTCTTGGTTTGGCATTGAAGGTAGCAGTATTCTTGTTCTGTAGACAGCCAATACACTACAAACCATTCATTCATCTGCCCTGATAGAGGTCTGAGTACATCTCCTAATGGCCTACAAACTCTCTCTACAACCCATTCCTTCCATTATGATTGTCAAGTTCAAGATCATGCATTTACTACTACTGTTTAGAGCTTTAATTGTGAAGGCTCAATTCCTTTCATAAGGTAAGAATATGAATGTCATAAGTGGATCATACCTGGTTTCAGTCCTCTTTCCACAATCCTCAAGTAGATAGACAAATAAAACTTCCTTTTTCCAGGATTTCCCTTCTTACATAGTGATAGTATCCTGTCTTACACAGTCTACTAGGCCAGTTTAGAGACAAATCTAGGTCCAACTTCCACATGACATAGCTTCTATCCTTACTGTAAACGTTTTTAGATACCCTTTTCTGTCTTTTTGAAGCCTACGAAGTTTTAGATTCCAATCCCTCATAGAATTTACACAGTTCACATTTTCTTGTTTAGAATTAGGCCTCAAGCGGTTTTATCATACCTCTCCCAAGACTGTCAGTTGCAACTTGCACGTACGGGCATCAATCAATCTAAAACCACTTGTGACATAAAATACACTTCCTCTAGGTGAATAGTTTCAATTTTTAGCCCCTGAAACTCAATAACAACAAAGATATGAAGAATTTGGTCTAAAACCCTAGTTAAGGGTTTGTAACAGCCTGATAGGAAAGAAGTACATTTATCTTTACTTTTAGACTCTTCTATGACCTCAAACCAATTGCATAATCTCTGTTCCAACAGGAGAAAGATTTCTTCTTCACCAACATGTGTCCAAAGTGTTTTTACATACCTGCACAATAAGCTTTCACTAGAAAGACATCATAGTTGAATGGAAAACAGGACAGATCCCAAGAACATTTGCAAGGTATTAGATGCCACCATGACAATTTCAACCTCTGATTTCTTAACACACCTCATCCATCATCAATGTAACACAGGAGAATATGAAACCAGTAATTTTCAGTCATTCTTCTTGAAACAACATAATCCATGTACAAAATACAGTCTACTATGTACAAAATGCCTACTAAAGGCTTATTTCATGAAGAAAATCTCTACTACAATGCTCACCAACCTTTCTTAGCTCCTATTTATTGATATTTTATTCTCATAATTAGATGGGTCGAACTCCTCCATGATAGAACAGTATTTCCAAGCTTGGGAGTGGTTGAAACAACTTCCCAAATCTTCTCAACAGTTCTTTACTTTGTCAAACCTTCTTATCTTGCTCTTCTCAATGTAGTTTTTCCTTGTTTGTAGTTTTTTGAGGAGTATTTGACCTTTAAAAATGATTGGAATAATTCCAAATCATGTTCACAAACTTCTAGGACCCTTCTAAGTCTTACACATGACCATATTCCTCAAAACATTCAAATTTTCAAACTTTGCCTATTGGAGGAAAATCCAAACTATACATGTTCAACCTATTTAAGAACAAATGAAGCTTCAATGGCTTCTTATTGACTCTGAAAACCTTCCAAGACGCCCTTACATCATGAATGTATACAGACTATGATATTTACATCATGTACGTAATCTAGATCCTGATGCTCCTGCATCATATTCCCGATGATTGTATCCTAAATGTATGCCCAAATGTTGGTTGGCCCTCAAAATACAAAGGAGAAACTAATTCTAGATAGGATAAGGATGTAGTCCCATGGAGAAGGCTAAGGCTTGAATACTCACTAGTCAAATGACCCATGAAAATTGTCTAGTAAAGCTAGATGAGAAATTATGATTTTCAGGGGGAAATGGGAGCCAATTTTCCTTTAGCTGCAGAGTGTAGGCATCTGCAAAGCATAAATGTGGAACCAAATCTATCACAGGAATAGCCAATCCCACAACTTAAGTATGGTTAACATTTCTGAATAGATTATTTTTAAGCCTTAAAAGATGGCACGAGGTTTTTGGGGATGGTTACATGCTGAATTCACTTTCCTTTTTATGATATACAACTCGGTTGGTGGAAATTAGTTTTCTTTGAAGAACAAGGTGACAGGCTGTCTTTCAGGGGGATACTTTCCCTCTCAGTTTGGGGCTGTTGCAACTCTTCAGACAAGAGTTGGCTTTACTTGTCCAATTTAATTTGGAGTGGTTTCGTAAAGATGTGTACTCTTTGCCCATTGGGGTGCAAGCTCAGGTGCTTTGTTTCCTTGCTTATGTTGGAAGGTATTCTTTTATTTAACAGTACACCCAGCTGATGTAAAGTTTTGTTCCTTGAAGTAATGTAAGACACATTTTCTCGAGAGAAAAAAACTTATACGATTTTTCTCAGCAACAAGGGGCAGAGTAAATATAAAAACTACAACAGTTAGAACATTCAAAAAGTCATATGGAATTAATTTTGTTGGAAACACTTCCTGCTGAGAAAGAATTAATGTAGTTCAAAAGACTTCCTGCCGAGAAGAAAATAAGTCCAAGAGGCCTTCCTCCATGGGACATGAGAGCATGGACGGGAATGCATTTGCAGGGTGCTTAACAGGAGAGCATCAATAAAAAGAATTTTTAAGAGAAGGCGCATGTTCACTTTTTCTTAAGTAAATCAAATATATGCCATATAAATCAACTCTTGGGAGAAATTTAAAATCTCAGAAGGCGTCGTAGAAGCATTTAAACAAATATCTGTGTGTCAAGAAAGCCAGGATCATTTAATAGATCAAGTCATTCCATTCATATATCATGGCATAAAAATCAAATTGTTCATAATTCATGTCATGTATGGTATACACCAGTTACCTGCCATTGAGGATGGACTGATGGATCATTTCCGGTGGAGTTCATGAAAAGAGATCCATCCTTGTTAAAATTCCTATCGAAGAGCACAAGAGCATGGTCATATGACCCCGATGGAAGATTCAGAGGCTTTTCTATGGCAGGACTGCGAATTATATAGGCACCGATCAGTCCTGCCAAGATATTAACTCTGGTTAAACCCAAGGCATGATCATGATACCATAAATTTCCTGGTTGTTGAACATTAATGTAGCTGAATTTATCTTTCTTCCATGCAGGTCCAGTCTCATTGAATCCAGCTGTGAACCAGGCCATAGAACTCCCATCGCTCTCAGGCTCCACAATTCCACCATGCAGATGAACCACTGTGGGGATTCCACTGTATTTAGGTATGGCAGTTGCAAGAGTATGGTCCCACGGCAGAATATGACCAGAAGGGAGATGATTTTCCCATGATACGGAGGTTTCTACTCCTTGCAAGGCTTCAATTGTGGGACCGGGTACAGTAGCTCTCTCCTTTTCGTTCCATATGCAAACACAGTAGTTTCAGGAAGATCTCTGTGAAATTTCTGCCATAAATGCAAAAAAATCATTAACACATGTTAAACTAAGACTAAAGACACGCTTAAACAAGATGCTCACACACAATTTCAGACTGGAAGACAAAATAAGGGCGAGAAAAAAGAGGCAGAACTTGAAGACAGTGGTGCAGAGAGTTGGAAGGGGAACAAGAAAGTCCTGACACTCTGTGGGAATTCGGAAAACAATGCACACTGTGAACTACGAAGAGGACAAGTAGCTCAGTGGCAGAGCACTCCAGAAACTAATGGGAAACTCTAGTTCAGACCTAGGTGGTGCATGGAAATTTAAAAGAGGGCATGTAACTTAGTGGCAGAGCACCCCAGGAGCCAATGGGAGGTTCTAGGTGGAGTCCTAGTAGGTCCATGAAAATTTAACAAGAGGACAAGTAGTTCAATAACAGAGCACCACAGCTGCCAATGGGAGGTTCTAGATTGAGTCCTAGCTGGTCCATGGAGAGTTAATAAGAGGACAAGTTATGGCAGGGCATCCCAGCAGCCAATGGAAGATTCTAGGTTGAGTCCTAGTCGGTCCATGGAAATTTAACAAAAGGATAAGTAGCTCAGTGCAGAGCATCCCAGCAGCCAATGGAATGTTCTAGGTCGAGTCCTAGCTGGTCCATGGAAATCTAACAAGACAACAAATAGCTCAGTGGCAGAGCATCCCAGGAGCCAGGGGGACGTTCTAAGTTGAGTCTTGGCTTGTCCCTTGAAATTTAACATGCTTTTATTTGGGAGCTACAGAATCTTCAGGTAAAGACTGTGGAAAATGGGCATAGCTGGCAGCTCTCAAATATGCACACTATAGACTAGTCACTAGGGATCCATAACAACATTAAGCCAGAGCCAAAAATACCCCTGTATTGTGCAAACTGAGGACATACAACAGCTACTAAATATGCTTAATGTGACAGCGAGGAGAAGGCCAACTACCCAGAATGGACGCGGGCTTGGGTCTGACAGTTAAATATGGAACTTGTAGCCCAAGAATGACATCTAGAAGTTGATTAGCATTTGCTTCTGAATGTAGGAAATGTTATGCTGATGTCGAGGAGGATTATCCTTGGAGAATATGCGAGGAAATTGGTGATATGATTAAGGAAAGTAGATTCGGTATCAGGTAGGAAATTTGGAATGATGCAAATTTGGTGAATGGAAAGAAGTGCAACCCCGACTTTGCTTTGAGTTCAGGTTTTATGTTGTAGGCCATTATCCCTCTTTTCCTTGCAATTTGTTAATTTCTTCATGCTGTTTTCTTTCCCAGCACCATGGAAAAACATTTCAATGCTATTTTCTTCATCAATCAGCTTAGATATGGCAGTAAATCAATAGAATTCAGTTTGTTCTATATCAGATCGGTATAATCAACCTAATTACAAATCATAAATTCAATTATTTTACGTCTTTTTCCAAAGGCATACCCATTTTGTCTCAAACATCCCAATCTGAAGATGAGCTGGACTAAAGCCCCTGTCTGTTGCAACATAACCTTTGAGTTTGGGCATCTCTGGAAGTTCATCCACAAACATTTCAAGAGACAATGCCATTTGATACAGGCCCTGCTCAGTTACATGGGATTTCCCGACTAGAAAGCAGCAGCATAACAGAAACACAAGCAGCATCTTCTTCTCCATTTTGGTCCTGAAAATAAAAACAAATATATATCTAAACTTTCAACTCTCACGATCGCTAATAAACAGAGAATCACAAAAATAGCCATGAACTATACAGTCACACCTTACATGGTTGCAGAAGTCTTTTAATTCAGGAAATAAATAGCCAGCAGTTATGGAATACTTTACCTATGGATAGGAAAGCAAAGATTGAAGCTAACAAGAAATTAAAATAACGTCCGTTGTGAAACACTCAATGTTTAAAGTTTATAAGAAATATTTTTTTTTGATGATTGATCAATGAATGTTTGTTCATATATATATATAAGGTTATTTACAAAAAAATCTTCCCCACTGAACGTCTTTCTCAGTTTGAACTTCTATTGGATAATAAGAGAAATATACCATCAACCTTTACGAATAATGTTATCAAGAATACATTATGGATGTTAAATTAATTGTAGTTGGCAACGTGGTATCCACCATAAACTCTTATCTATTGGAGGAACTTTGGGCATTTATTCATAATGAAGTTGTGATACTTAGCGTCTTTTAATGGGTTTGTGAGTCACGTGAATCAATAGTTGGTTAAAGCAAGAGAAAATTGTGATGCCTTTAAGGCAATGGTCCCACTGAAGCCATTACCGGGCCTTCAAAAAAAAAAATCAGGCCCACTTTTTATTGCTTTAATTATCTTATATGGTGTCTTACCTTTTTATGTTTGTTTGCCTCCTATCAATATTTAATATTTACGGTGTTTTTTTAGGGGAGGGAGTGAATGAATCATTGTTGACTAGGGGAGAGGATCCTATAATCGTGCACTTAACTTTAGGGGCACATACATATATGTAGGTATCTCGGCAGCATAAACAATTTATATTATCGTGTAGTGTATAATCGTGCCATATCAACATTTTCGTTTTGCGTGTTTATTTGGAAGGAAAAGTAGTTTTTGAATTGATTTAAAATGAAGAAAACTAATATAAAGCATTTGAAAGAGGGACCAATGACCGAGCGCCCTATGTGTCACATTGTCATTGACTCTTAAAAAGTGTCATTAATCAAAAAGTGAACAACTATTGGTCCTTTTTTCAAAAACCTATGGTGAAAACAAATGTACATGTTTTGGTGCATGCACGATTACGAGGTTCTTTCCCTAGTTGTTGATAGTTTCTAACAATCGATGTGGGGTTACGGATGTTATTTATGGTTCTTGTGGTTGTTTTGGTGTGTCTTTTTGATTATTTTCGGGATGGAGTTTTTGTTTGTGTCCCAATGTGGTTTATAGCTCGATCAAAAGTGTTTATCTTTACTCAAAATATATTTAATACACATAGTTTGAGAGTACAACAAATAATGATATTCGGATCTCTTGAAACTAATGCAATTAATTGATAGGGTGGAAAGTAATATATATGAAATTAATCAACACTTAATATGGATTTGGGACTAGTTAATTCCTATCATAATAGTGTATTTGTGTGTTTATCATTTATTTGGTAATTAAGTAAGATAATATTTACGTAATCTATATGAAATAAGAAAACAACTTTTGGAGCAAATTGTGTTAAATTTATGTGATCATGATGAGAACATAATTATGATAGAGCACAAATTTAGATTTCCTTTAAATGATCTTTAAAAGAGAACCTAAATCCACACTCTATCATAAAAACAAAATATCAATATAAATTTCACAATAGAAGTTATTACGCTAAAAGGTGTTTTCATAATGGGAAAGGCTCCCTCCCCACCGATAGTGATCCAAATGATGTGGTTGAGATTGTGTTGCGAGAGGAGGTCGAAGCGAGGATTTATGAGAACCATTGAGCACGGGGATTTGGAAAGGCGTGCCCCACGATTGACATGTGGCAAAAGTAAAATCGACGGAGAAGGGAAAATGTTGGAGGTTGTTGAAGCACGCCAAGATCTTGGCCATAGAATTAATGTTGAAGCCCCAAAAATGGGCAAGTCGTAATGACCATACCCTAATATACCATTCACTCTTTCTTTCATATCTTAGGGGATTCACTATAGGGGTGGCCAATTTATACTACAAGCTGCGACAATAATCACCTTAAGAAAGAGTTCTTGAGATATGGTCCTGAACAAGTTTCCTCGCTGCCTATTTGAGATTAGTGAAATCGTAACAAGAGAATAAACAACTCCAAGTATGAGAGGGTTTAAAGTACCTCTAGATGGGATGGCAATGTATACACGCAAATGAGAGATCCCCTCCTTGCAACGAGCTACATGACCTACAAATCAAGAGAACTCAATACAAAAAATGGATTAATAGATAGATGGGTGGGTTGCCTAACAATGTCAATCCCGAGAAGTAAAAACTTCTTAGGATGGATGTCAACCCACATTTTCGATAAAGATAAGATAAAATAATGATTGATAAATTGGATGTGGTGGAATCGACATAAAATAGAAAAACAGGAGATATAATAAAGATGATAAAAATGCAGATATGATCTAAGAAAATTAAACCAAACATGTGCAAGTCGATCGGCGAACCGAGATTACAGGCCCAATTGACGGCGGATCGAGCCGATCAAGTGAAACAAGGACAAAAATGCGAGATATGGAGGCCTTGGAGGAAAATCTGAAGCTGATGTTGAGGCTAAGATGAAGAACAAGAACCTGTAAGAGACTGCGAGGCTGGATTTGTGAGAAGGATGCAAGAAAATTATGAAATATGATGGTGGATGCAATGAAGACTGATCTGTCAGTTGTGAAAAAACCTAGTCGTTGTCGGTAGTGATTTGGAGTGACAGAACATATATGAAGTGATAGAAAGGGAAGAGCGACAAGATCTTAAATGCGAGGGACTTTGGGATTGAAAATGAGATGTCTAGTAAACTAAGTGACGAAAAAACCAACATAATTGGGACCGGGTTGACGATGACCATGCGGGGTTGACAACGACTAGGGATGAGCTAGGATTAGATGGAAAATGATGGACAAGAAAGAGGATCTACTGAGATGGGGATGAAGATATGGGAAGACAAAAAAGAGCTCTGATGATTTCTTAACCTATAAAAGATATGATAAAACAAAGGATGTTGGAATTTGCAACCACATATCTAATTCATGCAACGAGAGAAAGAGATCTCCAAGTCTCCAAGAGTGAAGCACAATATCTCCAAGGTGATGATGGCAGTTGCAAGAGAGATAAAAAATGAAGGCAAGATCACAAGAAAGCTTGAAGTCTCCAAAATTGCATCTTGAGAAAAGGAGGGGTAGGGGTGACTTTATAGGGTCGATGGTGACCCAAATGGGTCGCCACCTATCGCGGAGATCTACCCATTTAGGTGGTGGAAGGATGATGAGCTTGAGGCAATGAGCCTTATGAGGTGGGATCAGGGTTTTAAGAGGTGAGGACGAGTTATGGTTACTTATGATGGATAAATGGGTAGGTGGGGGTGAAAAATATTAAATAAAGGCAAAGGGGAGATGAATTTATTAAATGCGGGCCTAAGAAGGATAAAATGGAGATTTTAGGGAGGATAAATGAATTAAATGGGAATTTAGGATTAATCAAAAAGCATTAGGGATGATTAATGGATGATTAATTAAGGGTGCAATTAAGAAGAATTAAGATGGGAAATGATGATTAAAGGGATAAATTGAATTTAGGAGGGAAATGGGATTTGAATAGGAAGAGAGGTATCTATGTAAAAAAGAAGACAAAGCGAACACGGGATGAGGGGGAGCAATACCAAAAATTGGTGTCTATATTTTCCCCTTTTTGTTGAATGGTGCATGTTGGGAAATCCATCAGACAAAAAAAAGAAGAGATGAAAAAATGATTGATGAGGTGCTCCCCCTCAAACTAGGGATCAACGACACGAAAGGAAGTCAGGTCACAAGTTTGAAAGAGATAGATGAAGGAAGAAAGGGTGGAAAGGATGAGAAAAAGAAGATGATGACATAAGATATCCCAAACAAGGATAAACAAAAAATAAAAGAGTAAACAAAAATATGGCGGTGATTTCATAATCACTTTGTAGGGAACAAAGTACGACCTCAATGGAGATGATGATGAAATGTCCTACGGACCTAAGTTGACAAAAACCACTTTGCAAAAAATGGAGGGAATCCACTCAAATGGATGTACAATCCATGGGACCAACAGTCAAAGGAAGACATCAACTATGCATAAATAAATGCGAAGATGGTCGAGATAAGGGTCGCGAAAAAATGAGAGGTGGGCGGAAAAAGCAAATGCAATATTCTTCATGTATGAGGAACCGAAAATATGTGTGCCTGGGTGGGACAAAAGAGTAAAATAATGGTGCCCCAATAGGGAACACGAAGATGGCCACAAAGGTAAGATTTTGGATGCAAAATGAAAGATGAGATAGATAACGAAGCCCAATGGGAAAAATAAAGGTGTGGTATAAGAAACACACAAGGAAAAAGTGGAAGAAAAGATAATTTGAAAGGAAGGATTGATCGGCGGAGACAAGAAAAACATTGATCGAAAAGGTATGGCCAAAGTCGACGATGACCGAGACAGGGTTGGACGAAAACTAAGGTTGAAGTGGTGACGACCCAGGGGGTTGGGCGACAACCATGGTCGGTGGGCTAATAATCCCTTGGGTCGGGCTGACTAAGCTCATTTGCACTATGCGAAGTGAGGATCAAGAGCCTTGAGTGAAAAGGAGAGTTGAGAATTTGAGTGAGATGGAGGCCGGTGGAACAACGATGAAGCGCCAGAGGACTCGTAGGATGGTAAGTGCCTAAGCCTTAGCCTAGTTTTTAGGTGTTTTTGATACTTTAATGTATTTTTGCATTTTTTTGATTTTGGGGTAGCGCAAGGGACGGTCCCGGCGATTGGGTATGGTTGCCATCAACCGGGCCTACTAAAGCGTCGACCTAAGCTAGGAGGCATCAACCCAACTTGGGTTAGCGTCAATAGGGATAAGATGCAAAAATTTTGATTTTGGATGATGAAGGATTTGAGTGTAATGATGGTGTGCTAATGATTGATTTGTTTAATGGGTTTTGGAGGTCGGGGACACTTTATTTCTCGAAAAAGAGTGCCCTCTTTATATGACCGTATTAGAGGAGATGGCTGGTGTAGAGTGGGACCACTTGGCCATAGTAGGGTTGGGTGGATTCCAATATTACTAGAGGATTCCTAGAGATGTGGGATTGATGATTGCATTGGTGGACAAATGGGATGTGCGCACTAGCACATTTTTGTTCAAGTTTGGCAAGATGATAGTCACACTGGAGGATGTATACCGCATTTCGAGGCCTTTGATACGGGGGAGCCTATAGATTCAATCACTACACGATAGTAGGTTGGGGGTATTGATATGGTTATTTGGAGTCGATGCCCCATAAATTACTTTTACATCTAGGACCTTTCAGTATGAGACGAGATATGAGCCTGGAGTGGCGAGGCGTAGATTGATATGCATAACGATGATGGTGATCACATGCTATGCACTTCCGCATTCTAATGGTTTGAGATTTCCATGGACATTGATGGGAGTGCTAGCAGATATTGTAGAGAATCAAAGCATCGAGGGTATTTGATTTTGGGTTTGCCTTTTAGTTCGCATGTGTATCATGAGTTATGGATGTATGCGACCGAGATGAGGTCGAGATTGGATATTGGATTCTTATTACATTATTGGACGTATGAGCATATTGTAGTAATCGAGCCACTGGGGCTTTCATGGATCACATGGGACCACATCGAGTTATCTATTGGATTTTGAGATGTTGAGCCGATCTCAGGATCATGGAGATAGGGGAGAGAGGAGAGGAGTGGTACATGGAGATGTTGATGGAGCTGGATGTAGATCAGATTAGATGGTGGCCATACTATGATTTTCTTGCATGGTCCTGGGAAGATTAGAGTTAGTGGGGATGAGGAGGATTAGATGGGTGTAAGGAAGGATATTAGGCATGGTGGAGGTAGTACAATTTCCATGAGTCATGCGGCAATTTGGGGTAGTGCAGATCGTACTCGAAGATCGATCAAATAAAGACGAGACGAGGTAGAGAGGAGTTGCCTAGTCTTGTCATGGTTGACCCACTAGATGAGGCAGGAGTCCCGTGGGATGAGGATAATGATCTTGGAGTTGGAGTCGGATTCGTTGAGTGGATGACAACGACATGGGCGTACCAAGTGACAAAGGAGAGGGTCGAGGTAGGATTGGATGAGGAAGAGGAGGTGCCAGGTGGAGATGAGGATGGAGCACCAGGGATGATGAGGGCGAAGATGGTGGGGCGGCAAACGGAGATGGCTCGCTTACACGCAGAGCATGACACAACCCGACATGAGATGGACATGGCGCGCCAGAGAGAGAGGCGGCGCGTCAAGAGGCTATAGTATTGCACCATGAGAGAGACATGGCCATCCAGTAGAGAGGTAGATATAAGAGGCAAAGGGAGGCCTACAAGGCCAAATTTAGAGACCTCGTTCTATATTAGCAGAGATTCGAGAGTGGTGCACCAAGAAAATCTCAAGGAGTGGTCGAGATGGCTCCACCGGGTAATGTTCCTTTAGAGCAAGACAGTACAGGCGTAGCTAGTGAAGGTGTGCTATTATGAGCTCATAGTGAAGTCGAGGCTACCACAAGTGCATAGATACGCAACGTATCTTCAGAGAAGCGAAGCGAGTGAGGGGTACAACATGACCGACACCGTCGGGAGCATGACTAGCGTGACACAACTATGACAAGATCTAGGCCATGATGGAGGAGATGAGGCCTAGAGAGAGGTACATGCACATGTCCCGAGGGGCAAGATTTGAGATTATCATATGCACAATTTATGGATTTTGATGTGATATCCACTTTGAGATGTGGCCCTTAACAACCCTGTCACGGATGTATTGATGTATTTGGATGATATATCATGTTTCATGTGTTGATTTATGGATTTTACTATGGTTATGTTAGATTTAGATGTTGTCGTATGATGATTATGGATTTGATTAGATGTAAATGTTGTATTTGATTATGGATTTGATTATTATGTCTTTTTATGGTTTTGAAATAGAATGTGGATGTGACGTGATGTTATGTTTTATGATGGATATATTGATAATAAATAGATATGATGGAAATGGATAGATAGTTATCGAGACATGATTATGACATAGATAGATAGATACAAATGATGTGATGTTTTTAGAGATCTGTTAGATATAGATGATATGGCATACACATTTGTGGTATATATAGCATGGTAGGTGTTAATTGGAAATTTATAATGGATTTAGAAATATATACATAATTATGGATGAGATGGTTAGACTAGCGAAGAATAACAAATAAATGATAGGAGAAAATTAGATGTGAGAGAAAGGATTTGACTTTGATAGAAGGTGACCAAAAAGAGATGAACGAAACTCGATTGTAGTAAGGAGCGCACGAAGAAATGATGATTCAAACCATATGGAGGTAAACAAGAAAAGGAGCCAATCAAGGCAATGCACTTGTAGCCAATAACATGTGTTAACACATAACCATTGGTAATTAGTAATCCTCGGGATCACGAAGGAGAGTATGGGTGATGAACTTATAGACCTAATGTCGACATGACATAAGGGTGTTTAGATGTAACTCATACGCAAGAAAATAGGTTCTCCTTAGGTGGGTGTTCCTAGGTCTATGCCCTAGCTTTGAGCAGTATGGTGCAAATTGATCAATGTAGGAAGTTTGCCATGGATGAGAAAGTTGATTGATGTGGGAAGCTTTCTTAGGATGCTTTTTGTTTGAACTTTATGATTTTTCTTTTGAATATTTAGAAGGTTGATCAATGCAAGAAGCCTTCATTGCTATGATATGAGATGGTAACCATCCTTTGAGGGAGTGGTCTACATTTTGCTTTTTGCTTTTGCTTTTAGATTTTTAGATTTTTGCTTTTATAAATGGAAAGATAGAATATGCATGATAGTTGTCCTTCGAGGGATTAGTATATAATTTTGAAATTTTTATTTATGAACAATGCCCTTCGAGGAGCAGTTTGTTTTATTTTTGAGTAAGATAACTTTTGAAATGAGCCTCACGAAGATTTTTTTTTTTATGGAAGATCGGAGATAGCTAGGTAGATCACTTACGAGGGGATGGTAAGTGTACATGTGACACCCATGGACCCTTAGCGTGGTTCCAATAGGTACATAAGAAGGAGGTGGATGTAATGATCGCGGGGTTCCCACCTAGAGGGAGGAATTTGTATTTAAGGAATATGATATGAACAGAGCCATGGTGCCCATATCCAAGGTCATATATAGGAAAGTGACGATAGACCGCATAATTCCAAATCATTAGGGTTAAAGATGGAAGATGCTAATGATGGATGGATGGCCACTGAGATGACTAAGTTCACGTCGACATGTATGTTAACAATAGAAAGACCATAAGTGTAATGCGTTAAGAGGTTCCGTTTCTAGTTTACCATCAAGAGATGCCAAACGATACGCTTTAGACCCATACTTATATGTGATAATATACAGTCCAATCCAATTTAGGAGAAAAATTTCCATACTAACTCCCTTCTAGAGTAGTGACATTCTGATTTTCTTTAAGGACAAGGTCACTGATATTAAAGTCATGTTCCTTGAGATGTTTTTTATAAGCATGTTTGATGCGCTCTTGATAGACACGATGATGTTCAAGAGAAATAAGGCGACGTTCTTCTAACAATTCAAGTTGTGTTAGACGCTCTTGGCGATAATCTTTGTCAAAGACGAAGTCATGAAGAGAAATGTGCAAGGATGGGATCTAAACTTCGAGAGGAAGGACGACCTCAAAGTCGTAGACTAGAGAGAAAGGAGTAATGCCCATAAAGGTGTGGATGCTAGACCTATAGGCCTAAAGAGCGAAAGGGATATGAAAATTCCAATTACAACCTATTTTATCAATAGTCTTGGCAAAGATGTTGCGAAGGGTTTTGTAAGTGGCTTCGGCTTGGCCATTAGCTTGAGGATAGTATGACGATGAGAAGCTGAGCTTAATATTGAATGAGTCTCAAAGCTTCTTGAGATCTTTGTTCTTGAAGGACTTTCCATTTTCCATGATGATTTTGTGGGGAACGTCATGTTATTGCTAAAATTTTAACACCCCCTTTTTCTTTTTTTCAAAATAATCATAACATCTGTATCATTACTTGCTTACCTTTACAATCATATAAATCTCTTTGGGGCCACTTGGTATTTATTACATTATTTAATTGTTGACACTGAGTGGTTTTGTGGCATTCTTAAAAAATGTGTCGATATCATCATTATCTTGATACAAGTATACATTATCTTGATTGTCAATATCAATTGCGAGTGATTATCATGGAGATCAAATTTCATTTCGTGATTTCACTATTCGGGTTCCAGGTTTGCATTCGATATTTTTGGTCTTTCTATTCTAGAAATTATTAGAAAAACAACAATGATTGAAAAGAATGTTTTGGATTGATTAGAAGACTACTTCATTGCATGCCTTTATTGTGAATACCTTGTCTGCATAAAGCAAATTTTTCAGAATATAATGAATTACTTATGCTATGTTGAGATATAGTTAAGATTGTTGTCTTGCATACATTTTGGATGAACTATATATTTTATTTAAGCTCGAATAATGTGTGGGATAAGGTATAAGGTTTTTGGCTTAAATTAAATCAGATTGAATTTTAGCCAAACCGTCATTTGCAACTCCGAGTCCCAAGGTATGAGGTGGCAACATTTAATAGGTGAGTAATGGTAATGGAGTTAATGACATTGAATGCATAGGTTTTGGGGTCATTCTATTTTGCATAGCAAAAATTTGGAGCTCGAAGGTTTTTCTGGTCTTATGTGAGGTGGTCTTGGTTTTGGGCTCTCTATATATCAAATAACAACAACATTTCATCATGTTACGATGGGATAGTTGGAGTTCTAGGAAGTCTAAATCACATCATTCATGGGGAAAAATAGTTTTTGTGGTCGATCATGGTAGAGGGGTTCACCTAGGGGTGGCTAAAGGGGAACTAGTACGCTTCAGGGAGGTAGACCTTTCGTTAGGCATGAACCTACTCATGTATTTGTTCATTTTGATGCCAATGAGCCTTGTATTCATGAATTTATTCAAGTAGTTGAGTCTTATCTGTGTAATCCACCTTCTCATAGTGTTCAAAACCCTCCCTTGCATAACCTTGAACATGCACATGCTGAAAATAACCCATCTCCTCTAATAGATCTTGTAAAATCCGCTTCTCATGTACCTCCATAGCCTACAGTACCAATCAATGTTGCACCACTCTTTCTTGGAAAGAATCAAATGACACCTTTCAGATGAGTCCTGCAGACCTCTAAGCATTTTAGGTCCTCTTCCATTGTGCCTATGGTGACAAGTGCAGTAAAAAGAGTGAATTTGGAAGTAGAGGAAGAATCTGGTATTATCACCCACACCATTCTTCTTGTGGAACCATATGATTATGTAGAGATGGTGATTGAGGTAGACATGCCATTGTTAGACTTGACAGAGATGACTGAATATGATGCTTTGATTTGATAAAATTGATTGGATACATTTGGCACTTTACATACATTTCACATTTTGGATATCATACTTTATATTTTGAGGCATATTTAAATGACTTAATGATGACAATATTTTATTAATATTTATTGATGAAGGGCTATGGATATTTTTTTGCTGTTATATCATGATGATGTGTTATCTATTAAAAGGATGAATGCTTCACATGGATTGTGTAAATACTTGTATTTAGTGTATGCAATACTTAGTGGGCTCTTGTTTTGATGATGCATACCTCATTCATATATATAAAGTGAAGTTAAAGCCCGTGTCCTTATTTAAATTATATGGTTAACTTAAGTTATAAAGTGAAGTCTTATTATTATAAAAACTTTAAAAATACATTCTTATAAAAAATCGATTTATAATAAATCAATGGGGGATGAAAAGTCAACTATTTTACGCTATTTGAGGATGTTATTGAAAAAAGTTGAATGCACATGGAGGATTTAGTTATGAAACAAGGTTGAAAAATCGGGTGAATTTATGACGACATTATTATTTGAGGGTTGAGATGTGAATTTTGAATATCAACAGTAAGCAGAGAAAGCTTGATGATATCTTCACTTCATCTCAAATGAATGTAATTTGTACCCATGTTGGCTTTGATATTTGATCATGACCTTGTCAAGACGTTGTTTTAGCGATCATTGTACTTCATTTCATTAATGTAAATTTTTTTCTCTTCATCATGTCTATATCAAATTTTTATTTCATCAATTGTGTAAATATGTTTATATGTTGATGTTTTATTTCCTTTCTCCTTGGTTTTTTGTTTGTTTTTTTCAAGATCATTATAATATTGGAAATAATTGTGAAGAAGAGATTATAAAATATCACTAAGTTTTCACCTTTTCAAGAGGTTACCTAATCTATAGGTTTCACTTTATCGGATAAAGGTTGATAATATTCATTTTGATTCAGAAAATCAGTTTCAATATATGAGTGATTAGTTTGGAATTAAAAGATATTGAGTTTAAAGATAACTATTTTATCATTCTTATTAATCTCTTGGTGGTCTGGTTGTGTTGTGTTGAGTTTTTGATGTGTTTTCATTTGTCTTTTATTGATGTATGTACATTCTTATTTTTAAAAATAGAAACTTCCCAGATCTTAGGTTGAATCATTATTTAGCCTATGTTAAACTACCCATGCTTAAGCCAATTCTTAAGTACAATTATGATTAAATTGGTTTGATTCCATCTTGAACTTTTGTGTTAGGCGAAAGGGTTGATTGGTTGTTGGTCTAATTTTTATCGACAAAAAATTTGGTGACTCTCACTGGGGATCATTTCTATTTCTTATTTCTAAGTGGATTTCTTCTAACTATCCACTTTTCTCTTTCTCGAAATTTGAATTGCAGAGTAGATTTCTTCTAACTACTTTCTTGAATTTCATCAATGACCATTAGAGGTCTTGCACCTCTTGACAAGTTGGTTTACTCATTGGAAACACTCAATTAGACATTAATTTTGATATTAGAACTGTTGTTTGGGATTATGCAGCCATAGTTGCACAATTTGCAGAAGCTAGTGAGGTTCTTAATGATGAAGAGGATAGAGCCCTTTGACATTCAAAGGCTTGCAAGGATAGTATCCAAACCCAATATGACATTGTAAAGAAAAATAAACAAGTCAAAGAAGAAAGAGAAGAAACTTTAAAATATGAAAATAAGTCTAAAGTTTTACCTTTGGATATTGTGAATGATAAGAAACTTTTGAAACATTTTTGTTAGTTCTACCTTTGACTTTGTATTTGTTGTTTTATTTCTTTACAATGGCTGAAGAAGTTGATAGAGAAATAGTTCCTAGTCCTAACCATAACCGAGATAGAATTCTTGGGTTTGAACGAAATAGGGATAATGTCACTGATGATGAAGCATCAGATCATGAAGAAGATAACCTCAGCCCATGGCTTAAGGAAATCCAATTGATATTGGAAGAAACCCTCCTAAATTACATTTTAAAGGGTATACAATTACCTAAGTTTTCTGGTGAGTATCTTCTTGGGAAGATCATCTTGATTCATTCAAAATGATATGTGTAGCCATAGGGGTAACTAATGAGAGGGCTTATTTGAGGATTTTCTCACAAAATATTGAGGGTAGAGCCTATAAAGCTTTTGTTATTTTTCCTTCAAAGTATCTTACTACGTGATTATACATATTGGTTAGAGGACTATTTTGGGAAAGAAAAAATGAGTTTGAACTTGTAAATGAACTTTCAAACATGACTATGGATCCTAGTGAGACCATCTATCATTTTACCATCATTTCACCAAGTTACGAAAAAAGATACCTCCTAATGTAAGACCTTCAAAGAATCTAGCAAGGCTATATTATTGTAATGCTTTACCATCAAAATATAGACTTATGTTAGAGGATAAAGAAATTTATGACTTTGAAGAAACTCTTACTTTTTGTTTGCAATATGAAAATAATTTAAGAGGATTGGTTTCAAGGATAGATCATCATCTAACTCTTCTACTGAAAATACTGAAATTATGAATGCTATTCAAAATTTAGGAAATGAGCTAATTTCCATTAAAAGACAATTAAATGATCAGCCCTTCATCCTCGAAAAACACACCTACAGGGTTTGTTAAGGTAAAGAGTGAACTAGGAAAAGTCAAATATGAACCCAAAGAAATGTATTGTGGAGTTTTTGAGTTAGATCATGATCTTGAAACATGTGTAAAGCTGATGAGAAAGTTAGGAAGTTCATCAAAGGAAAAACATTTAAATGTGTAGTTTTGTTGACTCTGATGTAAATGCAGTTCAAACTCGGTCAAAAGACTATGCTAAAAATGATGGTCAAAAGGTAAAACAACTGATGATGCTAAAGGGAAACATAAATTTGATCACCTTGACAAAGCAAAGTCACATGATAAACCAACCAAACTTGTTTCAGATGATGTTCCATCTGGTTTAAATAATGCTCAATATCAACCCTATAAAGGTAAAACATTTACAAAATCTTCTATATTTACTTTTGGGTATGATATTGTAGTTGATATGAAGAACTCTAGGAGCAATCTGAATATGTTTGAGAGCCTTGGATTTCTGGTCAATTTGAAAAATTGGAAGCTCACAAAAATAGATCTGAACCTAAATCATTAGTGGTTGTCTAAGAAGATGAATCGAAAGTGAATAAACAATGATGAATACCAGGTAATGAATCAATCTAATTTTGCACCTGATTACATTCCACCTTTCTATGTGATAGTTAAAATTTAGAATAAAATCATTCATAACTACATATTAGATATAGGTGCTTCAAAGAAACATTATGCCCAAGTCTATTGTTGATCAATTGGGTATTCCATATGAACATGACAACAAGAAACTGACTAGTTTTGATTCTCGTCAAACCAAATGTTGTGGTAAATTTAGGGACATAGTAATTAAGATAACACAAGATGAAAGAGTTAGATTTATTGGAAATGTGCATATCTTAGACATACCTACTAATTATGCTATGTTTTTGGAAGGGATTGGTCTCAAGCCACATGTGCTTTTGTTGGGAAATATCTTACTTGGGCACCAGTAGGAAATGCCATAACATTCATTCATAGGGAAGAATGGTCAAGAACACCAATCGAGGGAATTTCATCATCTGTTTCTTTTGTAGAAACTGGTATGGGAACTTATGGTTTAAATTCTTTAGACATTAATGCTTTTGATGATGAAGACTATCAACATGCTAGATTATTACCCTATGATGATGTTTGGAAAATGTGCTTTGATGGAGCTAGTTCTCAATTTGGAAATGGTGTTGGTGTAGTCATTAAATCACCCATAGGAAGACAATTTAATTACACTTTTCAATTAGCATTTGAAGAAACAAATAATACAATTGAGTTTGAAGCCTTATGTTTAGGCTCTGCAATAAGCCTTAAGTCTGAACATTAAGAAGTTAACTATTTTTGGAGAGATTATGAGTTGGTTAGACAAGTTAAGAAGATTTATAAAACCAATCAGACTCGTCTTCATCATTACACTCAAAAGGTTTGGTCTTTTATTGAAGCAATTTGAGGCCTTTAATTAATCACATTTTTTAAGAATTTAATTCCAAGGATGATAAATTAGTTGTTTTTGCTTCTAATCCAAATTTTGTTGATCAAATTGATTGCATTTTAAAGAAGTTTATAGGCCTATGATACCTGATTTAGAGACTAATTGGCCTATTTTCTCTTATGATGAGCATATTGATACATTTTTGAAAGGAAATTATTTTGACTCTGGATGATTATGTGCTAAATTGTGGTGATTATTTGTAACTCTCAAGCAATAAATTGCCTATTGGTTTGGTAAGTTTGGAATCTATGTTTTCTCCTCATGATCAACCTAAAATATTTTCTTCTTCTGAACCTTCTAGGAGAATCATAGGAGAAACTATTTTGTGAATCTTGGTATTGAAGAAGAACCAAAATATTTATTTGGGTGCTTTTTGACTCCTAGAGAAAAAGAAGCCTTCATTAAATTGATGAAAGAGTTCATTGATGTTTTAGCTTGGTCTTACAAAGACTTAAAAGGTTATGATACTAGGATCATCAAACATGATATCCCTATTAAACCTGGAATCAAACTGTTCATCAGAAGCCTAGAAGAGTGAGCCCCTTATTGGAAGACACCATCAATAAGGAGCTTGAAAAGATGTTAGAAGGTGGTGTTCATTTACAGTAAGATATTCTAAATGGGTTGATAACTTAGTTTGGTACGAAAGAAAAATGGGGACATTCATCTCTATGTTGACTTTAGAGATTTAAATCATGCAAGTACTAAAGATAACTTCCCTTTACCAAATATTGATCAAATTTTATAGCAGGTCATCGAGTCGAAATGATGTCTCTCTTAGATGGATTTTCAGGTTATAATCATATTTTTGTAAATCTAAAAGATAGACATAAAACCACTTTTACTACATGGAAAGGTACCTTTGCCTTTAATCGTATGCCTTTTGGCTTAATAAATGTAGGTGCCACATTTCAAAGAGAAATGCATGTTACTTTTGATGATTTAATTGGAGTAATAATTCAAGTTTACTTGGATGAATTAACTGTGTATTCTAGAAAAGGAAAAAAAGAATTTGGACCATTTGTGAGAAATATTTATCTATTGGCGTAAATATGGTATATCTCAATCCAAATAAATTTGTTTTTGGTGTTATTTAAGGAAAATTTTTGGGTCATATCATCACACAAACATGTATTTCCATTAACCCAGTAAGAGTTAAAGCTATTCAGGAATTGCATCCTCCCAAAAATGAATATGATTTATGTTCTTTTTTGGAAAGATCAATTTTGTGTGGAAATTCATATCTGATTTTTCTGATAAAGGCTGCCCCATTGCAGAATTTTGTTGAAAAAGAATCACGGTTTCACATGGATTCTCATGTTGATTCTGCATTTTTTGATGTTAAAAATGATATTGCTTCCGCACATGTCTTGGCTAAACTGACTTGTCAAAACCTTTTGTCTTATACTTAAATGCTATTGATAAAGCTATGGGTGTTATCATAACTCAATACTTTGAGTCAAATAATGAAAAACCCATTGCTTATTTCAGTCAAACCTTAAAAGACACTGAAGTTAGGTATCCTTTGATTGAAAATTTTGTTTTCATGCTAGTTTCAGTCTTAGGAAAATACAAGTATTTGTTGATGGGAAATAAAATCATTGTTCATTCTAACGTTCCTATTTTAGCATACTTACTTAAAAATGATGATTGATGGAAGATTAGCCAAGTGGATTTTCAAAATCAACAATTTGATCTAGAGCTAGAAATGTGCAAAACTATCAAAGGAAATGAACTCGCTAAACATCTAGCTGAAAATGTTGATTCAAACATTAATGTGGTTATCCTAGTAGTTGATGATGTTTTGCATGTTGTACCTCATTTTCAAACCATGACAAGTAATGAGTTATCATCTAAATTTAATATAGGTTTTAGCATGCATGAATGGGATTGTTTGTTATCCCAAGATGATTGGTATCATGACCTTGTTTATTATTTTAAAACCAATCATGTCTCGAGAACTTAGATAAAAAAAAGTAACATAAGCACTTCATTTTCAAGCTCTTAAGTTTGTGCTTTTAGAAAATTGTTTTTTTTCAAAATCATGATGACATACTTTTAAGATGTTTAACTCATGATCAAATTGAACGTGTGCTTAGGAGTTTTCATGAAGGTGTTTGTGGTGGAAACTTTTTGCTGCAAAAAAACTACCCATAAAATACTATGTGTTGGTTACTATTGGCCTACTTTATTCAAAGATGCATACAAATGGGTAAGGTCTTGTGCTCCTTGTCAAATGTTTGTTCGTTGTGAACGTTTACTAGCCATGCCTTTAAATCTAGGTCATCCCGGAAAGACCTTTTTCAAAGTGGGGAATTGATTTTATCTCAGATATTCACCCCCCTTCTTCTGTTGGTCATAGACACATTCTAACAACTACTGATTATTTTACAAAATGGGCTGAAGTTGTTGCTCTAAAAATCTTCATGGCTAGTGAAGTTGTCATTTTTTTAAAATATTTTTTTCACGTTTTGGAGTACCTCAAGAAATTATATTGATAATGGTCCTCAATTTATTTCTAAGGAATATTTAAATTTCCTTAGTAAATACTCCATTATTTTGAGTCATGCATCAAAATATTACCCATAGGGTAATGGTCAAGCTAAATCTATGAAACAAAAATTTAATCAACATCATGAAGAAGTTGGTCAATGATAGTAAAAGAAATTGGCACCTTAAAAATTTGAAGCCTTATGGGCTGATAGAACAATTATTAAGTTAGGTACAAGATTTTCACCTTTTATGCTTGCTATGGTTTTAAGCCACTATGCCCATTGAACTAAAAATATCTTCAGCACACGTACTACTTTAAATTTTGGCATAGATGATTTAACTGACTTGCAACTACATTTAGATGAATTGTTGGCTTTAGATCAAATGAGGATCACTTCTTTTGTAGAAGCTTGAAAAGGGTAAGGAAAAGTTAAAAAGGTTGTTTGACAAAAAATTAATACAAAAATATTTAAGGTTGGAGACTTAGTCTTATGTTGGGATAAAACATGAGAGAACCCTGGGAAACATCACAAATTTGATTCTTTATGGTTGGGTCCTTACCAAATTGCTTCGGTTTTGGGAAATAACACTTTTCATTTGAGAGAAATTGATGGTGATTGGCTGAGATTTATGGTGAATGGAAAACATTTGAAACACTTTTATAATTGAGTCACTTGATTGTATTTTATGTATATATTTTTTGTTGTTTTGTTTTCTTTTCTCTTGGTTTTTTTTTTTTTGGTTTTCTTCTTCTCTTTTGTTGTTTGTTTGTTTTTTTGGTCTTAACAATTTGTCATGATCTCTTGATATTATAACATGTTGATTTACAAGAATTTTGATGGAGGTGAAGGTATTATAAGACTTCTTGGATGGTAAGATTACTTGAAGCTTTTAATTGGATATTTTATGGAATATATTATCAAATTTTTGGTAAATGATATTTTGGTATATTATTGTAGAAGAAGGCATACTTGAATTTTTCAAAATAATGAAAGATGACTCTATATGTTGAACTTGTCCAACCCTCAATTCCCAATCTCTTATATTCCCTTCTTGCTTTTGATCTGCTAGACTTACATTCCTTTGATTTGAAACAATTATGGGGTCACACGTAGATCAACTCAAGAAACAATGAACTGCATTGTATCTTGATCATGTTAAAATTTAACCATTTTTGATGCAACCTAGCTTCTTTTTTTAATAAAATAGACAACATAGCCACCAATGTTATTGCTAAAATTTTAACACCCCCTTTTTCTTTTTTCGAAATAAGCATAACATTCGTATCATTACTTGCTTGCCTTTACATTTATATAAATCTAGCGGGGCCACTAGGTATTTATTACATTATTTAATTGTTGACACTGAGTGGTTTCGTGGCATTCTTTAAATTTTTTGGCTATCATCATATCTTGATATAAATATACATTGTCATCTTGATTGTCAATATCGATGGTGAAGTAGTTATCATGGAGATAAAATTTCATTTTGTGATTTCACTATTCGGGTTCTAGGCTCGTATTCTGATCTTTTTGGTCTTTCCATTCTGGAAATGATTAACGAAACAATGATGATCGAAATGAATGTTTTGGATTGATTGGAAAATACTACTTTAGTGCATGCCTTTATTATGAATATCTTGTCTGCATAAAGTGAAATTTTTAGGAATATAATGAATTATTATGTTATGTTAAGTTTTGAAATAGTTAAGATTGTTGTCTTACATACATTTAGGATGAACTATATAAATTTTGTAAGCTCGAATAATGTGTGGAGATGGTATAATTGGCTTAAAATTAAATCAAATTGGACTTTAGCCAAACCACTATTTTAACTCAAGCACTGAGTCCCAAGGTATGAGGTGTCTACAGTTAGTGGGTGAATAATTTGGATGTAAGGCATTTTGGTAACCCTGTATGGGCATCAAAGAAAGGTGAGGTTGAATTTTGGGGTCATTATGGTTTTGTGAAAATTTTGGAGTCACGAAGGCAAGGTCATGTGCGAGGTGGTCTCTTTTTTGAGCTTTAGTGGGAAATATTGATGTGTATGAGCTATTTGTTTTAGACATTTAAATGTGGCTCTGGATTAAAAGCTTCTTTTTGAGCTCAAAATGGACATGAGATCCTATGAATTTTTACTATCTAAGGAAGTGAATATTAAAAGATTATATATTTTTTGGGACTTAACGAGAAAAGATATATATCCTCATCCATAATAATAATTTATAAATATTGAAATATCTTGAAAAAGTATGAATTTATGGGTTTGTTATGAGAAATTCAGTTTAACTAGTAAAATATTAGCTCATTGAGTTGGGATTTCATTTGGAGTTGCATCTTTCTAGAAATGTATGCATTAGAATATGTAGGTATTGTTGTAGCTTGAAAATAATGTGTGTTTACCTATTGTATTTACAAAATAACAAGGTTATCATTACCATACCCATTATAAATCAACATTTTTTTGAAAAGTGATTATATTTGAGCCATTCATTTGGGTATTAAAAAGATGATTAAGTATGAATAGTATATCAGTGTGTTTGGGTTTTGGGTGAAGGAATATTTTTTGTTTGATAATCAAAAGATTTTTTAGTCGTCCAAAAATCATCCTCCAGTTATATTGACTCGATTTATAATCAAACATTGATAAAGAAGTGCTTGAAATCTATGTGAATTCATTTATGAGCATGGTTTAATTAGTTTTGAGTTTTCCACTTTTAATGAGGATCTCTAATGTATGCATTTGTTTAGATCAAGAGTTGTGATAAATTGTTGTCATTTGGCAGAATGTTCCTGATGAAATATCTACGAACATTGTGATTTGGTTGATTTCCTTGAGCATATGTATTTTGGGGTTTTCGACTTGATTTATTGTTTGAAATTTCAAAATAGTTCGGGTTTGAATAAATTTTTGGATAATTTTAGTTTATCACTCTATTATCCAATGGAATTTGTGAAATGAGCTTGAAATTAAATATATATATTTTATTTGTCAAGTGACGCCTCTCATGCATGTTTTATGGAATTTTTAATTTTAGCTTAATTTGAAATGATTAGGCATGGGTTTCATTTTATACATAAATAATATTTAGTGGGTGAGTATTTTTGATAATTTAATGCGTATATAAATTGGATGCGAGATGACTCATTTATGGAAAATAAAAGCATGCATTTATTTCAAAATTATTAGTATTTTACATACAAAAATTTGGGTTTTGATTAATAAGGTTTTTAGGAGGTTAAATGAAACTTAAAAATTGTCTGAAGACTTGGGATCACATTCGAATTTTTTGATTGACTATCACATTTCATCATGTCGGATGGGATAGATGGGATGGTTGGGGTTTAGTAGGTCGGAGTCACATCACTCTTGGGGCATAATAGTTTTTATGGTTGATCATGGTAGAGGGGTTCACCTAGGGGTGGATGAAGGGGAACTAGTACACTTGAGGAGTAGACCTTTGTTAGGCATGGCCCTACACATGTATCTATTCATTTTGATGCCAATGAGCCTTGTCTTCATGAAGTTATTCAAGTAATTGAGTCTTATCCATGTAATCCACCTTCTTGCAGTCATTCATAATCCTCCTTTGCACAACCTTGAACATGCACACATGCTGAAAATAACCTAGTCTCCTCTAATAGATTTTTGATCAAACTCCTCCTGTGCCTACCTCACAACCTACTTTACTAGTTAATACTACACCACTATTTCTTGAAAGAATCAAAATGCACCTTCTCATGAGTCCCCACATACCTCTAAGTTTGTTAGGTCCTCTTCCACTATGCCTAAGGTGACAAAGTGTAATGAAAAGAGTGAAATTGGAAGTAGAGGAAGAATATGGTATCATCACTCGCACCATACTTCCTGTGGATCCGTATGAGTATGTAGAGATGGTGATTGAGCAAGCACACCATTGTTAGACTTGACAGGAGATGATTGAATATGATGCTTTGATTTGATAAACTTGATTGGATACATTTGACACTTTACATACATTTCACATTTTGGATATCATACTTTATATTTTGAGGTAGATTTGAATGACTTAATGATGACAATATTTTATTAATATATATATTAATGAATGGTTATTGATATTTGATTTTTGTTATATCATGATGATGTGTTAGCTATTGAAAGGATGAATGCTTCATATGGATTGTGTTTACATTTATTTAGTGTATATAATACTTAATGGGCCCCTGTTTTGATAATTCATACCTCATTCATATATATATAAAGTGAAAAGTTAAAGCCCGTGTCCTTATTTAAATTATATGGTTCACTTAAGTTATAAAGTGAAGTCTTATTATTATAAACTTTAAAATATTCTTATTATTATAACTCACGAGGATGTTATAAAAACATGAAGGATTTTAAAATCATTTATTTAACATATAAAATTATTTCATTATGAAATTATTCTACTCATGAGGATGTTATAAAAGGACATGGAGGTTATGAAACATTGTTTTGAGGGAAGTGTGAAAAATCAAGAGTTAGTTACTATTATATTGATTATGATTAAGTATTTTGATTTTGTGAAGCGATCGAGATACATATCAAAGCAAGCTTGATGATATCTTCACTTCATCTCAAATAAATGTAATTTGTAGCCATGTTGGCTTTGATATTTGATCATGACCTTGTTAAGACGTTGTTTTAGTGATCATTGTACTTCATTTCATTAATGCAAAATTTGTTCTCTTCATCATGTTTATATCAAATTTTTATTTCATCAATTGTGTAAATATGTTTATATGTTGATACTTTTATTTCTTTTTTCTTTGGTTTGTTGTTTGTTTTGTTTCAAGATCATTATAATATTGGGAATAATTGTAAAGAAGAGATTATAAAATATCACTCTAATTTTCACCTTTTCAAGAGGTTACCTAATTGATAAGTTTCACTCTGTTGGATAAAGGTTGATAATATTTATTGTGATTTAAGAAAATCGTTTTTGATATATGAGTGATCAGTTTGGAATTAAAATATATTGAGTTTAAGGATAAATATTTTATCATTCTCATTAATCTCTTGGTGGTCTTGTTGTGTTGTGTTGAGTTTTTATGTGTTTTCATTTGTCTTTTGTTGATGTATGTACATTCTTATTGCTGTTATAAATAAAAAATTCCCATATCTTAGGTTGAATCATTATTTAGCCTATGTTAAACTACCCACGCTTAAGCCAATTCTTAAGTATAATTACGATTAAAGCTGGTCGATTTTGTCTTGAACTTTTGTGATAGGAGAAAGGGTTGAAGCTATTGTCGGTCTAATTTTTTTGACAACATGCCGAAGTGGAAAATGATATGCTGATAGATAAAATTAACTATTTGATTAGCTTTAGTCGATGCGAGTGGAATTTCTTCCACCCATTTGGTGAAATACTCGATTAAAAGAGATGATATAATTATGGTGTTGAGAAGAATGTGGATTGATGAGGCCAATGAGGTCGAGTCCCCATTGTGAGAAAGGAAAAAGATCTTGAGCCGGTTGTAAGGCTTGTATAGGAATACAAATTAGATTAGAGTGTTGCTGGAATTTGACGCATTTCTTAATGTACTTATAGTAGTCTTGATTGGGTGAGGGATAATAATAACCCAAGCGAAGTACATTTTTGGCAAAAAGCAAACCACTAAAATTACCCCCACAGTACCTTCATGGACTTCTTGGATAACTCAAGTGGATTCATGAGACTTAAGGAAATGAAGCAAGATGCCATCAAAGACACACTTGTAGATGATGGTGCGAGGATCACATAACAGTGATTAACACGTTGAAGAAATGACCTCCTACCATTTTTGGATAGGTCGGAGGATGATCAATTGGGAAAGATAATCGAATATTTGAGAATACCAAAGATCATAAGGATTAGATTCAATAAGATTGATGCCAGGGAGCTCACTAAGGTGAGTGGGTTTGTCAATACGATGAACGATAACAAAGAGTTTAGATTATTTCGTAGAAACAAGGGATGAGAGATGAGAGGGAATCCATAGTGTCCAAAAATGATTATATGATCGAGGAACAATTTGAAGGGTGTAGAAATCGAATGATAAAATAAGGAAGTCGAAAATGTCCTTGTACTTCTGAAGGATCTCATTTTTACATTGATAGATGCCTTTGAATTTATAAATGGTTAGTTGAGAATCCTTGTAGATATCAAGGATTTGGACACCAAGTAGGAAAGCAGTTTGAAGGCCTAAGATGAGCACTTCATATTCAGCCATATTGTTGGTGCATTTGAAATTAATATTTTTTATTAGGGGTAAATAGTTTTGAAGGGACTATACCCTGTTACAAAAAGTGCTCAAAAGCTAAATATAGTAGAAAAAATGTCCATAGTTTTGAAGGGACTATACCCTATTAAAAAAAAGGATCCATAGCCAAATAATGCAGTAAATACATCAAGTTTGGATCAAAATCCAAAATATACATGAATATCTAACTATATTGATCTGAGAAACTATAAAAAGGATCAAAATAGAGGCAAAACTGCAACAAAGAATCATGAAAACAACATCTTAACAACATCAAAACATAAACCCAAAGTAAGGAAAATCCTCTTTACTCATCGATTTGTTAATATTTATCCTTACCTTCTACAGAGAGGTGAAGAGTTCTAGGGTAGTGACATGGGAGGGATCCTTCTTATCCAACTGTGAGAGAATCAAGTCCCATATTGGTCCCAACTCCCAAATGGTAGTAAGAATGTCACTAAGCACACATACACTTTTGACATGCTACTCCATAAAGTTGTAGATATCCTTAAGCATAGAAATGGTGTAGTCATGCCTTCCTTTTGCATTTCCCAGTCTATTATCTAGTGAGTTAAGCTTCTTGTAAATTTCAAGAATCTGATCATTATCTTACTTAGGGTCATTGTGCATCTTCCTTTTGCCTTCTCTCTTGAGACTTGCTTGAGCTCTTCTTTCAAAGCCCCAACCTCCTTTTCTAGTTTGAAAATTATATTGAGAAGGAATTCCTCCCTTTCCGTAGCAGAAGCACTAGTTGGATTGCTAATGTGAAGCAAATTTTTAGCAGACTCAATTTCTTTGTTGCTACGAAGGATTCTTTGGGAGGGGAAGGGATGATTAAGGGGGTAAAGAGGGTTTTCATTCTTATTTTCCTTGAAAAAAGCGGTGGTGGGGGTAGTGGAGTCAAGGTAGGGCGGGGGCAGCGGGAATTGAATGATGTTGGGAGAGGCAATGGCGGTGAAGCAAAAAAATGAGGCCTTGGTGAAGGGGGTGGCATGAGTGTGGTTTTGAAACTCAAGAACAGAGCATTCCAGGGAGTTTAAAAGATAAGTGCGAGAAAGATAACATGTAAATTCCTTCTAAAATGATTTAGGAAAACCAAATGTTTAAGAGGAACCATCACATATCTACCTTCTAAAGTGACATACCTGAAAATCATCCTTGTAATTTCATTGAAGGGCTCTGGAATGGAGGTCAATTTTAAGTTTTCCGTAACAAATTTGCGTTTTCTCCATCTGCTAGGAATTTCTTGGCTTCAATTTTCTTGTCTACCCTCTTACTGAAGAATCTAGCACCTTCTAGGCTCAGTCATGTGACCTCAACAATAAGATCTTCAATTATTTTAATGTTGATCTCCCCATATTCTACCATTCTTTTCTTCCACCCAGCCACAAATTGAAGAGAAATTTCTTGATCGTGACCCTGCATTTTTTCAATGAGGTTTGAGACCCCACCCATTTACAAATAAGTCCATAACATCACATCATTCTTCCAAGTCGGATCATAGGTGGGTTTAGTTTGGCGTGGATCTCCACCCATTTTTCCATTGTTGTTTCTTTGTTTCCCAATGGAAATGCTTCTTCCCCAAAACCACTTAACAATGCCTTTGCATAACCCGAGAAGCGCGTGCGAAGGTGAGTGATATTATTAGCCTTGCGTAAGGAGATAATCACTCTCAAAATAGCAAAGGATTTCTTAATGATTGTTTTTATTTCATATTTATCCTTGATGATGTCATTGTGTACCTTGCTAGGGAGAATGTCATCACTAAACCAAGTTTGCATGTTATTACTAACTCCATAGTTAGCAAGACTATCCGCCACTTTGTTTCCTTCATGATAGGAGTGGATGATTTGGTAGTTTGCAAAGGATTTACAAATCTCAATAGATTCATAAATGAAATCCCTAATGGTCCAACTAGGGGGTTGTGCTTGATTTAAAATATTTATTATGTTCAAAGAGTCCCCTTCAATTATAATATTAGAGATATTGCAATCTCTTACAAGTCGATCCCCATAATGCTATTAGGGATTTAGAATAGTGGTTTGTTTGGTGGCCCATTTTACCAGAAAATGTAGCAACAAGACAACCTCTGTGATCCCTGATCACCCCACCTCCTCCTGATGCCCCTAGGTTTCCTTTGGATGCTCCATAAAAATTCAACTTGTACCATAATTTGGGTGGTTGAATCCAATGAACTAATGATCTTTCAATGCTATTTTGATCATTCCTATGTGTATTGCAGTATCAATCTTCCAAGAAGTAAGTATATGTTCTTCTTCCTTGAGGGTATGGTCTATTTTTTGGAGGCCTGAACCTTTCAATGTTATATTTGACAACAATAACAATTTCCTTAAAGATCTTATTGCATACTTGTCTGTTGTTCCTGAAGATTATTCCATTCCTAGTTTTCCATAATCTCCAAATGGTATGAGGTAGTACCAAATTCCATAATCTTCTTATCATGCAATGTTTATATGGTGGATCCCATTGCTCCTAGTCTTGTAAGAAGGTATTAGGAAGGGTCCAATGCAGATTAAAATTGGAAAAGATGAGACTTTAGACCTTTGAGGCATATTCACAATGTAAAAGTAGATGTTTGATGTCTTAACCTCTTTTTTGCACATGCAACACATGTTAGGCATAATGAAACCATTTTTAATTAGGTTATCATTAGTGAGGATATTTCCTTTTAAAATAAGCCACATAAAGAAATTAAATTTTGGGGTTAACTTAGGCATCCAGATTTTACTCCAGTTTATATCACTTTGAATATTTTCAAAAATGCATGTATCCCGATTTGACAATATAGTCCCCATCAAAAGAGTCAACCCATATAAGCTCATCCTTGGTATCCTTTTGATTAAGAGGAATGAGTGCAAGCTATTATTGCAGAGAGGAGACAACAAGTTGTAAATTTTCCTTATCCACTTTGAGCTGCTTCCAAGTTCTCTTGTTTCCATCCAACTCAATGTAATCTTTTACTTTATTCCCATATTTCTCACTTAGACTATCTTTGATGGAGCCAAATTTATCACTCATCCTGAAATCAGTCCAGTTATCTTGCCAAAAATGTATATCCTGACCATTTCCTACTTTCCATCTACAACCTTTAGCCAAGGATGTGTCTGATTTGAAGCAAGTTGTTCCAGAAAATGGATCCATTGGGAAGTTGCTTTTCAAAAAGGAAAGAATTCATATTATGCTGAGCCAAGTACTTTATCCTAATGAGTTTTGTCCAAGGTTGTTTTTCCTTTAGTAGTCTCCAACCAAGTTTGGAAATTAAAGAAACATTCATCTTCTTGATATCCTTTATACCCAGGCCACCAATATTTTTAGGTATACAAACCTGATCCCAAGAAACTAAATGGTACTTGAATCTTTCTTCAGTTCCATGCCATAGAAAATGCTTTTAAATTCTTTCAATGTTGTCAAAAATTGTTGTTGGGATGTTGTACATAGACATTATATATATGGGTAAGTTATGTAGTGTGCTTTTGATTAACAAGCATTTTTCGACACTAGAGAGAACAACACCTTTCGACCTAACCAATTTTTTGTGAAATCTATCTAACAAGGCATTCTAAATAGCATTAGATAATTTATTAGTGCCCAAAGGTAGGCCTAGATAGGTAGTGGGTAGAGAGCTGATTTTACACCCCAAAATGAGTGCAATTATTTTTTTCTATCAGGATTATTGAAAAAGTACACCGAGCTTTTGTCAAAGTTGACTTTTTGGCCAAAATCTGCTTCATAGAATATGAGACTAATCTTTATAGCTTTATCTTCAAGAATATAAGCCATCAATAGAAAAATTGTGTCATCGAAAAATTTTGATGTGAAGTGTATGGTTGGTGGAAGTTGGTTTGAACCCTTTGAGCATGCAGTATCACAACCTTAGTTTTGGATCTACTAAACATTTGTTAACCATTATTATAAAAATTAAGGGGGATATGGAATCCCCTTGTCTTATACCCCTACTGTTGGAAAAGAATCCCACGAGTACCATTAAGAACAAATAAAAATATAGAAGTGGTGATCCAGGCCTAAATTATTTTTCTAAATTTACTCTGAAAACCAAATTTTGACAAGACCTTATCTAAAAAATTCCAAGACACTCTATCAAAGGCCTTATACATGTCTAATTTTATTGCCATACCTATTTTTTTACTTTTATCCATGGAGTGAATGGTTTCATGAACCATGATTACCCCATCCTGAATAATCATTCCTTTTATAAAGCCACTTTGCTATTTAGATATTAGATCAGCTAGCAAAGGTTGTAATCTAGTAGCAAGAATCTTGGTAAAAATTGTAAACAACATTTACCAGGCTAATAGGCCAGAAATCCTTGAAGTCTTTAGCATCCAACTTCTTTGGGGCTAGCACAATATGAGTATTATTCATCTCCTTTATCATATTTCCTATTCTATAAAATTCATTTACAACTTTTAGCTAGATCTTCCGAGTAGATATCCCAACATTTTTGAAATAAATTTGCAGAAAAACCATTAGGTCCTAGTGCCTTGTCTCCTTCAAGTGCAAAAACTACCTTCTTCAGCTCCTCAATGGTTACAAATTTTGTAAGGATTTTGAATCTCTCATCAGAAATATTGTTACTTGGGATGGCATCTATAAGGAAAGAAGTTGCTTCTTCATTACAAATATTACTTTCCATCAGCAAATTCTCATAGAATTTGAGAGCTTCTTCTTTTATGTCATTTTTACTCTTGGTGATAGTGCCATTTTCTTTGGATAGCTTAGTGATTCTATTGCAAGCCCTATACTTTAGGGTGGTCATGTGAAAAAATTGGTGTTTCTATCACCAACTTTCAGCCATAGATCCCGATATTTCATTCTCCAAAAGGTTTCCTCTCTATTATTGATGTTATGTAAATAAGAAAGTAAGTTATTTTCAAGTTGTTGATCTTCATAATTCATACCTTTGGTGGAGATTCTCATCTCGAGTTCTTCAAGTTGTTGTTTTAGCTCTTTCTTCTGTTCAAAAATATTACCAAATACCTCTTTGTTCCAAGTTCTAACTTGCTGCTTAAAATTTTTCAAAATCTGAACTAACTTGTATTGCGTTGTTCCTTCTCCATCCCAATACCTCCATTATTTGATCCTATCCATAATTTATTCATGCTCCGGCCACATTTTTTCAAATTTAAAAAAGCCATGTGATGGTTTGGACCAATTTAAAATATTAAGAGCAATAAGATTATAACTTGAGCCAATCCTAGGTAACGAAGAGAGGTGAAAATATGATTCAAAATCTAATTAGTAGAGATGAGAGATCTTTCTAATCTTACCTGTATCAAAATCTCACCAATTATTTTGTTAGACCAAGTGAATTTGTTTCCATGTAGCTCAATATCCATGAGCTTAAGAGAAGAAAAAAACTCGAGAAAAGTCACTCATACCCCCGAGAAATTAGACTTACCCCCATTTTTTTCCCGGGGTTCAAAGGGGTGTTGAAATCACCCATGAAAAACCAATTATAATCCTTAAATATACTTCTAAAGTATTTTAACTCCTCCCGTAATTTTATTCTGGAAAGGAAACAATGTTGGGAGCGTAGATGTTAGAAAGGATCCATATTGAGTCATTTTCAAAAAAATGAAATTTAACAACTATATGATTATGGGAAGCTAAACTCAGATTACCATTGAGATATTTGCTATCCCAGAAGATTTCTACACCTCATGACGCTCCTTTTGAGTCAACAACAATAAATTCAGAGTTCTCCCAAAAATTCTTTTTGCATTCCACCAAATTTTTTGTCTTCACTTTAGTTTCTTGTACTAAAAGAATGTTAAGTGTGCTAGATCTTCTAAGGTCTTTGAGAATCCTATTTTTAGGACCTCCATTTAATCCTTTGACATTCTAGGATAATATCTTCATCTAAACAAAATTGGGGGAAGCAATTCCAGGATGGCCCAATCGACTTTGAGTTCCATCCATAATCTCTTTCTCAGTTTATTTCTTTCTTAATTACTTTTTTGAAGGTCTGCCTTTTTTACTATTAGCTCCAATATTTGCCACATTTCTAGCAGATGATCTAGTGATCCTTGATGTGGAGGCTTCCCAATTTCCAATTTTCTTCTTTTTATCATTGTATAAAGCTTCAGGAATCCCTTCAAATCCTTTCATTCTTCGTTTATTTGTTTTAACTTCAATGAAGCCATTATTCAAATCATTCTCACAGTCAGTGAGTATCTTTGATGGAGCTAGGTAAGTTCCCTTCTTCTTTTCACAATCTAAATCCTCCTTATGTGAATTTGTTGATTTGATGTTGAATGAAATATTTTCTCGATAGGAGTAAGGATATTTTCAATATCAGGAGATAGGGAGGGATTTTCCTCATTCATGAGATCATCCAGTTCCTTATACTCTTCTTCTTCAGCCAGATCTTCTAATATGGATTCTAGTAAGTCTTCAGTTTGGATGAGTCTTGTTAGGTTATGGAGCTAAATAGCTTCATTAGAGCATGTAATGGAAACTTGCTGGAAAATACAAACTGTCATCAGTCAAGGGGGAACCAACATCGGTCACCCAGAACCGACATCGGTCAGAGCAAGTAGGAACCGACCACGGTTAAGGCTAATCGATGCTAGTTGCAATGCGATGATGTTTTAATTAACTCTCGGGAATTAAATCTATCTTTATCATTAAAGTAGATTTATTAGATGTAATTGCATGGATAAGGTGCCCTGAGTTTATATACACATTTATAAGCATAAAAGATCCTTGGTTCTATGAGAATGAGAGGATGAAGATGAAGAAGAAGAAGAGGAAAAAGGAACAGGTTACATGAAGATAGAGACTCCATGGAGAGGATCTGGATAGAAGGAAATAGCAGGCTATTGTATTTCCTTTGTATATTTATTGTCTCATTGTAATGGCTTGCATAGTATGCAAAGCACATAGAGTTTCTTCTTGTAGATCCACATGTTGGTGAGATCTTGTATTATAGATCTATGTAGATCTAGTCTTGTATTGTAGATCCATGAGATCATATTGTATTGTTGATCCATGTAGATCGAGATATGGTAGATCTTTCTAGAGGTCTTGTTTGCAGATTCACAATACAGTGAGAGCTTGGTTGCACAGTGGTAGATGCAGGGTAGCTTCAGGTATGTGAGATCTAGTTATGTTTGAGAGGCATGGTTGTAGTGCACTCAGGTAGATCCAGTTAGAGATCTGGAGGAGACACAAGTGGTGGTATGGAGGCACGGTTTAGTGTACTCAGGCTAGATCCGGTTGGAGATCTGGGAGGAGGAGATACTCTTGTGGAGATACATGTACTCTTGTGCAGAAGAGTTAGTTTGTAATCTCTTGTTATATTATATATACAAGATCTCTATCTTTGGTGGACGTAGCCCACATTGGGTGAACCACGATACATGCTTGTTATGTGTGTGTACTTTTGTGTGATTTGGATTATTCTAGTTTATACTTCCATTGCTATAGATTTTGTGGGTAAATTGTTTGGATCTTGTGTGCATGATTTTGTTTGTTATTAAATCATAGCACTATTTTACTATCCCCAAAATCCCAGCAAGTCTTCATCTCATGTCCTTATGATGTTGTTAAGGTGTTGCTTTGAACTTGTTCCTTATCCTCATCCTGAGAAGAAGTAATCGCTCAACAAAAAAATTCCTCCATCTTCTCTTGATATGATACTACCAAGTTAATTAAAACCCTTGTGTTATCTTTATCCAATTCTATATTTAGCTTTATATGATTTTGAAGATCCAAATCTTTGAGCTTGTCTTTTTCCTTCAAATCATCCCTCCCTTTTTAACTAAGGGAGTTTTTGGTCTCAAATCTTCCTACAAACCACCGGCTGCCTTATAGGGGTTTGAAACCCTTTTTGTTCCTTTTGTATTTTAGATATGGCAGATTAGAGATATTTTTATCTACCCCCTTACCATTTTGATTTTGGGTTTGCGATTCTTTTCTTGAGGTGGCTCTTTTCCTTCCATTTTTTCTTCCTGAGAGATGTTTTCCACTGAAACCCCTAATCCATTCATTTTCTCTTTATCCTTAGGCTTCTTTTCAGTCTCTTTTAAAGAATCTCCAGATCTCTCATTCTTTTGTTTCTTGTCCATAGGGCATTTCCTGGTGAAATGCCCTAACTTATGGAATTTCTTGCATCTTAATTGAAAAGTTTCATATTCTATCACCTATTGCCATGTACCAAACTTTGATTAAAGGATGATGTGATCAGGTAGTTCTTTCTCCATTTCAGAAGAGATGTAAAATATAACAAATGCTAGTCAAGATCTATTTTTAGTAGGCCCATCTAATCCAACTGGAGAACCGATTGATCTTGCAATATGAAGCAAGATCTCATCATCCCAGTAATGCAGGGGAAGTCCTAGTAGCCTACACCATATAGGAATAGTGTGAATATTTTCAGTATTAGGGTTAAAGCCTGGGTACCATATTTTTAGGAAAAGTCCCATGTTTCCCATACACCAGGGTCCACCAAGTAATATTGTTTCAAGATATGTCTGTTGATTGAATCTGGAAAGGAAAAACATCTTGGACATGGTTGTAATAACCAAATATCCTTTAGGTTTCCAGTGACACATGGCCCACTTTTTGATGGCATCGATATTGGGCCTAGCACCCAAGAACTTACCAACAAGGGTGAGATTCATTTTCCCTAGTGCTTGATGTAGGCATCCATCACGCACATGGATGTGGGTCACACCCTCCTTGTCCTTTGTGATTTTGAATAATGATTGATTTTACATAGATGCAAAAGACTAAAGAACCACATATTTGTCAAGAGGTACCTTAAAAATGTCCGCCCAAGCACCAGATTTGGTACTAGTGATTTTGGTGCTATCTGTTTGTAAAGGTGGCATTTCAATAGTAGGTTTATCGCTAGTTAATAGACATTCCATAGCCAGAACTTCAGAGACTACATTTGAAATTAATCTTATAAGAAACAGGAATGAAATTACCCCAAGGAGGAATGATAATGATGCCAATGCCTCTCCCTTGATTACACTTAGATCTGTAAAAGTAGAGCATCATCTTAAGGGGAGAGAACTCATGATCAATGGTGTTGATAGATTTTTTTGGAAATCGCTCGTGAGGAGATGATTATCAGGAAGAGGGGCATTAGCTAATCGATTTGTGATGGCTTGGCCCTTGATTTATTTCTAAGATATGAATTCTAGGTAAAATTTAGTCATGAGCATGAGTCATCGAGTGATGTGATCACTATGATAAGGCTTGGAATGCATGGTCTTGAGAAAATGAAAGCTAGTGACGACATAGGTTTTATGATTGAGAAGATAATGACAAAGCTTGGAGGTAGAAAAGAAAATAAAACAACAAAAATTTTCATATTTAGTGTAGCGGATCTAATATTCATGAAGGGTGTGAACTCATGTAATATCATGACTTTCTCCCTACCTTTCTCATCGCAGTGTGCTAACATGGCTCTTAAGGCATGATCAGAGGTAGAGACATAAAGATAGAATGGATCCCCCCTCTATGGAGGCGTAAGCATAGGTGGGGATAAGAGATACTATTTGAGATCATCAAAGGATTTTTGAAATTATCATCCCACTTGAAATCGATGTCTTTGCAAAGAAGATGGTGAAAAGGGTGGAAAATCAAAATTTGTGAGATGAAATAGAGAGATGATTGAATAAGGACTTGAAGACTACGAAACTACTTTATATTTGAGGAGGAGGCATCTTAAGGATGGATTTAATTTTTATGGGGTCAACTTCAATACCCATGATAGAAATGATAAAGCCAAGGAGTTTTCCAGTTAGCACTCCAAACACACACTTGGTTGGATTAAGACGAAGAAAGAATGGATAAGGCTTTCGAAAAGGATTTCAAGGATGGAAAGGTGGTCATGCGTCAATGCTTGGATTTACCCAAAATGTCATCAATGTAGTCTTCTATAGTCTTATGGATGAGATCATGAAAGATGTAAGTCATGACTCACTGATATGTGGCTCGGAGTTTTTTCAAAGAAGGCATAACACAATAATAAAAAGTCCCCAAGGAGAGTGATGAAGAAGTCTTATGTTGGTCTTTTGGTGTGATGAGGATTTGATTATACCCATAGAATCCATCCATAAGAGAAAGCATCTCATGGCTTGTAGTAAGGTCCACGAGTTGATTGATGTTGGGAAGAGGAAAATCATCTTTAGGGAAAGTGAGTTTAGATCTCGAAAGTTAGTGTAGATGCAAATATTTCTAGGGGCCTTGGAAATGGGTATGATGTTGGAAACCCATTGTGGATAGTGATAGGGATGATGAAATTATTAAAAGAAGTGTTGCAGATCCTCTTTGACAAGGAGGAAAATCGAAGGGGATACATGTGGTGAAGCTTTCTACTTAACTAGCTTAGCATTAGGAAAGGTAATGATGTTATGGAAAAAATGGAAGGATCGAGGCCTTGACATGTTGGCGTATGACCATGTGAAGGCTTGGATATGTCTAGAAAGAAGGTGGTGAAATGATTCAAGCTCATGTGGATCAAGGATTGACCCACTTTGAGGATGTGGGGCTCTTATGGAGTCCCTATGTTGATGTCGATGGTGGATTCATTAAGAAGGGTGGATGTGTCAATGGTAAGGTCTTATGAAGATATAGAATATTCTTCCCCCATGTAAGAGAGGATGGAATCATCATCGGTGCATTAAATAATATCAATGGTAGGGGAATATTCCTCTATCATATAGAAATTGAAGAGGGAGGGACCTAGTTTCACCTTCACACTGATAAGTGATCGGTCCCAAAGTAATGGTGGAGATTAAAAAAAGCTAGAGGAGATGGACACACGGTGTCATCTATATCCATAACCTCGTGGGATGGAGAAGATGGAGGATCGATGTCCATGAGAGCTAAAGATGGAGGGAGAGGGTCGGTAGATTGTTCTTTAAATCCCAACCCTGAATTTTTCATGGGGTTTGCAAGATTGATCAATGATGAGGTCATGCATGCCTTTTTCATAACACCCCATTCCAAATCCTTTCAGGCATAATGATGAAGATAAGTGTAAGCAAAGGATTTTTGTAAAGAAATTAAACCCATTGGTATATGGTTTTGTGTGTGGTTGAGTGTCAATGTGGGAGGAAGGGTGATCAATGCCACCATAGATGATATTAGTGTGAAGATGAGGTGGACTAAAGGAATGATATCCCCGATGTTAGGTTGATACATTGAGTTTTTATTGGGTCTACCAAGTCTATGAGGCATGGGAAGAGCATTAAGTGTGAGAAGGTGATACTCCCCAGTGAGAGCTGATCCATCACTTTTTCTAAGAATCATCATTGGGAAGCTTGGATGTGGAGATAGATGAGCTAGTGGATGCTTCATAAAGAATCTTGTTTGGGAATGAGCACATCATTAGGTTGATAAGTCATGTGACATGATTTGAATGGAGGAGTGTCTATGGGGAGAGTTAGGATATTTCCCTTGTGTTCATACTTGATGCATCGATGAAGGGTGGAAGGAACACAACACATGGCGTGAATCCATGGTTGTCATAAGTAGGATATTGTATTGAAACTCCCTTCATGATATAGAAGACCTCATGGAGGATTTTTTCACCAACATGGATAGGAAGAATAATTGTCCTAAAGTGGGGAAACAACATCATTGAATGCACAAAGAAATGTGGTGATTTGGTGATAATGGAATTAGGGAGCTTGAGTTGATCAAAGGTGTGGGATGAGATGATGTTTATGTTAGCTCCATTTTCTATCATAGAACAATGAATGAATGAATGTCATTGATACACATAATGATGAAAAGGGAAGGTCATGTTCTTAGGTGATATGTCGGGAATTTTGGTGTTATAAAGGATATGGAGGTGGAAGCAAAAGTGCTCCAACAAGATTTACAAAAGGTTGAGCCTCATTTTAGGAGTAGGGATACATTTGAAGAGCTTTAATGAGGGATTTCCTATGATCCGAGGAGCTTTGGATGAGATCATAAAGTGACATCTTAATTGGGGCTGATGAAGTTGTTTCATAACACTTTGTTCAATAATAGTAGGCCGAGGGGAACTAAGATAGACACTTTATGTTTTGATGAAGAAGGGGTGGAGTAGGCTCATTAGAGGGTGGTAGTGAATGACTTTATATTTTTATTGAGTATGGTTGGAAGTCATGGGGATGAGAATGGGTGGTGATCAAACAACATTAATAAAGAGAGGAGGACCTTCTTTGGGAGAGGTTGTGGTTGGAGGAGGGATGGAATGAAAGTCTTGGATGAATGAGGAGATTTAGAGATCTTGGTGGATGAAGATTGGGATGAAGAAGCAAGATTGGTAGATGGAAGAGGGTGATCCCTTCAATGAGAAGATCATCCTCATTGATAAGATTATGGATAATAGTTTGGAGGGCCTTACAATGTTTGGTATCATGTCCTAGTGCATGATGATATGCACAAATGATATTAGAATCAAACCATGAAGGTCTTGGGCCACGTGGATCAAAAAGGTTTGATAGGTGGAAGGGTGATTATAGATGCTTGAAGTAGGTGTTGAAATATTTTTGTGTAAGAACCGATGGGGTGTTTGAAGAAGAGGTTATAGATGGAGTGGTTTTAAGAATGGTGGATGAAGGTAAGAGGGATGGTTTTTTTTGAGGATTTTATGGGAGCCTTTGATTCTATCTTGGAACTTAGAAGAAGAAGGTGGTTGTGTCTTGGTTTCAATTTTGATTGATTGGTGACTTAGATGGTTTGGATTCTGATTTGATAATTGGGGATGTGGATGATTTTGAAGAGAGATCAGATTTAGAGGAAGGATTAGATTGTTTTAATTTGTTGATAATGGGGTCTTGGATGAAGGGCTGGCCCTAAAATGGAAGGAGATATCTCTAAGAGTGATGATGTGACATTAGATTTCTTAGGAGGGTTAGTCTTGGGAGGAGGAAGCTCCAAATTTTTGTGTGGATGTGTGAGGGATTTTTGGATGGGCATGCCAAGGTTCTTAGACTTTGGTTGTGAGGATTTACCTTTAGTAGGAATGATGATGATTTCAACCAAGGGGATTATGGAGGTAGAAACTAGGTAATGTAGATTGTGTTGTAGAGGTGGATATTGAAGGTGGAAGTGGTTTTTGTATGATGCACTTGATGAGATCTAAAGGGGTTGTAGATTGTATAGGTTTAGGATTCATTGGTGTAGGAATGATTGGAGTTGTAGATGGGGTGAGAGTCTCATTTGTAGGTATATTAAGTGTGGATTTCTACATGGTAGATGATTTCAAGAGATGGTATGGATGTGGACATAGATTGGATGTTGATGTGGGTATGATCATAGTAGTAGATGTGATTGATGTGGAAGTGGGTGTGGATGTAGGGATGTGATGATGAAGATGTTAAGGTGGGTGTTGAGGTAGATATAGGTGAAGGACTAGATGTGATAGATGAGGATGTGGAAGATATGGATGGGAAGTGGGTGTAGTTAGGATTGATGTGGATGTAGTAGTTGTGGACATAGTCGATGTAGATATAATAGGTGTAGAGGATAGGTGTAGATGTTGATGAAGTTGTGAGTGTGGGGAAGAGTCTGAAATAGATGTGGATGTAATGGATGAGAGATGATGGTGTAGGTGATGGTGTTGATTCTTGATTTATAGTATTGATTGTATGGGCATTAGGTTTTGTGATGTGGAGGGTGGAGTTTGATTATTGGGTGGATGATTGGGGAAAAGGTTTTTGAAAACATCTAGAGGTTGATTAGGTGGTGCATTAGGATTATCCACTTGGAGGTCACCAAAGTCTATGAGTTTTTGGATGAGGTATTTAAAAGTGTGACACTTCTCAATGTCATGACCATGGACTTGATGATATTTACAGTAATGTTCCTCATGATACCATGTTGGTTTGGGTCATGATTCATCAAAAGGTTAGATGGGAGGAAGTCAAATAAGATGGACCACCATTAACTTGTCAAATATTGCACTATAAGATTCCCCAAGAGGGGTATAGTTAGGAGGTGGTCTAGGAGCTCTTTGTGGAGGCTCCATGTGAGAAGTGGATGTGGAGAGGATTTAACCATGATGGCATTTAGCATGCAAAATTCTTAGATTTTTCACCATGTGTGGAGGATTTAGTGAATTTAGACTTGGGTTTATTTGATCAAAGTTTGAGATGGCCTTGCTCAAGGGCATGAAGTTCAAGTTTATGAGCCATGGTAAATGCCTCTTCAAAGGTTTGGAATGATTGAATTTGAAGAGTAGAGGAAATATGCTTCACACAAGACCATGAGAAAAGTTTGATTAATTCAATTTATGGAAGGGAGAATGATAGTTGGTTGATTATGCCACATCATCATCATGAATGAAAAATCTATGATAGATTCATCATCATATTGTCTAATGGTATAGAGGTATGTGATAGTGATCTTACATGCAATATTGATTAAAAAGTGTTCTAGGAATAGTTGTACGAGTTGGGTGAAGGAAAATAATGAATGTTGTGGGGATCATTGTACCAATCCAACATGGGTCCAGCTAACAACATGGGGAATGTGTGAAGCATAAGGTCTTGATCATGAGAAATGAGGTAACATGAATGTCTAAAAATGAAGGTGTTGTTTTGGGTCCTCCTTGCTATTGAACTTAGAAATTTTGGTAATTCCCAATGAGGAGGATAAGGCTTTACGGGGATGGATGGATTGATAGGTTCATTACAAATTTGTTCATATGAGAAAGGTGGTTTTGGATCCCAAGGTAAGTGGCTTCAAGATTAGCCATTCTACTCAATAATGCTTGCATGGGATCATTAGATGGATGGGGTTGAGAAGTTGAAGGATGATATTGTGATGCATATGAAGTAGATGGGTTAGGTTGTTGATAAGGTTGATATGTTTGAGGATGAGTAGGTGTTGGTGGAAGTGGTTGATAAGGGGGAATGTAATTGAAGGGTTGTGATTGAATGGGTTGAGATAAAGGTTGTTGTTGGGAAATGGGGATGTGATAAGATTGATGAGATTGAGTTGGTTGTTGAGAGATGGGGACATTTGATTGGTTTGATATAGGATGAGTTGGGATGTAAGTAATGGGTGGTTGGGATACTTGAGTTGATTGATTGGGAAGTATGTAGTGAAAAACACCTCGAGGAGGAGGTTGATGGGTTTGAGTTTGATTCAAGAAGGATGGGGTTGTGAAGTGATCACATTTCATGGACATGGGAAGTGGAAATAAGGGGTAAAGTTGAATTATGTTGTTTAGGTGGAGGAGGAAGCAAGTGAGACTCTTGAGATGATTGGATAGGGGCACAAGTGACCATAGTAGATGATGAGGTGATGGGGATAGAAGAGGTGATAATAGTGTTAACGTGAGGAAAATTAGGGGAATGGGGACCACCAATTGAGTGGTTTGGTGATTATGAGGGATTGTGGAAGAAGATTGGTGAGGATCAAGCTCATGTTGGGCCATGACAAGTTCATTCATAGCTCTAGGAAGAATACGACAAGTTGTGATGTGAGGACTTGAGTAGATTAGGATTGGAATGGTAAGCATAAATTTTTTAAGAGGAGGTCCATCAATGGGGAGGTTGGTAGAGTCTTATGAAGGATATAGTCATGAAGAGAAACTAGATTAGCATCAAGAAGCTCTTGGAATTCCACACACCCACGAGGGATGATAGGAGGCCCAAAAATTTGATAGAGAGGTGGTAGAAAAAGGGGGGTTGTTTGGTCTAGATGGGACAAATGATGATAAAGAAAGGGATTGGTTTCAACATGGGTGTTAGGTTGGATGGATTGAGACTCTTGAAGGAGGAAATGGGAACCATGATTGGTTGAGTAACTATGGAAGAGGTGATCAAAGGGGTGGAGGTAATGATAGAAAGTGTGGAATTTTTTTGGGAAGCAATAGTGGAAATAGGAATGTTGTTAGATGACATGTTTTGTTCCATTTTTATTTCTTGGGATCATGTAATAACTGGCATGAAACAAACAATAAAAAAAAACTATGTTGATTTTTAATTAGCTCAAACAAGTCACACAACATAATTTTGATTATCTTGATTATTAAATATGTGAAAAGAAATGAAAAATGGGCTTGAGGAGGAGCCTAGGAAATGGCCGATCTATGGATGGTTTCAGGTAGTTTTGGTTGGAGTCCTTGATATACCCAAAGGTATATGAGGCAAAAATATGTGATGACTACTGGTATGGGCTTGGTATTGGGGCCTACCCCCTCACTTCATGGTCCCACAATGATAAGGGAGTGGGTGCTTAGCCAATATATCTGATAGCCAAAAAAAATTTATAATGGCTAGAACACCATGATGGATTTCCTATTGGGTGATGAAATCCCAATAGTTCCACTTGGGAGGAAATGTTTAAGATGTGTAGTTTTGATGCGTGTGTTTTGGATGTGTGTGATAAGAGTGTATGTAAAGGATTAACCCCCTAATTAGACTAGATTTCCAAAAAGATATGAAGGTTCTTTTTAGATCCCAAAATGAAATGTTATGTTGATGAAGAAAATCAAGCAAGAAAGGAAAGTATGATGCAAAAGGAGAAAATAAGAAAAAAGAGGAATACTGGATAAACTTTTCCTTTTTATTATTTTTTAATTTTAAGAAAAAAAAAATCAAGAAAAAAACCCCACACACACGCAAGAAAAAAAAAAACAATCCTCTCCTTGAAAGGTTAGTAGAAGATGGATAAAAGAAAATAGAAATGAAAGACAAATAAAAAGACTCACCAAAGAGGGTGGTCCCACTAGGCGTGCTAGAATGTTGAACAAGTTTCCTCGCTACCTGTTTTCAGATTAGTGAAATCATAACAAGAGAACAAGAAAATCCAAGTATGAGAGGGTTTAAGGTACCTCTAGATGGGATGATGATGTATATGGGTGCAAATGAGAGATCCTCCTCGCATAGCAAGCTAGATGACCTAAAATCAAGAAACTCAACACGAAAAATGGATTAGTAGATAGATGGGTGGGTTTTTAACAATGTCAGTCTCGAGAAGTGAAAACTTCCTAGGATGGATGTCAACCCACATTTTTGATAAAGATAAGTAAAAAATATTGATAAATTAGATGTAGCAGAATAATATGAGATAAAATAAAAACTGAAATAAAATAAAGATGATAAAAATATAGATTTGATCTAAGAAAATTAAACCAAACATGTGCGGAGTGATGACGATGACATGAACTACAAGGCTCATTAATGATAGACTGGAGCTAGATCAAGTGAAACAAAAAAAATGAAAAATAGATCTGAAAGGCCTTGAGGCATATCTGAAGCTGATGATGAGGTTGAGATGAAGAAAAAGAACTTGAAGATATATGGAACTAGATTTAATAGAAAGGATGCAAGAAAATTATGAAATTTGATGGTGAATGAAATGAAGACTGATTTGGTCGACGTGACCTGGCTTGAGTCGATGGTGATTGACTAGAGTGACAAAATAGATCTAAAGTGACAAAAATGGAAAAATGGAAAGATCTAAAATATGAGGACTATGGGATCAAAAAGGGATGATTGGAAAAAGTAAAATGATGAGAAAAGCCAATAAAATGGGACAAGTTGATGGTGACCAAGAAGGGTCAAAGACGAATGGGGATGAGCTAGGGTTTATGGAAAATGATGGATAGAAATGATGATACTGAGATGGGGATGAAGATTGAAGGAAAGAAAAATATGAGCTCCTAGATGATGTTGAACCTACAAAAGATCGATAAAATAAAGGATGATGGAATTTGCAAATAATAGATCAAAATCATGCAAGAGAGAAAAATATCTCCAAGTCTCCAAGAGTGAAGCACAATATCTCAAGGTGATGATATGACTCAAGAGAGAAAAAAAAACAAAGGCAAAGACATCACAGAAATCTTGAAGTCTCCAAAATTACATCTTGAGAAAAGGAGGGTAAGGGCATCTTTATAGGGTTGATGGTGACTGGATGGTCACCATTGATCATGGAGATCCATCCATTTGGGTGGTGGAAGGGTGATGAGCTGAGGAAATGAGCCCATATGAGGTGAGATTAGGGTTTTAAAGGTGAGGATGAGTTAGGGTTACTTAGGATGGATAAATGGGTAGGTGGGAGGGTGAAAAATATTAAATAAAGGAAAAAGGGAGGTGAATTTATTAAATGTGGGCCTAGGAAGGATAAAATGGAGGATTTAGGGAGAATAAATGAATTAAATGAAGGATTTATGATTAATTAAATATGATTAGGGATGATTAATTAAGGGTGTGATTAAGAAAATTAAGATGAGAAATAATGATTAAAGGGATAAATTGAATTTAGGAAAGGGGATTTGAATAGGAAGAGAGGTATGTATGTAGAAAAATAAAAAGGAGAGCGAATGCGAGATGAGGTATGTATGTAAGTTGTGGAAAGAGTAGTAATGGGAGGAGTAGTGGTGGGGGTGTCACGGTAGGAGGAGTTGTGGTGAGAGGGGTTGCACAGACAGGGAAATGACATGTTGGGTGGCGACTAGGGTGTGAGAGGGTGGGGTAGTGGTGGTGGTGGAAGGATAGGAGACGAGTTCTTTGGCCAAACAAGAGGATACTATGGGTGTTGTAGAAGGTGGTGTGTTGGCCGCGGGAGGAGTAATGGTGGTGGTGGGAGTGGTGTTAGTCTTTGGGAGGAAAAATGGTCATTATGGCTTTGAACCTCTTATATATTTTTCAATATGTATAAAATTATATTGTTGTTAAAATAATAAAGTGTGGGTGAATTATGAAATTATGAGTGTTATCGTTAACAGTGGGTATGTTCATGTTTTATAATTTTAAAGCAAGAAAAAAATAGATAAATTTATAGGTTGTATCTTTTTTAGGATGGAGTGTTATGTCTGCAGGACCTTAAATGCCATATTGGTTTATATTTCTTTTATGAAATATAGCTTTTTTGGCTACCCTTTGACAAGAAATATTGTATCCCCTTTGTTGGTTTTGCATCTGATGATGGAGTCAATGTATTTGATAATTATAGGAATACTTCTCTCTTTTTCCTACTCAATACCACTTACTAATAATTTTCTAACTATTTCTTACCATTTTTGCTTAATGATGGACTAGACAATATGATTCTTCAAGAGAATAATCATAGATATCAAAATATGTTTTATGAGTAGGTTTGGGGTGTAAAGGAATGTACATGCGAGTTGAGCACTGTAGCCACATCGATTTCAAATGGATCTCTTCTTCCATTAGGGTTTTCATTTATTTCTTTGGACCAAAAATTGAATGATAAGTCATCCATAGTTGATGATTCACAATAAGTATTTATTTTTTCTTGTTCCTTTATAATTTGAAGGTCCTTGGTGTCTATCTACAAAAGTCAATATGTACAAGCTTCCTGTAGATTTGTAAAGATTAGATAGTTTTTATGGTTCATTTCACATTGTTCAGTCTTTCATTCTTCTCTAAGAATCAATTTTCATATATGACATAAATGTATATAATATTATTACCAATTTGGTATGACAAGGAAATATGAGATAATTATGCATTTATAAGCCTTCGATTGTAGTAAATTTTGGTATGGTAATATTGTATTTTCTGATCTACACTATTATTAATTCGGTAGACTTATTTTTTGAATAATGATGAAGTTTATTTTGATATAGATACAATTTTGGATACAAAAGCATCTTCCTCTGGACAAACAAAATATTATTGTCAAAAGAGTAAAGTGTGGGTGAATTATGATAGTATGTGTGTGTTGTCGTTAATGAGAATGTCATGTCTTGTTAATGATTTGTGTAATTTAAAGGCTCATTTTCTCCGTGTTGGTGAGAAAATTTATCGATATGGAAAATTAGGTGTCCACACAAACATTCACGGGGATATTTTACTCTGCATTGAATGGTACAACTCCCATTATTGAATGAAAACTAATCTAATCCTATCTACTACTCTGGGTTAGCCCAGAAGGTTGGGGATCACATAGGGAAACTCCACTGAACCTGTGGTAAGATGCTTGTACGGGGGTACAAGGGAGGAACTTACAACAATGTAGGGAGAAGAAAGGGACATTAGGAAAGTAAATTTACTACCATGAGTAGGCCGATTGCATAGTTCACACTTAGTAACAAGAGTAGTTCAACATTCAATATAGAAGAAAGAAACAATGAAGCTATTTAGTGAGAAGAATAAAACCCAAAAAATGTTCTTGGATTCATTTATCAAAGATACAAAGCTCTTTTGGGATCACTATGCTTACAAAGTGCATAAGAGAGAAATAAAGGAAATAAAAGTAAAGGAAAATAGAATAAATGTAGCTTTTATTTCATGTGCATTGACACAAAGTCCAACAACTACAATCCACAATTACTAAAGAGTGGAAATTCTCAAAATTCGAGCTCCTTTGGAATATAGAAACCATCCTAATTTATAAAAATTGGATTGAACTCTCATCTCCCCTCACATGAATTTTCACATTCATATTCCAATTGTGACCTTTCGTTTGCCAAAATTAAGTATTTCTCTTATAATTTTGAGAAAATACTTTTAGAATTTTAAAATAGGTCACTTAAGTGAATAGGATGAAATACAATGATGAAGCCCAATGAAGAATTAGAAAGGAGAGAGAAAGGAAAGGGAAGAGAGAGAAGAAGAGAAGGGAATGATATTTATGATGAAGTAACTTCCTCGTTGAAGAACTTTACAAATTAAACACTCTAATGATAATCCTATGGAATGAGCCTTTTCCTTGAATTATTTACCTTTTGAGACTCTTGAAACAATAAAATTCTACACCTTGCCAAATGATCATGATCTACCCCTTTGTATGATACATGGACACCATTGAGTGTTTAGAAACATTGTTGAAATATTACCTTGATGATCACGGGCATTTCTCATGAAGATTCACTCCGGAGGAGATGAAGATTGAAATTGACCCTGCCATGACCCTTTGTAATCTTTGTTATGCTAGTTTGAATATTTTGATGAAGCACACCGTGAAAACTTTGATGATGATGATCACAAACTCATATTTGCACATGATATACAGACAACCTAGACCATAAAATGAGTGTCGAAAGACATTGTTGAGATTTCTGAGGTGGATTCCAGATGACCTATGGGAAATGTTTGTGATGGTCCTTTGTGACACGACCGAAGTCCACGAAATGTTTTCCTTAGAATTATGCACTCACTGTACACATAAATGAATAGTGATTAGTATACATGGTTCTGGATACACCTTACTTGCACTTGGAAAATGGGGTTTACTATTTTTAGTAAGTGGAAATTTCCACCCTTTTTGGCTGCAACCAATGAAATTAGATTTCTAGATTACCCCTGTGTACACTGCTTCAACCTAGATTTCTCTTTGAAATGACTTACTAGTAATCACAAGTGCTAGTGTAGGTAACTTACTATTTTTAGTAAGTGACAATTTTCACTCTTTTCGGCTCTAATCACCGAGATTGGATTTACGGATCACCTCTGTGCACATGGATTTTGTTGAAATTGCTTTCCATATGGGCTTACTAAAAAATAGCAAGTGCCCATGTAGGAGGATTACTATTTTTAGAAAGTATGGTTTTGGACCTTGGTTTTGAGGAAACCAAATTTTATGATATGGGTTTTTTCTCTTGATACACCTCGAAATTTCAAGTTTACGGTGCCTAGAAGCAGAGAATTTAATTTTCAAATATTTTACAATGGCGGGAAATTGGGGTTTCTTCTTTGCATCATGCATACATATCTATATATCTTTTCCACATGAGATATAGATATCTCTTTCACTATGCACCTAATCATCATATATATAGGGTGGGGACTTTCCCTTCACCACTTAACTACTCCAGAAATAGGTCACATGCTATTATTAGCCATACACCGTTTACAATTATAGCCACACATGCAAGTGTGCTATCTATAGTCCTCTTACAAATAATTGAAGTGTTCATTCTATTCTTAGCTTGCCTCCATGGATATACATTTTGAGCCACTCTTCTAAATATGGACAGTGCATGGCACACACATCTTTGCATCGCTGATGTGTTCCGCATGCCATCTTCCAAAAATAGATAATCATGCCCAAAATCGGATAAGTCCTAAAATCTGAACTTGCCTTCCGCGCCTTCGATCTTGGCCTTCTATCCCACGTGGAATCCTTGTGTGATATTTGCGAAGTATTATTTGATCAATGTTACCCCACACTAATCTCATTATCATCCTGATAATGGTTATCTCCAAAATTTGAAGGAAAGAATAAGAATGAAGAATGTGGGAAAAAATAAAGAATTTATATGAGGTTATTTAAGCAACCTCCTCAATATCAGTTTGTAGCATCAGCTCTGGATACTCCTCTTTTATTGCAACCTCCAAATCTTGTCATTTAGTGAGTGCCTATCCTGCTTTCTCTGGGATGTCCACAGCTATGGATTCCAACTCATCCTGTGCAATTTCCCCTTCCTCATTCTGCATAACCAACACAACACTGGACATGGATGTCATCCTTCCTTCCGAAAGGTCCATTTTTACGTGCAATCAGCTTTCAAGCTCTTTCATTCGAGTTTTGTGCAGATTTTGTGCTGCTGCCAGGGCCTTGCGCTTTTGTTTAACCATGGACAACCTTTCTGCATGGCCCAAGGTCTCATCCTTCATGGCCTTCTGTACCTCATTGTTCTCTTCCAAGGTCTTAATGTTGATGAGCACCTCTAGAGTTGTGCATATATTTAAAGCTTGATCCACTTTCTTCAAGACTTCTTGTAATGCCTGCAACAACCCTTCATACGATGTGATTTTCCTCATCATAGATGCTTTTTCCCATTCTGCATCCTTCTCTGATTGTTCTGGCGCTTGCACATGCAGAGTTTCATCTTTGAGCACCAAGTCCACCAACTTCCCCACATAGTGTATCACTGAAGGAAATGTTTGTGGTACCTTGGGTTCCAAGTGTGGCCTTGTTTTGATCACATTGTCCCCAATCTCCTCTGCGATGCTTATGAATACTTCATTATTTTTCTACGCAAAGTCCCTTTCCGCGTTATATGTGCTACCTCCACAACCTACATCTTTAGCTCTTTGCATGCAACACCTTGATTGTGGCAGATTTATCCATGTTCCTTCTGGCCACCTCCGTTGAAAATTTTACTAGTGCATTACTGACCTACTCGTTTGATATGACAGTAGGATTTACTGTCATGTGTCTAGCTTGGGGTTCCTTCTTCAATCACCTTGACACGCATGAATCTTCACATACATCGAAATCAGGCTCATCCATGTGGGTGTGCATCGACCAGGATAGTTACTTTCATGTTCACACACGGTCACCATATCTTCATCCATCAACTCCCAACCAAATAGATCCTACTGTGCTATTGTGCTCTAGAAGCGGGCACAAAAAATCTTTCATGTGTCCTCTGCATACCCCATGGCTAGTGGAATGTGCTCTCCACTCACCCTTCTAGACCTCTGTTGCTTAGGAACTCTAGCCTCCAAATTTGGAGCTTGTGTCTCCATGTCCTATGTATCTTCTGCAGCTGTTTCCTCTGGTCTTCTCTCTTCTCCATCCTTCTCCTTTGATGCCTCACCCTTTTCTTCTATGTGCTCTAGGGGTGTAGGAGATGTAGGTGCGCTCTCCTCATATTCTTCCACCTCCTCACTCAACTTCAGCTTCCTCCTTCTCTGCATGGTCGCTTCCTTCTACGGGGAGAGTCGGGGTGATCTGTGCACAAAGGTTGGGGTAACACCTTGGGTCCTTATTCTCTGAATACCCTTTTAAACATGTGCTCCCCTTGGACTGCATTCAAGTCCTCTTCATCCCCCTCTTGTGGCTGAGGTGGTGTAATGGCATGCTCAACTTCTTTCTAACTTGTAGGATGTTTCCTACCCTATGATCCAAGCCACCACTATCTTCACGCTCTTCCTCCTCATCCTGCACTTTAATTTTCCCCAAGGGCTTAGGTGTTGGGACATTCTCCATTGTATGCTTCCCTTTTGGTGGTGCGTTGGAAGTGCAAAATCACCTTCCACATATTTGTTGTTCTCCATATTTGGCTTCAACTAGAGATACACCAATGTTGCCCCCAAATGTGCTACAACCAAGCTTATTGGCTTGATGTTCAACACTTCAGAAATGATTCTCTCTGTGTAGGTGCTCCTGCCAGGTATACATACTTCTTCTGTAATGTATGGTATTCGTAGTCTACCTTGTCTGCATTGAAGTTTAATCTATGTGTGTTGGTAAACCTATGAACAGATTCCTGAAAATACCTTGCAGTGAAGGCGTAAGGTAACTTGCACCAAGGGCTCCAAGCTCCATCCTTCATTGGAAAATGCACGATGCAGAAATGCTGGTATACAACAAACTGAACTTGTTTTCCTACCACTGCTGGTAGGTCCTTTGGAATGTGCCACTCTTCCCCAAATGCCATGCAGAGCCTGTCATACCACTTCTCCACCCTTTGTTTCACCTCATTTGTCATAGTCCCCTTACATAGGTATTTGTTGAATCTTTCAGTGGGACTTGTTCTCCATGGGGTATTCCCATATTTTCTCCTTTGGTCCGTCTGGTACTCTGATTTCCATGAAGACCAGTGATAGGAGAACAGCCCCAAAGCTGATCTTCCCTCTGTGTGTGCTTCTTCGACTATTTTTTCTACAATATAGCCGAAAATGTTGTATACTATCCCTTTCAACATCTTCCACGCCACATGCAACCACATGGTGTTTACCTATGACCACCACTCTTGATCGTTCAACTTGGTAACCAGATGTGTTACGGACTTGTATAACTGGACAATTCTTAAATTTGTCAATGTCCATTTCACGTGGACCCTTTAGGTATCCCAACTCTTGTTTGGTCTTTAAAATTATGGATTTATCTGTGAGGTCACTTTTTATATCCTCTCATGTGGCCTTCAGACCTGTCACTAATGAAACAAGCACAAACAAAATTCTAACTTTGCATCCTGCAAAGTAGAAGTAGTCTTCGTGAACCCTGCTCATGAGCCACTAGTACAAGGGCTCATACTTCCCTGAAATATGGCAGCTCATACAACTGATATACCCCGATTTTCTTCAAGAGATTTTCACCCACATCATCATATATTGGCATGTCATCTGCCGTGCATTTTTGGTTCTAACCATGAGTAAGGAGTCGAGCTCCTTTTTTTTTCTCGACGTCTTGTGATTATATTCACTCACTTTACTTTTTCTAATGGGTGAATCCCATTCTTGGCCAACAATAACTCCTTCTAGGTATTGCATCTCCGAAAAATGACTTTTGGGTGCCATCTCTTCTTCCTCAATGACCACCTTCTTCTTTTATTTTGCTGCTGCTACGAGATGCCTTCTTTGGTGCCATTTCTACCTTGCCAATGTCTCCTCTTCACCCCTACAACTCTACGAATCAAACCCTAGCTTGATCCAACTCCCCTAGGTGGAAACCTTATAACCTAACTCTTTTCTGTCTCCCTAATTCGCTCAAACCCTTCACCACTAGGGACACAAGCTTCTTAAAGCACAGATTTGGTTATCACTCTTGATTTCACACCCTTCGCACCTTAAATTGATCACTCGGCTCTTTGTACTTGGATCTTCTCTCAAATATTCTTAGTTGCAATGGTAAAAATTAATCCGCATCCCTTATATTTTTTTCAAATTTTGATGCATTTATTGCTCCTCACCTACCAAATATCCCTTCATTCATTGACCAAATCTATTCATTCTGTGTGGTACATCTTTGCACCCAGCTATAACCTTCTAGCATGCCTTCCTACCTTCTAGTCATAGACTTCTCTTGACACGTGCTTCCGCGCCTTAGTACCTCATCACTGAACCTTCTCTGGTAGCTATCATGGCCTCCGCTTACCTCATGTTATACTATTCCTTCATCCATCTTCATCCTTGGTCACCTTTTGAGAAGAAATCCTCTTTAAAGCACACCTGTAGTAGCTTATTTCTTTCACCTTTCAAGTCCCTCAGTCCTTTTCTTGGATAATGACAACCACCCCACACTAAAGGTATGTGTAGTCCTCTGCACATAAACATTCTTCATATAATAATTAGCTTCATGTGCATAAGCACACTTATTACACAAACAAAAACTAAATTGACAAAGCATAGTGAAAATAAAGGAAATACCGAATTGAAAACCTAGACTAAATGGCAACACTGCCTTATTACAAACACCAAGAAGACTTATTTATAGTAGGGCTTCAACCTACTCCCATTAAAGTAACCAGGTAGCCATGTTCCATCAAGTGCTTCTAATTGGCATGCACTTGATTCAAGTATAGAAGTTATAACATACTGGCCCCAACCAATGTACTTTGAGCTTGCTGGATGGCGCAAGAACTTTGAGTCATAAAGAAGAACCATTTGTCTAATCTCAAACTTCTTATCTCTTATGTTTCTATCATGCCATGCTTTCTTCTTGACCTTTTCCTAATTTTGAATCCATTGTGCTATGGCTCGACACTCATCTAGTTGAATCATCTTTTCAATCTGTTCTTCTAAAGCATGTTCATCAGCTAGACCTCTAGCACGCGTAATGCATAAAGAAGGTAACATAAATTCTATAGGAAGATCAACACTTGTGCAAACACCAATTGAAATGGTGTGGCTTTGTTTAATCTCTTGTAAGTTGTTCTATATGCCCAAAGCACAGATGACACCTTGTCATCCCAATCCTTTCTTCCAACATCACATATTTTTGTCAAAGTCTGGCCCAAAATTTTGTTGAAAGCCTTAGCAGTTCCATTTTCCTGAGGATGGTAAGGTGTAGTTTTGTGGTGTGCAACCATAAACTCATCTAATAGGATCCTGATTGTCTCATTAAAAAAATGTGTACCTCTATCACTTGTCAAGCTTAGAGGACATCCATATCATGTAACGACATTCTCCCATAGAAACCCAAATTTGCTTATAGTTGTCGTGCGAGTCTTTGGTGGGTCTTGCTTCTTCCCACCTTTGTGTGAGATAATATGTGCAAGTAATGATATAGTGCAATCCAATCCTATGCGCGGCTGGTGAAATAGGTCCTACAAAGTCAATGGCCCATTTCTCAAATGGTTTAGTACTAGTAATTGGTCTCAAAGGCATCTCATCTCTTTGCCCTAGTTTTCATAAAGCACCGACAATGATCACACACCTTGTAGTAGTCTTTATACAAAGTATCTCCCACCATAATCCAGCAATTAAGATCTTTTGTGCAGTCGCATCACCTACATAATGGCTTCCTGTAATACCACCATGAGCTTCTTCCATGATATCCTTGCGTTCATGCTCTACCACACAACAATGTAATACTTCATCTCTTCCTAACTTATAAAGGCCACCACTAATCAACATAAACGGCGTTGTGCGTATAAAAGATACTTATTTTCTAATGATTTCATTCCTTTTGGTGCCATACATGTTCGTAGAAAGACAAAAATGTCTTCTAGTTCTATGGGCATGCATTGCAACCTATATAACTGTGCATCCGGTAGTGTTTCTTCAATTGTCTATGCCTCCTCTCTGTATTGATTCTAGATAAATGGTCTGGTCCAGAGTTGCTTTTCCCTGGCTTTACCACAACTGTGAAGTCAAATTCTTGAAATAGGAGCACCCATCTGCATATGCGCCCCTGTAAAACTAGCTTATTTACCAAGTACTTTAATGCCATGTGATCTGTATAAAACACAAATGGTGTTGCTAACAGGTACTGTCGAAACTTGTACAATGCATAAATCATTGACAAAGCTTCACACTTTGTAGTTGTATAATTCTGTTTAGTAGGAGTTAGCTTCCTACTAGAAAAACAGATTGGATGATCAAGAATACCTTCACCAGGCTAAGCTAACAAAATGCCGATGGCCATACCAAAAGCGCCCACATGTACATGAAATGGTTTATCCCATGATGGAAAGCACAAAATGGGCGTGGTAGTAAGTCTCTCTTTTAATATCTCAAGCGCACTGCTGCAGTTCTCCCCAATAAAATGTACCTTTCCCCTTCAGTAATTCTTCCAAGGGTGCTACAATTTTGGCATACCCTTTTATAAACTTTCTATAATACCCTGTATGACCTAAGAATCCGCGCACCTCACTTTGACTAGTAGGCGCTTCCAGGCCTAAAATGACTGCAACCTTGGTTGGATCAACTAACAAACCTTCCTTGCAGATGATATGTCCTAATAGTATCCCAAATGGTGTAGCAAATATGCACTTCTTGATATTCAAAGAGATACTCAATTGTTTGCATCGTTCAAACATTAAGCGCAAATTGTCACAATGGTCTTTCACAAGCCCATATACTTTGTCCAATCATCTAGGTAGACTTGTAAGAAGTTGTGAATAAAATATTTGAATTCCTGAACAACTATTCGTGAGAATACAACATGCGCGTTCTTCAACCCAAAAGGCATCACAATATAGGAAAAACTACCCCATTCAGTTGTAAATGTTGTCTTAATTGTTAAAAAATAATTAAATTTTTTTTTTTTTGAAAAGTGTTACTTTGCGTGGTTCATTGGAATCATCGCGATCGTCTTATTTTTGTGATCGTTTCGGTCTTTGTTTCATGATTTTCGGGCGAGAAATCTTCCCACTAGGCTTTAAAACGTGTTAAAATACATTAAAATAATTAATTAATATTTAATTAATTAATTGCTCCTTGTTTGATTAAATTAATTTTAAAAAATCACTTAAGGAGTATTTAATTAAATAAATATAAATTAAAGTTCATTCGACAAGTTTTAGTGCCGGGGAAGTAAGCTTTTGTTTCAATTGCGGGTTGGCTTCCCGAACCCGGATTTCCACTTTCCTGGCAATTTCCTTCAAATTTCCCGCACGTGGGTTTTCTCTGCCAATTGCCAAATCATGGATTGGCAAATGGGCATAAAATTCCCCAATTTCCCACATGGGGAAATTGGATGGGGATTGCCAACCCATTTTTCCATTCCCGTTGGCAATTGCCGTTACTTTTCCCATTTCCCCGGCACTTAAGCCACTACCGAGAAGAGAGGAAGTTAGATTAATTCCCGTAACTTCCTCCATCAAACCCGTTGAAAAAGTCGTGTGAAGCTTTCAATTGCTTCTTTCTTCAAGAAGACATAATATTTTGTCAGCCTTATGCAAGAGAAATTAACGCCATTGTGAAGAAGAAATACAAGAAAGTTTTTGGTTTTGTTTCCAACAACTCCACGCATTGCATAAGAAGAAGAAAATAATAGAGTGAAAAGGAGGACAACAAAAATTAATCACAGCAAAAGGACTAAAGGAAAATACATGCGCCCACGCATTGGCTGAAGGAAAAGAAGAAGGAGAAGACAAAGAACTCAAACTCACGCGTCCCGGCCAAAGGATAAGGAGAACAGTCCAACAACTTGGACAATACAAAAAATGCGCAGGAAAGGAAAGATATAAACCAGCATAAAGAAGCAAGAACAGTTTTTGAGAAAAGCCACGCAGCTAAAAGGAAAATTTGAAAGTAAAAGATGATTGTCCAAGCCCGCCCAACATTGAAGATACCACGTGAGAGGAAGAGAACAGTCTTCCACCCACCGCCACTCATCCCACGCACCAGCCAGCAAATAAAAAATCACGCTTGCCAAGAACAATTTAAAAAAAATGCGAACCGACCATGGGCAAGTATGTTTGAAAAAGCAGAATTGTTTTTGTGACTTGTTATATTCTGCATTTTCATCGGCCTTCAGGAAGAATGCGTGATGCATATGGATGAATCTGGGCCCTGATAAAGCGTACAGATTAATTGCTAAAGCTGCAACAAATGAAGGTCACAAATAGCAAACGTAATGCAGCTGTAGGCTCTTCTTTATTCTGAACTCAGATCCATGGCAGCCGCAGGAAACAAATATTCACTGCCGTATGTACAATGGATTGGGGTCACGCTATTCAAGGCTTCATAAAATTTTCTGAATCAGAGAAGAAAAGTTTTTAAGCAAAGAAAATAAGAAAGAAAAGACAAAATCTTTAAAACAAGAGAATTAAAATTTCCCACGCCAAAGAAAGGCCACGCAAAAGAAAACATGACCACGGTTGTGATTAGTTGTTGCAAAATCTTGTAATTTGTAGTGGAAGTTATTCTAGCACCTAGCCCATGGGTTTGATATGGTGGTTATAGATGAAGCTATGAGCTAGTGAAGTAGGTGTGTTACCTCCACTTTCAGTGGGTGCCTGCCAAGTGTGTTCTTGTCGGGTATCCACAAAGAATCGCCTAAAATAGTAATTAGCCAGAAGCGGGCATGTCAAAGTATAGTAGAAGCCTTTTTGAGCACTTCCAACAAGCGAGTCATCCAGCTATGTTGTTATCCGCAGAATCAAATGCATCCTCAAATTCGGGATTCTCCTTCAAGATATTTTTATCAAAATCGATTAAGTGACAAGTGAGAGTGTTACCAGGAGACCAGATGAAGTTTATTACAAAGATTCTCTATTGAGACCATTACTTGTTTTATGATGTAACTCATGGAAGAGAATCTCATAGAGGTGGATCTATTTCATATCGAATATTCATGAAGCACAATTTGCTTTGCAATTATATGAGCATCTTCAACGGGTCATAATCATGGCAAAAGATTAGGTCTTTATCGGTAAAGGCATTTTCTCATCGTTTGGAAGGTACAATTGTGCTTATTATGGCAAAGCCAAAAATTCTTACTACAAGTGTTATATAATAAGGAAGAACTATGAGCATTGTGGTAAAACCATTCTTTTCAAAAATCTTGGGTTAAGCTCGATATTCAAGTGAGTTGAGCGAGAGAAGAACCGAGGAGTTCGGTCTGGAAATAAGGTAAGACGACACGAAGGGCATGGATCGCCATGGGAGTCCTAATTCAAGTTGAAAATGCATGAGCTCATAATCAAGCTAGGAGCGATACGATTGAGGGCTCATTCGTGAGTTGAGTCATCTAAACACCTAAGTGAAGAAAGAGCACATCTCGAGAATTTCTCATTCCAGTCATCATTCATCTTTGCATGATTACCCTAATTCTTCAGACCTAATCCACAACTCAACACTATAATTCAGAGCATTGGTTCATGCACAAGCACCTGTAATCTATATCACAAAATTTCTAGAGGTGGAACTCGTTGATGAAGTACCTCAAAATATACCAGCCCAACTTGTGGAAGTAGTCACAACTTCTCAACCAAAAGTTGATGATCCGGTTCTTTCCCCACCTACATTTGAAGAATCACCACAAATGGAGAAAATGGCGACAACATCTTTCTCACAACAAGAAGATTCAATTTCAGCAACACCCAAAGGTGATCCCCTTTAGCGTGATGAAGATCAATTCCCAACGAACATGAGAACCATGTACAATGAGCTACTTGGAGAGGTTCCCACCTGGCTACATGATATCTTGAAGAATTGAAAGAGGGTCATCAAGCCAATAGTGATAAACTTAGAAGTGATTGCGTAAATGTTAGAATCCATCACTCCAAAAAAAAGACCAAATACTACACTAAGGTGTGTGTTAACAAATTCATAAATCACTTGATGATTTTCAACACCACTCGTTCACAATGGGGCAAAGGAGATGGATTTCCAAGACTCTGAAGTCTCACAAATTGTTCTCGGAAGATCAACACTTTGGGATGGTGACAAAGACAAAGGACATAACTCCAGGCGGTGAATTGTAATTTTGGCTCTTGGAGATCTTCTCAATGGCGAAAGACCAGAAGTTGGATTCTGATAAACCAAGGTGGCGTAACGACTACGGTCTCGTGACAAATGAATAATTCACCATGGAAAGGTACTCGGAGCATGTGGAGAATTGTGAATGTGAATACGAATGAAGACAAATTTTCTCACACCGGGATATTACTCGAATCAGGGGTGGATGAATTGCTCAAGTTTCAAGCTCAACACTCTTGTCATTTGGAGGATTGCAGAGCACGGTCAATGAGTTCATTCCCGTACGATCGGGATAGGCGGACTCTTGGCCCAATGGATAAGGCACTGATCCTAGGTGTCTTGATCTAGGTGGCACATTGTTGACTAGGATGTCTACGTGTGCATACAAGTCATTTAAGTGGGGTCCACATGTACCCATTTCTTTTATTTATGTATTTTTCCTTAAATGAATTTTTAACTTAAGTGGTTTCTATTTTTAGTCACTTTTTAAAAGTTGGTTGAAAAAGTCAAAGTCACTTAAGTGCCCTATTTAATGTGCATTTAAAACCCTAACTACTTTGTAACCAAATTTTGGGTTATAAAAGGAAGTGAGGGGCTCATTTGTAAGGGTGACTTTGAGAGAGGAGAAGAGAATACTTTTGTGCAAGCTTTGTTTCAAGAAGAAACTTTGTGTTCTTTTGTGAAAAACATTTTGGAGTTAATGGAATAAGAACTTTGTGTCTCATTCATTGTCTCTGGTAACATTTGGTGTTCTTATGTTCATTAGATGTTAGGTGTTTAAATCTTGCATGCAAATATTATCTTTGATCTTATTGTCAACATTAGTAATCAGTTGTTCTAGTTCACAGTGATCAAGCTCTGATTGTCTACTTGCTCATATGTGTTCCCTTTTACATGTTCTTGTTTAACTAACTCAAACTCCGTTTTATTTGTGTTGGTTATTCAGCTTTCCTCTTCATGCAATATTAGGCTATGTTTTTACCTAACTCTTGCATGTTCTTTCAGTTCATTCCATTCCACTCCTTTCCTTCTTTCTATTCCATTTCCTTCATTCACTTTTCTTCCATTGATGTTCCAAAACACCCCCCACATACAATTTTGAATGTATAGATGTAAATACAGTTTTGGTTTTCAATAAAGGCAAAGCCTCACCTTCATTGAGGAGGGACTTCGTTCCCACACTGTTGCATGTCATTTGCATGCATGCAAATCCATATGCTAATAGTTTTGGCGACTCCATTGGGATTCATAAATCGTTAACCAGTGCTTGGTTAAATCTTTATGACTATCCCCTCTGCACAAGCTCCAGTTCTTCAACCGAACCTTGTGCCCGACGAAGATTTCCAAGGAGACATTGCTGCCAACCTTCGAATAGTAGCTTGGGAAAACTATGAAAGCTTGCAGCAATTTGTGGCTATTGATAGAGCCATTGACAGAGAAATCTACATCAAAGACCTTAGAAGAAGAGCACCCGCACTTGTGGCCAGAAGACCTCTTGGGCACGTGTTGATAGTTGTTCACCGACGCGGTCCTCTTCCACCCAGGTAATAAGTTGTATGACTATTACAGGTAACCCACCTATCTTGCAACCAAATCTTGTTTTTGCAGATACTCAAGAAGACATATCATCAGATTTGAGGCAAGCTATTTGGGAAAAGCGCACAAGTAACCATCATTTTCATCTCACCACATCAGTACTAGATAATGAAGAAGAGAAATCTGCGAGAGTTGTTAGAGTTATTCAGGCACAAATAGCTCAAGAAAGAGAGCAAAGAGAAAAGGCTAGAGCTGGTCGGAACACGCCAGTGATCTCTTCACCATAAATATTCCAAACTGGAAGGAAAGAGGTTTATGTGAGGAGAAAAAGCTAAAGGTCGATCTGACCCCACTTTTGACTTTCAAGGAAAATTTGGTTTCAAGTTATCTCCTCCCAAGAAGAACACACCTCGTAGATCTGCAAGCCTTGCATCAAGTCCTGAAAGAGCAAGCAAGGAAGGAATCACTACCAGTCAAGCACTTGTCCTTGCTCACATTGTTTTACCTTCGCATACCACCTTTTCTCCAATGGCAGCCAATGTACCATGGGGAAATGCCATAGGCCCATTGGCCTTACCTGCTCGACATGAACTCCCATGAGGATCAAGAAATATTCTTCCCAAGTTTGATGGCAGATGGGAAGATGTCACCAGATGATCATATCTCTACCTTCTTCGCTGCATGTGTTGTTTTGTCAGTAGAATATGAAGATGTTGCTATTCGTCTCTTCATCGAGACATTGCATGATATTGCTGCAGATTGGTTTCATCATCTACCCAATGGATGCATTACAAGTTGGGATGATATGAAAACTAAGTTTGAAAATCGATTCAAAATGGTGGAAGATGAACATGCTCTTCTTGCCCAACTATCTCAGGCAAAGAAAGAGCCTACAGAACCCATGAGGAATTTCGTGGCCAAATTCAACAAGATGGTGAACAAAGTTCCCGCCGGGATTCGTCCCAACCTTGATGGACAAAAATGTTTCTTTATTAACGCACAACAACTAGAAGTGTGCTATCAGCTAAGAAGGGCCAGGGTGGCTACTTTGGAACTTGCTCAATCTTTGGCCATAGAAATCGAAGATGACTTAATCATGGCAGGAAAATTCAAGAAAAATTCCCTCAAAGGAAAGAGTCAAGAAACTCCCAACATTTCAGAAACTATACTCACTAAGTTGGCTAATGATATGCTAGCTTTGAAGAAGCAAGTTGCTCAAAGTAGTAAACCTGCTCCTTACAAAGATATCCCGTGAAAAGGATACGTTCCCAACAAAGCCAGGATTGCAGGTGCTCCAACGAGGCTTGCTATTGAAGCAGCTCCCGCAACTAATTCCAAATGTGATGTCATTGAAGAAAGTGATGATGAGATTGAGGTCGTCGAGGTTGATGAGGAAGAGCCTGATTTTGAGACATCTGAACCTGCAGTTGAAGATCCTGAGGAAGAAAGTAATAATCATTTCTTTGAGTACCGTTCCGATGAAGAAGACGAATATGAAGAAATTATAGAAGATATGAATAGTCAATCCTTCGTTGTCTTCACACGCTCTCAGAAAAAGGACCAAGATACCACTAAGGTGGGAGATAAAGAGGTTTCCAAGGAAACTCTCAAAGAATCCAAGATAAAGGAGGCTCCTAAAGAGTCCAGAGATACTGAGGTTTCAAAGGTCAAGACTATCTTAAAGAAAGGAGAGCCCTTGTTAGATCAATCAGTTAGTAAACCAACTATGAAGAAAACTTCTTCTTCCACATCCGTATCAACCAAGCCCGAGACCAAGGTCAAAAGTGTGCCATCATCAAGTTCGAAAGAACTCATATCTAAGACTTCAAGTGCAATTACTTTTCCTAAATTTGATATCATTGATCATATCAATAAAACAAAAATTTCCATGTCACAGTAGAGTACTTGAAGTCCAACAAGGATCAGCTCGAGAAGTTGGTCCAGTTTATCAAAGGTGACTCTACTGTTCATTCCTCTAAAGGAATTCTAAAAACTCCCAAAGATGGGAAAACTCAAAATATTGTGGTGGCCACTACACCTTCAAATGAAAAGATCGAACCTTTCTTTGTGTCTTTTCTGATCAACGGATGCAAGTTAAGTAATTACATTATAGACTCTAGAGCCTCGGATAATGTGATGCCGGAAAAAGTAGCACATGCTCTTGGTTTGACTTGTACGAGAACATTCGGATCATGTTACTCTATGGAAACCAAGCAAGTTCCTCTGATCGGGTAGATTAAGGACGCCCAAATGGTTTTAGCCCAATTCCCTCAAAAGCGAGTTAAGGTAACTATTTTAGTTGCTGATATTCCCACCTCGTATGGAATGTTGTTGAGCAGGAAATTTTGTAGGGATTTGGGTGGTGAGATTCAAATGGACTGGTCTCATGCCATGATTCCTATCAATGGAGAAATGAAGAAACTTATGCCGGAAGCTCAGGAAAAGTTCACGGTAACTAAAACTGAAGATCCTCGCGCACAGATCCTTTTCCAAGGCTCAAGTATGGGTAATTATATGATGACTACAGAAGTTCATACCCCTGAGATCACTTGCCAAGATTCCAATGAGATCTGGACTCTTGAGTTCGATGGAAGTTGTTGCTCAACGGGCTCTAGTGCAGGAGTGGTGCTCATATCTCCAAATGGTAAAATTTTTCCTTTTTCCTATAAACTTGAATTTTCAAATACTAATAACACTACAGAGTACGAGGCATTAATCCTTGGCCTCCAAGTTGTAGAAGAGAAAGGGATCAAAAATCTGGAAGTCTTCGGAGATGCGGAATTGATCGTGAAACAAGTAAGAAATCAGTTTCAGGTAAAGAACGATCGTCTGAGACACTACAGAAATAAAGTTTGGGATGCAATAGAAGTTTTCAACGCTTTTTCCATTAAATTTGTCCCTCGTGAAAAGAATGACAAAGTGGATTCTCTAGTAGTCTCAACGTCATTAATGATTCCTCATTCAAAATTTGATCAAGACAAATACACCATTGAAATGGTTTTTAGGCCAAGTGTTCCTGACAATGTAGAAAATTGGCAAGTATTTAATGATGATCAACAAATTATTGCCTTCTTGGAAAAGAGAGAAAATTTTGAACAGTTGTACTTTGAAGGAAGTGATTCGGCATTTCGTGAATCAACTACCTCACCCATTCAGGAAAGAGTTGAGAACGAAGATCCTGGTGATGGCATCATTCAACTCAAAGGAAATAAAATTCCCAAAGGATTGGTTTCACTTGAAGAACTTTTTGAAAAACATGACAGGTTTATTAAAGAGAAAGAGCAGGCAGGACCTACAAATTCTGCTGACTATGAGCAAATTAATATCGGCACCAAGGATAAACCTCGCCTGATCAATATTGGTAAATGTTGCTCACCTGAGGAGCGCAGGAAATTCATAAATCTCCTTACCAAATACTCTGACGTCTTGGCATATTCATACGAAGACTTGAAGTCTTTCCAACCTAGGGAAATGGAGCATGCCATACCCTTGAAGCCTGGTGTAGTTCCATTCAGGAAAAAGCAAAGACAATATAATCCCAAGATTGCAGGGACAATATTTCATGAAGTTCAAAAGATGCTAGATGCACGAATAGTTTTTCCTATTCGACATTCAACCTGGATAGCTAATATTGTACCGGTTCACAAGAAAAATGGAGAAATTAGGATTTGCGTGGATTTCCGCAATCTTAATCAGGCTTCCTTGAAGGATAACTACCCACTGCTAGTCATGGACCATATTCTGCAGGTAGTAACTGGATCGGAAATGCTATCTATGCTAGATGGTTTCTCTGGCTATAATCAGATTGAAGTGGCTAGAGAAGATCAACATAAAACCGCATTCACTACCCCCTGGGGTACGTTCGCATATAGAAGAATGCCCTTCGGTTTAATCAATGCCGGCACAACTTTTCAAAGGGCCATGGATATGGCATTTGCAGACTATAAAGACAAGATCATTGTGATATACCTAGATGACTTGACAGTGTTCTCAAAGAAGCGAGAAGATCACTTAAGAGATTTAGAGAAAATTTTGCAAAGGTGTAAACTTCATAAGATTTCTCTGAATCCAAAAAAATATGTGTTTGGAGTTACAGAAGGTAAACTCCTAGGTCATATTGTTTCTAAGGAAGGAACTAAGATCGATCCTGAACGCGTTCAAGCTAAAAAGAATCTTTCCTTGCCTATAAGTAAACCTGGAGTCCACTCCTTCTTTGGAAAGGTGAACTTTTTGAGAAGGTTCGTGCCAGATTTTCCGAGTTGACTAAAGAAATTGCTGATATGATGAAAGGAAAAGAATCTTTCAAATGGTCAAAAGAAGGTAGAGGGGCATTTGAGCAAATCAAGGGTGCTATTGCAAAAGCTCCTACATTGGTGTGTCCCGATTTTAAGAAGGATTTTATAATTTATTGTTATGCTTCACCACACACAATCTCTGCCATTTTGACTCAGCACAATCAAGAGGGGATTGAATCTCCTATCGCATTCATGAGTTCGGGATTCAAGAAACATGAACTTAATTACACTCCTCTTGAGAGACATGTGTACGCGGTGGTAAGAGCCCTGAAACACTTCAGGTATTACGTGTTGAATTCTCACACCAAAGTCTTAGTTCCAGACACCGCGGTGAAATCAATGTTGACACAACAAGAACCGGGATCTAAAAGAGGTAATTGGGTCTCCAAGATCCAAGAATATGATCTAGACATCAAACCTACCAAGTTGGTTCGAGGGAGAGGACTCTGCCAACTCATTGCAGAGAATGAACCACGAGATAACTTGAAGAAGAATTAGTTGAAGAAAATTTACCAATGGTAGTTTTTGTCAGTACCATAGATGAATGGTATTTTGATATTGCCTACTTCCTCACATACGCGAGTGTCCAGAGAATCTTACAGCTAAAGAGAAACGAGCTATCAAACTAAGAGCTGCCAGATACGTCATTTGGGATAACACGTTGTTCAAGAAAGGAATTGATGGCATGTTCCTCAGATGTGTTGATAAAGAACAACAACCTAGGTTGTTGGAAGCCTTCCACAATCATGCTTGCGGCGGTCATTTTTCTGGCCCAGTAACAACCCATAAAATTCTGAGAGCACATTATTACTGGCCCACTATGTTTTCTGATGCTCAGAAATGGGTGACCAAATGTGAAGCCTGTCAACAATTTGTTGGAAGACCAAAGTTGGCAGCTTTGCCTTTGAAGCCAGTTGTCATTGAAGAACCCTTTCAACAATGGGGTTTAGATTTCATCGGGGTCTTGAATCCTAATTCTAGCACTGGTCATACCCACGTGCTCACCGCCACTGATTACTTTACAAAGTGGGTAGAAGCTATACCGGTGAAACAAACATCTACTGCAGTAATCTGTGATTTCATCAAAGAAAACATATTGGTTCGTTATGGAATTCCTCACAAGATCATGATTGACAATGCCTCAAATTTTTCTTCTGCAGAGATGATAGGTTTTTGTTATGGATATGGGATATCTTTGTCTCATTCATCAGATTACTACCCGCAGGGAAACGGTCAGGCTGAATCCAACAACAAAAACCTCATTACTATTGTGCGCAAGTTAGTCGAAGAAAATCAAAGAACTTGGCACAAAAAGTTATACGATGCATTGTGGGCGACCACATAACTCCCAAAAGGGCAATCGGGATGTCTCCATTTCAAATTCTGTATGGAATTGATGCTCAAATTCCTGTCACATTGGAGCTACCAGCATTAAAATTAGCTCAAGCAGTTGATGATGAATGCTTCACCAATGCATTAGATAAAAGGGTCATGTTCCTAAGCAAGCTCGAGGAACAAAGAAGTCAAGTGGCCAATAGGATCGAGGAACATCAATCCAAGGTAAAGAAGTTGTTTGACAGGAAAACTAGAGAGAGACAGTTTCAAATCAATGACTTAGTTCTTCTCTGGGATAAAAGACGTGAGCCGAAGGGAAAGCATGGGAAGTTTGACTCACTGTGGCTGGGACCATTCAAAATAAGACACTTCTGTGGAGATAGTACCTACTACTTGGCATATCCTGATGGAACTCATTTGCCTTTGCCCTACAGTGGGCAGTATCTCAAATATTACCAGAATTGAAAACGGGTTGTTCCCCGTATGTACATAGGTAATTAGGATTTTGGTTTGTTTGTTTCCCTGTTTTTCGGTCTCCTCTCTTGTGTCACCCCATTTTTGTGCCCCATCATTCTGTGATCATGTTCATGACTATTTTGGTCTGGGTCCGTTGCTGCATCCATGAAGTCCTTGTCCCCAATTAGAGCCAGCTGTTATCAGCCAATTTTGACTTCGCAAAATTGTTAAAAAATAATTAAAAGTAATTTTTTTGAAAAGTGTTACTTTGCGTGGTTCATTAGACTTGTCTTATTTTTGTGATCATTTCGGTCTTCGTTTCGTGATTTTCGGGCGAGAACTCTTCCCGCTAGGCTTTAAAACGTGTTAAAATACATTAAAATAATTCATTAATATTTAATTAATTAATTGCTCCTTGTTTGATTAAATTAATTTTTAAAAAATCACTTAAGGAGTATTTAATTAAATAAATATAAATTAAAGTTCATTCGACAAGTTTTAGTGCCGGGGAAGTAAGCTTTTGTTTCCAACTACCGGGTTGGCTTCCCAACCTGGATTTCCACTTTCCTGGCAATTTCCTTCAAATTTCCCGCACGTGGGTTTTCCTCTGCCAATTGCCAAATCATGGATTGGCAAACGGGCATAAAATTCCCCAATTTCCCACATGGGGAAATTGGACGGGGATTGCCAACCCATTTTGCCATTCCCATTGGCAATTGCCCGTTACTTTTCCCATTTCCCCCTGGCACTTAAGCCACTACCCGGGAAGAGAGGAAGTTAGATTAATTCCCGTAACTTCCTCCATCAAACCCGTTGAAAAAGTCATGCGAAGCTTTCAATTGCTTCTTTCTTCAAGAAGACATAATATTTTGTCAGCCTTATGCAAGAGGAAATTAACGCCATTGTGAAGAAGAAATACAAGAAAGTTTTTGGTTTTGTTTCCAACAACTCCACGCATTGCATAAGAAGAAGAAAATAATAGAGTGAAAAGGAGGGCAAAAAAATTAATCACAAGAAAAGGACTAAAGGCAAATACATGCGCCACGCATTGGTGAAGGAAAAAGACAGGAAGGAGAAGACAAAGAACTCGAACTCACATGTCCGGCCAAAGGATAAGGAGAACAGTCCAACAACTTGGACAATACAAAAAATGCGCAGGAAAGGAAAGGATATAAACCAGCATAAAGAAGCAAGAACAGTTTTTGAGAAAAGCCACGCAGCTGAAAGGAAAAGTTGAAAGTAACAGTTGTCCAGCCGCCCAGCATTGAAGATACCACGTGAGAGGAAGAGAACAGTCTTCCACCCACCGCCACTCATCCCACGCACCAGCCAACAAATAAAAAATCACGCTTGCCAAGAACAATTTTAAAAAATGCGAACCGACCATGGGCAAGTATGTTTGAAAAACTGAATTGTTTTTGTGACTTGTTATATTCTACATTTTCATCGGCCTTCAGGAAGAATGCGTGATGCATATGGATGAATCTGGGCCCTGATAAAGTGTACAGATTAATTGCTAAAGCTACAACAAATGAAAGTCACAAATAGCAAACAAAAAATGCATTTTGTAGGCTCTTCTTTATTTTGAACTCAGATCCATGGCAGCCACAGGAAACAAATATTCACTGCAGTGTACAATGGATTGGGGTCACGCTATTCAAGGCTTCATAAAATTTTCCTGAATCAGGAGAAGAAAAGTTTTTAAGCAAAGAAAATAAGAAAGAAAAGACAACAGTCTTTAAAATGAGAGAATTAAAATTTCCCACGCCAAAGAAAGGCCACGCAAAAGAAAACACGACCACAGTCGTGATTAGTTGTTGCAAAATCTTGCAGCTATAGTGGAAGTTATTCCAGCACCTAGCCCATGGGTTTGATATGGTGGTTATAGATGAAGCTATGAGCTAGTGAAGTAGGCGTGTTACCTCCACTTTCATTGGGTGCTGCCAGGTGTGTTCTTGTCGGGTATCCACAAAGAACTCGCTGCAAAACAGTAATTAGCTAGGTAGTGGTCATGTTGCAGTATAGTAGAAGCCTTTTTGAGTGCTTCCAACAAGGGTCGTCCAGCTATGTTGTTATCTGTGCGAGAATCAAATGCATCCTCAAATTTGGGATTTTCCTTCAAGATATTTTTATCAAAATCAATTAAGTGACAAGTGAGAGTGTTACCAAGAGACCGATGAAGTTTATTACAAAGATTCTCTATTGAGACATTATTTGTTTTATGATGTAACTCATGGAAGAGAATCTCATAGAGGTGGATCTATTTTATATCGAATATTCATGAAGCACAATTTGCTTTGCAATTATATGAGCATCTTCAACGGGTCATAATCATGGCAAAGCATTAGGTCTTTATCGGTAAAGGCATTTTCTCATCGTTTGGAAGGTACAATTGTGCTTATTATGGAAAAGCCAAAACATTCTTACTACAAGTGTTATATAATAAGGAAGAACCGTGAGCATTGTGGTAAAACCATTCTTTTAAAAAACGTTGGGTTAAGCTCGGTATTCAAGTGAGTTGAGCCAGAGAAGAACTCGAGGAGTTCGGTTCGGAAAGAAGGTAAGATGACATGAAGGGCATGGATCGCCATGGGAGTCCAAATTCAAGTTGAAAATGCATGAGCTCATAATCAAGTTGGGAGCGATAAGATTTAGGGCTCATTCGTGAGTTGAGTCGTCTAAACACCTAAGTGAAGAAAGAGCACATCTCGAGAATTTTTCATTCCAGTCATCATTCATCTTTGCATGATTGCCCTAATTCTTCAGACCTAATCAACAACTCAACACTATAATTCAGAGCATTGGTTCATGCACAAGCACCTGTAATCTATATCACACAATTTCTAGAGGTGGAACTCGTTGATGAAGTACCTCAAAATATACCAGCCCAACTTGTGGAAGTAGTCACAACTTCTCAACCAAAAGTTGATGATCCGGTTCTTTCCCCACCTACATTTGAAGAATCACCACAAATGGAGAAAATGGCGACAACATCTTTCTCACAACAAGAAGATCCAATTTCAGCAACACCGAAGGTGATCCCCTTCAGTGTGATGAAGATCAATTCCCAACGAACACGAGAACCATGTACAATGAGGTACTTGGAGAGGTTCCCACCTGGCTACATGATATCCTGAAGAATTGAAAGAGGGTCATCAAGCCAATAGTGATAAACTTGGAAGCGATTGCGTAAATGTTAGAATCCATCACTCCAAAAAAGACCAAATACTACACTAAGGTGTGTGTCAACGAATTCATAAATCACTTCGATGATTTTTCAACACCACTCGTTCACAATGGGGCAAAGGAGATGGATTTCCAAGACTCTGAAGTCTCACAAATTCTACTAGGAAGATCAACACTTTGGGATGGTGACAAAGACAAAGGACATAACTCCAGGAGGTGAATTGTAATTTTGGCTCTTGGAGATCTTCTCAATGGCGAAAGACCAAAAGCTGGATTCTGATAAACCAAGGTGGCGTAACGACTACGGTCTCGTGACAAATGAATAATTCACCATGGAAAGGTACTCGGAGCATGTGGAGAATTGTGAATATGAATACGAATGAAGACAAATTTTCTCACACCGGGATATTACTCAGATAGAGGGGTGGATGAATTGCTCAAGTTTCAAGCTCAGCACTCTTGTCATTTGGAGGATTGTAGAGCATAGTCAATGAGTTCATTCCCGTACGATTGGGATAGGTGGACTCTTGGCCCAATGGATAAGGCACTGATCCTAGGTGTCTTGATCTAGGTGGCACATTGTTGACTAGGATGTCTACGTGTGCATACAAGTCATTTAAGTGGGGTCCACATGTACCCATTTCTTTTATTTATGTATTTTTCCTTAAATGAATTTTTAACTTAAGTGGTTTCTATTTTTAGTCACTTTTTAAAAGTTGGTTGAAAAATTCAAAGTCACTTAAGTGCCCTATTTAATGTGCATTTAAAACCCTAACTACTTTGTAACCAACTTTTGGGTTATAAAAGGAAGTGAGGGGCTCATTTGTAAGGGTGACTTTGAGAGAGGAGAAGAAAATACTTTTGTGCAAGCTTTTTTTCAAGAAGAAACTTTGTGTTCTTTTGTGAAAAACATTTTGGAGTTAATGGAATAAGAACTTTGTGTCTCATTCATTGTCTCTGGTAACATTTGGTGTTCTTATGTTCATTAGATGTTAGGTGTTTAAATCTTGCATGCAAATATTATCTTTGATCTTATTGTCAACATTAGTAATCAGTTGTTCTAGTTCACAGTGATCAAGCTCTGATTGTCTACTTGCTCATATGTGTTCCCTTTTACATGTTCTTGTTTAACTAACTCAAACTCCGTTTTATTTGTGTTGGTTATTCATCTTTCCTCTTCATGCAATATTAGGCTCTGTTTTTACCTAACTCTTGCATGTTCTTTCAGTTCATTCCATTCCACTCCTTTCCTTCTTTCTATTCCATTTCCTTCATTCACTTTTCTTCCATTGATGTTCCAAAACACCCCCCACATACAATTTTGAATGTACAAATGTAAATATAGTTTTTGTTTTCAATAAAGGCAGCCTCACCTTCATTGAGGAGGGACTTCGTTCCCACATTGTTGCATGTCATTTGCATGCGTGAAAATCCATATGCTAACAACATGCATCATTCAGCTCCCTGTAGTCCACACATATCCTAATCCATCTTTACTTCTTGATGCTGATCACCATTGGGCTAACCCATTATGACTCATCAAGGGGCTTAAAAATTCCAGATTTCAACATTATAAATTTCTTCCTTCACCTTTTCATGCAAATTAGGACTCATTCTGTAAGGTCTCTTTCTAACTAGCCATGCACCATCCTTAAGTTTGATCTTCATTTCCCATAGTGATTCATGCACACCTTTAAGTTCATGATATCCTCTAGGGAATAAGTCCTGATAATCCTTGAGTAACTCAATGATCTTTGCTACCTCCGAGTCTGACCAGTAGTCCCCAATTATGGCCTCCTTAGGCTTAGCATCCGAACCTATATTCACCTTATTTTTCTTCATGGGTTCATGGTAGGCATGCGTATCCTTGTCTACATTGTCCAAGACCTCACACACCTCGTGTGAATGTTCAATATCCAGGTTCTCAACTTCCTCATCATCCACGATGTAGACCATATTTCCTTTCTCTTTCTCAAGGCAAGCACATTTAAGTAATTCAGAGTCCATTTCTTCTTCCTTTTCAAAACATGCACCAAACTCTGCCTCACCATATAATTCCTGAATATGCTCTTCTACTTTTTCACTATCTCCCATAGTTAAGCACTTGATAAATTTTAATGCCTCTGCTACAGGAGGTTGAGTCGAAAAGTAGTCAAATGTCTAGATCATACCTGTAGCCAACTCTTGCAGTTCCCAGTTTCTCTATGTAGTTCTGCATATACATACCAAGTGCATGCGCATCCTTGGAGTGTGGAATATAATTTATGCACCCAGAGTGAAGGTGGTAATGCTTCTTGTCCCGCTATCTAGAGTCTCTCACACTGCTGAATATGATGTTGAACAGGTTGATTACCATGATAAGTACAGATTTACGTAGGTGCATTGTTCCTTATAAACCTGGTAGATAAAGCTATTCCAATCTCTTCCCAGTTTATAAGATTATCTCTGTGGACTACCCACCAATGTGTTATTGTCCCACATAGTGTATATACTAACATATCCCTCCATGTAACTGGATCTACCCACTACGTTTCCATAGCCTTCAGAAAGGTAGAAAGATCTTTTGTCCATGTATACCAAGATATTGTGCTACCGATCCATCGAATTGAGTGAGATCTATTTATGCGCACAACTATGCTTTTCACCTCACACCCTACCAGTTCATATGTACCATGAGCCCAATTGTCACAAGCAATACTCATAGTATCACTAATAGAATGAGAATCTTCCCACTGTAGAATGCCTTCTTTTGATGGCTCATTGACCTCTGGGTCCTGAATAGCACGTACATAGACTCTGTTCAAATCCTCCTCACTTAGAGGCTCAACATAGGGTGTAGACTTCCCATATGTCAAGGGTCTCATAACCCTATCCTAATTGTTTTAAAAGATGATATATCCCTTATTGAATCTCAAGTTAGCATTATTTGCATAACACTAAGGGCGCCCAAGCAAGGCTAGAAAATTGTCTACTTGCAAGTGCTAATATCTCAAAATTCCCAAAGTAAACTTGGCCCCTTGTATAGTTATGTATGCATCCTTCAACACTCCTATAAGAGTGGCCTTAGTCCGATTTTCCATAAAAACACATTAGATGATGGTTGCAATGGAGGCCTCCCCATTTGTACCCAAGCATCTAATGTCAGCACATTTCTTGTCGCACTGTATCAATCAATATATTGCTCAATAGCCACCCATCCACAATAGCATTCAGAGTAATTTCTTTGTCATAATCAATGCTATTAGGGGGAAGATTTGCATGTAGAATCTATCATCTCGGTCTCAAGACTTGCACGCGGAGTGTTCCCTTTCAACCAACTTCCCAATAGTGGAATAATGTTCTCTGGTGCAACATCTTGCACACCTCCTGCAGATCATCGATACCAGTTTGGACTGTCTCTGATGCTTTCTTTTGCTCCTTTAGGTATTGTATCTCACCCTAAAGATTCCTTAGCACTTCCATGGTATCTTGGTAAACTTCTTTCTGATGAGTAGGATCTAGGTACCTCACATGCAAAACTTCCTCCTTGGTAATTGTAGGCTTAAGTGCAATGCTTCTCACGCATGTGCCGCCCGGTAGCGTGTAGTGATCTTTACTGTCAATGCCTCAGGTCCTTCTATTATCTTGGGCATCCATTGGTCTTCTACCATGTGTTGGATTCTAACCATCCTGACACCTTTGTTTTCTTGCTTATGTTACTTTCTCAAATGCTCATATAAGTTTGGGCACTCTTCATAGCTATGGCTCTTCCCATAGAAAGAACATGCATTATTCTGAGGAAAGTCATGCTTCTAGTGGTTAGGATATCCACACGTATAACATGTTCCCCAAGGAAACTCTCCTCTTCCTCCACCTCGACCTCATCCTCCATATCCACCATGATATCCATGTCCCTTTCCATGAACCCCTTCAAAACACCCCTCATTCCTGTCATAGTGTGTTTGAGTATGATCCCAATCCTGGTGCTCATTCCTACCCTTATAATTATCTGTTATACCTATTTTTCATACTCCAATGTCTATGACATCCTAGATCTGACCAATCAACCGACAATCCTCAGTTTCATGGGTCATGGACCTTCAAAAGAAAGATACATTCTTCCTTATCGTGCGCTGTAACAAAGGACAGTGGCTAACATCATGATTCAAATGGAAAATTTCATAGTCCAATAGTATCAAACATATAGATCTATGAGGGAAATTGTCCTTGGTGTGACCTTCCACTTCACAATTTGTACACCAAATTCCTGAGCGCGTTTCATGGGCTGAATTTGCTGACAACTTTTCTAACTGCCTAGCCATAGTTGTGATCTATGCTTCTAGGAATGGGTGAATCCAAAGTGTCAATGCTCCTAACTACCTCAGCATGCAAGGCTGCTTCCAATGCTTCACGTGGATCCATGTATGTCTTATGTGACAATGCCCTCCTAAAAGGTGTAATCAATCCTCCAACGAACCATTGTGTATGCTTTGACTAACATGGATATCATAAGACAACTTAGATAGAAGTGTCTTAAAATGAGCATCATACTCATGTACACTCTCAGTAGTGCCTTGCTTGATATCTTTGAGCGCACTTATACTCTTTTGCTCAAACTTAGGAATATGGAACTCTTTTAAGAAAGCATCCTCAGTCTTTGCATAATCCACGCAAGTTTGATCAGGGTCAAATTTCCTATACCAGTTGTGCACGTGCCCCTGTAATGTAGTAGCAAATTGACTTTCCTTTCACTCAACAATTGTAATCCCTTTAGCATGCCACAAGATTTCACACATATGCACATGTTTGGCAGTGTCCTCTATACCTCTATATTCTAAGAGATGAAGGGACATCTCCATGTAGATATTCTATGGTTTTTGTGGACCTTGACCACCTAACCCGAAACCTCCTGTGTTCCCTCTACCTCTAGAACCACCAGATCCACTGGAACTAGAACCACCTATACCTCTTGATCTGCCACGTATAGTTAGAATAGGACCTGTAGATGTACTCCCTTGTGCTCCGATAGTAGTACTATACTAAACCCCTACAGTCTGTGAGGTAGCTCCACTTCCAGAGGTGAATCCAACATTCTGTGTGCTCACATTCTAGGTAGATGATGTGCCTAAGAATGATCCTCCAAATGAAATTGAAGCTGTATGTCTTACCATTGATGTACTTGATCTCGACTTACTCCTTCTTTCTTACTCCCCAAGTTAGTTTCTTTGGTTACTTTTAAGTACTAGATACTAAAAAACCAAGTGCAAAAGCTAGGTCACCAGGTGGATTAAGATGCGCGCTTGCGCCCCAAGTAGTTTCTGTTGGCATACTTCCATATGAGGCTGAGAAGGGATCTCTATCATGATTTCCAAGATGGGGAGTTCCTACTGCTCTGGCTCCACGTCTTCTATGTGAACCATAAATCCTTCATGAGCCAGCTCTCTCCTCAATGCCATACTTTCTGCAATGGAATGTTGCTTCTCTATTTCCCTCTCACGCACCTCATTATACTTAAGCCACCTTTCCTCTCTCTACTTTTCTTCCGCTAGGTCCACCATCTTAATACCAAACTGTTCCTACCTTCACACGTGGTGAAATTTAGCTAGCCATCGGTTTACTTTCCAGGTTCAAAGTTACCATTAAGATCTTGATCGCCAACGGAATACCGTGCAAATATGTCCCTCTTGGATACCTCAAAAACTAGAATTCAACTACCTCTGGGAAAGAGTATGTCGAAATTGAATATTCCAGAATATAACTGTTTAGAACACCACAGAACCACGTATCCACCACACGAGTCTAGATCAGATCAACATCATAAAGGGCCTGAAATTCTTCTTGTGTCCAGACAAGTGCGTGATACCTCCAATTCCACTAAGATGCATAAGCAGTAAGCCACTCATATAGTTCTACTAGAAAGATAGAAAAAAATATTTCATATAAACTGTCATACAGGTTCTGTTCTACCCAAGTGCATGCATTAAACTTAGATCCATTGCTGAACCGATGTGCATACTCTTCCTCTAGATCGTGTATCCATTCCTTAATACTTGCTAGAGTTAGCCGGTACGTCTTCATCGTGAACCATCCTGAAAAAAATGAAAAAGAGGTCCCTGCAATGGAACCAATGATGCAACATCGAATTTACAAGATAACACCCTAGTCACACTGACACATCACTCAACCTAGACTAAGAACTCACCTGAAGCATGCAAAGGTACTAGATTCCTCTTTAGGGTTGCTATAACAGGATGCTAACATGATGAAGATAGAAACATAAATACTCATGACTAATCCATCATTCTATAGTGCATGCTACCCACAGATCTATGAAAGAACAAGCTTAAACAGTAATCATGATTGAAACACTAACATGCACTACTCAATTACACATAATAACACTTAGATTCAACCAATATCTTCCATCTATTAATAAATATATAAGCTCCTTACAGTACTGTCAATTCATCTTAAGGCACATATGAATCTGATACACATATTCAGAATCATACATACATATCTATATATCTTTTCCACACACATATAGATATCTCTTTCACTATGCACCTAATCATCATATATATAGGGTGGGGACTTTCCCTTCACCGCTTAACTACTCCAGAAATAGGTCGATGCTATTATTAGCCATACACCATTTACAATTATAGCCACACATGCAAGTGTGCTATCTATAGTCCTCTTATAGATAACTGAAGTGTTCATTCTATTCTTAGCTTGCCTCCATGCATAGACACTTTGAGCCACTCTTCTAAATATGGATAGTGCATGGCGCACACATCTCTGCATCCCTCATGCCATCTTCCAAAAATAGATCCTCATGCCCAAAATTGGCTAAGTCCTGAAATCTGAACTTGCCTTCTACATGCGGGTCCTTCCTATCCTTCCGCGCCTTCGATCCTGGCCTTCTACCCCACATAAAATCCTTGTGTGATCTTTTCCAAGTATTCTTTGATCAACAGAAAACATCCTTTTCATTTTTTGAAGTCTCTCTAGGAAAAAGATATCATTTTCCATTCTTCACAAAGTTGGATTTTCTTATGTTTTTATTTTTTTCACTTCTTTATATTATGGAGAAAATTCAGCAGTGGATAGAGCATGAAAATGGAAGAGGGAGATTCGATGGAAATTTTCGCAAAGTTTCGGCGGTGAAGGAGAATGTGGGAGTGTGAATCACAAAAATGGCTATCTTCCACTTTTACGAGTTTTCTAAAATGAAGAGAGGGGATGGGGTGAAATTTTTCCCCCAAATTTTCCATTTGTTTTAGGGAAAATAGGTGTAAGAAAATGTGCCTAATCATTGTGTTGACAAGTGTCACTCATGCATGCAATGAGAGGGGGCTTAAAAAGTTGTTACGAGGTGCTAAACCGAGTTGTTGGTGTTGTATGAGTGACCAAAAGGTTAAAAGGGGAGATAAAAAAATTTTCACCTCTTTTACCTTTGGTAAGGTGTAATGGGGACATGAAAATTTTCCTTAGCTCGGCGTTGCCACGTGTCACTTTGTAAAATTGACTAAGTACCGAAGAGCGTACCTTGAGATGAGTTCCCAGATGAGTTTTTGGGTGCTTCTTTATATGATTTCACATGAAAAATAACTTTTGAGAAGAATGGGAGGAATCACATGACTTTATTCTTCTTAAAATACCTACTGAAAAAAACCTCATTTTGTCTTAAGATTGCTTGTTGTGCATAAAAAGAATGAGTTGGCCTGAAAAATGCATGGTGATTTTCGTAGATATGATTTCACCACCTTGTGGGGGATTGAAAAATATTTCAAATGATATATTATTTAGCTCATAACTCATTTTGAAGTGCTCATAACCACTTCTTTAAGTTCATGTACTTTTTACGGTGCAAGACTCCTTCACCCTCAAAAACTCGTTTCAAGAGAAATGTCTCCTAAACATCCGAATATTCCCAAATTATTCCTAAATAAGTCACACAATGATGAATACTAGTCTTCCACCTTTGCTCAGGTGATTGTGCGCTTGGCTCGGGAAGGTGATGAAATCCCTTTCTAAGCTTGCTCAGAAACTCACTTTGAGAACCATTACTCGAAGGCACTTGGATGATTTTGATTTTTCTTAAATCACCTAGGAATACTAATAAAATTCATATATGGACCAATAAAATACAATGTTGGACCTGAAACCGAGTGGTAGGTTGATCGAGGAGTGTATGGACATGTTAACATAGAAAATATTTGACACTAGGGTATGGTTGTCTTGTTTTCAAGTGAATTTCGTCCATGTAAAAACACAAGACAACAACTGGATTTAGCTTGGGGACATGTTGTGGATCGATAATAATGATGAAATAACATGAGAATCCCAGAATCTCAATATGCTTCGTGGACCAATGCCTTATCCATTGGGCTATAGAGTTCCTTAGAAAGATATAGTACACAACCTTCTTTATTGAACACACACACATAAAACAAGGAACAAACACACAACCAAGGGAAAAAAATGAGAAAGGGAAAAACATAAAATAATAAGGGAAACAACCTAAATCACCTATTTACATAAGGGGGATAACCCACTTTCATTGCAACATAAAATTGAATTACGTGTTTACCCATAAATGAGTGTTGTTGAGTGCCACTCTTCTGCAAATCCATTGACATGTTCGATCAAATATGAACCTCTTCTTAGCTTCTTGAGAAATCTAGCTTGATTTCTAGTGCAATTGATGATTTTTTTATTCATTCCAAAGTGCATTTGTTATCTTGACCCGTTTTTCTTGGCATCTCATTTCTCCTCAGGTTCATTCCACTTGTCAAATTCTTGTCACTACCATGAAGAAATTTTGTGATTGTAATTGACTTACCATTTTCATTACAAGAAATTTGTTCTCTATTATGTGTCTGCTTCATGACCATCACTTTCATGGGTTGATTATTGAAAGAGGTATCGAAACTTTGGCATCGATCTCCACCTCTTGATGTTCTATGTTTTTCAATTATTCCAAGAAGTCATTTTTCTCGTGCTCCAGGTATTTTGACATATGCTTCCCTATATAGTGTGTCACATGCATTGCATCCTCCTCTTGGAAAGATAATGAACTCGAATTGGGCACACATCATGGAAATTATCATCTTCTTGCTTGCCTTGTCCATTTTGGGCTTCATCCTTTATTTCTATGTTGAGGGAATCAATCTCTTGAGTGGAGTGAGCACTGAAAGGTTGAAGTATATTGAGAAGGTTTCCATTTTGAGAAAAATCAGCCTTAGGACCAAGCAATAATCCATTTCTCCATTTTTTTGTTGAGAATGTTTACATCCTAGCAAAAAGGAAACGAGCACAACACTAAAGATGAAATACCATCATTGTTATCTTCCCATTCTTGATCATCGAGAACTGGGAAGTCCATTTCTATAATGAAATAATCATATTCTTGGGTATGCCCCATTTCAAGATGTGGGGGTGTGTTGCAATTCCTTTTTTTCATGTCCTCTTCTTCCAGTGAGAAAGAGAAACTTTTGATTTCACTAACACACTCATCATATGGAAACTTGTTCTGATTCTTGGGAACATGATCAAGAATATTGAAGTTATCTGTTAAGAAGGTGTTGAGCATCATTTCTTCTTCTTGATTTGCATCTCTCATAATTTCAAAATTTCTTTATTTCAAGTCAAGGTTCCCATCACCAACCTCTACATCTACCAGAGAAACTTAATTTATACCTTCATCCCATGAAAATTACACCTTTTCAAACTCATCTTTCATCAACTCTTCATTATGTTCTTTGATTGGATTTGTGATGCTTGGACATTCCTCCACCAACAAGGACAGCTCAAGATCCTCCTCAAAGGTCATGAAGAAGTTGTTATATTTGGAATTTTGGCACGAGATGTATGTCATTGGGTCGTTTGGTCATTGAATAATATACTTCATTTTTATAATGGGAAGTAGATTCTTTGTTTTACCATTGATTGGGATGGTGGCGTGTGACCAATTCAACTGCATATCTCCTCCAACATCTCAGTAGAATCTTTGTCCCAAAAAAATGCCATATGAGGTGGGCATGTCTCATTACAAGGATTCTCATTGTGATTTTCTTGTCAGGAAAATATGTCTTTGTTACCTCAACATCCTTGATTTTTCTGATGAGAGGCACTCATTTCATTTCCATGGAGAGACATGTACTAGAGGTAGGGGCAAGGGAGAGACTGAGAGATTTAGCAAATTTTTTTGGCATGACATTATCTGAGGCACCAAAGTTAATAATGCAATTATTTAGCTTATATCCATTGACAAGCAAGGCTATGTAGAAAGGTTCTACCTTCCTAGAGGTGGAGGGTGCAGAGGAAAGAAAATTCATGGATGGAGTGGATTGAGATGCACATGGTGGTTCTTTGGTGGAGGCATCTTTAAAAACATGGATACTTCCTTTGACATGTTGAATGAGTCTCTCCAATTGTTTGGGATGAGTTATTAAGTATTCAAATGTAGAAATTTGGATCTTGGAATTTTGAAATGATCAATGATGTCTAAGGACAAAGAGGTGGTGGGAAAATCATGGGTTATGATAACATTGACATGGATGTTTTTAGGAACTGATTTTATAAGAGAAGCAAAAGAGGGCCTACTTAAAGAGGTATAAGGACTCTTGGTTGGGGTGGCCTTATGCTTCTTCTCAGATGACCTTGTTGAAGTGGAATTTGATGATCCTCCTTTCATTGCTACTTTTCTCGATTTGTCATTTGGGGATTCAATTTCTTAACTTGGGAAGTGGAAGAAGATCCTTCTTTATCCTTTTGGGATTGGGTGAATACCGCATATGAATAACTGTTAGTGGATTCTTCATCACCAAATCTGGCTTCACAAAACCTGACCTTTGCACATCTACATTCTCCTTTGTCCTTAGATTCCAAAATTTCTTCTTCTTCTTCTTCATAGTTCTCGCACATTGCATTGAATGAAGAGCCTACAGGGAAAGCTTTTGGGGTGATCTTGTGATATAAGATAGTGGCTTCTTCATGAAGATCATATCATTAACCAATTTTTGAATCATTGGATCCGTGGGTATTGAACCCGAAATTTGAACTTTCTTTTTACCATTTGGATACTTTACCTTACTTGAAAAGATTAGATTGTCTTCTATTTCAATCACATAATCTTGTACTTATTTCAAATCTGCAAGTTACGATCTTCTGAGGAAGAATCCAACTTCAGGTTGTAAAGCATTGATAAAGAATCTCTTCAGGATGTTATTCAAGCAACGCATATTCAGGATTCTTTTGATTAACCGGTAGTATTTAACTACGAAGTCTCTCATAGATTCCATAGACTCCTTATTAATCTATACCGGTTGAACTAAGAGATCTTGATAGTATTATGTATATTTAAATTTGGTTCTCATATTGTCCCAACAAGTGATAGATTTTTTGCAGTAAGAGATAAAACCATTCGGCTGCATTTTCTTACAAAGAATCCACAAACAATATAATGAATACGTATTCATGTTAGATTCCCAACATACCACATGTGGTGATAAAATCTTCTACGTGCTCTTTAGGGAGTTGGGAGATGTCTCCTCTAAACTTAGGAAAGTTCTTGCGGGAACACACGTTGGTAGATCATGAAGAGGAGGTGCAAGAGCAAGTAGACCTGCATTCCTTCCCCATGGAACAATGGGTTGGGGTATTCCTCTTTCTTTGTCCACCATGATTGCTTCTGCTTCAGATGATTCTTCTTCAACTCTAGGAAAGTGTAGATTTCTCATTCGGGATTGTGAAGAGGCTTTTGATTATTCAAGTACTTCTCTGTTCTTTTTTTTTTTAGATTTTTTTTGTATTTTGGGCGAGAGATTCTTTTTAGGTGCACTTGGAAAAATATCTCCCCAATAAAGTTTCCAAAAAATTTTGGTGAGAAAATTTATTGATATGGAAAATTAGGTTTTTCCACCAATGTTCATGGGGCTATGCTCCTTTTCATTGAATGATACAACTCCTATTATTGAATGAAAACTAATCTAATCCTATCTACTACTATGGGTTGGCCCAAAAGGTTAGGGATCATACAAGGACACTCCACTAAACCTGTGGAAAGATGCTTGTACAGGGGTACAAGGGAGGAAATTACAATGATGTAGGGAGAAGGAGGGAAAATTAGGAAAGGAAAGTTACTGCCATGAGTAGGCCAATTGTAGAGTTCACACCCAGTAACTAGAGTAGTTCAAAATTCAATATAGAAGAAATACAAAATGAAGCTATTAAGTGAGAAGAATAAAGCCGAAAAAAATTTCTTGGATTAATTTATCAAATATGCAAAGCTCTTTTGGGATCACTATGCTTATAGAGTGCATAAGAAAGAAACAGAGGAAATATAAGGAAAGGGAAAATAGAATAAATTTATATTTTATTTCATGTGCATTGCCACAAAGTCCAACAACTATAATCTACAATTTCTACAAAGTGGAAATTCTCAAAATTAGGCTCCTTTGGAATGAAGAATCCATTCTAATTTATAGCAATTTGAATTGACCTCTCATCTCCCCTCACATGAATTTTGGCATTCATATTCCACTTGTGATCTTTCACTTGCCAAAATTAAGTATTTCTCTTATAATTTTGAGATAATACTTTTACAATTTTAAAATAGGTCAGTTAAGTGAATAGGAAAAAATACAATGATGAAGTCCAATGGAGAATTAGAAAGGAGAGAGAAAGGAGAGGGGAAGAGAATGGAATGATATTTCGATGAAGCAACTTCCTCGTTGATGAACTTTTACAAATTAAACACTCTAATGAGAATCCTTCTGGAATGGGCACCTTTTCCTTGATTTATTTTCCTTTTGAGACTCTTGAAATAATGAACTTCTACACCTTTCCAAATGATCATGATCTACCCCTTTGTATGATACATGGAAACCATTAAGTGTTTAGAAACATTGTTGAAATATTACCTTGATGATCGCGGGTGTTGCTCATGAAGATCTGCTCCGGAGGAGATGAAGATTGAAACTGAATCCATCATGACCCTTTGCAATACTGCTATGCTGGTTTGAATATTTTGATGAAGTGCACCATGAACAATTTGATAATGATGATCACAACTCATCTTTGTCCGTGATATACGCATAACCTAGACCATAAATTGAGTGTCGAAAGACACTGTTGATATTTCTGAGGTGGATTCATAATGACCCGTGGGCAATGTTTATGATGGTCCTTTGTGACATGACTATGGTCCACTAAATTTTTTTCCCTAAAAATTATGCACTCACCCGTACACATCAAAAAATAGTGATGAGTATACATGGCTCTTGGATACACCTTACTACACTTGGAAAATGGGGATTACTATTTTTAGTAAGTGGAAATTTCCACCTTTTCAACTCCAACTAGTGAAATTAGCTTTCTGGATTACCCCTGTGTACACTGCTTCCTCCTAGATTGCTCTTTGATATGACTTACTAATAATAGCAAGTTCTCATGTAGGAAACTTACTATTTTTAGTAAGTGATAATTTTCACCCTTTCCTTTGCGACCACTTTGAGATTGGATTTCTAGATCAACTTTGTGCACATGACTTCTATCGAAATTGCTTTCCGTATAGGCTTACTAAAAATAACAAGTGCCTCTGTAGGAGGATTACTAGTTTTAGAAAGTAGGGTTCTAGACCTAGGTTTTTTATGAAACCAATTTTTTAGATATGGGATTTTTCTCTTTAGTATGCCTTTGAAATTTCAAGTCTACCCAAAGTGTAATCAGAAACAAAGATTATAATTTTTCAAAGATTTCACCATGGGAAAATGGAGTTTTTTCCCTGCGAAAAATAGGGAGTGTGCATGTAAAAATTACTTCTTGGATTCTCATGACCTCTAAAAAACTAGAAGATAAAAAAATGACATGTTGATTCATTCACTAGTTTGTTAGATATGAGCAAATCTCCTTTACGGGTTTCGAAGTCTCTCTAGGCAAAATATCTCATTTTTGTTCTTCAAAAATCCAAATTTTCTTACTTTTTTCTTGTTTTCACTTCTTTAGATCATGGAGAAAATGCAGAAATGGATAGAGCATGGAAATGGTGGAGGGATATTTGATGAAAATTTTAGCGAGTTTCGGTAGCCGGAGGAGAATGTGGGGGTTTAAATCAAAAAAATGGCTCTCCCACTTTTATAGTTTTTTAAAATGAAGAGAGGGGACAAGTAAATTTTTTTTACCCCCATTGTCTATTTTGTTTGGGGAAAATAGGTGTAGTAAAATGTTCCTAATCTTGGTGTTGACAAGTGTCGCTCATGTGTGCAATGAGAGGGGGCCTCAAAAAGTTGTTGTGAGGGGATAAATTGAGCTACCAGGGTCATATGAGTGACCAAAAGGTTAAAAGGGGGGAGGGCACACTTTTTTGAACCTCTTTTCACTTTGGTAAGGTGCAACAGGGACATGAAAATGTGCCTCAACATGTGTTTCCACGCGTCCCTCTGTAAAATTGACTAAGTATCGAAGAGCGTACCTTGAGAGCTGACTTGAAAAGGTCATAACTTGAGCTCTTGGATGAGTTTTTAGGAGCTTATTTATATGATTTTGCATGAAAAATACCTTTTGAGAAGAATGGGAGGGTTCCCATGACTTTATTATCCTTTGAATTCCTCCAAAACCTCCTTTTTCTTAGGATCATCCGTTGTGCATAAAAAGAAGGAGTTGGCCTAAAAATGCATGGTGCTTTTGGTAGATATGATTTCACCACCATGTGGGGGATTTAAAATGATATATTTTTGTATCATAAATCATTCTAGATATCTTGGGATAACTCCTTGAAGTTCGGGTACTCTTTATGGCGCAGGCTCCCGCCCTCAAAACCCACTTCTAGAGAAATTACTCCTAAACCTCCGAAAATTCCCAATTTTTTCCTAAATAAGTCCACAATTATTTTGGCTCCTAGATGCACCTCCATGATGAATACGAGTCTTTTACACTTCTTCGGTGATTGTGCACTTGGCTCTGGAAGGATGATGAAAGTATTTTCTAAGATTTATCGAAACTTGCCTTAAGAACCACTTTGCTCCAAAAGGCACTTAGATGATTTTTATTTTTCCCAAATCACCTAGGGGGACTGATGAAATACATAGATGGACCCCTTTGAAAGACAATTTTGGACCTAGAAATAAGTGGTAGGTTGATATGGGGAGTGTCTAGAAAGGTATAACTTAGAAATTTTTTGACACTAGGGTATGGTTGTCCTGTTTTCAAGTGAATTTCGTGCATGCAAAAACATAGAACAACACTCCGTAAGAATGTTGTAGCATCTAATTGTTAGGATATGCTTATACTAAACATAAAACCGATTTTTTATTTCATGGTATTGAATGACATATAGTTTCCATGTCATCCATGATAATTTTTATACGATTTGATTGTTTAGGATTTGGGGGTTTAGTTTGTAGTATGCACCTTTAAATAAAAACAACATTTGATGGCTAAAATGGTGTAGAATGGTTATTTCCAAGTGAAGCTAGCCTTTTAAATATCCATCACATTGTTATTTTTCTTTTTCAACAATATTTTAACCAAACATATGTTTTATATCACCAAATTATTCTAAATATTTGCAATGTTGAAGTAAATTTCCTTGAATGGGAAAATCTTGTGACACATGATTATTTTTCCCCTGAAAATCCTTTTTCACCCAATTGTTTTTACGTAAATGACTAGATTCACCACCACAACAAGGAAATGTTGAGATCATTGAATGTTCAAGTTGCATGGTATGATGTTAAGTAGGAAAGACATCACTCTTTTGGCAAGCTTGATGATGACTTTATCTTTTTCCTATGATTATTCAACAAACCATTCTTCAATTTTATATATACAAATAAATTGACTCCTACATGCTTACTTGATTTAGTTATTTATAAAAATGATTTAAATATTATTCAACCTTCTTATGGAATGAATATATTTTTGTATCCCTACAATTAACTTTATAGGAACCAATTTATTTGACTAGTTAGAAAATAATGTCCACAAATTAATGTAAAGAATTTTCCATTTCATTATTTTCTAACTATTTATGTTGTGTAATTTCCTGTGAAATTGTGTACTTGCAATAAGATGAAGTATGAATGTATTTTAGTGTGGATAAAATAGAGTCAGGCAGGTCGACCTAATTAGAAATGACTTATAAAAGTCCACCAATGGTTTCATGACTTGTGGGAATGTAAATTTTTTTTATCATTAGTTATGGGTTTGTTTTCATTCACCTCTTTTACTCTGCTTGATTTCCATAGATGAGAAACTCTTGTGACACATTCTAATTCTTTTTGTCCCCAAAAAATTTCCTTTCATCACCCCATTTGTTTTCCATAAATGACTTGATTCACCACCACAATAAGGAAATGTTGAGATCATTGAACGTTCAAGTTACATGTTACGATGCTAAGTAGAAAAGACATCACTCTTTTAGAAATATTAATGATGACTTTATGCGTTTCCTATGATTATTCAACAAAGCATTATTTAATTTTATATATACAAATAAATTTACTCCTACATGCTTGCTTGATTTAGTTATTTATAAAAATGATTTAAATAGTATTCAACCTTCTTATGGGCTGAATATATTTTTGGTATCCTTATAATTAACTTTATGGGAACTAATTTCTTTCATTAGTTAGAAAATAGTGTCACATGAATTAATGTAAAGCATTTTCCATTTCATTATTTTCTTACTATTTATGTTGTGTAATTGCCTGTGAAATTGTGTACTTGCGATAAGATGAGGTGCATATTCATTTCGGTGTGGATAAAATCGAGTTAGGAAGGTCAACCTAATTAGACATGATTTTGAGATTCCACCAAGGGTTTCATGACTATGTAGAGGCTCTAATTGATTTGAACATGTACGATAGTGGTGGGTGAGGAGGGATTTGATATTTATACCCTGCATTGTGGGAAGGTAATTTTTGTTTGTCATCGAGTTATAGGTTATGTTGGAAAAATAATTTGTCACATGGAAAAAGAGAGATCTCTCACAAAAAATTTCATAATAATTCCATTTGTTTGAATGGGACAGATCTATTTATCGAAAATAGGAAATCATGTACATTATTCTTTTAATTTGGGGTAGTCGTTTGACCAAGGATCACACAAGGGTACTTCCTTGCACTTGTGGAAAAAAGATTGTAGCTACTACAAGGGAGGAAATAGATTGAGAGAGAGAGGTGCGAAGATAATAATGAGAGGGTTTTGCAAAATAAATAACACAATATATTTTATTAAAACCAAAATACATCCATGATTTCAATGAGAAGACACCATTTACATAGAACAAGGAACATGATACAAATAACACAAAGTCTAAGTGCATAACATTCAACAAGTACATAATCATGGAGTGTAGTTGAGATGGAGAGGAAACATAGAAAAAGGAGATAGAGGAATTTTATCACTTGTTCCTATAAATAATATGGGAGCTAGTAAACAAGAATAACCATCCTTTGAAATGAGGAGGCTCTCTTAATTTATAACTTTAAAATTCAATTCTCCATCTAACCCCCACATGAATATTCATGTCTCATCACTTGTGAATTTTCAATTTTTATTACAAAATACAAATTAATTACTTCTCTTATAATTTGAGAGAGTACTTTTACATTTTACAAATTTTTCAATGTAGAGGGGGCTAGAATTGGCTTAAAAATACACATCAGATCTCAAACTTGATCACATGAGGAATCATTAGAAACGGTTAGAGTGGTGAGTATTTTATCATCCCCTCTATCCCCTAGGGATAGGGACAAGAGGGAAACAAAAAATTTCCCTCACCCTAGGTTGACAAGTGTTACACATTCATTGCACAACGAGAGGGCTAAAAACTAGGTCAATGTGTTTGCAGAGAGTTGATCAAGGTCATGTGGAGGTCCAAAAGGCATAACTGATGTTGGGTGAGTTTTATCATAGAATATACCCCCAAGGGACAGGGAAAAGAGGGATAGGAAAATTCACCATAACCTTGTGTTGACATGTGTCCTCTTGTGAAATTGAATAAGTATCGAAAGATTACCTTGAGAGAGACCTTGAAGATGAAATTTCTAGAGCTCAGAAGAGGTATTTTCAGTGATTCCTTATATGAAATTGACTCCAAAAAAACATTCCAAGATTAATGGGATGGGTCTCAAGATCCAATTATCCCTGAATCCCCTAAAAAATCTTATTTTTTCTTGGGACAACAAGGTCATCTGCTGAAATGGAGTTACTTTGAGAAGCGATTGGGTCTTGTGAAAAATATGAAAGTACCATAATGTAGAGGGTTGAATTATATTTATAATGAATAATTTTTTTACTCCAAACTCCTTAAGAAGCTCTCAAAATCTTTTTCCAAAGCTCAGTACCATTTTAAACTGTAAGCTCCTTGACCCTCAAAAACCCACTTTCATTGTTTTTGTTCGTGAACCTCTGAACCCTTCCTAAATATTCCTAAAATAGTTCCATTGAATCATAAACTCCTAAAAAAAACTCCCATATGGTTTACATATTTCAAATTTGTCCCATAGTACGGACACCTATTGCGGAAAGACTAAAAATATCCATTCCAAGCTTCTTGAAGAATTCACCTTTAGAAGCACTGCACTAAAAGAACTAAGAGACCTCATCACAATGTTTCAAACAATTAGGGAAGGTTTATATGAAACATATGAGGATATGCAAGATTAGGATAGGCATGACACAGAGGGAAGACTGACACAACGGGAAGGCTAATCAAGAGAGGTATTCATGAGGGTTTTCAAGAATTTTTGATATTTGAGTAAAGTTGACATGTTTCAAGCTTGAAATTTTCCTTTGAAAAAACACATGACAAGATAGTGAAAAATTGATCTTACAATGTTAACGTTAGAGGTAACTTAAGTGAATAGGAAGAAATATCAAAAAGTAAATTCTTAATGGAAAATTAGAATTTGGAAAGAGAATAGTTGAAAAATATGATGAGGATGAAGCTTTAACTGATGAAGAACTATCCATTCATGATCCATGAGAAAGAGTTCCTGGAATGAGATCTTTTCCTTTGAATTCTCGACTGAACCAGGCTGCCGTGGGTGCCACATTTTCTTCTTCTAGAATACAAATTTAGCTCAACACTTTGATCCATGTATTGGAAACATCATTAATAGCCTTACACTAATTAAACCATTCCTTGTGGTCTCTTGTAATGTTAGAAATAGAGCCTCTGATGTTGGCAAGGGACTCCAAAGTATCCTCGTTGAAGGAGAGAGGATCACTTGCCTCCTTCTTGACTAACTCTTGGAAATAACTGATGAATTCCTCTCGATGATGAATTCTTAGTGAGCAGAAGGGATCCAAGCTTCGAACATAGTTATTGACATCATCCAAAATATCGAAGGCATGTTGTTCACTAGATTCAATTTTGGAGATGACATCTTCTATCGTGTTATATCTAGCATTCATTGTGCAGATCCAAACTAGGGAAAAGTTCTCAGTAACATATGTGAACACATTCCTACTCACGAGAGTGTGGGAGTCAAGGAAACTCATCTCAGACACAAGTGGGAACACCTCATCCCAATGGATCTTCTCTTTTTCAATCTCCTCCCTTGTTTTCTTCACTTTCAAAATGGTGGAAAGAACATATTTGAATAGAGAGAGAACCTCTGACAATAATGCTTTTACTTTCTCAAGAATCCTTTAAACCCACTTATCATTGGATCTTCCTTGCATTGAGTGAAATTAATATTTCTTGATTGCTTTGGGGTTGAATATAAAAATAGGAGTGATAGCTTCCATGGGAGGAGGTAGTACTACACTAGGATCCAAAAATGCTTACATATAAGAAATGAGAGTTCTCACATGCTCTTCTAATTGTTCCATTGTTTGTTTGTACTCCTCATTTTGAGAAAGTATGTGGGTAGAATATTCCTTAAACATATGTGCATCACCCTCATGTGTAGCTTAACCCAATGAAATATTTTTCATCTTGTAGTCACTTTGAGTCATTTATTTCATAGGTTTTTCAACCTTTGGTTGGGAAATTTCTACATATTGGTCACTAGAAGTTCCACTAAAGAGACGAGAGGTTACATGTGCCTTCTTGCTTCACTTAGATCTCAATATTTTTGTGATGGATCTAAAGTCAGGAGCTATAACTTATAGTTTTGTTCTTGGTTCATTCACGAGTAACTCTTGAATCCATGGGAATGGATCTTCTAGAGTAGACATGATGTTAGTCACAGTAATAATCTTAGGAGCCTAGTGTGGGATCATATCTTACTCATCATGGGAAGGTTATGCCACCAAGCAAGACATACTTGAATGTTGATGAACGATGAGAGGAAATGATGGATTAATATTACATGGATCAAGAGGCTCTATGGGATATTAGATGATTTTGACCTTCTTATGAAGCTTCCTAGAATAAGGAGCTATACGTCTAAGAATCAACATGTGACTTTAGGATGCACTCAACCTCTCGAGTTTGTGTCGAGATAGATGATATGAGACATAAATAAGTCTATGGGATGGAGAAATTGAAAAAATAGGTGGAATATGCAAAAATAGGTGAAAATGGATAACAAGTAGATAAAGGCAATCGAATGTCTTCTACGGGCACTATGGGAATCTAATCATCCAAGGAAATGAAGGCCTATCTTACCTTCTCGGGTGAGATGGAGCATTTGAGGAGAATAGACACAAAAAGGTTTCTATCAATGTCAATGTCACTGAACACCCTCTAAATTAGTTGTGGAATATGTGGGAACCGTCCATCGTCTTTCTCGTAAAATTATCCAGACAAGGTCATAGAGGTGTGATAGGAGACATGTGATAAGGGAAAATCTATGTTTTCTATAATCTAATCTGTATAAGGATGATTACGTCATAACTCGTTAACATTATATGCATCTTCATTCAAGGCTATCAACTATGAGATGATACTAGGTGGAACTAGTGTGGTTTGGAATATGAGTTTTTTGAGGCCCTGATCAATTTATGTCAATTGTGTCATGGTGTTTGGTGTGCAGCACTCTTGGTTCACACACAGGTTTATGAGTTTCTGGGGCCTTGGATGGTCACATGGGCATGCAAGCAATCAATCTAAGAAAATAAAAAAATCACACAAAGAATCCGCAAGAGGCAAGGTCAATGTTTAGGTAACCTAGGCCAACTAAGGAAACGTAGGGAGTTGTGTTAATTTCCATCTAATTAATTATATGTGCCTAAATTAACAAAGGAAATGCAAACAGTTTTAAATCAAACCAATTTGATTACTCTCCTTGGATCTAATTAAATCTACGTGTAACTAATTAATTCAACAAAAGGAAACTAATTAATTGAAATGACAAAATAAATCTAATCTATTTGTTTTTGTGTTTTTAATGATTTTAACAGAAAGGGAATAAGACAAATAAAAGAAAACTAATTACTTTAATATATTATTTTTGTATTTTTTGTTTTTTGAAATAAATAAAAAAACATACACAAACAATCTAACTTCTTCTAGTAAAATGAAAATTACTTCTACTCTAAATTAAAGTAAACTAAATAGTGAAATAGCCGGATGTGGTTATTTCCCTATTGTAGAGTGGATTTAATCTAATATAATAAAAATAATGATTTTCCTAATTTGAAATTGTGGATACTATTCCTCTGGTTCTACCTCAAAATCACGTGAAGATTGAAAAGTTTCTAAGAAGCAATTTCTTCCCTTGAAACTTGCTTGGTAAAATGATTGGATCCATAGAAGCTTTCTAAATGTAAAGAAATGGAAACTACTACATAGACACAAAATATTCTTCAAACCAAATTCCCGTGCAAATCCAATAGGGATAGGTAGGGAAGCAAATTTCAATAGAATCTTTTCTCGTATGCTAACAAGATCTAAATTATGAGTTCAATAAAATCTATAGGTAAATTAATTGTGAAGGATTAGAAAAACTCGTGCATAGGAACTTTCCTCCGAATTCTCCTAGAAAAATCCATAGGGATGAGCTAAGAAGAAATCCTCAATGGAAGCTTATAGAAAATGTAAAACTACAACAACTATGAATTGAAATCTATCTAAATAAATGAAGTAAGCTTCTAGGAATTTAATAACACCTCCAACCTAGAAATGTAATACATAGAGACAAAAATCCAATGATGGTAATGCTTTGTGATCCCCTCAATTTATTTTCCAATGTGATATCCCAAATGTTTCGAGGAACTATGTTGGTAATTGTAGAAGGAATGAAGGAGTATTGGAGCTAGTTAGTTTGTAGGAAGTCTAGTAGTAATGTAAGCAAGAGAATAACAAGGAAAATGAATTGTGTTTTCTTGTGTACTTCTTGGCAAGATTCCCGATAACATAACGGTGCAATTCCAAATCAAATGACTCAACCAATGCTTCGGGAAAAAGCTTGGTTTTTATAGAAAATTGGTAGAGAAGTGGTCTAGCCCACTTGAAATCCAAGAAGTGCCACCTCACTCATGGGAGTAGCAATTAACTTACTAATAATAACAATTAGGGAAGGAGAAGTTATATGCATCTAACAAGCTCAAGAATAACTGATTTGGTCAAGAAACATGTGAGAAAAGTGAGTTTGAAGAAGGAAAACATATCTAAAAAATAGAAAGGCTCAACTAAATGCACACAAAACCACTTTATCGTATAAATGGGAGGTTACGCAACGTAGGTGATTACTGCAAAACCTCCACTCGTCGAGGAAGAATGAAGGTTACACAATCGTTGGGGTGATTGTTGTAACCTACCGGTGTGGTTCCATAACTAAAGGCTATAAAGCTAAGGAAAAAGTTACAAAATGACTAAGGAAAGTGGAAAAATAGAAAAGGGATAAGTAAGGTAAAGTAAGCTACAAGGACATGCTGCAAGTGAGAATTGGACTTGGATATCATTAGAAATAATTTTTATCATCATTGGGGATTTGAACTATTCCGACAATATTGCATCGTGAAAATTTGGGTGCGTACATATTGCCCCCTGGAGAATAATTTTAGCCATGAAGAGGCATAAAATGTAGAGTTCGAGTATGGTGCTCCCAAATGGGAAGGTTAGAGATTATACCTGACACACCCATGTGTTGATATTATGCCAATCCAAGCTTCTCACTACCTACAAGAAGAAAATGGGAATCAAGTGCAAATAAAACATAATCGATAAAACATACTAAAATAAAATGACAAGAGGACTTACCATATCCATGGGGATAGAAATATACATGTCAAGTGCTCCCACCTTGTAAAACACACACACTCAAAATAGAGTTAAAACATGTTATATATATATATATATCAAAATTACTATTTCTAGAAATCATTTGCACTTACCCACTTGTGAAAATTTGAGCTATGGATTACCTGTGACAATTTTGAGAGAGTATATAAAAACAAAGAGCATTTGACATGATGGCAGCCTAACAAATAGAGGAGTAGTGGGTCATGAACGTGAGTTATTTACATTTGTTTATTTCTACCCTAAAATGTGAAAAATGTGAAAAAATTAATTTAGGGGGATATTTTGATAATTTTATAGTTAAAATGTTCACTAGGGGGTGCCACATGGGATGTGGATTTTGTTTTATTCAAAATAGTCATTTTTGTATTTTTTGAATTTTTGGGGCCCTTAGGTATGACCCACTTTTCTTGAATGGAACCGTCATAATGATTATGTAACTACTTACAGAGCACGGTTGTGCAACTAAAGTTTCGATTACACAACCATTGAAAGGTAAAGGAAAAAGTGGAATTTCACGAGGTTACGTAACCATCCACTCCACCTAGAGAGGCAATTATGCAACCACCTCTCTACATAGAGGGGTGGTTGTGTAATTGTTGAGGAAACTCCAAGAATTGACTAAGTATGATAAATTTTTGGTTTTTAATTGTTTTTATGATGTTTTTGGTAAGCTTATTATGCATTATTATGATTCTAACTTTCTCTTTTTGATGTTTATGAATGCGAGGAAGTATATTAGATGGAGCATAGCTTAAGAGTGTGATTGGTTTCCCCCGATTTTGGATGTTATGACTTAGGATGAGAGGATTTATGCACGTGAGGATGGGATATGGAGGATATCCTAGACATAGTTAGTTACACCATCTAGCCACTTGTTATGTGACTTATTGAGTTATTAGGATGTAAACCAAAACACTTTTAACTTCCTAGAGTCGAGAGGAGTGGACGATTACCTTAGAGGACGTCTACTAGATTGGGGTCAGGAGTTCCATCCTTTGATAGGAAGTTGAATTTGACTAGTAGTTTGAGTTCATGGTAGTCTAGTCCCTATAGCTGGGATGCATATATGGGGATGCACATGCACCTAACACTAGTGCCAAGTATGGGATGAGATTATTTTTGTTGCCTCCATCCTATCCCTACCTACCTTGCGTAAGGCCATCATTAGTATTTTGGCTTCGCACTTGGTTGGGGATAAGGGTGGGGACAAGCTACTCTATTGTTGGGCACCCATCATTCAAAGTATTGAGCAACATGGCCATGCATATATGTGTGGGGTGTGGAAATCTTGGGCACCACTTACCATGATTTATACAAAGTTTTTCAACTGAAGGGAAAAGCCCTTAGTCATCCCCAAATTGGTTATGAGATGGGTTTATGAGTGCATGATCCCCTACTAGAGGGGAATTTGGATATATGATCTTGGGCTATTATAGCATGAGATGGATAGATATGGACCCCACTAAGAGGGAAACATCAGTTAGTTGCCACACTTACTATGAAAACATGGTTGCATGGCCATATCAGGACATGGAAGGCCTATGGGGTGATGAGGGATTATTATGACTACATGTAAATCCACAAACGTAGTTAGTGGATCGGATTAATAGGGTAGAGGACCCATCCGGTTGAAAAGTACCACACAAGTTTGGGCTACCTTATATTGATGCCCTCCCAAAAGTCTTGACAGTATATAGAGGGATATGAGAGGCTAGAGCTAGCCTAAATATAAAGCTCAAGTGGACCATTATCACACCTAGGTTCGATTGATACTCCATAGATTTGCGAGATCCACCTAGACCGAGGCCAATCCAACAGATTGAGGTATGTGCTGCACAGTAGAGGGGGAGGAGGAGGAGGTTGAGATAGAGGTGAGAGGCGAGACTAAGGTGGAGAGGAGGAGGAGGAGGAGAGTGACATAGAGTGGGAAGCCACTGGAGAGGATTATGTAGTAGTTAGGCCGAGGTGGAGGATGAGGCAAAGACATTGCACTCAGAGGACCCTTTGACCTCTAGGAGAGGAGGGATGAGGAAGTCATTTTCTTGGATGGAGAGGGGTAGAGGAGGAGTAGTAGAGAGGAGATTAGAGTGGAGGAGATGTCTGCCGTAGCTCCCACACCACCACCAACACCAGTTGATCCATCCTGGATGCCAGGAGATCCGAGTAAGTAAAATACTCTTCTCTCAACTCTACTTTTTAGACTAGATTGTTAGTAAAACTATGCACCATTTTTTTTTTTAAAATTTTTTGAAATTTTTCTAACTCATCATTGTTTTACTTGTATTTTAGCTACTATAGATGGCTGATGAGATTTTATTTGTTAGATTCTCTTGGACACTTTTGCACTCCCTATGGGGAAGACATGTAGGATCATTTCTCGAGACATTGGGTAACCAAATGATGGTGATGCCACACTAGATGTGTTTGCACCGACATGGCATGCTTCTACATCTATGAACAAGTTGAGATCTGAGCTTACTAGATACGAGATGACAGAGAGGAGATAATGACAAGGACATTCTTAGTGAGGCTACTACTACTGGTAGATCACCTGCCCCATCTCATGGGAAGTCTCATGGTCACTCTCATCGATCGACACAGAAGGTTCACACTCCCACCATAGGAGTCACAACATGAGCCCTCATCTTACACCTTCAGTGGGATCCCAAAGATAGGGATAGGGTTATATAGACACTTATTGCTTTGAGATCATTTTTGGATACATATATCAATTTTTTTGGATTTTTGGCTCATAGATGAGTGTTTTGACCACACTTGCAAGAGTGTGATGGACATTGTATATAAACTTGACTTGATTTTGATATATACATATATACATCTCTTTTTGGTTTAGCTATTCTTATGTAAGAGTTGACTCATTCATGATTTGTCTCATTTGTGTACTCTTAGATGTTTAGAATTTACGATGCTTTTTATATGCTTTTATGGATGCATGTTATGGATGATGATGATGCAAATGTGAAAACAAATGATCTTTCATTTTCTTTTTTTATGCACATGAGAACAAATTGTAATTAGATACTTTGGTTTTCAAGAAATATTTAGAACTTTTATTTTATTGGAAAAATGTGATGAATGTGATATGATAAGAAATGAACCCACTTTATTCCTAACTCCATGCAACTAGTAAGATGTGAGGGCTCATCACCGAGAGCTAGGAAACATGAGTTGTATGAATTTGATGAATGAAGATGGTGATAAGAAGACAATATTTTGACAAAGATCCAATTAGGAACCTACAACTCAACCCTAAGCATGGTCAACTAACCAATTCAAAATGTGATTTGCTTACAATTTTATCTAGACTTAGATCCGTAGATGGCCTTTTGATTGAAAAAATATAGTTTTAGGGATTGAATCTCTTGTAACATACACATCTAACTCACTTTCTTGGGATTTTTAATATTTCAAAGCACTTTTTATTTATTTATTTACAACTTATTGACTTATTTGACGAGACCCCCTACATCTTGCCCCATGCTACTAGTAAGAAGCATGGGCTCATCACCAAGGACAAGATATAGTGAGTAAGGGAACTTCCCTCCTTTCCCAATCTCACACCACTAGTAAGAAGCATGGGCTCATCACCAAATATTGGTAGGGAAAAGAAGTGTAGTATTATTTGTAAAAGAAAGAATTTTTGTATTTATTGTTGATTTATATTTTTTTTTTTTTTGACTTTAAACTTGTGCTTTTGGGAGGGAAAATTTCCCTAGCCTCAACCCCACACAACCAGTAGGATGTGAGGGCTCACCACCGAAGGTTGAGATAGGTGAAACAAGAGATCCATGTGAAATGTTTAGATTGCTTTTGTTATCGAGAGATATTTTTAGGGAAAGATGTGACATCAAGAAGCTTCTAGAATAGACTATGGGAAAAGACACCTGAGCTAGAAGAAACCATGAATATGAATAAGTGTGCAAGTCTTGGTAGGACCAATGTCAAAATTCCATCTTAATTGCTGAAATGATAAAGAGATTAGAACAATTTGATGATAATATGATGGATACTTGAAGAGATATGATTAATGATTTTCCAATATTTGGAAGTTTTAAAAGTTACTTGAAAAGTAAGTTTCTTGATTTACAATTTCACAATATGATAATGCAAATGATATGTAGTATGGATGTAATAATGTACAAGTGGAGATGTAAATGAACTATGCATAAAAGCATTTGAGGTGAAGTGAATTAACCGATTCATCTAAATTCTTCACCTTCTAGAGTACACAGGTAGTATGCACCATTCTTAAGTCTTCTATTACTTGGTATGGGCCTAACCATTTGGGTCTAAACTTCCTTCCTTCGTTGGTATTTTTGTCAATCTAGCTATCAAGTCTCAAGACTAGATCTCCTACATGTATTTCTCATTCATACATTTTCTTATTATACTGATGACACATCTGTTAGCATAAACATGGTGATGTTGTTCAACTCTAAGTCGAGCTTCATCAAGAGTTTCCAGTTCAACTAGTCACACTTCTCGATATCCGTCTTCATCCAAAATGCCTTGTAAATGATATACGAAGGCTAGGTAACTCTACTCTACTTCTAATGGTAAGACCTCTTCAGATACAAAGACTAAAGAATAAGGGGCCCCCATGGGTGTTCTCATTGATGTCCTATAGGCCCACAAGGTTGGAAATAACTTTAGATGCCAATATATTTTGTTCTCCTTAACCATCTTAAGGAGGATGGAATTTAAGGTTTTTTTGTAGCCTCAACCTATCCATTAGCTTGAGGATAGTACAAAGAGGTTGTGTGATGGGATATTTTGAATTTGCACACACAATTCTTGCACCTCTTCATTTTTGAAAGGTGTGCCATTATCTGATATAATGACTTGTGGGAATCCATACCTATAGATGATCTAGTTTAAAATAAACTTGGAAATCACATATCCAGGTATGATAGTAAGAGGCATGGCCTCAACCCACTTTGGTAAAATACTCAGTGGCCGTGATAATAAAGTTATGGCCATCCAATGATGAGGGAGAGAACTTCCTATCAAATCAAGACCCCAAGTCGAGAAGGGCCAAGGTGTCACTATGGGTTAGTATAGCATGTGTAGAATATGTATCTCATGTGAAAACTCTTGACATTTTTGACACTACGTACATATCTATACAACATTCATGTTCTAAAGTGGGGAAAGAAATAGCCCATGCGATGAATCTTATGAGTGGTTACATGCCCTCCAAAGTGACCACCACAAACTCTGCTATGGGATTTGAAGAGGATTTTATCTACTCTTCTTCATCAATGCATCTCAACAACATATCATTAAAGGCTCTATGATAGAGCACTTCTTCCATAATTACATGTACTTGGTGGCTATGACACATAGCCATCATCTTTGTTATGAGGTTACTCCCTTAGGATAGGATCGGTCCACAATATGATTGAAAATATCTAGTGTACCATGGACATGAAGTGAAATGGGAGGCTTTATTTCTATGTAGAACATGCATTCATCTGGAAAATTTAGGTCTACTAGATCCCCACATTCTATAGGGTTATTCTGCTAACCAATCAGTGATAATTTTCCCTTTATGACTTTTGGTTAACAAAGGTGAGTTAAAACTCACCCATCAACATGATGAAATGACTAACCTTGGATAAGGAATCCTGAGTTAAGAATGTTTACAACTACTCAGATTTAACTATCACTCACATTTCTTGGTTAAGCATGTAATGCCTTAACCTCTTTGTTGTGAAGACTATGGCCAAGCACTCCTTATCTTCTTGTGTGTATCACATCTCATAGTCGAGAAGAGTATGACTAATGAAATAAATATCACTCATGGATATCATCATCCTCTTGTGCCAACATGCACGTAATCGAGACATCATTAGTGGCTTGAGAATACAAAATCAAAGGATGGTCAACTTTCGGTGGCATGAGTGTAGGTGGGTGACATAAGAAAGTGCTTTACTGACTCAAACACTTCATGACACTTGTTGTCCAAGTTTTACAACAATCCTTCTTAATAAAACCATTGATAGGGTGAATATAACATATGTTAAATCAAGGATAAACCTGAATTTCCCAAGTTTACCTAGGAAAGACCTGATGCTTGACTCATCTATGGGTGGGGACATTTCCAAAACTTCCTAGATCTTTGCTGGATCAACATCAATGCCTTGGGATGAAATGATGTACCCTAACAACTTTACCTCCATTACTCCAAACACACACTTCTCAGGATTTAGCGTTACTCCATATTCAATTAGGTGTGAGAGAATGACACAAAGCACTTCAAGGTGATCACTACGTTTCTTTTCTTTCACCAAGTAGGTCATCAACATATGATTCCACAATCTTATGAATGAGATCATGAAAATATATGTCATTTCCCATTGGTAAGTGGATTTAACATTCTTTAGACCGAAAGGCATGAATACATAATGAAGGTTCCCCAAGGATTTGTGAAGGTAGTTTTTGTTTGGTCTTCCTCGGAAATCCTTATCTGGTTGTAACTAGAAAAATTCCATCCATAAGAGACAAACAACTCATACCTAGCTCATTGTCAATGATGACATCAATTGAAGGTAGTGGAAAATCATCTTTGGGAAAAGCCTTGTTAATGTCCCTAAATTGATATGTAGATGTGTATCTTCCCATTATTTTTAGAACTAGGACAATGTTTGAAACCCACATGGAATAATCAACCGACTTGATAAACCCTACTTGTAGGAGTTTCATGACCTCCTCTTTAACCATTAAAGCCACCTTTGGCTTCATGGGTCTCATTTTTGCTTCATGGGTTTAGCATTCGAGCTTCGTAATGAGATTATGCACTACAACGTTAGGAGTGACACCCATCATTTCCTTATAGATAAAGGCGAAGGATTTTGAATTCTCTTTAAGCACCTTTGTATGTGCTTTACCTTCTTCAGACGATAATGAGGAACCAAGATTTAGGATTTTGGGTTCTCTTTTGTCCCTATGTTTATGTCTATTATTCCTTTGATCAAAGAGGCATTACCCTCTTCAAACTTAGGTGGGGTTGGAGGTAACTCTAGCTCTTCTCCTTGACTTCGTAGATCTCAAAATCCTTTGATGAGGAAGAGTTCATCATGTGATCTCCAAAGTAGGAGGAAGGGTGAGGTATTAGGAAAACCCCTCTTATGGTGTGCGAGATGAAGATCGTGTGTAAGCATTGAGGTATCCTAAGATTTCCTCATCATTTTCCATGAAATCCAAAGTGACGGGCTCATTCTCAGTCTCGACATATGCCAAAATTACATTAGTTGGCATCCTTCGAACCAAAGGTTTGGCTTTCGGACTAAAATGGTAAACTCAGTTTCTTTTAAGTCCTCACTTGGAAAAAAATGAGAGGAGGAAGTAGCCATGGAATCAGCCAATAGGTTTTTTTCTCATGGAATAGATTCTATGGAGATGAAGTTAAAACCCTTACAAATCTCAAGAATGGTGGACTTGTAGAGTTATAGGTGTTCTTTGCTCTAGTCTCATAGACTTTTGAGACTTGATTAACAATGAGTTGAGAGTCACCCAAGACCCTAATTTTTTCACACCCATCCTCTTGGCCATGATAAGACCAAGAAGTAGAGCTTCATACTCATAGCTCCATTTTTTATGCATTCAAATTTCAGCTTGAAGGAAAAAGGCATGACCCTCCCTCATGGGAAGTGAGGATCACCCTATCCCCAATGCCAAAGTGACACTTTGCACCATCAGTTGAGATTCCAAAATTTTCATCGGGAAGATAGAAGTTTGATTATTCTTGGAGTCTTCTTCCTTGACTTTCGAGACCTCAACCATACAAACCTCTTCAAAGCCATCGGCTAGAAAGAGATGCAAGTCCAAGAGCATGACCTGATGCCCAAAGAATCAAATGAAGAATGATAGGAAATCATTCTCCAAAATCTTAACAATTTCAGTTGTTTTTTTTGACATAGTTTCTACAACAACTTTTCTTTCATTAACATTGACCCCTTCAATTGCCTTAGGGGCTTCCAAATCAGTCATAGGAACAATTAGTTGGGACACATGCATTGATCCCCATTAGGCTTGTTTAAATGATTTTGGGAGTTTAAATTGGTATGAACCCTAGGTTTCTTCTTTAAATTAGCCAAATGGATATCAAATGGCTTCGGGTCACCTTGAGAAACGAAGACCTTCCCTAGATGCAAGAATATGAACTTCTTGGAATAGTGTAGAAGGATTTCCTTCATTCTATGAATCTAGGGTCGACTAAGAATCATATTATAGTTAGTTTCCCTTGATCTATAATATAAAATTCAGTCAACACGGTCTTTATGCCCAAGAGTGACTGGAAGTACTATGGTTCCAATAGAGGTTTCTTTAAGACTATCATAGCCTCTTAATGTGTTTCGTGTTGAGAAAATTTGAATTTCTCCATAGCCTAAATTTTGTAGAAATGAGAAAGGGACTATATTAAACAATCCCCATCATATATCATCACAAACTTAACATAATTGTTATAAATCCAAACCTACGGAGATATAACACAAGATCACCTCTTCATGCCAACTCAACATTAGTAGGCATCTTGCTAATATAAAAACAAACCCAACATCTCTCTCAGGTTTCCATGGAGGATAGACATCAAAGTCTATGTGATTGATTTGGGCCTCTGGAGGAGGAGTGACATGGATAAGATGGCCAAGACCTAGCACTTCTAATAAATCCAATTGATGTGTAGGGGAATTCTTTAAAAATCCAAGAAGGAGATGTGGGAAAAGGTCTTAGTCAAGTCCGTGATCAAATCATAAGATCCTATTGGCTTAGGATCCACCGATGTATCATCTAACATTGAGGGATAAATGGAAGAGGTTGTGAATAATAATCATGGGTATGAGTCGTTACATTAACTTCTGGTTCGGTTTCTAGCTCAACTAAGCCTACAATATTAGTTTGATTTTATTTGTATAAAGGAGGATATAATCGAGGATTTGAGGATGTAGATGCCTCATGGTCATTATTCCCCACGGGAATCCCTACGGGTATCCCCTTGTTGGTACCATGAGGGTTAAGCTTCCATTCTCAAGGCACATTGGAAGGGGGTCTCTATAAACCCCAAGAGTAGCATTTTGTGGAGCAACAAGCCCCATGTGAGTGTTTTCTATGTAGGTTATGTGGGGTTAGCCAAGAACATCTCAATGAAGAGTTATCTCTAGTCTTTGGAAGCATTGTATGAATTTATTACAATCATGACATGTTTGAGCATCATGTCCTCTAACCCTATGGAAACCATAGTATAAGTTGGGATTGTAGTCGTGAGGCCTTTGATTTTGGTTTTTTTGTGGCCCATAGTTCTGTTGTTGTTTTGTTGTTGTTATGTTTAGTTGAATTTTGGAGGCCTCTAGCCTTGTTATGATACTAAGTTTGGAAATTGATTTGTATAATTGTTTGAGTATTGAATACTGGACCTACTTTGTGGAGGAGGAGGAAACTGACTAAATTGACCACATTAACAAAAGGAGTGAAGTTATTACTCTTTGGTTGTTTGGATTCACATTGTTATTACCATTATTTGTGTTACTTGTGCTAGCAACATTTGGATTTCTAGATTGATTAGTTACACCATCCGTCATAGCACCATGGTTCTTGTTAAGGAATTTGGGTCCTTGATTATTATTGTTTGAACCATTTGGGTAGTTTGAGTTACCTTGAGAGGGAGTGACCAATTTCCCATTTGAGCCATACATGTCTTTGACCTGCTATCAATCACCACTTGGTCAATGCGGAGAGAACCCTCTAAGACCTCCTCATAGCTCCTAAGAGGAAATTTTTTACCTCTTCCTTAGTTTCTCGATTGAGGAATGAAGGAAAAGTCAAAATCTCGTTTGTCCATATTGGGAGTGTTAGATGAGGAGTAGAGGACTTGCCACCACCTCTGAATGAAGTGGGTGGAAGATTCATTATGCTCTTTTTTAATGTGAAGGAATTCTCTGATTCCTATTCTTAAGAGTTTGTTCATGTCAAAAGCCTTTATGAAATCTAAAATGAGTTTCTTAAATGAATGAATTGAGGCTTTTGGTATTCTATATAGTACTAGTCAAGATAATCCCCTCAAGGGTATTAGGGAATATCTTTACAACGAAAACATCCCAAGGGAGTATCTCTCTGATGGCGGTTTCATATGCTTTGATGTGTGCATTTAGATCCCCCTCCCCTTTGAATTTTGGGAAGTTTCAACAAATGGTCATGGGAGCATTACACTCTGTATGGTAAAGTCAAGGGGATCCTTGAGATATTCGAATATGTGCCCACCGCACATAAGAATCTACCATGGATGACCCTTGATGGGGAGGTGGAGGTGGAATAAGAGGTTGATATGGCGAAACATAAGCATTTTAGGGGCATAAGGCACCCCCGATGTTGAGCATATAGACTAGGAAAATAAAACATGTCCCCTTACGGTGATTTAGAATACATGTGAAGGTATGGGGAACATTGTTTTGATATGGATTAGTAGGTGTAAAACCAGGAACGTCACATTGCCGAGTTGGAATGGAATTTGAGAATGCACTTTCCGGTTGGCCCCCTGTGGTGGGATATCCATATGAATAATGAGAGGGAATACCTAGTGTTCTTAATCTAGTAAGGAGGTCTCCAGGGCTAGGAACACCCATGTAGACTGGAGAAGGTGACAATGTAGAGGAACATAGTTATAGTTCTGAACATGGTGGGGACTTTACCTTGCCCTGTAAACTGGGTAGAATGAGAAGGTTGGGAAATCTCTATCTCCTAACTCTATCCACCAATGTTGAAATCACATTTCCGATGAAGGTATTACATTTTACTTAGGCATGTGTTGATCCTTGTTGGGTTGCAAAGGCATATGATATCCTGTTATGAATTGATCCTTGGTAGACCACCCCTCTTTAGGCATATTTTCTATTATAGGAGGGGTGGAAATGTTTTTCTAAAGAAGAACATCAATATACCATTACATCCTATCCAAGGATTGATCTATTGCGTTAAGATTCACTCATCACTTTGGGAGAAGCATGTTAGGAGTTCATCATTTGGTGAAAGGTAGGAAGAAAAGGCATCAGATTGCATGTTGATTTGAGGTCTAGACAAAATGTGTGAATAAGACCCCCTTTCTCCTGTGAACATCATATTATTAGAGTTGGAGAACTCTGGTTGTGGGCTATAGATAGGTTGATCAATCTCCTCAATCCTAACTGATGAGCCATTGTTGGCACCTTGAGGAGGAGGAGTGAGGTGAAGGAAAATTTGGTGAGTAGTTATCAGCCCACCCTGATAGTGAGGGTAACTTTTACATACCCATCTGGTAATAATAAGCTTCAAGACCCAAAATGGGCCTGTTGTATTCTTGACCCAACATATTCGGGGGTGTATAAACACCCACAGAATAATGGGAGAGGAGAAGGATGGATGAAAGAAAGAAAGAAAAGAGGAAATGAAAAGGAACTAGTCCTTCACATCGGGTTCACCAATTTTTATGTCTAAGAATCAACACGTGACTCTAGGATGCACTCGACCTCCCGAGGTTGTGTTGGGACAACCGATATGAGATGGAAAGATATGGCTATGGGATGGATAAATAGGATGAATAGGTGGAATATGTGAAAATAGGAGAAAATGGCTAAAAGTAGATCAAGGAAATCAAATGTCTTCTATGGGCACTATGGGAATCTGATCATCTAAGGCAATGAAGGCATGTCTTACCTGCTTGGGTGAGATGGAGTGGTCAAGGAGAATAGACACATGAAGGTTTCTATCAATGTTAATGTCACTAAACACCCTCTGAACTGGCTATGGAATATGTGGGAATTGTCTAACACTCCTCTTATAAAAGTCTCTAGACAAGGTCATAGAGGTGTGATAGGAGATGTGTGATAAGGATGGATCTATGGATTGTGGAATCTAATCTTGACTAGGATGATTATGCCGAACTCATTATCATTATCTTCTTCTTCATCAAGGCTATCAACTATGAGATGATACTGGGTGGAACTGGTGTGGTTTGGAATATGAGTTGTTTGAGGCCTGATCAATGTTTATCAATTGTGTTCATGTGTTTTAGTTGTGGAACTCTTGGATCACACACACATTGTTTAGGTTTCCTGGGGCCTTGAATGGTCATGTGGACATGTAAGAAATCAATCTAAGGAAATAAAAAACACAAAGAATCCGCAAGAGGAAAGGTCAATGTTTAGGTAACCTAGGCCAACTAAGGAAACATAGGGAGTTGTGTTAATTTCCATCTAATTAATTCTATGTGCCTAAATTAACAAAGGAAATGCAAACAAATTTAAATCAAACCAATTTGATTACTCTCCTTGGATCTAATTAAATCTACGTGCAACTAATTAATTCAACAAAAGGAAACTAATTAATTGAAATGAAAAAGTAAATCTAATCTATTTTTTTTTTTTGATTTTAATATAAAGGGAATAAGACAAATAAAAGAAAACTAATTACTTTAATCTAATTGTTTTTTGTGTTTTTAGAAATAAATAGAAGAAATCTACACAAACAATATAACTTCTTATAATAAAATGAAAATTGCTTCTACTCTAAATTAAGTAAACTAAATAGTGAAATAGTGGATGTGGCTATTTCCCCATTACAGAAGTGGGTTTAATCTAATCTAATAAAAATAAAGATTTTCCTAATTTGTAATTGTGGATACTACTTCCTCTGGTTCTACCTCAGAATCACGGGAAGATTGAAAAGATCTTCTAAGAAACAATTTCTTCCCCTGAAACTTCCCCAATAAAACGATCGGATCTACATAAAATTTCTAAATGCAAAGAAATGGAAACTACTACACAGGTGCAAAATTTTCTTCAAACCAACTTCCCATCTAAATCCACAGGATAGCTAGGGAAGCAAATTTCTACATAAGATTTGCTCGTATGCTAACAAGATCTAAATTATGAATGCAATAAACTCTATAGGTAAATTAATTGTGAAGAATTAACAAACTCTATGCACAAGAAATTCCTCCAAATTCCTCCCAGACAAATCCATAAGGATGAGATGAGAAGAAATCCTCAATGGAAGTTATAGGAAAATGTAAAACAACAACTATGAATTGAAATCTATCTAAATAAATGAAGTAAGCTTCTAGGAATTAATAACACCTCCAACCTGGAAATGTAGTATAGAGACAAATCCAATGTTGGTAATGTTTTGTGACCCCTCAACTTATTTTCCAATGTGATATCCAAACGTGTCCAGGGAACTATGCTAGTAATGTGTAGAAGGAATGAAGGAGTGTTGGAGCTAGCTAGTTTGTAGGAAGTCTGGTAGCAATACAAGTAAGAGAATAACAAGGAAAATGAATTGTGTTTGCTTGTGTACTTCTTGGCAGGATTCTAGTAGCATAATGGTGCAATTCCAAATCAAATGACTCCAACCAATGCTTTGGGATTTTTTTGGTTTTTATAGAAAATTGACATAGAAGTGGTCCAACCCACTTAGCAATCAAGAAGTGCCACATCACTCATGGGAGTAATAGTTAACTTACTAATAATAAAAATTAGGGAAGAAGAATTCTATACACATATAAAAAGTTTAAGAACATCTGATTCGGTTAAGAAACATGTAAGAAAAGTGAGTTTGAAGAAGGAAACACGCGTCCAAAAAATGATGGAAAGGTTTGACTAAATGCACACATAACCTCCGGTTTGCATAGACCGATGGTTATGTAACTTCCACGGAGGTTGTGTAACCACCGCTCAGGGGTAGACCGATGGTTATTCAATCACCATGGCGATTACATAACTCCTGCACTTTGTTTCATAACTAAAGGCTAGAAAGCTAAGGAAAAGGCTACAAAATGACTAAGGAAAGTAGGAAAAAGATAGAAAAGGGAAAGTAAGTTAAAGTCACCTACAATAACATGTCGTAAGCAAGAATTTGGACTTGGATATCACTATAAATGATTTTTATCATCATTGGGGATTTGAACTATTCGACAATGTTGCATCAAGAAAAATTGGGTGCATACATGAACCTTTGTGCATCATGTTTTCATCATCTTTCTTTTCGAATATTATTGCCCAATTGCCCTTCGTTATACTAAAATGAGGTTTGGTTGCAATGTTTCAGATTTGGTATGCTCACGTACCTTCTTGCTCATACTCCTTCCATGGGAAAAGATAATTTCTTGATCCTTCACATATGATGGATTTGAGTACTGCGATGGCCTAATTAGCTCACTTTGAATTGCTTCTCGGAGAGATCTAGACATGATGGTCGATTCAAGATATGATGACCCTAAACTTGCTCCATGAGCTTACCAATTCAATTTTGAACATGATGACACACATTTTAACTTCACAAGTCACTTCCTTGATGAATATGTCACATGAGTGGAAACATGCCTATAACATATGGACACCTTTGATCAATTTTCTCCTCGTGGAAATGGATTTACTTCTAAAAATAAACAGATTGATATCTTAATGGAAATTGAGGATGAATTATAAGTTTTTGCATCCAAACTATGCTGTTCTAATCACTAATCACTAATTAAGTGTTTACAAACACTCTTAGGAGGTATGCATTGTTTGTGAGCATGAGATGATTGTTAGCATTAGTCATGGTAATATTTTCTCATCACTTTAGATTTTACATCAAGTTGTGCCTTACATAGATCAACTTAGAAATGATGCTTTGAAATCCTATGGGTGGGTGTTATTTAAAATTTGTGCCATGAAACAAATTATTGGCATTGTGATGATGGAAAAAATCAAGAAGATAAGTAGAACAAGAGATGCCACAACGTTTTGGGCTCAATTATGAGACTTACTATATTTAGCGGGTCCTATCTAGAACTGCTATTTTTAGCAAGTTTCCAATTTTTCCCCCTATGATGCTCCTATCTCATTTAGATTATTATATTTGATGAAGGTTTACTATTTTTAGAAACATTCTATTTTTTTATGCTCACTTTCATGAATATTGTTATTTTTAGAAAGTTCTCATGGATTACAATTTTATGAGGTTGATTACTTTTTTAGGATATCAAAAATGTTGAGAATTCATCATTTTGGGAAAATTACTATTTTTATCAACCTAATATTCTAAATACTTACTATTTTATAAGCCACACTTACCGGTATCGGGTTGTAAGCCATTGTCAAAATCTTTTGTTTTGCAACTAGATATTCTATTTTGAATTTCAACATTTTTCATCCTCTGGATCTTTGGGAAATTGAAAAGGCAATTTTTAGGGTTTGATTTTTAAATTTGATACTATAAAAACATTGTGCATGAATGAAGTTTTGTCACAATCTTCCTAAAGGAATTTTTTGAGAGGTGCGGAAAATGCTAAGGCAGTCCCACTACGGATGAAAAGTTAATATCAAGTTCTTGTTTTTGGTGGCTATGGAGGTCTGGAAGAATTTTTACAACATCTCTAGGTGAAAAAGGAGTTTGGAGGGTATTAAAACAGTGATTTTAAAAAAATATTGTTAAGTGTTGAGTGAATGAGGAGTTAGAAGAGTTTTATTATGTTTTTAAATTCACGCTAATTGCATAACTTAACCATGGTTACAATGGAGTGAGTGAGAGTTTGAAAATGGTACAATGAAAATATGGGGGACAACAAAGACATAATAGGGTGAATTCGATCAAGATGGTGAAAATTAGAAGCATGCAATGTGAGGTGAATGTGATGAGGGGACTAGGAAATGCACTGTGGAGCTGAGTGAGGTGCCATGGAGGTCCAAGGGCTATAATATGCCTTGGGTCACACTTTTTTCTCCCCTTTATCCATTTTGGGATAGAGTGAACATAGGGGAAAACAAGGACAAAAATTTCAACCTAGAGCAAGGAGTAAGGTTACCGTGTTGTCCCTCTTGTTTTGATTGTACCATGGGGACATAAGGAACAATGGGGACAATAGGGAAAACAAAAACAACAAGGAAAACAAGTGCAACTTAGGGAGCAGAAGGAGTTCACCCTTTTATGTTTCCCTTTCCTCCCTTATCCATTAGGGGACAAAGGGGACACAAGGGGCAACAAAGTGTGACTAGGAGAATTTGGAAAGCCATTTTTTCCTTCGATGTCCAAAAATAGACACGACTTGATTTTTTTCACCTCAATGGCTTAGGATAACGTTTTGGGGTCACTACCTATATTATTTTGACTCCAAAACAAATTATATGATCAATGAAACTATTTTAAATAATTGAATCTTCCTGAAATGTAAATGTTGGGCTATGCTTTTTCCAAAACCAAGCGGGGTAGCTATAGTGCTTTGAAATGTTTTGGGAAACCTTTAAGCCTAAGAGTAAGCTTGATATTTCCACCTTGTAGATAATTATCATATATTTCCAATTCATACTTTTTTTCTTCACAACTCTTTACGGAGCTCCTAGAATCATCCAGAGAAGTCAAGTTTCACCATTAGGATGTTCATTCCCTACACCTAGAAAAAATGATGTTGAAAAAATTGTTCCTGAATGTGATAATATTTCCTAAATTTATTAAAACACCTTCAATACTCTCCGACACTACTCTCGATACTTTAGATATTTTCCGAACTCTTCCAGAGGAATGTGTATATTTGCTTTAGAATGACCAAAATTGGCCTTTTAGGCCTCTAAGAGGAATTGTCTTTCATTAAACCTCATTGAATTCATCCATCAAATTCATCACCCTTATTTGAACACCGAGGCATGATTTAAAGATTCATCATGACCTTCTTTAGGGCCAGAGTTGATGGTGTCATTGGAGAAAAATTGGCGGGAAGGAGGGCTCAATGTGATCGGGAGCATCATTTTGCATTGTGGACTTGGTTGTCATGCTTTAAAGTTTGAATTTTTGGGCTAGTAATTTTGTATGAAAACAATAATTTAGGCATAAAATAACCAATTTTTTTTTGTTAAAATCCTATACAAAACATTACAAACAACTCTACAATTTGAGTATATATAATACATCTTTGACTCATGGGTTAAATTTGATGGCCGTTTATACGTTTTTTTATGATTTTTGTTGTAGAATACTTGTAAATATTTGAAATAAACATCACATGAAAATTGTATATATATAAAATATGACCGTTATTTTTATACAAATTTATATGTAAACTATATATCAAATATAGTTGAATATATAAAATAGTTTAATTAATTCACAACAAAAATTTCACACATTTAACACTAAAAGAATAACCTATTCAAAACATCTTTATAATCCTTTCAAAAGAACATTTGGATGATAATAATGATTTCCTTATAACCTAATATTAATGTTAAGATACTAAAAACTTTAGTGTTAAAGTATAAGAAGGAAATTTGACCACCAAAATCTAATACCAATTTTGTGTCATCTTACAAATAAACATAATTATATTGTTGTTAAATTATAGAATGATACCAAATTGGTGTTATATTACATAAAAATTGATGTGAACACCAAACCATTTGGTGTCTGGTGTTAAATTTATAGGATGATACCAAATCGGTGTTATATTACAACAATATAGATATGAGCACAAAAATTTGTGGTGTCTTGGTGTTAATTTTGTAGGATGATACAAAATTGGTGTTATATTACAAAAAAATATATATGAACACCAAATGTTTTTTTTTTTGCGATTAAATGTGTGAAATTATTGTTGTGTATTTTAAATAATTCTTAATTATTACTTTAAAAAAGAAGTAAAGTGACATATCTATATGGGCCCTAACCCATGGAAGTGCATACAAAATACATATATATGGGTATAAGATAGTAAAAATATTACATTACATTTCAGTTTTGATCAAATCTTCCATGAAGATTGGAAGAAGGTACAAATTTATTCTTTATGGGCTATAAAATCCCTCCCATCAACTACATTGAAAAAAGATTGGATATCACCCACCATTTTGCAAGACATACCCAAAGCCATGAGTTCTAAAATACTAACCTAGGGTACATTGAGGATCTTAACCAGTTCTAATTGCCTCAGAGTGATGTCACCCATTTTAAAATGTCAACACACCCTTGGGGAAAAAAATATTCCCAGGTGAGGCCTGATGTTTTGGAGTTGGCATTGACCTTGACCCACTTATTTCCATGCCTTGTATGATATGTCACTCCCCTTTGCATAGGATTCTTGGCCTTCGCAAAATTTTTCCCTAGGGCCATAATCCTCTATTCTAGATTATCCAACCATTGTTTGACCATATCCTTCATACCACATTTCCTTCCCATGAGCACAAAATATGAAAAGTCCTATTTGAGAACCTCCAAAAGAGAGTAGGGATACAAAGCGTTCAATGCTTTAACCTTAATAATAGGTCGATGTGGTGACATTAATTTCTTCAAGACATTAGGATTAATGTGATCACACAGATGGAGAATTTAATGAATAATGACCTATAAAATGGAAAAATAGGGCATCACCCTGGCCAACTTAGTGATGAATGCCAGCCTCACTACATTATAATTCAAATTATCAATATGAAGCTCCCTGCATATCCTAGATATCAAGCACATTTATAACAAAATCCTCTTCATGTCCAGAGAGATTCTAAATGTATTGTAATTCCTCATAAGATAGCTCAACCAAATTTATTTTCACCTCTGTGGACACCATTATCATTCTCTAAACTACTCTAGAATACCTTATTGAGGCTTTATATTTCGTTAAAAACATGTAACTCTTGATGTGTTCAATGAAAGATTTTGCAAAGAGCTATGGATATGGGGCAAGACCCCAAAGCTTTGTGCAAAAGACCCTCAATGGACCATATGATAAGAAATGAGCAAGGAATCCTATTTGCATGTATTAAAACTTGAAATAAGCAAGAAATCTAACAAATAACATTAACCTCTATTCTTGAAAGCTTAATAAAATATGCCTACTAAAGACTTAAGCAATCAATTTTGTTGTTTACTCCATGAGGGTGAATGAATCTCACTAAATGGCTACATGGCCAAGTTTAGATATTTCATTACTAACCTATCATGGGTGCAATATGAAGCTCTTTTAATGGTGGATGACCCAAGATCAAATGCCTTATTAGCTTGGCTAATGCAAATGAGCTCTTAAGCTTTCTTAGGCTTGTTTTGGCTTTAGCTTATGTAAAGTTGTGTCTTTGAATGGGTAGGCTTAGCCTTGTATTTATAGTTTTCCAAATGGAAGAGTTTGAACTTTGGGTGCATGTGGGACTAAATCTCAAAAAGCACTTTAGGATTAGATTTGGATAAACATGCTTTAGGCTTAGTTAAGCTTTGTTTAGGCTAGTTAACTAGGGTTTAGGCTAGTTAAACTTGATTAGCAAGTGATTAGAGATTCATTGAGAGTTGGAAGGGGTCTAGATAACCAATTGTGACTGATAGATAGCCTACGAAGACAATAGAAGTGGTATAGAGAGAACTAGGGAGGTTCTGAATCATCAAAGGAGAAATGTTTAGCTAATAAGAGAGATATTAGCCAAATAAGTTGATTATAGGAGGAATACGACCGAGAAGGTGTCGTGTATGGGCATCCGAGAATGGAGTGAAGAAGGGTTGATTAATGAAGTTTATTTAATCGGTTGAATTGGAGGAAATGCTAAGCATAAGCATATTTTAGGTGTCTACATTTGCCCCTCTTTGTGGTGACGTAAGTGCGTCACTTCAAAGAAATTAGACAAGCATAAACAAGTAGAAAATTTTGAAGGGATAAAAGAAAAATGAGAATAATTTGGTGGATATGGATATGGGGCAAAACCCCAAAGGTTTGTGCAAAAGACCCTCAATGGACCATATGATAAGAAATGAGAAAGGAATCCTATTTGCATGTATTAAAACTTGAAATAAGTAAGAAATCTAAAAAATAACATTAACCTCTATTCTTGAAATCTTAATAAAAGATGCCTACTAAAGACTTAAGCTATCGGGTTTTGTTGTTTACTCCATGAGGGTGAATGAATCTCAATAAATGGCTACATGGCCAAATTTAGCTATTTCATTACTAACCTATCATGGGTGTAAGATGAAGCTATTTTAATGGTGGATGACCCAAGATCAAATTCCTTATTAGCTTGGCTAATGAAAATGAACTCTTAAGCTTTCTTAGGCTTGTTTTGGCTTTAGCTTATGTAAAGTTGTGTCTTTGAATGGGTATGCTTAGCCTTGTATTTATATTTTTCCAAATGGAAGAGTTTGAACTTTGGGTGCATGTGGGACTAAAGCTCAAAAATCACTTTAGGATTAGATTAGGATAAACATGCTTTAGGCTTAGTTAAGCTTGGTTTAGGCTAGTTAACTAGGGTTTAGGCTAGTTAAACTTGATTAGCAAGTGATTAGAGACTCATTGAGAGTTGGGAGGGGTCTGGATAACCAATTGTGATTGATAGATAGCCTACGAAGCCAATAGAAGTGGTCTAGAGAGAACTAGGGAGGTTTTGAATGGTCGAAAGGAGGAATGTTTAGCTAATAAGAGAGATATTAGCCAAACAAGTTGATTATAGGAGGAATACGACGAGAAGGTGTCGTGAATGGGCATCCGAGAATGGAGCGAAGAAGGGTTGATTAACGAAGTGTCGTTAATCGGTTGAATTGGAGGAAATGCTAAGTGTAAGCATATTTTAGGTGTCTACATTTTCCCCTCTTTGGGGTGGCGTAAGCAACGTCACTTCAAAGAAAGTAGACAAGCATAACAAGTAGAAAATTTGAAGGGATAGAAGAAAAATGAGAAAAATTTGGAGGACGCCCCCTCGATTGTCAATGGGGTGATAGAAGAACTCGATGCCGATCAAAAAGATGACAGAAGAGAAACAAGAAAGAAAAGTGTGAAGAAGAAGAAAAGAAATGGGATATAGAAGAAAAATGAGAATAATTTAGAGGATTCCCCTTGATTGTTGATGGGGTGATAGAAGAACTCGATTGAAAATCAAGCAGATGATGAAGAAAGAGAAAAGAAGAAAGAAAAGTGTGAAGAAGAAGAAAGGAAAGGCGATATAGAAGAAAAATGAGTATGAGGAAGAGGGATTGAGCTAATATCCATTCAATGCCTTTTAAACAACTTTATTTTTCATCATATTGCTAGTAATATTCATCATTGGTCCTTATTAAAAATAATGAACAAAAGTGTAGTATGACATGAAAAGCCATATACGAACAAATGTCCATTGCTAAAAACACCAACTCCATGTAACATACAAAATGCAATGCAATACAAGAAAGTAAAAGATGCCTAACTCCATGCAACATACAAAATGCAATGTAATACGAGAAAGTAAAAGATGCCTAACTCCATGCAACATACATAATGCAATGCAATACGAGAAAGTAAACAAGCTAACCTAATAGAGAAATAAGATGCAATGTTTTTGTTATCGAGCTTCAGTTCCGACCTGTGTAAATTAATGACAAGGGTTATGATGGTGCCCCAAGCAAGGATACATACAAGGGGAATAATGGAGGACACTTGGGTCTAATGAAAAAGCAATGTGCACTATGAAATAGTACCAGGTAACTCGTTGTACCCCAAAGTATAGATGAAGTAAGTCAGCCTAGCTTTTGTTGATGGAGGTAGATCAAGATGATCCATGAGTCACGCACACATGAACAGGTGAGAACCAAAGAGCGATGTTTTGTAGATGATTTATATTATTTTTTACATTTCTTAAACATATATGAATGTTTTGATTTTTCTAACATATTTGAATGTTTTGATTATTTTTCTAACATATTTGAATGTTTTTGATTTTGAAAGTTTTTGAAACTATGTACAAGAAGAAGAGGAAGCATGGATGCCCTAGCGATAGATGGGATGTACAAGGTCATAATGCCATGTGCGTACGAGAAAGGTGAAGATGCAAAAATTCCCCAACGATTAGGTGGGAGTATTCAAAGGAAAACTCTTCATAGGTAGAAGCGGGACCCAAGGCCATTATGGATAGGTTCAACATGATGATGAACATAAACCAATGAAGTGCTGAGGAAGAAGCAAGGATGCCCCTAGCGTAAGTTGGCCTAAAAGCACATGATAGAAAGGAAGGAGAAGATTTTTTTGTGAAAGGTGATAAAGGTGTTTGAAAACATGGCAAAAAGTAATCTTATACACATGGATGTTCTGAACAAAGTAGAAGAATGATGTGAATGATATGAATGTAGCTTAGAATCCTCATGATGAAAAAGTGATTAGCCAAAGGCATAAATCGTGAGACGAGATAAGGACTAAAGTAAGAGTTTGAACAAGGTCCAAAAAAAGACACTTGGTAACATACTAATCATGTCTACTCATAGAGATCCAGTGTGTGCATGTGGAATTTAATTACCTCTTGAAGGGAAGATTTAATAGACAACAAGTGAAGACACCCTAGCCAATGTGTAGGAATGATTGATTTTGATAGGTGATTTGGATGGTGGAAGGATAGCCGTACATTGCTCCGCTACTAGCCAGGCATCCATAGCCCTGAAGGAGATGTATTTGATTCTAATCGCAACATTTCTCATTTTGTAGTCAGTGCATCCATAGCCCCAATAGATATTATTTGAAATACCCCAAGAGAGAGTTATATATCAATTTAATTTTGCTCTTAGCTTTTAGCTTTTGATTTTGATTTTGATTTTTTTTACTTTTGAAAACTTATTTCAGCTCTCTTGTTTCGACAAGGGGTTAAGAACCATTGATGGCTTGATGGAAGGATATGGAAGTGATTGTGATGAAGACATTGGCTAGTGTCAACAAATATGTCCAAAAGTTCTTCAGCAACAAGTTTATTAGATGTTGAATGTGATAGGATCTCTAAGAGGTCAGTCATTCTTTAATTTACCAAGGTGATAAAAGACTAGGGTCAAACGGATACCATAGAGATAAATGTTGCAAAATGTGTGTGAATAGGCTAACCAAAATATCACCAGAAGGGATGAAAATGGTAGGAAGATTGCAGAAGAATGATAAGAAAGGGAAGAAAGAAACATCCATGTGTACATAATACCTGATTGTAATGTTTGATCTTTGTACCTTTGATTTTTTCGTGTTTTCTCAATGTTTTTTGTATTTTTGCATTGTTTTTTGAATTTTTAGCTTTTTGATAGTTTTAGGAGGTTGGGACCAACAAATTCACTCTACGTGATAGGATCCAACAATGATGTTTGTGACTTCCTTGATAAGGGAGACTAGGCGTGTTTGTTTATCAAGAGTTATGTTATCCCCAATCTCAATGATCATGGTGAGCTCGTACTCAACAAATGACTGTGATTTATCCTTAAACAAGGATTTTGTATATGGGAGATTGAATTCCCTATCCAAAGGTTTATGCACTTTGCGCCATACTTGATGGTTACGTTGATGTGTGTTCTTGAATGCATGTTTGATTTTTAACCTTAAGATCGTTTGATTTGTTGGGAGCTATAGAGCTCTTGGAAGTTTGTGTGAGCTTGATAAGAACTATTTGGGTTTCTTATAAGTTAACATGTGACTTGTTTGATCCCGAGAAGGAGAAGAAAGCGAATGTGGATGTTTAGAACTGATGTGAGAAATGACCATGGGATTGCCACAACCATTGATAGAAGAAATATATGATGGATGAAAAGGATACGGTCCAAGAATTGAAGAGGATGGGCTACGAGGAGGTGAGCCACTGATAGAAGATGATGAAGGGATGCTAGAATATGGCCCTAAGATGGAAGAAGTTGGGCTATGAGGACATGGCCTGAGAATAGAAGAATATGATGAAGGGCTACTTAGGGTGAAGAAGATAGATGAGGAGGAATACTCGGAGGTATCCCATAGATAGAAGAGGATGAAGGGCTACTAGGACGTGGCCCAAGAATAGAAGGTAATGGGCTACCAAGAGGTGACCCATAAGTAGAAAATGGAGGGCTACCTAGGGTGGCCCAAGTATAGAAGAAGACGATGGGCTACTCAGTGGTGACCCAAGGAGAGATTTTGATTAAGGAATGGTGATAGATAATGAATGATTGGGTAATGAGAAGATAGGCCATGGCTCAATGCTAGACCTTGACATCTCATCATGCTCAGAAGAAGGTGAAGATGGAATAACAGAAGAAGAATCAAGTTCCATGACCTTAGGCTCCTCATCTATATTATGAAAAAAGGGATAAACTTCCTTTCCCTAATACGCAAGTGTATCAAGTTATAGAAAGAATCCTTGTTTGTAATCCTCTAAAGGGATATCATCGTGTAGTTTTATTGTTTCTTAATTATGAGAGAAATCAATTTAGTAGATGTTGTTATTTGGCCATAGAAGGTTGAATAGAAGAAACATGTCGATAAGCGGGGAAGATTGATTGATATAAGAAGATGACTCAAGAGAGGAAGTAGGATTGGTGGTAGGCGTCTCATGAATGGATGATTTGGATTTGGACCTATGTCATTTTTCTAGAAGATGACATAATGTAGGTTGGAAAGTAGGATCACATAGCCATTCATTAAGTTGTGATGTAGGAGTCAAATTAGATGATTGACTAGAGGTAATCCGAGTCATGGAACTCTTCGATGGAGGAAGAGGTCGTTGAGATGACTAATGAAGGAGGTCCTATGAAGAAAGGGAGGACCATGACTCAAGAACCAAATTAGATGTTTGATCGATGGAACTTGGAGTCACATGAGTCTTCAAAGGAGGAAGAACATCATTGAGGTGAGTTGGAATAAAGGTCCTTTGAAGAAAGGGAGGACCGTGATTCAAGATTTGATCTAGGGTATCCGAACAATAGTTGGGATCCAAATCTTTAGAAGAAGAGTGGGAATCCAAATGGTAGTTTGGATCTGAATCAGAAGAAGAAGAGTGGGGGAACCTGAATAATAATTTGGATCAAAAGCATCCAAACCATACCACCAACTATGAGCTAAAGGTGGGGAACAGGGTACCCATATGGGCCCTCTAGCACGAAGAACCAAATGAGGTTTAGTTGTAATGGGAATATTTTGATTTGAATTGCTAAACCTAGGTTCCGTATTGTTGTAAATGTGAGAAACCACATGATAGTCAGTCATTGTTGGCATTGTTTAAGCACAAATGTCTAGACCTAGATAGTGTGATGGAACTCCTTCAAAGGGAAGGAAGTGACATGTCGATTTGGGTAGCATAAGGGAAACCAACTAGACATTTGGTAAGTATGGAGATGTGTGCGTGATTTTCTAAAGAAGGTCTAAGGAAAATAGACATTTTGATGATGTAATCTCGATGAGATCGAAAATGATTGTCCTAGAAATTATTTTTTCTAGATGAATAATCACAAGGAACAATCATGCAAGTGTGAAACACAAAGCCAATCAACAAGGAAATACACCCTATGCAAATGTGTGTGCAAAGTGAGTTTGATGCAAAGATGATCAACACAATGTCAATATTTACGTCAAGCTCGAAATGATCAAGGCATAAATATTAACAAAGGGTAGATGTGAATCCCAATCAAAGGATACAATGACACATTCAACAACCAACAAGGCCAAAATGTTAAAGGGCAAGGTTTACAAATGTAAGCCACGTAACCACACCAATTTGACACATCTATCTAGCTTCACAGAGAAGTGAGATATTAGTGCCAAAGTGGTATTGAAATGACACAAACACAGTAAGCGACACCTTTCAAGATTTGGACAATGTTTGAAGTAAAACAAAGTCAAGGTATACTAAGGATGTGTTAAAATGTGCGCAACGTAACGCCAAAATGTGTATACTTAGATCATGTTTACGAAAAACACGACATAAGTATCTTAATTGTGTCGAGACAATCCAAAAAAGATAACATATCAAAGGGAGATCAAATGATGAATCAATCCAAACTATGATGATGATCTTGAAATCAAGATCAAGTGGCCATCAAAGATATAAGGATGCATCCACACACTTTAGATGTTTAACAACTCAGCCGCAAACATGGATGAGCGTAAACGGACAAAAAAGTGGTGAACACTATCTATGAAAACACTCTCAAAAGATGCCTTCTATTGCCCCAAATGGGAAACAAGAATGTAAAGGTGTAGATCAAAAGATGGAAATGAACTAAGTGTCACTTGGGCAGAGCTTCACCTCATCCGAAGGTGAGAAAGAAGCTAAGCTAAGTGAAACGTCATCCAATTTCCGTGATGAAAGGCACTTAGATCCAACTTAAGTGGATTCTTTGCCTTGTTCAAAAAATAAGGTTCTGAATCCAAACAAGTTATCACTTCATGATGGCTAAGATGTGAAAAAGGACTAGTAAAGTGGGCCTCAAGACAAAATGGCCTCCTTAATAAGATCTCTCAACTAGGTGTTACAAAGCCATCTAAGAGTGGGCACAATTTACCAAAAAACTAGCATTGACTAATCTAGAAGTATCTCAACTTTTCCCCCTTCAAGTACAGTGGGCACTAAATGCATCCATCATGTATTCTTACCAGTGGTCACGATACAGTAAACTTTGTAATGCTAACGCACAAGGAAAACTAGTCAAGTGGGTAAGTGAGGCGCTTCTTGTTTCATCCATGAGGTTACAAAATAGTGGACTACTTTAGGGTTCTGGTACCACCCCCATTGTTGTAGCTTAAGGCGTTATGCCAAAGGGGTTATGTTTTAGTTAAGTGGAGAGGTACGTACCCTTTTATGAAACCTGTAATATAGTGTTTTGAATATGGTGTGTTTTTTTATCTTTTTAACTTAAATGTGGTTTTAAGTAGCACACCATTTGGAAACCTACAAGAACACATGTATTAGAAGTTTTGTGTTTTGTTTTTTGACACCTTCTCGTGACAATCATTAGGTCCTGTAGACAACAAGTTTTTAGTAATTTTCTAGTTCGTAGGTTGATGTCAAGAAAGAGAGTTTTTCACTTTGCTTTTGATTCCTAAGATTGCTAAAAGGCGCGAAGGAAGAGCATACACAACGTGAAAATCCTACTGAAATCACATGAAAGTTTTACTTCAACCTTTATAAAACAAGTGTTTTTTTGAACAATTTATATGATTTTTATAAGTGTTTTTGATCTCCAAGATTACCTTGGAAGACACGAGGAGAGAGCATACACACTTCTACAAAGCTAATTCTAAGCCAAGAACAAAACACTTTTAACTATGCAAACTGAAATGTTTAAGGAAAAACACTAATTTTTTTAAATTGTTAGTCCTAGAAACCTGCAGTAATGGATTAGAGAAAAGATTTTGCAGACTGTAAAAATTTCCAATTTTTAATATAGACACCTGTGTGCCTATACTGACACCTACACTTCCCAACTGATGGATACATGCCCTACTTAATGAGTATGCCTGTAGTAAAAAATTAATGAAACCTAATGCAGTAAAACACAGATGCTTGCAACATGACAGAGACGTGCCCATATTGACATGGATGCTCAGGTTTTTAACGTGTACGCGCCGAAACTTGAAACATAAAATTATCAATTTTTTTACACATCCATTTACGCATGCGTGACCGAGAGAGGTGGATACGTGACATGATGACGGAGACATATGCGCTGCCTATGTAGAGAGAAAATGTGCAAATGATGAAGTCCTCCTGATAGGTACGTGCACGATCCGATGGGTATCGTTGGGGTTTCAATGTGTACGCACCCCTTGTTTTACACCTACGCGCACCCTGTGAAAAACCTACAAAAAACATGGATTTTCAAAATTTCAAGAGCAAAAAGGTTAGTTGTTAGTCAAAGTGTCCTATTTATATATCAAACCCACAAAATGCATGTAAATGAAGGTCATTTATCTAGGTTAGAAACAAAAATGAGGAAATAACAAGTGATTTGACCCAAAACTTGAAAATGAACTTTGAAAAACCTAAAAGACCTCCATTAATGGAGGATGGACATAAGTGTCCCACCGGGCATGCCAAATGTGTTCAATGAAAGATTTTACAAAGAGCTATGGATATGGGGCAAGACCCCAAAGCTTTGTGCAAAAGACCCTCAATGGACCATATGATAAGAAATGAGCAAGGAATCCTATTTGCATGTATTAAAACTTGAAATAAGCAAGAAATATAACAAATAACATTAACCTCTATTCTTGAAAGCTTAATAAAATATGCCTACTAAAGACTTAAGCAATTAGTTTTGTTGTTTACTCCATGAGGGTGAATGAATCTCACTAAATGGCTACATGGCCAAGTTTAGCTATTTCATTACTAACCTATCATGGGTGCAAGATGAAGCTCTTTTAATGGTGGATGACCCAAGATCAAATGCCTTATTAGCTTAGATGATGCAAATGAGCTCTTAAGCTTTGTTAGGCTTGTTTTGGCTTTAGCTTATGTAAATTTGTGTCTTTGAATGGGTAGGCTTTGTTGGTGTATGTTATTTTCCACATCATTAGGTGAGTCATCTCACGTAGGTGAGATCATAGGTCCATGTGTCATTTAGGAGTCATTATGAGATTCTCTTACACATCGTTGCATCATATGCGTCATTGGGAGTTACACTTCTATTTTGGGAAAGTAACTCCCCCTCTCTACTTGAGTTTTTATGATCGCAAGCATTGGGGTTACTCAAAGCACCTCCTATATGTACACCCTATTTGATCTATGAGATAGAGGAGATTTTTGGATTGTAACTAGGTTTTTCCCGTGTTTTGAATCCTTGCATGCACATTTAGTTGATGCTCACTCCTTCCAAGATCTCTTTGCACTACCATTTCGCACGTCGTTGATGTGCATGTTGTCCCTCGTGATCCTTGCTTTTTGGTTTTTGTACCCTCTTACATGGTATTAGATCGATCTTGTGGATTCATGCACTCTTCGGCATTGCTCGTGCGTTTCCGGCTCCCTGAGTGATATTTAGATTCTTATTGCATGTGTCATAATGGTTATTCCGACCGTGCTCTTCTTGCATTGATTTTGGGGCCTTATACCTCATTTAGTCATGTTCGAGTTTTCTATGTTCATGGGTTTCAACTTTCGGGGTCTGCATGCATCTTTGAAGGTGGTTTGCAGGTTTGAGGTTTAGATCCAAGTTTAAAAGTGTTGTTTGTGAGTTTTTTGGAGGACTGTTGGAGCTATTTCTGGCTCAAATCGGCCCTAGCTCGCCACTCTTATCTCATGACTCACTGCTCGTGTTTTATCTCGGTCAGCTCTGTTTTGCTTCAGGGTTTGTGTTTGTAGTCTTCAACCGTAGGGGCAAGGAAACACTTGGCTTATCCAGCCTACCTTGTTTGCTCGCGTTGGTGCTGGAAACACTTGGCTTCCACCTGCATTGGACTGTCTGACTCGGCACACTATCATTTGCACCCACCTATAACTTGTTTTTTGGTTTGAGTGAACTCCTCAGCCACTGTGCATTGTTCAGCTCAAGAAACCAAGACACATTGCCCCTACATCATTTCTCAACCAACCTTGTAACTTGCACCGACCTTTTCTCATGCATGGTTTGTGGTTTGACTATTTCAAAGATTAGACAACTCACTAGTTGTTGCATTGTTTTGGATCGACAACCTTGTTACTCATTATCTGTGCATGCATCCATTCCAGCCGTGTCCTCCTGCTCAAGTTCTAACCATGACCTCCCATTCATGCTTGGTCCTCGTCTCATTATCACTGCTATGCGTTTACCTCTGGTTCGGCCTCGGTGTTGGCTTCTCCACTTCAAAACCTAGCCTCTGCACTACTTAGCTTGACATTGATGCATTGTCTCCTGGTTGCGCGCTCTTCAAGCATTGACCTCGAGGTGTATGTTTTAAAATGGAATTTCCTCGGGAATATATGTTTTAAAACAACTTCCATTTCTTCTATCTTTGTGAAATGGTCTCACCCAACACGTGGACCATCTTCCACCACCTCTTGTGACATGTGGTCTCGACCCACCCAACACCTGTCCCTATCAACTCGTGCACCCAACCACGGTTTGGTGCATTGGCTCCTAGCTCAGTGCATCTACATGGTCTAATAATTTCCCTTTTAGAATTGTTTGGAGGTCAAAACAATCCCTGTTTTTTGATGTTTTGAGGCAAAAACATTATTTATGGCATTTTGGGCTCTATTTTGCTTGTAATTAAATCCCTTCCTATGCGTGTCAAAGACAGAGGGCGAGGTCGGGGTTGGCAGGAGGCTAATCCCCCCTCGTAAGAAAAAAAAACCCTACCTGAAATTTTATGCCATTTCCAATGAGTACCCACACGACACCCTTTGCACCCATTTCGGGAACTTTTTTAATCCATTTGCAGGACCTATTGGCATTTTCCATTAGTTGCGGGAATCATAATAATGCCATAACTTTTGACTCGCAGCTCATTTTTGAGCACTTCCTTGGTCAAAGTTACATGATTTCTCACACTTTATGGCATTATCATTTTTATAAACACACTACTTTATAAAGTGCCACATTCTGGGGGGTTGACTAGTACTCTTGGGTTTTCACATGTAGATGCATTATCGGTTGAGTCCGACATCTTACTTTTGTGCACCTTACACTTTTGATTCCACATCATGGAGAGTGATATTTGTAGACTTTGAAGCATCATAGGATCACCTTGCAACCTCCGCCACTTCTCACTGGGGGGGAACTATTCAGCTTGGCATGCTTCTATGGAATGTTACTTTGCTCACGAGGGTCTTTTACCCTTCTTGCTTGGGCTAGTTCCTATACCCACTGATCATCGTCATCTGGAAGACTTCCTTGACACTTATGACCACATCTTTGGTCACATGATGATGCATGTCTCTCGATCTCTCTAGTTTCACGTGGCAAACTTAGATCCACCTCACCGTGTCTGGAGCATTCTTCAGTCCCTCTATGGAGACCCTTCACATACTTCCGCCATTATTGCTGTTGCTGATTCAGTTGTCTCCTCTATTTCTTTGTGTGATGAAAATTCCACTGACATAGGCTCGCTTGGTTCTACTTCTAATGACAAGGATTGTGCATCCAATTCTGATGTCAAGAGTACTACAGAGGAATCTTCTCCTCTTTCTCTCACTATTCCAGAGAGTGTTGACACATCCCACATCTCATCAGATATCGAGCAGTCTCCTACTCAGCCTCATACAATCATCACACCCCTTCTTTTCCACCTTCAGTGTGTGAGGCCCCTTTCACTCCTCTACCTTCATTGGATGACTCATACCTATCTGACATCACTCTTCTGTTTGTTGAGCCCCCTCATTGGGACGAGTATCTACTTGACCTTAGTCATATTTTTGCAGAGTACACTTGTGATGCTCTACAGGTTTCTCATCCATCTATAGGTGTTTCAGAGGAGTTCATCATCTCCGTTGTTGGGAGTGCCCCTTCTGGGACTCTTACCACTTCCACTTTTCCAGAGACCTTCATTGATCCACCCTTGCTTATGGATCCCTTTTCTATTATGGGGGTTATGTTACCTTCACATCACTTGGAAATCCTTTCTGTGGGTGTTCACTCTTCACACTTTGACATTTCGCACTCATGACATTACCTTCGGTTCCTTTGCACTCACTGCTAGACCTATGTCACACTTTTGTGGACCAGACTCAGAGTTCTTTATGTTGCTGCCTTTAGTTTCCTTTCTGAGTGGGACAGACTTCCAACACATCATTTTTGTCCTTCCTAAGGGTAGGCACATAGTTTGGTATAGGTGGCTCTTCTTGATCAGAGGTAGAGGATCTCATCATCGACATTCTTCTGGGAGACTTCTTAGAGCTACAGAGTTCAGATCCGTCCATGGCATCTTCTGCATTCCTCTCATCTCCCTCTTCTTCTCTCTTCTTCTTCTTTCGAGAGATTTCCCTTTTGTACATGGGTACCCTTTTCAGGCTCGTCTAGAGCCGGGACCCATATTTGGCATCTTTCTTAGATTAGAGAGTGTTTTTCTCTTGTGGTGGATGTTTTTCCCACTGGGTTTTCCTTCACTGCTTGGGACCTTTTTCTTGTACGTGGGTACCTCATCAGAGCTTTGTGCTAGGACCCATTTCTCATTTCTGACTTGCCGCCTCATCCTAAGTTATGATGAAGGGGGGGTGTTGGTGTGTGTTATTTTCCACATCATTAGGTGAGTCATCTCACTTAGGTGAGATTGTAGGTCCATGTGTCATTTAGGGGTCATTATGATATTATCTTACGTGTCAGTGCATCAACGCATCAGTGCGTCAGTGTGTCATATGCGTCATTGGGAGTTACAATTCTATTCTAGGAATGTAACTCCCCCTCTCTATGTGAGTTATTATGATTGCAGCATTGGGGGTTACTCAACACCTCCTATATGTATACCCCATTTGATCTATGAGATAGAGGAGAGTTTTTGGATTGTAACGAGGTTTTTCCCAAGTTTCAAATCCTTGCATGCACATTCGGTTGATGCTCGCTCCTTTTGAGATCTCTTTGCGCTGCCATTCGCACATTCGTTGATGAGCACGTCATCCCTTGTGATCCTTGCTTTCGGGTTTTTATACCCTCTTACTGAGCTTATCCTTGTATTTATAGTTTTCCAAATGGAAGAGTTTGAACTTTGAGTGCATGTGGGACTAAATCTCAAAAAACACTTTAGGATTAGATTTGGATAAACATGCTTTAGGATTAGTTAACTAGGGTTTAGGCTAGTTAAACTTGATTATAAATTGATTAGAGACTCATTGAGAGTTGGGAGGGTTTGGATAACCAATTGTGACTAATAGATAGCCTACGAAGCCAATAGAAGTGGTCTAGAGAGAACTATGGAGGTTCTGAATCGTCAAAGGAGGAATGTTTAGCTAATAAGAGAGATATTAGCCAAACAAGTTGATTATAGGAGGAATACGACGAGAGAAGGTGTCATGCATGGGCACCCGAGAATGGAGCGAAGAAGGGTTGATTAACAAAGTGTCATTAATCGATTGAATTGGAGGAAATGCTAAGCATAAGCATATTTTAGTTGTCTACACTTGACATTGGGTTAATGTTTATTTAAAACTTTGTGTGTGGGTTATTTAATTATCTCATGCTCAAAATACTTCACACATCCATTAAAATACTTGGCATAGATGATGGAAAGGGCCAATACATTACATTTGTACACATGTACTCCCCAAGCCTTCCCTTAATTATAATCGATAGCATTGAGGGTCACATAAATTACCATAGGGATATGTAATTATGAAAAATTTAAGAGTTTTCCTATCATATGGTTTCCGATCATCCTCTCATGTTCATTAATTTTGAATGATTTAATTCAAGCCAGACCAATCATTAATGTCCTTATTCACAATTTTAGAGAATATGCTAAGGTTAGTGTTAGTGCGAAATCACAGCACCCCCAAATGGCCCGGGTGTGAAGTGGTGCATTCGGTGTGATTGCACAACATGGGACCATCTCTCAATAAGTGGGACTTGCAATACTTGAGATGGACCTCCGGAGAAAGCTGGTTCTTGCTTCCTAATCTACCTGCCACAAGCTACTCCACTGCAGGCAGAATGAAACTATCCTAATCTAACCATTCCAAGGAGATAGAGAGAAAGAGAGAGGGTAAAAGAGCCTACAATAAGCAGTGATACACCAGAAAAGGAAGTGGTTAAATCACAGACCCAACCACCTGAAGTGGAGAGAGGTGAGCAAAGGAGAGGGTGGACAAGATGCACCACATACCAAAGATAGATTTCACATAGACACCACTTCAAAACCCATTAAGCACAACTCCAAGGACCTGCAATGAACATGAAAGTATGCACAAAATACCTTGCAACGATGAGAGGTAAGAATGGACAACAAAATAAGCCAAGGATGGATAGATGCATCACAAAACATATTTTGTTTCTCCAAAATGTTACATAGTGCACCATTAGTGGGCAAGAGGAAAGAAAACACCATTACAAAGCCATGAGAGGAGGCTTAGACTCTACATTTGACCCTAATGAAGATACAATGGGGGAAGAAGAGAAATAATGACCAACCAACTTGAGATATGCATTGAATCCCATTTTGAAATCTCAACCATTGAATATCAATACCTTCTATAAATCCACCAAAAATATGTCACTTCTGGTTCCCGGTGGATCGAATCGAATCAGATCTGGTAGTTGAAGAGATTAGATTCTATGTTAATGTCCTAGAAGAATTTTTCCCATTTTTCACCTATAAGATACTTCCCAAAATGATATTTTATGTTCCCAAGGCATAGAGGGTGTCAAGACATTTCCATAAAGTCTTCTCCTACCCAAATCTGATTCTTCAGTCAAAAGATATGGTCATTTGAATATTAGGGTTGTGGGGCAATATTTGAAGAGTTTTCCCTACAGGGTCCACGTGGTGGCCTTGTGCTTGTTTGAGATTTCCTTCCTTCCCTCACTCTTGAAACTATGCTAGATTGGCATGTGGAGGCCTCTGTGAGCTTCTTGGGGTCCTTTGTATTTTGTCGAATACTTTTTGCTTGGCAGGGCCAAAAGTCTGACCCTGGACACATGGAGGCTTGACGCTTGTTTGGAAACTTGCCCCAAATTTTACCTTTAAAATGGCATCGTGCTGACACTTGGAAACCTCCACCAGCTTGCCTCTTATTTGACTATTCAAACCACAAATCTGTCCATTTTTAAAAGCTAGGACACATGGCAAGCCTGTGCTCATTTGATAACTACTTCTAGACTTTCCTTTTGAAAATGTGCCAATGAGACATGTGGAGGCTTCCGTTGGTTCTCTATACTTAACCAATTTTGGGCCCGCTCTCCTTTTGACCTTTGTTGACCATTAGCTATGTGGAGGGTTGACGCAAGTTTGAGTCTCTTCTTTTGGATTTATCTTTGGAGATGCACCGAGATGACACATGGCAGCATCCGCTAGCACATTTTGAACTTAGTCTTTTAGACCTTCCCCTGTCCGCCTTTTAACTTTTAGCTATTGACTCTATCCCAATTTGGTCCTAGGACACGTGGGGGTTTGGTGCTCATTTAAGTATTCCCTTTTGATTCAATCTTTGGAGATGTGCCGTTTGGACACTTGGTAGCGTCCGCTGCCTCCTCCATACTTCATCATTTTGGGGCTTATTTTTGAACTATTTCAGAGCCTGACAACTTCGAATCTTCACCATTTTCTTTTCTTTGAGGCCTCTGGATTTTTTGACACTGTCTTTTCCTTCCCCGACCCTAATATTCCATTTTAGAGTCCACCTACAACTTGTTTGTTTGATTTAAAAAGTGGATTCGTTTGACTGAGTTGTTTCTTGAATTTATTCTTGTGTAGGGTCGAATTTGAATATTTTGTGCCTCTAGTTTATTTTGTGTCATTTGGCCTCATTTTTTCCCCTGTGCTTCCCTGAGTCAAGTTTTTTTGCCCCTTTATTTTCATTCGGAATGTGAGCTCATGGGTCTGAATCATTTCCTTCATATTTTCTTTATGTGCGGGGCTTGTTCGACCAAATTTTCTAGGGGCAAATTTGGGATAACAATTTGGCAACTCATGGGGACATCTGCCTACTAGATGAATGGACAAGTGGCCTTAAAGCATCACTTGGGCATGGAGTCAAATATAACAAACCGATATTGACCTTTCTTTCAAAATTGACCCCGATCGCTCGCCTTTGTTGACCTCTGCGACCTTGAACCCACCCACACATCTACACTCTCAATTTTCATGAGAAGTCTTGAAACAAGGCTTCTAAGAGTAGAAAATTTTCTGACCTTGGGGCTTTCATCTGTCCATAAAATGGACTGTTTCAAAATGGCTTAAGTTGCTCTACATTTGTTTCCTTTTGGAACTAGCAATTATTGCAGACAACTATGAGTCTTCTTGCCATGAATATTGAAGATCCTGACCTCATGCACCTATGGAGAAATGCAAACAAAACTTATGTACAAAGACAAAATCATACATGCCTCAAATGAGACATGCAGAGTGTGCATAAGCACTTCTTATGCTGGAAAGGAAGTCTACTCCTACACCTAAACCAACTAGAGAGAAAATGGATAAAAAAAGTTAGCAATAGGTGAGGAGAAGTAACTTCCCTTTCTCAAGAGGGGAAGCCATGCAAATGATTTGACCTTAAATTTAGCTTCCTGTATGAGTGAAAGACTGACAATAAGTTGTCTCTCCACCCAAATAATCAAGGTATCAACATTAATGGAAAATACCTCTTCAAGCTGATTTACATTGGAATCCTGGAGGTATTTATGGTGACCCTTGGTACTTTGATACTCATCCTCATGCCCTGAAGTAGGCATGACTAGTTTTGGCTTCTCCCTTGGCTCCAATGAAGCCAAGTACCTGATTGGGCATGGTCTGATCCTTTGGATGTGCCCATTTCTTTGAAATTTAACTCCAAAAATGGAGTCTTCTTGTGGACCTTCTTGGATGGATGGTGAGAGAGAGATGATGATATTCTCTTTCTTTTTGCCTTCCTCCTCCTTTGAAGAACATGGAAGATCATGGTCTTCCAACCTTGGTTTTAGAGAGCCATTATGAAGTGCAGGCTATTGCACTTGAATATTCTCCTTCATGGTAGCAAGTTCATGTGCTTGGAAGGTGGAAGATGGAGGAGAAAATGATGTTATCTCCATGGGCTCTTCTCCATCAAATCAATCCTCCAAGTCAGATAGACAATCTATCTCCTTGTTGTCCTATTGCATGTGCTCTACCTCCTCCATGGTGTCCTCCTAATCTACAACTTGCTCACCATGGTTCCCTTCATCTTCAAACATGAAGTTTGAAAGATCAAACTCCTCCTCAACATTAGAGATTGAAGGAGATGAAGTGGGAGGAAGAAATGAAGGTTCCTCTATGGCCTGCTCCTCACTTGGAGCCTCTGAAACTGTATGGTCCTCCTCCATCATGGGTTCATCAATCAAATTAGGCCCTTGAAATGAAAGCAAAAATATTCAATGATGCTTTCTTCATTGAGTGGCTTCAACTCGATTTGATCTCTCCCAGCTTCTCCTCTTCAATGGGGCTTGGAGCTGATTGTTCCTCCTCTTTAACTAGTTGTGCAGCTTGGATTAGATCAGCATTCTCCTCAAATAGAGTGCCATTAGGTACACTACATTCAGAGAAAACAGACTGCTGATCTTCTTCCTCTTGTTCTTGCTCTTCTTCTGCTACAAACTCAGCCTCACGACCATTGGCTCTTCAACCTTGACCTCCTCTGTTGGATTGACCATCAAGGGGATCTTTGTAAACCCAAATTTGGCAGCCCAACTCTTTAGATTGTCTGTCATTTATTTTCTATTGGGCTCCTCTTCTTGCTGTTCTCCTTGACTAGATTCTTGAGTCTCTTCCCAACATGGACTTGGGAAAACAAGAGGAGTGGTAGGTTGGGGTTCAACTAGCTTTGCAATTGTTTGTGGTGGAGAGGGAGGTGGAACTTCTTGTTTGTTTGGAGGGAATGACTGTTTGGGAAGGGAAAGGGCAGAAGAATTGAAATGAGATGGAAGACTAGGAGATGGAGAAAAGAAATTAACACTTGGGGTAGTAAGTGAGGGGCTTGACTCATGACACTGCTGAAATGATAAAGCTTGAGAAAGAGAAAATGAAGGATAGGGAGCTGGTGATTGACTTACCCATTGACAAGGCTATCTCAAACTTTTCTCATAAGCCTCGATGTCCTCAATCCACTGTGTAAGCTAAGGCATCATTTCGACCATGAAGTCAAGCTTCTCCCAAGGGCTGTAATGTCTTGGAATAGGGCCTTCCCATGGAAAAGGTTCCCTACAACCAATCTTGAATGCCTTCATCGGTGCTTTGTAGCCTTGGAATGAACCATGCTAGCCTCCATTCTTTGGATCTTTCTCGACAAACCAAAGTTCTCCACATAGTTTTCATCATTTTATGCACCCCTTGTTCTTGATAAGCTCCATGGCCAAACTAACTTTGACCCCTGCTCATATGGGTAAGCATAATGGTCCTAGAATTGATTATAAAGATGATTTGGTGGAGTTGGGAAATTCCTTGGAGGTGAACTTCATTGTTGTTGTAAGTGTGAATTCTAAGAAGGAAATGAAGCCATGATTACACAACTTCATGGAATGGGAGAAAATGAAAGAGATGGAAGAAGAGAATGGATGAAAATGGGTGAAAATGGATGGAAAAGGCATACAAATTAGAGGATGGGTTATTAACAGATGGAGTTGTCGGATGTGCTTGCCAGATCTGCCTCAAAAGGTTGAACCTTAATAGTAACACACCAACCTGCTAAGATGAAGTGGTAAGGTACTTGGACTGTCTCACCAGGTGTGCCAAAAATTTTAGTGTGGAATCACAACACCCTCGAATGGCCTAGGTGTGAAGTGGGGCATTCAATGTGATTGCACAACATGGGACCATCTCTCAAGTTATGGGACTTACAAAAATTGAGATGGACCTCTAGAGAAAGTTGGTTCTTGCTTCCTAATCTACCTGCCACAAGCTACTCCAGTGCAGGAAGAACCTAACTATCCTAATCTAACCATTCCAAGGAGAAAGAGAGAAAGAGAGAGGGTGAAAGATCCTACACTAAGCGGTGATACACCAAAAAGGAAGTGGTTGAATCACAGACCCAAATACCTGAAGTGGAGAGAGGTGAGTAGAGGAGAGGGTGGAAAAGATGCACCACAGACCAAAGATAAATTTCACACAAAAACCACTTCAAAACCCATTAAGCATAGCTCCTAGAACCTATAACAAACATTAGAGAATGAATAGAATACCTACTGCAATAATGATAGGTAGGAAGAGACAACAAAATAAAACAAGGATGGACAGATGCATCACAAAACAAATTTAATTGCTCCAAAATGTTACACAGTGCACCATCAGTGGGCAAGAGGAAATAAAATGCCATTACAAAGCCATGAGAGGAGGCTTAGACTCTACATTCGACCCTAAGGAAGATAAAGAGAGAGAGGGAAGAAGAGAAACAATGACCAACCAACCGAGATGCACATTGAATCCCATTTTGAAAGCTCAACATCTGAATATCAATGCCTTATGTAAATCCGCCCACAATATGTCACTTACGGTTCCCTGTGATCGAATCGAATCAAATTTGGTAGTTAAAGAGATCCGATTCTGCCATAATAGCCTGGAGGAATTTATCCCAATTTTCACCTACCGAGCCTTTCCAAAATAATATTTTATGTTCTCAAGGCATTTCTAGAAAGTCTTCTCCGCCCAAATCTGATTCTCCGGTCAAACAATATGGCCATTTGAATATTAGGGTTGTAGGGGAAATATTTGAAGAGTCGCCCTACGGGGTCCATGTGGCAGCCTCATGCTCGTTTGATATTTCATTCCTACCCTCACTCTTGAAACTGTACCGGATTGACATGTGGCGGCCTCCATGAGCTTCTTAGGGTCCTTTGTATTTTTTTCAGAATCCTTTTTTCTTGGCGGGACCAAAAGTTTGACCCTGGACATGCGGAGGCTTAGTGCTTGTTTGGAAACCTACCCCAAATTTTACCTTTGAAATGGCATTGTCGATACTTGGCAACCTCTGTGCGCTGCCTCTTCTTTGACTATTCAAACCCCGAATCTGTCCATTTTTAAAAGCTGGGACACACGGCAAGCTCACGCTCATTTGATTCTTTGCTTCAGAATTTCCTTTCAAAAACATGCCAATGAGACACATGGAGGCTTCCGCTGGTTCTCTATACTTAACCAATTTTGGGCCTGCTCTCCTTTGACCTTTGTTGACCATTAGCTATGTGGAAGGTTGGCACAAGTTTGAGTCTCCACTTTTGGATTTATCTTTGGAGATGCGCCGAGCTGACATGTGGCAACATCCAATCGCACCTTTTAAACTTAGTCTCTTTAGACCTACCTCGTCCACCTTTTAACTTTTAGCTATTGAATGTCTCTCTTGGTGCTAGGACACGTGGGGTTTGACGCTCATTTAAGTTTTCCCTTTTGATTCAATCTTTGGAGACGCATCATTTGGACACATGGCAAAGTGTCCATTACCTCCTCCATACTTAAGTCATTTTTGGGCTTGTTTTCGAACTATTTGAGCCCGACGACTTCAAATCTTTACCGTTTTCTTTTCTTTGGGGTCTCTGGCTTTTTTTGACACTGTCTTCTCATTCCCTAACCATGTTATTCCATTTTAGAGTCTGCTCGCAACCTATTTTTGGATTTGAAGCGTGGTTTCGCTCACGTGAGTCATTTCTTAAATTTCTTCTCATGCAAGGTCAAATTTGACTCTTTTGGGCCTTTGGTTTCTTTTGTGTCATTCAGCCTCATTTTTTCCATGCGATCCCGAGTCAATTTTTCTTGCCCCTTTATTTTTCATTTTGGAATGTGAGCTCATGGGTATGAATCATTCCCTTCATATTTTATTTATGTGTGGGGCTTATTCACCAAATTTTCCAGGGAAAATTTGGGATAACAGATAAGTACCTATATTAGCTAGAAAGTCTGCTACTTTATTACCATATATTAGACAATGCTACATGTCATATGGGTATGATATTTAGAAGAGGTAAAAGATTGGAGCTAATATATAATTTAGTCACCAATTTATTTTCTTACCCTTCTTAATTACATTGATTACAAGGAGAGAATATCCTTTAATGACCAATGGTGGTGAATTTTGCAGAAGAAACATTCTTAGCCCTTATCTTAATGAAATAATTTCATTATCATTATTAGTTTCCTGGTTGATAGTATTTTAATTTTCTGAGATGAATTTACCATCTAAATATATGAGGATTTCTCTAAATCCCCCATCCAGGGTTTCCTTTACAATCCTCATCAATGTTTAGTTTCATCTTTTCGGGGGGGTGGAAGACAATGTGTTAGGACTCTAATTTTTAGAGGATTATTACCTATCCCCTTATCACCAAATTAATGTTTGGAGTTTTTATTTGAATTTCTTTATATTCTCTCTCCTTAGGGATTTTCCCTTTTTCAAAAAAAAATTATTCACCCATTCAGAGATTACACCTTGAATTGTTATCAGCAATCTCGTAGTGAGAGTGAAGTATCCATAAAAAGTATTTCATTTCTTTCAAGCCATAGATGAGAGATAATGAAGGATGGAATAACCTTACAAAGGGGATCATGATCAAATTTTATGGGTATTGCCACTACATTATTGCATTTGTAATGTGGAGAGGTGGAACCTAGCTAGATTCATTTTTTCAATGATACCATTCTAGATCTTCCAAGAGAAATCACACTGTAGAAGAGGGTTATCACTTGTTTCATCATGGTTTTTGTAGAAATGGAATATTCCTGGGCCATACCATCCACACTTCATGATATTGTCAAAGGTTAGGAATTTTTAATCCCTACAATCCATAAAAATGCTTCTTCAATAGGGAGGTTCCGGGCGTGTCGTATTCTTTTCTTTGGACATTCTTTGTACTCATCCATGTATTTTTGAGAGACAAGAAAATTATAACCCAAATTTACTTCATAGGTGATGAAGGGTGACCCTACCTAAATAAGTGTATCCTCATTGGTTGATATATGAATCCTTGTTATCACCAATATTGTAGTGAGAAGGTCACTTTGGTGAGGGGGACCTTGTAGTTGATGGAAGTCTTTCCAATGGTAGCACTGGATTCCATCAATGAAGCTTGGAGTGATATAATTTATAATTTTTCAGCCCCACTACCCCTTTGCTATGTGTGCCAGATCTTGAACATTCAATTCTACCATTAGAGGAGGAAATTCCAACCAAGAGTCTTCCTAGATATTGATTTTCATTCCATTTCTAGAGATCCATTATAGCTTTTTGTGATGATTTCACTACAAGAAACAATAAAATTCCATATTGGAGACCCTTTTTGTGGATTAAGAATGGTAAATATCCTTTCTTTTTCCTCAAAATCAAGGTATTTTTCATTTAGAATTTTGACCCATAGTTTATCTAGGTTTCACATGATTCTCCAACTCAATTTTGCTACTAAGACATGGTTATGTTTATGCAAATCAATCATTCTTGCACCCTTCTTGTCCTTGGGTCGACATACTTTCTTTCAACTTAGCGAGATGGTATTTTTATCCTTCATTAATTCCCAACCACAAGAAATTTAATTACTTTTATTTTTTCTTATTAATTTACTTTGAAATACAATATCAACTTCAAACTTATATCCAATAAATTCAAGGTGAGAAGATGTATAAAACTATTTACATATTTGGTTATCACATTTACTTAATGTGATAACCTGGTGTATAGGGTTGTATTTACCATGATTTTCACCTAACGATCAATGACTTAATTACATAATTAAACTTAGTGAAAAATAATTAAATCCCCCTTTTTTATCATTTCAGCTAGACCTTGGTGCTCAAGTTCCTCCATTTCCATCTTGTATTTTCTTTTAGGGAACCCTTATCTCTACAAGTCCCTCCATATCTCTCCATATATTTTCAATTCACTCCATATCTATGTAATTCCCTTTGGAAACTGTGATTTCTTTGGGGTTTTAATGGAAAAACTTAAAAATAGAGTTGAAATCCAAAGAATAAATGGGAAAAAATGCAAGTATGAACTTGAAGAAGTTGAGGAACTATTGAAGAGTGCAAAATTTGAGGCCGTATTTAGGGAATCCAATTGGATGATATTATTTGAGAAAATGCAAGAATTTGACAAAGATATTATAGAAGATTTTGTGGCTAATCTTGAAGAATTCCACACCAAGGTAAAAAATGTGAATATTTTAGTGACTCTTGAAGTAAATAATAAGTGAACTGATTGGAATCCCGAATACAAGTATGCAAATTCAAGCTAGAGCTACCTATACTCATATTTTGTAAATATTTCATGTAGAGGGTGAAAAAATATTTCTTTGTCTGTAAATACTAAAAATGAAATCAAGGAAATAATTAGAAATACCTTACCTGAGCCATGGAAGATGTAGCCTACTAGATAATGAAGTATATCACTTGTGAGGGGAAATATAGTCTTGTTCTAGGGGAAATGAGAATGGTAAACCATTTGAGACACTCAACTAGTAAACTTGAGTGGAAAATCAATCTTTCTAGGTATTTATATGATTCAATACAAATAATGGCCAATAGATTTGTTTAGGGAATCAGATAATTAAAACACCATGGCCTAATGTACCTTATTTTCCAATGCCATTTTCTTAAATAGTTCTAGGGAAGAATTATGGAAGAAGTTTTTAAACAAGAAAATAGGGAAGAAGAAAGTAAAACATACAGGGAAAAAATCCCTTCCCTTAGTTTAGATAAGTAAAATAAAAATGTCACTAAGAGTCCTGGATCAAATTGGTACTTCTCTTGAGACCTTTCCTTCCAACGTTAATGAGGGAGAAAACCTAAGAAAATAGTGGGGAATCCTAAAAAACCTAGAAGAAAAAGGAAGCTTCATAAGAAAACCCAATGTAAAAACACTTTGGAACGACATGAAGTTATTATGTTGTTAGAAGATGAGAAGGAAATAGTTTCCACTCATTCCTCCCTTGTGAGAAGAATTAGAAGAAGATTTCTTACAAAAGAACCTATCATGAAACCCTCACTAATAAAATCTAAGGATATTAGAGAAACTTTCCCACAAGAACCTACTCCTCATTCATGAGTGAAAGGCAAGAGGGTCAACAAGAAACCTCTTACACAAAAACTTGTCTCAAGAAAAATTCAGAAGAGAAAAAGATACATTAGAGAGGAATCCCCACAAGAACCTGCCCCTAAAGAATAACATAAAAGGATTAGAAAACTAATTCTCCTAGAGATGAATTATAAGAAGAACTCGAAGATGGGGATATTTCACAAATATTATAATCATTTAATCAACATCATCCAATCAATCAAGAAACACATAGGACTAAAATATGCAAGAAAGAGTAGATCCCACAAATAAACAAGAAACAATAGGTACTAAAAAGGTTCAAAAGATAGTATAACCCATTGATATTTAAAGATGTATAGATATGGAATCAGAAATAGTGTCCTTTCAACCTTCTTCTTCCTCACATGTAGAAAAAGGAAAGTCAATAAAAATGAACGATGGAGGGATTTAATTACAAGAATATCTAATAGAGGACTAATAACTACACCAAGCATTAACCCTATCAAGAGAAGATATATTGATCAATAAATAAGAAAAAGAAATCCAATTTTTGAGACAATCTCTAGCTGATAAATAAATGAAAATTCTTGAACTCGCAAAGTAAGTTAAAGACTCAAAATATGAATTACAAAACAAAGATACAGAGTTATTGAGTATAAAATAAGATCCATCTCTTACAAAATAATAGACTAGTGAAAAATATCACATTATGGAATTTAATTAAAAATAAAAAATATTAGAGAAAAATAATAATGAAAATGAAGACAAAATTTTCAATCTATATAAATAACTTAAGGAAATAAAACATCAAATGCCAATAAAAGAAACTCAAATTTTTTATTTAAATCAGACTATGGAATCTACTAAAGTGCAAACCCTTCCTTCACTCATTATAATAGAAAATGATGAGAAAAACATCTTGAATCTTGAGAAAATTATGAAGATTTGGGAAGAAACTAAATCACAGGTGAAAATTCTAAGAGGAGAACTAAAAAGACATTGTCAAAAAATAAAGAATTAGTAGAAGGATTGTCTCTTGCTTGTCAGTATGGAGAAGCATTGGAAGCCTCCAGAAAACCATCTGTAGTCTATAATTTATTTCCAAAAGAATAATTTTACAGGTGGAAAATGTTAATAATTTTCCAAAAATTACATCATGAGCTAGAAAATGAAGTACAATTCTTGAAAGCATACTTTTCCAACACAATAGAGCAACAAAATAAATTATGTGAGTTCTTCTTGCATGGTTAAATTTTGGGGAAAATCACTAATTTCATTATACATATGTTGGAGAGGTACAACTAAGAGATTTTATATCTCTTTTGTCAAAACCAAAATTTATTAAGGAAGGGACAACAAGATTTCACCAATTTAGAGATAGCACCTTTGAATTAATCATGAGGTATGAGTACCCCAAGCCCAAATATTTTATTCAAACATTCAGTTAGTTAATATGCAATAGAAGTGTAGGAAAATAATATTTTCTTCAGATGGAACATACAATTTCCAACTTTAAAGATTTTTACAAAGATAAATTCACCGTTGTATTCTCATCTGTATAGTGAGATGGGATTCCATGGAGTTTTACATGTTGAGAAGAGAATTTATTTCCCTATTTCTCTAACAGAATAGCCAAAAGATTAAGATCCATGATGTAATTCATGAGATAATTTGGGAAATAATTGATAAGAATGAGGTATAGGCATTCCATACTCTTATATCCTCGCACTGATTGGAAATAACAAAGAGAGGAAGGTTTAGTTTGCTTCACTCTATGGGAGCACAAAATTAGAAAACATAAAGGGTACAATTTTTTATTTTTTTTAAAAATTTGGTCATTATATCTTTTGAAAAATGGTTTCATAAGAATCCATGATGAATAAAGAGAAGAACAATAACTGCAAAGGGACATGCACTATTTTGGGTATAAGGGAGATGATGAGACCCCAACATATCCTATTTTGTACTCCTTTTTACCTACATTTTGTTCCCAATACTTTGTATAATTTGAGCACCAAAGTCTATCATCTTAGCATTGGAGTTCCTCCAAGGAGCACCAAAGTCTATCGGTTGAGTTGTAGAGTTCATTTAAGGAGTGTTAGATTTCATCCGAGAAGCGCTGAAGTCTATCATCCGAGCACCCAAGTTCATATGAGGAGTGCCATAGTCTATCAACATGTCTATTTTTGGATGATGTATCATGTAATATGTAAAATTATATTGAAACCTTATAGAATCTATATGAATCGATCTATATTATATTGATAATGTCACTAATACTCCTTGTATGGTTTAGATACTCCTTTTCATTTGAAAGGTTATGTTTTAAAGATTTATCGAACTCATTGAAACCTAAGATTTTCATATTGACTCTTGTGAAGCACTAAGAAGGTTTCAAACCCTTGGTACCTCATTTTGGAGACAAAGTATAGTCAAATTAAGGTTTATGTGTTTCTAACCAAACTTATATTTTTGAAAAAAACCTACACACCTCTACATCACCATCATTTGAGAAAGAATTTTTTAGTAAAATGCACAATGTGAGGCTTAAATCGTGGGAGGAATGATCAAAACAAACTTACATAAAGAGTGGAAAATCATACATCATTTTACCCATTATCACCTTCTAACCTAGATTGTATTTCTAATAGCTTCTTAAAATATTTTCCAGATGTAATTATATATTCACCTTGCTCTCCATTACCTTCATCTTCATCCTGTAATATCCAAAAATAAATATCACTACTCAATCACAATATCAATACAATAATAAATGTCATTTCACTTATAAATTGGTAAGAAATAAAAATGGTATGAAAAAAATCCAATAAATATTTCTATAGTATGTAGGGTTTTAGGACTAAATCTTAGTCTTGTTGTACTATGTCACAATAAATTCACTAAAATAAAACTAAACATGTAGAATGAGAAAATTATTGTTGTCCAAGTCTACTCCTTTCACTCCCAATTTATTCAGTAACTTCTAAAAAATTAATCCCTAAATTTTGATGTAGTATTTGGATGAACTGTCTTGAAATGTAGTGACTATAAAATCACTTCCTTTAATAAGTTCATAATTTTCACCTTCCTCTAAAAAATAAAACCACAAAGGTATAATAACGGAAGAAACTAATACAATCAAATCCAAAATACCAAGGTTAAGGTTTTTTTGGAAATTGGTAAAACATTGAGGGTGTTGAAAGGACCCACATCCTTTTACAAAAAGCCCAAAAGGCCAGATATTACATGTAAGCACATAAGATACGAAGACAAAAGTCAAAAAGTACCAATATCCAAAAGATCTAGACCCACGCAGGGGTTACATATCTATCATATTTTTCAGTACATTAACAACTTCATAAGTAGTGGCATTGATTCTTATCAATCATTACTTCCACCAAAGTGATGAGGTCTGCATACAACCATTCGAATATGTTCCCAAGTCTTATCGGTGCGAGGTTCTAACTTTTGATAACTATGAAGGCTCTATTGATTTTTTCAAGCACATTGAGAAGAATTTAAACAATGCCAGTATCAACATCTCCAAAGAAAGTATCTCAATACCAAGGTTAAGTTGACTTCACTCTATGGGAGGATAAAATTAGAAAAAGCAAAGGGTACATAAGTCAGAAAAAAAAATATTTGACCAATATATCTTTGAGTATGATTTGATGAAACTACTTGACAAATAAAGAGAACAAAAATATGTTAGGAATTAATAATATCTAATGCGGAATAATTCCTCAGAATCACAATAATAAGAAGTATGAATAGAATTACAGAAATGAAAAATGCACAAAACAAAGACAATATTTAATGTGGTTCACCCAATGTGGGCTACATCCACCAAGAACACTTGCTTCGATTTTATTACAAGCCAACAGTCTTCACAATTACAATAATCAGATCTTGTTTGGAGCTACACTCAACAAACCCTCCCGAATTCACACTTGAATTCACACACACTATTCACCTTCACAAAACACACTCATATAAATCCTATTGTATGTCCATCTATTTATAAGTACATCAATAGGTAGCCAAAGAGGCGGTTTTACAAAACAATGGGTACCGAAAAACCATGGGCCCAAAAACAGCCCATAACGGTTACCCATTACCCATGGGTTAATAAACCACCCATGAAAATTTTCTTTGGGGGCTTCACCCTCGAGCCCCCATCGGGGGGGCTTCACCCCCCTGAACCCCCTTGACCCACTCACTGGTGAGCGGGACCACCATAAAAATATCCGAGTGTAACACATGGAAGGTGTACCAAACTCTAACATGAAAACAAGCTCCATAAACATAACAAAATAGATTAAAAATATACTTGCAAGAGTTTAGGTGTGGGGAAGATTATGAATCCCCAAAATAGCCTATTTTGTTCTCCTTTTAACCTATATTATGTTCCCAATTTTTGTTATAAAAATTGACATTGCATAAAACATGCATAAATACTAGTTCAATCTTGAAGTTAAGCTCCAATAGCCTGAATTGGGAGTCAACCATCTCCAGATTCTATCATCTAAGCACCAAAGTTCATTTCAGGAGTGTCAGAGTCTATCAAACGAGAACTAGAGTTCATCTTAGGATCATTGGAGTCTATTACCGACCTCCATAGTTCATCCGAGGAGTACCAGATTCTATCACACAAGCACTAAAGTTTATATGAGTAACATCGACTCTATCACATAATTTTTCTAGAGTCAATCAAATCAAAACAATAAGGATTAAATATTGGGAGGAATGATAAAAAAAAACTTATAGGAAGAGTGGAAAAACATACATCTTTTCCCCTATTATCACCTTCTAACCCATATTGTCTTTCCAATAGCTTCTTCAACTATTTTCTAGATGTACTTAGATCTTCACCTCCCTCTCCATTACCTTCATCTTCATCTTATAATATCCAAATATAAATATCACTACTCAATCATAATATCAATACACTAATCAATGTCATTTCACTTATAAATTTGTAAGAAACAAAAATGGTCTAAAATAAAAGCTAATAAAGATTTCTATAGTATGCAAGGTTTTAGGACTAAATCTTAGTCTTGTTGGATTGTGTCATAATAAATTCACCAAAATAAAACTAAACCTATAGAATAAGAAAATTATTGTTTTCCAAATCTATTCTTTTAGATCTCATTTTCTTCGTAACTTCTATAAAATTACTCCCTAGGTTTTTGAAATAGTATTTATATGAATTATCTCAAAATGAAACTTAGGTGACTATAAAATCAATTCCTTTAACAAGCTCATTCAAAGAAGTTAAATTGCTAAGAAACAAAACTAGTCTTAAAAAAAGACAATAAATATTTATATAGTATGCATGGTTTTAGGAATAAATCTTAGTCTTTTTTGTCTTGTTTCGCAATAAAATTAATAAAATAAAACTAAACCTATAGATTGAAAAAACAATTGTTGTCCAAATCTAGTCCTTTTCATTCTCAATTGTCTTGAAATGCAACTCAGGTGACTACAAAATCACTTCCTTTAACATGTTCATAATTTTCACCATCCTCTAAAAACACAGAGGTATAATAATGGAAGAAATTAATACAATTAAATCCAAAAATACCAAGCTTTAGTTGATTTCACTTTATGGGAGTATAAAAGTAGAAAAAATAAAGGGTACAAAAGTTAGAAAAACTCTTTGGCCAATATATATTTCTAAGTATGATTTGATGAAAATCCATGACAAAGAAAGAGAACAACAATATCTTGCAAAGGGACTTGCAAGATTTTGGGTGTGGGGGAGATTATGAGTCCCCACAATATCTTATTTTCTCTCCTCTTTACCTACATTATGTTCTTAATCTTTTGCATAAAATTTGACATTGTATAAAGCATGTGTAAATACCAGTTCAATCTTGAAATTAATTTCCATAAACCAAGGATGGGATATAACCATCTCTAGATTCTATCAACCAAGCACCAAATTTCATCCGATGAGTGCTAGAGTCTATTAGTTGAGTGTCGGAGATCATCGAGGAGCACAAGAGTCTATCGGCCCAAGCTCTAGAGTTCATCGATGAGTGTCGAGTCTATGATATTAGAACCATAGTTCATTTGAGTAGCACTAGAGTTCATCTAAGGAGCACTGAAATCTATCACATAAGTTCCAGATTCATTCAAATCAAAACAATAAGGCTTAAATCTTGGGAGGAATTATCAAAAGAGTCTTATAGGAAGAGTGGAAAGGCATACATCTCTATTCCCATTATCACCTTATAGCCTAGATTTTGTTTCCAATAGCTTCATCAACTCTTTCCATGTGTATTTGTATCTTCACCTCCATCTCCATAACCTTAATATTCATCCTACAATATCCAAATTTAAATATCACTACTCAATCATAATATCAATACACGAAGAAATGTCATATCATTTATAAATTGGTGTGAAATAAAAGTGGTACTAAACAAAAGCCAATAATTATTTCTATAGTATATAGGGTTTTAGGAATAAATATTAGTCTTGGTGAACTGTGTCACAATAAACTCGGCAAAAAAAAACTAATAGTTCTATGAGAAAATGACTATTGTCAAAGCCTACTCCTTTCACTCTCAATTTATTCGTAACTTCTATAAAATTACTCCCTCGGTTGTTGATGTAGTTTTTGATGAATTGTTCAAAAAAACTTAGGTGAATAGAAAATCACTTCCTTTAACGAGATCATAAAAAAGAGCTAAATTCATAAGAAACAAAATGGTTTGAAATAAAATACAGTAAATATTTCTATAGTATGTAGGGTTTTAGGACTAAATCTCAGTCTTGATGGATTGAGTCACATTAAATTTACCAAAATAAAACAAAACTTGTAGAATGAGAAAGCGATTGTTGTCCAAGTCTACTCCTTTCACTCTTAAATATTTTTAAATTCAACATAGGTGAATAAAAATCACTTCCATTAATAAGCTCATAATTTTTACCATCCTCCAAAAAAATAAAAATAATAGAGGTACAATACTTGAAGAAATTAATACAATAAAATCCATAGATATAAATAGAATGTATAACACTTGACAGTAAAAATCATGACATAAATTATTTGTAGAATATCAAAAAGAAATTAATATATGTCCAAAATTTCTTTCTCTATAAAGTTGTTTGAAACCACCAAACACAAAGAATTTTTGCAAAGAAACATAACAATGTCATTTTATTACATACATAGAAGTTAAACAAGAGAAAATTTATGTTTTGGCTCAATGCCATGAGCTATTTTTATAAGTCTTTTATAAAATAATTTCACAATAAACCTATTAACCATTTTAAAAAGTAACATTGTTTTTGAGATAAATTGGTGCAATCATCTAGTTATTCCTCATAAGGAAGAGGAACATCTATCAACAATTTTAGTACACAAACATTGACATCATTTGGACCAAGTCTCTCTCCATGACATGTCTCAAGTGAATTCATCCTTCCATGTCCTGTAACTTTTTATGCCATTGAATCTATCATTTCCACTTTATCGCCGACTAGAAATTGAGTTTTCTTCGAAAACTAGTACAAAAATAAATATTAGCATATTTTAAGTAAATAATAAGTAAAAAAAACTCATATACAAAAGATTAAGTCCAATATACTTATCATGCAATCCTTTTCTTCCAAATTATTTTTCTCACCATTAGGATGGACGATATAGGTCTCATCACGAGCATTACATTTTTTCCACCTATATCTTGAGATATTTTCATTCTTCCTTATATCATAAATGAGATAAAATGACTCAAATGATTAGATTTGTATACAATATAGTTCTTATATATAAAAATATATGTAGAATAATGATAACTATTCAATTTTACCTCTAAAGGATTATGATATTTATCTTTTTGAATCTATGGAAAAATAATTTGTGCAAATGAGGAGGAAAGTGTCCATTTTTTCAGTCATCTTAGATGAGAGTACATCCATTTTTTCAAAAAACATTTCCATAACACTTTTTTGATCAAAATTACTAGATCTTGCAACATGTGATTGTGGTTCTTAAATTTTAGCATATGAATATGTTGAACATGGAGATTATGACCTCCCTTTCATCATCTCATTTTACATAACATTTCATCTTGTCAAATGGAATAATACATAAGTTATAGGTAATCTATTATGTTTTTCCTTCTATAAAATTAATGAGGCAGGAGCATCTAAGAGTCTGAAAGGACAATGATCTAAAAAAATACCAAACAAAAAAGTTTTTATGTGTTAGATTATATGTCAATTCCGAAGAGGTGTATTAGATGTGTTGGATGATTTGAGAATGGATTTGGAATATTTTATTCAAAAATAATTAACAAATAAATTAAAAAATGATGTTTAGAGACTCCAACATTACAAAATTACTTCATGGATTTTGATTAATGAAACCGTTGGAGGAAAAACATTTCTCCTATCTTACATCCTTTAGTTCTTCATATCATCTTATTTTGTCAATAGAAGTTTCTCATAAATTATAGGTTCTCTATCATGTTTCTCATCCTATAAAAAGGTCAAAGTTAATCAAAATCATGTCATTTTAGCACCAATTAAACTCAAACCATAATAAGGTCTATTAGGTATATTAAAGTAAACAATAAGTACATAACTAAAAAAACTTACAAATATTTCTCTTCTTACTCTCATCCCTACTCTTCCAAAATTACATTGAGATGTCATGAAATTTATTTCCTTTTTTCCCCTGCTACTTCTTTCCAAAAAATAGATAGAACACATACCCTCTTTTAATTCATTCCATATATTTGGATCCAAGGATGAATTTTATTCCTTTCCTTCAAGAATCATGTTTTTGCACTTACACCTGTAATTGTTTATGATTTTTTAGATTTTGTATCTATTGCATTTGTGTGATACCATCCCACCAATAATCTCAAATATATTTTCCATTTTTTGAATAACAAGATCCACATGTATTTGGTTTTCTTGTTATAATGATTCAATTCTAACATCCAAATGTGACCTCGTTTGCACCCCTAATATTATGGCCCACCTTGACGCATGTATTCCCATAATAACCCCATCTCTCACCTCAATCTAAAGGGAAAATTCACTTCCTTTTCTCTTTGGTTACATTCTTTCAATGTGGTCCTATAAAATCCTAATAATTCTACATTTTATTGATAGATCGGAACCATGATTCGATGTTGAATCATGAGTGAATCAACTCAATTGAAATTTTTAGGTGTTGTGGCTACAAAACTCTCTGGATAATCCATAGAAGGAACTTGATTAACCATTGAAGGTGTTATGGATATGTTATTTGTGTTACATTTCCTCTCTCTTTTTGTTATAGGTGGAGATGGTACTTGATTATTTGTAAGGTGTCATGAGACCATTATGATTATTTTCCCCTTCTTCATATAATTTCTTCAACTATTCATATAATGCTCATAAATTGGGGTCAACAACTTGATTTAGAATTTTGGAGTCAACAAATTGATTTAGAAGGGGTCCATGTTTAACATTTAAATTAACATTTTCATTGGCATCATTCCCTTCTTGAATCATTTCTTTTGAACACATGTTTTTTTGAGAAGATGCAATTTCCTCAATATCTTTTTGATTTTTACCCTTTTTGTACACATTTTTTCCTTGCAAATTAGATTACATAAATAGTATTAAATAAAAATAAAAAGTATACAATAATATTTTAATTAAATAAGATTCATAATATTGGAGACATACACTTTGATTATTTCGAGTTGATAATGGATTTACCAAGTGACATTAAATATTCATTATTTTTCTTACATTATCACTATGGAGACACTCAATCAGTTATTCGATCTTATGCATCACCAAAATCATGTTTCAATCCTCATTTATTTGAGCAACACCCTACACATGGACATCAAATTATAAACTTATTCATTCATTTCATGCATTCTTATTATGAAATTAGTGACTAAGAAGATAGTAACAAATATACATCAATGGAATGTAACAAGGATAAGATAATTGAGTAGAAAGATAATTGAGTTGTGTTATCTTTGTAATATCTTTAGGAATTAATATTTAATACTCATGATATGAATTTAAAAAAATCCATAAGAATATTATAATAATGGATCGAAAAAGAGAAACTAAGAAACATCAAGATGAACATAATTGATTGTTATTGCACCACACAATGAATCTCCCTTACTTAAAAACAACTCCCTTATTTTCACGAGATTTTTCATGTACATTTATACTTATCAATTATTCATGAAATGATGAGGTAAAATAATTAAAAAAACATTTCATTTTAGAGAGAAAGGTCATCATCATCTTATGTGTCATTTGAATACTTCAATGTTATCATCATCACCATTTATTTCATTACCCTCCCCAACATTAATATTTAGCTCGAATTTGGCTATAAATCCACTTATTCAAATCCTTTAATCTCATATTCACCATCATTAACTTCTAATGCATGTTATAATGTATTAACATATTGTCCATTTTGCATTACATAAGAATCCATTAAATGACGAATTGATTGATACTTTGTGACATAAGACCATCCATAATTCATGAAATAATCAATAATAAAAACTTTTTTTGACTTGAGAATGGAACACATATAGTTCATGTATCAGTGACAAAAATTGGCAAGTATTATCAGGTATAAATCCATACTCATTACGGTATGTTCTCGATGGTTCGAACCATTTTAATAGTATAGGTCCTTTTCCTCATGATTAACTTCAATTATATCATTTATGATTCCAATATAATTTTTCTTATGAGAACAATGTTGAAATTAAACACTAACAACACAATCACCATTTTCCATCCCTTGGTCTTTGTATTCCACTCGAAAATGATTTCCATATGCCCACATTCCAATGAATTTGGAAGCCAAAATTGATGGGGATTCAAAATCTCAAATTCCTCCATAGGTATATCTTGACCTTGTTCTTGTTCTTGATTCATTGAATCAATAATCCATTCATAAAAGGAAGGAAATGATGATTCTTGAACTATACATCTTTTCTATTCTTTCGAGAAAGAGACATTCCTATTGAATTATCTCGACTATATTGCCTACAAACATAATCATTGTACAAAATTTCCAAAATTTTTATAAAAAAGAGTGAAAATAATTTCATTAAAAAAATAATAATAAAAACATCAACAATAAATAATATATTCACCTATATCACTTCTCTATTGTAGACGTGTTTTGAAGAAAATAAGAATGTATCACATGAATTTCATTATGTGATAGCTCAAAACAAGTCTCCTTTCCTTCTAAAGAACTAATTAAAAACTCTTTCCTCTTATTCATCATCCCATACATGTCAAGTTACACTTGTAAAGTCCTTCATATACTATGTGCAAAATCCAATGGCTTCTTACATTATATAGCCCTTAGACATGCAACATTTAGGTCTTTTTTTTATTACGAATAATTTATTTCAAAGCCTTCGAGGTATCATTATATACTTGATATAGCCATATTTTTCTCAATGGCCCTAAATACTCAAGTTCATTCTCTATATGTATTACAAGATGCATAGAAATTGTAAATATTTCTATTGGAAACTCACACATTCAAAAACAAAGGACATTAACAACCTCTTGCCTCAAATAATCAAAATTTTATGGATATAACACATGTAAACTCATACTATTTAAGAGCAAACATAGCTTTATGTTTGCTATTTTGGGACCTTTTATAAATTTTATATGACTATAATAGGTAAAATATAATCAATCAAAACATGATAGTCATGGTTCTCCATACCTATTAAAAATTTAATATCATTTTTACGTCTCAATGAATTAATTACATACCCGGTGGGAAAGCGTGTTTGAGACAAGAAGCTTATGAATTGTCTACATTGTGCCTCTCTGTCAAAATATAAGAAGTATGCAGGTTTTTGAATTTTCCATTATTAATACTTTCAAACCAAATATTTTAACAAATATTTAATTTTTTCAAGTCTTGTTGCACTAAAATTGTATCATACCCACCAAAAGAGTTTCCAAAATAACAAAAGCAACATTTTTCTCATAATGCATGAAGTCAACAATGTGTCTAATTCCAAAATATGGAAACTTGTAGAATATACACAATATTTTTACACATGTATCATTTTCTTTGGATCATGTTTACCATAAAAAATACCACTACTTTCCATAAATTGCTTTCTTATTGTTGACTTCTCAATAAAATATTCACTTGTTATTGCTTATGGGGATTGAAAAAACTCTTTGTTATCATCAAAACATGATTTTTGTTGATGGTATGGATGATCTATTGGAAGGTAAACATTATGTCCATAATAAATGCACTTATTCAAATTGTTTGAGAATCACACAAATGGATTGATAATCCAATTAGACCATCCATTGTAGCCATGATTAGTGATCTTGGATAACGTTCCATATGCATCAAGGTCATGTATTGTAAAATTAATGTTTCCCTTAATGTGAACATCAAACAAGAACCATCCTTTAAAGATTAAAATACATCAACCCTTTCCCACAATTCTTTTAACTCATCATATAATGGCTTTAAATAAACATCTATTATATCTAAAGTTACACTTTTATTCCCTAGTATAATCAATGAAAACATTAATGAATATGGCTTGGTTGCTAACCAAAGAGGAAAATTACAATTTATAAAAATAATAGCCAAGTTGACTAAGTAATGCTCATATATGAAAATTAGTTCACGCCATCTAAATCCAACCAAAGCCTTATATTGTGTTGTTCTTGTGCAAAATTAGGACATTTGTTATCAAATTCCATCCACATTTGGGAATCAACAAGATGATGTTGTTTTCCATCATGGATATTATTTTTGGCATGCCATTACATATGTTTAGAAATTTACGGACACCTATACATTCAAAATAATCTTATTTAAGAGGAAAGTGACAAAGATATTTTCTTGGAGCATGTGATTTAAAAATTGTTCTATATTGTGTTTCTCCACATATTGACAATAGTGTTTGAAAAGTTTTCTACTCATGTTCCAAGTTAATGAAATAACATGCTAGAAAACAAGAAACTCCAAATATGGGAGGGTTTAAGGCTACCTCTAATGTTTGATAGTGATAGTGATGGAATACGGGTGCACAAATCCTCTCTGTAGTGAACTTGATGGTCTACACAAAAAGGATAGCTACACAAGACAAGATTAGTATATTTTTATGGTGGGATACCTTACCAAAGCTAGTCCCGATAAGTGATGAAATTCCTAGGAAGGATGTCAGCCCACTTGTTTAGAAAATTGATTGAAAACAAGGAATAGATAACATATAAAAGATAACCAGAATATAAATATTTAGAGATATGCTAAAACAAAGATCAGATAATACATACAATGATAAATTGAGACAAAGAATGCAAGAAAAAAAAGGTTGATGGAAACTAGAGGCATTTGACGATGAGTGTGATAAAAAAGTGATGTCATGGTATGCCTGTCAGGAAGAACATAGAGATTGAAGTATCTAGGTGTTGTAGGGACAGAGAGATTGATAACAGAAGGGACATGATGCATGAAACATTGAAAACAATTGAGGCATATTTGGTTGACGAGTAATCGGGAGTAATCAAAGATGACCGAGGTTGACTTAGACCTTGGTGAGGGTTTGTGGTGCTTGAATGAGCTATGTGAAGTAAAAATCTAGCTGATGTGGTTGTAGAAATATAAATTGATGAATGGACCTACAAATGGTTGATGAAGAAGTGATGAAAACAAGAGAGGTATTCCAACAATCTATAAGCTCCAAATCTTCCAAAATAGTAGAAAAAGGCTCCAAAGTGGCTTCAAGACGTTGGTGACAACTCACAAGAAGGAAAGTAAAATACAAAAATTTTCTAGATGTTGGATCTCAAGAGTTTCATCCTCATGGGAAGGGGGTGATGGTGTATATATAGGGCCATAGGGGTCTTCGTAGATTGTGTGGATCTGTTGATCTAGATTATGTGGATGATGTAAAAATTGAGAGATGAGGCCCAATTATATGGTGATTTTGACTCGAATTTTATTTAGCGAGTTAGAAGAGATATTGAGTTGCATAGGGATAGGAAATAGTGGTTGGATGGGGTGAAAGTGCATTTAATAAAGGAAAGGGTGGTTGGAAATATTAAATGGGGGTAGGTGGTGAGTCTAGAAGTGATAAATGGGAGGTTTTGGAATGTAATTAAGGTAATAAATGTATTTAGTGATGACTAATATAATTCTGGGTGATAAGTGTAATTAGGGTGTATAAGGGGAGATGAAATAATGTGATAATGGAAACTATTAATGATGGGATGGGATCAAAGTGATGAGATAGAATTAAGATAGGAAAATAGAAACTAAGGGAAATAAATTTGATTTATAAGGAAAATGGGATTTTAAATCGGCACATGGGTGCAAGTGTGAAAAATGAAGATGAAGGGGTGAGTGAACGTGAAATGGGGGATAGTGAACCAAATTTTGGTGTCTACATTTGCCCTTTTTTCAAGTGGTTTTTGTTAAGCAAGCCACGAGATAAAAAAATAGAAGTGATAGAAGATGGTTAAAGTGCTCCCCCTCAAACTAGGGATCGATGACATAAAGGAAATTGATCACTAGGTTGAAAGAGATAGATGGAGGGAGGAAAGGGTGGAAATATGAGAAAAGATGCCCCTAGTGGAGAGTGATATGACCATTACAAGGAGGATGGGATAAACTAAAATAAATATAGAAGAAATCCTAGAAACACATTGGTAGGAAACATAACACGACCTCAACAGAGGACAAATTAATGTCCTCTGGACACGAGACTCAAAAATATCACTTAAGTATGGAGGGAATCTAATGGGAATCTACTCGTATGGATGTGCAATCCGTGAGACCAATGGGTTAAAGGTAGACATCAAAAGTATGCATAAAAATGTGAATATGGTCATAACAATGGTTTGGAAGAATATCGGGAAACAAAGTGGGGAAAAATAGTATGCAATGTCCTTCAAATATGAGGAAGTAAAAAATTATGCATCCTAGTGGGACGGAAAGGGGAAAATGGACATAAAGGTAGACTTAATGTGAGATATGGTTCCTCGAGAGGGAATAAAAAGATTGCCATAAAGTGGGCTTCTAGATATGAGGACAAGATAGGTATATAGGAAAAAATTAGAAAAATAAGCTATGTAAGGCAAGGAATGGTGTGTTATGGGTGACACACAAGTCTGAAGTGGAAGAAAAGATAATTTGGATAAATAGATTTGATGAGACAAGATGAAGGATGAAAAGAAGGGTTTGGGTTGACGACGAGTGACCTCAAGAAGTACAACAAGTGTAGTACAACCTATGCCAAATGTTGGTCTAGATGGTGGGAAAGGAGGAGGACATGAAGGAGGAAAGAGTCCTACCCCAAGACATAGAATCTCAGATTTTGAGTTCACAACTTAGTGGGTGATCATTGTATATGTATATAGAGCCTAGTTGAGGCCTATCAATGATGCATAAACATTTGATTATATATATATATATATATATATATATATATATATATATATATATATATATATATATATATATATATATATATATATATATATATATATATATATATATATATATATGATTTTTGTGTCTCATATGTGTTGTGATATGAGTAGATTAGATGTATGTGTTAATTTTATGTTTTGATGTGAAATGGATTATGTTATGTTGAGTAATTTATGGATGTGAAAATGATTTAATGGATATAGATGTTGATTTAGGTATTGATGTGATGTATTGATTAGTTTATACAGATATGATGTGTTGATTGGATTAAATGTGGAATGGATGTGATGGATTTACGATGTGACGTATTTAGATTAGATATTGTGTTGATTTGATCTAGACGTAGATGTGTTAATTGGATTGGATATGAGATGAGATGTTGTTATGAACTATGTTTAGATGGATGAAATAGATATGATTAGTTTTTTCAATTTTGAATGTATAAATTAGATGTATAAATTTGATGTGATGTGTTGATGTGATATGGGCTCATGGGTAGAGCAGGTACATGGATCATGGTTAGGTTATGTTGATTAGATTATGAATGTGTATACAAAGATGATGTGATGGAGATAGGTGTAGATTTAGGATACAATGGAGATGTGGATTTCATTTAGATTTAGATATTGGATGCGCTATGTGAACATAGATGTGATATATTAGAACATAGATTAGAATGGAAATATGTGTTCAATGTGGGTGAGTGTAATACGATGGGATAACAAAAATGGTTAGATTGAAAGGTATGAATAGAACATGACCTTGTTAGGGTGATCCAAATATAGGAAGTACACTTTCATCATAGTAAGGAGTACAATGGGACTGGATTTTAGGTAAAACTCGATAAGGAACACGAATAAAGAAATGCACTTATAGCCATATGGTAGGTGTTAACATATAACTAACGATAGTTAGTCACATGTAAGATCATGAGGGGAAGATGGAAGGTGTGATTATATACCTACTGTAGACATGACAATGGTTTTATGTGTAGTTGGTGCGAGGAAATAGTTTCACCTTAGGTGGTTGTCCTAGGTATATTCCCAACTCTTATCATTGTTACGTAAACTGATCAATGTAGGAAGTTTTCTTTTGAGGGGAAATTTGATCGATGTGGGAAGCTTTCCTAGGATGTATGATTTTGGATTGATGCATTTTTATTTTGATATTTTGAAGGTTGATCGATATGGGAAGACTTTATTGTCATGATATAATAAAGTATTCATCCTTCGAGGGAGTGGTCCATAATTATGAATTTATGATTTGGATTTTTGGATTTTCATTTTATATGGAAGAATAAAATACACGATAAGCGTCCTTTGAGGGATTAGTATATAATTTGGATACTATTTACTTTATTTAAATAGTTACATTCTTCGAGGGACCAATCTATATTTTGGATAATATAGCTTTGGTTTAACGACTATCTTTTGAGGAACGAGTCATTGTATGAGCATCCATAATTTTTTATTTTAAGGTTAAGATGAGGATATCCTAATAGAACACTTGGGGAGGGGAAGTAATGTGTACAAGCTACACCCATTGACACTTATCATGGTTCAAATAGGTAGATAAGAAAGAGATGAATGTAATGATTGTGGAGTTCCCACATAAAAGGAGGAAATTGTCCTTAAAGAATATGCTATGAGTAGATCCATGGTGCTCATATTCAAGGTCACGAGATAGGATAGTGATGGGATACCACATGATTCCAAATCATTACGATGGAAAATGGATAATATTAATGATGACAATGAGATCATTAATGTGACAAATAACACATTAGTAGGTGTGTTAACAATAGAAAGGATGCAAGTGCAAGGCATTGCGAGGTACAATTTTAGGTTTACCATCAATGGAGACTATGTGGTAACACCCAGATCCATATTTATGAGTGATAATGTGTGGTCCAATCCAATTCTGAGTAAACTTCCCAATTTGGCTCCTTTCTAGCGTAGTGGCATTCTGATTCTCTTTTAAGACAAGGTCACTAATGTTAAAGTCACATTCTTTGATATGTTTATTGTAAGCATATTTGATACGTTCTTGATAGATGTGATGATGTTTGAGGGTGATTAAGAAATGTTCATCTAATAGTTCAAGTTGTGTTAGACGCTCTTGGCGATAGTCCTCGTTAGAGATGAAGTTACAAAGAGAAACACAAAAATATGGGATTTGAATTTCAAGAGGGAAGATGAATTCAGAGCCATAAACAAGAGAGAAGGAAGTGGTGCGGTAGGAGTGTAAATTCTAGTCTGATAAGCCCAAAGAGCAAATGGGATATGAAGGTGCCAATCCTAACCCTCCTTAGCGACAATTTTTGCTAGAATATTGTTGAGAGATTTTTTAATAGCTTAAGCTTGGCCGTGAGCTTATGGATAATATGGATAAGAGAATCTAAGCTTGATATTGAAGGTGTCACAAAGATTCTTAAGTTATTTATTTTTGAAGGAATTTCCGTTGTCTATGATGATTTTGTGAGGAATTTTGAAGTGATAGATGATGTGTTGATAGAAAAAGTTGACAATTTTGTTAGCTTTGGTTGACACGAGTGGAATGGATTCCACCCATTTAGTGAAATATTTGGTAGTGGTGAGGATGGAATGATGATGTTGAGAAGAACATGGATTAATGAGACCAATGAGGTTGAGTCCCCATTGTGAGAAAGGCCATAGATCTTGAGCTGGTTATAAATCCTGGCTAGGGATATGGGTGAGATTGGAATGCTACTGGCACTTGACACACTTTTTAACATATTCATAGTAGTATTGGTTAAGGGTGGGCCAATAGTAGCCCATCCAAATAACATGCTTGGTGATGGCCAAAAACTAAAGTTTCCACCATAGATGCTTTCATGGACTTATTATATGGCTTAGATAGATTCATGGGGTTTAAGGCGTCATAGTAAAATACCGTCAAACCCACATTTATAGATTATGCCTCAAAATATAACATAGCGGTTGACGCATTGAAGGAACGACCTCCTACCATTTTTGGATAGGTCGAAGGGAATTTTGGATTGAGAGAGATAATCAAAGAACTGGGTATACTAGAGATCATATTGGTTGGTTTCAATGAGATTAATAGAAGGAATCTCATTGGTATGGGATGGTTGATCAATGCCACCATAAGATTGGTTTTCAAGTAAGGTTGGCCGAAGGAATTTATATCAAAGATGTTAGATTGGTACATGAGATCTTTTCTAGGTCTATAAAATTTGTTGAGTGTGAGGATAGCATTAAGAGATAGGATTTGATACTCCCAATGAGAGAATACATTATGGTGTTGAAGGATTCATCGTTGGGGAACTTAGATGCAGTACATATGAACTAGTGGAATGTTTAGAAGATAAGTCTTACTTATAGATAAGAATATTGTTTGGCTTGTAGGTAATATGACATAATGTGAAAGGAGGAATAATGGTGGGGAGTGTGTGGATTTCCCCTCATGTTCATACTTAAGAAAATGATGAAGGGTGGATGTGACACAATTCATAGTGTGGATCCATGGGTGTCCAAGAAAGATGTTGTATTGGAATTATCCTTCTACAATGTAGAAGAGCTCATGAAGGAATTTATCACCAAAGTGGATAGGAAGAATATTGTTACTAATGTAGGGGAAATAGTTTCATTAAAGGCTTAAAGGACCGTGGGTGATTAGGAAAAAATAAATTTGGAAAACCTGAGTTGAATAAATGTTTGGTATGAAATAATGTTAATGCTAGCACTATTATCAATCATGGATCTGATGAAGGTGTCATTCATATGAATGGTGATAAAGATGGGAAGATCATGATCTTCAGTTAGAAGCTCGAGGATCTCAAAGTCATCGAAGGAAATAGCAGAAGAAGATCTAAGGGATTTAATGAGGGTTCTAAAAGGTGGGGTTTAACGGTTGTGATTGGGATGCATTGTAAAGATTTGATGAGATATTAATGATGGTGAGGGGATATTTGGATAAGCTCATAAAAGGAAATTTCGATGGGATCCTGATGCAGTTGTTTCACAATGCTTTATGCTATCGCAATGGGCCTTTGGGCTCGTGGAGAGGCTAGAATAGATACCTTAGCCTTGGATGAAGGGGGAGATGAAATAGGTTCATTAGGAGGAAGAACGATGATAAATCTCAATTTTTTTGGGTGGATGGTTAAGATTCATGGGGAGAGAGGGAGTCGTAACATGAATGACATTTTTGTAAAGAGGGGGCCCTCTTTAGAATGGGTAGAATTTGGTGGTGGGATTGTGACTGAAGGTGTGGATGGAGGGCCAGATTTAAAGGCCTTGGAAGTTGCATATTTGGTTTGGGGTTGTGCTTAGGTGTATAAGAGCTATTGGATAGAAGAGGGTGCTCTTCATCAATGATAATATCATCCTCTTATGCGAGGTTATTGATACGTGTTTAGAGGGAATTTGATTGCTCTGTCTCCTACCCGGGGAAATGATGATAGGTGTAAACGACGTTGTAATTAAACCACGTGGGCTTCCACCCATGTGAGAAAAAGGAATTCATGGGGGAAGAGTAATCATGAATGTTTGGATAAGGTGAAGGAGAATTTGAGTAAGACCCAATAGGGGTTTTAGGAGATGGAGTCTTGTGTATTTTGGATATAATTGATTTAGGAGGGGAAGGAGAAGAAAAAATAGGTGCCTTGTTCTTATGGGATGTTGTAGGGATCTTAGACTTGGATTTGGATTTGGAAATAGGAATAGGTGATTTTGGTTTGGGTTTGTGTAGCCATAAAATCACCCACATACTATTACATTTATACCGCCACGTATGTTATTTTATATATCGATCTCGCATAATAAAATTATTCACGAATGACCCATCCCCAAGATCTGTCAATAGTTAATCACTCATCATTGTTAATTCTCACACACAGTCATCGGTTATCTATATAGTTTTGGGCATCTATTAGTAAGTGTCAAGTATTCTTATTTTGTTGTTTGTCATCTCCGGTCAGTAACTATGGCACCTAGGGTAGCATTGGGGTGGGGCATCCCAATTCATGATTTTATGTGCCTTGGTTTTGTAACTCTTGGTTCTAATTTATTTATTCAAGGTCAGTATTTTCATTACCCTTTTCATTCCCTAGGTAGCAATCGGTGTTTTAGGTTATTAGTGTTGAAATTTGAACAAGATATCCCTATATAAACATAGCATACTCACTACATTATGGGTGGACTATCATCTATCAAGGGTAGCTATCTACTAAGGAAAGGGACTGCATTTTGGCATCTTCTACATCTACATCACACAAACATAGGGGGAAAGGGTTGTATTTTTCTATTCCATCCACCATTTACATCTTTACATCTAGTTATTTCCTCTTACTTACTGCGTCATTGACACTACGAAACCCTAGGAAAAAATTGCACACACAAGCACACAAAACTACATGGGGTCTAGAATGTAGTGCAACGCTTAGTTGTAATTCCACCATTGTGGCAGCTAAGGTCATTCGACCTATTCATATGCATTTTTATTTTTAGGAATTTGATGCTTTGAATAGGGTTTTGTAGGTAGATCTTCATATCAGATTATTGGTGACATAAGCGGAGATATATTGACAATCATGAGACAGAGATGAAGACACTTCAAAGACATAGTGACACTTTCGTAACCAAAAATTGAGCTTTTATATAGACCAAAACACCTAAACTACGCACCGGTGCACCCTTAGGTGCCCTAGTTCTCTCCTAGGTTCCCAATTCAGTCAAATCTCCAACTTCTCGCAACTTCCAAAAGAACATATCCACATCTAGTCGAGCCTACATATCAACCTTTTCGAGTCCAAAGACACAATGAGTTAAGTATTACTTAGGTTAGTATCTTATCCCTTCTATTTCATTTATTTTACTTCTTTCAATATCAAATAAAAAGTATTTAGCATTTGTATTTAAATTCATATTAATTGTTCCATTATTGTTTCTATTTGGATTAACTTAGACAAAATTATTATTTTAGTTAATCATTTTGGTGAACCCGTCTTTTTGAATAGTTTTCCCTAGGACCCAATCCAACCCTAATGACTAAATATTGTTCATCTTCCTCGCCCATCATGTCCAAATTTAGTGTTAACACGATTTATGATGAGATCTGCTATAATTGAGCTCAAAGCTCTATATAGTGTACCAATTCCTACACCCGATCACATCCAACTATTAGATATTTTAGGCACCGAGAGAGGGGCCCGAATCGAGTGCTAATTAAAACTTACAATCAATTTCCTCTTTTCTATATCTATTGCTATTAACTATTATTGATTGTCATAAGCATGCAATATTAATCATGAGACTATACAAATAAGAAGCATACACACACATTCACATGAGGAGACTAGATATAATGTGGGAAACCATTTCAAGACAAAAACCCACTGAAACCATTTCTCATATTACTCAAAGAAAGGACTTGCAAGAATATTACACATCCTACAAGATTTGTTTAGTGAGGCACCAACCCCACAAGGAGCACCCACCCCTACACCTTTGTTGATATTACACACAAAAAATAACTCAAGTGAATATTACACATCACAAGAGATTTATTTAGTGAGGCACCAACCCCACAAGGAGCACCAACCCCCTAAATATGCTAAGCTACAACTTAGACTTATTGTTCATACACATTTTGATCACTTAGTCTCTATGTTGCATACACAACTGATTATGATCACTTTGTTATTTCATTCATTTACAATCACTCTTCAAAGTTAGATATGCAATGTTTTCTTTACCTCTTTCTGGTCTCTCCTTTCTTCACATTTGAATTATCAGACTTTATACTTTTCTCTGCACATCAGTTCTTCATCTGATAATGTTGTCTCCTACACATAGCTCTTCTCTTTCTCTCTGCACTAGATCATCATTATTTTGCCACGTTTTCTTTATTCCTCTTAGCAAAGTAACTATGTCCTCAACTTTTCCTTGCTCTTCTCTTGAGTGAATTTTCATCATGTGACTACATCTTCTTACCTTACACAACTCTTCTCTTTACTCATCTCTCCTTTTGGATTGATTTTGTAATTTCTCTCTTTTCTTTGTTCTTCTGATCTTCAACTCTTTTTCCCTTCAGCTCATGAGAGTGTTCTTGTTGCATCTATCAATTTGTAATGCATCGCTTAATTATCAAACTCTATTCTTATAGCTACATTACTTCTTCGACCTATCTCTTCTTCTCTGTCTCCTTCAGCTCGATTACATCATTTTATTTCTTGAGCTGCCCTTTCTTCTATCACTCCTTCAGTTCTAGTGCATTGTTTTCCCACTCAAGAAACTATTCCCTTAAGCTCCAAGTCATTCCTATATTCCAATCGACCCATTCCCTTTCTTTGATTTACGTGTCATGCACACTTCTTGCTTTGTCGCTTGAGAATATGAGCTATTAAATGCATGCTGCTAGCTCCAAATTTTGTTCTTGCTATATTCAAACTTAATTTCACCTTCTTCTATGCATCTGCTAAAAATTATTTATGAGTCATTTCCTAAAAATAGATTTTTGAATTTTTAGGATTTCCTCATGATCAAGAATGAATGAGCCCCTTTCTTCTCCAATATTTAATTTGTGCCTTGGAATTAGGAATCTTTAGGGAGAGTGTAACTGAATTAATTTGAAGTCAACAAGCATTAAATTCTAGCAGCTGGAACAATGGATTTCATCATTCTTTGTGGAGTTCCAGTTGTACACGCAGCCACAATCTTCTGTCAATCGAATCATCATTGATTTTGGATACTGAATCTTACTTATTCCATTTTAAACTCTATCTGGTTGTCCTTGATCCATCTCTAGTTCATATTTTCTTGATCCACGACTTCTCTTGGAATTTGTGACCTTTTCCTTTGTATCACAATAATTTCCTTTGATCGCATCTTTTCTCCTTTCTCAATGGCTATTTAGTTATCCACATATTTTCAATGCTTCTTACGGATTTTACAATGTCTCGCAAAGTTTCTCCTTATTTTACGCCTCTACATGGCTTTGTTCCATGTCTATGACTCTAATCTTATATACATGATTTTACAAGCATCCACATCTTTCCACATCTTTTTATAGTAATTTACGACTTTTTATTTTATTTTCGGCATCATCTATCCTTCGTGGATTTTTATTATTCTCGTGTTGCATTACCCATGAATTTCTTTACTTTGTGGCTTCACTTGTTTTCAATCGTGCCTTCTCGGGTCTTAAGCGGCTTTATTTGCGGCTTTCAATCCTTCTCTGCAAAATCTTCTAGACATCTGTGGATATCCTTAGTCTTTGGTGGCTATCTTTGAACTTCAACGTCTTTCTCTTTCTTTTATCTACACTTGTCCTTTGGATCCTTTACTGCAGCCTTCGTATACCTTCCACAACTTCTTCTAGTGTTCCATGTCCTTCTACAAGTCATCGGAGGCTACTTTAAGAATTTTTGACCATCTCTTGACTTCGACGGATATCTCCTCATCTCCGCAACTTGGCAAAAAAATAACTAAGTCTCTCGAGAACTTATCCTTGATCATCCTGAAGCCTCTAAGAGCTGACACTACCAATCAAACTTCTTCACATGATTTCCTGAGCTAATTTCTAATTGCGATGCTTTCTCTTGTGAGTTGATATTACCAATCCTTCATCTTCTTTACTTATTCACTCTTTTTCCATCAATTCCATTTGACATTAAATACTTTTTTCATCAATGTAGCTTGACATCAATGACAACATATATGAAATTGATCAAGGTTCAACACCAAAAACAAATCTTAGAAGGCCAACAACATGTGCCTACTAGTTTTCAGATTCTCCTATAGGCATTAGTATTGTTGATGATCCTATCACATTTACTCATTATACACCATGCCATATGGTCACCTATGATCCTCCTAACATTTCGAAGAAACGTTGGATTTTACCCTTATTGATTACTTGCTAGGTATTGACAATCATCCCCAAATCCGTCATCGATTCTTATATTACTCTAGCCACTAATATAGTTCCTTCGATGGTCCTCCTGTTTATGATATTGGTTCCCCTAATACATATCCTACTAGTTCACATGTTCCTTCATATTATGTTGACGGTCCTATTGATAGCCTCATTATCAATGTTACCATTCATGAGGTTATATCGATATTAATGCAGAAAATGATAGTCATAGTTCTCCTTCTTTATACACTTTGTTGCATGTAATTATCCTACTCCACGATTACCTTCTCTTGAAATTACATCTACTACTATGCATGTGTCGCCTCCAGCTATCATTTCTTCTTTTCCTCTTCATACATCACTTGTTGCTCCTAATCCATCCTCTCCCATAGATATGTCTCCTTCGGTCACTTCATCTATCAAGGACATTTATGATGTTAGTCCCACCATAGATATATCTACTTCATCTATCTCACCTACTATAGTTTCCTCGGCTCCTACTCCTAGTGTTCCCTTAGCATCAAAATATTCCTTATCACCTCTTGATATTCCTATGATTACCCATAATGGAAAACTACAACCACTTAATACATTATTTCCATCTTCCACCATTCCTTCACATGACATCATCTCTCTCATGCATGCAATAGGTTAGATTCAATTGAAATTTCACTCTCTCACCTTAGAAAGTAGGTCTTATTACACTTCTATTGACAATAACTCATTACATGGTAACCCCGTCCCTAAGAAGATTCATAACTAGGATTTCCCTAAGGACTTTATATTGCCTAATTTCACTTGTTTTGATGGTATTGGTGACCCTCATGCTCATCTTTTACATTACTACTCACTTATGGCCTCATATTCCAATGATAGATTATTACTTAAGGCCTTCCGATATAGTCTTATTGATGAGGCATTACAGTGGTACACCCATCTACCTTTTGGGTCTATTAGTACTTTATATGATATGGAGGATGCTTTCCTTTGTCGTTTTATCATTAAAAATGGCCCTAAAGTCACTTATGATCACGTACCTACTTTACATCAGGGCTCCTCTAAACCTGTTAAAGATTATATATTACGATTCAATGCTTGCGTACACCGATTGTATCCCAACCTATTGACTTAGAGAAGTAATTCATTTTTTTTCGTGGCCTAATTCCTCCACTTAAACAAAAATTACAATATTATTCATGCAATTCATTCATTCTCTTGTGTTATAAAGTCATTGACCAAGAGAAATATCTTATCTCATAACATGTCGGTGAGCCTACACATGTTTCTCCATCCATTGCTTCTTCTAGCCCTACACCCATGTCTTTGATTGAGCATACAAAACAAATAAGCTCAACCCAATCTACCACCAAAGCGTACTTCTTCTCCGGCTCCATGGAAAGATATTACTCTTACCACTCCACCTATGTTGCATGAGTCTTTACATTTCTCTCCTCACACTCGACCACATGATGTGTTGCATGTTTTACTTAATGAGTGATTAATTCACCTACCCTCCAATCAGCATCATCCACAACACCACTTACAACATCAACGTAAAAATTCTTATTGTAATTACCATCACATAAATGGCCATATGGAAAATGATTTCCTTGCCCTTCATGATAGACTACAACAACTAAAGGATATGTGTGTTATCTCCTTTATCCCTGGCGAGTGGTTTTTGTCTCTTTTACCATGTCAGCATAGGCATAATCCACTTGAGTCTTCTCCATCAGGTACTCAATTTATAGGTAACTCATCTCCATCATATGCACATTCTCCACCGTTTCTACCATCACACTCATTCCATTCACTACATCCACTGCATCCATGCTCTCCACATGTTGATCTATCACATGCACTTCCACAACTCTCTACATATCCTATTATTACTCCATATGAAATTCAATTTGGTTCATACAATCATGTTGCATCCATTCCACATGCTTCCACCGCTTCACACCATCTTGGTCTTTGGTAGGTGATTGTTATAATATTACCACCTAATGATGCACTTGTGATCCTACAATTCTTACACGATCTGTTGAGGGATAAGTTTTAAGAACCTTTCATCACGCGCTTCATTGTTTCATCTAACGCACTCAATCATTTCCTAATGACACACTCTTGCTTACGCGGCTCATACTTGACTACTGAGGGGTCTTAACTAAATGATCCTATTCATTCACACGCTTGGGGGCATTGTTAATCTTCCCCCCTCCTACTTTCATCATACTAACATACTACGATTACATTACATTTTCACACATTCATTACGATGTATACATTTTACTATCATATATTGCTCTATCTTTCACATCTATTATACTATCACCATTATACTAATAAACATTTCATCAATCTCATTACATTTTTTTCATATTATCATCATTCACCGTACACATTTTCTTTACTACTACTAAAATCGTAATGTGAATCTACATTAGTCAATAACTATAAAAAGCATTACATATGTCTAGCTCACTACAATAGAATCATACATATTTAGTCACATTGCCACATAAATAGATAACAAAATTCATTCATCATATATTAATAACATGTATCCATACATATAAGATGAATACATTCATCATAAAAAAATCATCACTGGGGGTAATGCCCTTACTTCTTATAAATAATAAAAATAAGACCTCATCATCACTATCTATCTCGAGTATTGTGTGATCCTTAGAACTAGATGCCTCTTTACCAATGCAATGCCATTGTTCATGGCCCCGATACCTCTCCACCTACCTCCACAACAGGTAATATCTATAGCATGCTTTGAGAACTGATGTTGCAAATCCACATACCATATGAACACATCCTGGGCTAAGGGACCACCACCTACCGCCTCCTTGGCTCGTTGAGTCTCCCTCATGTTCCTCGTCCCTCTTTCTTAGCAACACAATACATGTTGCTGTTGCTTTATGACTCTTGGCTCAAATAGATGGGCATGCTCACTCGTAATATTATCCACATGCTCAAGTATAGCTTCACACAACACATCAGTCGGCACATTCCACATCAATGTGCTAATAGATGTGTCCACAATCAATGACCAATATGCATCCCCTACAAACAAAAAATAATACCACACATTAGATAACCATATATCTCAACATAGGAAAACCATTAAATACAAAATACACACACATAAATACTTACAATCCGCAATGATCGCTACTATAGGATTGGGGGCATGTGCTTCGCCCTCTCCTCCTCCTCCATGTGGTAACTCCATGGGACCTGAAAAAAGTGGTACAACAACACCCACCGATGAGCTTCCCACTATGCATGGTACTCCTTGGTACACCCCGCATCATCTCCATCAATAGGATCTATCACTAGATCTACCTCATCCAACCCCGGTGGTACTAACTATTCAAACATGGGTCCTCGCTTAGCCTCGACCCTCTTAGGGGCTCGATGTATCTCAACCATATATATGGCTCTGGGAGCATATCCTAAGCCATGCCAAACTGTTGTGACACCCTCTCAACCTGGAAAATCTCTCGCCATACTTGGGAATCAATCCTCTACCCACATGGTCCTTCGAATACATTACAACTCTACAAAATCCTCTGGTCATCGTCCATAATCACGGTATGGCCTCCATATAACTACCTCAGCCCCATCTTATCTATAAGTTCCTTGTAGGTATTTGTGTCCATATTTCCTACCACAAATGTCAACCCATCATCACACATATATCTTGGGCCTAGACCACTCTCCTCATGGACCTAAAATTGGTCTCAATATGGCTATATGCTCATATGCCCATGTTTCACTCGGAAATGCTTCGTTCCTTATAGAAACAGATAAGGTTAGGGTTAGGAGGAATACCTGTAGAATGTCGAGATGATGTGCGCGTACCGTAGAGAAAGATCAGGCTGACTGCGAAGAACTCCTTTTTGTCTTGGAAGGACTACCTGCAAATAAGAACACAAGACCACAAGATTTTGATTAGATAATAAATGAGGGAATCGCTTGGGCCAGGAAGTATGAAACTTCCTTTCGAAGGTGGTCGGTTCCCGCTAATATGAATTAACACAAAATTATAGAGTACTAATTAAATTGTTTCGTGGAACTGGGTAGGGAAAAGGCTGTTTTTCTTGGTTTTGATCAAAGGAACCGATGCCGGTTATCTATAACCGATGGCGGTCACTGATAACCGATACCGGTTGGTTCTAGGATCTTCTGGGCTGGTTGTGGTGTTTGTAATGGCTGGTTTTTGGATAGTATTGAGAAATGGGATGGTTAGAAGCTAAGGAATGATGGTTAGAGGCAATGGTACGTTAGATAATGGGTTCAGGAACGGATTTGGGAAGATTACAATTCCAAAAGCACAAGAAATGTTATAATGGAGGACACGCAAGATATAACTTACTTGGTTTTTTTTTATGAAGGTGCAAGTTGATCTCCTTTGCTGCCAACTCTTCTGGTTTCTTTACTCGTCTCTGCTTGGTCAAGTGAAGTTCTGGACTCTGCTGATCGCTTTGGACTCTCCTTTGATTAAAAATCCTTCGACTGATCTCCAAAATGAAATTCCGATCCGTTGTTTTAGTTTGGGGAGCCCATTTACAGGGAACCGATGGCGGTTGCGTAACCGACGGCGGTCGAGTAGGAACCGGCATCGGTTAGGAAAAAGTAGGCTATTTTTAGTAAAATAGCCCACCTTCCCTGCTTTTCTCCCGAGAGATCAGTTGCGGGCTTGGTCAGGTGGCTAGAAGGTCGGCTTTGGGTGCGAGTAAGGAGGCATTAGTTATGGATGTGAGTCTAGACCAAGTCATGGGTCCTAATTAGGTTAGTTTTAGGGTTAGGGCTAGGTCATGATGAAGTGGCAAAGTGAGGTGGTAGGTAAGGTGGTGTAGATTTATCAATTACAAGGCAATTAATAAATACTTGTGTAAGGTTTAGGTAATGAGGTTAGGTTGCGAAATGAGATGCGGGTCACAAGGGGTCGTAAGACACAATTTTGGTGTCTACACCCACACATGTGTTAGTGTGGTTGCTCCTATCCCATTGCGGGATCATCATGTGTAAACCGATATAAGTCTCTATATAGATGGGCCAACACACACCGTGCCCACACATCTAGTACCCTCCTCCTCTATCTGCTAACATATGTCATACATCTTATACAAGATGCCTACACCTCCCCCTCCACAAATATACATGAAGTAATCACAACTACTATGAACTTCCGCAAGTGTGGAACCCCAGATCACAATATAGCATCCAAACTGATATGGGCCTCGGTAGGTACTCAATTTACCACAAAATATAGTCTCACAGTTCACATATTTCACTCCATATCCTCTACTAGAATAGCTCACACCCTATCCCCAACAACTGGTAATCACAATATGTGATATACATCCTCCAAAGTGATAGTCATCTCCCTTGTAGGTAACCAAAATGTGCATGTATCTACACACCATCTCTCGCAAAATGCACTCAATAGGGGAATATTATGGTCACATCTCCCATCCATGATATATTCTGGGAAGAAATGGTCCATCACATCCTAATCATCATCAGATAGGCCCAATCTAATCTAAGAAATGTACTCATATGATGCCCACTGCAGAACTCCCTCAAGTGGATATCCTTCTGCACACCACAAAATGAAAAAAACCAGTGTTAAAACACAATACAAGACAAAATACGCTTACTTATGATGCTAAAAACATATTTTTCACCATCCTACACTAATTGTGAACACTCTAGACTAGGGCGCCCATATGTAAGCCTGGGGTGCCTACGAGCAGGACACTAGCACCTAGTTCTGGGTGCTCCAGTCCCAGGGGTCACTAGTGATGGGTCATTGTATTATTAGTAATTTAACCAACTCATAGACAAGTTGGTGTCATTATAACCAAGGCGGTGTCTAAAGCTGTATGCAAAAGGAAAAAGGAAAATCTTATTCAACAATACTTCTTCCTAAGAAAACATACAGAAATTAAACATGCATGAAAAAGAAACACACAACAACTAAACTACTAAAATAAATATGCAGTAAATAAACTATGCTAAGAAATAACAGAAAAATCCTCCTCCTTGGGGAAGAGCGGCTTTTGGCCATTCTCTTCCCTTTGGATTTGGAGAAACTACAATTAACTTTTAAAACTGCACTTGTATTGATTCAAAACTGATTTACAAAATATGCCCCCTTTTCCAAATATATGGAAGAGGTATTTATAGACATTACTCCTAGTTTACTTGGTCCACACTCCAAGAACTAACTACCTATTCTTGGGCGGATTTATTCAAAGCAATAAATACTAAAAAAACTTGACTACAACAACCCACTTATCGTGGAGAATATTTCTACAACTCATCCCTTTAATCTAGGAGCACAAAGTGGGAGAGTACTTATTCAACATTTCTAATGGTATTTCACCATTTTCTCATCCTTGAAACATGGAGAGAAAATGGAGGAGTGCTAAGTCCATGAATTTGAATTCTTCTTGGAATGCCACATGCATGCATGACTTTGGATTACCACATGTTTGGATCTATATTCTTGGTTGATGATGTGGAAGCAAAGAGTAGGCTGAATAGTTTGGTGATCCTTTACATTATTTTGGAACATACCAAAATACTTTCACTAGTTGGGTGTTTCCATAGTTGCGTGAAGAATTTCTGTAGCTAGGAATTTCCGTGGAATTTGGGCATTTCCGTAGTTGTAATCTACGAACTTGAGTACGATTGTTTATGACTTGTTTTCTACACATTATTACATTCCAACTTTAGAAGAAATATCAAGAAATAACAACAATTAGATTGCAAATAGATTTCTAAAGAGATGATAAGATAAATCCTATATTCTACCTTAAATATGATATCCGTTATTAAAACTACATCTAAATTCACTTGAAAGCTTTATTTTGAGAGAGAGAATAAGAATGTTATTTGGTGATATAATGAGACATATTTTGGTCTCATCAACTAGCGCCATCACCGCTCTTGTTTAGGTCTCAAATGTTGAGAAAAAAAAAAATCTAAAATTTTCAAAAATTCAACCAAAACGACTACTACACCATACATTTTGTGAAAATTAATGCACTTGCCAATTCTCGTGGTCGTATGCTCTCTTAAACTCGACTAGGATGCGCTGCTCTCACTGCGACACTCTCCCTCACTTTTTGCACACTATCAAAATCATACAAATAAAAAATGAAGTAACTAAACACTTTTTCCCTTTACTCTTTATACTTTTTTCTCATTACTTACTTTACTATAGTCATTATTTCGTGCTTATTTCCATAACTAATACCCACTACACCATTTCTATCATATCTTGAACGTTTCTACTTTGATTTTTACCCCATTTTTATAGTATTTTTAGAATTCCACCCACCAATGTATTAAACATCTTATATCAATATTATCTCTCAAAAAATAATCTTATGGTCAATTTATATACATTTTAGAGATTCTTACCACTTTCTATCTATTTTGGGCTTACTTTCACTTAGCGTTTGTTCTTTCCATCAATAACCTTTTCACAAAAAGGGGGCATATCATTTGGTTCCTCCTATAATTCCCCTTATATTACACATGATCATCAATCTTACCACCTCAACATTTCTCAAACATTTACCAATTCACTATGTGCCAATTCACTATTCCCCCTTAATGACCTAATCGAGGGCAACAAACATAATTTTTTTAATAGATTTCATCACCTCCCCTAATGACCTAATTTGGGGGAAACAAACGATTAAAAATATTTTCACATGAAATTTCACCAATTTCTATCAACTTCCCCCTAATGACATAACCGGGGTCAAATAGCAAAACATTTCTCCATAAGTAATCAATCGATCAATCAATTAATCAAATAACACATTCAAAACTTATAACAAATTGACATCATTAAATCAATACAATTTCAACACAACTGGCCTCCCTAATGACCTAACTTAGTAGTTATGTACGGCCTCCCATATGACCTAAATTGGGAGATTACATTCATCACCTTTCTCAAATGACCTATCTTGGGAAGTTATCATTGATTTTACACTTACTTCTAGATGACCTAATGTGGAAGCATTCTCACATTTCACATTTTCTTCCAGATGACCCAATTTTGAAGCTATCCCATTGCGGCGACACCCATGGAGTGGGGGCAAGAGTTCCTTTCCTAGACCACTCCTATATGGGTCAATTGTTTGATCAAAATCATCTGGATCCAAAAACCACAAAATTTGATCTGAGTTTGTTTGTAACGACTAGATATTGAGAATATAGTTAAAGATTAGAGAATAACACAATTTTCTCCCTACACTCTTCCTTTGGTGGTAGGACACCCAAATCCTCTGGTTATTCATTCGTATATAAGCATTCGGGTTGGGAACTGATCACTCCCTACCCACCTATTCATCATTATACCGTGTTCAAAATCATCATACATCCTAATCATCACTTTCATTTAGCACACTTCATCTTGACATTTACACTTTTTTATTACGTTACATGGATCAACCCGCTGATCCATGGTTTGACACACTTTTATAATTCTATCGACACACTTCTACTACACATCTATGCATTCTACTACAACATGGGCTTCTCGACTTTTCTCAGGTACACATCTCTATCTACTTTATGTTACCAAGCATTCTGCTCACCAACATAAAGTGGGGGCAAATGTAGTCACAAAATCACACACTTACTATTACATTTATACCACCAAGTATGTTATTTTATATATGGATCTCACATAATAAAAGTATTCACTAATGAACCGCCCTCTAGTCCCATTGTCGGTTAGTCACGTCATTGTTATTTGTATGGCACATTTGTGTGCTTATCTATAAAGTTTTGGGTGTCTCTCGGTAAGTTTCAGGTATCATTATTTTTTTTTGTTTTCATCTTCGGTTTGTAAATAGGGAAACTAGGGTAGCATTGGGGCGCCACAGTCCATGATTTTAGGTGCCCTGGTTTTCATAACTCTTGGTTCTAATTTGTTTCTTCAAGGTCATTCTTTGTCATTAACCCATTCATTCCCCTAGGTAATAATCATCATTTCATGTCATTAGTGTCAAAATTTGAACAAGAGATCCCTATATAAACATAGCATACTCACTACATTATGGGTGGACTATTATCTATCAAGGGAAGTTATCTACTAAGGAAAGGGATTGCATTTGGACATCTTCTACATCTGCATCACACAAGAATAGGGGGAAAGGGTTTTATTCATTATATTCCATCCACCATTTGTATCTTTACATCTCCTTTACATCTCGCATCATTGGCGCTAGGGCACCCTAGGCACAAAATTACACACAAAACTACACGGGTCCTGGAATGTAGTGCAATTCTTAGTTGTAAGTCCACCATTGTGGTAGCTAAGGTCAGTCTAACCTATTCATATGCATTTTTATTTTTAGGAATTTGATGCTTTGAATAGGGTTTTGTAAGTAGATCTTCATAGATTATTGGCAACATAAATGAAGATATTGTGATAACCATGTGATAGAGATGAAGACACTACGAAGACTTAGTGACACTATCGTAACCATACACCGATATTTTCTCGTAGACCAAAGTGCCCAGACTATAGACCATGGCGCCCTTAGGTTCCCTAGTTCTCTCCCATGGGTGCCCCAGTTCAATCAAATATCCAACTTCTGAAGCTTCAGAACAACATCTCCACATCCGGTCAAGCGACATATCAGCATGTTTGAGTCTAGCACACAACAAGGTAAGTATTATTCAGGTTAGTATATTATCCCTTCTATTTCATTTAATTTACTTCATTCAATATCAAATTAAAATTATTTAACATTGGTATTTAAATTCATATTAATTTTTCCATTACTATTTCTATTTGAATTAACTTAGAATTTTATTTATTTTTAGTTAATTAGTTTGGTGGTGATGGGAGACTTAGATGAAGGATATTGTCCCAAAATGGATGGCCAAGGTCCTAAGATGGATGGTTGGATATTGGGTTGTTTGTATTCAAAGTATTTTAGAGGGGGACCTCTAATTTCTTATGTGGATGAGCAATGGATCTTTGGATAGGGGTGCCAAGGCTCTTAGATGTCTGTTGTGAAGTTTTACCTTTGGTAGGGATAACAATGATTTCGACAGTGGAGTTTTCTTTAGAAGTGGGATTAGATGGTTTGGACATGGGTTACCTTATAGATGTGATGGATGAGACGGGGATGAATGTTGAGTAGAAAAATTGGTAGAATAAGAAGGGATTGAGGATTTTTGGAATTTAGAATTATTGACATATGATTTGTTGTATTTGTTGTCGATAAGGATACGATTAAGACAGTACTTGTGAAAAAAATTGAGGTGAGATGTCTGTTCGGTGAGAGGTTTTAAGAAATAATGTAGATGTGGATGTGGATGTAGATGTGGATGAAAATGTGGGTGTAGATGAGGGTATAGATGTAGGTATAGATGTGGATGTAAATATGGGTGTAGATGTGGATGTAGATGTAAGTGCGAAGTAGATGTTGAATCGACTAAAGTTGTTGATTGTGTGGCCATTAGGTGCTTAAGATGTGGGAAGGTTGTCTTGGTTTCTTATTAGATGATTCAAAAATGGTTGTTTGAAAACATCCAATGGTTGATTAGGGGGAGAATTTGGATTTTCTAGCTGGAGGTATCCACGATCGATAAGCCATTGCACTAAATCCTTAAAGGTATGACATTTATTGATTTCATGACCACAAACTTGATGATATTTTCAGTAATGATCCTCATGATATCATGTGGGTTTAGGATGTGAGTCATCAATAGGGTGGATGGGAGGAAGTTGGATAAGGTGTACAACCATGAGCTTGTCAAATATGGAGCTATATGATTTTCTAAGAGGAGTATAGTTGGGGATGGTCAAGGTGCTTGTATTTGACGAGAAAAGTGACATGTGAGCATGAGAATCTACAAGTATCCCTTCTTTGTACCTGACCTCCCGAGGTCATGCCAAGACAGCCGGTGGAAATGAAATATATGTGGGTATGGAAAAACTAGTTGGGTAATCTTATATCCTCAACACGCAATAATGGGATCTGTGAGTCTAAGGCAAAGAAAGATCTCCTAACCTGAATTGGTGTAATGGATCGTTCAGATATAATAGCTTCTTAGAGGCTCCAATCAATGTCAAGCTTTGCTGAGATCCTATCTATTGGTTGTTGGATGTGTGGAAAGTGACATGTAGGTGCTTCGTGTATATTTCCAGACAAGGTCATGAAAAATGGTAGTGAGAGGTGTAGTGGATTTGTAGGAAACTATGGGTGGTTTTCTGGTCTAGCCAGAAAATATTAGCTTGATTGGCTTCTATGTTTAATGTGGAAAATTGTGTTATGATATCCGGTGGGAGTGGTGAGGATCTAAATACCAGCGTACGTAAACTGGTGTCAATGTTTAACTGATTAGTAGGCCCATTGGGTTGTGGGACCTGGGGATCACAACCATGAGTTTGTGGTTGTTGTGGACCTATTATGGTCATGTGAAGAGTCAATCTCTTATTTCAACTATCCAATGGTCATAAGCCTTTTCAGCTTCTATGTCTAATACCAGGAGTTTGCGATCTTCTCAGAATACATCACGGGCATTCTCAAAACTTGTATACGTAAGCACATGTCTATGTCGATGAGAAGGTCTCTTGTGTTTGGTTGTAGAACTAATGGATCACAACAAAATATTTTTTCTCTTTCGGGTTCTTGTATGGTCATGTGGATATCCTATCAATGCAATCTATAGTTGGATTGACTTGACTAGAATGTGTATGCTTTGTCGTCTTCAATGTTCAATTCTCTCAATTGTTCACTAACTGCTTGTGGGTTTATCATCGTTTGAAAGACATGAATCCTAAGGCTTGATATATATCCATTAATGTTGTGAAGATATTTGGATGAGGTACTACCGGTTTGAATAAGTAATCCACGGATCTCTGGGTCCCATACTTTTCATGCAAGAGATAATCAAATCAGAATGAAATAAGTAAACTAACTATGAAAGATATATCTACACTATGCTTATATTCCTTTTGTTTTTGTATTTTCAATGATGTGAATTTGAACGAAATTTAAAGAGAAGCTATTCTAATATATTCCAATAACAAACAATTAATCTAATAATAGAATTAAAACAAGCAAGTTAGCCTAATATAGCCGTTTTCTGTGCACTTGTGAATTTATCCTAAATATTAAAGTAACTAACAAATTTAATCGAAAGACCTTCAATCTTACCTCAGAAGTGAGGAATAAATCACAGACTTCTCAGAAGCTATCATTCCCCATATCTTCCTTGGTAATATTGAAAGCAAGATTAACTGAAATAAAATGATTTGCTACTCTATTTGATATATTGTAATTACAACTTTGATAGTTCAAACCTGGAGTTTTATAGAACATCGGCAATTCCAGTTGTGCCGTGACTTGTCCCCTCAATGTGATCTCTTTGCTCCTTCATGTTCTTGTGAATCCAGAAAAGTGTGAATGTGATAGCATCAGTAGAAGGAGATACTCAAACAGTGGTAGCTTGGATGTAAACCGAATAAAATGCAAGTAAGAGAGGGATAGTGCAAGTGAACAGAGCTTGACTATGTAATTCCTAGTAGGATTTATTGCAGGGATACAACGCAAATATACCAAGAATTCTAGGATCTATTTCTTGTGACAAAACAACAACCTACAACTCTAAGATTATCAAATGAACTCTAATCTAGAACTGAAACTATCTTATGCTAAACTGATTGTGTTGAGGATAACAATGGAGCAAAATGAAAGTGTGAAGATCAAGTGATCTCTAAATCAGAAAGGAAGAAAGGAGCCTTGAACTGAGAGGCTGAGAATTCATGTAAAATCTAAACCTATTGAAACTTATGGAAGAACTTTAGAACACACTAAATAATAATTCATAGAGGGACAGGGGCCATTTGCTTGTAAACAAGCTTGGTATTTATAGCATTTGGATTTACATAAAAAAAATGAATCAGAGGGTAAGTTTGAATTGAACTCTTCTATTATAATTAAAGATAAATTACTATTTACCAGGTGGCTAAAACTTAAATGCAAGAAATAGTGGTTGAGAAATGTATACTCAACATGATTTTTGGATTCCGAACACCTTGTGAAGAGATCTGAATCATCATTGGGGTTTCTGTAACCTCTTTCTGGCAGTATAGTACCTACAATTTTGGGTACGTACATATTGCCCCCTTGGAGAAGCGTTTTAGCCATAAAGGGGCATAAAATAGTGGGTCTGAGTATGGAGGTCCCGAAATGGGGAGTTAGAAGCTATACTTGACATACCCGTGTGTCACAATGTTGCCATCCAAATTCCCGCTATCTACAAAATGAAAAGAGGACTCAAGTGTAGATAGATAAAGAAATCAAAAATAAATACTAAATTAAAATGAAACAAGGACTTACCATTTGCGTGGGGATAAGAACTTACCTTCGTCGGTGCTCCAACTCTATGAGATAACATTCAAAACAAGGTTAGAATATTATATATATATATATATATATATAAAGCTAATTTTCCTATTCATTTGCATGTGTTGATTTGGTAATTTTTGAGCTCGAGGACCCACAATAACCATTTTTAACGAGAGTACAGTCAAAGCATTCATTGTGAGATCATGATCATGCCTCCGAGAGTAGGACATCGACCTACAAAGTCTCAGGTTAGTTTTTCTCAATTCATTGTTTTTAAACCTAAAATATAGAAATGTTGAAATCTTTGTCTCTGGGGGGTTATTTTCGAAAATCTTAGTGTTAAATGAGTCGCTAGGGGCCCCATAGGGTAGGTTTTTATTTTAGTTGAAGTGGTGTATTTTTCTTACTTTTAGGAATTTTTAGGGCTTAATGGGCGCACGCTGAAGTGGCACAGGAACGCCACCCTACACAGAACGGTAGTCACAGGACCTCCACCCTTAGATGGCAGTGGTCACAGTTGCCGCGCTCCGCACAGGTGACGATTTTGGACAGAAGGTGAAAATAGATGCCTTAGTTAAATGTTTTTACATTTTTGATATTTTCCTATGTTTTTGATGAGCTTATCTATTGGATTATGTTGCTAACTTTCTCTTTTTGTTTTTTGGGTGGATGTAAAAGAAGGAGGAGTACATTAGATGGAGTAGAGAGAGGGAGTGTGATTGGCTCCCAACAATGTTGGACATGTTGACCCAAGCAGAGAGAAACACTTTACAGAGGGCTAGTATTTTGAGGATTTCACAGGTTCCTCATGTTGCTCTTGCTAGTCACATATTGTGTGACTTTTTCTCGTACTGGGATGCAGATCGAAACACTTTCCGGTTTCTAGGTGTTAGGGGTGAGTGGAATATCAATCCAGAGGATGTCTATCGCATAATCGGGGTTCCGATTATTTGGAGGCGGTTGTCTCTTAATACAAGAGGATCCGGGTCTCGGATGGTTCGGTGGGCCACCTATATCGAAGATATTGTTGTCTCCTTTGGCTCGAAGAAGGGAGTGAAGGTCCGATCCATTGATTCTCCTATCCCCGTCATCCGCAAGGATATTATGGGTATCTTGGCCTCATGGTTGATTGGGGATTAGGGAGGGGATACTCTCTTATACTACGTTGGGCTCCCATTATTACACATATTGAGGCCCATGACTATACTTATGCTTAGGGAGTAGACATTATTGGGACCATATACCATGACTTATATAGGGTGGTCAGGTTACAGAGCAGTCCTTAAGTCAAATGACTCTAGTTATGAGTTAAGTGTATGAGCACATCGTCCCCCTATGGAAGGTGTGTACTAGTAGAGGATCCAAGGGGTTGTTAGATTAGTGAGGTGGACGGCGATGATAGTGCTCAACACACCACATTATCCAGTGGCTTCATTGACTACTGTAGATATGGAGGCCACTCCTTATGAGGCCATGACGAGAGTATGGGGAGAGGGGACACTTACATTGATTGCTTGTTCTACCACAGGTCAGTTGGTAGACATGATAGAGAGGGTGGAGGTCCACCCATTTGATCGAGTCCCTTAGTAGTTTGGCCTCCCTTACGTTGATATGCTTCCTCTAGTGGGGCCAATATATAAGACTATTCGTGAGGCCGGGAGGCCCTAGAGGAGATCGGGGTTAGACCACGGTTACTCTTGGAGTTCCTATTGTGGTTAGGTGGGTGGTTCGGGCTGAGGGGTAGCTAGTGCTCCTCGAGCACCTTTACTTCAGATCGGAGCCACTCCTACTTTCAGTGGGGGAGGATGAGCTTGTTGATGTGTACTCACACTCTAAGGAGTTCACATGAGGGGAGAAAGAGGAGGATATAATAGAAGGCGAGACCGGTGGGATGACCGAGGAGGATGGCAGTGATTCTTAGTGGCATGATACTTAGGACATCTTGAGGGCCGAGAGGGAGGAGGTGAGTGTAGAGAAGGTGACCTTGACTTGAGAAGAGTTGTCTTCTCAGAAATTGGGGAGATGATGAGTCGTGGTGGGACGTCATTTATTTCCTAATTTGGGGAGGTTCCATGCAGGTTGGCAAGCAACGTCGATGTGCACAAATCCTAGAGACCCTACCTGAATGCCTGGAGATCTGAGTGAGTTACTATTCTTTTCTCGACCTTGTTTAGCTAGAAATGTTTAGTAGATATTTTCTTTTTGTTGTTTCGTTTGTTTTTTACTTTATTTTTGGTGATTTTCTAACTTGTTATTTCTCTTTTTTTATTTGTAGTGAATGCTAAGGGATGGCGAGACTTAATTTTTCGAGTGTGTGCAAACACCTGTTGCTCCTTCAGAGAGTACTCGGGCCGAGTTTTACTGAGGATGTTGGAGAGCCTTCAACAACTAGTATACATACTAATGTGTTCTCCCTTGTTTGAAAGGTAGCAAAGTTAGTGACCTCCCTTCGTCTTTGAGGTAGTTGGATATAGTATTGCTGACCATCTAATGAGGTATATTTGTTCTTGTAGTGAGAACACGAACGGTGGCTGTGATCATGAGCACTCTCGGTTCATTGAGCATCATCGTAGTAGGAGTCCTAGACACGATCATGCACCCTCTGAGGGATCCCACAAGGATTGAGAGGCCATTTGGTCTTTTTGTAGTGATTTTATTGGATGCTTATATGAGTTATTTTTGTAGTTTTTAGGCTCGTTGAGAATTTTGACCATGCCGGTGCATGATGGTATTGTATGTAGAACATGATTCTTATATATATATATATATATATCTTTTTGGATCTAGATCTTCTTTGTATCTAGAGTTTTATGGTTTGTTTCCCATGTGTATACTAGATGTTTTTAGAATCTTTGTTTTTATATGCTTTTCAGAATGTATGCAATGGATGACAAGTGATAACAAGTGTTTGAACATAATGTTTCTCTTTTATTTGTTTTTGTAATGCTGATACATGATGATGCAAACATATTGTAGTACTAAACTTTTGGCTTCTTTGGGCAATGTTCGTTGCTTCTTTTTGTTTTGGCAAAACGTGATGAATATATAGTGATAATGAGATGAAATTTCCCCATTCCTAACTCCACGCAACTAGTAAGATGCGAGGGCTCAACACCAAGAGTTGGGAAGGGCACAAATTGTATGAGTTTGACTGAATGGAAATGATGAGAGAAAGACAAGGTATTGACAAATCAAATTTAGACCTGCGTACTTACTCTTACTTGAAACTACTACATAGTTTAGAATGCAACTTACTTTCTAGTTTATCTAGACTTAGATCCATGGATGGCAATTTGGTTGACAAAATCTGGTTTTGAGGATTTGATCTCTTTGGAATTTGGATACTTAATTTCACTTAATACACTTGCTTTGCATTTTTAAAATGCTAAGATTCATTGATTTGCGTGAATGGACCCCCTACGCCCTATCTCATGCTACTGGTAAGAAGCATGGGCTCATCACCGAAGGCAAGACATAGGCGAGTAAGGGCACTTCTTTCCTTTCTCAACCTCGCACTACTAGTAAGAGATGCGGGCTCATCACCGAAGGTTGGTGGGGCAAAGAAGTGTGTAAAAATAAAATATTCTATTTTGTTTAGTATTTTGATTTAATTTGACATTTTTGATTTGTGATTTTGGAGTATCCTTATTTCAAAGAGATGTAAGAAGGATAGATGTGACACCAAGAAGCTTCTAGAATATACCATAGGTAAGAACAACTTAACCTAGTAGAAAAGAATGAGTATGACCAAGTATGCAGGCCTTGGTATGGTTTTTGTCAAGACTTTGTTTGTCGAATTGATGAGATGATTTTGGAATCATTTGATGATATTATGAAAATTGAAGAGATATGATTTGAATGTTTTTTCCAATATTTTGAAGCTTGTAATAAATTACTTAAGAATAAGTTCCTTGACCACAAAATTTACGAAATGAGTGAACAAAATGAAACAACTAAGTGACTAATGCAATGTAGGTAGATATAATATACAAATGGTGATGCTTTGATGACCTATGTGTAAAACCATTTAAGATGTAAGGAATTGACAGTTTCATTGAATTCCTCACCTTCTAGTGTACATAAGAGATACGCACCATTTCCGTAGTCTTTCATGACTCGGTATGGGCCCAACCACTTGGGCCAGAATTTCCTTCCTTTGCTGGTTTTCTTATCAATCTAGCTGTCTAGTCTTAGAACTAGATCTCCCTCGTATATTTCTCATTTGTAGACCTTTTGTTATATTTCTAGCACATCCAGTTAGCATAGGCTCTGTGCCATTGTTCGGCATTTAGCCTGGCCTCATCAAGGCTTTCTAGTTGAGAGAGGCGTGCCTCTCTATAGGCTTCTTCTCCCAAAATCCCTTATAATGAGATGCGGAGACTGGGTATTTTGACCTCAAGCGGGAGAACTACTTCTACCCCAAATACTAATGAGAAAGGGGTTTCCCCTGTTGGTGTTCTTATTGAGGTTTGATGGGCCCACAAGGTCGGGTATAATTTTAAATGCCAATCTCATTTGTTCTCCTTAACTATTTTGAGGAGAATGGATTTTAACATTTTGTTTGTTGCCTCACTGTCCATTGGCTTGGGGGTAATAAAGACAGGTGTGTGATGGTTTATCTTGAATTTTTTACATAACTCATGGACCTCATCATTTTGAATGATGTGTCATTGTCTAAGATAATGAATTACGAGACACCTTACCTACGAATGATTTGATTTAGGATGAACTTAGTGATTACAGAACCTGGTATGGTGGTGAGAGGCATGGCCTCTACCCATTTAGTAAAATATTCCATGGTTGTGATTATAAAGTTGTGGCCATCTATTGATGAGGGAGAGAATTTCCCTATCAAATCTAGGCCCCACGTGGAAAAGGGCCATGGGGTTGCAATTGGTTGTAGAGCCTGTGCTAGCATGTGAATCTCGTGGGAGAACTCTTAACATTTATGACACTTACACACAAAATCTACTGCATCATGTTCCAGAGTGGGCCAAAAATAGCCCATCCGATGTATTTTGTGAGCAGTGGCGTGGCCACCAAAGTGGCCTCCACATATCCCACTATGGGATTCGTAAATAATATTTTTGGATTCTTCCATGTCAACACATCTTAAAATCATTCCATCGAAGGCTCTATGATAGAGCACCTGTTCTAAAATAACATGTTTATCGGTGATAATGTGTAATTGTCTTCTTTGTTACTGACGTGACACCTTTTGGGTATGTATGGTCCATGATAAAATTGACGATGTTAGTGTACCAAGGACATATAGAGATGGGGGGCCTGGTTTTGACAAAATATATGCACTCATCGGGAAAGTCTAGATCCACTAGATCACCTCCATCTAACAATTGTTAGCTAACCAATCTCAATGATTTGTCCCTTAATGATTTCTAGTTTACAAATGTTAGTTCAAAATCACCCATTAAGGTTATGAAATGTCAACCCTTTTTAGATAAATACCCTTGCGTGAGGGATTTTCGTAAGTGATCTATCTTTACGATGACCCTTGTTTCTTGATTTAACATGTAATGTCTTAAATGATTCGTTGTGAAGACTATGGCAAGGCATTCTCTTTCTACCTGTGTGTAACATGTTTCATAATCAAGAAACATCGGCTAATGAAATAGACTGCACATTCCCATTTATCATTATCTTCTTGAGCCAACATGCAGGCTAGCGAGACATCAGTATCCCGCGAATATAGGATCAAAGGATGATTTGGTCTAGGAGGCATTAGCGTGGGAGGAGACAACAAGAAGTGTTTAACTGCTTTGAAGGCCTCGTTACATTCTTCTATCCAATCAATGCTATAATCCTTCTTTAATAAATTGTTGATTGGATGAACAACAAAACTTAAGTCAGGGATGAACCTTTGAATTGCACTAAGTTTCCCAAGAAATTATCTAATACTAGACTTGTCTGATGGTGGAATCATTTCAAGAACAACCCGGCTTTTAGCTGGATCAACATCAATCCCTCGTGATGATATAATGTAGCCTAGAAGCTTGCCTCCTTTCATGCCAAATACGCATTTATCTAGATTTAATATGATGCCATATTCGATTAATCATGAGATAATGATACAAAGTACTTCTGGGTGATCACAACGCTTCTTGGCTTTGGCCAACAAGTCATCTACATAGGATTCCATAATCTTATGAATAAGGTCGTGGAATATGTATGTCATTTCACATTGGTATGTAGCGCCAACATTCTTAAGACCGAATGACATGAAAGTGTAACAATAAGCTCCCCAAGGAGTTATAAATGTAGTCTTGGCTTGATCCTATTCAGATATTTTGATTTGATTATATCCCGAGAACCCATCCAAGAGAGAAAAAAGCTCAAATCTATTTGTTGCATCAAAAATGACGTCGATGGATGGTAATGGGAAGTAATCTTTCGAGCAAGCTTTATTAATGTCCTAGAAGTCTATACAAATGAGTATCTTCCCATTCTTTTTGAGAACAGGGACAATATTAGATACCCATTGTGAATAGTCGACTCGTTTGATGAATCCCACTTGGAGAATCTTCATTACTTATTTCACCATGAGATCCACTTTTGGTTTCATTGGGCTCGAGTTTTTCTTGATTGTCTTTGCATCGGTTTGGTGACAATATTGTGTACCGTGATATGTGGTGCAATTCCCATAATTTCTTTGTAATTAAATGTGAAAGCCTTTTGATGTTCCTTGAGGATATGGGTGTGTATTTCTACCTCCTCTAGAGTTAACGAGGATCCCAACTTCAAGATATTTAGTTCTTCCTCTGTTCCAATATTTATGTCAATCATTCCTTCGATTAAGGAAGCATTTCCTTCTTCAAATTCAGGAGGGGCCAGAGGTAGTTCCAAACCTTCTCCATTCTCTACCTCGTAGATATCGAGATTCTTTTGTGGGGGAGATTCTATCATGGGATTTCCAAAATAGGAAGAGGAAGATGGGATTAGGGAGAAATCCTCTATGTGATGAGCGAGATATAATTCCACATAGGAATTTAGATATTCACGAGTGACCCTATCACTGTCAAAGTGGTCTAGGATAGAAAACTCATTCTCAGCTTCTATATGTGTCAAGATCGGGTTTGTTGGTATTTTACGCACCAATGGTTCAGTACGAAGTGATACCATGAAACTTGTATTTTCCAACTCACTGCTTGGAGTGAAATAGGAAGCTGAGGTTGTTATTGAATCAGTGAGAAGGTTTTGTTCTTGTGGGATTGCTTCGATTGATATGAAGTCGAATCCTTTGGTTAGATCTAATACCACCATTTTATAGAGTTGTAAGTGTTCAAATCTAGTCTCATATACCTCAGAGACTTGGTTTGCAACTAGTTACAAGTCTCCTAGCACTCTAATGTTATCAATGCCCATCCTTTTAGCTATGATAAGGCCAAGGAGAAGGGCTTCATATTCAGCCCTGTTGTTTGTACATTTGAAGTTTAACTTAAAGGAAAAAGGTAGGATCTTTCCCTTGAGAGAAGTAAAGATCACACCTTTGAGATCCGAAATGACATCTAGCTCCATCAAAGTGGAGAGTCCAATATTTTCTTGGAAAAATGGATGTTGGAACATTCTTCATATCTATTTCTTTTGCCTCGGTTACTTCTACCATACAAACTTCATCTGTTTGGAAGGGACCCAATTCTAGGGTGTATCCCATACCCATGGAATCAAATGGTAGGAGAATGGGTAGATATTTCTCTAGTAACTTGAAAATTTTTGCGGTAGTCCCTAATGATACTTTGTCTCTATGACGTTAGTCTCATTTTTGAGTCGGAATGCCTTCGACTAGATTCGTAATTTCTAATTTGTTGTAGGTATCAACTTTTCTTCTGGTTTTGAATTGATTGGTTTGTTAAGTTGATTCATTGGGAGTTCAAAATTAGAGTGAACACCTGGTATCTTCTTCAAATCTTCTAGGTGTATATCAAATGGTTTTGGGTCACCTTGCGCCACAAATATTTTCCCTAGGTGCAAAAATCTTATTTCCTGGAATAACGTGGAAGGGATTGCCTTCATGCAATGTATCCATGGTTGACTGAGAATCATATTATAGTTGGTTTCCTGATCTATAATATAAAATTTGGTGAGGATTGTCTTGGGTCCTAAGGTGACTAGTAATACTATAGTCCCAATTGAAGTGGCCTTGAGGCTATCATAACCTCTTAGTGTATTTCGTGTTGTGGAACAATTTGTTTCTCCATATCCTAGCTTTTGAAGAAAAGCAAAGGGGACTATGTTAACTACTGCCCCATTATCAATCATTGCATGTTTAACATAATTATTGTAAACCCATACTTGCAAATGCGCAAGGCTAGGTCACCTCTATGTGCAATCTCAACGTCTATTGGCATTTTTCTTATATCAAATATAAACTCGGTATCCTATCTAGTTTCCTGGAGGGTAGGCGTTAAAGTCTACATGGTTTACTTGCATTTCGGGAGGAGTGATGTTTATTAGATGACCAAGACCTAATGCTTGTAAGAGAGCATCCCTATGGGCGGGAGAGGTCTTCAACAAATCCAAGAAGGAAATGTGAGAGAAGGTCTTTGTTAGGTCATTAATTAGATTGTAAGCGCCTATGGGTTTTACCAATGTTTTTTGAATGTTGTCTGGTTCTAATGGATAGGTTAGAACTGGTTGAGAAGAATAATCTTGTGTTCTTGTTATGGTTTCTATGTGTAGCTCGGTATCTAACTCTACCAGACCAACTATCTTGGTTTGTGGTCGAGTTCCTAATTGGGGTGCGACCGGTGGATTTAATGAAGTTGAGGCTTCATGATTGTTATTTCCTATCATAACACCCTTGTTCATCTCGTTTGGATCTAACTTGTTATCGTTAGAGTGATTCGGGAGCGGATCATTAAAAATCTTGAGATAAATATATAGTGATAATGAGATGAAATTTCCCCATTCCTAACTCCACGCAACTAGTAAGATGCGAGGGCTCAACACCAAGAGTTGGGAAGGGCACAAATTGTATGAGTTTGACTGAATGGAAATGATGAGAGAAAGACAAGGTATTGACAGAAATCAAATTTAGACCTGCATACTTACTCCTACTCGAAACTACTACATAGTTTAGAATGCAACTTACTTTCTAGTTTATCTAGACTTAGATCCATGGATGGCAATTTGGTTGACAAAATCTGGTTTTGAGGATTTGATCTCTTTGGAATTTGGATACTTAATTTCACTTAATACACTTGCTTTGCATTTTTAAAATGCTAAGATTCATTGATTTGCGTGAATGGACCCCCTACGCCCTATCTCATGCTACTGGTAAGAAGCATGGGCTCATCACCGAAGGCAGGACATAGGCGAGTAAGGGCACTTCTTTCCTTTCTCAACCTCGCACTACTAGTAAGAGATGCGGGCTCATCACCGAAGGTTGGTGGGGTAAAGAAGTGTGTAAAAATAAAATATTCTAATTTGTTTAGTATTTTGATTTAATTTGACATTTCTGATTTGTGATTTTGGAGTATCATTATTTCAAAGAGATGTAAGAGGGATAGATGTGACACCAAGAAGCTTCTAAAACATACCATAGGTAAGAACAACTTAACCTAGTAGAAAAGAATGAGTATGACCAAGTATGCAGGCCTTGGTATGGTTTTTATCTAGACTTTGTTTGTCGAATTGACGAGATGATATTGGAATCATTTGATGATTTTATGAAAATTGAAGAGATATTATTTGAATGTTTTTTCCAATATTTTCAGAAGCTTGTAATAAATTTCTTAAGAATAAGTTCCTTGAGCACAAAATTTACGAAATGAGTGAACAAAATAAAACAACTAAGTGACTAATGCAATGTAGGTAGATATAATATACAAATGGTGATGCTGATGACCTATGTGTAAAACCATTTAAGATGTAAGGAATTGACAGTTTCATTGAATTCCTCACCTTCTAGTGTACATAAGAGATACGCACCATTTCCGTAGTCTTTCATGACTCGGTATGGGCCCAACCACTTGGGCCAGAATTTCCTTCCTTTGCTGGTTTTCTTATCAATCTAGATGTCTAGTCTTAGAACTAGATCTCCCTCGTATATTTCTCATTTGTAGACCTTTTTGTTATATTACTAGCACATCCAGTTAGCATAGGCTCTGTGCCATTGTTCGGCATTTAGCCTGGCCTCATCAAGGCTTTCTAGTTGAGAGAGGCGTGCCTCTCTATAGGCTTCTTCTCCCAAAATCCCTTGTAATGAGATGCGGAGACTGGGTATTTTGACCTCAAGCGGGAGAACTACTTCTACCCCAAATACTAATGAGAAAGGGTTTCCCCGTTGGTGTTCTTATTGAGGTTTGATAGGCCCACAAGGCCGGGTATAATTTTAAATGCCAATCCCATTTGTTCTCCTTAACTATTTTGAGGAGAATGGATTTTAACATTTTGTTTGTTGCCTCAGCCTGTCCATTGGCTTGGGGGTAATAAAGAGAGGTGTGTGATGGTTTATCTTGAATTTGTTACATAACTCATGGACCTCATCATTTTTGAAGGATGTGTCATTGTCTAAGATAATGACTTACGGGACACCGTACCTACAAATGATTTGATTTAGGATGAACTTAGTGATTACAGAACCTGGTATGGTGGTGAGAGGCATGGCCTCTACCCATTTAGTAAAATATTCCATGGTTGTGATTATAAAGTTGTGGCCATCTGTTGATGAGGGAGAGAATTTCCCTATCAAATCTAGGCCCCACGTGGAAAAGGGCCATGGGGTTGCAATTGGTTGTAGAGCCTGTGCTAGCATGTGAATCTCGTGGGAGAACTCTTGACATTTATGACACTTACACACAAAATCTATTGCATCATGTTCCGAGTGGGCCAAAAATAGCCCATCGATGTATTTTGTGAGCAATGGCGTGGCCACCAAAGTGGCCTCCACATATCCCACTATGGGATTCGTAAATAATATTTTTGGATTCTTCCATGTCAACACATCTTAAAATCATTCCATTGAAGGCTTTATGATAGAGCACATGTTCTAAAATAACATGTTTATCAGTGATAATGTGTAATTGTCTTCTTTGTTACGACGCGACACCTTTTGGGTATGTATGGTCCATGATAAAATTGACGATGTTAGTGTACCAAGGACATATAGAGATGGGAGGCATGGTTTTGACAAAATATATGCACTCATCAGGAAAGTCTAGATCCACTAGATCACCTCCATCTAACGAATTGTTAGCTAACCAATCTACAATGATTTGTCCCTTAACAGATTTCTAGTTTACAAATGTTAGTTCAAAATCACCCATTAAGGTTATGAAATGTCAACCCTTTTTAGATAAATACCCTTGCGTGAGGGATGTTCGTAAGTGATCTATCTTTACGATGACCCTTGTTTCTTGATATAACATGTAATGTCTTAAATGATTCGTTGTGAAGACTATGTCAAGGTATTCTCTTTCTTCTGTGTGTAACATGTTTCATAATCAAGAAACATCGGCTAATGAAATAGACCGCACATTCCCATTTATCATTATCTTCTTGAGCCAACGTGCGAGGCTAGCGAGGCATCGGTATCCCGCGAATATAGGATCAAAGGATGATTTGGTCTAGAAGGCATTAGCGTGGGAGGAGACAACAAGAAGTGTTTAATCGCTTTGAAGGCCTCGTTACATTCTTCTTTTCAATCAATGCTATAATCCTTCTTTAATAAATTGTTGATTGGATGAAGAACAAAACTTAAGTCGGGATGAACCTTTGAATTGCACTAAGTTTCCCAAGAAATTATCTAATACTAGACTTGTCTGATGGTGGAATCATTTCAAGAACAACCCGGCTTTTTTTGGATCAACATCAATCCCTCGTGATGATATAATGTAGCCTAGAAACTTGCCTCCTGTCATGCCAAATACGCATTTCTCTGGATTCAATGTGATGCCATATTCGATCAATCATGAGAGAATGATACAGAGTACTTCTAGGTGATCACAACGCTTCTTGGCTTTGGCCAACAAGTCATCTACATAGGATTCCATAATCTTATGAATAAGGTCGTGGAATATGTATGTCATTTCCCATTGGTATGTAGCGCCAACATTCTTAAGACCGAATGACATGACAGTGTAACAATAAGTTCCCCAAGGAGTTATAAATGTAGTCTTGGCTTGATCCTATTCAGATATTTTGATTTGATTATATCCCGAGAACCCATCCATGAGAGACAAAAGCTCAAATCTAGTTGTTGCATCAAAAATGACGTCGATGGATGGTAATGGGAAGTCATCTTTCGGGCAAGCTTTATTAATGTCCTAGAAGTCTATACAAATGAGTATCTTCCCATTCTTTTTGAGAACAAGGACAATATTAGATACCCATTGTGAATAGTCGACTGGTTTGATGAATCCCACTTGGAGAATCTTCATTACTTATTTCACCATGAGATCCACTTTTGGTTTCATTGGGCTCGAGTTTTCTTGATTGTCTTTGCATCTGGTTTGGTGACAATATTGTGTACCGTGATATGTGGTGCAATTCCCATAATTTCTTTGTAATTAAATGTGAAAGCCTTTTGATGTTCCTTGAGGATTTGGGTATGTATTTCTACCTCCTCTAGAGTTAACGAGGATCCCAACTTCAAGATATTTAGTTCTTCCTCCGTTCCAATATTTATGTCAATCATTCCTTCAATTAAGGAAGCATTTCCTTCTTCAAATTCAGGTGGGGCCAGAGGTAGTTCCAAACCTTCTCCATTCTCTACCTCGTAGATATCGAGATTCTTTTGTGGGGGAGATTCTATCATGGGATTTCCAAAATAGGAAGAGGAAGATGGGATTAGGGAGAAATCCTCTATGTGATGAGCGAGATGTAATTCCACATAGGCATTTAGATATTCAAGAGTGACCCTATCACTGTCAAAGTGGTCTAGGATAGAAAACTCATTCTCAGCTTCTATATGTGTCAAGATCGGGTTTGTTGGTATTTTACGCACCAATGGTTCAGTACGAAGTGATACCATGAAACTTGTATTTTCCAACTCACTGCTTGGAGTGAAATAGGAAGATGAGGTTGTTATTGAATCAGTGAGAAGGTTTTATTCTTGTGGGATTGCTTCGATTGATATGAATTCGAATCCTTTGGTTAGATCTAATACCACCATTTTATAGAGTTGTAAGTGTTCAGCTCTAGTCTCATATACCTCAGATACTTGGTTTGCAACTAGTTGCAAGTCTCCTATCACTCTAATGTTATCAATGCCCATCCTTTTAGCTATGATAAGGCCAAGGAGAAGGGCTTCATATTCATCCTTGTTTTTGTACATTTGAAGTTTAACTTAAAGGAAAAATGTAGGATCTTTCCCTTGAGAGAAGTAAAGATCACACCGCCCCCAGCTCCGAAATGACATCTAGCTCCATCAAAGTGGAGAGTCCAATATTTTCTTGGAAAAATGGATGTTGGAACATTCTTCACATCTATTTCTTTTGCCTCGGTTACTTCTACCATACAAACTTCATCTGCTGGAAGGGAGCCAATTCCTAGGGTGTATCCCATACCCATGGAATCAAATGGTAGGAGAATGGGTAGATATTTCTCTAGTAACTTGAAAATTTTTGCGGTAGTCCCTAATGATACTGTCTCTATGACGTTAGTCTCATTTTTGAGTGCTGGAATGCCTTCGACTAGATTCGTAATTTCTAATTCTGTTGTAGGTATCAACTTTTCTTTTGGTTTTGAATTGATTGGTTTGTTAAGTTCATTCATTGGGAGTTCAAACTTAGAGTGAACACCTAGTATCTTCTTCAAATCTTCTAGGTGTATATCAAATGGTTTTGGGTCACCTTGTGCCACAAATATTTTCCCTAGGTGCAAAAATCTTATTTCCTGGAATAACGTGGAAGGGATTGCCTTCATGCAATGTATCCATGGTTGACTAAGAATCATATTATAGTTGGTTTCTTGATCTATAATATAAAATTTGGTGAGGATTGTCTTGGGTCCTAAGGTGACTAGTAATACTATAGTCCCAATTGAAGTGGCCTTGAGGCTATCATAACCTCTTAGTGTATTTCGTGTTGTGGAACAATTTGTTTCTCCATATCCTAGCTTTTGAAGAAAAGCAAAGGAGACTATGTTAACTACTGCCCCATTGTCAATCATTGCATGTTTAACATAATTAATGTAAACCCATACTTGCAAATGCAAGGCTAGGTCACCTCTATGTGCAATCTCAACGTCTATTGGCATTTTTCTTATATCAAATATAAACTCAGTATCCCTATCTAGTTTCCCTGGAGGGTAGACGTTAAAGTCTACATGGTTTACTTGCATTTCAGGAGGAGTGATGTTTATTAGATGACCAAGACCTAATGCTTGTAAGAGAGCATCCCTATGGGCGGGAGAGGTCTTCAACAAATCCAAGAAGGAAATGTGAGAGAAGGTCTTTGTTAGGTCATTAATTAGATTGTAAGCGCTTTATGGGTTTTACCAATGTTTTTGAATGTTGTATGCGGTTCTAATGGATAGGTTAGAACTGGTTGAGAAGAATAATCTTGTGTTCTTGTTATGGTTTCTACGTGTAGCTCGGTATCTAACTCTACCAGACCAACTATCTTGGTTTGTGGTCGAGTTCCTAATTGGGGTGCGATCGGTGGATTTAATGAAGTTGAGGCTTCATGATTGTTATTTCCTATCATAACACCCTTGTTCATCTCGTTTGGATCTAACTTGTTATTGTTAGAGTGATTCGGGAGCGGATCATTAAAAATCTTGAGGGGTGAATTTTGAGGGGAGACTGCTCCCTTGTAAGTGTTTTTGCAGATGCTGCAGAATTTGCTAAAAACATATCTATAAAGAGTTGTCTTTAGTCTTCTGGAAAATGTTGCATGAATTTATTGTAGTCGCGGAAAGTCCTAGTATCATGGCCTTGAATCTTGTGGAAACCACAATACAAGTTGGGATTATAGTTTTGAGGTTGTTGGTTTGAAACCTGTTGTGGTCCAAAACTCTGATTAGGTTGTTGGTTGTTAGAGTTAAAATTTTGAGGTTATTACCTTTGGTTTTGATTCTAATATCTAGTTGGGTTTCGGATTGGACCTTGTGTCTAGATTTTCTATTGTTGTTGCTTTGTTGTTGTTGTTGTCGTGATGGACGATTAAAATCCACCGCGTTGATTGTTGGAGTGAAGTTATTATTTCACTAATTGTTAACAGTGGTGAAATGTTCACGACATTTTCCCTTTTAACCTGGTTTGTGACTCCATCTATTGTAACCCTGCGGTTTTTGTTAAGGATTTTGGGTCCTTGATTGGTATTCCCGACATTAGGATAAGTCGTAGTGTTTTGATTGGGAGCGATTAATTTCCCATTTGTTCCATATGTCTTACGACCGCTATCTATTGTCGCTTGATCTATTCAGAGAGCACTCTCTAGTACCTTATCATAAGTCCTTAATGGGAACTTCTGGACTTCTTCCTTTATCTCTCTAGTGAGAGAATGAAGGAATAAGTCACATAGCTCCATCTTATCCATGTTTGGAGCACTTGCTAATGAGTAGAGGACTGTACGCCATCTTTGAATAAAATGGGCAGCAGATTCATTATGCTCTTGTTTAATATGTAAGAATTCCCTGATCCCTATTCTTAATAATTTGTTCATATCAAAAGCTTTGATAAACTTTGACATAAGTTTTTTGAATGAGTGTATCGAGGCTTCGTGTATTCGTAATACCAATCAAGGGTAATCCCCTCTAAGGTTTTAGGGAATATCTTAGCAACAACCGCATCCCAATGGAGCAATTCTTGAATGTCCGTGGCACGAGGCCTTGATATGTGCATTTGGATATCCCTCCCCTTTGTATTTAGGAAAATTAGGAAGAGGTATTGGAATCATGATGCTTCATACCATGAAATCTAGAGGTTCTTTCAAATATTCTGAGTAAGTTCCTACCGCATAGGTTTCGACCATTGATGGTGCCTACTGAGGGGGTGGAGGTGGAATGGGTTGTTGATATGGAATAGCATATGTATTTGTAGGGACATAAGGAAATCCTTGTGGTTGAGCAAACATCCTAGGAGAAGAGAACATGTCTCCCTATGGTGATTTTGAATAAATGTTTAAGTAGGGAGGAGCATTGCTTTGATATGGGTTGTTTGATACTAAACCGGGAGGTATCATACTTTCAACTGGAGCAACGTTTGAAAATGTAGTTCTAGTTGGTGTTTGCTATGGGTAGTTATACAAATGTTGAGGAGGCATGCCTAATGTGCCCATTCCTGTGAGGAGGTCAACTTGACTGGGATGATGTGGAGGGTTAGAAGTTCCTACTTGCCCAAAGTGTGAATTTCTAGTCCTCTAACCTTCTCAACCAAAGTCGAGATGACTTTGATTGGTGATGACATAGTGTTTTTCCTTAATGGATATTCTTGTTGTACACCTTGAGGTTGTAGAGGCATATGGTACCCTACTATGAATTGGTCATTACTCTGCCAAGCTTCACCAAGAGTATTTTCCATAGGTGGAGGAATGGGGGTGTTTTCTTGGAGCAAGGTATCGGGTTGTGTTTACAAACTTCCTATAGGTGGGTACATGTTTTGGAAGCATTGTTCACTTCTAGCCTAGTGCTCTAAATACTCCTCATCCAAAAATGGGAGTGGATATGACTGCCTACTAATTTGTGGTCCTGAAAAAAACCTAGGAGATAAAATGGATTCTCTAGTAAATGTCATATTATTAGAGCCTAAGGGCTCTAGTTGTTGTGTTTGTGTAAGCTGATCTAAATCCTCAATTTGGAACAAAGAACTAGAGCTAGTTATTTTAGGATTTTTGATGACAAGTAGTTGCTTGAATAGTTTTTAGCCCATGTAGAAAGTGAGGGTGACGGTTGTCTATTTTTTTGACCATAATATGCTTTAAGACCTGAGAGAGGTTTGCCATATGCATCGTATCCCGACATATTTGGGGGTATATAAATACCCATAGAATAATGGAAAAGATCAAATATGGATGAAAGAAATGAAAATAAAAGGGGAAAAGTTGTTTTTTTCATGTTAGGTTCACCAATTTTGTACGAAATAAAAGTGACATGTGAGCATGAGAATCTACAAGTAGCCCTTCTTCGTACCCAACCTCCTAAGGTTGTGCCAAGACAACCAGTGGAAATGAAATATATGTGGGTATGGACAAAATAGTTAGGTAATCTTATATCCTCAACATGCAATAATGGGATCTATGAGTCTAAGGCAAAGAAATCTCTCCTAACTGAATTGGTGTAATGGATCGTTCAGATATAATAACTGCTTGGAGACTCCAATCAATGTCGAGCTCTGTTGAGATCCTATCTATTGGCTATTAGATGTGTGGAAAGTGACTTGTAGGTTCTTTGTGTATATTTATAGAAAAGGTCATGGAAAATGGTAGTGAGAGGTGTAGTGGATTTGTAGGAAACTATGGGTGGTTTTCTAGTCTAGCCCAGAAAATATTAGCTTGATTGGCTTCTATGTTTAATGTAGAAAATTGTGTTATGATATCCGGTGGGAGTGGTGAGGATCTAAATACCAGTGTACATAAACTGGTGTCAATGTTTAACTGACTAGTAGGCCCGTTGGGTTGTGGGACCTGGGGATCACAACAATGAGTTCGTGGTTGTTGTGGACCTATTATGGTCATGTGAAGAGTCAATATCTTCTTCCAAATATCCAATGGTCATAAGCCTTTTCAACTTCTATGTTTAATACCAGGAGTTGTACGATCTTCTCAGAATACCTTACGGGTGTTTTGGTAACTTGTATATGTAATCCTGTGTCTATGTCGATGAGAAGGTCTTCTACGTTTGGTTGTGGAACTAATGGATCAAAACCAAATATTTGTTCTCTTTCAGGTTCTTGTATGGTCATGCGGATATCCTATCAATGCAATCTATAGTTGGGTTGACTTGACTAGAATGCGTATGCTTTTTCGTCTTCAATGTTCAATTCTCTCAATTGTTCACTAACTACTTGTGGGTTTATTGTCATTTGAAAGACATGAATCCTAAGGCCTTGATCTATATCCATTAATGTTGCAAAGAGATTTGGCTGAGGTACTACCGGTTCGAATACGTAATCCCTAGGCTCTCTGGGTCTCGTAATTGTCATGCAAGAGATAATGAAACTTCACTGAAATAAGTAAACTAACTATGAAATATATATCTACACTATGCTTATATTCCTTTTGTTTTTGTATTTTCAATGATGTTAATTTGAACAAAATTTAAAGAGAAGCTATTCTAATATATTCAGATAACGAACAATTAATCTAATAACAGAATTAAAACAAGAAAGTTAGCCTGATATAGCTCTTTGCTCGTGAACTTGTGATTTTACCCTAAATATTAAAGTAACTAACGAATTTAATCGAAAGACCTTCAATCTTACCTCAAAAGTGAGGAATAAATCAAAGCTTCTCGAAGCTATCATTCCCCACCACTTCCTGGTAATATTGAAAGCAAGCTTAAGCGAAATAAAATGATTATTTACTCTATTTGATATCTTGTAACTATAACTTTGATAGTTCAAAATCGTAGTTTTGAACAATGGCAATTCCAATTGTGTCATGACTTGTCCCCTTAATGTGATCTCTTTGCTCCTTTGTGTTCTCATGAATCCAGAAAAGTGTGAATGTGATAGCGTCGTGCAGAAGGAGATACTCAAATAGTGGTAGCTTGGATGTAAACCTGAATAGAATGTAAGTAAGAGAGGGATAGTGCAAGTGACTGAGCTTGACTATGTGATTCCTAGTAGGATTTATCGTAGGGATACAATGCAAATATATCGAGAATTCTAGGATCTATTTCTTGTGAAAAAACAACAACCTACAACTCTAAGATTATCAAATGAACTCTAATCTAGAATTGAAACTATCTTATGCTAAGCTGAATGTGTTGAGGATAGCAATGGAGCAAAATGAAAGTGTGAAGATCAAGTGATCTCTAAATCAGAAAGGAAGAAAGGAGCCTTGAACTGAGAGGTTGAGAATTCATGCAAAATCTAAACCTATTGAAACTTATGGAAGAACTTTAAAACACACTGAATAATAATTCATAGAGGGAGAGGGGCCATTTGCTTGTAAACAAGCTTGGTATTTATAGCATTTGGATTTACCAGAGGGTAAGTTTGAATTGAACTCTTCTATTATAAACAAAGAGAAATTACTATTTACAGTGTGTACTAAAACTTAAATGCAAGCAAGAGTGGTTGAGAAATGCGAGCGCCACTTGATTTTCACATTAATGAAAGCATCGGAAAGTTCTGGAAAATGCGCACATGACCACCGCCTTGCACAGGGTGGTGGTTACAAGACCGCCGCCCTGTCCTAGGTGGCGGTCACGAGACCGCCACCTAGGTAGGGCGGCGGTCCTTAAACTAAAGACCAAAATGCAAGAAAAGAGCAGAACAGGGTCGGAACAAAGCATGCAAACACTGGAAATGGAATTTTGGGATGTAGATGTATACTCACCGCAACTTCTATATTCGAACACCTTGTGAAGAGATCTGAATCATCATTGGGGTTTCGTAACCTCTTTTCGGTAGTACAATACCTACAATTTTGGGTACATACATATTACCCCCTCAGAGAAGTGTTTTAGCCATGAAGAGGCATAAAACGGTGGGTTTGAGTATGGCGGTCCCAAAATGGGGAGTTAGAAGCTATACCTGACATACTCATGTGTCATAATGTTGCCATCTAGACTCGAGCTATCTGAAAAATGAAAAGAGGACTCAAGTGTAGATAGATAAAGAAATAAAAAAATAAATACTAAATTAAAATGAAATGAGGACTTACCATTTGCATGGGGATAAGAACTTACCTCAGTCGGTATTCCAACTCTGTGAGAGAACATTCAAAACAAGGCTAGAATGTTATATATATAATGAGATCATTTTCCTATTCATTTGCGCATGTTGATTTGGAAATTTTTGAGCTCTTGGACCCACGGAAACTATTTTTGATGAGAGTATAGTCAAAGAATTCATTGTGAGATTGTGATCATGCCTCCGAGAGCAAGAAATCAACCTATAAAGTCTTAGATCAATTTTTCTCAATTCATTGTTTTTAAACCTAAAATAAAGAAATGTTGAAATCTTTGTCTCGGGGGTTATTTTTGAAAATCTTAGTGTTAAATGAGTCTCTAAGGGGGACACCCATAGGGTAGGTTTTTATTTCAGTTGAAATGGTGTATTTTTCTTGTTTTTAGGCATTTTTAGGGCTTAATGGGTTGAATCAACATAGGACCGCCGCCTGCGCATGGATCGGTGGTCACGGGACCGCCGCCAAGCAGGCGTGAGTCACAGGATCTGGTGCCCTTAGATGGTAGCGGTCACAGGAACTGCCGCTCTACATAGGCGGTGGTTCTGGACAAAAGGTGAAAATAGATGCCTTAGTTAAATGTTTTTACATTTTTGATATTTTCCTATGTTTTTAATGAGCTTATCTATTGGACTATGTTGCTAACTTGCTCTTTTTCTATGTTTTGGGTGGATGCAGAAGGAGTACATTAGATGGAGTAGAGAGAGGGAGTGTGATTGGCTCCCAAAGTGTTAGACATGTTGACCCAGGAAAAAGAGAGATACTTTGCAGAGGGCCGGTATTTTGAGGATTTCACAGGTTCCTCATGTTACTTTTGCTATTCACATATTGTGTGACTTGTTCTCGTACTGGGATGCAGATCTGGAACACTTTCCGGTTTCAGTGCTAGGGGTGAGTGGAATATCACTTTGGAGGACATCTATCACATATTAGGGGTTTCGATTCTTGGGAGGTGGTTGTCTCTTAAGACAGCAAGATCCAGGTCTCAAATGGTTTAGTGGGCCACCTATATGGGAGATGTTGTTGTCTCCTTTAGCTTGAAGAAGGGGGTGAAGGTCCGATCCATTACTAATTCTCCTATCCATGTCATCTGCGAGGCTATTATGGGTATCTTGGCCTAATGGTTGATTGGGGATAAGGGAGGGGATACTCTCTTATACTATTGGGCTCCCATTATTGCACTGATTGAAGCCCATAGCCATACTTATGCTTGGGGAGTAGACATTCTTGAGACCACATACCATGACTTATACTGTGGAAGTCCTTGAGTCACCCCACTCTAGTTATGAGTTGGGCGTATGAGCGCATCATCCCCTATGGAAGGGGTGTACTAGTAGAGAGGATCTCGGGGTCGTTTGAGTAGCGAGGTGGATGGGAATGACAGTGCTCAGGACACCACATCAGCTAGTGGCTTCATTAACTACTATAGATATGGAGGCCACTCCTTATGAGGCCATGGTGGTAGTATGGGGAGAGGAGATACTTACATTGATTGTCTGCTGTACCAAAGGTCAGTTGGTAGACACGATAGAGAGGGTGGAGGTCCAACTATTTGATTGAGTCCCTCAGCAGTTTGGCCTCCCTTACGTTGATATGCTTCCTCCCAGGCTAGTATATAGGACTATTCGTGAGGCCCGGGGAGGCCCTAGAGGAGATCGGGGTTGGACCATGGTTACTCCTAGAGTTCCTATTGTGGTTAGGTGGGTGGTTTAGGCCCGAGGGGCAGCCGGTGCTCCTTGAGCACCTTTACTTCATATCAGAGCTGCTCCTACTTTTAATGGGGGAGGATGAGCCTGTTGATGTGGACTCAGACTCCGAGGAGTTCACAGGAGGGGAGATAAAGGAGGAGACAATGGGAGGCAAGACCGGTGGGACAACTAAGGAGGATGACAACGATTCGAGTGGCATGATACTCAAGACATCTTGAGGGCCGAGAGGGAGGAGGTGAGTGCAGAGAAGGTGACCTTGATTTCAGAGGAGTTGCCTTCTCAAGACATTGGGGGAGATGATGAATGTGGCAGGATGTCATTTCTTTCCCGATTTGGGGAGGTTTCACAGTCGGCCGTAACATCGATAGCGAGCACAGATCCTAGAGACCCTACCTGGATGCCTGGAGATCTCGAGTGAGTTACTACTCTTTTCTTGACCTTGTTTAGCTAGAAATGTTTAGTTGATATTTCCTTTTTGTTGTTTTGTTTGTTTTTGACTTTATTTTTGGCAATTTTCTAACTTGTTATTTCTTTTTTTTATTTGCAGTGACTACTAAGGGATGGCGAGACTTGATTCACCGAGTGTGTGCGGACACCTGTTGTGAGTAAGATTGATAATGTTGGGCGTAATTGGGAGTTTGTGGGGGTGGTTGATAGGAAGGAACATAATTAAACATTTTTGATTGGGTGGGTTTCGAAGTAGGATGTTGTAAAGGGATGTAGTTGGATGGGTAAGATTATGAAGATTTTTTTGAGTGATATGGGAATGAGGTGGTTGAGATGTTTGAAGGGGTTGATTGGAAAACATATTTCGAAAGATGCTTTGGAGTGGAGGTTGTCTAGTTTGATTCAAATCCAAAGGGGAGGTTGTGAGATAGAAACATTGGGATGAACATGGGATTTTAAATGAGGCACTGAGATTTGAAAGTGTTTCTTGGGTGGTGGAGGAGGTATGTTAGAGTCTTGAAGAGTTTGGGAGGGAACATTTATGAGAACAATATATGAGGAGGGAATAAGAAAGGAGGATGTAGGGATGGCCACAATGGTGTTAGATTAGGTGGGAAAGTACCTCTAATTGTGTGAAATGTTGGGTCTGGGGAACCATGATAGAGGATTCATGAGGGACATGTTTGTTTTGGATAATGTTGGCTCATTCATGGACCTAGGGAAAAAGATGGTGAGTTGGGACGTGAGGAATTCAAGAGATTAAGATTGTGGGGGATATCCATAAGGTTTTTGAAGATGGGGTCTATCAATAGGGATGTTGGTGGATATTAAAAATACGTAGTCATGGAGGGCAATGAGGTTATAATCAAGGAGTTCTTGAAATTCCAAAAATCCATGAGGGATAGTGGGGAATCCAAGTGCTCCTGAGGAAGTATCGGAAGGAGGTGTGATTTGAATAGAAGGGAAGGAGTTATGGTAGACAAAGGGATTAGGCTTGATATGGGGATTTCCTTGAACCACATTCAGCCCATGAGGAGGAATCATATGAATAGTGGATAGGGAGGCCAAGGATGAGGTCATCAAAGGTGTAGAAGAAACAAGAGTGAGTGTGGATGTTTGTTGTGAGGGGTTGGTTTAGATGGGGATTTTTCATTAGAAGTGGTTGATTACTCCATTCTCTTTTCTTGTGAGTGAGTAATAACGAGCACGAAATAAAAAAGAAAAATGCTATGCAAACTATTAATGCCACACGCAAGGCATGTAACAAAATTTTCTTTATCTTGCTTATTTATAGAATGTGATAAGGGAAAAGGCAAAGAGGGAACCTAAAGAAATGACCACTCTATGGATGGTTTTAGGTGTGTTTATGGATGGAGTCCTCAATATACGTGAAGGTAAGTGAGTCCCGAATTCTCGATGACTATTGGTACATGACCTAATATAGGGGCCTACCCTGCACTTCACACACCGCAATGATAAGGGTGTCAGGCACTTATCCTATATACCAATAGTTAATAAAATTATTACATGGCCAAAATATTGTGGTGACTTCCTTATTGGGTGATAAAATACCAATAGCTCCACAGGTAGAAATTGTTTAGATGTTTAGATTGTTTGGTTTGGTTGTGTAAAGAAAATGTGAATGTAAAGTGTTACCATCCATGCGGCGAAGAAAACATGAAAAAGTTTGTTATAAATCCAAACCCAAATATGAAATTCGATGAAAAAAGAAAGCAACAAGAAACAAAAAAAAATCAAAAGAGGAATACCTGGATATGTTTTTCCTTTTTCCAAATTACAAACATGTTGTTGAGAAAGAAAGTGAACTCCCAAGCACACAAGTGAGGAACTCCAACCTGTAGAGTAAGTGGAAAGACGAAGATAAAATATAGAATAGGAATTGAAAATGAATAAGGAACTTATTAAAGGAGTATATAGTTCCCATCAGCGTGCTAGAATGTTTCACAAGTTTTCACTGCTATTCTAAGTTAATGAAATAACATGTTAGAAAACAAGAAACTCCAAAAATGGGAGGGTTTAACGCTACCTCCAATATTTAATAGTGATAGTGATGGAATACAGTGCAAAAATCCTTTCTGCAACAAGCTTTATGATTTACACAACATAGAGGATAGCAACACTTTGAAAAATATTAGTAGATTTTTATGGTGGGATGCCTAACCAAAGCCAGTCCCGAGAAGTGATGAAATTCCTAAAAGTATGTCAAACCACATGTTTAGAAAATTGATTGAAGACAATGAATAGATAACATAAAGAAGATAACTAGAATATAACTATTTAGAGATGTGTTAAAAAAAAGATCGAGATAATACATACAATGATAATTTGAGACAAAGAATGCAAGCCGGATAGTAGTTGACGGTGAATAGAGGCAATCGACTTCTATTGTGATAGAAATCTAAGGTCTTGGGATGTATTTTCGGAATAACATAGAAATTTAAGTATCGGGTATTGCGGGGACAAAGAGATCGATAGTAGTGTTAGTGCAAAATAATAGCACCTCCGAATGGCCTCAGATTTGAGTGGGGGATCCGGTGTAATTGCATAACATGGGACCATCTCTCAAGCTATGGGACTTGTGAAACTTGAGATGGACCTCCAGAGAAAGCCGGCTTCTTCTTCCTGAACCTAATGCTAAACTACTCCTAATGCAAAAATGATGCCTAACTACACCTATTCTAATAATGCCAAGGAGACAGGAGAGAGAAAGTGCATAAAGAGGGAAATCCTACACTAATGAGGTGATAGCACCAAGAAAAGGGGAGTTTTGATCACAATCTCAACTTCCTGAAGTGGAGAGAGGTGAGCAATGGAGAGGATGGACAGATGCATCACAGACCAAAGATAGGTTTCACATAAAATACCACTTCAAACCCATTAAACACAACTCCCAAAACCTGCAATAGACATCAAAGATATGCACAAGTATACCCTGTAACAATGAGAGGTGAGAAGAGACAATAAAATAAGCAAGGATGGAAAAAATGCATCACGAAACAAATTTTATTTCTCCAAGAGTTCACACGGTACACCATCAGTGGGAAAGGGGCAAGAAAATTCCATTACAGAGCCAAGAGAGGAGGCTTAGACTCCACATTCTACCCTAAGGAAGAAGAGAGAGGGGGGCAGGAGGGAAAAGATGACCAACATTTTGAAATATGCCCCTCCTTTACAATATATAGAAGAATGAGAGAAGGAGAGAGGGAAGATTCGAACTCTATTTTAACCACCCCTGCAATGATGCATTGAATTCACCTACTTCAACCACCCTTGAAAGCATTGAAATCTTCCTACAACAATGATGAGCTTCATTGCAAAACCCATGCCCCCATGTGATGTTCCTTGCTTAGGCAAGAAAGGAGTCCATTATTCATTATGGTGATAGGTGAGAGACTTGATAGCCTCGAAAATGGTGGACTAGATCATTAATGGTGGTAGGTGAGTAGAAGGCACCGAGAGCTCTCCAAAAAGTCCTTTCCCACTCGAATCCAAATTCTTGGTCAAAAGATATGGCTGTCTAAAAGCACTCTAGGTTTGGAGTCTAATCGCGCGAGATCCACATGGCGGCCCTGCACGTCTAAATTTTTGCCCCATCCTTCCACTCTTGAAGTTATGTTGAACCGACACATGGTGTCGTCTACGAGCATGCTTTGTTGCATTTATTTCTACCTAAGCCCCTCCTTTGGTGGAGACATTGTGTCTGACCCAAGACATGTGGAGAGATGGCGAATGTTTAAGACCTGCCCGAATTTTCCTTTTGAAGGAGAACCGAGCTAATACGTGGCTCCTCTCACCATCCTTGGACTTTTCAACGACCGGCTCTATCCCTTTTTGGAATCGACCATGTGGTGGGCTAGTAGTCATTTGGGAACCTTGTTTGGACCTAACCTTTAGAGATGTGCCATTGGGATGCATGGAGGCTTTTTGCTATTTCTCCTTTCCATAGCCTATTCAACGGCTAGCTCTACCTCCATTTGGACTCCTTGCCACATGGCCAGCCCACACACACTTGGGGACCCCACCATGGATTTTACCCTTAGAGTTGTGCTGATGAGGCACGTGACACCCTCCACGGCTTTGCTCTACCTTCCTCGTGTTCTACCCAAGTCCTTTCTATTTGACGAAGGCTTTATGTCTAACCTGGGACATGTGGAGGCTTCCCGTTCATTTAGAGACCCTTTTTGGACATAACTTTCGGAGGGGTGCCTATTGGACACATGGAGGCTTCTTCTTGACCTGATATTTTTCAACTGCTGACTCTATCTCCTTCAGGCCATGGACATGTGGAATGCCTGTGCTCATTTAGGGATTGTTTGTTGGGTCTCACTTCTGAAGTTTCTTTGAGGTGAAACGTGGCACCCTCCATGGGTCTATGACTTTTCAACTTTTGATGAGACCCTTTTTAGGCCCTGACTACGTGGCAGGATGACGCACATTTGGGGACCTCATTTTGATGTGTCTTTTAGAATTGCACTGAGCTTACACGTGGCACCTTTCACGAGTCCATTCTTCTTCCTCGATTTGACTCATTTGTGAAGTCTGAAAAATTTCAATCCCTTCCTCCAATTCTATCCTTTTGATCCTCTGGCTTCTTTTAACATCATTCGGCCTCATTTTATGACCTTTCTCCTCCATTTTTGAGTCCCTCCTACACCTTGATTCAGGATCGATTGTGAGCTCATAGGACTGAATCAACACTTATGATTTTCTTATGCAAGGTCATGTTTGACCAATTTTTCCTTGGGGAGGGTAAAATTGGGATAACAGTTTGGTGACTCACGGGGACATCACGCTGCTTTTAGATGAAGAGACTGTTACTTTATTGCATCCATTAGGCATGGAGTCAATAATGATAGCTTTGATATTGATCCTTTCTTTGAAACCTCAAGCTGACTGCTTGCACTTGGTGACTCGAAGCTTTGCCCCACTATTTGCACTCTCATATTTCATAAGAAAATATTGAAGGTGAGAATTCGAGAGTAGAAAATTGTATTAACCTGGGGCCTTCACCTATCGTTGGAAATGGACTATTACAATATTCACCTGGAGGTACACTGAATCCGCATAGCGATACAACCCTTGAGCAACAAATCACTACAACACCGCTATGTGTAGACACCAAATTCGTGTCTTACGACCCCTTGTGACCCGCATCCCATTTCACAACCTAACCTCATTACCCAAACCTTACACAATTATTTATTAATTACCTCATAATTGATAAATCCACATCGCCTTACCCGCCACCTCACTTGGCCACCTCACCGTGACCTAGCCCTAACCCTAAACTAACCTAATTAAGACTCATGACTTGGTCTAGACTCACATCCATAACTAATGCCTCCTTACTCGCACCCAAAGCCGACCTTCTAGCCACTTGACCAAGCCCCATGGCCCGATCCCTCGGGAGAAAAACGGGGAAGGTGGGCTATTTTACTAAAAATAACCTACTTTTTCCTAACCGATGTCGGTTCTACTCGACCGCCGTCGGTTACGTGAATCGCCATCGGTTCCCCTGTAAATGGGCTCCCCAAACCAAAACAACGGATCGGAATTTCATTTTGGAGATCGGTCGAAGGATTCTGGATCACAGAGAGCATTGCGGCGAGGCGAGTCGGATCTTCACTTGACCAAGCAGAGACGCAGTGAAAATACTAGGCGTGTTTACACAATGAAAGGAGATCAACTTGCACCTTCGTAAAAACCAGTAAGTTACATCTTGCATGTCCTCCATTATAAAATTTCTTATGCTTTTGGAATTACGGTCCTCCCAAATCCGTTTTGAATCCATTATCCAACGTACCATTGCCTCTAAGCTTGTCATTCTTTTGCTTCTAACCATCCCATTTCCTAATACTATCCAAAAACCAGCCATTACAAACACCACAACCAGCCCGAGAAGATCCTAAAACCCACCGGTATCGGTTATCGAATCGGCATCGGTTATAGGTAACAGCATCGGTTCCTTTGATCAAAAAAATCGGGAAAAATGACCTTTCCCTACCCAGTTCAGCCAAGCAATTTAATTGATATTTACTGAGTCTTTTGTGTTAATTCACGTTAGCAGGGAAGCCCGACCACCTTGAAAGGAAGTTTTACATTTCTGGGCCCAAGCTGGCGGTTTCCTCATTTATTGTTTAATCAAATCTTGTGGTCTTGTGTTCTTATTTGCGGGTAGTCCTTCCCAGACAAAAAGGAGTTCTCCACAGTCAACTTGATCTTTCTCTACGGTGCACGCGCACATCATCTCGACATTCTACGGGTATTCCTCCTAACCCTAACCCTATCTGTTTCTAAAAGGAACGAAGCATTTCCGAGTGAAACATTTTGGCACGCCAGGTGGGACCCATTTTGGGTTTATCTTTATTTCTTGCTTGCTTTCATATAGGAGCATACTTGCTGTTTTCTTCTTCTAGAGATATTCACAAGGTATTTTATTATTACGGTAAAAGAACTTGCTTTATTTTTGCATCTTGCATTAGTAAAAGTCATCTCTTTTGCTTCATCGAATATCACTTTCGATTTGGGTTTTAAAACACATGCATTGCATTCCTGCCTGTTGTTTTTCAATTCTAGTGAACATAGATTAAGTAACAGGTCATACACGTGGGGGTGATATCCACGGTATTGACAGGAAATTAATCTTACATTCACTGCACAACACATACCGAATCACTTCACAATTAACACAACAGCTCAAACATCCCCCTTTTTCCGCGGTATTCCTCCGCCCGATTGAGGTAACCTTATAAGCCAAAACAACTTGACATTTCCCCTAAGTCTCTTGTTTAGGATTCTGACATCATTCTACGTCTAAAGGCATAAGCCCACAATAATTAAAATTAACCCTAAGGTTAATCTCTGGATTTGCGTGTGCATCTTGCTTGTTTGCTGTTCTGTTTTCTCTGTCATACTCTGTCTTTTGTGATCAATAAGTTGATAAATATACTCAACGTTGCTAAAAATCAAATTAGCAGCCCTTTGTATCTTCTTATCCTAGATTTTTGACACCGGCATCGGTTAAGGGACCGACGTCGTTTCCCCTGTGACCGACAGCGGTTAGTAAACCGATATCGGTTACTGTCTCCATCAGCCCCTGACAAACCAGCAACTTGCCAAATTCATCATTCTGGGGTTGTTTTTGTTCTTGATAGATTGAAACTTTACCGTGAACTGCTGTCCATGGTTGTTATCACTCGAAAACAAGCCGCCGCCATGGTTTCACACGCTTGCTCTGTTTCTTTGCCTGAATCACCCCCTTCACCTTCTATGGGGAATCCTCGATACCAAAGTGAGGTTCCAAAATTCTGTGGGAGATAAGGACTTTGCCAAGTTTACGGATGCTAATTCCAGGTATTTGTACAATACTATTTGTCTCATACCCCTGACCGTACACCTGATGGTCAGCTCCTTGTAGGTATGCCTATCAGTATAGCTACTCATTTAGCTCCCACTCCTCCTGATAATACCGCCTTGCTTCCTGCATCTCTAGCCCCGTCTCCCAATCCGACAGCTGCAGAGGTTCATACGACCCCGATTAGCTTTCCTTTTGTTAATCTTGGACCCCACGTTTCGTTACCACCAACTGCCCCTACCTCATCTCTTTTGCAGACTGCTCCATTCATGACTTGCTCTCTGCCACCTATCCACACGAGCTTTCCTTCTCAAGCTCCGCCTACCTTTTCATTCCCATACACGTATCCAGTAACCTCAACACCTTATATGGGACATCCCTATTCTGGTGCACCATCATCTCATCCAACCACTGATTTCATCAAACAAATGATGGACAAAATGCAAAATTTGGAGGCTTCGGTTTCGGGAAGTCGTAGCGCCTTGACATACGAACAAGTTTGTCGGGAGCCCATTCACCCTTCTGTCCCCCTTCATTCATATCCTCCTCAATGGGAGTTGCCGAAATTTACTCGTTTTAATAGTAAAGAGGATCCTCAACAACACTTGCGATCATTTAGACATGCTTGTTATTTGATTGCCCATAATGACGCCTTGTTACTCCGCACCTTCCCTATGTCCTTATCAGGACCCGCCCTGGAGTGGTACAGTGCTTTAACCCAGCACTCGATCTTCTCTTTTAACCAACTAGCCCAATCTTTCTTGGATCATTTCTCCATTAACATTGCTAAGAAAGTATCTATCACCGACCTTTATGCCATCCGACAATTTGAGGACGAATCTATCGCAGATTTCGTTGGACGATGGCGGGGCCTTATCAACCAACTTACGTATGCCTTGCCTCAAACCGAACTTATCGAACTCTTTACGCGGGCCTGCGCTAAGCACATCTCCCCTACCCTCCAAATCCAAACTTTCCGTACATTCGACGAGGCCTTTACTATGGCTCGAAAATTAGAAATTCGAGCCTTAGAGGAAGAGAAATTGCGGTTGCGCAACAAGAACTCCACTTTCCGAACTCCTGATTCTACCAATAAACCAAATACCACCACTCCTCACGCGTCCACCTCTTCTAAATCAAAAGGAGCTGTCCACGCGGTGATGGTCAAATCCCAACCACCGTCCAATACTCCACCAAAAACCACCTATAAATACAAAGCCGAACCCATCAACTACACTCCCTTGGGAGAAACCTATGGTGTCATCTTGGAAAAATTGCTAAAAGCAGGAGCCATTACCTTACCTCCTGTTAAACCTCATTCTAGGTTTGATTCCACTCGCGCCATACCCTCCTGGTACAAAGAAAATGACTTTTGTAACTTCCACCGCGTGAAGGGACACAGTCATGAAAACTGCAAGATGTTGAAAAACATAGTGCAGGAAATGGTTGATGCGGGGGATATAGCCCTCGATAATCCTAACGCCCCTGCTAACCGAAATTTGAAAATTTTCAACAAGCCATTCCCGAATCACTCGTCCAACAGTAACGTCAACCAGGATATCTTAGCCGAGGAGAGTGTTCATGAGATCCATGCAGTATTCGATACCCAGCCCAAAAGCCTCTATCGAGAAAATTTTGAATCAAGCCTCTTCACTAACACAGGAGCCCGAACCTCCTTTACCACCATCAAGCCAAAGTGAAATCATTCCTTTACCCATAGAAGAGTTAACTGCCCGGACTTCTCTTCTTATCAACAAGTCTTCTTACACCACATCCCTACAAGACTGTGAGCGGATGCTATCTAATTTATCTATTTCCCAAACGTCCCCTTCTACCACTCTTGCTACACAAGAGGAAGGCCCGCCACTCCTTTTGACATCCTTAGACGAGAAATCTCTTACACTAACATCACCACATTCTTTAAACGTGATGGATCCCCTCGAACACGCCCTCCTACCTATTAGTCCCTCATCGCCTAAATCTTTTCAACGACCGGTTGACCTCTTAACATCTATTGATACAGTGCCTCATCTACCTCCTGTGTCACACCCGCAGTGGACTGGAATTACAACCCACCTTTCCTCCATACAAAAATTACAAATCACACCTGCAGATTGTCATTCCGCGAAGAGATAGACGAGGGCCCTATGGGAACGTTTGAGTACCCCTTTTTCTACTCAAATGCAAATGACTGATCCTGATGTCTCCACCATCTACCCGAAGTGCTTACAGAAGCTTAAAATGCCCCTGTTCTCGCCTTCACCCCCCTCACCTCTACCAAATGCCCCGTCCACTTCTATCAACTTAACCAGATCTTCCCCTACACTTGGGACCTCACCAATGCCCAGTCTAACACACCCGCCTAAGCGACTCGATCTATCCAAAAATAAATCCGTTCCGCCACCTAGGAGACGAACGCAATCCGGGTCTCTATCACAATTAAAACCCTCATCGTCACACCCACCTTCCATATTGGGACCTCATCCCTCCACATTACACCAATATATCATACCTCCTTTGTTTTCTGCAAAAGCGACCTCGCCTTCTACACCTATACGAGAGATCAAAGGGTATCACAACATCGTTACCCGCGTATCCGGTCCACTATCAACCCTAAACCAATCCCATCATCAAAGGATTTATTTTCTGTCACTCCCCTTTCTCCGTGGTTGTTTCCCGCTACCACGCTATCGTAACCTCATCATCTAACCACGGTGACGTAACCACGTGTCCAAGAAACCACGTTTAGTGAAAAACATAATGTCGACACCCTCGGCTAAACCACCACTGCATGCAGACCAACCACGCCCAAACATTACCAAAACCCGCACAACCAATAGCTTCATCCGATTTTGACCCCCTCAAAGGATCTTACGCCAAAATCCTTGCTATGTTGGTGGAGAATGCGACCATTTCCCTACCTCCACTTAGACCTTATGACCCGTCTAAACCCCGACCTATGGGTTACGATGAGTCTAAAATCTGCGCTTATCACCGCACACCAGGACATGATGTGGAGGGATGCAAAGCTCTAAAAACCATCCTTCGTCAGTCACCTCTCCCGGATAGAAAGATTAAGAAAGACAACTTACGAAGGGAAAGACCTCTAGCGTCAATTCCCTCTACTATATCATCTATCCCCGCCTCACCAAGATCTATCATTATTACAACCCCACCTCTTGAAGACCATGAATTATCCCAACCATCTTCCTCATCTCAGATCTACGAGATTAATATGATTAGTGTCGCTACTCGAGGACAGAAAAACAATGGGAAAGCGAAAGAAAACACACCTGCGGCATCTCTTTCTCCTTCAACCATCCCGATTACACCACCACCTAAAGTGGTTATTCGCGGACCCGCCTATCCCGTCTCTAATGGAGTTGCCCACCGAACCATGATCAAACAGCTTCATCAATCGCCCGTAAAAATGACACTATATGATCTCATTCAGACTTCTGAATCTCATCGACAAGCTCTCGTTGAGATCCTTCAAGGGATAGAGGTTTTACCCAACGAAACCCTGCCCGTGGCCTCCATTCTAACACCCAATCACGTTTCCTCTCTCACCAAACAATCCATCTCCCCCACCACTTCTGTCTCAAAACAACAAGCCGCTGCAGTTAGTTTCTCGGAAGATGAAATTATCAACTTTGGTGCAGAAGACCCTGACCCTGCCCTTTTCATTTCCGCTTACGTCCGAGACATTCGAGTACGTCGGGTTATGATTGACGGGGGCGCTAGCCTAAACATCATCTCTTCAAAAGCCTTCCAACAAATGAACATCCCCTCTAGTTGCATGTGTGCCAACCCCATCATGTTGCGATCATTCAATGACGCTATTACTTCTACCTTAGGCACCGTGATCCTCAACATTCGCGTAGGCCCATGTACTTTACCCGAACTCTTCTATGTCCTTGAAGGAGAGTTCCAATATAATATATTGCTGGGTCGTCCTTGGATCCGAGCCATGGGATGCGTTCCCTCAACATTACATCGATGCATAAAATTTGAGTACGAGGGGAAGTCCTACACTTTGTAAAAGCTGATCCTCCCCCTTCAAAACTTGCAATATGTTATACCGCCCAACGATGTGCTTATACCAATTAAGACACCCATACATTCAACCCAACCATCCTCTTCAAATGTACCTCAACCATCCACCTCAAGCCCGCACCTACGCCTTGGTGAGTGAAACCACCGTCGCACAAACCACTTCTCTTCCCGCAGCTAACATCCCAACCTCCGCCCCTTAGTAGATGTTTTTCATCGCCTCACGCTGGGGAGTACCGCCTATATAACGTTAGTTCTTTCCCTACCCGCAGAGTACGGACAATTACATGCGCATCCCACCTACGACCGTCGCGTGGGGAGGTAATCTCTTACGGACCACCCCATTGCCGCACTAACCTAACGTATGGGGGTGTTGACGCATCCTCCATTACCCCCGAACCTCCTCTTGGGGTGGTTCCCTTCGATCCGATTTTCAATGCACGACAAATTGTCGCTTTGCTCTCACCTTCTTGACTCATTTGTGCGTGGAAGGCTTTGGTTTTGGCCTTTACGAACAAGGCCGACATACACTCATTCCCGTGACCACACGCAAACATAATGATCGAAGTGGTCTCGGTTTTTCCGAAACACCTACACAGGAAACACCTCCTGTCAGCTGTATCCTGGAAGAGGAAGGCGTCGCTCCTACCGAACCATCATCACCCACTTTGCCATCATCTCCCACAGAATCGATGGACCCTGAATCTATCCCTCCTAACTTTTTTTTTTCATAAATGCTATCTTCATAGGTCCTCTCACTTATCAACGCGATAATGAGGACCCATCTTCTCTTCCTTACGTATCCGGACATGATCGAAGAGGATTCGCCTTTGATTAATGTTGTTGAATGCCGGGATGGCGACTCCATCCTCACTTACAGGCGCGGATGATTCTTATATTCAACGCGCCTTACCATCTGAAACCCAAACTATGCTGAACGAATCTACTATAGAAATTAACATCCACACGGAGGAAGATCCTCACATAGTGAAGATTGGACAATCCCTTAACACATCAGAACAAGCCGCCTTTACTACCTTTCTCCGTGCTCGCAACCAAGCTTTCGCATGGTCTTACGCTGACATGCCAGGAATTGATCCTACCATTGCCATCCATAACATCACCCTAAACCCCGATTCCAAACCAGTCAAGCAGAAATTGAGAAAAATGCATCCACGCATTGCTCTCTTGGTCAAAGAGGAGCTCCAACGACTCCTTTCTGTTTCCTTCATTCTGCCTATTGACTATCCTCAATGGATTTCTAACATCGTACCTGTCACGAAAGCGACGGGGGGACTTCGGATATGCACGGATTTCCGGGATCTTAACCTCACTTGCCCTAAGGATGACTTCCCCCTCCCAAGTATTGATCAACTTGTTGATCTCACTGCGGGCCATGAAATGCTTTCTCTCATGGATGGCTTTTCAGGATACAACCAAATTTTGGTTGCCCCTGCCGATCAACACAAAACTACCTTCATAACTCCTTGGGGAACCTTCTATTATCGTGTCATGCCATTTGGCCTTAAGAATGCTGGTGCTACCTATCAGCGGGCTATGACCTACATTTTTCATGACATTATGCACACTATCCTTGAAGACTATGTCGACGATCTTCTCGGCAAGTCTAAACATCGTAGTGAACATCTCGATGTTTTAACCATTATTTTTGATCGCCTGTTACAATATTCTGTCCGCCTTCAACCGAAGAAATGTGTCTTTGGTGTTCTTTCGGGAAAACTTCTTGGCTTTATCGTCTCTTTGCGTGGCATTGAGGTCGATCCATCTAAAGTAAAAGCTATCCTAGAAATGCCCCCACCCAAAAACCTCAAACAATTGCGTAGTTTGCAGGGTAAACTTCAATCCATCCGGCGTTTCATCTCCCAACTCTCGGATCGATGTCACCCTTTTCATCACCTTCTAAAAAAGGACGTTGCCTTTCAATGGAGTGAGGAGTGTCACCAAGCCTTCGAAGCTCTCAAAACGTATCTCTTGCAGCCACCCGTGCTTATCCCACCCCAGGACGACCGCCCTTTCTACCTTTATCTTTCCGCCACTGACCATGCTATAGGAGCTATGCTCGCACATCGAGACTCGGCACGCCGAGAGCAGGCCGTTTATTATATAAGTCGTACCCTCGTGGATTACGAGACTAGGTATACACATGTAGAAAAATTGTGCCTGGCCCTATCATTCGTCGCCACCAAACTCCGACATTACCTCCTGAATCACAAAACTTTCGTCATCACCAACACAGACCCCATTCATTATATGTACGCCAAACCACACCTAAACCAACGCATCACTCGATGGCTCATGCTCCTCGCCGACCTTGACCTTGAGTTTATACAACAGAAATCAATCAAAGGACAAACTCTTGCAGACCAACTTGCGGAGGCCCCTCTACCTGGGGAACAATTTACCAATTTTACCTTCCCCGACGAACTCATCGCCACTCTTTCGCTCGGAGAAGAGTCGTATCAAATGACCCTCTTCTTCGATGGATCTAAGTGCCAGCGCGGCGGAGGAGCCGGCGTTGTTCTCATCCCTCTTGACGCTGAACCTATGCCTCTTTCATTCCGGCTTGATTTCCCCTGCACTAATAATACAGCGGAATACGAGGCCCTTGTTCTGGGTCTCCAAGTTGCGATACACTTAGGCATTAAATCTATCAATATCTTTGGTGACTCTCAATTGGTAGTCAATCAAGTTATGGGCATCTACCAATGTAAAAACGAGGAACTTCAGAAGTACAAACACCACGTGGAATCACTTCTAACCTTATTTAATCACTATTCTATCCAAACCATTCCCCGCTCCACTAACAAATTTGCAGATACTATGGCTTGCTTAGCCTCGCAGATTCCCGCCGCACCAACTGACTCTGAATTATTCGTTGTGGTCCAGCAACTTTTTGCACCATCCTATTCAACCCCGGTAGTTTGCATGATAAATACTGTGTCTACTAATTCGCAGGATACTTGGTACCACCAATTTCACGACTACCTTACAATCTCGGTTCTCCCACCTGACCTTACTAGTAACGGAAAACGTGCTTTTCTTAAAAGTGTTTCGCGTTATGTTGTCATGGGAGGACTCCTCTATAAACGTGGCTTTGATGGCATCCTCCTTCGCTGTCTGACCAACGCTGAGGCCACTCATACCATCCAACAAGTACACGATGGGATTTGTGGTGGACATTTTAGTGGCCTTGCCGTGGCTAAACGAATCCTTCGCCTAGGTTATTATTGGCCTACTCTCAATAACGACTGCTACGAATATGTTAAGTGTTGTGTCATGTGTCAACAACATGCCAATCTTCAACATACTCCTAGCCACCCGCTACAAGTCGCTCGTGATCTTTGGCCTTTCTCACAATGGGGTTTAGACCTTATTGGTGAGATTCACCCGACCTCTTCACAACGTCACCGTTGGATAATCACAGTGACCGAATATTACACAAAATGGGTGGAGGCCATCCCACTCATTTCAATCAAAAAAGAAAAAATTGTCGAATTCATTAACCATCACATTATCTGTCGTTTTGGTATTCCTCATCGCCTAATAACAGATAATGGTAAATCTTTCAAAAACAAGTTGTTACAAAACCTTTGTGACAACTTTGGTATCAAACTTAGTTTCTCATCACCTTACTATCCATGAGGCCAATGGTCAGGCTGAATCTTCTAATAAAACTCTAACCAAAATCCTCATGAAAGTTTTCAATGAATCTGGAAGAAATTGGCACGATCACATCCCCTTTGCCCTTTGGGCTTATCGTACTAGCATTCGTACCTCTACTAATGCCAAACCTTTTTCTTTGGTATATGGACCCGAGGCTGTTTTGCCTCTCGAAATACAAATACCCTCCCTTAGAATATCTCTTCAGGATATTCTCACCAACGATGATTTCCGCCAAGAGCGGTTAGCCCAATTGGAGCTTCTTGATGAACGATGTCTTACAGCTCTCGATCACCTTCAAATCTATCAAAAACGCATCAAGCGTGCTTATGATAAGCGACTTCATGAGCGTACCTTTAAGGTTGGTGATCTTGTCCTCAAAGAGAATCAACATGTCACCAAACTAGAAAAGAGCAAACGTGGAAAATTTGCTCCCAATTGGATTGGGCCTTATATAATCACTCACACCTATGGATCAGGCACTTATCGTTTAGCTTCGCTTAATGGTAAACCTGAGCCTGAACCCCTTAATGCCTTACATCTTCACCCATTCTACTGTTGAATCTAGTGTTATATCACTTCTTATCTACCTACTGCTCGTCCCTTGAGCTCATTTACCACTACATACACTTTGTTTTCTATATCTCTAAATAAAATCGAAATCACTTCGCACCTCCCCTTGATAATGCCTTCCCCTTTTTTAGTCTAGTCCATGACTTCAAAGTATTAAAATAAGCCGTATTCTTATGGGATTTTCTTGAGTCAAACTTCCTACTAAACTAGATGCTTCACGCCAAAAGAACATCTAGTCATCTAAAATTAAATATAGACTGCTCCCTCGAAGGACAGCTATATGCCAAACTATTGCTGCTACTATAAATAGACTGCTCCCCTGAAGGACAGCTATGCACTAAAATCATCTCTGCTACTATAAATAGACTGCTCCCCCGAAGGACAGCTATACACAGTCAGCCTTTATCAGAAGCTTCTCGCATTGATCAGCTTCGTGAAGACCTCAAGAATAAAACAATCAATATCCCTTGTAGACTTCCCGCATCGATCAGTCTACATTCAATAAAATAAAAGCCTCATACAAAAGAACTTTTTGGGTCATGGACTTGTCTATTTAGGGTAGGTTCTCTTTCGTTGTAACAAGTTCTTTGTACCTCAGCTATATCACCCACATCACCTCACCATTTGTTTCAACTCAAGGGACGTAACGTACACCTGATATATTGTGATCATACAACTCTTTTCAACTATGGACTTCTCGTCTATACACGGCACTTAGGGCTTCAGGCTCGTTCTACGTTGTGTGGTTTGTTTAGCTCTTTTCACCTACGGAGCACTCTTTCTGCTTTGCCTCACATTTAGAATTGTGTGTTGATCTTAATCAGGACACTATTCCCTACTACTTGGGTATGCTAACCTTTGCTTTACCTATACCTACACCAACAACATTATCCTACCAGCACCAACAACATTACCCTACCAACATCAAATTTTTTTACCAAACGACAAATTGCCTAAACCATACCAAATTGCCTAAAATTCACCCCTCCCTGATCCTAAGGGAGAACTACATCGGTCTGAGGCCCTTCCTTGCTTTGTGCAATGGGCTATGTAGGCAGCACTTCGGAGACATGGGGTCTCCCAAGGTTAGCTCGACCATCCCCTACCATAACCTATCATGTGTGGTAAATATAAATATTTTGGTGTATTTCTATTTAATCACATTCCTCTTTGATCCGTTTTCAAAACACCGAAAGTCAAAACGACAACATTCTTATTATTATAACGCAAATCAACATACATATCTCGTTTTATTTAGATGATTAACAAATACATCTTCTATATCATCGACACGCAGGTCGGTACTCTTATTTATCCTCATACCTTGCTAACATTTATTTAGACCCTCACGCCTCATCCCGACCTAGGTCATGATCGTGATCGTCGACCCCTTTCGCCGGGCCTCTCTGTCCTCAAAGGTACCACGGCTATTGGTACCGCCCACTGATCTGCCAATCTCTCCTGTAACATATGAATACGCCCGCTCGCATGGAGGACTTCAGCCTCTAGTCTCCCCGCCCGTGACTCTGCAACCACTAACAATCCCCTTGTCTCATTCACCTGCGTTTGGAGCTGCTGAACCAAACGCTGCAGACGATCCCTCTCTGCTATAATCACCTCTATGTCAGGGCGCTCACGCACACCTCGCCGTTCTGCTACCCACCATAATCTATAGGCCTCTGTCGTTCCCGCATCCATTACCCTGCGATCGGCTGCTACCTCTTCAGGCCCTTCTGGAGGTGTTGGCCGGGGAGGTGAGAATGCTGCCTCGGCGTCGATCCTCATATATGGTCTATAAGCCATGGGTATATCCTGCACAAATCCAAATTGTCGCCGCACGCGATCTATAGGAATCCTCTCATATTCACCTGGCCTGTGCCCCGCGATCCACCTCAATCGCTCTACACCTCTCAACTCCTCAGCTATGTTCTCGGTTACCATATAGTTCCCGTAGGGCCTCCAATAGATATCCGCAACCGTCAACCTCTCCCATACGCCTGTAATACTCAATGTCACCGGCACGGCTTTGAGATCTTGCCTCTTGTTGCATGCGGACCCATCGTGGAATCCCAACCTCGTACTCCGATCTCTCTCCTGCTGGATGGATCGGCCTATTGTCGCACACAAACAATGTGCTCATAGGCCCAACGAGTGTAATAAGTATGAGCAATCAACGTTGTCTGTGATTTCACCCTACAAGCCCATAAACCCCTGTATAGCTCGCCAAATATGCAGTGCCCATGCAAAAGTCACGTTCCTTTCTACCATCTCCCGGATAACACACATCAATGCCTTTGGAAATCTTCCCCCTTAGCCTCGGTAATGCATAATACCCTCTGCTATCATTAATATCACTCTTAACCTTGTCTCCTCGGGGTGTCTGCGCATACATTACCCCATATGTAAGCGATAAACCTCACTTGTGTCAAATCTCGTGCGTATGGACCAAATCTGCTTGTTATCGCTCCCGTGCGCGCTAGGTAGTGCACGATATCTTGGTTCTCTGTAATAGGGAGTCTCAAAATCCGAAACACATCTTCCGATATTCTTGTCATTTCACCTGTTGGCAGATAGAAGGTATTTGTCTCAGGATTCCATCTTTCAATCAACGCCTGTAACATACCATGGTTACGTGCGATTCGTGAATAATAACGGATTCCACTTAACCCCAAACGATTTATCAATGTCCATTCCGCTGGTGTTACATCCGCTCGGATTCGCGACAACAGCGCTGGCACACTATCATTCATCCTCAACCCTGCCTCTGCCTGCATACACCAAAACAACAAACAACCATTCAATCCATTAGGGTCTTTTTCAAACATTCTGGAAATTTCTCCAGTAACCGGTACCGGTTATACATAACCGATATCGGTTGAATAACCGATACCGGTTCTCCCTAACCGCTACCGGTCACTGTCAATTTTATACACCTTCCCTAAAAACAACCACCTACGACAATAATTTGCTCGTTTATTCGTTTTTATACATACAAACAACACTTACCTCACCTGCAACCCTTGTTATCATGTTTTCTTTCTCATATCTACCCACCTACTCTCCCCCATCTTATTCACGAAACATGCAGTAGTCAAATCACAAACAAAACAATACCTCTTGGGTTGCAGCAGCTTGAGGTGGCCCTTGTCTTCCCTCATGTCCTTGCCTGCTGGATGCTTCTCCTCGTTCTGCCATGATCACCACCCTTTTCAACTTTGTCTTTCTGCCTTCTGAACCTCGGATCACATTTACTTTCCTTGTCTCTTTTCTCCTTCTCACCCAAATCTCTCATGCAAATACCTGTCTCAGTCGTCAAAAAGCGTCGCGTTCGCGTATTTAACCTCTTGCATGGCTCTAAAATTAAAACTTAAGTTGCCACCCTAGCTTTTCTATTTTTAGAAAAGCTCATACCTAAATAACCGGTATCGGTTACTTAACCGATATCGGTCTATTAGATACCGATATCGGTTCCTTAACCGATATCGGTTACACACCTATCTTTTCTTAACAACGTTCTTTTCTTCATTTCTCACCTAAATTTTTGTCGCGCCCGCCTCTTTTCCTGCATAAACCACACAATTTACCACATTTTGTTCATCCACCACATATAACATTACATTTTCATTAAATATCATTTATTTTACACAAATACACAAACCATCAACTACGGATATCAAGAAACTATCAATCTATACATCATTTGGATCCAACTCATCAGTTACATATATCACAATGTCACAAAACCACCAATTCATCACATAACCTGACATTCATATATACGTACAAACAAACAAAAACATCAGCATCATCCATCTATCAACATGTCAATTAAACTCATCACACATTCTATCTATTACCAGCCATTAACCACATATTTCAACACATTTTGAACACTGCATGTGGATCAAAACATCGTCTCTATATATATACAAATTTTCAAAAATACAATGTGCCCTACATCGGGGCCTCTGTGATCTCATACAATACCAAAGCCGGCACGCAGGCCGCAATACCTACCAAAAATCTCGACTCGGCTCGCAGGCCGGTCTCTCATATCAAAAATATACTCGGCTCGCAGGCCGGTATCAAATATACAACCCGTACTCGGCTCGCAGGCCGGTATATAATAAATAAATGAATCAAAACAATGAATAAGTGTAGGCACGCAGGCCTCTATCAATACAACCGGTTCGCAGACCGGTGCCCATGTCCCTATACAAAACCATGTCGGGGATCTATCAGCTCTCCCCACCGCCCTCGGCACCTCTCCCCGCTGGTCCCTGTGGTGCCTCTCGCCTCCTGCCTGTCACGGACACGCCAGCTGTGGCTGCTCCTCCCTGAGATCTCTGGCTGTGCGAGGTCTCTGCTCTATGAGCTGCATATGCCTGATACTCGACTCCGGTACTATCAAGAATATCCTGATAATATCGGGCCTCTGCTCTCACCTCCATATAGCGATCTCGCGCCACTGAAGGAACTGGGGCTGGTCCCCTGGCACCTAACACCAATACCCCCGAGCTGTACTGCTTTTGTGCATTTTGTGGTGCTTTGGTGGTGGTGCTTCTTGCTCTGCACTGCACTGCACACTGTGGCCATTTTGTCTTCTTTGGTGGTAGTCTTTGTACTGCACATACGAGCACGGGCTAGCTGCCCCTGTAAGACCCCTATCTGTGCTGTGCGGCAGCAACCATTTGTCCTGTAATAGCTGCACTTTGCTTGAGCTGATCTCTCTCTGCCGTAACTGCAGCCAAGTCTAGCTGCGCAGGCGGTACTATCCTCGCTGCTCTCTGCCCAGCCCACCATACCCTGTATGCTCCCGTGCACCCGGCATCATCCACACCCTCACCTGCTGGTCTCTCCGCTACCCAGTCTGGATCCCAAGGCTGTGGCGCTGGCAGTGGGGCCTCTACATCATCCCTCCTGTACTGAGGGAAGGGAGGTGGCTCGTCCTGTCGCAGCCCCATCTGCCTGCGTACCCTCTCTAGGGGTATCCGCTCGTACTCTCCCGGCCTCGAATCCTGCTTTATCCGAATGTATCTTTGGATCGGCGCGGTGTATGCGGGCTCCTCTGCCAGGCTGGTGACCTCTGTAGGGTCTCCATACAATGTCTACTGCTGTAAGGCCCTCTAGCAAGTGTCTATAATAGACCACATCCCGACCTGCAACAACTGCTCGTGGCTGGCCCACGACCCCCAACCACCTCTGAAAGCCATATCGGTATACGACCTGTGGCCCTGGCTGCTGGGGTAGCCCTACTGGCCTGATGCATACGATGTGCTCGTATGCCCAACAGTGCAACAAAAATGTAGAACAAATACCAAATCGCCTCCTCCGGCGATAGCCCCATAACTCCCTGTATAATTGCACCAGATACACTGGTGCCCATGCAAAACAGGTGTGCTCCTCCACCATCTCCAGCAGCACCCCCATCAATGCCCGTGGGAAGCGGCCTCCCTCTGAATCCGGGAGGGCGAAGCAGGTGATCCCTATCATCATCAACACGGCAAGCCAAAATGTTTCACTCGGAAATGCTTCGTTCCTTTTAGAAAGCAGATAGGGTTAGGGTTAGGAGGAATACTGTAGAATGTCGAGATGATGTGCGCGTCGTAGAGAAAGATCAGGTTGATCTGCGGAGAACTCCTTTTTGTGCGGGAAGGACTACTGCAAATAAGAACACAAGACCACAAGATTTGATTAAACAATAAATGAGGAAGCGCCTTGGGCCAGGAAATGTAAAACTTCCTTTCGAAGGTGGTGATTTCCTATTGCTAACGTGAATTAACACAAAAGCGTAAAATATCAATTAAATTACTTGTTTGAACCGGGTAGGGGAAAGGCTGTTTTTCGATTTTTGATCAAAGGAACCGATGCCGGTTACCTATAACCGATGCGTTCTGCGATAACCGATACCGGTGGGTTTTAGGATCTTACGGGCTGGTTGTGGTCTTTGTAATGGCTGGTTTTTGGATAGTATTAGGAAATGGGATGGTTAGAAGCAAAAGAATGACAGGTTAGAGGCAATGAGTACGTTGGATAATGGATTGAAGCGGATTTGGGAGATTTGTAATTCCAAAAGCATAAGAAATGTTATAATGGAGGACATGCAAGATGTAACTTACTTGGTTTTACGAAGGTGCAAGTTGATCTCCTTTCTTTTGTAAACACGTCTAGTATTTTCACTCGTCTCTGCTTGGTCAAGTGAAGATCGGACTCTGTTCCTCACTCGCATGATACTCTCTGTTGATCCGAAATCCTTGGTGATCTCAAAAATGAAATTCTGATCTGTTGTTTTGGTTTGGGAGCCCATTTGAGGAACCGATGGCGGTTACATGTAACCGACGGCGGTCGAGTAGAACCGGCATCGGTTAGGAAAAAGTAGGTTATTTTTAGTAAAATAGCCCACCTTCCTGTTTTTCTCCCAGGGATCAGTTGCGGGCTTGGTCAAGTGGCTAGAAGGTCAGCTTTGGGTGCGAGTAAGGAGGCATTAGTTATGGATGTGAGTCTAGACCAAGTCATGGGTCCGAATTAGGTTAGTTTAGGGTTAGGGCTGGAGTCACGGTGAGGTGGCCAAGTGAGGTGGCGGGTAAGGCGATGTGGATTTATCAATTATGAGGTAATTAATAAATAATTGTGTAAGGTTTAGGTAATGAGGTTAGGTTGTGAAATGGGATGCGGGTCACAAGGGGTCGTAAGACACGAATTTGGTGTCTACATTAGCCCCTTATTGTCGTGTAGCTTGTTTTGTTAAAGCTGCGCGAACAATAATATGAAGTGGTTTCTCATGTTAAGGATATAGGTAATCCCCCTCAAATCTATCACCGATGGAGTGAACGGGAAATCAGGGATAGGGTTGATAAAGGGTACATGTTGTAGAGAGGATGGTAAGGTGGTAGGGAAGGTCGAGGAAAGAGACGCATGTTGAAAATGTGAAGACGACTAGGGTATATGATTTGACGAGCAAACCAGCGATGTATAGGCAAAGGTCGATAGTTTATCCAAACAAGGGTGATATAATCCTGGTATCCAAGGCATAGGAAGTAGCTCCAGGGTATATAACAGGTAAGGTACAGGAACGTTTAGGCATGTTCGGCGGTAAAAGGTTGGTTTGGTTGAGATAAACGTCATGGTCTAGGTCTAGGCAAAGTTGGTCGACAGATCAAGTCAAGGACCCTAATCGTGCTAAAACACGAACAGGTGAGCTCGATTGAACACAAGGTACATGATGGATGGATAAAATAAAACGTTGATTGTGGGTATGGTATGGAAGTGATACGGCCTTGGGTCGGGCCAAGTTGTTGGGTTGTGGCCTTGGGGCAGACCATAACGGTAGAGTGAGGCCTTGGGTCGGGCCCAAATTGGTAGGGCGAGGCCTTGGGTCGGCCAAATAAGTAGGTTGAGGCCTTGGGTCGGGCCAAATGGTTAGGGTGAGGCCTTGGGTCGGGCCAAATAGGTAGGGTGAGGCCTTGGGTCGGGCCAATTGGTAGGTTGAGGCCTTGGGTCGGGCCAAATAGGTAGGGCGAGGCCTTGGGTCGGGCCAAATAGGTAGGGCGAGGCCTTGGGTCGGGCCAATTGGTAGGTTGAGGCCTTGGGTCGGGGAAAATAGGTAGGGCAAGGCCTTGGGTTGGGCCAATTGGTAGGTTGAGGCCTTGGGTCGGGCCAAATAGGTAGGGCGAGGCCTTGGGTCGGGCCAAATAGGTAGGGCGAGGCCTTGGGTCGGGCAAATTGGTAGGTTGAGGCCTTGGGTCGGGCCAAATAGGTAGGGCGAGGCCTTGGGTCGGGCCAATTGGTAGGTTGAGGCCTTGGGTCGGGCCAAATAGGTAGGGCGAGGCCTTGGGTCGGGCCAATTGGTAGGTTGAGGCCTTAGGTCGGGCCGGACCAGTGAACAAATGTTGTGCAGCAAAGGTGGACAGAGGCGATATTGGTGAAAAAGAGGCAAGGAGTAAAGAACGGCAAAGAATGGGGTGAAAGTTGGGTATAAAACCGATGTCGATTCCGCATGACCGATATCGGTTAAGGGACCGATACCGGTTTCTTAGGGCAAAAAAGAAACCGACATCGGTTAAGGTCGAAAAACCTATAAAAAGAAAAATACGGCCTGTCATTGTCACTTTTATTTTGCTGATCCAAATTGACTTGTCTGACGTGGAGAGTTTATTTGGAGGGGTATTGAGTGAGGTGGAGCTATTTGATTGGCGGAGAGAGTTGATAGTGGGCCCGAATAGTTGAGGAGGCAGCAGGTGATTGGCCGGGGACCCAGCAGATCAGGATTGGAGCCATGGCACAGGCAGGAGGAGCTGGAGGGGCTGGACCAGCTGGACCTCCACCACCCATCCCACCACGGCGACGACGTGTCGTAAATGCGATGTAGGTTCTAAACTCTTTATTTTATGCATTTGGTTGTATTAAGTGAGATTGGGGGTTTGGGTAGGAATTTAGTTGTTTTAGGAAATGAGGAGTAAAATAGACGTAATTTGAAAAAGAGAGAGGGTAGATAGGTAAGATAGGGTAAGGCGGCTAGGTGTGTAAAATTTGGGGGTGTTTGGGTGGGTAGATGGGTAAAAATAGGTGAAAAATGGTTTTTGGGGGCCGCGCGGGGGTTCGGCTCGGGCAGGAGACAGTGACCGATGTCGGTCACTAGGCGACCGGCATCGGTCGAAAAAAGATGGTAAGGTTGTGTTTGGGCGAAACCGGTGTCGGTCTCGCATCGGCCGGTATCGGTGGGGTTGGGATGGGTGGGGGATTGTTGTGGGTTGGGTGGTTGAGTGGATGGGTTGGGTTGGGTTGGTTTAGGGTGTGGGTTGGGTTGGGTTGGGTGAGTTAGGGGTTTGGGTTGGGTTGGGTTGGGTTGAGTTGGGTGGGGGATTGTTGTGAGTTGGGTGGTTGAGTGGGTGGGTTGGGTTGGGTTGGTTTAGGGTGTGGGTTGGGTTGGGTTGGGTTGGGTTGAGTTGGGTGGGTTGGGTTGAGTTGGTTGTGTAGGGTTTAGGGTTTAGGGTCTAGGTTTTTGTGGGTTGGGTGGTTGAGTGGGTTGTGTAGGGTTGGGTTGGGTTGGTTTAGTGTGTGGGTTGAGTTGGTTGTGTAGGGTTTAGGGTTTAGGGTCTAGGTTTTTGTGGGTTGGGTGGTTGAGTGGGTAGGTTGGGTTGAGTTGGTTGGGGTGGAGAAGGGTGAGGTGTGGGGTTAGATTTTGGGTGTTACAAAAGGGGGTTTAGATGGTAAAGTAGATGTTATAATAAAGAGTGGGTCTAAGAATGTGGGTTGGTTTTGCAGGCACGTCAGCAGTTGACGATGCGTGATAGGATGCCTCCACTATTGAGTCGGATGAGGCCACACATATCTGCGGTGCATTGGGCCATCATGCGCGAGGTGGGACTCGGCGGGGTCCAGAGGTATAGAGCGATAGAGAGAGATCACAGTCTGATGGTCGCCCTAAAACAACTAAATTCCTACCCAAACCCCCAATCTCACTTAATACAACCAAATGCATAAAATAAAGAGTTTAGAACCTACCGGTACGACGACACGTCGTCGTGGTGGGATGGGTGGTGGCGGTCCAGCTGGTCCAGCCCCTCCAGCTCCTCCTGCCTGTGCCATGGCTCCAATCCTGATCTGCTGGGTCCCCGGCCAATCACCTGCTGCCTCCTCAACTATTCGGGCCCACTATCAACTCTCTCCGCCAATCAAATAGCTCCACCTCACTCAATACCCCTCCAAATAAACTCTCCACGTCAGACAAGTCAATTTGGATTGCAAATAACAAAAGTGACAATGACAGGCCGTATTTTTCTTTTTATAGGTTTTTCGACCTTAACCGATGTCGGTTTCTTTTTTGCCCTAAGAAACCGGTATCGGTCCCTTAACCGATATCGGTCATGCGGAATCGACATCGGTTTTATACCCAACTTTCACCCCATTCTTTGCCGTTCTTTACTCCTTGCCTCTTTTTCACCAATATCGCCTCTGTCCACCTTTGCTGCACAACATTTGTTCACTGTTCCGGCCCGACCTAAGGCCTCAACCTACCTATGGCCCGACCCAAGGCCTCGCCCTACCTATTTGGCCCGACCCAAGGCCTCAACCTACCTATTTGGCCCGACCCAAGGCCTCGCCCTACCTATTTGGCCCGACCCAAGGCCTCGCCCTACCTATTTGGCCCGACCCAAGGCCTCGCCCTACCTATTTGGCCCGACCCAAGGCCTCGACCTACCAATTGGCCCGACCCAAGGCCTCGCCCTACCTATTTGGCCCGACCCAAGGCCTCAACCTACCAATTGGCCCGACCCAAGGCCTCGCCCTACCTATTTGGCCCGACCCAAGGCCTCGCCCTACCCGGTGGCCGACCCAAGGCCTCGCCCTACCTATTTGGCCCGACCCAAGGCCTCACCCTACCTATTTGGCCCGACCCAAGGCCTCAACCTACCAATTGGCCCGACCCAAGGCCTCGCCCTACCTATTTGGCCTGACCCAAGGCCTCACCCTAACCATTTGGCCCGACCCAAGGCCTCAACCTACTTATTTGGCCGACCCAAGGCCTCGCCCTACCAATTTGGGCCCGACCCAAGGCCTCACTCTACCGTTATGGTCTGCCCCAAGGCCACAACCCAACAACTTGGCCCGACCCAAGGCCGTATCACTTCCATACCATACCCACAATCAACGTTTTATTTTATCCATCCATCATGTACCTTGTGTTCAATCGAGCTCACTGTTTCGTGTTTTAGCACGATTAGGGTCCTTGACTTGATCGTCGACCAACTTTGCCTAGACCTAGACCGTGACGCGTTTATCTCAACCAAACCAACCTTTTGCACTTGCCGAACATGCCTAAACGTTCCTGTACCTTACCTGTTATATACCCTGGAGCTACTTCCTATGCCTTGGATACCAGGATTATATCACCCTTGTTTGGATAAACTATCGACCTTTGCCTATACATCGCTGGTTTGCTCGTCAAATCATATACCCTAGTCGTACTGTTGCATTTCAACATGCGTCTGCTTCCTTGGACCTTCCCTACCACCTTACCATCCTCTCTACAACATGTACCCTTTATCAACCCTATCCCTGATTTCCCGTTCACTCCATCGGTGATAGATTTGAGGGGGATTACCTATATCCTTAACATGAGAAACCACTTCATATTATTGTTCGCGCAGCTTTAACAAAACAAGCTACACGACAATAAGGGGCTAATGTAGACACCAAATTCGTGTCTTACGACCCCTTGTGACCCGCATCCCATTTCACAACCTAACCTCATTACCCAAACCTTACACAATTATTTATTAATTACCTCATAATTGATAAATCCACATCGCCTTACCCGCCACCTCACTTGGCCACCTCACCGTGACCTAGCCCTAACCCTAAACTAACCTAATTAGGACCCATGACTTGGTCTAGACTCACATCCATAACTAATGCCTCCTTACTCGCACCCAAAGCCGACCTTCTAGCCACTTGACCAAGCCCGCAACTGATCCCTCGGGAGAAAAACAGGGAAGGTGGGCTATTTTACTAAAAATAACCTACTTTTTCCTAACCGATGCCGGTTCCTACTCGACCGCCATCGGTTACGTAACCGCCATCGGTTCCCTGTAAATGGGCTCCCCAAACCAAAACAACGGATCGGAATTTCATTTTTGGAGATCAGTCGAAGGATTTCTGGATCAACAGAGAGCATTGCGGCGAGAGCAGAGTCAGGATCTTCACTTGACCAAGCGAGGAGTGAAAATACTAGGCGTGTTTACAAAGGAGATCAACTTGCACCTTCGTAAAACCGATAAGTTACATCTTGCATGTCCTCCATTATAACATTTCTTATGCTTTTGGAATTACAGTCCTCCCAAATCCGTTTCTGAATCCATTATCCAACGTACCATTGCCTCTAACTGTCATTCTTTTGCTTCTAACCATCCCATTTCCTAATACTATCCAAAAACCAGCCATTACAAACACCACAACCAGCCCAGAAGATCCTAAAACCCACCGGTATCGGTTATCAGTAACCGGCATCGGTTATAGGTAACCGGCATCGGTTCCTTTGATAAAAAAATCAGGAAAAACAGCCTTTCCCCTACCCAGTTCAGCCAAGCAATTTAATTGATATTTTACAGTCTTTTGTGTTAATTCACGTTAGCAGGGAAACTGACCACCTTCGAAAGGAAGTTTTACATTTCTGGCCCAAGCAGTTTCCTCATTTATTGTTTAATCAAATCTTGTGGTCTTGTGTTCTTATTTGCAGGTAGTCCTTCCCAGGAAAAAGGAGTTCTCCGCATGATCAACCCGATCTTTCTCTACGGTACGCGCACATCATCTCGACATTCTACAGGTATTCCTCCTAACCCTAACCCTATCTGTTTCTAAAAGGGCGAAGCATTTCCGAGTGAAACACTATGTATGAAACTAAAAATCATACATATCTCAAGTGGGATATGTAGAGTGTGCAAAGGAACTTCTTCTACTGAAAGAAAACCTACTCCTACTCCTACACTAACCCTAACAAATAAAAGCTAAACAAATCCTACTATAGGCAAGGAGAAATAGCTTCCCTTTCTCAAAAAATGTGGCCATGTATATGATTTGGTGTTGAACATGGATCTTATTATGAGTGAGAAATTAACAAGAGGCCAATCCTCCACCCAAATCATCAAGGTATCAACTAGAAACAAGACAAATGCCTCTTTTAGTTTCTCTACATTTAGATTGAAGAGGCATTGCAGCTAATCCTTGGTACTTTGGAGCTCATCCTCATGCCCTGAAGTGGGCATGACTAGTTTTGGCTTCTCCCTTGGCTCCCGGTGAAGCCTTGTACCTTATAGGGAAAAGTATAGTCCTTTGAATGTGCCCATGGTTCTGAATTTCAATTCCAAGAATGGAGTATTTTCATGAGACCTTCTTGGGTGGATGGTATGGAAGAGATGGGATCCTCATGCCCTTTTACTTCCTCCATTGTTTCCTAAAAGTGACTTGCTCTTGGATAGCCTCTTCCTCTAGCATGAAATCCGTCAAAACAAAATCTTCGATCCACTTCTCTAGAGGACTATTTGGGTCAGCAAGTTCTTCTTGAAATCTCTCCTCTATCATGGGTTCATCAATTAAATCAGGCCCTTCAAATGAAAGAAAAAATATTCAATAATTCTTTCTTCATTAAGTGTCCTCAAATATGATTTGATCTCTTCCACCTGCTCCTCTTCAATAGGACTTGGAGCTGGTTGTTCTTCCTCTCCCTTGATTGGTTGTGTAACTTGGATTAGATCAAAATCCTCTTCAGACAAAGTTCCATTATGGACACTGCATTTAGAGCATACAGAATGTTGATCTTCTTCCTCTTGTTCTTGTTCTTGTTCTACTGCAAACTTAGCTTCCACCACTTGTGGTCTAACCCCGACCTCCTCTGAAGGTTTAACCATCAAGGGGATTTTTGTAATCCAAAACCTAAGAGCCAAGTTTACTAAGCTTTTGATCATTTCTTCTCTGTTTGGCTCTCCTTCCTGCTGTTCTCCTTGATTGGTTTTGGAGTCTCTCCTAACATGGAATCGGGAAAGCGGGAGGAGTGGTGGACGGGTCTCCACTAGTTGTTTCTTTATCTGTGGTGGAGGGGAAGGAACTGCTTTTGGCTCTTGTGGAGGGGACTTGAATTTGGAAGGGAAAAGGGTAGAATAATTGAGGTGAGATGGAAGACTAGGGGATGGAGAAGAGAAACCAACACTTGGGGCAGCAGATGGGAAGCTTGGAAATTGAAGCTTAGGTTGAGATGGTGTTACTTGGGGAATGAAGAGAAAACTACCAGATGATGGTGTAGGACTTACCCATTGACAAGGCTCCTTGACACCAAGTTCATAGGCCTCTATCTCCTCGGTCCCATTGTGCAAGTTGGGGTAGCATCTCAACCATGAATTCAAGCTTCTCCTACGGGTTGTAATGTCTTAGAAAAGGGCCTTCGCATGGAAAATGTGCCCTGTAACCAATTTTGAATTCCTTCATCTGTGTTGTAGCCTTGGATTGCACCATGCTAGCCTCCATTCTTTGGATATTCTCCTAGAAAATCATCGTTCTCCACATAACTATCACCATCGTATGCGTACCCTTTCTCTTGATAAGCTCCATGGCCAAAATGGTTTTGACACTACTCATATGGGTAAGCATAATGGTTCTGGATCTGATCATAATGTTGATATGGAGGAGTTAGGAAATACATTGGAGGTGGACTGCACTATGGTTGTTGTAAGTGTGAGTTCCAAGAGGGAAATGAAGTCATGATTGCACAACTTCATGGAATGGAGGAAAATGAAAGATGTGGAAAGAAAATGGGTTGAAATGGATGGGGAGAAGAAGCTCATGACTCGAGAGAATGGGTTGTTGACTACACGAAGTCGCAAGATGTGCTTGAAGGTGCCTCAAAGGTGGAATCTTCACCAAGAGTGCATCGAACCTGATGAAGTGAAGTGGTAAGGTGATTTAGACCTATCCACCAGGTGTGTGAAAATTATTAGTGAAAAATCACAAGCACCCCCGAATGGCCTCAAATTTGAGTGGGGCATCCAATGTGATTGCATAACATGGGACCATCTCTCAAGCTATGGGACTTGTGAAAGTTGAGATGGACCTTTGGATAAATCCAACTTATTCTTTTGGAACCTAATGATAAACTACTCCTAATGCATAAATGATGCCTAAATACACCTATTCTAATAATTCCAAGGAGACAAGGAGAGATAAAGTGCATAAAAGGGAAATCTAACACTAATGAGGTGATAACACCAAGAAAAGGGGAGTGTTGATCACAATATCAACTACCTGAAGTGGAGAGAGGTGAGAAATGGAGAGGATGGACAAATGCATCATAGAACAAAGATAGGTTTCACACAAAACACCACTTCAAACCCATTAAACACATCTCCCAAAAACTTGCAATAGAGATCAGAGATATGCACAGTATACCCTGCAATGATGAGAGGTGAGAAGAGACAATAAAATAAGCAAGGATGGATAAAATGCATCATGAAACAAATTTTATTACTCTAAGAGTTCACACAGTACACCATTAGTGGGAAAGGGGAAAGAAAATGCCATTCTGAGAACTAAGAGAGTAGGCTTAGACTTCACATTCTACCCTAAGGAAGAAAGAGAGAGGGGGTAGGAGGGAAAAGATGACCAACCTTTTGAAATATGCCCCTCCTTTACAATATATAGAAGAATGAGAGAAGGAGAGAGGGAAGATTCGAACTTTGTTTCAACCACCCCTACAATGCATTGAATTCACCTACTCTAACCATCCTTGAAATTATTGATATCCACCTACAATAATGATGAGATTCACCGCAAAACATATGCCCCCATGTGTTGTTCCTTCTTGGGCAAGAAATGAGTCCGTTCTTCATTATGGTGATAGGTGAGAGACTTGAAAACCTTGAAAATGGCATACCAGATCATTAATGATGGCAAGTGAGTGAGTAGCGAGGCACCGAGAGATCTCCAAAAATCCGTTTCCCACTTGAATCGAATTATTGGTCAAAAGATATGGCCATCTAAAGGTGCTCTGGGTTTGGAGTCTAATCACGCAAGATCCACGTGGCGGCCCGTGCATCTTAAGATTTTTATCTCTCCTTCCACTCTTGAAGTTGCGTTGAACTAACACATGGCATCATCCACAGGCCTACTCTGTTTCATTCGTTTCTATCTAAGCCCCTCCTCTGGTTGAGACACTGTGCCTGACCTCAAACACATGGAGAGTTGGCACATGTTTTAGACCTGCCCCCAAATTTTGCTTTCGAAAGAGCGCTTAGCCAATTCGTGGCTCCTCTTTCCATCCTTGGACTTTTCTTTGTCTAGCTCTATCCCTTTTTGACTCTGACCATGTGGTGGGTTGGCACTCATTTGGGAACCTTGTTTGGACCTAACCTTTGGAGATGTGTCATTGGGACACATGGAGGCTTCAACTATTTCTCTTTATTCAATTCAATGGCTGGTTCTGCTCCAATTTGGACTCCTGGCCACGTGGCGAGCCCACACACACTTGGGGACCCCACCTTGGATTTTACCCTTGGAGTTGTGCCGATGAGGCATGTGGCACCCTCCGCGGCTCTGTTCTACCTTCCTCATGTTTACGCCCAAGTCCTTTTTGTTTGACAAAGGATTTATGTTTGACCCAAGACACGTGGTGGCTTCCCACTCATTTGGAGACCCTGTTTGGACCTGACCTTTAGAGGTGTGCCTATTGGACATGTGGAGGCTTCTATTTGACCCGAGAATTTTCAGCTCGCTGACTTTGTCTCCCTTGGGTCTCACTACGAGGTTGCGAGGTGACACATGGCACCCTCCATGGCTCTGTGACTTTTCAACTACCGATGAGACCCTTTTTAAGACCACGACTATGTGGCGGTGCGGCGTATGTTTGGGGACCTCATTTTGATGCATATTTTGGAATTGCATCAAGCCGACACGTGGCACATTTCACGAGTCCATTGTTTTTCCCAAGTTGACTCGTTTGTGAAGTCCAAAAGCTTTAAGAACTTCCTCCAATTCTCTCCTTTTGAGCCTCTGGATTCTTTTAACGTCATTTGGCCTCATTTTCCACCTTGCTCCTCTATTGTCGAGTCCAGCTTGCCCCTTGATTTGGGATCGATTGTGAGCTTGCAGAACTAAACCGACCCTTCCGATTTTCTTATGTAAGGTCATGTTTGACCAATTTTTACTCGGGGGAGTAAAATTGGGATAACAAGCGAAGGGACAAGATGTAGGAAAACAACTAAGGCAGATTAAGTGAATAGAGAATGGGAAAAATTGATGACGAATGAGGATGATTAAGGCCTTGGTAAGATTTTGTGGGTGCCAGAAAAGCTATGTGAAGAAAAAAAATCTAGATGATCTGGTTACATAACTCTAAAATGACGAATGGACCTGCAAATGGTTGATGAAGAAGTGCTAAAAACAAGATAGGTATTCCAATGATCTCCAAGCTCCAAATCTTCCAAAATAGTAGAAAAAGGCTCCAAAGTGTCTTCAAGAGGTTGGTGATAGATCACAAGAAGGAAAGTAATATGTAACAAACTTTCTAGAGGTCGGATCTCAAGAGTTTTATTCTCTTAGGAAGGTTGGTGATGGTGTATATATAGGGTGGTGGCACTTTGATATGGTCACCATCAATTACGAGGTGGATCTCGTTGAACTAGCTTATGTGGATGTTGTAATAATCAAGAGATGAGGTCAAATTATATGGTGATTCGGTCTAGATATTAATTTGGCAAGTTGGAAGAGATATTGAGTTACATAGGGATGGGAAATAATGGTTGGATGGGGTGGAAGTGTATTTAATAAAGGAAAGGGTGGTTGGAAATATTAAATGAGGGTAGGTGGTGAGTCTAGAAAGGATAAATGGGAGATTTTGGGATGTAATTAAGGTAATAAATATGTTTAGGGATGACTAATATGATTATGGGTGATAAGTGTAATTAGGGTGCATAAGGGGAGATGAAATAATGTGATAATGGAAACTATTAATGATGGGATGGGATCAAAGTGATGAGATAGAATTAAGATAGGAAAATAGAAACTAAGGGAAATAAATTTGATTTAGGAGGAAAATGGGATTTTGAATAGGGACATGGGTGCAAGTGTGCACAATGATGATGAAGGGGTGAGTGAATGTGAAATGGGGGGCTAGTGAACCAAATTTTGGTGTTTACAAATAGATCTCATTTTAAAGTGTTTTAAAAAATAAAAACAACCCTTCACTCATGCATTAATGTTTTCATAACCTAATCCTATCTTGGAAGTCAAATATTTATATTTATAAAGTGTGTTTTTCAATGCATATCTACACTGGTAATAAAGCATGTAGAAATGCTAGCAAGTTATTGACACTATCATTTTTCCATCCATGAACCACTTGTAAATTTAGAATTTTTAGGATTGCTGATAAAATACTTAGATTGCAAGTTGGATACACAAGTTTTGAAGCTTGATCCATTAAAATTTCCCATAATGTTGTATCCTCATTCTTGAAATTTATGTCACCCTAAATATGAGATGCATTTTTTTGGTGAGGTAATTACAAATTTTAATTCACCATTCTAGTCATTTCTATCCCTTCATCTATGTTATTTCACTCATCATGACCTCTCATATGATAATCACAATAATCAAGATAATTAGACTAAGGCCAAGGGATAAATCTAGAGTTCCCATAATTGATTATATGCCCACAAATGATTTCCCTTTTTCTAATTATTCCACCTTTGCAATGGTTACATGAACATGGACATTGAGTAAAATTTTCCTAAAAGCCTCACCTCGTCAAATTCATGATATTGTCCATATATCAATATTTGAGCTTGAATCATCTTATAATTTATGTAATAAATTAAATACAAATATTAAAATATGAACTTATTACTGCTAAACATAAATCCACTTCAACAAAGTATAGGTTAGAAAACCAAAATTTTGGAAGGTGATGGTGCAAACCTTAATCCAAGCTTATATGTCTTCTTATCCAAGCATCGCCAAACTTTTGGGACATTGATTACATGTATACAAGATTTTTCACACAACACATGAAAATTTATATATACCCGGATGAAAAACAATCATAGTATAAATAACATTCTAGAAATAAACAATCATTGCAAGTAGACATGTATCATATTCTAAAGTGGATTTTTTTAAAATTTTTAGTGTTTGGGATTTATTTCCTCTATTAATAAGACACCAATTCAAGGTAGTTGTTATTACTAGAAATTACACTAGTTGTAACTCATCAAGATGTATCCCAAAATATGCCGAGTCAACTAGAGAAGTGCTATAGTCTCTTAGAAAACTAGAGTCCACTAGAGAAGTGTTAGAGTCTCTTAGAAAAGTGTCGAAGTCCACTAGAGAAGCATCATAGTCTCTTATACAAGTTTGAAGTCCACTAGAGAAACACTAGAGTCTCTTGGAAAAGTTTCAAAATCCACTAGAGAATCACTAGATTCTCTTAAAAAAATCTTGGAGTCCACTAGAGAAGAAAAAAGTCTCTTATAAAAGCATTGGAGTCCACTAGAGAAGCGTCGATTCTCTTAGAAAAGTGTTGGATTCCACTAGATAATCACCAAGTCTATTATGGTTCAAAAGTCTCTTAGGAAAGCACCAAAGTCTCATTATGTGAATATTTTCATATCTTAGATAATCTTCGTAATCTTGTGGAGTAATTCAAGTTGTATTTTCTTCATTTGAAGTGTAACGAGAGTTTTTTTAAGATTCCTTGGAAACAATATGAGGCATGTGATAGAATTATCACAAGTGGAAGTGATAATATTTCCATCGAGCTAAGTATATGTGCTTCTAGTTGAGAAAAGCAGAGTGAAATAATTTATTATAAGATTCTCCTTACTTATTCCATTATTATTTTGATTTTTGCTACTAATAACATTCTTCTCGTTTATGGTTGATTCAAATCTTGATTTGATCTTCATTATTATTTATTAATTTTTTTCTTGATTCGTTGTTTACTTATTAACTTCTGTGAGGTTGCTAATTGGGCATTGATAGTATTCCATATCTCAAAAATATTATCAATTTATGTTTTGTTTCGGTGATTGATTTTAGTATTTTCAAAAATTTTGTATGGTAGATAGCTAATAATGAGTAGATTTTTGGTCCACCATGTATCACTTTTTATGATTAAATCAGGATTGTTGAGCCACATTTTTTAAAACTATAGTTGAGTGCTTATTTTTTCATCATAAGAATATTTTTGGCAGAAGAAATCTTGAGTTCAACCTCTTTAATTTTGAAAAATAAAAAGAGTTAGTGAACTGGAAAGCCATATCAATGGAAGAAGAATTAATGAGACATGTTTAAATTTACTTGTATGTCACTTGAACTGATTTTATATGGGTATAATGATGTCTCATTTCCTAATTTTACCCCTGTAATGTATGATTCAATCCAATTACTTAATAAGTGTTCATTGGTTGTAATTTTTATGCATTTGGAATAAGAAAACATCTCTTTTTGCACTCTTTATGAAAAACATTTCACTTTGAAGGTTTCATTCCAATTTTTATGTAGGCAATGTAAAATTTTATTTAAATCAGTTCATTATGACATGAGTTGCAGGTATATAATAATATTAAGGTAAATTTATGTGTTGCAAATGAGATGATTTATTTTCATGGGCATCTAATTTATCACTTCAATCATTTACCACTTACAAGGTTTTGAGGATTCAAATGGTAAAAACTACTATATGCCTATAATACTTGTGAAAATGGAAACTTGATGCTCAAATTCACTATTACAAGTAAGCATAATTTACGTTAGTTTAAAGTTAAGATATGTCTTTCAACATGCATTCAAGAGATCTAGTGGGATCCATATGATTTCACTTAAATAAAACTAAATACTTATTCTTCAATTTTGGGAGCTCATATTTGCATCATCTTGTCTTCTAATTTTTTAATTATTTTATCTTATCTTGATTCATTATAATTTATTATTCATATAGCCATTAGAAGGGTATAAGTTAAATTTTGAATTACCATCATGATATACCCATGACATGGAGTGGAAGGAAGAGAGATGGATCTATGAGATTCATTTTTGGGAATGTATTGAGACCCTAAGAAATGAGTGATATGATTTTCAAGTCCAATCACACAAGAAGAAAAATTGACTATGAATGTTTGAAAACCAAGGACCTTGAATTTTTCAAACAATTTAAATCTTGATCTCCTAGTGAGGTTACATCCAAATTTCATAGAAAATTTCCACGCATTACAAATATGTACATTAAGAAGCAATAATATCATATGTGCTAAATTATATCTAAAATCTAATCTAAGAGACCCTACAACACTAGATAGAGTAATCATGAGTCGGTGGATGAATGTAGCTTCCCCAAGAGTAAAGAAGAAAGTGTAAAAAAATAAAACCTAATATAGGATAAGTGATACTTCCCATTGTCAAATATTTCTAAATAAAATTTTAGTACTTCATCGAGGAAATCCATGCAAGGTCTAGGTTATTTATTTGTAAAGATATCCTATTATAGGATTCATCAGTACTAATATCCAAGGAAGTGGTAATGATACGATAAATGTTTCAAGTGTAAGATCCTTAAGTTGAACCTTCCTCTTGAAAAGAAGGAAATCATAGTAGGAAACTCCAAATTAGGTTATAAATTCAAATTGTGAAAGGAGTTAGGCCAAAATCAACACTTAAAGGCATATAAAGACAAGGTCATAATATAAACACCCTTTTTCAAAAGCATGAGTTCTACCCATTGTTATCAGTTTGGACCTTCTCATACCATCTTTGTTGTAGGATGGAGAGCATATATCCAAATACAAAACATACACAATGTCAAAGAGAGATAGTTCAAGATGAGAAAAACCAACTATGAGGAGGGGATAAATAGAACTCGTGGAGGAGAAGTTGAAAACAAATTTCAATAAAATTAAATAGAGACATATATTAATTTTTTGGTTGATCCACAAGGCTCAATGTCTATAATCTGATGCTCGTTCTAACCTCCATATTGTTTGGATTTATTTTTAACAAATTATTCCCTTACAAATTTTGAGATCTAGAAATGGTTTTGGCCCATTTGCAACAAATGTCATTCTTTATATATTTTTCCTAAATACCTCCAATCTGCAATGTTTCCCTCTAACGCCATAATAATCTACCTCTTAATCCCAAAAAAATATAATGCCCCCAAATCTATCTTCTCCATCAAATGTCATTTGTTGTTTTTTCCCTGAATGCCTCAAATGTCCAATGTTCTCCTCCAAAAAACAATCTCCCTCAAAATTCCAAAATAATATTAAGCTTGAAATTTGACTACCCTATAGAATCCCAAAATAGTATTAGCCCCCAAATTTGATTTCCCTCCAAATCGGGTGCATAGTATGCCTCAAAATTAAATTTTAGTAGATAATATTACATTTAATTTTATATTAATGAAAAAATTACCATTTTCTATACCTATAAATCATTAAAATACTAATAATTGTATGTGCATCCACAAATTTGTGCGAAAAGCTTATAAACAAAGGTGTGGTAAAATTAAGTTAGGAACAAAACAACAAATAATATTTTTGTTAATATCCTACAAACACTACAAGTGACTCTATAATTTGAATTTATATAATACGTCCTTAAATTATGCATTAAATTTAATGGTTGTTTAAACATTTTAAATGATTTTATCTGGAGAATACTTGCAAATATTTGAAATAACCATCACATACAACTTGCATATATAAAATATGACCATTATTTTTATACAAATTTATATGTAAACTATATATTAAATATAGTTGAATATATAAAATAGTTCAATTAATTCACAACAAGAATTTCACACATTTAGCACTAGAGGAATAACTTTTTCAAAAATTCCTTATCATCCATGATGTAGGAATAATAAGCTCTCTTAGAACATCCCGCATATAATCACTACATCTCAACCTCTCTTACAACATCCTACATCACTCATCCCAATCAAAACTATCAAAACCCAAAAAAATGAGAGGAATAATAAGAGAATACTAGCTCTAATAGTGATACAAAACCCTACAAACACCACCAAATGTTACTAAGAAAGATATTGATAAAAAATGATAATGGTTCTAATAATGAATAATATTTTTCCAATGATATTAATAACATGATAAATAATATAAAATATCGACTTTAATCCTTTTGGACATGGAGAATACCATGAAATTTCTAATTTATTTTGAGAGAGTTATACAATCTTGATGCATAGGAAAACTCTTAAACACCCCGACAATCACTAGTTGGAAGCTATTATGTCAAACCATGCACAAAATTTATTAGATTCAAAATCAATCTCTAAGAACAATGATTATGTCATCACATTTGGTTGGTTTTTCCAACCTTTCGAGAACCTCTATTATGCTCTCTCAACTTTAAATACTCAATAATCATGAAAACAAAAGGACTATGATATAATTATGCTTCATCTTACCTATGCTTAGTTATGTCTTGACCTTGTTTGGTTTATATTATTTCAATAAATTCACCCAAAATGATATGGTTTCATAAACCTGCTCATATTTCTCTAATAACCTACCTTCATTCCTTATTCAACAAGAATTACCTCTATAAAATTAGAAACATAATGCTCAAGCTTACCTCTTCTTACATTTACTAGGAGCTATAGTTTCTTAATTCAAAAGAACACTTGAATTCCCGATGATACCTTAGGTTGTTATTGAACTCCTTTTTCATTTAGGTTATCACCTTTCATGCTCATATGCATTTCCTTATGAGCAACTTCTATGTAATGTTTCAAAACAACCATGAGAAGCTAATCACCAAGTATCAATTTTAAGCTCTTCCTTACCTTGAACACCGACTAGTACCTTCATCCAACTTGATCACCGAGGTAAATAATTCATCCAAGAGTCTCATTAACCATCCCTAATCCTATTATCATTCATGCAATCAGTTGTTACAAACATATCTCAACTCCCCTTAAGACTTCCTTCTCTCCACTAGGATTATAACACTAAACTAGGTTTGAATTCAAGTTGATCCTTCCAAGGGATTCCAAACACCTCTCTAAATATAAATTTATGTGTTTTTATATCCAAATACCCTCCTTTATTTTAAATAACCAAGATAAATACAAGAAAAAAACTTTGTTTTCCTATATTTTTTCTATCTGTCTATGAACACTCCAACCTCTATTTTTACGAGATAAAAATTTATGCATGGAGTGTCTTCGAAAAATGTCATAATTTTTAAATACCATTTATGCTTATTCAAGGGTTAGTAAAGACGGTAAGGATTTTTATCAAGAAAACTTACATAGTTACCTTGATCTTCATCTTCGAACTAGGCCTTCTAGCACCCTATACATAATGTCAAAAACTCAACCATCCATACAACACCAAATCCCACTAAACCATGAAAATATACATTCTTACAATGATTAGTTCTTTTCTACTTAGTTTTATCAAATTTCATCCATCCAAACATGAAATGGAGCCAAATATTTATTTAAACCCTAGACTGGGTTTTGAAGGCCTAAGAGGAGGGAAAATCTATATCTTGGACAGAGTGATACTTCATGATTTGAAAATGAATTCCTAAGATCTATATTGATGTCCTTCAACTTTATTTATTTGGCGACTCCTAACTTGAGTTGTGCCTATTTTCTTCCCTATAATAAGCGTTCCATTGAAACCTATCATATGACCTGTTTTAACACGGTTTACAAGTTCTTGAGCCTTACAAAACTACTATATTACCCTTCACACTATACATATTCCTCTTCACTCACTATAGACAATGATATAAAGTTCCATCCTATCCCCTTACCTTATCTCCACACTTTTACATAACATGCAAAGGTGAAAGTATTACCTACATTGCACTTCTAACAACAGTTCATGCTTCCCACATGATACCATACTTTAGTAAACCTGCATATACTCCATGTTGACATCCTTTACGTATTCAACATCTACACGATCACTCTTGGATCACACAATAGTTATATTCATCAATAATCAGTTAACATGTTACTATATAGATTATTTTCTAGGTATTCATACACCATTCATGCTAAGAATCACCCTAAGTTTGAGGGCTATGCTCATCACATTTGATTATAATAAAACATGCTTTTACTTAAAATTTTCTAACAAGGTGTATTATGCCCATGTTCCAGGGTTTTAAAAAGCATTCATCTATGTTTATAATACTTCTTCACACCCTTTTCCAACCTGCAAACATCACTAGATATTTAAAAACCATGATTTAATCTTTTTCTTCGTGAAATATGCCCACAACATCTAATTTACAATACATATCCTTAGGAAGTCCTACAAATAACTATCTTCATTGTTTACAACTATTTTTCCGATCCTTCAAGGATCTTCTCTCTTTCCTTCTACGCTACTAATTGATTTTCTTCCCAAGAAAATATGATTCCTTCTTTCTATATCATTCGAGTATATCCTCATAAGCAATAAGAAAGGAGAAGTAACAAGACCTAACTACCTAATTAAAGTGATAACTCACTAACCACATGAGTCACACCAATTGGTGAGTGTAGTCATGTTATTAAATGATAAAAAAGGATCCCATTAGGTTAAAATTCATACAAAACATTAAAAAATTACCCCCTAACCTATTCAAAACCTAAATTAACATGAAAACCTAAAACTTGATATGTACATGTTCATTGATGCTCCCGCATCGATCCCTCCTTAAAGAAAAAAAGTTTCTTGTATGAAAAACTCACCATTCAACACTAACTCGAGGGTAACCATGTTATGATTATTACTTGATCACAAATATGTTATCACAAACAATATGAACTCCTTCAACACTCTCATACCAGTAGTTGTGCTATAAAAATTTAACACAACCTCCTATTTATATAAAGAAAAAAATCGAGGCAACCTATATTTATTGTAAAATCCAATCTATCACATGAGTCTGCTCACCCCACATGTCATATAAAGGCTCCACTACAAACCTACTCATGTGACCTATTGAGGATCCGACTACATTATCCTTCCATGCTATAACCACCATTCAAGCATTGGATGGAATCAATGATGACATACACAAATAATATTTCTATATATCATACAACTCAAAGTAAGTTTTATGTTGATACCCCAAATAATTATCTCTTTACGACACAATAATCATTTTTACACCAATGGACAATAAAAATTCACCCGATATACACATCTAATAATACATAGAACTTTACACACACACACACACACACATTATGGTGCTTATATTGACACCTTATCCTCTATTTATTAACTAGGTTGTTACTCGATGATGAAACACATTATCACGAGTTTGATATTATTCAAAGGAAATAATTTACCCAAGGATCTATCAATTCTTGAAAATGTACCATATTCTCAAAATTCCTATGTGATTGAGGATTAGGAAAAATTTACCTAGCACTCCATCTCCACCCTAACGGTGGAACACATTTCATGTGTTTAATGTGATTTTGAGGTAATAATACTTACCTAAGACCCCACATCACCATTTTTCAATATCTATCCACTTCCCCAAGGATAATCGTATAAAATTTACATTTTATATCTACTATTCCTTAAATTATAAAATAATATAATTTTATAAAAACATAATACCAAGATATATGTGTGTCATGCTTAATGTTGGCCTAGCTTGGATCCGTTCGATCATTTGGATGTAGCACTCTACAACACTATAACACTCATGATTTATAGAATATGCTAAGTGGTTAACACCCATTAACATTATAAAAATCACCGCTATAAGGGCATATCAATGGTGGGGGCCATCTTACATACTACGGTTAATTTTTTTCACATCTTTAGCACCTTACGAATTCTAAAACCTTTTATCCTGTGGTATTCTACAATCAATGTTAACATGATAACACACACACAAAAGTCTACAATTGACACCATACTATTTTACTATGACTGAAATGTGTTATACAATTATTTTATTCCAACGATCACAGTTATTACTTATATATACAAAATTATTTATAATATGTGATCATTTACTTTATTGTTCTTACTGTTTACTACTATTAGCCCTAGGATCTTGTTTAGGCTATAATTTATTTCTTATACACTATATTATACATCATTGATTTATCACACCAAAATACTTGATTATGATTGAACCCTATATAAATTAATAATATGGGTAGGGTTAATGTGTTATTATTTATGTAAGAGTAAAAGGGTTAGTAATAAATGGTATATTTATATTGAATAATAAACATAAATATAAAAATAAGAATATAATCTCATTAGAAATTTTTAAGATAGAATATGTAAACAATTTATAAAACACAAGAAATTGGATGCACTTTGTTGATTACAGAGGGAAGAAGATGATCTAGTAGTGTGGAGTGATTATGAAGGATAGAAACTATCTATAAATGCTTAATTTATGGAAATGGGGTGCAAAATTGACCAAGTATGGAACCATCCAAAGAAGCATGGAATTTTGAGATGTTTTTTCCCTTTTGGATGGTGTTGTATGGCGATATGTTGACACTTTGCAACTTTCTATGTATTTTTAAAGACTACAACGACCTTTAGTGCTAAAACCTAGTTATCACACATTTTCAAAACCATGTGTGTGATGAAAAATAACTTCAAGCCATAACCATATGGAGGATATCTTGAAAAAGGATTAGTGGTTGGGTTTAAGTGAAATATATACACTACATACATTGAAAATATTTGAAAGAGGCATCAAACCATGCATATTTCCCCACCTAAAACATGATATCTATATGGATGCAACTTATTTAACAACTTAACCACTTGACTATGAGAAACAATGTCTTGAAATAGTTAAGATTGACCTGGATGTAGAGGTCTATATATTGGGAAGCCTGAATCTTGAACCTAGTCATGAGTGTTTCACTTTTGTGTGGGGGTGATCCTATATTGTGTTTCTACTTTGAAAGGATTTAGGAGAGTTTGGAGTGATTTTAGAATGCATTTTCAAGTATGATCATTAATGTTATGTTGGGATATCCGAATACAACCCTAAGTATGAAGGCGTGAAAGGATTGGGAGCACGGGTATAGGGTGCTTTGGAATACGACGGAAGTATACCGAACAGGTGTTCCCATGAAGGTCGACTTAGTTGTTTCATGAATTGAGGCTAATTACAAACATGGAATGGAGAGCATGCAATGACATAAATACTTGATGAGCACACACAGACTATTTTGAGCGATTAGAAGATCAAGCGTCATGCAATATTTTGAGGATATTAATAGGATTAGATTGTTATTGTATTATTAGATAATCTATTAATAGAGCGCTTGCATGCTTTTGTATTTATCATGTAAGGGCACATGGCTATTATTAGCATGTAGCCTATTTTTGAAAGGTGCATGGACGGTGAAGGGCAAGTCCCCACCCCTATAAATATGTATTGATTTGCATGGTTTAGAGGATCAATGTTTTGTAGAGTTATGTTGTTGTTGTGTACGCATGCATAAATTATGGTGAGTTTATCATGTATGTAACAATTTTTTGTTGTACAAAAATTAATATAATGGAGCTTTGTGGCTGAATATTGATTGTAGACACATCTTTTTATTAGTTCATGTATGGTAAAGTTAATCTTGGTTCTTGTTTGAGTATTCATGCTTAATGGTTAAGATCTAGATCTGGTTTATGCATTGTAATATACTTAATTATCTGTTATGGATATGGATTATATGTATAATCATGATAACTTCTGGAACAAGATGACATAAAAGAGGAACCTGGTACCCTTGCGTGCTTTGGGTGAGAGCTCAATTTAGGCTCGAGTGATGTGTTAGTGTGCCTTGGGATGTTGGTGGTAAAATATAGGCTACATTTTGTTCCATTATCGAGACATCTTTTTAGTTGGTTTTCGAGGATGTTGAACAATGAAGATGTATCAATTGACCTTGGCCAAAGTGTTGAAGAGTGGTTAGATGATTTGGAGGAAGAATATGCTTGCATATTCAACATTGGACATGATTTTAATACACACACGTGGGTTGAACAAAATTTGTATCATGAGATGTATGAGATGTTCTTCGCCATATTTATTATAAAGTTGTATGAGTGGTTGGTTGCTTATGCATCAAAGATAAATTGGAGATTTCATACACTTGTTTGGACACAAGAAGAATTATAGGCTTTATATGATGCAAATCTTATTGTGATGCATATTATAGATAATTTGTTTCATGGTGTTTTTAATATCTATATTTTGGAGCACATAATTTATACTTATTCTTATCCAGAGGTTCTTTGAGTTCTAGTTCATGTGTGAACCTAGAGGATCTTATTTGTAAGGTATTCCTTTAACGATTAAGATCTTGATTGTGACCTTGATTCAAAACAATGTGCTATGGCTATCTAAACACCACCACGCGTGGGGGTAGGAGCACATGTGGTGAAATATGGAAGATAGTGGCATAAAGGTAGAGAGAAGAAAGTAAAATTAATTTTAATGAGGTATTGTAAGAGGGATTTAGATAAGCAACGTGAAGTTTCAGAACAAATGACATTGTGGAGAGAGATGACTTGTGAAGGATTTGGATCTCACGTAGAGGATGTAGAGCCAGAGCATCCGGAACTCTCCCATTTGGGAAATTATGACAGAGAACCCTCTTTAACCTTTGATGATATCAAACCAAAGTGGAAATGACATGGACCGCATGTGCACATTTTATCCCTCTTGGCGACCTAGCCCTTGCATTTGGTTTTCCAATTTCTATGATACAAGTAATTAAGTAAGCTATTGTGAGTAGTAGAGTAGCTAGAGATAAAGTTAATTTACCATCAAGTTCAGGAGTTAATCAGGTAGCATATTCATCTATGGTGTGGTAGGCATATTTTGTGTTATTTGGAGGAGGTATACTTTCCGCGTGTCTTCAACATAGAATGTGGGTGCGCAGAAAATTTGCATCACATCTCGAAGTAGCAAAACTTCCCAAACTATGGGAGTTCAATTTAGCATAACTGTTAGAACACAAGGTGGTGCATCCTCTCTAGTCCAAGTACCTATTACAAGAGGAGGATCAAGTGGCTTGATATCTAGTGGATTTTGTGGTTCTAGAGGTGGAGGAAACACAAGAGGTTATACAGTTCTTGGATCTCGGTGGGTATGGTCCGCACTAGTCCCAACAAATTTATATGGAGATTTCTCTTTGTCTTAAATAATATAGAGGAACAGAAAATGCAGCTAATCAAATGCATATGTGTGAGATAATATGGCACATGAAGGGGATTACAGCTCCAGATCATAAGGAAAGTCAATTTGCAACTACATTGCAAGGGCGCACACATAGTTGGTACATGAAATATGATCCAAACAATACTTGTGTAGACTATACCACATTGCGTGATGATTTCTTAGTAGAGTTTCATATCCTTGAGTTTGAGTAGAAGAGCAATCAACATGTTGAAGGACATCAAGTAGGGTATGATGAGAGTGTTAGGGAGTATGATGCATGGTTTAAAACCCTTTTATCAAATATATCTTATGAAATTCACCCGAGTCAAACATGCTTAAATGGTTCTTTAGAGAGTTGATCACGAATTTTAGAAGGGTGATCTCACACAAGACTTATACAGATCTGTGTGAGGCACTTGAAGAAAATTTACACACTAAGGTAGTTGGGAGTGTAGACATAGGATTCAGCCCAGTTTTGGAGGCTCAAATTGCAGTGATTTGAAAAAAGTTAGAGAAAAGTTATCGGCTAATTTAGCACATGAGACGTGTAAATTATATTTGGTGCACAGATTGTGAAGTAGGACATACTAAGGATAGTTGTCCTTATAGATTGGTGCATGCCATATTGCTGGATTGTGAGATTTGTCACTTGGATCATGATTCAAGTATGTGCCCATTATTACAACACACGATAAGGAAAAATATCTCTTGTTAGTGAAAGATTTACAAGTCTAACACTCATGATATTGATAATTGTAGGTTGATCGATCATATTCATGATGTCATTGATACTGGTGTACGTAAGAATAGTGTTGAAAATAATTCTAAGGAACAAGGTGAGCATCATGAGAATAATCATAATGAAGGGCACTCGATGGAGGTCATGGTAGAGGCTGATGTCTCGGTAGTGGAAGTGGTGGAAGTGAGTTTCCCTGTGGAACATGTTATACATACGTATCCCCTAATCATTATAGACGTGAATTCCCTCGAGAACATTATTTGTTCTTTTTTGGAAAGAACCATCCCTATGAATAATTCCTAGACTTGTATGAAAACTTGAGTAAGAAGAAAAAAATAGGATAAGGGCATGGGGATGGTTATAGTAAAATGTGAAGTGGAAGATTAGTGGATGGAAAAGTTAGCGCTAGATCCCGAGTTTGTACTGTGAATATCACTACCCACACTACGGTGCACATGTCGAGAAGTTCCAAAGTAGAAGCTTGTTATTACAAAGGAGGAGGTACTACATGCAAAGTATCTAGACCCTATGCATCAGAAGGAGGTTTATCAAGAAACCATGGAGGTGATTAGAATTGACATGGTGAGATACAATTTTGAAAGAACAATTGCGGAATTAAGAACAAAAGAAATCATTGATTCCATCAGATAGATGTTGATGATTTAAAGGTGGTTTGTAAGATGCTTTGACAAGAGAACATCATTCCTTTGTTGGGGGAATAGTTAAGAGAAAAACCCTAAGCGTTGGAATTGAGCTAAAAATACAGATATTTGCATGTTAACCTTCCTCCTCATAGTCTAGATTATGACAAGGAGATCACTTTGAATGTTGTTGTTGATGGATGGCTCTTGAGTAACATTTTGATTGATGTAGGTGTAGAAGTGAATGTACTCAACTTGGATGGGTGGATTCAGATGGGAGACCACCATTGAAACCATATTCCAATGTGTTATTTATGGAAAACAAGACTAAATCCATGCCCATTGGAGTTTTAAAGGATGCTAGTATTACTATTCAAGGGGCCAAGTTTATTGGGGACTTTGAGGTCTTGGAGCTTGCAGAGAGGAAACAATTTCCCAACATTTCTAGGGCACCCTTGGTGTTATGCCAAGAATGTTGATTTTTGCTTTAATAAAGGTTACATAAATTTTGAGAACAAGGAAGAGTTCATCATCTTTCCTTTTGAGAACGAAAAGCTACACCTTATGTAGAGCCTTTAATTAAGGAGGATTTGAAAAAATTTATGTGTGCACCATTAGGGATCTTGAAGTGCTTGATCCATCAAAGGAAGGAGTTCTCCAATGGGATGATGCACAATCTATGAGTGATACTACAAGTATTACATGTGAAAAATGGGCACATGGCACTTATGAGATGGTTGGATGTGAGGTAAGAAGTGCATCTATGTGCATAATCAATGAACACATTGTGTTATGCATTTTGAAGTAACCAGGTATCGAGGTACATTGGTGAAGGAAATATTGAAGTTTTCATACGCACTATGGAAGTTCAATGGACATATCAAGTGGAAAGAAGGAATGTGCTAGTTTATACTCTGCATGCGGGATGGTAGCATGCTAGTGGATGGATCACATGGATAATATTTTAGAGTGGCGAGAGGTGAGGATCACCTTCTCTATGATATTTCTCCACAACAATGCACCTACCAAGATATGTGAATTTCATGGGAAGGATGCTCAACACCATGTTTAGTAGTGTGAGAGACTCTAGATAGAGGGGCAAGAGGCCTTACCACCTTCGTTATGGGTGCACCAGTTCTACTATACCTTACGATGTTGTGTGCATACATGGTATTTATATGTAAAGTTGAATAGAGAAATAGGGAATTGGCAGGAATTGACTACATGTATGATTCAAAACTTTGACTATTTTTCCACTAAACCTCCTATGAATGAGGCATTATAGGTTATGAACCATTTGACTATGGGAGATAGTACAAAGGCTAAAGAAATTATTCAGGAGTTACTAGGTGAGTCAAACATGAAGGCACACTTGAAGAAGAAGAAGAGACAGATGCATAACAACTTGGGTGCATCTCGCTAGAAAGAAAAAGGGTAAGATGGTCTACATCATTAATGATGAAGAAGTGGAGAATCTAGATGTTGAGCATATAGAGGGTACGTGTGAGGTCTTAGATAGTGTAGATGAGAAGGCACATGCCTACCATGAGCCTATGAAAACTAAGAAGGTCAACATTGGGATAAATGTTGAACCAAAGGAGGCCATCATTGGTGATTATTGGTCTGATTTTGAGGTTTCTAAAATAATTGAGCTATTGCATGACTACTAAGACTTATTCTCTAGAGGCTATCATGAGTTTAAAGGTGCATTAATATTTGGGCGAGATGAGAATAAATTTAAAGGAAGGTACATGCCTAGTTAGGAAGAGGCCTTATAGGATGAATCCTAACCTACGTGTCAATGTTAAAGAATAAATTGACAAGATATTGAAATTTGGAATCATTAAGCCCATAGAGGAATCAAAGTGGGTTAGCCCTATGGTGATCAATATAAATAAATATGGAAGAATAATAATTTGTGTTGATTATAAGGAGTTAAATGTTGCATGTGTAATAAATCCTTTTCCCCACACATTTTATTGAAGAAATATTGGAAGGCATTGTAGGATGCGAGATCTACTCCTTTCCTAATGGGTTCTCTGGATATCATCATCTTCAGATTGCTAAAGAGGATCGAGTAAAGACAAATTTCACCACCGAGTGGGGAATTTTTGCATGCACAGATTATGCCCTTTGGATTGTAGAAATGCATGCAAGTATTTTCGTGCATTGTTGTTCAAGCATTCCAGGATTTCATTCACAAGTTCTTGCATGTTTACTTGGATGAATAGATAGTGTATGGGCTAGTGAAATATCATTTTGATAATATAAGACTCATGTTTGAGAGATGCCGGCAGTTGAGCATCTCCTTGAACATTAAGAAGTGTGTTTTTGCTACACCTTTTGGGACTTTTCTAGGACACATCATCTGTAAAGAAGGCTTATTAGTGGATCATGCTAAGGTTGTTGTTATTTTGGGCTTAGAGAAACCTACTAACCAGATAAAAGTGTGTGGATTCTTGGGGCACATAGGATATTATAGGAATTTTATTAAAGGATATGCTAAGATTTCTATGCCCTTAGAAGAGTTATTAAAGAGTAAAGGAAAGTTCCATTGGGGTGAAATGCAACAACGCATGTTTGAGACATTAAAGGAAAGGATTACTACAACGCCCATTCTGTGCTTTCCTTCATGGACTCTACCTTTTAATGTGCATGTGGACACCTCTAGCATGGCCATTGGCATAGTATTAGCCTAGCTTGGAGAAGGTATTGTTGATCATCCTATTTTCTTTACAAGTAGGAAATTGACACCAACTGAATAAAATTATACAACTACAGAGCGTGAAGCTTTGTCCATGATTTACGTGTTGCATAAGTTTCAACAATACTTGTTGGAAACACCGTTTATCTTCTATACAGATCCCATGGCATTGAAGTACTTAGTGAACAATCCCATTTTTAAGAAACATATGCCATTGGATTATGTTATTTCAGGAATTTTACTTCACGGTGGTGGTTAAGCCAGGAAAGAACAATTCTGGACCAGATCATTTATCAAGGATTAATTCAGGAGAGGATGCACGCAGAACATTGAGGACACAATGTTGGATCCACAACTATTGAGATATAATTGTGCACCCTCTAACTTAAATATATTGTTGTAATTTTGTGAACAGGTGTGGTTACCGAAGAAATGAAGGCCTTAGAAAGGAAACAACTTGTTATACGCGTCGTGCCTTATATGTTGATCAGTGGAAATTTTTACAAACTAGGTCGGGATGAAGTTTTGTGCTTGTGTGTACTTGAGCATGGAAAAAAGCTATTATGGAGGAGGCTCATGGTGGTATTGCAGGTGGACATTATGTAGGAGGTTCCACCACATGCAAAATTTTATTGGCTAGTTTGTGGTGGGAAACACTAAATAAGGATTGCAAAGAATATTCTAAGGCATGTGATCATTGTAACCACCTTGGAAATCCTAGGCATAGAGATGAAATTCCTTTAAGGCCTATTGCTAGTGCCAAACCTTTTGAGAAGTGGTAAATTGAATTCGTGGGTCCTATTTCCCCACCCACACATAGGATTGGATCATGCTACATCCTAACTTGTACACATTACCTTACAAGATGGGCATAAGCGATGCCTACAAAGGATTGTACAAAAACTAAAACAACAAGGTTTATGTGGGAAAACATTATCAACAAGTATGGATGTCCTTTGAGTTTGAAAAGTGATAGGGGTACTCATTTCCTTAATGAGACCATCAGGATACTATTGGCAGAATTTATGGTGGCACACCATAAAACAACACCTTATCACCCTAGGCTAAAAAAATACCGAGGCTTTCAATAAGATATTAAGCCACACATTGACTAAAATTTGTGATGTTGGAAGGAAAGATTGGGATGATAAAGTCTCTACTATACTTTGGGCATACAGAAAACCTACAAGAGGTTGAATAAGGCCACACCCTTTCAGTTGGTGTTTGGCGTAGAGACTATTCTACCAGTGGAATTCATATTACCTTCTCTACGTATTATGCACACATGAGGTTTAACTGATGATAAATAACTTGAAGAACATATCGAAAAACTAATGCAATTGGATGAAAGGTGTGTTATAGCACGATGGAGTCAGAAGATAGAAAATGCCAGGAAGAAGGCTTGGCATGATAGGCATATCAAGGATAAGAAGATTGAAGTTGGAAAAATGGTTCTTCTATATGATTTAAAGTTTTGCACCACCCTAGAAAGCTTAAAGTACATTGGTTGGCCCCATATATTGTGACTTACATACTTGAATTAGCTGCTTGCTAGTGAGAGATGTTGGATGGGACACATTTTCTCGTTACTTCAATAGGAGTAGGCTGAAGCCATACTATAAATAAGTCTTCTTGGTGTTTATAATAAGGCAATATTTCCATTAGATTAGGTTTCCTTAATGCATTTTCCTTATAGTTTTTTCCTTTCATCGTTTTATGCTTTGTCAATTTAGTTCAATGTTTTTTGTAATAAGTGCACTTGCACACTAGAAGCTGATTACTATCTAAGTGTTTTCATGTGTAGAGGACTCGTGCATACCCTTAGTGTGGGGTGGAGTATATATAGGGTACATGGACCAAGTTTGGATGTTATCTGAAGATGGATATGCATAAAGATATTTTGTGCAGGTGCTTGAAGTAAAAGTGCGAGATAGAGAAAGATTTCTCATGATTGGAAACCACATGTGAAGATGGGCACACCATGTAACATGAGGTAGGTTGTAGCAATGGAAACTACTTAGTGAAAGGTGTAGTGGATAAGTACTTTGGCGCATGAATGCGCATGAGAGGATTTCGGTGGTTTCGAGAACTAGTAGGTGTACCAGAAGGTTCTGGTTGGGCTCGGAAAAATCAGCACAAAAAATTTTAGAAATGTGAAATTAATACGAAGTACAAAGTGGTAGGTGGAAAGAAATACATGGGAATTTTTTTAAAATCTATATATGGTGGTGTTGTGAAATCATTTTCAACTTTGCAATCAAGAGAATTCGAGCGAGTTGTTGACGATTGAGCTAGCGAATGAGTCATGTGAAGTACAAAGAGCTATGAACCGGTTGAATTGTTTAGAATTACACACTGCAGGTGATTTTCACTCAATTTTGAGAAGTGTTTGAGTGAAACAAAGGCATGCAAGGAAGAAAATTAACAATTAGGGTTTCGATTTAAGCTAGGGAACATAGTTTTGAGATGGGGTAGGTGGGGTTGAGTTGCAGAGCTTGAATCAGTTATAATAACACACCTTTATAGTTGATATGGCACCAAAGAGAGCACCTAGAGTGGCCACAAGGGGGAAGAAGCAAAAGGAATTCTAGATCGAAGTAGATGACACCCTAGAAATCCATTTCTAGGAGATGCAATACCTTGAGGGGATTTTTATGGGTCATGATTGGGACTCACACATTTATTGGTGCAAAGTAAGTGATTACAATCACATATCTAAAGATAATAAGGATATATTGGATAAGTTACTAGTTGTAAAAAAAAACAAGAGAACATCGGATGACATGGTTGTGTATAATGACGCGGGTGAGAAATTGTTACAAAGTTAGGAGCTTTGTAGCTATATGAACTCCCTTACTTTGGTAAACTATAAAAGTTGTACCAGTGGTTAATGAGAAGATTCCATGAAGATTTTTTCTACTTTTCGGGTGACGGATGAGGACCACCATGCCCTTAATTGGGATTACTGAGACAGTTTGAGGAGTTTAGGTATAGAGATTAGCAAGGATTTGATAGAAAAAGAAGGCATAATTGTGACTAGGAAAGCACTAGGTTACACCAAGGGAGGGCGCAGAATGGACATCGAAAATATATAGAAGTATCCGGTGGTTCCGGAAGTAATGTACCTCCTCACAAAGCTTAATGACCAAGAGTGACGGTCATAGGTAAATAAATTATGGTTAGAAATTGTTGGACCATGATTGTCATTAGACCAAAACACATAGGTGTTAGTCTTCGCTATAATCACTAGAGTTAGGATCTACGAGAGGCGGTTAGTCCATGTCACGAAACTCGTGGGGAGCGCTACACACACATGCTAACAATATCCCCTCGAACCCGAGTGAGTTTTGAACTCAAGATCTGTCGCTCTAATACCATTTCTTGGACCATGATTTTTGTTAGACCAAAACCCATAGGTATTAGTCTTTGCTACAATCGTGAGAGGTAGGATCTACAAGAGGTGGTTAGTCCTTGTCAGAAACTTGGGAGCACCGCACACACATGCCAACACACATAACGAAGAAAATGACTGAAGGTATAGTTTACAACTTGGTTGGTTTCATTTCTAAAACCATCATTGAGGAAGCACACCAAGGTGAGAAGATAAGTTTCGGTGTGATCTTGTTATCTCTTGTATTTGTAGAAATTGGAGTGCCTGATGGGCCAAAGGATAAAGTATGGCAATATCCTAAGGAGAAGAAATCTCTTGCAAAGATATTTTCTAAGTATACTTGTGATGGGACCATGAGTGGACCCTTCAAACAGAGAGAGTAGAAATGTGGTATGAGCACTGCGCATTGAGCTTCAAGAGGAATGAAGAATACTAAAGGAGCTTTCTGCGGTATTGGGAAAATAAGTACATTTTGAAGTATATCAACACTTTTACATTGTGATTTGGTATGGAGGATGGAAAGTGGAGCCCTTGGTGTAAGATCCCTTATGCCTGCACCACATGTTATTTCCAGGCATCTGTACATAGGTTTTCTAATGTGTGTTGACTAATCTTCAATGTGGACAAGGTAGAATGTGACTACCATGCCCTCAAGAAGAATTACGTGTATCCAAGTAAGTCTGCATATATTGAAAGGTTAATTTCAGATGAAATTAACATGAAGGCTATGAGCTTGGCCATTGGAAATTTGGGGGCAGCCCTTGTATATATTCACCTCAAACCAAGATTAGAAAATGGGAGATATGTGGAGAATGAATTCAAGCTCCCTGGACCACCTAAGGGGAAGCATACAGTTGGTACACTACAAGATGAAGAAGACACCTTTCCCCTTGTGGAAGAAGAAGGAGAATAAGAAGAAGAACTATAGGAAGAAAGTGTTGGCTTGGAGCACATGGGCAAAAGATAGCCTACTATTGGAGATAAAAGAGAGCACAAGATAACCCCTCCACTCCGGGAAGAAGATGAAGTGTTGGATACTAGTGTGATGGAGATGGACATGAACATCATCGAGGAACCTTAGTTTAAAAGGGTGATAAGGAGAACAAGAAATCAGAGCATGAGGACATCATAAACCCTTAGGAGGTCACTTAGGAATTCACCTATGAAAGTAGAACCTGAAAAGAAGAAAAGGAGCAGGTATGTCCTCAGGAAAGAGGATGAAGATGAGAAGTCTAAAGATGGTGCACCGAATACTCTGCGCATACTCGGGGATACAAAGGAGCCTCGGGAAGAAGAAATGAATAATGATGAAGAGGAGTTGAGGGAAACTGGGATAGAAATAGATAAGGGTGAATTGTTAGGCACACCTCATACCATAGGAAGTTAAAGAACCAATATTGGGTTCAAGCACTGGATTCTCGAAGGGTAAGTGATCTAGAAAGGAAATGGAGGAAGAGATATATGAAAATCCATCCGTTGGGCATGTTGATGACCCAAGAAAAATCATATGCATGTGGTTCCAAAGCACTTTGGAACCTAAAGACCTGTATAGAGGGGATCTCATGGATGCGAAATGGCAACCACACGCACATGCAAGAAATTGTCATGAAGCATGTAGACTCACATATATGAGCCTAATTTTGACATGTGTGAAGAGTCATGTGTTTTAGAAATATTGAAGAAGGCGTCACATTTTCGTGTGTGATCAATCCACTGTCATGTCCGATGAGCAGGTAAGAAATGCTTTGGTGAAGGTATCGTAGAAGTTGCATGCATAAACATAGATAAAGAGACAACTATTAGAAAGCGCTAGATGACAAGAAAGACAAAGAAACAAAAAAAAACACACCGAAAAAGAGAAGGAAAATCTTTGGGGTGAATGTGTAAGCGTTGATGAGTATGGCCAAAGAAATTGGGGATGAGATTTTAAAGGTAAGGCTACACTTGGAGAAGGAAGTACCAGAAAAGTTTCCTTCTAGTAATGCATTACATACAAACACTTGTAAATTTGGTGATAGATGAAGGCGGTACGTATGCCATAACCTAAGGATGCTTCAGAATAGGAAGTGAAGGCCAAGGCCACAATTGTGTGAAAAATTACAAGTTATGAATCCATATTGTAGACTTTGAAGGATGAAATAAAGAAAACAAATTTGGCATTGACTATGTGTGCAACACTAGATGTGATAATAAATACAAGGACTATGGCAAAAGAAGATGAATTCCTTTAGGAAATGAAGAATGAAGCACTTGGGTGTGTGGAGATACTTACACTAGTAGAAGCAAAGCGTGATGCACTTGAAGCCGCCCAAGTCCCTCACAAGGAAATAATAAAATAAATTGGTAAACTCATCACGTGAAAGATGGATGTAATGGAAGGGATGGTCTCTAACATGGCCAATGTTCTCAGAGTATTGCAAAATGAAGGGGAGAACATGAAATTTGATGAAATGGAAGCAATACTAGCAGACATTCCTGAAAAAACAAATAAAGCGTTGAGTAAGCTGGAATGAGTTAGAAACATAGGTAAAGGCATAATATCTAGAGTTAATTTTATCTGCAAAAGTGTCAGGAGCCTATTTTTTATTCTTTTGTATAGTTATTATTCTTTGATCATAGAGAGATAAGTTGGATTACCCATTTCCGGGGACAACAATGAATTTAGTGTGGGGTAATGTTGATTTGTCAAAATACAACCTAAGTATGAAGGTATGGAAGGATGGGTGCACATGTATAGGGCACATGAATACATGTGGAAGTATAAAAAACATGACAAACCTAGGAAGGTTTGAAATAAAGACTTAGCCATTTTACGGACATGAAGTGTAGAGCACACAATGACATGAAGACTTACCTGAGCACGTAAAGAATATTTTGAGTGACTAGAAGATCAAGCGGCATGCAATATTTTGAGGCTATTAATAGGATTCGAGCTAATTTGCATTATTATTAGATAATCAATTAATAGAGTGCTTGCATGATTTTGTATTTATCATGTAAGGGCACATGGATATTATTAGCATGTAGCCTATTTTTGAAAGGTGCATGGGTGATGAAGGGAAAGTCCCCACCCTATAAATATGTATTGATTTGCATGGTTTAGAGGATCCATGTTTTGTAGAGTTATGCTTCTAGTTTTTACGCGTGCATGAATCATGGGGACTTTATTATATATGTAACATCTTCTGTGTTTTACAAAAATTAATATAATGGAACTTTGTGGCTGGATATTGATTATAGAAACATTTGTTACTAGTTAATGTATGGTAAAGTTAATCTTATATCTTGTTTTAGTATTCATGTTTAATGGTTAAGATCTAGATCTGGTTTATGCATTGGAATATACTTAATTATCAGTTATGGATCTGGATTATATGTATAATCACACTAACTTCCGGAACACATTGACATAAAAGAGGAACCTAATATCCTGCGCGCTTTGGGTGAGTGCTCAATTTAGGCTGAGTGATGTGCCAGCGTGCCTTGGGATGTTCATGGTAAAATCTAGGTTACATGTTCAATGTGAGGTAAATAGGAAAGTTATACTTTATTTTATAGGTATTGTAGGTTTAATTTTGTATTAAGGATAACCTATACGACATGAACCCATCCATACCAAATATAAAATAGAAAAAGTAATCATTAGGTGGTTGGGGACAAAAATTTCATTGTTGGGCCAAATCGTTGGATGGTTTGGTCCTAAAAATGGTCTCATAAAAGAATTTTAGGGGATTATACAAAGTTTTGGAAATTATTCCTAGGAGGAATATGCTACTATACATCGATGCAATTAGTTTTGTGAGCAATCGAGTAGTGTGAATAGATAATAAAGTTATCCAAGAGAGATAAGGATAGGTAACCTAGGATTGGAATGAGTGCACAAGTCATGAATTAGGTGCAAAGTTAATATTGTGATAGCCAAATTTATGTGTCTACATTCCCCCTTTTCAAGTATAAAATTAAAATTACATGCTTAAAGTAAAATATACCCGAGCATGTATACACATTTTTTCTTTGGTATAGGTTTCTTATTCCTCTTACGTGTTGGCATTATCCATGATGAACATACATTAAAAGTGTATTCAATTTCCATACAAATAATTTAACTCTGGATTAGCTTTGAAAATATATTTGTAACTTTGAAAGTTGATTTTGTAATTTCTATTAAGAGAGTCAAAAGAATATAAGGAACACACATTTTTACTTTTCCAAAGGAGAATCTCCGAATATTTCACATATGGAGATGTGGATTTCAAAATTTTATACTAAAGAGGATTCAAGTTGATCAATCCCCATTTTTTTGGTGATGCTAGAGACACAAAGGATTTGGGTGTTGTTAGACCTAGATTAAAAAGGATGGTGTCATAGGACTTTCAAATTTTCTAGAAGATACTTTCTAAAATAACGATGATTTTCATAGGGATTTATATTCACCCCAAAAATAATCCCTGAAACAATGATAAGAATGATGTCATAAGGCTTTCTAGTATCCCAAAAAAATAATTTCCCATAGACCATCCCATTGCAAGTAGATCTAGGTCTAAGTGAAATACAACAAAAATTTGAAAGGGAATGAATTTCTTATGCCCCCATCATGTGATGTCCTATGAGTATCAAATGTTTAATGATGAATATATCATAAAAATAAGAAGGATCATGTCATTGTACCCTATAGTGATACTATACTCAACTTATGTAGTGTCGAAAAATGATAAAGTAATCAAACCTCCCACATTTATATCGAAATGAAATAGACCTTTATATGAACCATGCAATATATTCTAAACTTGTCGCTATTTGTGAGAATTTAAAACTTCTATAATCTACCCCTAAAATGAAATTGTTCATCATAGACCTGTAACATCTAGTGGTTTTGTACCTATGGGATAGTTTTATCCTTATGTGAAATTTATCCATGTTCTACATTTGATTATGTTTCCAAGTATTTGTACCTTATCCAAATCTTGTCTTGAATTCTAAATTCTATCTATTTGACCGATGTGCATAGATATTGATAAAATAAACCCCACTAAATTTCCCCTCTTTTTAAGTGGGTGATATTTGCAAGAGAATAATTGACTTAAATGAAATGACGTGTATCTATGTATAATGTATTTTATAGTATGTATTAGATCACATGGAGGGATGTTTTGGGTGGATACCGTTGAGATCCCATTCTTGCAAAAGTGTGCATAGTAGAAACCATGACACAAAAAGAGACAAAAAAGCATCAAGTGCATATGCAATCAACTATCCAAGTAGACTAGTATACAATTACAAAGGCAATGTTACATATATTAGTTGTAGAAAAGGAAATTATCTATAAACAAGGTACACATAAGTGTTGCAAATACATGCATAACAAAGGCCATAGGTCACATATATGAAATCAAGCATACAAGAAAGAAATCAAGGGAATATGATAGAAGAAAGTAGCCGTCGGGAACATAGATCAAGAGAAGATAGCAACACACAAGACACATGTGATAGAAATATTATTGTGAAAAATATCATAAAGGTGCAATATACAAAATTGAGCATAATGAGGAAGTTAGAGTAATTCAAATAAACATGACCAATAAGATGGAATTAGGCCCACACCTTTCATTGTATATATTCATGTGTGTCCCGCATCAAGCTCAAGATACCTCGTGAATGCACATGTGTAAAATTATATAGACAATATGCTACATATCAAACCATATGAAAAAGTACATATCTAAAGTGAAAATTTAGAAAATCAAGTCATATGCAAGTCTTGATTTTTTATTTTGAACATATTTACATTTTTGAGCTTTTTACAACATTTGAATGTTTTTATATTGTATAACTTTTGTATAAAAAGTAAGATAAAAATAAGTGATACTGTATTATGGAGTAAAAGTGTGATGGGAAGACCTATAGACAAGGGAGGCTTAGACCTCAAAGATGCAACATGTGTAGTAGGAGTAGGACGAATCTTTAAAATTTGGGGTTGTATAACATGTTGGGAAGTTGTAAGATGTGCAATAGGATACCTATGAATATGAATTTTAGGGATATAACCCGTAGTAGTAGCAAGAGTAGGTGTAACATGATTAGGTGTGGAACCCAATATTTTGTTAGTAAAGGATTGCTCAAATGAGTCTCACATGGTATACCCCTGACTGTAACAAATTTCTTATTAGAAATATACTTAACACATTGGTAAAAAATACAAGAGATATCCTTACAATTATGAATCCAAGGAAAACCTAAATGCATGGCACATGAACCAAGCGAAGAGGTGACCAAAAAAAGAATATCCGTAGTAGAAGATTCCACAGTAAGAGGTAAAAAAATATACCCAAGAGAGGTCATGGTATCAAAATTCATGTGTTTCTTAGCATAGCCAAGAGAAGCAAGAAATTTAAGTTTGTACATGTTGCATTGAGCACCACTATCAATCAAAACACTATGAATAAGGATTATACAAACAAAGGATTGAATATAATAGTGTATCAAATATAAGATCATGAGAAATATTAGAATCATTGAATGCAATAACAATCCTAAGAGGTGAGGTTGGAGTGATAGTACCAATAATATAATCCATTGGATGATCATATGAAAGGGGTTGAGGTTGAGTTCGATAAGTATGATGCATTCGTATTAGATTCAAAAAAAAAAAAAAAATTATTAGGAAGCGAGCCATGGAAACTATTAAGCTCATAATTTTCATTAATGGACTTAAATTATTAAAGAGGTGAGCTAAATTCAATAGAATTTACATCAATAATATATTAGATAACATGATAAAGCTTGAAGCATATATTAGTAGAATATATATCTATGATAATCAAAATAGGCATTAGAATAATTTTTTTACCATGAGGCTTGCTCATATCAACCTCAAGATGCAAATGGAGAGATACAATGTTGCACTCTAGATAAGTTTGAAGGATCACTTGTGATGAAGAAGGAAATCACACAAATTTACTACAAAGAGGAACTTCAGTAACTAAAGCCTAACATTTAGAGATACAACATTTATAATAACTTTAGAATCAGTCAAATTATCAATAGGTTTTCTGATGTAATTAGACTTGCTTTGAAATTTAGAATTAGATGTATTAGGAGCATTAGAAACCTACTTAATATTATTCATTTTAAGGATCTTAGCTTCAAGCTCCTTTAATGTGTGACATAGCTAATCAAACGACCAAAATTGATTAAAAAAATTAATAATAATTGATTCTTGTAGAGGAGTGAGAAGAATTTGAGTGAATAAGTCTTATATCTCATTGTCGGTTAGAATGTTGTTCATTTTACTAATCACAGTCTTGTATCACAAAACATAGTCACTAATGGGTTATTTGGACCTTGTTGCTTAATCTTAGATATTCGAGCATACGATTATTTTTCTCCAATATTGATTTAAAAATGTGCAAGAAATTTATCATCCAAAGGTATAAAAGAACCACTACAACACATAATCTTTTAGGTTTCTAGGAAAAAAATTAGTAAGGTGTAAGTCATTACAAGCAGAGTCTAAGTAAAACAAATGAAAAGCGTTAAGGTTTTATTCAAGATCACTTTTTCCATTACATATAGGAAGCTTAGGAGATACAAAAATAAGAGAGAAAGGATATGAAGCCACTTTAGGTCCAAGTGGGTAATGAAGCAATTGAGTAGAGTCCGTGACAATAGAAGATGTAGAGGCATCTTGATATAATTGCAACATTTGGGCTTGCTAATTGTGGACAATATTCTCAATATCATTTGTATTAGTAGAGGAATGAGAATTCACATGGGTATACACAACAAATGTAGAGATACTAGTAGACATAGAAATAAACATTGTAACATTATGAAGATGACTATGGGGTACCCCCATATGTATAGGCACAATGGATGAAGCAATAGTAGATGTAGCTATAGTGGAAAATGTAGGGTGAAGCAAGTTAAAAGAAGACTCCTCAATAGATTCTTGATTATGTGAAATCTTATAGGCAAGAAGTAGCTTGATGATTTGATTGAGATCGTGGGGATGAATATTATGTTCTTGGCAAAAGTTAGATAAAAGATAAATTTGATCATGATCAACATCATTAAGTTTGTTAGCAAGAATGATTGTATCAAGATCATCATTCATTTAGATGGGAACAAAATATATTAAAACCATCAAGTTTAAAGATACACATAGCATGGGAAAGGTGAAGAAGCCATAGGATATTATTAAGGTGAAAAAGATTTGTGGTATATTATTGTTGGTGGGAAATTTATTAATGTTTCTACCATATCCTTGTTAGTGGGAGATTTTATGATTTTTGGATTGCTCATTCAATATGTCCAAGGTGAGGGAGACTTTGTGGTCTTGACACCGACTTATGTTTAACATTCGATTGCCGTTTACACGTGTTTATGTGTTTTTAATTATAAATAATTAATAATTTCATAGCTTTCTTTGTAAGTTTCTTCGTAACTAATGGCGAGATGATGTCCTGGAAGATTTGGACATGGCCATCCTCAAGAGCCATTGAGACTGTTTCACCAAATGCAACAAACAAATATTCAACCTGATCAACTCATATTTGCTAACATATTTGTAGAGCTGTGATAAAATAAGAGCCTCGCAACAAAATATAGACATCTATCAACACAAAATAGAATTTTATTCTTTTATCGAATATTATAATTATACTACTTTATTTCCTCCTCCCTTAATTAAGATTGACATACATTTCATTACAAATTAAATCTCATACAAACTTAACTTAAGATTATTGTCCTCTTTGACATAATTAACAACTCATGTGCAATTGCCAGCATTAAACTATAGAACAAGCCAATCCAATTTCTAATTTTATCGTTGAATACGCCAAAATCTTGTTATTATTTCCTAATTTTGTAATTTCCCGGATGTGATAAAGCACAAGTCAACATTGGAGACTTCCCCACGTGTCGGTCATTGAGTAATGAACCCAGTAACAAATATATTTTTCTCGAGAGGAGATGGCAAAATTATAGATTGAAAGTGATTTTTAATAAAATAATATTAATTAAAATCATGTGATAAGTTTAATTTTATTATTTTAATGGCACGACTTTCCCCATGCTTTTCCTTGAGTTGTGGGCCTGTTCATCGAATTATGTAAGCCAAAGTTGGCAGACTATTGAAATAATTAAGGTTCGTTGATTTGCTCCCCAACCCATGAATTTTTGTGGGGAAAGAAGCGGCTCAGAAGAGATTAGCTGCGTTTGATGTTGATTAGGTTAGAGAGCTCCTGTGTAATCTCTCTTGTGATTCATTGAAAACTCTCGTCACTCAATTCTTGTAAATTACATGATTTGGGCCACCAAAGACAGTAGTTTGGGGGCAATGAGGATACTTTCAAAACTTTTCAATTTACATATTTAAATTATAGTTTTTATTTTTTTATATAGATTTGTATATTGTAAATTATATATATATATATATATATATATATATATATATATATATATTGTCTTATATGTTTTTTTATCAATATTGTATTAACAATTTTTGTTTTACCTATTTTGAAGAATTATATTGAAAAATTATTCTCACCATCAAATTGTTTGACATGAATAGGTGGCCATCAAATTTAAAATATGCTTCCACTTGATAGAAATAAAAGAAACTTCAAGGTTATTTTATCTCTCTTCACATTCTCATGCACCCAAGCATGAGAATGACCTCATTGGCTAAAAATTCAATTTCAACTACAAATTTTCCTTTTACCTCTCAAATATTCCTTTGACCATCTTCATACATATTCGGTTGATTTTTTTTTGTTTATGATGAACACTTTCTCACATGTAAAAATGCTAAACAAGTAACATCTTTAACCATTTGGCATTGAATTCAATATGGATATACCGACACTACATGTTCATACCTAGAATTGACATTTCGTAACACCTCACCGACACTCCTCTACTCAAGTGTCCCAGCGGGGGTTAAATTTGACGGCCAAGTATGCATGTCGACATTTTTCATGTAATGGTGATTTTTTAATATTGCCCTTCAAAAATACAAAAATGTTATTTATAACAACTATTCTATATTTATTTAATTATTTTAAAGACATATTTATATATATTTTTATAATTTACATATAAATGTATATAAAAATGACGATCAATTTTTAAATATGCAAGTCACATGTGACGGTTATTATAAATATTTGCAAATATTTTATGGTTAAAATCACAAAAATGTCTAAATGGCCATCAAATTTAGCCCCGGTCCCAAGCTTCTAAACCGATATTTTATTATTCTAAAGTTCATTTGAGTTGGTTAAAAGAATGTCATATTCAACTCTACAAGATTAAAAATTGACAAAAAAAGGTGAGTGTGACACAAAGCTAAGAAGTATTATTCCTCAAGCTGTTGTGACATCACTTTGCAATCTACAACACATTGGTAGGAGAAACAAAGGCCAAAAATATCTCTTACTTAGCCAATGTGATTAATATATGATTTGATTCCAAATCCATGATGTCCATAAGAGTTAGATATAAAGAGGACTTGTTGAAATTGACTCATGTCAAATCCCTAATGTACCACCAAGATATGCACATGGGATAATGTTGTGCAATAGTCATACAATCTAGATAACAATGGGAGAAAAATTTGATGTTGCAAATGAGTAACAGAGTTGTATCTTGGATTCATTGGTGGAGGAGAAAATATGACAAACAAAATAATAATAAGGAGTCATTAGATGCAAGACAAGATCAATGATAAGGATTAGGTGCATGAGTGGCTTTAAAGGAGGAAGAAATGGAAATGCCACTACTCGAAACTACATATTTTATTCATAATGACATCCACAAAAAAATGTTATTGTGAAAAAATTGTAGAATATCATGCATTAAGCCCACCATTGCTATTCAATACAATATCAACATCCTACCATTCAATAAAATCTATACATGTATATCTAAGCTATAATTACTAAAAATATATTAAGAAAAATCCAATTTATCCTTCTACATTTTTCACAACATTATCATATTTATATTGAAATTTTAGATCAATAAAAACACTCAAGAAGAAATTGTGTCTCTACAATACTTCCTACAAGAATATTTGTGGAGACATCACCATATAAATAAAAATAATTAATTTTTTCAATCCCATCCAATCCAATCTAGACTACCCTCATGGTTCATGATTAAATTTATAGTTTTCTTACCATCTAATAATTGATTTTGAATATGATTTATATGTAACGCCCACTATATACGAAATTCAAAATTTAATTTTCAATAATCAATCCTTTCCCATACAAATGGTTGGAACTCCCTATCTTAAAAACACCATACTCTAAGAGCTAAATTAATTATAAATAATTATAGTATTAAATGGTTTCAAAATTGGTTATAGATAATCTATTAATATGTATATCTTATTTATATTTATATGAAATGAGTTAAGAGATATCACTCTTGATGTTCTTATTTTAGATTTAAATGCGACCCATCTTTGGAAAATACGAATGATTTTTTTGTTTCCCTACTTAGGAAGAGGAGTGCTACTTTCCTTTCATGCTTGCAATTATTTTTGCCTCATAACTTTATTATAGGCTTGATGTAAATAAATCCTTAACTTCTCACTCATCAATTTCTAATATTAATATCTCAATAAAAAAAGATTCAAATGAAGTCCTTATATATCAAGACCTACTTCATTCTGTAGTTCAACTATGATCATATTGCTTTCGCATCAACAGAATGAGTATGTGACCAAGTTAAATGTAATTGTTAAAACTTCTAGACCCTTTGCAACAAGTTCCCTTCAACATGGATTTAATTTTATTATCCCATAAAGTTTTCATTAAACATAGTTAATTAGTAGCGAGAATTCATCGTAACCTAGTTGAGTTTTTCGTCAATGTACATTTATTGTATTAATTGCAGGGAAAATTTTAAGACCCCCACAAAAAAAAATCATAGAAATTCGTAGGTGAAACTGCGAAAATTGAATTTCATGGTAATGGTGTATATGGGAAAATTGACTTTTACGCTAATATGTTGTTGGCTAGTAGCATTTTTTATGCTACCGACTGACAACATATATTATAATGTTGACTGATAGTATATGATGTCAGACGAAAATATTGTAATTTTAAAAAATCATTTCTTACCAATAGTAGTTAAAATGACAGCTTGATGAGAAACCTGTCCTCCCAAAATATGGTGAAAAAAAAGTGATTTTTGTGAAAAAAATACAAATTTCGCTAATTTTGTATGAGAAATTATTTTTTGAATTTTTTTGATGTTAGCAGTTAAAATGATTGTCTCAATGAGAAATCTTTCCTCCCAAAATATGGTGCAAGAAAAAAAAAAATAACCATTTTTTTGTCTATTACTACTGGACGGTAGCTTTTTTATATGTTACCACCAAAGTAGCATAAAATATGGTACCGATCGACAACATAATATATATTGTTAGCTGGTAACATATTTTATGCTACCGGCTGACAACGTAAATATATGTTATCGGTTGGTAGCATAAAATATGCTACCGGCCGACAACATATATTTATGCTTTTGACTATTAGCATAAAATATGCTCTGGCTCAAGCAGTAGCGTATTTTATGCTACCGACTGACAATATTAAGGTGAATATTGGGAATTTCTCTTTCGTGGGGATGACGAATAACCCTAAAATTAGCTTGTACCCATAACTTTTTGGCGACCCAAGCCTACTTCCTTCTGAAAAATTTGTCAATTTCAAATTTCAAAAACTAGAATATTCATGAATTAATGAATATTTGCCACTAAAATTTTCCCGATTAAGCGTATTAGATAAAATCATATCTTATTACTTTTCATACTCTTCTAGGATTTAATAAATAAATTAATCTATTCTTCATTATCCGCATCTAGCTAGCGAGATAGTCAAACACACACACACACACACACACACACACACACACATATATATATATATATATATATATATATATATATATATATATATATATATATATATATATATATATATATCGTGTGTGTGTGTGTGTGTGTATAGTATACTATATATACATATACATATGTATGTACATATATACATATATATATACAAACACACACACACACACACAAGACCCTTAATGAGAGGTTAAAAAATTCAATTTTTGTATAAACATAAGTTAGATGTTCCTCAACGATGAGAAACCATAGGAATAACCTTGACCAAGATATCATAGCTCTAAATTGATATACAATTACTATTATAACTATACTCCAAACTCATTGAATCACCACCCATTTTAACAACTCCCATATGCTTAGAGAAATGAGCTTAGTTTCTTCTTAATTCATTACTCAAGGTTACATGTTATTATCACATCTTTTAGTTCTTGTTACAATTATCATGTCTCGATTCATATCTTCCATAAAAAGATAGGATAAATTACCTTGTCAACGAGACATAACATTACTTATTAATTTTAATAATAACCCAAAGAAGCTTCATTCAATTATTTTATAACCAAGATGGATCTTGTCTTGATTAGTTATGATATTGCAAATAAATTTTATTAATATGCCCATTGGATCAATTAAAAAATTGATCAATATTCTATTAGATAGTAATCCCATAGTATTTAATCGACTAATCCCAAAATGTAGTATTCATGCTACGTTGTTTCAACCATTAAAAGTCCTTTCTTCTTTCACAATATTATATTATAAAGATAAAACATGTTATGTCTAAGGTCAGCCTTTCACATAAAATTTTCAACTTGTATCATTTATAAATTACATCCTTTTTTACATGTTAGGGAGGCTTACTTTACTTCCCATAAGGTCAACTAACTCAAATAGTATTTGCATCAAGCATATTTGCTTAATTGAATCCTCTTTCTCATAAAATATAATTTATTTCCCATATATGTCCTAATTTTAGAAAGGTTAACATACTATTCCATTCATAACCATCTTAACTAAAGTAAAACATTTTAATTCATTCATATTGTTATAAAAAACAAATAATTATATGGTTTTACTTATCGTCATGGAGGCTTAACTAATTCCTCACAAGACTTGTCATACTTGTTTCATTGTCTTGTTACTTTTTACAAATATAAGTAACTTCAGAAAAAGTAACAACCTTACAAGTTATTCATGATTTAATTAAATTTGAAATTCAAAAGTAAGAATTTGGTTTAGAATATTAATAGAAAGAGTTCATTATGCATCCACAAGGATACGAAGTCGTATGTTGGATGTTTTTAATCCAACTAAATTTTTTTGCTTATGACCCAATTAAGTATATAGAGTTATAATCGTAAAGTAAGTATTATATATTATTAATAACATAATACAAATTTAACAAGATTATTTTGTATTAACACTATTTCTATGGATCGATTAGTGCACTCATGACATATGCACATTAGAGTGGCAAGAGATGCATTAAGGACCCCAAATTTGTTCAAACCCAATAGAAGTTTAACTATGATAGATTTTCTTATGATCATAGTTAAGAAAAAAAAACATATAATAGAAAGTGGTTGGCCCAAGAATGATGTTAACAATATTAATACTATGTTTTAATGTAAGACAATTTATAATGTGTTTGAAGTCACCCTCCAATAAACTCAAGGTATGAACCCCCAAAAATGATACTTGAAACTTAATAAATTTAATAACCATACTTCTCAATAGTACTATGAATAGATCATTCATATACAACATCAAAAATTAAAACCAAAATGTCTTTAAAGAATTATTATCTAGTTACAACAACATAAAATTCTAAGTAAATCCTAATCCTTTGTCCTATATCACATTGTATGAACTATAAATCAAAGCGAAATATTGTAATTCCTTTTTAGATTTATTCATCGTTTTCCTTAATGTTATTTCATTGCATCATAGAAAATACTTTAAGATAAACTAGTAAACATCATTTATTCCATCTTTCTTTCAAGTAACTCCAATAGATATTAGGTCATCTCAAAGATGACTTGGCATGAATTCCATCCATTTTCATTAATAATTAGTCAATAATGAAAACTAGAGGAGGGGATTTCAGGTGGGGAAGTGGTCTTTTTTGTGATCACTTAGGGATTGTATAAAAGATTATGCGGGGCCCATGGGAAATCACTGAAATAATTATGTAGAGGAATGAACTATGATTTTGGGTATACAACAATGTTTATCTATGAAGATAAAATCCATCATCATTGAAGGAGACTCATTATGCATGGTCAAAGCCCTCATGAAACTAGGAAACAATGGTTGGATACTAAACAACATAATCATGGAGGCCAAAACTTTGCTAACATCATTTTAGAGTGGAGATTCATCGTGTTTACACTTCGGGAAATAAACTCGCTAATGGGATGGCCAGCTATGGAAACAATATGGAAGAAATGATGACGTGGTCGGGGGACCTCATACTATGGTTGAGTATTTTAAATTTGGTTAATAATGAAAATATTTTGGAGGCTGTGTAATGATGGAAACCAAGTTTCACATGCTTTTACCGTAAGAAATCCCTTCATCACTTGTAAAGGGAAATGAATAATTCATTTTCATGTTTAATATTTCTTCTCTGGGTTTTTGGTTCCAAATTGGTTGTTTTAAACTAAGGGCGGGGTGCTCGACTCGGTTGGGTGGAAACATAGTAAGGATGAAATTGAATTCTTTCCTTCACCTCAAGAATGATGCTACCCTTTGGAGATTGTTGCGAAGAGGAGGATTTTGAATTACATCCAATGAATCAAAGGTAATGACCCTTAGCTTTCTATGGATTTTGGAAATGCCTAGGTGGAGGGGATTTTTAATTTTAGGGGGTTGAAATTAGTATTATGGAGGAAACCATTGCTGATGTTATTGGGATATCTCTGGAGGGTATCAATTTTTTTAAAGATAAAACTAGGCGCAAACATGAAATAGCTACATTTTTTGGCCCTAGCGAGAGAATCTTGATGTATGATGATGACATATATTACAGCTTATCTTCCCAATCATTGGGAAGATGTTTTCTATTGGTTATGAAGTATCTCATGTTAGAAGGAAAGTTCATGAATATCTTCTCTTATCACTTATCTATTCTCAACTATTTGAGAAGAAATTAGGCCATGAGTTTTCCCTTTTCCTTTTTAGATCCCTTTCCACCTCTATTTTTGACTTTAAAAACGATAAAGTGGATGTTTCCCTGAATCAAGGTCTTATCATTTTACTCTTTCAAAATGTTAAACCCTTGATTCCCACCCAACCCCTGACTACTAGTGGAACAAAATATGATAATGAAACTCTTGCTATGGTCATGGATCATCTTAAGAAAGAGGTGGGAAGGATAATTTAGATGGAATATCAGATGTCCTCTGCAATTTAAAACAAGGTGTCTAGGAAAGAGGTGAATGTTGGAAGTATAGAAAGAAAGAGAAATCTTGTGGATTGGGAGGCTAGATTGCTGAAAGTAGAATTCACGGGGGACACCATTCTTCTTGTGAACAAAAACCTCATCCAGAAGTTAGGGATTGTTTCCACAAAATAGATGTCCGGAACAAAAGGATTGGGGTCTCGAAGGATGATATTGTAATGCGAGAACAAAGGATATATATTTTGCACAATCAATTTTCCAAGGTTAAGGGAGGCAAGCATAATATGAGGCTCATCTTTGAGTAGTTTAGACAACAAAGATACTATGGACACTGAGGTCAAAGACAACATTGAAAAAGGCCAAAAGTGTCATCATTAAAGTTGTTGGATCTAAGGACAATAGCCACGAGTACCAGATTTGTAGCAAAGGACCTTCCACAAAAGAGAAATGAAGGTGTACCTTTGGTTGAACTTTTGGCAATTTTCTCGTGATGGTCTTTTCTAATCTTAGCCATGTATTTTTTTGTTACTAAAAAAATTGATATTATAAAATGTTACATGCCCTTACTTGGTCGATTTTTTTCTAGGGCTGACATCTTGTCAAGTTTGTTTGATATGGCTCCCTTATCTCCTTTTTGGTTGGCTTGTGTGAAATTACTTCTCTTTTTGTATAGGATTTTTTTGTCCCTTCAAAACCAAACTGTGTTTACCTTATCAAAATATTTAGTCAATGATAAATCAAGCATAATCATGCTTCCAACCAAATAATAGAAAGGAATTCAAATATTTTTTCCACTTCATCATTTTTCCAACCAAGATTTTAGGGTAATAAATACATACTTTATTTCATGTAGCAAGAGTTATATCATACAAGTTTAAGAGAGAGAAATTACAATCCTTTTCTAAATATTTCATCATAATGTCATCATGAAAAACTTTAATAGATTTCAAGTTCAAAAGAGGGAAACAAAAAATCATTTACAAATATTTAAACATAATGCTCCCATGGACAAAGTAGGGATGGCTAGAGAAAACCTCCACATAATACCATATGCTCTAATCACCCGAAAATGAAGCAGAGAATATAAATAATCATGGACACTTATCCGTATATATCAGTGTATGAAATTATGCATAAAATAGTATATACCACAAAACACACATTCAAAAATAATTCAAACATAACCAGAAGCTAATAAACACATTCGTAAATGTGTGTGTTAACAAAGCAATAAAACCCACATGCAACATATTGTTTTAGCTATCGCTTAGTGTAAGGAATGAAACCATTCCTAAAATTAATAGATATGGTGTGTCATGCCCAATGATGAGCTCTTGGTTCCTTCTCAAACATTCACTATCTATCCTTTATTGCTATGCCCATAATGGGTTTTTATAGGTTCTTCATTACTCGTTATCCAAAATTCACCCCTCAAGGTAAATTTTGGATAACATGCATCAAATTATTCAGTCCCGAGCAAGTAGATTGATTCAAGGCCTGAAATCATGTTTTTGGGGGCCCTCGGCTTCTCTCTAACTCTCCCATCCAAGAAGAAATCCCAACGAGTTGGAAAAAATGGAAAAAATGCAAAAATAAGGTTGCAGGACTGTTTTAAAGCATTTCGGGTCTGAAGGGTTCGGGTCGTACTGAGGTTCGTCGTACCAAGCTTGGGGCTGAAAAACAAAGAAAATCAGCTAAGTCGGACATTTTTGTCCAGTCCGCGGGACAGTTGGGACGTCGGGACGCGAGGGATGCGAAAAGCCGAAATGACCGAAAGTGGGAAAAATCATCAAGTTTTGTTTTCGCGCGGTTTGGGACATCCGGGACAAAAGTATGCGTGCGGGACGCAAATCGGCCGATTCGCTGAAAGATGGTCCATTTTGGGCAGTTCGGAGATTTTTGTCCGGGACAGCCGGGACAAAAGTGCGCGAGGTACGCGAGGGACGCACGGACGCGAAAAGGCGAAAAGGCCGCAAAAGGGACAAGGAAGCCCGAATCGCCAATGTGGGAGATATTCGTCCGAGACAGTTGGGACAAAAGTACGCGAGGGACGTGAAAAGCCGAAACGGCCGAAGGTAAAGAAGAAAAGTCAACGTTTGACCCGTGAACTTCAAACGGCCATAACTTTTGACTCCGAGCTCCGATTTTCACAAAATTGGACTTTTGGAACGAGCACAACATCCTCTACGGAAAAAAAAATATTTTAAATAAAAGAAACATATTTGTCTCCAGTCAGTTAATGCTCATTCCTGTCAAATGACAGAAAACGCCTGCCAGACCCAAAATAGCTGCCCGCACTCAGAAGGCCATAACTTTTGCATTTCTCAACGAAATCACACAAAATTTATACTGTTGGAATCGTGGCTCGAGCCCGATGCAAAAAAATAAATAAATTACATATTTTATGAGATATAGATGGATATTTTTTATAAAACGTGGCCGGGTTCATAACAGTGTTTTATTTGGTGGTTGGGAGTGCAATTAAGAGGCATGGTCATCATTCTTTCTCTGTTGCAGCACCTGGGACAGTATGGGGAGCCTTTTGCAAGTAATATATAATCATTTTACTCCATTTAATGCCTCTTACAAGTGGTTGAAGGACATATTTCGGGATTTCCATTTTCCCTTCTCTTTCTCTTCTCATTTTTTCTATAAATTGGAGTGTTGGGCTCATTGTAAAAAGAGGTAGTTTTGTAGCAAAGCTCTGCCAAAATTTCTTTGTGAAGATAATGTGTTGTAGGCCCTTGTTGTGGACTCCTTGCATGGTGATCCAGGCCCTTTTCTTGTAACCAATTGAACTGTGCGTATCAGGAAGCAATAAAATATAAGTTTGTGGATGCATCTTCCCCTACTGTGTTTTCTTGCATTCTTCTTGCCCCTTCAACCTTGATTACAAGAATATTGTGTCTATTATTATGCTCTTGCAGGGATCCATTATCATTGTGTATGTTTGAAATATTTTTGTGAATGCATTTTGCTAGATTGTGGAGAACTGTCATCACCCCTTCTAGTGTGCACTTTGCTTCTGTATCTCACACATTTGAAGACTACTCTCACACCCTCTTTTCTGGTGTATCACCACTTTAGTGTAGGCTTTCATTTTATGCATTTTCTCTCCTTGGTCCCTTGGAAAGTTAGATTAGAATAGTTAGTTTACCCTGCATTAGAGTAGATTGTGGTAAGAGTAGTTTAGGAGCAAGAACCGGCTTTTCTCGGAGGTCTATCTCAAGTAACAAGTCCCACAACTTGGAGATAGTACCCATGTTATCCAATCACACCGTGAGTTCAAGTATATGCACTTGTATAAACATAGGGGTGTTGTGATTCGGTGATAACAATTTCTAGTTATAAATTAATGTAAAATTTTTTTCACTCATATGAAAATAGACATGCAACGAGGTCAATCAAAAATGCTATATTGAATGGTTTAAGTATCTTGAGTTCACCATACACCTACGATATGCAAACACCCACTAACGAGCTACTTTCTTGCAACCGAGTGAACTAAGGTTTCTAGTATCTTCATGAACTCACCCATGGAAAACAACATTGAGTGCTCAAAATTCAAAATTCCTATAATTTAAACATATTTGAAACCTTTCACAAATCTTTACAATATTGGGGTCAAGTTTGTGACCCTTACATTTTTAGTGGAGGTGTTTTAGACCAAAAATAATCATTCCTTAAACCAAGTCAAACAACAACATCAACAAAACAATAATTCCTTTTGTTGAATGTCCCTTGGTCTATTGGTGTGATGTATGGATTTTAATGAGTCCACTAAGGATCAAGTCTTGATAAGTGCAAGGTATAGGGACACCCGACACTGAGGAGTCAAATAGTTGAGGCCAAGATCATGGCCTAGGTGATTTTGATGGTGTGGATGCCCCTTACTCGTAGCTTCTTAGTTGAAGGTGATCATTGGTTTAGTTTCTTTGCTTACTTTACATTTTTGAATCTATATGTTCCTCCGGAACTTAGGAAGAGATGGCATTAAAATATGTAATCCAGTGCCCAATTGTAACACCCTTAGAGGTGATCAATAAAAAAATAGCTCCTTTTCAATAATAATGTTCCCAAATTTCATATAAGCAATCATGTTCAAATAACACTAAATCACACTTTGGTGAAAATATGTTTTAATTTTACTTTCCAAGTCAACAAACAAACATGAATTCTAAAACTTACTTTATTATGCCAAGTATCAACCATCAAGCCTTTTTTGAAAGGTCAATAACAACGATAATGCCTTTCAAAATGTTACCAAAGAAAACAATCAAAAATAATTTATTGTTAAGGTTAATCATTAATCACTATCTCAATACAATGATTATTAAATAATAATATTGTTAAAATAAAACCAAGGATCATACAATCCTTATGTGTTAAGGATAAATATCAAAATCCAAGTCAAATAATACATGGCCCATATTCAACCTTTACCTTTGGAGTGATATAAACTCCGAGCATGTAATTCAAATAATCATGACAAATATTGCATTTTAGGATTGAATGTCACTCACCAAGATAAATTCCATTACCCCGAATAACATTATTTACAACCATAATGTCCCTTTAGTTGATCAAAACAATATTTATATCAATTTAATCAATTATGTTTTCAATTCCCATTCAAACAAATGATACCCAATTTCCAAATTACAACACTCATACCTCTTTTGACAATTCAACCATACTAATAGTGCCTCTTATAATATACATAATACTATACCGTTTCCCGAAAAAATAAATGTTTACATACCATCACGAAAATTTGACAACATTATTGTTACAACAATAGTGCTAACTGTTATGTTGATAATTCATCGTTCTAGGTGAACCAAAAAATAATAACTATAGATCTTTGCACATTATAAAAATTACCGTATTGCATTATTAAACAATAATCCATACTAATTATCGTGTAATGTCAATGTTAGAAGTACAAGATGCACATATACATATAATACACATAATGATAATACAATAGAAAGGTTAGTAACATAACCATTTACCCTTCCACGCACGCAACCATTCTTTACAATGACAAAGACAACTCTTCATAGTACATGCCTACTTAAATGTAAGATAAATGTTGACAAGTGAAATATCTCTTTGATAATGAGGTCATCATACTCAATACATACAATAAACATCTTGTTTTATTAACACATAGGTGAGACCTTAGAGGTTAGCAACATACACTAGAATCAACTATACATCATCATATTGCTCGAGAGCATAATGCCATGATAAATAAAGTTACAATAATTTAATAGACGATGCCAATGCAAGTTAAGACTCCCAACAGTTAATAAAAATTTTCTAAGAAAATATTACACCAATCTTTAATTGGTGTATTGCTCGAAATCACCTTTATTAATTTAATATACCTTTGTTGAGGGCTGACACAAACATCAAATTTGGGTATCCCAAAGTGGGATGTGACAGCTCTCCCCACTTAAATTAAGCATCACCCTAATACGTCATCGAGGATTCTTATAAGACATGTTTTCTAGCATGCTTCAATCTCTTATTTAAACTCCACAACTATGTTATAATTATTAAATCAACCATGTTAACATAATTATGTCATACTTACTGGAATTTAATCTAAATTATTTCCCCAACAAGGCTTAAAATAGAAATTTTAAGAAATTTTTTTGTTTAAGTTTTCATTCCAACTGAAGTTTTTAGATTTAGAAATTAAAAACCTATTAGTTTATTATGTACAACCTGCATTCTAACATAAAATGTCAAACAAATTAGTTTAAAGCTATAACAATAACTCCTCTTATGCATAATAAAGAAACACTCGATCAAATGTTTCCTTTTTTAACATATGTAGTGTTGGACTATCACCCGTTTTGAGGGAGATGAACTAAATTTAGATAATTTTGGAAACTCAATTAAGTCATAACTACTTGTACTTTCCAAAATTGACTTCTAGCAAGTTAGGTAGACCAAAAATTTAGCACATAACAACAAGGAATGGTCATAGCTGAAATCAATAGAATTTGATAACTTCCAACAATAGTCGCAACCCATTCTAACCTACCGCGCTTTACCAAGAATTATTTTCAAATTTATTTCTAAATAAATTTCACTTCAAAAGAATATGATACATTCTTAGCATCTCAAAATTAGAGAATAAACAAAACTTATAACCATAGGTCCAACAGAACAATTTAATCTAATAAGGTATTTTTACTTACAACATGTTATAAAGTAGAGTTATTTATGTATAAAAATGATTAAAACACAGTTCTATAGTTCTTTTCTTCCTTATGGGGTAAGAAAAAAAAACTCCAATGTAACCATAACTTGCTATGAGCTGAAATCTATGTTAGCATCATAATTTTTCTAGTAGCTACAACTGAGAATTCAAATGTAAGAGAGAAATTCCATGTGTAATACAACCAACCAATCAACTGGTAGACTTAAGAACAAGGTAGGAATAATATACATCCTAAAAATCATATAATTAATGATTATGCTTTGATCAAAGACTTAGGATATCCAAGGAATTCCCCTATCTATAATATCTAATAATATTCTTCAAAGCATGAGTAGATATTGATTTTATCCATAGTCTATCCTATTCCTCCCTAACAATTGTCATGTATGACAAACCTGGACCTAGGTTATCTAATATCTTATATAGACCACTTCTTAGTTCAAGTACACACCTCTCAAGTATTCCCATTCGCACTTATAAATTACCATCATAAGATCCCTTCAACAAACATCAATTACGCATAACTTAATCAAACAAAAAGTAGAATTTAATTAATCATAATTCTCGTAATTTCCCATACTAATTACGAAATAATGATTACAATATTTCTAAACTAGGTTGGCTCACATTAAAAATTTCAAACTAGGAGTAGAAGCAAGTAATAGTGCTACTCGTAATCATCCCATACTAGTTACGATTGTAAATATTACAAGGGTTCTAACCCGAATTTACTATTATAGATCAAAATAAAACTAGTAATAGGGCACCAACAATTGTAATTGTTATTGATGTCCCATACCATCTATGAGAATTATCATTGCATGGATCCTAAACTAGGTTCATCAACACATGTGGAAACTATGATGGTCCATAATTAATCTCATGCAAATGAAAAATAGTATTAAGTATTCATGCATGCATTACCCCAAACTAGGTGTAATATTATAGTAATAATGATTTCCATAATTGTCCCACACTAGTTATGAGAATCGCCATGTCTAGAATCCTAAACTCAGTTCTATACAATTATTCTTAAGGGGTTTCGCAAATGAATTAGTTAGTAGATTCATTAGGCCAAGTGCTATAATGCTTGCTCTGATAGAAAATTTTTGTGTCCCATCTTCTAATTCACGGAAAATATGACTATTTTTTTTGTTTCCCTATTAGAAGAGGAGTGATAATTTCCATTCATGCTCACATTTATTTTTACCTCATAACTTTGTTATGGGCTTAATGTAAATAAATCATTAACTGATCACTCATAAACTACTAATGATTATGTTCATTATGCAGTCATCATCATTTAATCTTAAAGAATGTCAAAACTAGGTGGTGTCCAAGGCTATCTGCAAAAGGGGCTAAAGGAAACAATGATTTTACAGTTATTTTCTCTAGAATTGAAAATTCTTGAAAGGAAATTCAATAACTGAAAGTGAATCTAATCTAACAAACTAAAATAAATAACTAAAATCAAATATAATCTAACAAACTGAAATAAATAATTGAAAATAAATAAATGACAGTAAACAAATGAAAGTGAAGCTTCACAAAAATAAAAATAAAACACATAATGTTGATTTAAACAATCTAAGTAAAACAACAATGATTTTATTCTAAAAATAATAATAAACCATCCTCCTCCTTGGGTAAGAGTGGGCCCTTGCTCTTCCCGAGTTGGGTTAAAAAAATAAAAACTAGATGTTGCCAAAATACTTGAACTTTGGATTTTATTAATATGAAATGATGTTCCAAAAATCATCCATCTTCTACCACCCTCGCATTGAGTTCTTTAGAGAGATATTTATAACTTATCCCTTGGCCAATACTCCAAGATTATGGAAACACCTACCTATAATCTTAAGCAAGACTTGACTATGATCTTCAACTTTACAATGAGATAAATGTGGAAGGAATTTATTCAAACATTATAGCTTTAGATTTAACTACTTCTTTAACTTGCATTTAACTACTTCTTCCACTTTCCAAGGAGAAAATGTGGAAGAGATTTAATCAAACACTACAACTCTAGATTGATCTACCTCTTCCACTTACACTTAACCAATTCTTCCACCTAACAAGGAGACAAACATCGAAGAGAATTAATAAAATATAACAAATCTAGATTGAGCTACCTTCTCAACAAGCACTTAACTACTTCTTTCCATTTGCCAAGTCTACTTTTGCATGATTGAATCTTTCAACATGACAGTTGTCCCGCCATATTCTCATCCTTGATTTTCTGATCATTATTGTGAATTAAATTTGAAGAATATTTTCAAACATTTTCTAGGTTTGGTGCTCCTTGTTGTAAGCTTTCCAAAATAATTTTAAATTCTTATTTTCATTGAGAAATGAGGGAGATATCACAGTTTTACTGAACCTGTATTTTTTATCTTATTTACTTTCCTTCAACCTTATTTTGTTGAAACTTCAAATAAATATATCTCCCCAATTATTTCTTCCATGTAAAAATGGAGAGGGTTTTCCTCCTAGTAATAGGATGAATAAATAACTCTTTTAGTTTATTATTGGAGGTCTGTAATTTTAGTTAGAGTGAATCTAGTGCTGCTTGTGTGAATCCTACGCTTGAAAACCTTCTTCTTCAAATGTTTATATATTTGTAACCATTATTTTTGTGTAAAAGTGAAGGGATGTTTTTAATCCTAACAATGAGAGAAACAAAAATTATCATTTTCTCATTTTGAGATCTCAGTAACTTTTTTAGAGACTATTTTCTACAAGTCATGTGCTATATGTCTTTCGAGTCCCATGTTTTGTGACATGTGCGTCCTGTGCTCGTGACTTCATGAGTCCTGTGATTTGTAATGTGTGATTCATGTGCTCTATGAGTCTTGCACCGTAGGATGTGTGATTCCTACACTCTTGGCTTTGTGATTCTTGCACTTTGGCTATGTAAGTCATGTGCTTGACCATGTGAGTCCTACACTCGCAACAATACATTCTAGAGAATAGTCCAAAGTGTTCTAAAGTGATTTAGCTTTCAGATAACTTGCTCATATACAATACTGCACTCTAATTTACAAGAAATATTAGGAAATGAAAACATTTAGATTGCAATGGACTTTTCAAAAATAGATCAAATATATTCTACATTTTATCTTAAATAAGCTATCTAGTTCTTAATACTACATCTAAATCCACTTTATAAGAGAAGAAATAGTATTATTTTGTGCAATAGATGAGATTTAGTTTGGTATCATCACTCCCCCACACTTAACTTCATGCATTTCCTCATGCATATTGTTGATTTCAATGCATATTTTGATTTTGAGTCCTCTTTTTCTTCTTCTCTTTTTGTACAAGACTAGTCATTTTTTCTTCTTGACAAAATCAGTATGTTTCTTTTCTTTTCAAAATAACCATATGTTTTGTATATATCAAACCTTCTCTTTTATAGTTTTCAAATATCTTTGTAGGCTTGTATCTTCTTTTCCACCACACTTGGCTTCGTTCATGAATGTTTTTTTGAAAAAAATTACAAAAGAAGTTATTCACTTATTTTCTACTCTTTTTCAACATTTAATTTCTTTCATCTGATGCTACAATATTTATTGAAAAAAATATTTCTCTTTTGGATAGGTTCTTGGAAGTGGACTTATCTATAATAAAAAAACTAATAACTTTATCTAAGAATAAAATGATAGAATATACCTGGACCATATTTTGAAGTCATTCATGCTTTCTTATTATTGCACAACCCTGATTTCTATAAATGCTAGAGAGAACAATAAAGAAAGTAAGATCTTTTACTTGCAACAAAAATATTTTTTAGCTTTAAAGGACTCCAACCCTACATATCTAAAATAAATAGCAAATTGAATCAAATATATTTTATTGCAGTTTGGTTTAGCAACCATTTGCTAGTTTTCTACTTTTTTCCTTTTTTTTGGAAAATATCCACCATTTATTGGTTTTCAACTCTTTCCTAGTTTTATTTATTTTTTGGAAAAAAACCACCATTTTCTTGTTTTCAACTCTTTCTTTTTTTTTAATAGAAAAGAGATGTCATTTACTGGTTTTTAACTCTTTCCTTTTTTTGTGTACTTATTGATTAACCATGTACTTGTTTGTATCTACATTGTTAGCTTCTTGCATGATGGTTAGAACTAGTGGTTGAGATCTCTTTGTTCTACAAAATTTTTTAATTCTTCAAAATATTTTCTTGATTCGGTAGCTAGAGTTGAAAGAAAAGTGGTAGTTGCATGTTGACAAAAAATTGCATGAGTTACTAAAAACAATGCATGCAATCCATTTTCTTTTAGAAAAATCATTCAACATGATGTCTTTTTTTCATCCCTGTTTTAGAAAATGTTGTACGTATCCATCTTCCTCTTTATAGCTCTTCAATTTTAGATTTGAGGGTTGTCATCTCTTGTTATGCATCAGCTAGATCTTCATGATTTTTCAACCCGTATTGCTACGCATTCGAGCAGATCTTCCCCTATAATGTTTATTGTTTATTCTGTAAAAATTATGTTTAGGGGGTTTGTTTTTGGTAAATCTTTTGTGAATATCTAATCCTACAAATTTAAATAAATTTCTAATCTAAACTAAAGATTTATGAGAGATTCGTGTTCCATTCACTCAAATAGCTCGAAAGTTACATGTTGTCACTATAGATACTTTTATATTGTTCGAAGGAATAAAAGCTTCTAAAATTATCTCACTAAGCCCAAGCATTTAACTAAGAAAATAGAAAAAATTAAAACTATTGTTTAAAAGGAATGGTAAACCAATATCTCCCCTAAGTTAAGATTTCGTAAGAAATTCCTATTCCACTTACTCCAATGACATGAAAAGTAATTTGTTGTCACAACAAAAATATTTTATATCTTTTGAAGAAGTAAGGAAATTTTTTTTCTAAATGGAAACTTATGAGATTCTTCTTACTAAAAATCATCCAAAATTTTGAGTTGAAGCGAAACACAAGTGTTTTTTGGAAAGCGCAATCACGTTATGAATTACTAGGCTTGGTAATTACCAAGCCTAAAATGCGAGCACATTATAATGCGCTCGCGTTCCTATTTGTAATGTGGTATATGTGCTTTTCAGAAGGATTTATTTACTAAAATAAATAGTATACATTTTTCATTTATTAATCTTTAAAGTTTATTATTTATTATAATTTAAATTTATTTTAGTAAATATAAGAAATTAGGGTCACTCTGCACCTTATGGAACTAGTCTCACAACTCCATCAGTCATGGTTTAGAAGATAGTTTTTCATATTCTAATATGGTCAGTACATAGGTATTTTTCAGATTTTAGCATTCAACCTAAAGCTTTTAGGGTTTAAATTCTACAATCGATGTCTATTTTGGAAAAGAATATAGTCATTGTTTAGGTTTTGGGGCCTTTTGGATTGTTTATTGAAATTTTTAGGAGTGTTAGATGTGTCAAAATTATAATTTACAAACCTCATAACTCCCAAAGGTAGCAAAACTAATTGAATATATAGACTCATGCAATTCCTTATAACACATAATAAATCAAAAAAAGCATATGTAAGTTTTTATCAATTCAAACAATCAAGGGAATGGTCTTCATTAGGTATGTGAAGGATATGAAACATCATGGGGACAATGGGTGTAATCGAAACATCACGAGGTCTATGAAGGATCTAAAACATCAAGAGATTCATCAAGATTCAAATCTTCAAGGGAATGGTCACGGGAACACAATAAGATAAGCTCACCATGAGTGATGGTGGCAATCATCTCAAGCTAAAAAATAATGCATATTTTATGTGAGTGTTTCTAAACACTTAATCAATGTTTGGTAATGAAAAACATCTTGCAAGTCAAGGAGGTGGAATTTACAATGTTTTAGTATAATGTGGAGGTCAAGAACATGGAATTCATTCTCATAAATTCCTCCAAGTTTCATTTAGGGATCAATCCTTCTATCAAGAGGAGGAAACCTATCTCCATGAGGATAAATTGAGAAAGAGGGTGTCTAGACATCATAAACATGCTTCCACTTAGGTGACATCTTGGGTAGGGAGGTGAATTATGAGATTAAGAAGAGATCATCATGTTCAAAGGTGAAAAGTGAGGCTTAAGGAGTGAATTTATGATAATAATATCTTGACTCTACCATTGTTTCCAAATATCTTCAAGAAACAAATCAAAATGAGCTAGTCAGGATACTGAGGCATCCAGGACCATCATGTGTGAAGGATCAAGAAATCACCTATTCTCATGAGAGGGATATGAGAAATAAGTTTATGAGAATCCTAAATATAATTCCATTCAAGAAGGATTTTGAATCCTGGAAGGGTAAGAGGATGATCTTCATATGGATATGTTGTCATGTGAATTGACTAACCCAAAAATTCAAAACTTAAACCATAAAAACCAAGCCACAATGTGAAATCTTGCTCCCAAATCTTCTTGAATCCCTCTCCAGGACAACTTACCTCTTGTCTTATGATCACATTCTCCTTGAAGGTATTCCCAATGCATTTAGTGAACATGCATAATTTTTTTTAAAAAATTAACAAGGTAAATTATTCCATTCATTGAAGTGTAGTAAAAGACTAATTCTCTGACAAGCCTAGAAAGGCTACTTTTGGCCATTTCAGAGTATGTGTGCATCCTTTGGGAGGGTTATAAAAATTTATTAATCATCAAAAGGTTTTATTTGAAAGAATTGAAGGTTTGGGAAGTATTTTAGAAATATTTAGTAAAGTTTTGATCATTCAGGGATAGTCTTTTCAATAGCGGGTTTTCAGGTGCAAGGAATGAGCAGTCAAATTGTGAACCTTAACTTCTCCGTCTGATTTTGGGAGCTCTGTAAGGATTTAGGATGAAAACAATAGGCACCATAAATCTTGAATAATCCTTTACATTTTGGGAGCATCCATTTTGATCCAATGCCATTGAAGGTGATGATAACAATCATCTCATACTATTAAGCAATACATACCTCCCAAGAGTGTTTCAAAACACTTGATTAGTGCTAGGTAATATGCTTAATACATTGTGGATGTCAGGAAAATATGATTCACCTTAAATTTTTAATTCGACATGGATATTATTGATCAAAAGAGTGTTTCTCTGCAATCAAGATTCGAGTCTTCCCAGAATGGTGTGAATCAAGAAGACTCCTAAGTTTTATAACCCAATTCTAGGTGGATTTATCTTATAAGAATCCTTATCAGCTGAGATATTAATATTTTCTTGTGGAAATCCCAAAATAGGGTTTTAGATAATGTGATAGGGAGAAAATTCAGATTTATTATCATACACACCATTCTTGACTCATTTACCTATTGAATAAGCTTTAGTAGGATTAGATTTAATTTTATTATTTTTATAACCTAGACCTGTGGATGCCTAATATGCTCCCAACATTAAGATTTAGGTGAGAAAAACTGTAAGAGTTAACAAAACATAGTCAAGGTTGGTAGTAAATACTAGATTTTATGAACTACCATTGTATATTTGTAATGAAATTACTTTGATAGATTTGAATATTAGCAAAAATAAAACACCAAGAACACCAAAATGTAGATAAATGATCACAATATGCAAGTATAAGTTATAGGACTAAGGGCATAGAAATATTCAATCCCTTTCCTCTTGATATACATCAATATGTGTATCCTTCAAGTCACTTGTGCATCCTTCCTCTGACTATCCTGTCTTCCATTTAACCTTCACCCAGACTTAGAGGAAATTCCTAAAAAGGTTTTTAAGTTTTTTTAGTGTGCAAGGATGATTACCCAAGGTGATAAATTAATTTAGTAAGATTTAGTGAAATATAACTTCCTCTGGAGGCCTAAAACAAACATTTTTAGCCATTTTGCAGAAATTTGATAGTCACACGTCAAGAATGTTTAGGGAAATTCTAAAGCATCGAGGGTTATTTTGAAGAGAATTAAAGGTGTCTAAAGTAATTTAGGAAAATTTAGGAAATAAAATATCATTCAGGATCCATCTGTTCAACAATGGGTATTCAGGGTGTAGGGAATGAGAGCTTCAATGGTGAATGTTGTCTTCTATGGAATATTTCAGGAGTTCCCAAATGAGTTTAGAGGGAAAAAATATGCATCAAAATGTGTAATAGACAGTCACTTGGACAATGGGTGTAATCAAGAGAATCATGAGGTTTATGAAGGATCTAAAACATCAAGAACCTCATTAAAATTCAAGTCATCAAGGGAATGATCATCATGAGCATGATGAGAAAGGATCACCATGAGTGGTGATGGTAGTCATCTCAAGCTCAAAAATGGTGCATATCTCTTGAGATTATTTTTAACACTTAATCAATACTTGGTGATGTTCTCACATCTTGTAATTTAGGGAGTGGCTTTCACAGTGCTTTAATGCAGTTGGAGTTCAAGAAGATGGAGCTCACCCTCAAAAATTCCTTCAATTATCATTTAGGGATCAATCCTTCCATATAGAGGATGAAACCTATTTCTATGAGGAGAAATTGAGTGAATATGTCTCTAGATACTATAAAAATGTTTCCACTCATGTGACATCTTGGTCAGGGAAGAGAATTATGAAGTTAAAAAAGGTGTCATCATGTTCAAAGGTGAAATGGGAAGCTCATGGAGTAAGTTGAGGATCATTATATATTGACTCTTCCATCATGTTCAAACCTCTTCAAGGAACAAAAAATATATGAGCTATTCAAGTTACCAAGGCATTCAAGACCATCATGTGTGAAGGATAAAGTTATCATTTATCTCCATGAGAGGAATATGAGCAAAGAGATGTATAAGTGTCTTGAAGTCGATTCCATCTGAGGAAAATTATTGATCTAGGAGGGGTAAGAGGATGATCTTCATATAGAGGAACATGTATGGAAGAATGAGAAATGGTTTGAGTTTCACTTGATGTCATTATTGTTCTTAAACACTCATTCAAACCTTGTAGTGTGATCACACTTCAAAGGAGGAAGGACATTGAAACCACCTCATTTATTTCCAACAGGTGGCCACATGAAAAGAATCTCATTTAGTGAGAAGTACTTCCATCTAAATGGTGAATACTTATTTCAGTAAGCGATATATAATCAGAAAATGGTTTGAGAATCATGGATTTTATTTTTGATCACTAGGGTTAATTGTGGAGGCCTATAAAAGTAAGAGAGTGATCCCCGCTCTTGACTTGTAATTAGAAGAGAGAATCATGTTCCCATCACAATTTATATCTGATAACAGTGTTTCTAAACACTTAATTCATCACTTGAGGTTTTAGAAACATACTTTCAACTCATGGTAACTCATTTTTACCACTTTTTCATGTTATAAGTTTCATCACTCAAAAACACAACATGGGGTGTTATGAAGGTGTTTTCAACTCACAAAATTTGGCCCCATCCTCATGAGATCCTCACCCATGGTAAACAATAGTCTATTTATGATAGTACCCATTCCAAGAGGTACTTATCAACATTTAAAAATATTCACCTATCACCATGTGGTGACCATCTCTCTAGAGCTTACAAATTTAGGGCCATTTTTGTCTGGAACCAAAAGGGGAAGGTGCAATGTTTTGAAATTCTTCATGAAACCTTCAATTTTTAGAGAAAATGGATGTTACAAGAATGTATAGGATTCACATATCTTTTTTTTTCCTATTTTTTTCTCCTAACTTTTTACAGAGCTCCCAAAATCATCTGAAGAAGTCATATTTCACCATTAAAGTGTTTGTTCCCTACACCTATAAAAACTGTTGTTGCTTGATTGTCCTTAAAATATTAAACCTTTTATAAATATACCTATATTACCTCAAACACTTCCAATATTCCCCAACGTCACCCCCATATGCTTAATATATTTCTTGAACTCTCCCAAAGGGTGTTTGATTAGCTTAGAATGGGCTTTTAGGACTTCGAGAGGAAGTTATCTTCCATCAAGTCACACTAAACTCATCAATAATCATATTAAATCATCCCTACACATTGAAAAAAACTTTAAAAACTTGTTAATAATTTATTTTAAGCCAAGTTGAGAGTGGTACTGAGGCAGGATGGCTAGAGGAAGGATGCACCAGTGACCATGAAGAAAAATATTCAACTGTGGGCTTAGTTGTCATGCTCAAAGTTTCAATTTTTCATGCCATACATTTTCATGACAACACCCTCTTACCAATTTCACCAAATTCCTTTTTTTTATAATGCATGAAATTATTTCATTGGTGTCTTTTCCATATATGAAATTATTTCAAGGGTTTCTTGGAAAAAATACAATAGGATATCTGAAAATCATTTCTCTTAATGTTGATGTAGATTTGATTTCTTATGAAATATGTGGCACTTGAATCAACCTTCCTACTCCTACACTAGGGTGAGAATGTAACTAATTTACTTAGCATAAATCTTGATGAAAGTCCCAAGTTTCTTTCTCCATAGAAAGTAAATGAATGTGTGGAATATTTTTCACATTTTCACCTACTCCTACCCTAACTTTTGTTTAGTGTTATAAATATATTGATGTGATGCACTCTTTTAGCTTCTAACTCTTCAAGTTATGTCTTATTATTCTATTTAAAAATGAAGATATTATTGGGTTATTAGATAGATCATCTTCTTGCCCACAAATTACTAAATTGTTAATCTATGTTATGAAGATAAAAGGATTATATACATGTCAACATGGGAACCAAGGTCAGTCCCTTACATTGTTGATTGTAAGGAATGCTCGAGTGGTCCTCTTAAAAATTAATTCCCTAAGCTTGTAAAGTAGGTAATCATCTATAATATGATTATACCATATTCTAAGACAAAATTAGGGATTCAACTACATGCTCATGGGAAAATTCATGAGGCCATATATTCGATCAAATGTTGCTTTACCTTTGGGAGTTGTGAGGTTTGTAAATTCTAATTGTGACACATCTAACACTCGTAAAAATGTTAGTAAACAATCTAAAAGGCCCCAAAACCTAAACAAGACTACATTCTTTCTATAACTAGACATCGATTGTAGAATTTTAACCCTAAAATATTTAGGTTGAATGCTAAAATATTGAAAAATACCTATGTACTAACCAAATTAGAATATGAAAAACTATCTTCTAAACCGTGACTGATGGAGCTGTGAGACTAGTTCCACAAGGTGAAGAGTGACCCTAATTTCTTATATTTACTAAAATAAATTTAAAGTATAAGAAATAATAAATTATAAAAATTACTAAATGAAAAAATTACACTTTAACCATTTATTTTAATAAATATATCCCTACCAAAAGCACATATACCAAATTGTAAATAGGAACGCGAGTGTGTTATAACGCAAGCATCTTTCATCTTATTTAGGATTGAAAGTCCTAATCCATAGTATTGGATTCGTCTGGATATCCAAACATAAGGTTTCTTCTATGTAATCTGTGAATAAATTTGTGTTTGACAAAAACATCAAAATCTCATGTGTACACCCCAATATCTCATGCGTTATAACATAATTTTAAAAAGAAGATACTATAATGTCAAGCTCGGTTTTACCTTGGTGATGATATACTTCTTTCTAAAATATGATTAGTTTAAGGCTTTCATCCATAATTTCTTGTACAAGTGCCTTCTTTTCTTTCCAAAACCTATGCATACGTTTTGGTGCACAATTTATGATTTTTTCATCCAAATTTTAAAAAATGTTTAGTCTAAATTCCATTCTACACGCATTAAAAAAACCTAAAATCAACTATTTTTCTCAAAGTTACAGGGGTGTACACACAAATAATTCATTTTCGAGATGTGTGCACTTTGAAAATTAGTAAAAATTATATATTCATCCAAAAATTATGGAAAATTAGTTGGAATTCGTACATGGTATTAGTTAAATTTCTAGTAAAGGGATTTTAAAAATAATTTATAGAACTCAAAAAATGGGGGCACACACACAATAGGTTATTATCTTTTTGACACAAAAATAGACATACTTTGTGTGCACACCACATTTTACCCTCTTAATCTCCACCATTTAAAAAAAAATGTAGTTTAGAAACTAGATTGCAATCTCTATGGTACTTATTCTTATCACTTTGTCAAACTTTGAATCAAATTTTGAGCATATTCATGCCAAATTATTAGATGAAATCCATGTTTCTCGATTTCATGAAAAATTTGTCTACTTTTGACCCCCTTTTGGTCCCCCATTTCCATGAACTTACCCAAATTACCCCTATTAAATTTTGTCCCTGGAAATGATGCCAAAAATGATAATGGTCGTTGTAGTCCTCATCATTTAATCTTAACTAATGTCAAAGCGAAACGATGTCAAAGCAATCTGCAAAGGGGCTAAAATGAACAATCATTTACGTTTTTTTGCTCCAATGACAATACTTAAAAGGAAATTCAATAACTCAAAGTGAAAATAATCTAACAAACTAAAATAAATAATGGAAATCAAATCTAATCTAACAAGCTAAAATAAATAATTGAAAATAAATAAATGGCAGTAAACAAATGAAAGTGAAGCTTCACAAAAAAACAAAATAAAACACATAATGCTAATTTAAACAATCTAAGTAAAACATCAATAGTTCTACTCTTAAAAAATAATAAACCATCCTCCTCCTTGGGTAAGATTGGGCACTTGCTCTTCCCTCAAAGTCGGGTTTAAAAAAACTAAAAACAAGTTGTTGCCAAAATACTTGAATTGTGGATTTTATTAATCATAAATGATGTTACAAAAATAATTTATCTTCTACCATTGTCGCATTGAGTTATTTGGAGAGATATTTATAACTCATCCCTTAACCAATACTCCAAGATTATAGAACTACCTACCTATAATCTTGGGCAAGACTTGACTACATCTTCCACTTTACAATGAGATAAATGTGGAAGGAATTTATTCAAACACTACAACTCCATATTTAACTACTTCTTTCACTTGCATTTAACTACTTCTTCCACTTGACAAGGAGACAAATGTGGAAGAGATTTAATCAAACACTACAACTCTACAACTCTACAAGTTTATAAGCATACACCAAAATTAACTATATATCATCATATTCGTCAAGAGCATAATGTCATGATAAATAAAGTTACAAAAAGTAATAGACAATGCCAGTGCGAGTTAAGACTCCTAGTGGTTAATCAAAATTTATTTAGAAAATATTACACAAATATTTAATTGGTGTATTTATCAAAATCACCTTTAATAATTTAATCTAGCATATTAACGGCCTACACACATGTCAAATTCGGGGATCCTAAAGTGGGATGTGACATAGATTTTTTGTATATTAAATTAAGTAAAAATTGTCATTTTATCTACAAATTTCCAATTGTTGATGAAAAATAGTATTCATCTTACTACACAACTATATCGACTTGAAAAAATAAATGGGCTCCAAACTCCATTGTAAGGTCATGATATTATAATTTTTGTTTTTCTCTATAAAATGAAAAATAGTTTATTTAATCAACTTGATAGTCAAATTTTAGATGTTAGTGTTATTTGATAATCAAATGGACATTTAATTTAAGGTTGAACATAAAAATGAAAAACTCACTACATTACACTCCACACCCCGATGCCATTCTGCAGAACTCACCTACATCACTCAAATATATATTTATGGATATCTACATAGATTAAATGGTTTAAAATTTATTTTTAAAAATACAAATTTTGGATCATTCAATAACCTACTTAAAAACAATGACTAATAATCCATTTCATTTTAAGATTGAATTCTTGAGCCTACTCCCTATATATTGATGAATGTGAACTAGCGAGGTCACTAATATAGATTAAAATTTTCCTCAAGGAACCATATAGATTTAGAGGGGGACCCAATATAAACATAACTAAAGGGATTACTAATGATTTGTGTATCTGACCCTATCCTTTAGGAGAGAACACATAGTTCAATGAGTGGGGCACTAAAGCGTAGTCCCTGGTTGATCCACATAGGTTCATCAATGGGCGTGCGGATAGGGAAATGAATGATGGGTAGTGTAAATAACCTTTGGGTTATTAGAGCTATATAAAGATTCCCCATAAGTAGGGGGATATATTTCTCCCAATCCCATATACAAGGGAGGAAAAGTGGATAAATTCTATCTTGCATATAAATAGGGTAAATCGAGTTTGCAGAGTCGGTCCCCCTTTGAATCAATACTTTATTAACGAGGTTTACGTCTCATATGGGTAAAAATAGAGTGATTAACACTTTAATTTTAGATTTAAACCCTTTTATAGAGTTAATTGGAAAAGTATATTATTTAGTATACATTTTTATATTTTTAAATCTACTTTTAATTTATTCATAAATTCCCCTCACATGATTTAAAATTTAATAAAATTTACTTATATTATTAGCCGATAGGCCTTCCTAAAGTAAATTTTGTTTGTAACTCCTACCTTTATTGTCATTGTCACCCTAAAATATTTTTAATCTTATTTTAACAATAAAACCATTTAAATTCATAACATTATAGTGCAAAGGAAAAGGGTAAGATGGGAAGATAAAAGTGGGAAAGGAAAAGGAAAGGCTTTTCGTGAGTCAATCTTTTGGGTTTAAAGGAGCTAGTGATTTACTCATGAGAGATATATTGTTTTCCTCCTTGCACAAGATTTAAGCTGGTAAATCTCATTATCCATGTGATATTTTATCCATCCAAAGTATCTCCCCTACCCATAAAGAAGGTAATTTCGAATGTGCAAATAAGTTGTCAATTTTCATAGATGAGATAGCTAGAGAGGAGAATGCCTAGGTTTTTGCCATTCGAATGAATTGCTCCAACATAATGAGTGTTTGGAAGGCCTTCAAGGGAATTCATTATTTTGGTTTCATCGAAGTTCGTAACTATGTTTTTATTAAAAAAACTACAAATTGCATTTTTAAAAGGATTTTAGGTTGTGTTTGTAGTGTTGCACTTTAATCAAAATTTAGGTACAACCGCATTATTATGTAGGGCTTGGACACCTATGTTGAACATGTGAGCTGATGCAATGATGTACATTCTTGGAAAATTGAGCAGGTCGTGGAGTTGGGGTTAGAGCTTTGTGATGTGAAGAAAATTGGGAACAATTATTTGATGATAAAATTGGCTCTAAATTCTTTCTATTCAATACAAGGTCAAGAACCATGAACTAACAATTTTCATCAACAATTATGAAGCAAAGAAAAAGAAGACAGTTGATTGGGAAATTATTCCATTTGTAATAATCTGTAAGAAATATTTAACAAAGAGTACATGGGTAAGTGCACCAAGTTGGGGGTCAAAAGGAGGGATGAAGTGGACACATTTTTCTCAAAAATAAAAATCTTCAACATCTATGAGTTATTTGAAATATTTACACTCAAAATTAGAAGATGTTAAAAGAACATGAATCGTAAAATTTTGAGTCTAGTTTCTAAGATACTATTTTTTTAATAAAATGGATATGTTTAAGTGTGCTAAAGAACTAAAATACCAATAGGTGGTCCTATTTTTGTTAAAAACCATAGTACACAGTCGGTAGTGCCCCCCACCATTTTTTGAGCATTATTTAGTATTTTTGAAAACCCTTTGGTAGAAACATAGATAGGAGCATCTAGTTTTTTTTTCAATTTTTTAGAGATTTTTTTATGATTTTTATAGTACAAAAATTTTAAATTTTTGAAAAATAATGGAGCTCCGACCATGCCCCCTAACTACCTCAAAAAATATCGAAAATTAGTTTTTTTAATATGTATAGAATTAGTCCTAGTTTAAGCTTAAATTTTTTTTATTCCATTTCAATGAGTCAAAAAAAGATACACAATGAAAGATAAATGTGTATAAACTCAGAAAAATAGCTACAAAAATTCATAGTTAGAAAATAATTAGTATGAAAACCTTATATTATTTAAAAAATTTGAAAAATCATATTTTTAGAAAGAAAAAAGTTTTCTTGACCTTGTAGTCATATTTTTATTAAATTAGTTTATCGTTTTAATTTTATTTATTATGGAAGAATATGTATTTTACCATTTTTATGTAAAAACACGTAGTTTTTATGTTTTTACAGGTCCATGTCTTAGGCTTGGGGATCCAAGCCTAGAGGCATGCCTTAGAAAAAGGAAAAACACAAAACGTGTACGCGTTTTGCATTATATATAGTTCATCCCAATTTAATGTCCTTTTCATCTCTTTCACAGGATTCTTGTCCCCTTTCTATTTGCTCTACACATTCCTAAATATTCTTTCACGAATTTTGAGTAGTTGAGCTTGTCCCCTACCCCACTATTTATATTTTTGTAATCATGGGCGATAAAAGACAACGTAAGGACAAGAAGAAATTCAAGAAAAAGGCACCGAAGAAATTGGAAGAGATGAAAAAAGAAAGTGAAGCGAATGCAAAAACTTTGTGATGGCCAAGGTACATATACTATATCAAATGTACCTAATGTTTTAGAAAATGATGATGAAATACAAAATAAAAATGTAGAGAATAATTATTTTTCAATGACTATTGATAATGAATTGAATGATAATGTCGGTATGGATGAAGTAATTGATATGAATTCAAATGTTGAACCTTTAACTGAGAATCCAAATGTTGAACCTTTACCTGAGAATCCAAATGTTAATCCTGAAATTTGGATGGAAACACTTAACGAAGAAAGTAACATTGATAATGAATCTTTTCTTCTAAGAACACCACCTTCCATTTTGCATAGAAAACCCATTCTTCGCTTAATTGAATGAAAAGATTATAAAACCAACGCCTAACAAAATGTGTGAAAGAAATGTGAGAAGAAAAGTAAGAGAAATTTTGGATAATTACTTTGAAACTTTAAATGATACAAAAAGATGTCAATTATTTGTTACATAGATGAAATTAATTAAGATGAGACCTACAATGAAGACCCTAGGGTTAAGAACATGTAATGTTGATGATCGAAATGCGTCAATTGTTGAAAATATACATAAAGCATACCAGACTGTAGGTGTCAGTAGACACACTAAAGATAGTAATGCTACACGGCTCTCACTTACTAATTATATAGTAAGTGATAAAATAGTTAATAAACATTTGATTAGAAAAATAAGTAGAGATTTGAAGGTAAACAAAAAAAACTAATGAAATCAATAGGGAGACGCAAAAGTCTTGAGTCAACCAATAACACTGACTATTGGGCATTCTCTAGTAGACTCCCATGGAAAGAAAAGGATACATCTGATATTCTAAAATAATTACTTGTAAAGTTTTAGAATGAGAACACAAGGGTGTCATCAAATAAAAGAGATACAATAAAAAGAATAATAGGTTCTCATAATCATGAAAAGTATGCAAAAACCATTATTGGATATAACTTAAACACAATTGTTCTCTAAGTTAAAGAATGAAAATTTAGAAAAATTAATGTAAGCCAAATATTTTTGAAATGAACAAACCCTTTATGTGAAAATCAATCAGTCATGTACCACTTGTTTTTGTAGGAAACATGTTGAATTTTCAATGTATTGTGATGTTTTTGTCAATTACATTCTATTTTTTATCGACATCATGTTACAGAGTGTGGATTAAATGTCCCATACAAATCTACAAGGGAATTTTTTCCTACGATATTTTGTGAAAGTTCAAATCGACAATTTTTTTATAACAAAGCATGTTTGGATGGAACGTGCAACATATGTGGCAGATTTCCAAAATCAAAAAGTTATATTCATGAGGAGGGTACACATTCAATAGGAAAATAATTAGTCGGTTTCAATAAATATAAATTTGTGGCATATGAATTAAAATATGGAAAATATTCTAAGAGGTGTGAGCTTGTTACAAAACAATTACTTGTATTAGCCTATATGGTCAAATTCGAGAGAACATTGTTTATGAGTATGCAAGGCACACACATAGAACTCAATGGTTGTATGAAAAATTTAAGTTAAGAAAGGACACAATCCCACTTGGTACTATTTTTTGAGTAGTTGAATTTACAAATAATTACTCATTGTAGCCACAAATGGAGGTTTAATCAAAATACTAGAACTCAGTGCAAGTTGTTATTTTCATGCATATAACATTCATACACTCTCCGAAAAGAACTCGGAAAATATCAAAAGATATTAAGAAAGTATCATTTCTACATCAGTGATGATCAAACACATTCTATAGAATATATACAAGGGTGTTTCCAATTGTTTTATGTGAACTTTAATGAGAGGAATATTGTTTTCAATTAACATTACATTTGGTCAGACAACTACACATCATAATTCAAGAATGTACAGATATTTTATTGGCTAAGAAGGATGCACATAGAAACAGGTGTACAACATAACTATATTTTTACTAAGGCAGGACATGGGAAAGGAGAACATGATGGTGCAAGAGCATGTGTGAAAAGATACCTTGTAAGAGAAGAGTTAAAGTACAAAGATGATGCTAAATTTACAAGTGTAGAAAGTATTATTGATTGGTGTGTCAAGAACATGGGCCATGAATCTAAAGAGAGTTCAACGGTTCATAGATATTTTTGGTTGATATAGGAACATTATTTGACAAGCTATGAAGATTATATGATAGTTATAGGATTAAGTGATATGCACTCATTCCGTAGTTCAAATGTAAGTTCTTGCACTATTCATATTAGGTACATGACATGTTTTTGTATATCATGCATTGATTTTGTGTGGAAAGAATGTGATTCACACAGTGGGTGGATGAATGGAATTGTAGACCTCTAATTCCACTCGAAACATATCAAGTTCCATGAGCATTACAACTTACAATGTCTTCAGATCACATGAAAACATCACTTGACTTTGACCAAATCTCTGATTTCATGCAACAAGATACATATGTATGTCATGTTTATAAATTTATAAATTATTAAATGATAAACTCTTAATGTATATTAAATTTGACTTGAGTTTTACTTTGTGATGTAGGGCATGTTTTTGCAGTTATTGCGATAGAATTTAATGAAGAGGGAACAAACTACTTGTCTCATTGTGTAGAGAGGGGGAGAATTTTGACTTCCACACGGTCATCGATGGTGAAGACCATGAGTATCCCCAGTGAGTCAGTGGTAGTCACTGGAACTTGGTTTTGAAGATATCCTAGAAAAAAATCAAATACTTGGTTGTTTGAAGACTATGAAGTACATAGAAAGATACTTCACTATTCACATTTGGTTCTTGCAACAAATATTCAATTGATCAAATATCGAGGTAGGAAATCAAACAAGAATCTGTGGAAGGTTTTGAATCAGATCATGAAGAAATTATTACTATTGTCAAGAGTAGAGTTGATCCTTGTGGTTCATTGGATTGAATTTATAAAGGTATGTTCACTTAAGATTAGATATACATCTACATGAATTTAATTTGAATATTTACTTTAATGATTTTGTTTAAATTTTGTAGGTTTTAAAATTTTATTTAATTTCTTACTAACATGTTTACGTAGGTTAGTGGTGCCAAAATAACTTCCACCTTCATGTGGTTGGCATTGTTAGTAGAGAATTTATTATTCTTGAAGCTAAGAGAAGCTAAGGGAAATTAAATATTAGAAAGGAACAATAAGCAGAAATTTTCATTTCACCACCTATATTGTATGAAAAATCTCTTCTTACAATTCTCATTTCACCACTTATATTGTATGAACCATCTCTTCTTAACATGTTTCCTAGAATTTATTTTGAATTGAAGGATTTTGGGCTCCAAAACAACACCTTCCCAAGCATTTATCAAAGGCCACCTGACGCGCGTTTGCATAGTTAGTTTAGTGCCATGTGCTTCCATTCAAAAAATATAACATTAGACAACCTTACACTAACTCAAACTAGACTATTCAACACTTTTACAAACAATACAACAACAAGAAGACCAAATTGAGATGGAGAAATGTAAATGTGTAGGATCATATAAGACCTTTCTAGGTGCCACGGTGTCCAGTAATATCACCCGACGAACTTATAGCCTATTTTCTCTCAAGGCTCTTAAGGGACTATGTCCATAAGAATCAACCTAGAAGCACCAAAATCATTAGGATCTGAAATTACACTTCCCAAGTGTTTAATAGGCCACCCCAATGTGTGTGTACAATAGATTTAGTGCCACGAGCTTCGTTTGTAAAATATAGCATCAAACAACCTTACACTAACTCAAACTGGACTATTCGGTGCTTTTGCAAATAATAGGACAACAAGAGGAAATGAATTGAGATGGAGAAAAAGATATGGTATTTTGTAGAGGGTACTAATACAGAGGTGTATGATCAAACAAGACCTTTCTAGGTGCCACAGTGACCGAGATATCACTCGACAAACTTATAGAAGTTTTTTCTCTCAGGGCTCTTAAGGGACTACACCTGGACGAAGTATCCCGAAAGCACTGAGAGCATTGGAAACCAAAAAATTCCTCCCAAGTGTTTACTAGGCCACCGATGCATGTTCACAATCAGCTCGGTTCCATGTGCCTCCGTTTGCAAAACATAGCATTAGACAACCTTACACTGACTCAAATTGGACTATTCAACACTTTTACAAACAATAAGATAGCGGGAGGAAAAAACACATAAAATAAAATTGAGATGAGATTTTATAGACAATATAAAATAAAGGTGTAGGATCAAACGAGACCTTTCTAGGTGGCACAATGTCTAAGATATGCCCCAATGAACTTATAGCCTTTTTTGCTCTCAAGGATCTTAAGGGACTATGCCTAGACGAAGTATCCCAAAAACACTAGATCATTGGGCTCTAAAAGAGGCCTCTTTAGGATTTTACCAAGCCACCTTGATGCATGTGTATAGTCGGTTTGGTGCAAGTTCTTTCGTTTGCAAAATATAACATCGGATAGCCTTACACTAACTCAAACTGGACTATTCGGTGCTTTTGGAAACAATAGGACAACGAGAGGAACGAAATTGATATAATTAAAACCAAGATGAAAATTTTTAGAGGGTACCAAAACATATGTGTAGGATTAGACGATATCTCTCTAGGAGTCACGATGACCGAGATATTGCCCCACAAACTTATAGCCTTGTTTGCTCTCAAGACTCTTAAGGGACTACACCCGGATGAAATATCCGGAAAGTACTAGGATCATTAGGCACCAAAATGATGCCTCCCCAAGAATTTACCGAGGACACCGCAACACATGTACACATTCGATTTAGTGCCACGAGCTTCTGTTTGAAAAATATACCATTAGATAGCCTTACACTCACTCAAATTGGACTATTTAACACTTTTGCAAACAATAGGACATCGAGAGGACCAAATTGATATGGAAAAAACTGATATGGGATTTCGTAGAGGGTACCAATATAGAGGATTAGGATCAAATGAGACCTTTCTAGGTTCCACAGTGTCCAAGATATAACCCGACGAACTTATAGCCTTTTTACGCTTAAGGCTCTTAAGGGAGAACACCCACTAGAAGTAGCCCGAAAACAATGAGATCATTGGGAACTAAAACAAAACCTCCCTAAGTGCTTACCAAGCCACCTTGATTCTTTTGCGTAGTCGATTCAGTGCCATGAGCTTCCATTTGTAAAATATAGCATTAGACAACCTTATACTGACTCAAACTGGACTATTCGACGCTTTTTCAAAAATAGAGCAGCGAGAGGACCAAATTGAGATGGAGAAAAATTAGATGAGATTTCATAGAGTTTACCAATGTGGAGGTGCAAGATCAGACAAGATATTTCTAGGTATCGCAGTGAATGAGATATTGCCCGATAAATTTATAGCCTTTTTTCTCTCAGAGCTCTTAAGGGACTATGCTCGGACAAAGTAGTCTTGAAGCACCAAGATCAATGGGAACCAAAATCATGACTCCCCAGCCATTTACCAGGACATCCCAACACATGTGTGAGTTGATTCGGTACCATGAGATTTTGTTTACAAAAAAACATCGACACCCTTCAGACCGAGTCAAATTGGACTATTTAGCTCTTTTTCAAACAAGAGGATAGTGAGAGGACCAAATCGAGATGATATTTTGTATAGGGTACCGATGCATAAGTATAGGATTAGATGAGACCTTTCTAGGTACAACAGTGACCGAGATATCACCGATAAACTTATTTCCTTTTTTACTCTCAAGGCTCTTGAGGACTATGCCAGAAAAAGTAGCCCGAAGCACTAGGATCGTTGGGCACTAAAATGATGCCTCCCCAAGAATTTACTAGGCCACCCCAACATGTGTGCAAATAAAGTAGCCCCGAAGCACTAGGATCATTGGGCACTAAAATTATGCCTCCCCAAGAATTTACTAGGCCACCCCAACATGTGTGCATAGTGGATTTGGTGCAACAAACTTTCATTTACAAAATATAGCATTAGACAACCTTACACTGACTCAAACTGGACTATTCAGCATTTTTGCAAAAAATAGGACAATGAGAGGACCAAATTGAGATGGAGAAAATGGAGACATGATTTTTTAGAGGGTACAAATGCTAAGGTGTAGGATCGACGAGATCTTTCAAGGTGCTATGGTTTCGAGATTTCACCTGTCAAACTAATGGCATTTTTTCTCTCAAGGATCTTAAGGGACTACACTCAGACAAAGGATCCTGGAAGCACCGGGATCATTAGGCACTAAAATAATGCCCCATAACCATTTACTAGGCCATCCCAATGCATATGCACAATCGTTTTGGTGTCATGAGATTCCGTTTTTGCGAAATATAACATCAAAAACCTTACATTGACTATCATTGAAATATTTGGTGCACTTATTAACAAAAGGACCATGAGTAGATGAAATTGATCTAGAAAAAACTAAGAAGTTTTTTTAGAGGGTACCAATGTTGAGGTATAGGACTAGATGAGATATTTCAAGGTACTACGATGTTCGAGATATCACCCGACAAACTTATAGCTTTTTTACTCTCAGAGCTCTTAAGGGACTACACCCAGACAAAGTAGCTTGAATGCATCAGGATTATTGGGCACAAAAATGACACCTCCCCAACTATTTACTAGGCCATCCTTACATGTTTGTGCAGTGGGTTTGGTACCACAATATTCCTTTTGTGAAATATAGCATCGAATAACCTTACATTGACTATCTTTGAACTATTTGGTGCGATTTACAAACAAAAGGACCACGAGAAGAAAGAATTGATTTGGGGAAAACTAAGATAGGATGTTTTAGAGGATACCAATGTAGAGGTGTAGGATCAGATGAAATATTTCAAGGTGCTGGTGTTCGAGATATCATTGTTATTGCAAAATCACAACACCCTTGATTTCTTACAAGTGGATGGTTGAGGTAGTCAGTGTGATTTGTCAAACATGGAGTTATCCCAAAGTGTGGGACTTTGCAATCAGGATAACCCTCTAGATGAAGGCCACTTATATTCCTCTATTCTGATGCACACATCCAAATTGTAGAGGATCTACTCTAAAATCTACTCTAACTTGCCAAGGAGATAGGGTTAAGAAGATTACAAGAAATTAAACCTAAACTAACAGAGGTGATGCACCAAAGGAATGTTGAACACCTTCTTTGCATGGAGATGGAAACCAAAATTAGATTAAGAAGGATGAAAATACACCACAGATCAATCCACTGATGAGAATTCACTAACCAAGTAATCATGTAATACAATAACCATGCACAGATAACCAAGATTACAATGAGATCGAAGAAAACAATGAATGCAAGAGAGGGTTGAAATTCATCCACAGACTTGTATTATTGCTCCAAGGATTTGATACAATGCATTACAATGGCCAAGAGGCAAAAACTTGCATTACAGCTTGAATGGGAGGTTTGAACTCCACAAATTCACTTACAGACAAGAGAAGAAGGGAGGGTGCAAAGAAAAATTATCCAACATTAGAACAATTCCCCTCCTTACAATATATAGGAAGAATGAGAGAAGGGAGAGAGAGGAAGAAACTCAAAATATTGCTTCAACCACCCTAAAATGCATTAAATTCACTTGCAACAATGATGGGTGCCACTACAAAACCCATACCTCCATGTACTATGCCTTGTTGGGAAAGAAAGGAAGCCCATACCTTCATCATTTGGGTAGGTGAGAAATATGGAAACACCCTCTAAAATGGCAGATTGTATTTCTTCATTTTTAATAACTTAGTCTCACTTAAATTAAGAGCTTTCCAAAAGTCCTTTCTTGTGTAAATCCGAGCTCCCAGTCAAAAGTTATGGCCATTTGAAGATCGGGGTGTCATACTACATTAATTATGAGTGGTTGGCTATATTTCTTCAGACTCCAAAATTTCCTCGCAACCTATGAAGTCCAAAATTTTGGAATTTCAAGCATTTTGACTTCGGAGGTTGATGTTACTATTCATCCGATTCTGGGCACGTGAAACCTTGAAACTCGAAACCCGAAGTCTGAAATTCAGACTTCGAGTTGTGATTTTTGTGTTTTAGGGATCCAAAGTTCGAAACTCAAAACCCTGAAGTCCAAAATTTGGACTTCAGGTTTCAGACCTTGAGTCTTTCGTAATTCTTTCTACTTCAACCCCGAAACAAACCTTTGAAATTGGGACCTCCAAAAGTCCAAAATCGAGACGTCGAAAGTCCGAAAATTCCCCATACATGGATCCCGATGTCAAGTTTGACCCCGAAACTGAACACTTTGGACTTTGGCATTTTGAGCTTTGCCTCACATTTTTCCGTTTTTCTTGGCGAAGACCCTCAACCTCCGAACACCCAAACCCACCAAAGTCTGAAATTTGGACTTTTGATTTTAGACTCCAAAATCCATGATCCATTGTGTCATTGACCCCAAAAGGGGAATTGACCCCAAAAGGGAATTAACCCCAAAACCCTTGATCCTTTTCATACTTTGAGGTTTCAGGCTTTTGGGCCTTTTCTTTATTTTTTTATCTGTGTGGTTTCGAAACTCAATCAGTAAAACCTCCAAAGTCCAAAAACTTCAAACTTTGGGGGCCCCATTTTTTCTCATCTCGACTCCAAGCTTCCTTCAATTTATTTCTCTCGACATCATCCCCATTTCCAAGACCACTGAAACCTACTTGGCTAATCTTGAAATGCAAGCTTGATCGAATCAACCCCATTTCCTAATGTGCAAGTTTATGTTTGTTAAATTTTGTTTGAGGTGCAAAATTGGATAATAATCACCCAATGAACTTATAGTCTTTTTTTGATGTCATAGTTCTTAAGGAGTACGCCCATACTAAAATGACACCTCCCAATTGTTTACTAGTCCATCTAGATGCATGTGAATAATTGGTTTAGTGCCATGATATTCTTTTTAGAAATATAGCATAAAAAACCTTACACTAACTATCACTAAACTATTTGGCGCAGCTTACAAACAAAAGGAGCACAAGAAGAAGAAATTGATTTGGGGAAAGCGAGACATTCTTTTTTAGAGGGTACCAATTCCGAGGTGCAGATTAGATGAGATCTTCCAAGGTGCTATGGTGTCGAGATATCGCTTTGACGAACTTATAACATTTTTTCTCTCAATCATCTTAAGGGACTATTCTCGACGAAGTAGCCTAGAAGCACTTGGATCATTGGGAACTAAAGTGATACCTCCTCAACCATTTTCTAGGCCATCCCTATGTATGTGCACAATCAGTTTGGTGCCACGAGCTTGATTTGTGAAATATAGTATCATACCTTACACCAATTATCGTAAACTATTTAGCATAATCACAAACAAAAGGACCACAAGAAGAACGAATTGAGATGGAGAAAACTGAGATAGAATATTTTATAGGGTACAAACATGGAGGTGTAGGATCAAACAAGATCTTTCAAGGTTCCACATAGACTGAGAAATCACCCGGTGAACTTATAGCCTTTTTTTCTCTCTCAAATCTGTTAAGGGACTACACCCAGTCAAAGTATCCTGGAAGCACCAAGATCATTGGAGCACTTTGAAATAATTCCTCCATAAATATTTACAGGACATCCCGACGTGTGTGTGTACAGTTGGTTTGTTTCCATAAGCTTTCATTTGTGAAATATAACATCGAACAACCTTACACCGACTATCACGAGAACTATTCGACACGATTACAAACAAAAGGACCATGAGAAGGCCACGTCGAGATGGAGAAAACCATGATAGGAAAATTTTGATGGTACTAACACAAAGGTGTAGGATTAAATAAGACCTTTCAAGGTGCCACAAAGACTAAGAAATCACTTGGGAACTTATAACATTTTTTCTCTTAAGGCTCTTAAGGGACTACGCTCGGATGAAGTAGCTGGAAGCACCAAGATTGTTGGGCACTTGAAAAAACATCTCCTCAACCATTTACTAGGTCATCCTAATGCATGTGCATAATCATTTTGGTGCCACGAGATTATTTTTTTAAAATATAGCATCAATAACCTTGCATTAGAGTTTGACTAAAAGTTAATTTTTACTTTGATTCTCATCACTTCTCTCTCTCTCTCTCTCTCTCTCTCTCTCTCTCTCTCTCTCTCTCTCTCTCTCTCTCTCCCTCCCTCCTCCCCACTCTCTTTATCAATCTCTCTTTCTCTTACTTTCTCTCTCACTCTTGGTGATAAATTTTTACTTTTCCTAAATATGCTTTGTATTAATTTTGATTGAAAGAGATGAATAGCTTTGTGTGCAAGCTAATTTGTTCTCTATTTAACATGCAATGGAACATGAAAAGAATTGTGTTTTCTTTGAATCTTATTACATTGGAGTGAAACTAAGTGATACAACTCTGGAATGATGATGTATTACCCTTTTGGATAACTCTTGTTGCATGGTTTAATGATCAAGTGATAAATGCAAACTATAGAACCAACATATGAGCGAGCAAAGGATTGTTGATTCAAGCCATTGAGTTTTTTTGTACAACTTTTCTAGTAAGATAGGAGTCAAGAAGGAGTGGTAAATATTATAACAATTGTGTTTGAGGTATTAGAACCAAAACCAACCATTGTTTGATAGGTAAATGTTGCCTCTCGGGATCCACAGTGAACCACAGTCAGGGTTTAGGAGGGTTTGTAGTCTTGAAGCATGAAATCAAGGAATTCTTGCATAAGATTTGGAAGGAACAATATTGAAGAGGTCCCTCAACTGTTAAAATAATAATTTTTGAGTTTCATTAGTGGAAGAGTGAGATTCGCTTACCAAGACAATGGGAAAAGGATAGTTAGTGCTTCAAGCGCAAAAGTGAAAAGTTGAGCTCTAAGGAGTTGTAGTCTGATATTTGGGAGCACCTTAGGGATGGAAAAATTGAATTAATGAATCTTGTAAGAATTTTTGGGTATCCTTAGATCCTTCTATCCATGCTTGTTGCAAGATACATTGTCTTAAGGGGCATAGTTGACAATTTTGGCAAGATGAACAACAATGGTGTTTGGAGCCTTATGAATCAAGTTAGTGATGGTCCTAATGATTGTTTGAGGTGTTAAAACAAGGGAGAAGAATAAAAAGATTGAAGAAGGAAGTAGGTGCATGATAAGACAAGAACTAGTACAAAGAGACCAAGAGCAAGAATAAGCACAAGTGTAGTCACAAAATCACACACATACTACTATAATTATACCGCCAAGTATGTTGTTTTATATGCATGGATATTGCATAAGAAAAGTATTCACTAATGACCCATCACCTAGTCCTTTCGCCAATTTAGTTGGTCATCTTCGTCACGTATCTTGCACGGTTGTTAGATACTCACATAGTTTTGGTCGTCTCTCGGGTATTCTTAGGTGTGATTATTTACTCAATTGTCATCTTTGGTCTTTGACTAGGGCACCTAGGGAGGGATTGTGGCGCCTTGGTCCTTATTTTCAGGGATCCCTTGTCCCGAGTTGCACTTGGTTCTAATTTAGAGTTTCGAGGTCGGTCTTTGTATTTTTCCCTCTCATTCCCCTAGGTACTAGTCGGCATGTCGGGTCATTAGTGTCGAAATTTGAGCAAGAGATCCCTATATAAACATAACATACCTACTATCTTATTGGAGGAATATTTCTACTAAGGGGTAACTATGTACTAAGTTAAGGGGTTACATCTCAGGCACTACTTTTCATCACACATTGCATAGGAAAGGGAACTCTATTCTATTTTATCCATCATTTTGCATTCTATCTAGCTATCGGCTGCTATCTCTCGTGTCATTGGAGCTAGGGAACCTAAGCACGCTATTGCACACAAAAGTACACAGAACTACATTGGGTCTGAGATGTAGTACAAAACTTAGTTATAATTCCACCATTATGGAAGCTAAGGATAGTCTGACCCCTTCATATGCATCTTTATTTTTATGGGTTTGATGCTTTGTATGGGGTTTTACAAGTGATTATTTACTATAGGTTAACAACATCATCAATGAAGCTAGTGCAACATACATGCGATAAAGATCGAGTTATTGTGAAGATCTAGAGACTAACCTAGACTCAGGTTTCAAGATTTTCTATAGACCAAGGTGCCCATATTACTGGACCGGGGCACCCATAGGCACACTAATCCTCCCCAAGTGCCCTACTCAAGCCAAATCTTCATCTGTTGTAACTTCTTGAGGTGTCTTTGTCATACTCTATTCCACATGTTCATCATCTATTCTAGTTCCAATTCACTATGAGGAAAGTCCATTTCAAGTTAGTACCTTTTCCCTCTTATTTTTATTATTTCATCTTATTTAAAATAACAAATAAAATTATCTCACATTTACACTTCAGTTTGTATCGGTTATTTCATTATTGTCTTTATTTAGATTAACTCCTAAAATTCATTATTTTAGTTAATTATTTTGGTGAACCTGTACTTCAGAATATTTTTCCCTAGGATCTATTTCAAACCCTAATGGATAAATATACTTCATCTTATTCTTGGACCATCATGTCTCATTTTAGTGTCAACCCTATCTATGATAAGGACGCCATTGTTGAGCTCATGATTCTCTATAATAATCGTACTTATGTCAACGGATATTCAACAACTCTTAAATGGTCAACAATATGTGCCTACTATTTTTGAAAATTATTCTATTGAAATTATTATTTTTGAGGACCCGGTAGCCTTTACTCATTGTACACTATGTTATGCACCTACTAGTGATCCTCCTTCTGATCTTTCTAAGGAAATTCTAGATGATTATTTTATCGATTACATGCTTGGTATTGAAAACTACTCACATGTGCATACCGATTATTCTTCTAGCCAAATCACTATTATGGTTCCATCTCATGATTCTCCTACTTCGATCTTTCTTCTCATGATAAATCTTATACTACCTTGCATACTCTTTCATATTATGTTGATGATTCTATTAATAACATCCTTAATGACATTCTCATTTTCAAGTCTCTATCTGATGGTGATGAGGTAGTTGATATCCATGGTTCACCTTCTTTTCATACTTCCGAGTGTGAATCTCTTATCCTCTCACTACCTTCTCCTGAGATTGCATCTAGCATTGTGCATGAGTCACCTCCATCTATTATTTCTTCTTCTCCTACCATTTCATTTTCTCTTATCATTTCATCTACATCTATTGCTTCATCTCCTTCTATCATTGTATCTCCATCGGTGGCTTCACCTATTAGGTATTTTTCCAATGTTAGTCCTACCAATGCTATGGGTATTCCATCTACATCATCTACTATATCTTCTTTGGCACCCACTCCTAGTGTTCCTTTAGCATCGGAATCTCCTTTATCATCTCTTGATATTCCTATGATCACTCACAATGGCAAGTTACAACCTCTTAATAAATTACTACCATCTTCCGTTATTCCTTCATAGGATATTTTTTCCTTTATGCACATCATAGGTCAATTACAATCTCAAGTTTAGTCACTCACCTTGGAAAGTAGGGCTTACTATGCTTCTATTGATAACAACTCACTCCATCATAACCCTATCCCTAAGAAGATTCATAACTCTACATTTCCTAAGGAATTTATCATGCCTACATTCACATTCTTTGATGGTACTGGTGACCCTCATGCTCATCTCCTACATTACCACATGGCTATGACTCCCTATTCTAATGATAGGTTATTACTTAAGGATTTCTGACACAGTCTTATCAATGAGGCATTATAATGGTACACTCATCTTCCCTTTGGGTCCATTAGTACTTACTATGACATGGAGGATGCTTTCCTCTATTGTTTTATCATCAAAAATGGCCCTAGAGTTACTTATGACCGCCTACCTACTTTACATCAAGGCTCATCAAAATATATCAAAGATTATATCTTATGATTCAATGCTTGTATGCATCAACTAGTATTCCAACCTATCAATCTAGAGAATCAATTCATTTTCTGTCATGGTTTGATTCCGCGCTTAAGAAAATATTGTAGTATGATACATGTGAGTCATTCATTCTTGTCGTGCTATAAGGTTATAGACTTAGAACAAGATCTTATTTTGAAACATATCATCGATCCTCCACATACCTCTGTTACTATTATATCATCAAATTCTCCTCCATTGACATTGGTTGAGCGTTCTACATATATTCTTCATCTCACCCTAGCAAGCAAGATCAACCTACTCGATCTCAAAATAATACTTCTCCTCCTCCTCCACAAAAGGATACTTCTTCTTATATTCCATCGATGTCACATGAGCCATTTCATTTCTCTCATCATGCTTGACCACATGATGTGTTCGTAATTTACTTGACAGGTGTCTTATTTACTTACCCTCTAACCAACATCATCCATAACATCATTTACAACGTCAACATGATCAACCTTTTTGTAATTATCATCAAATAAATGGCCATAGGGACAATGATTACCTTTCCCTTTATAACATACTACAACAATTAGAGGATAAGGGCATCATTTTCTCTAGCTCTCGCTCATGTGAGCGGTCCATTTCTCCTTTACCTCATCAATGAGTTTACACTCTAGTTGAGTCATCTTCTCAACTGGGTGCTCGGGTTATATCTCATCCATCATTACCGGATGTCACTCATGTGCACTCTCCATCATGTCCATCCATTGTTGCACCATTGCATCCACACTATCCAACGCATCATGCTACTAGTTCACATTGGCTTCCATAGCCTTCACATTCATGCATACCATCTTGCTCTGTATGACATTCGGTTTGGTTCATATTCTCACGCTTCTTCCATACCACATGCTTCCACTACTTCATGTCACCTCGAATCTTGGTAGGTGATTATTATCACCTTACCCCCTAATGACACACTTGTGTTCTTATGGTTCTTACACGACTATTGAGGGATTTGATATAAGAACCTCTCATCACATACTTTTCCATGTCATCTAGTGTACTCAATCATTTCCCAACGACTCACTCTTGCTTATGTGGCTCATTATTGACTACTGAGGGGTCTTAACTAAATGAGCCTATTCATTCACATGTTGGGGGTCATTGCTAATTCCCCCACCTCTCCTAGTTTCATCATAATAACATATTATGATCACATTGCATTATCATTCATCATGACATGTTAGTTTTGCAATCATACATTATCTATTACACTAACCATGCATTACAAATTCCATTCAACAAACATTTCATTTAACTCATCAATCAAATTACATATGTTATCTATCATCATTCACATTACCCATTTTTCTATCATTATCAACATTATAGTGCGAGTCTACATCAATACGCAAGAACAATATACAACACATTAACAACAACAAACATTGAGTCATATTGCAACATCGATACACAACAAAATAAACTCATCATATATCAATAACATCTATCCATATATATATCGAATACAATCATCATTACAAAAAAATTCATCATTGGGGGAAACTCCCCACATCATATACAATAATATAAATCAAATATCATCATCACTATCACTCTCGGGTACTACGAGCCCTAGAACTAGATTCCTTGAAACTTACTTTGCATTGTTGTTCACTGACCTCGATACCTCTCAACCTTCCTCTATAATAAGGTAACATACATAGACTACTTTGAAAACTTACGCTACAAATCCACGTATTATGAAAATACATCTTGCACTAAGGGACCACCACCCACCACCTCTCTGGCTCGTCGAGTCTCCTTGCATGCCTCGTATTTCTCTCCTAACAACACAGTGCACATCGTTGTTGTTATGGACACTAGATCAAATAGATGGGCATGCTCACCCATGATATCATCCACACGCTCAAGTATCCCTTCACCAAGTATATCGGTCAGTACGTTCCTCATCAATGTGCTTTGATGGATGTGTATACTATTAGTGACCAATATGCATCACCTACAAAAAAATAACACAATGACTTAGATGAACATCGCTATAACATAAGAAAACAAAAAAGTACACAAAAAAACTATACAAAAACTTACGCTCATCTACAGCTACTGCTACATTATCGGGGGCATGGAATTTCCCTTCTCCTCCTCCTCCATGTGCTAACCCCATTACATCTGCAAACAATGGGAACAAGAATACCCAACAATGTGTCACCCACCATGCACAGTACTTCTCTATACAACCTGCATCATTTGAATCTATTGGGTCTATTGCCATGTTTTCCTCATCTAGCCTTTGAGGTACTAGTTGTTTTCATGTGGGCCTTGGTCTAGCCCTGAGCTCTCTCCCAAAGACATTATAATAGCTCTCAACCATATATATGGCTCTGGGGACACATCTTGAGCCATGTCAAACTGACGTGATACTCTCTCCACCTAGAATAGCTCGACCACTCCTAGAAATAAATCCTCCAACCACATAGTCCTCCAAATACATCGCATCTCTACAACATCCTTGGGCCATCCTCCATAGTTGAAATATGGCTTCTAAATAATGTCCTTGGCCCCCATCCTATTTATCAATTCCATGTAAGTATTTATGTCCATCTTATGTCCACAAAACTTAATCCACCTCCTTGCATATATCTCTAGCCTAGCCCACTCTCCTCATAGACCTCCAGTTGGCCTCAAAACGTCTATATGTTCTTACACCCATACATACAATAGTGTGGTGGATCTTATCCCACTGATTCTCATCATGAGTAAACCTTTATAAATCCATGTATAGGTGCACAAACACACATCATGTCCACGCATATCTAGTTCTCTCCTCATTTATCTTCCGGCATATATTGTGAATCTTATACAAGATGCCTACACCTCCTCCCTTTACTGTTATAGATGAATCAATCATAAAGAAAATGAAACTCCGCAAGCACAGAACCCCTGACCTCAAGATAAAATCCAAACTAATATGGGCCTCGGTAGGTACTCGATTCTTGACAAAATACCATCTAATGTGACTCACGTATGTCTCTCCATATCCTCCAACGGCATAACCTATACTCTCTCCCCAACAACCGGTAATCATAGTATGTGATACACATCCTCAAAAGTAACTATCATCTCACATGTAGGAAAATAAAACATACACATATATGCACACTACCTATCGCATAATGTTGCTAACATAGGAGTCTTATGGGAACATCCTCCATCATTGCTATGTGTCGTAGGCTAGCATGGTCCATAACATCCCACTCATCATCTGAATGGCCCAACCGAGTAAATTACTCAAATGAAGACCTCCACAAAACTCCCTTGAGTGAATATCCCTTTACACACCACAAAATGATAACAAACACAATGTTAGAACACTATACAAGTCCAAATACACTCACTTATCACATTACTATACACTATAAATCTCAATTGCACCATTATAGATCAAATATACACATTTTGGACCAAGGCACCTAGATGCAGGATTGGGGTGCCCAAAACCAAGACACAAAGCACCTGTGTCCTGGGTGCTCTTGTCCCAAGGGTCACTAGTGCCCTCACCACTCTTGTTCATGTTTAGAGTCTTTGAGAAACTTCATAATCTCAAATTTGTAAAAATATGCTAAAACTAAGTAATACACTTTTTTTTTCAAAAAAACATCGTACTTACCAATTATGTTATCATCCATGATGATACGATGGTTTCCACCCTCTCAAACTGGTTAGGATGTGTTGCTCTCACTTGTGGCATCTTCACTCACTTAATGCTCAATCTCACAATCGCGTCAAAGAAAAATGAAGTGACTAATCACTTTTTCACTTCACTACTTATAGTTACTTTTCATCACCCACTTTACTATGGTCATTATTTCATGCTTATTCTCGACTCTAATACCACTACTCTATCTTTGTCATATCTTGAGCATTTCTAATCTGATTTACACCCCATTTTCGGATTTATTTTTATAATTCTACCTACCATTGTACCATACATGTTACACATGCATTATATCTTCTTAACATTTTTTCATTCAATATTTACACATTTTCATAATTTCTATCACTTCTATCTAGATCGTGTTTACTTTTGGCTTAGTGTTCGTTCCTATTATCACTTCCACTTTCACTGAAAGTGAGGAATATCATTGGGGTAATCATATAATACCCCTTACATAACCATGTGATCAATCAACACTACCAATTCATCATGTGATCAAGCAACAGCATACAATTTTTCTATGCGACATTTCATCACTCCCCCTAATGACCTAACCTGGGGGAAATAAGTGTAACATATTTCTTAACAATATTTCATAAATTTCTAGTGATTCCTCCTAATGACCTAACCTGGGGGAAACCGGTATAAAATATTTCTATGAGTAACCAATCAAGATAATCAATCAATCAATCTATTAATGCATTCAAACCTTTAATAACTATCATTCAATAAATACAAATTCAACACAATTGGCCTCCTAGATGACATAATTTGGGAGTTGCACGCACATGGCCTCCTAGATGACCTAACTTGAGAGATTTCATTTGTTACTTTCCCAGATGACCTAACTTGGGAAGTTATTCTATCTATTTGGTGTTTGCTTCCAGATGACCTAACTTGGAATCCATCATACATTTTGCATTTGCTTCTAGATGACCTAACTTAGAAGCTATCACATTGTGATGACACCTATAGAGTGGGGAAAGAGTGCCTTTCCTATACCACTCCTATATGGGTCAACTATTTGATCAAAATTATTTGGATCTAAAAACCACAAATTATTTGATTTGAGTCCATCTGCAGTGGCTAGATCTTGAGGATGTAGTTACAAGTTGGATAATAACACACCTTTCTCCCTAAACTCTTCCTGGTGCCAAGACACCCAAATAAATGCGGGCAGTCATTCATATACATGCATCCGGGTTGGGAATTGATCACTCCCTACCCCATCTTATCATCATCATACGCTTTCGAAATCATCAATCATCTAACATTACAATCATCACTCTCATTTTAGTGCACTTCACCATGATATTACATTTTCACTATGTTGCATGGATCAACACACTGATCCATGGTTCGACACGTTACATGGTTCATTCGAAAGGATTTTCTACCATATCTACATGTTCTACTACAACATGGGCCTATCCAAATTTTTCTTAGGTATGCATCTCTATCGAATTTATGTTACAAAGATTTCCACTCACCAACATAAAGTGGGGTAAAATGTAGTAACAAAATCACGCACTTACTACTATAATTATACAAATTAAGTATTGTTGTTTTATATATGGATCTTGCATAAGAAAAGTATTCACTAATGACCCATCCCCTAGTCATGTTTTCATTTTAGTTGGTCATCATCATTACTTATCTTGCATAGTCATCATATACTCATAAAGTTCTAGTCATCTATAAGTGAGACTTAGGTTTCATTATTTTCTCGGTTGTCGTATTTGGTCTTTGACTAGGGAGCCTAGAGAGGGATTGGGGTGCCCATGGGTGCCCCGGTCCTTATTTTCGAGGATCCCTAGTCCCTGGATTCTTGCGCTTTGTTCTACTTTATATTTTTGATGTCAACCTTTGTAATTTTCCCTCTCATTCCCCTAGGTACTAGTTGGCATGTCAAGTCATTAGTGTAAAGATTTGAGCAAGATATCCCTATATAAACACAACATACCTATTATCTTATGGAAGAACTATTTCTACTAAGGGCTAGCTATCTACTAAGGAAAGGGACTACATTTGGGCACTACTCATCATCACACACTTTGTATAGGAGAGGGAAGTCTATTATATTCCATCCACCATTTTGCATCCTATTTAGCTATCGCATGTTATCTCTACATCATTGGTGCTAGGGTGCCCTAAGAACACTAATGCACACAAAAGGACACAAAACTACATTAGGTATAAGATGTAGTGCAACACTTAGTTGTAAGTCCACCATTATGGTTGCTAAGGATTTTCCAACCCCTTCATATGCATCTTTATTTGTTAGGGTTTTGATGCTTTGTATGGGATTGTTTAGGTGATTCTTCATTGTAGGCTCGTAGTGTTATCGGTGAAGCTAGTGTGACATACATGTGAAAAAGGTCAAGTTATTGTAAATATCTAGCGATATACCAGGACTCGAGGTTTTGATTTTTATACAAACCCAAGTGCCCATACTTGTAGACCACGGTACCCACAGACTTCCTAATTCTCCTCGAGGTGCCTCAATCTAGCCAAATATTCATCTACTAAAACTTCCTAAGGTGTGGTGTCATACTCTATTTTTCCTATTCATCATCCATTTAGTTCCAAATCACTGCAAACTAAGTCCATTTTAGGTTAGTACCTTTTCCCTCCTGTTTTGATTATTTCATCTTACTTAAAATATAAAATAAAATTAGCTAGCATTTACACTTGTTTGTATCAGTTATTTCATTGTTCTACTATTTTTGGTGCTCAAAATAGGTTCGCCCCATTTTTCCATTGAAAATCAATCAATTTACGGCCTCTACCATATTTTATCTCCTCATGTCTTGCATGAGAAGTCCCTACCTTCCTTTTGTTTCTGTAATCAGTCCTTTCTTGGACCAGGGATCATGTATAGATTCGAAATTGTTTCTTTGTTTCTTTGTTCATCTAAAAGGATCTGTAATTTGGGTCTCCCATTCTCTATTCATCTAAAAACTCGGGATCTCCGTTCTTTCCACTTTCCACAGTCGGGATTTTTGTCCTTGTCATTTTTTCCCTAAATACTTAAAGAAAAATTAATGGATGTAGCTCGAAGGAATGTATTTGAGCCTTGTAACATTTCTAAATTCTCTGTCCTTGGAGAAAATTTCATCTCCGAGCTCAAATGGTCATTTTTCTACATTTTATGGTTTGACGGGTGTTTCTCCCAGTCAAATTTGCATCCTTGCATCAACAGGAAACATGGCCTCTTTTGGTTGGATGCGGCTCGGAGGGGCACTCTAAAAATCTATGGATCCAAAACTGGTCCACATGGAAGAACGACTCTCATTTGAAGATTTACTTTTTGGTTTGGCCTTGGAGTAGCGCTGATAGGACACGTTGAGAATTTCTGTTGTATCTTCCCATACTTAGTCCTTTTTCAAAAAAAAATTGAGAGGCTCGGGACATGTGGAGGGACCGAACATTTTGAGGACCAACCCTTGAAGTTTAATTTAAAAAAGCGCCAGGAGAACACTTGGAGGCCTCCACCCAATTTACATTTTTCTTGGACGTTTTCCACCAAAGGATATTTTTCGAGATATCGAAACATGGTGCCTTCATTTGAGGTTTAAGCCTTCAAAAAAATTTCATCGAGTTAGGACACATGGTGAGCTTGCGCTCATTCAAGGTCTCAACTTTTGGGGATCATCTCAAGATGCGCCATTGTGATACATGGCAGTTTGAAAAGTCAAAGGGGTGAGGAAGCGGGCCATCGGGGGCAACTTGGATTTTTTTCCTCTTGAGGATTAAAGTATCAAAATGGTACACGAGCCCGAAAAAGGGGAGGTAAGGGTTGGCTTTGAAAATTCAAAGGGGCGGGGAAGTGGACCATCGGAGGAAACTTGGATTTTTTGCCTCTTGTTATCAAAAGGATTAAAACATCAAAATGGCCCACAGACTTGGTAGAGAATAGTCAAAAAAATTTCCATGGTCAACAATGGAGGTGCGGACTTGGGGAAATTTGGAAAATTTTCATTTTGTGGAGAAGGGAGTTAAAAGTAAAAAGGTAAGCATGATTCTGTTGGGACCTACATCAGAGAATAAAAGCGGAAGTGCGGAGCTGCGTGGGAAACTTGGAAAATTTTCCCTTTTCCAAAAAGGAGGTGAAATAGCAAAATTTGGCCGCGGTTCCTTTGGAACCCACCTTAGGACACGTGTCGGGGTTGTGTCTCAAGGGCGAAGGTGAAAAGAAAAATGTCAAAATTTAATATTTTTCCAAAAGTTGTAAAAGGAAAAAAGGAAACCGCAGGCACATTTATTAAAACGGATCTCCAACATGGATGGCCCAAATTCAAAATAGAAATCAATGATAGTTGTGCATCTACATCTTAATTTTCCACCATTTTCACTCCCAAGCTCCTAGGGATGCGTATTCTTATGGTTTTTTTATCATTTCTTAGAGTCTCCTACACACCAAATGAAGAGGAACATTAATTTGGTAGCCTTGTTCAGTGGGGGAAGGTCTGCAGTAAATGTATCTAACCATTAAATATGCAATCGATTAATGATTCGACTGATTTTTCCTTCCTTGGCACGTGAAAGACCTGTTGATATCTGGGTTTGGTGAGAAAAATACGGGGATGTCTTTTACCATTAAGATGATATCGACCTTTGGGCTCGATCCGATCTTCCATTTATTCTTCCTAGGCACGTGAAGAACCATATTTGACAGGATAGGGGCAGAAGTTTTTGGCAAGTAAAGGGAAAAGTGATCTACCGAGAGGAGGAGTTGAATGCGGGAGATATTCGAAGAGATCCACCTCGTGATCACCTAACAAATTTTTATAAATATGATTCTTGGAATCGTGATCAGAATCATGGTGAGCACTAGTTCATTCAATGTTTGGATTTTTATTGGGGGGAAAAGGATCTATTGTAAAATGTTATAAATAGGCATGATTTTGCCGAAAAAAGGGTTGGAGGTTGGAATGTTGGAGTGTTAGAGATTGAGACTAATATTTCTTAGAGAGAAACTTGATAGAACCTGTCCTTTTGAGAAATCATCTGAAGAAACCTATTCATCTCCTTTGTTTAAAATTTTATCATGTCAAGGTGGTTGCGAGTGTACAACCATTGACAAGCTTTGAGATTGTTTGAGAAACTTTCGCTTGTTGATAAATTTAATCAAACTTGAGTTAATCTGTGTTATTCTTGGGAAAAATTTGTGTTTGCTTCATTTTTGAATGTCTGTAAGTAGTTTTTCTTGTTCCCATTGCATTCTTACATTGAAATTTGTGTGAATCACATAAGATCTTATCCTTGTGATATTTTGGTGGCATTTGCAATTTCATTTATCAGAAGAGCTTTCATTTGATAGTGAAATAAACAAATTTAAAATCACTGTGACTCCTAACATGACTATAAGATTGTTTGTTATCCTTTGAGGGTATCTTAGGCATGATGAAGTAGAGGTTGATGTTTAGTTAAGTTTTCCAAATTTGAGCCTTCATTTTGGATGCTTGAAGTTTGTGTGAAAGTGCTGATCTGGGCCTCCATTGAAGCACATATTTTGGTTAAAGGAACATCCTAACTATCCCAAATCATTATGTTGTTTCAAAGCTCTCCATTTTTGTATAAATTCTTAAGGGTGCAGTATAATCAACTTTTTCCCTGCTTCACCTCCCACCATAAATTCATTTAAAAACAACCAATCATACCCATACTACCCCTGTTTGTTATGTGTGTCTAAAAATGCATAATCTTTACTAGCAAAACATGTAGAAACAATCAGGTTTTCATTGTCTTTAGTGGCATGAACCTTGCTTAGAAAATATCTCCATTATCTAGAGTGACAACTTGTAAGAGTTAGGTATTCTTGCATTGATCGTATTTTCTTCAAGGTCTTCTTAATAATTTAACAAGGATATGTCCATCCCCTTGACAAATAGGAGGCTACAAAAAGGGTCCTCTCTTACCCTGGTTGAAAGGCACAACCATAAAGTAGTTAGGATAGGTCAAATCCTGTTGAGGTGCTACCCATTTCTCCACATCTGAGTGATAAAGAGCAAGATGCATTTCATCCCTGGCTACAAAATGACATAATACATGCTCTTCTTGTCTCTAAGCTTCCTACCAAACTTGTGATGCTACTCAGCCTTTGGAGGAGAATCAATTTGGGTACCAACATGTTATTGGTGCCATTATCTCAGGACTAGTGATTTTAGTTCATATTCAAACCCTAGTAAACACTTCGTGTATGCTCAAAGTGCTAACACATCTTTTGAAACATGATCTTGTGTTTGGGCCTGTAAGAAGTATTCAAATTTGTAGTATTGTGTGTAATTCTTTTAGTTTCTACACTTAGTGCACTAGCTTTCATTGATAAATCTAGGTAAAGAAAATTTAGATCTTTCCATTTCTAGTTTCTAGTATTGATAGATATTTGTGAGATGACATTTTAGTGCATTTGCACAACTAAGGTGGAAATATTTATTGGTGACTCCTGTTGATCGATTATTGATAAATACCAGTGTCTTAACCTCTGTTAAGTGAGATTTTTTTCTAATCCTTGCAAAGCTGGAAGGAAGAAGATATTTCTTTGCTAAAGATCCCTTTATGACATTATTTCTAGAGCTAGGAAAAACAAATTCGAAGGAAGAAAATTTGGAGAGTTGTTGGAGATCAACATACAAGAAAAGGGATCTCCATTGATGAAAGTGATCAGCCTATCATTGAATCGCCATTCAATTGCTTGAATCGGGTAGTCTCTTTATGGAATTGAATTATCCAACTAGAGAAGGGCCTTCATTTGATTTTGAAAAGTTTGCCTCTTATTCTACCCTTGTCGTTTCAGAAGTTGATAGGGTTTTCCAAGAAACAAGGCCTTTAGGGGATATCCATTTGTCTTCAAAGACCCTCTACCCCTTATAAATTTATCTCCCCTCTAGGGTCACCTCCTCAAAACAACATGGCCCTGCCTCCACCTAGACCTCCATTTATTGTAAATACCTTTGGACCTATAAATTTTGTGGGAATGAATGGTTATCCAAATATAGTTCCTCAAGATGTAAGGAACAAACTACCAAAGTTCCAAGGAAACAACACTATAACTGGTGATCAACATTTAAATATTTTTATCAATATGATGGAAGAATTCGATATTGAAGATGAAGAAGTATATATCAATTCATTTATCCATACTTTGGAAGAGGATGCAAGGGACTGGTATAAATCTTTTCAGATAATTCCATTGATTCTTGGATAGAGATGAACAATGCATTTAGATTGCAGTATGGTGATAGAACTGACCCTAGGTTTCTTTTGACAAAATTTGAAAACATCAAGAAGAATCCTAATGAGTCAGTACATGATTTCAACAAAAGTTTTAACAAGACCTTAAGGATATTTCCTATTAGCTTAAGGCCATGTGATGAATCATGTTTGATCAAATATTCAGATGCATTTGATAAAAAAGTTGCTTACTACTTGAGGGACAAAAACCCTACTAATTTGAGGTTGGGCTTCACCATGGCTCTGCAAATTTAAAACAACATCAAGGCAATTAGAAAGCCTCCAAAAAGGGAGGGTGTAAAATTAATTAACCCAGAAAATCCTCAAACAAGTAAGGTTGTTGATTTGGAGGAAGTTGTGAAAACTTTGGCAAGGGCTGTCAAAGAAATATCATACAAATTAGCCAGGGCAGAAAAAGGGATTGAGCAGAGTTCACAAGGTAAACAAAAGAAACAAGGCTAAGATAGGTTTACAAACCACCAAAGATGTGATGTCGGAGGAAAGGAACCTATTGGATTTGGAAATAATCAGTCACAGGCTAGGGAAAGCAGAATGGTTCCCAATCCTTTGGGTTCCATAGTTACTTTGTTGAGGAAGCAAATGTGATTGGTGGGTGTGACATGGTATTTTATTCCTCATGCTCCATGATTTTAGGAGAAAGAAGTTGAAGAAGAAGCAGATGATGAAATTGATGATGATTCCTACATGATGGAGATACTGCCCGTTCACCAAGGGAAGCAACTTCAACTGAGGTAATAAGTGCGAGAACTGCTGCTGTTTTTTTGGGATTACATCCACTGGGTACCTCTTCTTCCTCCCTTTCATACTTTATAAGTAGACACTGTACAAGATTTTTAATTGCCCACTAATGATTTTGAATACTTGAGGGCATTAATGATTGAAAATTATGATGGAGGAGTTCCTTCAGAAGAAGATAGGCAACTATTAATGAATGTTGTAGTTGCCCAAGAAAAGGAGCACAATACCAGAAGTAAAGTTGCCAAGGGGCCACAAGCCAAGTCAAAATTTCCATTTCTTACCAAAGAAACCCCAAAGAAAAATTCATCTGGCAGAGAGCTTGTTTCCCCAAGAAAAACTTGTGTTCCTCCCAATGCCCAAAATGAAAAGAATCCCATTCCATCTGATGAATTTTCCAATACTTCTCCTAGTGTTGCTTTACCCAAATTTGTTCCACATGACATTGCACAAGTTTAGAGTCAAATCAAATTTTTGTCCTAATTTTTGAGTTGCTTAGTATCCCTGAGAACAAGAAGAGGTCTTTTGAATATTTCAGATTCAAAGAGGATGAGATCATACAAGGTAGAGATGTAAACAAGGTTGAGATTCCCCTTACTATTGCAGAGTTGGAAAAGCCACAAGTTTTAGAAGAGCTGGGGGAACCACCAGAGGTTTATTTAGGAAATTCTTTGGTTAAATCCCAGCTGAATGTGGATCCATTCTTCACTACCCTGGTTATCAAAGACAAGTTGTTACATAACTATATGTTTGATTCTAGAGCTTCATGTAATGTCATGCCTCTTGAGGTCATGAATGAATTAGGTATCAAAGTAACAACAACATATGGGAAGTGCACTACCATGGAATCTAGAGAGGTGCCAGTGGTGGGATGTATCAAATATCTAGTTGTGTAACTTGCATCTTATCCTGGAAGGAACTTAAAACTTGAGGTAGTGATTGTTGACTACCCTACCAAGTGGGGAATGTTGTTGTCAAGAAAATGGGTAGCAGGTGTTGGTGGTAGTGTGAAAATGGACATGTCTTATGCCACTATCCACGTTGAAGGAAACTTGGTGAAATTATATGGAGAGAAGAAGATGTTGTACTTGATTGAAGACCCAAGCAATTCATCTTATGAAGTTTTGCAAGCAGATGTTGATCTTAACAATTTTTTGAGTTTTGAGGATTTGGGGAGTATTCAAGGGTTGAAAACAGAGCTCCTAAGTATGCTATTTTTTCTGGGAATTCGGTCTATGATCTAGCCTTGAAAAATGTTAAAGAATTTGACTTAAACACAATGTAGAAGCTTCAAAGAAAATGGATGGTTTACAAATTGAACAAAGAAGAAAAAGAGGTATATTTCCAGTTGATGAAAAAATATCAAAACCTATTGGCATGGTCATATCCAGTATACAAGACATTTGGAAATGTCCCTTGATTTGTTTGAAATCAAGGTGAGCATCACCTATATAGTGTATAACTTGTTGTTTGTTTCATGTCTTTTTGTTTTTTCTTGTTCGGTCCTTAGTGACCTATTTTTGTTGATTTCTCTATTCATTTTTGGGGAAATGGCTTTGTTTCTCTGCTTTGTACACGTTCACTCCTTTTACCAATGGATATTTTTGGCACTTGGTCTACCTTTTTTCTTGTGGCACTCGCAGGGAGTGCACATCCCCGAGTCGGAGACAATGTTGGTGATCAAAATAGTTTCACCCCATTTTGCCATTAAAAATCTATCAATTTATGGCCTCTGCCATATTTTATCTCCTCGTGTCATGCCTGAGAAGTCCCTGCCTTCCTTTTGTTTCCGTAATCAATCCTTTCCTGGACCAAGGATCATGTATAGATCCGAAATTGTTTCCTCGTTTCTTTGTTCATCGAAAAGGATCTCTAATTTGAGTCTCTCGTTCTCTGTTCATCTAAAAACTCGGGCTCTCCCGTTCTTTCCGTTTTCCACAGTCGGAATTTGTTGTCCTTGTCATTTTTTCCATAAATACTTGAATAAAGATGAATGGATGTAGCTCAGAGAAATGTATTTTAGCCTTGTTACATTTCTAAATTCTCTATCCTTGGAGAAAATTTCATCTCCAGGCTCAAATGGTCATTTTTCTGTACGTTATGGTTTGATGGGCGTTTCTCCCAGTCAAATTTACATCCTTACATCAACAGGAGATGTGGCCTCTTGTGGTTAGATGTGGCTTAGCGGGAAACTCTAAAAATATATGGACCCAATATCTGGTCCATGTGGAAGAATGACACTCATTTGAAGATTTTCTTTGTGGTTTGGCCTTGGAGTAGCTACCGGGAGGAAATGTGGAGGTTTTTGCTAGCTCTTCCCATACTTAGTATTTTTCAAAAAAAGTATTGAGAGGCACGGGACATGTGGAGGGACCGCACATGTTTGAGTATTGGCCCTTGAAGTTTATTTTAAATAAGCACTAGGAGGATACTTGGACACCTCCGCCCACTTTGCATTTTACTTGCTTTTTCATAGCCAAAGGAGATTCTTGATCCCAACACATGGCACCTTCCATTGAGGTTTAAGCCTTCAAACAAATTTCACCGAGCCAAGACACATGGTGAGCCCGCCCTCATTCAAGGTTTCAACTTTTAGGGACCATCTCAAGATGTGCCATTGTGACACATGGCTGATTAAAAGTCAAAGGGGTGGGGAAGCAGACCATCACAGGCAACTTGGATTTTTTTCCTCTTGAGGATTAAAGTATCCAAATGGCCCACGAGCCCGACAAAAGGGAGGTCAAGGTTTGCTTTGAAAAGTAAAAGGGGTGGGGAAGCGAGGCCATTAGAAGCAACTTGGATTTTTACCTCTTGTTATCAAAGGGATTAAAACATCGAATGGCCCAAACTCGGCGAGAGAATAGTCAAAAATTTTCACCGGTCAATGGCAGAGGTGCGAACGGGGGGAAATTTGGAAAATTTTCCTTCTATGGAGAAGGTAGTTTAAAGTTAAAGGGGAGCATGGTTCTGTGGGACCCACATCGAGACTAGAAGCGGAAGCGCAGAGTCATGGGGAAACTTAGAAAATTTTCCCTTTTCAAAAAAGAGGTGAAATAGCATAATTTGGTCGCGATTCCTTTAGGACCCACCTTAGGACATGTGTCAAGCTCATTTCTCAAGGGCAAAGGTGTGGAGAAAAATGTGAAAATTTTACATTTTTCCAAAAGTTGTAAAAGGAATAAAGGAACCCACGAGGCTCATTTTTTAGAATGGATCTCCACGTGGACGACCCAAATTCAAAAATAGAAATCAACGGCGCTTTTCATCTGCATCCGATTTTTACGCCATTTTCACTATAGAGCTCCTAGGGATGTGTATTCTTATGGTTTTTTATCATTTCTTAGAGTCTCCTGCACGCCAAATGAAGAGGAACATTAATCTTGTAGCGTTGTTTGGTGGGGAAGGTCTGTAAATGTCTCTCACCATTAAATATGTGTCATTTGCTAGATTCGGCCCTATTTTTCCTTCCTCGCACGTAAAAGACTGTTAGTATTTGGGTTTGGTGAGAAAAATACGGTGACGTTTTTACCATTAAGATGAGATCGACCTTTTGGCTTGATCTGATCTTCCATTTATTCTTCCCAGGCACGTGAAGAACCAGATTTGATAGGATAGGGGTGGAAGTGGTTGGTGAGTAAAGAAAAATGTGATCTACGGAAGGAGGAGTTGAATGCGGGAGATATTCAAAGAGATCCATCCGTGAGAACTCAATGACAACTTTTTATGGATCTAATTCACGGGATTCACGATCTAATTCATGGCGAGCACCTTTGGTGCATTCAATGTTTGGATATTTTTAGGGGAGAAAAGGATCTATTGTAAAATGTTATAAATAGGCATGATTTTGTCGAAAAAAGGGTTGGAGGTTGGAATGTTGGAGTGTTAGAGATCGGGACGAATCTTTCTTAGAGATAAACTTGATAGAACCCGTCCTTCTGAGAAATCATCTGAAGGAACCTATTAATCTCCTTTGTTTTAAATTTTGTCATGTCAAGGTGGTTACGAGTGTACAACCATTGACAAGCTCTGATATTGTTTGAGAAACTTTACCTTGCTGATAAATTTAATCAAAATTGAGTTAATCTGTGTTATTTTGGGGAAAAATTTGTGCTTGCTTTGTTTTTGAATGTTTGCAAGTAGTTTTTCTTGTTCTCGTTGCATTCTTACATTGAAATCTGTGTGAATCACATAAGATCTTATCCTTTTCATAGTTTGGAGGAATTTACAATTTCATTTATCGAGAAGGGATTTCATTTGATAGTGGAATAAACAAATTTAAAATCACTTGTGACTCTAGCATGACTATAAGATTGTTTGTTAGCCTTTTACGGTATCTTAGGCATTATGAAACAGAGGTTGATAATGTTTAGTTAAGTTTTCTAAATTTGAGCCTTCATTTTGGATACTTGAAGTTTGTGTGAAAGTGCTGATCTGGGCCTCCATTGAAGCACATATTCTAGTTAAAGGAACATCCTAGATATCCTAAAGCATTATGTTGTTTCAAAGCTCTCCATTTTTTGTAAAAATTTGGTATAATCAACTTTTTCCAACTTCACCTCCACCATAAATTCACTTAAAAACAACCAATCATACACATACTACCCATATTTGTTATGTGTGTATACAAATGCATAATATTTACTACCAAAACATATAGAAACAATCGAGTTTTCATTGTCTTTAGTGGCACGAACCTTTCTTGGAAAATATCTCCATTATCTAAAGTGAGAACTCGTGAGAGTTAAGGTTTTTTTGCATTGATCATATTTTCTTCAAGGTCTTCATAATAATTTAACAAGGAAGAATATCTCCATCCTCTTCACAAAGCAGAAGGCTACAAAAAGGGTCCTCTCACCCTGGTTGAAAGGCACAACCATAAAGTAGTGAGGATAGTTCAAATCCTCTTGAGGGTGCTACCCATTTCTCCACATCTGAGTGATAAAGAGCAAGCTACATTTCATCCCGGCTGCAAAATGACATACTACATGCTGCTTGTCTCTAAGCTTCTGCCAAACTGTGATCTTGCTCGGCCTTTGGGGGAGAATCAATTTGGGTACCAACACTATTTAGATTAACTCCTAAAATTCATTATTTCAGGTTGATCAACAAGTAAGGTAAATATAAGAGTAACTATTATATGAAAATCACAACCACATAAATAATGAATATGGATACTTAGTCATGTTATTATTCGAAACCACTCTAATTAAAGAAAAAATAATTTATTAAAGTTAAGTAATATATCTTATTTAATTTGAATTGAAACTTTGAACCTAGGTTTAGAAAAGGTTCTCTAAACATATGCACATTAATAAATTGAACAAATAATTACTCAGATTAGATAACTCTTTATACATGTTATATAAATATTGATTTCCAAAGTTTCATGCATATTATACATCGAAAAATGCTAGTATACAAGAACAATCAATGAAAAAACATCCATAATGTATTATATTTTCAAGTGCACATCATATTAGTTTAGATATAACTATAATATCATAAAAAAATATCGAGTTCCAAATAGTATTAACGTGCACGATAAATATGAAAATGTGAACAGGTCATATAATATTAATTCAATGCCATATAGGCATGCATACAATGTCGAACGTGTATACAATGCCATGCCCATATGTATACACAATAAATGTTATAAAAACACACACACACACACACACATTTATTTCTCAAAGGAATTCCCTTAGAGGTAGATGGAGATCTGTGAGATGAATTTGGTTCCTCCATGGCCTAACTACGAGTCCTCTTATGCTCAAAACTCAATTGTAGTTGAACCTATAAATGTAAACAATTATTTTTGTCAAAATTTAATATATAAGTTTTCAACATATATAATACCATGCTAATGAAACTATTTACATGTACATGCACTTACCAAAATCTCTCGGTCATGTTGAATTTGTACATCGAGACTCAGTTCGAGTCAATGGGAGTTATCGTATCACAAACGGGGTGTCGAAATGATGAGTTAGAGAAGTCTGCACCCTTGAAGTAAAAATTTAAGGGGTTGAACCCTACATACACATAAGATTACAAAATCAAACATCAAAATTAGCTTATAGAACTATATTAACAATACATTTTTGAATGTATATCTAAACATTTATGCCAACTAAGTACATGTATGTGTAATGACAATATTTTAACTAAATTTATCAATATACAACTATTTTTTACTTCGCCACGCATATGAATCATATAAACAGGGCCGTTACTCATCGCGGGTAACTCCTACATATACACATTTCATTCATGTAGATTATCAAAATAATTCTGCAATGAAGGAAATTATTAAAATAATTGAAGATAATATGAATTACAAGAGCTATTTAACAAAAATACATAGTTTATATGTACCTCAGTGATTTGTTGCACAAATGAAATCACAACGGTAACACCTTTATCTACTCCTCGCAAAGACGGTGGTGTGTCTAGTGAGGTCATCAACTATATATAAAATATATATCACATCAAGTTAGTTGAGCATTTATAATATATATACAAGAACATACATACATACATACATACATACATATATATATATATATATATATATACACACACACACACACACACACACACACACACACACACACACACACACACATATACTTGAGTTCAAAAGTTATATATATTTACATACGTGAAAATTTTACATGATTAACATTCTAAATTACCTATGTGAATGTATGCATATCCGTGGTTCACACAACTTGTGGTTGGGATGATGATATCCCTCCCGCACACTGCAATATTAATGCATACATGTACATATGTACATGTAAGTTAAAACAATTGACCAAGTTCTAGTACAAGTATTTAAAAAAATTTACATATATATAAGAAAATTGAGTACTCAAATATTTTTGTAACAAGTAATAAAAATCAAAAATACCTTCAAATGTGTCCTCAATATCTAAAAACCAAATGTATATGCAAAAATGTGTTAGGAATAGCCACATTATCATATGTACCACCAATGAAACCTCCACTAGCACCGAGGTTGCATGAGCGTATCATCCTCATCAAGTCCCAAGCATATGCTTCCACAAGACGTACAAAGATGTGGCCTCATCCTACTACTACCTAGAGGAATACTTTGTCTACCTCCACCAACATCAGTATCAAAAATCTCCCTCGTATGTTAGACAAGGGTATTAAAGAGCACCTGAAGCGCGTGTAGTGTATCAATATCTATTTTCTCCTTCACTATTGTAGGGATAGTCTTAGGATGAGGAGGATTTTGTGTGGGAGTTTACCATGTTGAATAGGTGCACATTGTGCACCTGGTCTATCTTGTGTAGATCCTTTTCCTCGGCCCTGAAACTCGCAGTAGTCAAAATAGTTCGGGATCTCGTTGAGGATAAACTCGCAATAGAGTTTCCTCAAAAGTATAGTGGAACCTCATTGTTATTGCAAGGTGGAATATCAAATACCATCCACCATCGGTCCCAAAAATTATTTTTTATCATATCATTATTGCACTAGTGGATTAGAAACCATTTGCATGACAACGACATAGGAAAAATAGTTCTGGGGTCTAGTGAATAATGCACATATGCGGTCTTTTGTAATTTGTTTTTTCTTTACATCTGCATATGATAATTTATTAGCATAATATTCCCTACAATGCTCTCTATAAGATGTCCAACAATCAATTTGACTCATTGTCGCATCAACTTGAGCCAATAATGCCTCCAATGTGTTTGTAAGTGAGGCACGGTGGGGGTTTGTAGAATGGGGATCCCTCATTGTTTTAATTAATTCCTCAATTTCAATTTTATTTTCCACTATATGGGCTGCTAAATCCTCCTAACTACCTGGGGGATGTTCAACAATTATAGGAGGGCTAGGAGGGTTGACAGATTTGCAAGGTTTTGTTGTGGTTGTGGTGCAACTGTAACAATAAAAAAACATGTATTTAATTAAAATCTATAAATATAATTACCAAATTTCAATGCAATTCAGAGAAAAAAAACTCCTTACCTCTTTCTAACTCTTCTCCGTGGCGCCATTGTTAATTCCAATCTTTACGGTCATTTTGCAAATGATTTTGTGAGCTATTTGTTGAATACGAAACCTGACTATAGGGTTTTCTCTCAAATTCGTGTTTAGGGAAATGAAAATGAGGTCGGACTCAGGTTTTATTTATAGACTTATATAATGCATACGTGTTTTAGCTTCGTGGATCACTAAACCAAAAAAACATAATGCGTACATGTTTTTCTTATATTTTGCATTTGTGTCCGCTTTTTGTCCCAGATTGGTGCACTTACCCACAAATAATAATAATAATTTTAAAGCCATAAAATAAATATTTTGTGACTCAAATTTGCATCATTATTGTTGTCCTCAAATATTTTTAATCTTATTTTTAAAATAAAAACCATTTAAATCCACATACAAAACTTTGTGGAAATATTCTATGTTTAATCCCTTATCGCACATAAACCGAAGAATAATATCATAGCAAAGAGAGAGGGAAAAATTTTGTTTTTAAGTGAAGAAAAAGAAGACAATTGATTGGGAAAGCTGTTAGTTTGTAATATTTTACAAGAAATATTTAACAAAGAGTACATATAATAATAATAATAATTTTAAATCTATATAAAAAAAAATTATTCCATTTTTCCACATTATTGTTGTCCTAAAATATTTTTAATCTTATTTTCAAAATAAAACCGCTTAAATCCACATACAATATTTTGAGGAAATGTTCTATGTTTAATCCCTCATCTCCACATAAACCAAAGAATAATATCATAACAAAGAGAGAGGAAAAGAATGTAGTTATGATGATGAAGTGAAGGAGTTGAGTGGTCAAGCTCTACTTGGCATTTTACATGAAGAATTACAATAACTTTGCCACTCATAATAAGAAAAACAATAATAGTCACACTCCTTGCATAGATCCTCCTCTGCCCCACATTGCAACAAAAATAACAAGGCCAACAATAGAGCCTTGTTTGAGGGGAATAATAAGAAGAAGAAGAAGAAGATGGGGATGAAGAAATTAGAGCGTGGTTTGAAAGGCATAGCGGAGGAGGAGAAATGCGATGTGAGTGCGGGTGTAGTGTTGTAGAGGATTAGTCCAAGAGAGATGTTGAAGATTTATAGACAAGAGTTGGTAGGGAAAGTGCATATACCATATGCATAAGAAAAGGATGAGGAGAAGTGGTTGAAGGAATGGGAAGATCCCAAACTAGTGGACTACAACCTCACTCCCAATGGCCTCCTCTCTACCATAACCGATCTCACTCGAGAATCCATTTTTCATTCATTTCCCCTTCCTCATCTTCTTCTTAGATTCTTTATGGTTACACACACACACACACCCATGTCGTCACAAAATGCCATTGCTAAGAAGTTTGAATAACATCTCCAAAATAAAGAGCCTTCCAAGAATGTCAATAAGAGAACAATAACCATATGCACCTTTTCCTTTACTATTTATAAGAAATGTCAAATATTCCCTCAAATCACTCTTACAACAGGATAACATGGGAGGTATTTTCATTAAAAAAACAACACAAATAACATATGTGCATTTATTTTTATAAACAATGTCAAATTTTGATTTTTAGAGTTGTGAAAAAAATTCCAACAATGTTTTTCTCGGATGTGAAGAAACCAATCAATCTATCTTATGTTGGTAATATCACCACTTTCATTCCAACGTCACCGTTTTGGTATGAATATCTCGATATATATTGGGGTTTAAGGCATATGTGATTTCACATTGTAAAGTATGTACATAAAGATAATTATCCATAATATTTTTGGCTAATAGACCTTTCTAAAATCAAATTTCTTTGTAACTCCAACTTTACTTTCATTTTCGTCCTAAACTTTTTATTGTATCATATAAAAATTAACATAAATTAAATCCAACCAATAATTGTAAGGGTATTGATTTTCATACATTTTTGTCTCTTTTTCAAAAAGATAAAATACGAATATTTTATTTTTATTTCTTTTTTTGTATTGTTTTCCATTTCGAGGAGTGGTAAGGATAGAAAATGGGAAAAAATAATAATAATTCAGCCAATAAGCCTTTAGAAGTGGATTATCTTGGTAAACGATGTTTGCATTATCATGGTCGTTTTCTCATATTTTTAACTTATTTTTTTAGTGAACTATATATAAATATAAAATGAAATGATTCATTACATGAATCAAAAACATATTCTTGCAAAGATTAGTTATAGTGTCTCCTCTAACACAACATGCCACCAAATTTCCAATCAATTTTCTAATTATTTTTCGGTCAAGAACAAATTCGACCCATTAAGAGCAAGGGCTCAAATGATGTATGATTAAGAAAGGAAGACTTTTCACCTGAGGTATTGAAACCATAACTAAACGATTAAGCGATTTTGAATCATAGGAAATTCTTACGAGATCGAAACATGATAGCTTTATGGTGGTTAATTTAGATGATATCAAGGGCCAAAGGATATTGTGGGGATAGATCAATGAATTTGAATTTTCTCTAATGACATCACTAAACGATGGGCATCTCTTAAAGTAAATATAATCCAAGGTATCATTTTTCAAGGAGTTGAATATTTTATTTGACATTAAAAATTAATTTCTTTCTTTGTAATAACATGTAACATTTGTTGGATTTTGTGTGTGCGTGAAAATTTCTACTGCAATGGACTCTAAGTATTGTGTTGCGTTGTTAAAACTAATTTCATACTTTTATTCTTGAATAAAATTCTTTTTATTGAAGAGAGTTTAGGTATACATTAAGGGGAGTATGAGGTTCGATAACATCCCGAAAGTCACTGAGATATTGGCATTGTTATAAAAATTTCTTCCTCTATATCATACACATTCCCATTTGGAAATAACAAGTCAAAGCTCTACAATAACCTCGGAAGGGTAATATGGACTGCACCTTGCTTGTGGAAGCACCCGTGCATCCTCTTTTGCCTTTCCCAAATGAAATCATCTCAAATTCATTCCCTCATATTTGTATGTTGTTTTAATCTATATATCTATTTCAAAGAAATAATTTGGCATGAATTCTAAAGGTGATTCAAAACTATTGGGTCTCTCTGAATCACCCATACATTAACCATGCAATGACAGGTGGACCATAATATAGTAGAGTGTTTTATAGAAGGGGAAAACATGCATCATGTATCGTAATTACCCATGATTAGCAGTGGAAGAGGAGGCTCATTTATTTTTATCAATATTAATACCAAGGTGTTGTCAATTACTCTCTAACGGCTGAAAATATCGCACATGAATGAGGTATGCCATGAATATTCACCAAATATATAGAAAATTCTACTTATATACCTACCAATTATAGGTTCAATCTTGATATCTCACAAAAAATCTTGTAAATATGAGAAGAAGAGCACCAAGAGTGGATGATAAAATCAATAATTTAGGGGGAAATCACTATTAATAGTTTTTAAAATTGTTCTTTTAATAGAAGCTTAGTTTGTAAAATATAGTTCATCTTCGATATTGTTTATTATTTCCAGATTTTCACAGTTGTTTATCTATACTTTGAAAGAGGATGTAAGGGACTAGTATAAAGCTTTTCCAGATAATTCCTTTGATTCTTGGACAGATATGAACAATGCATTTAGATTGCAGTATGGTGATAGAACTGACCCTAGGTTTCTTTTGACAAAATTTGAAAACATCAAGAAGAATCCTAATGAGTCAGTACATGATTTCAACACAAGGTTTAACAAGACCTTAAGGAGATTTCCTGTTAGCTTAAGGCCATGTGATGAATCATGTTTGATCAAATATTTAGATGCATTTGATAAAAAAATATGCTTACTACTTGAGGGAAAAAAATCCTACAAATTTGAGGTAGGCCTTCACCATGGCTCTGGAAATTTAAAACAACATTGAGGCAATTGGATAGCCTCCAAAAAGGGAGGGTGTAAAATTAATTAACCTAGAAAATCCTCAAACAAGTAAGGATGCTGATTTGGAGGAAGTTGTGAAAAATTTGGTAGGGGCTGTCAAAGAAATATCATACAAATTAGCTCGGGTAGAAAAAAGGGATTGGGCAGAGTTCACAAAATCAACACAAGCAACAAGGCCAAAATAGGTTTACAAATCACCAAAGATCTGATGATAGAGGAAAGGGACCTATTGGATTTGGAAATAATCAGTCCCGGGCTAGGGAAAACATAATTGTTCTTGATCCTTTGGCTGCCAGGAGTTACTACTATTAAGGAAGCAAATGTGATTGACTTGTGTGATAGGTGTTTTATTCCTCATGCTCCATGTATTTAGGAGAAAGAAGTTGAAGGAGCAACAGATGATGAAATTTATGATGATGCCTACATGAAGGATATCCCTACAAGTTCACCGAGGGAAGCAACTTCAACTGAGGTAATAAGTGCTAGAACTGCAGCTATTTTTTGGGATTGCATCCACTGGGTACCTCTTCTTCCTCCCTCTCATACTTTATATGTAGAAACTGTATAAGCTTTTGAATTTCCCACTAATGATTTTAAATACTTTAGGGCATTAATGATTGAAAAGTATGATGGAGGAGTTCCTTTGAGGAAGAAGATAGGAAGCTATTAATGAATGTTGTAGTTTCCCAATAAAAGAGCACGATACAAGAAGTAAAGCTCAAAGGGGCCACAAGCCAAGTCAAAATTTCCATTGCTTACCAAAGAAACCCCAAAGAAAAATGCATCGGCAAAATGACTTTTCCCAAGCAAAACTTGTGTTCCTCCCGATGCTCAAATTGAAAAGAATCCCATTCCATCGATGAATTTGCCAATATTTCTCCTAGTGTTGTTTTACCCAAAAAATTTCCATATGACATTGCCAAAGTTTTGAGTTAAATCAAAATTCTTGTCCCAATTGTTGAGTTGTTTAGGATCCCTGAGCACAAGAAGAGGGCTTTTGAATATATAGGATTCAAAGAGGAAGAGATCATACAAGGTTGAGATTCCCCTTACTGTTGCAGAGTTGAAAAGCCACAAGTGTTGGAAGATTTGGGGGAACCACCAGAGGTTTATTTAGGAACTTCTTTGGTTAAATCCCAGCTGAATGTGGATCCATTCTTCACTACCATGGTTATCAAAGACATGCTGTTACATAACTATATGTTTGATTCTGGAGCTTCATGTAATGTCATGCCTCTTGAGGTCATGAATGAATTAGGTATCAAAGTAACAGAAACATATGGGAAGTGCACTGCCATGGACTCTAGAGAGGTGCCAGTGGTGGGATGTGTCAAAGATATGGTTGTGCAACTTGCATCTTATCCTAGAAGGAACTTAAAACTTGAGTTAGTGATTTTTGACTGCCCTGCCAAGTGGGGGATGTTGTTGTCAAGAAAATGGGAAACGGTGTTGGTGGTAGTGTGAAAATGGACATGTCTTATGCCACTATCCCCATTGAAGGAAACTTGGTGAAATTATATGGAGAGAAGAAGATGTTGTACTTGATTGAAGACCCAAGCAATGCATCTTATGAAGTTTTGCAAGCTAGATGTTGATCTTAACAATTTTGTGAGTTTTATGGATTTCAGGGAGTATGAAAGTGTTGAAAACAGAGCTCCTAAGTATGCTATTTTTTCTGGGAATTTGGTCTATGATTCAGCCTTGAAAAATGTTAAAGAATTTGACCTAAACACAATGGAGGAGCTTCAGAGAAAATGGATGGTTTACAAATTGAACAAAGAAGAAAAAGAGGTATATTTCCAGTTGATGAAAACATATCAGAACCTCTTGGCATGGTCATATCTAGCATAAAAGGAATTTGGAAATTTCCCTTGATTTTTTTGAAATCAAGGTGAGCATCACACCGTATAATGTATAGTTTGTTGTTTGTTTCCTGTCTTTTGTGTTTTTTCTCATTATGTTCCTTGGTGACCTGTTTTTGTTGGTTTCTCTACTCGTTTTTGGGGAGATGGCTTTATTTCTCTGCTCTGTATGTTGAATCCTTTGCCTAATGGATATTTTTGGCACTTGGTCTACCTTTTTTCTTGTGGCACTCGCAGGGAGTGCCCATCCCCAAGTTGGAGCCAATGTTGGTGCTCAAAAAAATTTCGCCCCATTTTTCCATTGAAAATCTATCAATTTACGGCCTCTGCCATATTTTATCTCCTCTTGTCATGCGAGAAGTTCCTTCCCTCCTTTTGTTACCATAATCAGTCCTTTCCTAGACTAGGGATCATGTATAGATCTGAAATTGCTTCCTCGTTTCTTTGTTCATTTGAAAGGATCTATAATTCGAGTCTCCTATTCTCTGTTCATCTAAAAACTTGGGCTCTCCCGTTCTTACCACTTTCCATGGTTGGTATTTTCTTTCCTTTTCATTTTTTCCCTAAATACTTGAAAAAAATGAATGGATGTAGCTCTGAGGAATGTATTTGAGCCTTGTAAATTTTCTAAATTCTCTTTCCTTGGAGAAAATTTCATCTCCGTGCTCAAATGGTCATTTTTCTGCATTTTACAATTTGACGGGCATTTCTTCCGGTCAAATTTACATCCTTGCATCAATAGGAGACATGGTCTCTTCTTGTTGGATACAGCTGAGCGGGGCACTCTAAAAATATATGGACCCAAAACTACTCCACGTGGAAGAATGATGCTCATTTGAAGATTTTATTTTTGGTTTGGCCTTGGAGTAGCACTGGGAGGACACGTGGAGGTTTCGGGTGGGTCTTCCCATACTTAGTATTTTTACAAAATAAAATTCAGAGGCCTGGGACACATGGAGGGACCGCGCATGTTTGAGGACTGGCCCTTGATGTTTATTTTAAAGAAGCACCAGGAGGACACTTGGAGGCCTCCGCCCACTTTGCATTTTGCTTGGAATTTTTCACGACCAAAGGAGATTTCCACGGAACCCAACACATGACGCCTTCCACCGAGGTTTAAGCCTTCAAACCAATTTCGCAAGCCAGGGACACTTGGTGAGCCTGTGCTCATTCAAGGTATCAACTTTTAGGGACCATCTCAAGATGTGTAATTGTGACACATGGCAATTTGAAAAGTCAAAGGGGTGGGGAAGCGGCCATTGGGGGTAACTTGGATTTTTTTCCTCTTGAAGATTAAAGTATCCAAATGGCCCGCGAGCGACAAAATGGAGGTCAAGGATAGCTTTGAAAAGTCAAAGGGGTGGGGAAGCAGACCATCAGAGGTAACTTGGATTTTTTACCTCTTATTATCAAAAGGATTAAAACATCAAAATGGCTCGTAGACCCGATAGAGAATAGTCAAAATTTTTCCCAGTCAATGGTGGAGGTGCGGACTTTTGGGGGAAATTTGGAAAATTTTCCTTTTGTGGAGAAGGGAGTTAAAAGTAAAAAAGGGGAGCATGGTTCCATTGGGACCCACATTAGAGACTAGAAGCGAAAGTGTGGAGCTGCGGGGAAACTTGGAAAGATTTCCCTTTTCCTAAAAAAAAGGTGAAATAGCAGAATTTCACCATGGTTCCTTTGGGACCCACCTTAGGGAACGTATCAAGCTCATTTCTCAAGGGTGGAGGTGTGGAGAAAAATTTGAAAAATTTACATTTTTCCAAAGTTGTAAAAGGAATAAAGGAACCCGCATGGCCCGTTTTTAAAATGGATCTCCCACGTGGATGACCCAAATTCCAAATAGAAGTCAATGGTAGTTTTGCATCTACATCTAATTTTTCCACCATTTTCACTCTGAGCTCCTAAGCATGTCTATTTTTATGGTTTTTTATCATTTCTTAGAGTATCCTGCATGCTAAATGAAGAGGAACATTAATTTGGTAGCTTTGGTTTGGTGGGGAAGGTCTGTAAATTTTTCTCACCATTAAATATGAAATCATTGCGATTCATTCCAATTTTCCTTCCTTAGAACACGAAAGACCTATTGATATCTAGGTTTGGTGAGAAAAATCCAGGATTTCTTTTACCATTAAGATGAGATCTTACCTTTGGGCTTTATTTGATCTTCCTTTTCTTCTTCCCAGGCACGTGAAGAACCAAATTTGAGGATAGGGGCGAAGTGGTTGGCAAGTAAAGGGAAAAGTGATCTACCAGAAGGAGGAGTTGAATGCGGGAGATATTCGAAGAGATCCACCCCTTGAGCACCTGACAACTTTTTATAGACTGATTCTAGGAATTGCGATCGATCGAATCATGGCGAGCACTAGTGCATTCAATGTTTTGATTTTTTTTTTTGGGGAAAAGGATCTGTTGTAAAATGTTATAAATAGGCATGATTTTGACAAAAAAGGGTTGGAGGTTGGAATATTGAAGTATTATAGATCGAGACTAATCTTTCTTAGAGAAAAACTTGATAGAACCCATCCTTCGAGAAATCATCGAGGAAACCTATTCATCTCCTTTGTTTAAAATTTTATCATGTCAAGGTGGTTGCGAGTGTACAACCATTGAAAAGTTCTGAGATTGTTAGAAACTTTCCCATGTTGATAAATTTAATCAAACTTGAGTTAATCTGTGTTATTTTTGGGCAAAATTTGTGCTTTCTTCATTTCGAATGTTTGTAAGTTGCTTTTCTTGTTCCGTTGCATTCTTACATAGAAATATATGTGAATCAAACAAGATCTTATCCTTGTCATAGTTTGGCGGAATTTACGATTTCATTTATCGAAGAGCTTTCATTTGATAGTGAAATAAAGAAATTTAAAATCACTTTGCACGACTCCTAACATGACTATAAGATTGTTTGTTATCCTTTGAGGGTATCTTAGGAATGATGAAGTAGAGGTTGATAATATTTAGTTAAGTTTTTCAAATTTGAGCCTTCATGTTGGATGCTTGAAGTTTGTGTGAAAGTGTTGATCTCGAGCCTCCATTAAAGCACATATTCTGGTTAAAGGAACATCCTAGCTATCCCAAAGCATTATGTTGTTTCAAAGGACTCCATTTTTGTATAAATTTTTAAGGGTCTCGTATAATCAACTTTATCCGCTTCACCTCCGACCAAAAATTCATTTAAAAACAACCAATCATACCCACACTACCCCTGTTTATTATGTGTGTATACAAATGCATAATCTTTACTACCAAAATATGTAGAAACAATCAGGTTTTCATTGTCTTTAGTGGCCTGAACCTTGTATAGAAAATATCTCCATTATCTAGAGTGACAACTCGTGAGAGTTAGGTCTTGTTGCATTGATCACATTTTCTTCAAGGTCTTCTTAATAATTTAACAAGGAAGGATATCTCCATCCCCTTCAAAAAAATAGGCTACAAAAAGGGTCCTCTCAACTTGGTTAAAAGGAAAAACCATAAATTAGTGAGGATAGGTCAAATCCTCTTGAGTGCTACTCATTTCTCCACATCTTAGTGACAAAGAGCAAGATCCATTTCATCCCCGACTACAAAACAACATACTCCATGCTTTGCTTGTCTCTAAGCTTCTTGCCAAGCATGTGATGCTACTCGGCCTTTGGAGGAGAATCAATTTGGGTACCAACACTATTTAGATTAACTCCTAAAATTCATTATTTCAGGTTGATCGGGAAGTAGGGTAAATATAAGAGTAAGTGTTATATGAAAATTACAGCCATATAAATAATGAATATGGATACTTAGTCAGTCATGTTATTATTCTGAAACCACTCTAATGAAAACAAATTTTTTTATTAAAATTAAGTAATATATCTTATTTAATTTTAATTGAAAATTTGAACCTAGGTTTAGAAAAGGTTCTCTAAACATATGCACATTAATAAATTGAACAAATAATTACTCAGATTAGACAACTCTTTATACATGTTATATAAATATTGATTTCAAACTTTCATGCATATATTATACATAAAAATGCTAGTATACAAGAACAGTCAATGAAAAAACATCCATAATGTATAATATTGTCAAGTGCACATCATATTAGTTTAGATATAACTATAATCTCATTAAAAAATCGAGTTCCAAAGAGTATTAACATGCACAATAAATATACAAATGTGAATAGGTCATATGATATCAATTCAATTCCATATAGGTATACATACAATGTCGAATGTGTATACAATGCCATGCACATATGTATACACAATAAATGTTATCACACACACACACACACACATTGCTCGAATAAGGACCTCACTTAGAGGTAGATGGAGATCTGTGAGATGACTTTGGATCCTCCATGGCCTAGCTCATGAGTCCTCTCACGCTCAAAACTCAATTGTATTTGAACCTGTAAATGTAAGCAAATTTTTTTGTCAAAAATCAATGTATAAGTTTTCAACATATATAATACCATGCTAATGAAACTATTTACATGTACATGCACTTACCAAAATCTCTTGGTCATGTTGAATTTGTACATCACACTCGGTTGAGTCAATGGGAGCTACTTTGTATCACTAATGGGGGTGTTAAAATGATGAGCTAGAGAATTCTACACCCTCGAAGTAAAAATTTAAGGGATTGAACCCTACATACACATATGATTACAAAATCAAACATCAAAATTAGCTTATAGAACTATATTAACAAAAAAATTTGAATGTATATCTAAACATTTACGCCAACTAAGTACATGTATGTGTCATGACAATATTTTAACTAAATTTATCAATATACAACTTTTTTTCTTGCGCCACACATATGAATCATATAAACAGGGCCGCATTTACTTGTCACGGGTAACTCCTATGTATACACAATGCATTCACGTTGATTATCTACATGATGCTACAATGAAGGAAATTATTAAAATAATTGAACATAATATGAATTACACGAGCTATTTAACAAAAATACATAGTTTGTATACCTTAGTGAGTTGTTGCGCAGATGAAATCACAAAGTGGCAACACCTTTCTCTACTCCTCGTAAAGATGGTGGTGTGTCTAGTGAGGTCATCAACTTTATAAAAAATATATCACATCAAGTTAGTTGAGAATATATAATATATATACAAGAACATACATATATATACATATATTTGAGTTCAAAAGTTATATATATTTACATACGTGAAAATTTTACACAATTAACATTCTAAATTACCTTTGTGAATGTATGCATAGCTATGGTGCTCGCAACTTGTGGTTGGGATGATGACATCCCTCATGTGCATTGTAATATTAATGCATACATGTACATATGTATGTGTAAGTTAAAAAATTTGACCAAGTTCAAATACAAGTATTTTAAAAATTTAACATATATATAAGTAAATCAAGTACTCAAATATTTTTGTAACATGTAATAAAAAATAAAAAATAGCTTCAAAGGTGTCCTTAATGTCTAAAAACCAAATGTACAATGCAAAAATGTGTCGGGAATAGCCACATTATCATGTGTACCACCAATGACAACTCCACCAACACTAGTCTGCATGAAAGTATCATCCTCATCGGGTCCCAAGCATATGCTACCACAAGACGTGCAAAGATGTGGCCTCATGCTACTACTACCTAGAGGAATAATCTGTCTACCTCCACCAACATCAATATCAAAAATATCCCTCGTATGTCGACAAGGGTATCAAAGAGCGCTGAAGTGCGTGTAGTGTATCAATCTCTATTGTCTCCTTCATTCTTTGTAGGGATAGTCTTAGGATGAGGGGGATTTTGTGTGGGGACTCTACCATGTTGAATAGGTGCACATTGTGCACCTGGTCTATCTGTGTAGAGCCTTTTCCTCGGCCCTGAAACTCACAGTAGTCAAAATAGTTTGGGATCTCGTTGAGGATAAACTCACAATAGATTTTCCTCAAAAATTATAGGAGAACCTCATTGTTATTGCAAGGTGGAATATCAAATATCATCCACCATTGGTCCTAAAAATTATTTTTTATCATATCATTATTGCACCAGTGGATTGGAAACCGTTTGCATGAAAACAACACAGGAAAATTGGTTCTGGGGTCTGTGAATAATGCACATATGTGGTCTTTTGTAATTTGTTTGTTCTTTACATCAACATATGATAATTTATTAGCATAATATTCCCTGCAATGATCTCTATAAGATGTACAACAATCAATTTGACTCGTTGTCGCATCAACTTGAGCCAATAATGCCTCCAATGTGTTTGTAAGTGAGGCACGGTGGGGCTTTGTAGAATGGGGATCCCTCGTTGTTTTAATTAATTCCTCAATTTCAATTTTATTTTCCACTATATGGGCTGTTAAATCCTCCTAACTACCTGGGGGATGTTCAATAATTATAGGAGGGCTATGAGGGTTGACAAGATTTGTAAGGTTTTGTTGTGGTTGTGGTGGGCTGCGTAACAATAAAAATCATGTCTTTGATTAAAATCTATAAATATAATTACCGAATTTCAATGCAAATCGAGAAAAAAATTCCTTACCTCTTCTCACTCTTCTCCGTGGTGCCATTGTTGATTCCAATCTTCACGGTGATTTGCAGATGATCTTGGGAGCTAGTTGTTGAATACAAAACATGACTATTGGTTTTCTCTCAAATTTTTGTTTAGGGAAAATGAAAATGAGGTTGGGCTCAGTTTTTAATAGATTTATATAATGCATACGTGTTTTAGCTTCGTGGATCACCAAACCAAAAAAACATAATGCGTACGCGTTTTTATTATTTTTCACATTTGTGTCCGCTTTTTTCTCGAGATTGGTGCACTTACCCACATTCAATAATAATAATAATTTTAAAGCCATAAAATAAATATTTTGTGACTCAAATTTTCATCATTATTGTTGTCCTCAAATATTTTTAATCTTATTTTTAAAATAAAAACCATTTAAATCCACATACAAAACTTTGTGGAAATATTCTATGTTTAATCCCTTGTCTCCACAAAAACTGAAGAATAATATCATAAAGAAAGAGAGAGGAAAAATGTTGTTTTGAAGTGAAGAAAAAGAAGACAATTGATTGGGAAGCTGTTCCATTTGTAATAATTTGCAAGAAATATTTAACAAAGAGTACATATAATAATAATAATTATTTTAAAGCCATTAAAAAAAAATTATTCCATTTTTCATCATTATTTTTGTCCTCAAATATTTTTAATCTTATTTTCAAAATAAAAACTACTTGAATCCACATACAATATTTTGAGGAAATGTTCTATATTTAATCCCTCATCTCCACATAAACTAAAGAATAATATCATAACAAAGAGAGAGGGAAAAAATGTTGTTATGATCATGAAGTGATGGAGTAGATTGGCCAAGATCTACTTGGAATTCTACATGATGAATTAAAATAACCGTCACTTATAATAAGAAAAATAATAATAGTCACAATCCATGCATATATCCTCCTCTCGCCCACATTGCAAAAAAAAAAAATAACAAGGACAACAACAGAGCCTTATCGAGGGGAATAATAATAAGAAGAAGAATAAGATGGGGATGAAGAAATTAGAGTGTGGTTTGAAAGGCATAGCGGACGAGGAGAAATGTGATGTGAGTGCGGGTGTAGTGTTGTAGAGGATTAGTCTAAGAGAGATGTTGAATATTTATAGACAAGAGTTGGTAGGGAAAGTGCATATACCATATGCATAAGAAAAGATGAGGAGAAGTGGTTGAGGGAATGAGAAGATCCCAAACTGGTGGACTACAACCTCACTCCCAATGGCCTCCTCTCTGCCATAACCGATCTCACTCGAGAATCCATTTTTCATTCATTTCTCCTTCCTCATCTTCTTCTTAGATTCTTTATGGTTACAAACACACACACCCATGTCGTCACAAAATGCCATTACTAAGAAGTTTGAATAACATCTCCAAAATACGAGCCTTACAAGAATGTCAATAAGAGGACAATAACCATATGCACCTTTTCCTTTACTATTTATAAGCAATGTCAAATATTCCCTCAAATTACTCTTACAAAAGGATCACATGGGAGGTATTTTCATTTAAAAAAACAACACAAATAACCCATGTGCATTTATTTTTGATAAACAATGTCAAATTTAGATTTTTAGAGTTGTGAAAAAAATTCCAACAATGTTTTTCCGGATGTTGAAGAAACCAATCAATCTATGTTATGTTAGTAATATCACCACTTTCATTCCAACGTCACCCTTTTGGTATGAATATCTCGATATATATTGGGGTTTGAGGCATATGTGATTTTGATTGTAAAGTATGTACATAAAGATAATTATCCATAATATTTTTTTCTTTGAAAGGCCTTTCTAATGTCAAATTTCTTTGTAACTCCACCTTTATTTTCATTTTCGTGCTAAAATTTTGATTATATTATTTCAAGATCAAAATCAATTAAATCCAACCTATAATTGTAAGGGTATTGATCTTCATACATTTTTGTCTCTTCTTCAAAAAGATAAAATATGAATATTTTATTTTATTTCTTTTTTGTATTGTTTTCCATTTCCAACAATGGTAAGGATAGAAAATGGCAAAAAAAATAGGAATTAGCCAATAAGCCTTTAGAAGTGGATTATCTTGGTAAACGACATTTGCATTATTGTGGTCGTTTTCCAATATTTTTAACTTATTTTTTAGTGAACTATATATAAATATAAAATGAAACGATTCATTACATGAATCAAAAACATATTCTTGCAAATATTAGTTGTAGTGTCTTCTCTAACACAATGTGCCACCAAATTTGCAATCAATTTTCTAATTATTTTTGGTCAAGAAAAATTCGACCCATTAAGAGCAAGGGCTCAAATGATGTATGATTAAGAAAGGAAGAATTTTCACTTGAGGTATTGAAACCATAAGCTGAACGATTAAGCGATTATGAATAATAGGAAATTCTTGCATGAGATCTAAACATGATAGCTTTATGGTGGTGAATTTAGATTATATCATTGCAAAGGATATTGTGGGGATAGATCAATGAATTTGAATTTTCTCTAATGACATAACCAAATGATGGGCATCTCTTGAAGTAAATATAATCCAAGGTATCATTTATCAAGGAGATGAATATTTTATTTGACATTAAAAATTAATTTCTTTACAATAATTGCATGTAACATTTGCTAGATTTGTGTGTACATGAAAATTTCTAATGCAAGAGACCTCGAGTATTGTGTTGTATTGTTACAAATAAATTCATGCTTTTGTTACTAAATAAAATTCTTTTTTATTGAAGAGATTTTAGGTATACATTAAGGGGAGTGTGAGGTTTGATAACATCCCCAAAGGCACGGATATTGGCATTGTTATAAAAATTTCTTCCTCTATATCATACACATTCCCATTTGGAAATAACAAGTCAAAGCTCTGCAACAACCTAGGAAGGGTAATATGGACCATACACATTGCCAGGGAAGCACCAGGACATCCTCTTTTTCCTTTCCCAAATGAAATCATCTCAAATTCATTCCCTCATATTTTTATGTTGTTTTAATCAGTATATCTATTTCAAATAAATGCTTTGGCATGAATTCCAAAGTCGATTCAAAACTATTGGGTCTCTCTGAATCGCCCATGCATTAACCATGCAATGAAAGGTGAACCATAATAGTAGAGTGTTTTACTGAAGGGGAAAACATGCATCATGTCTCATGATTACCCATGATTAGCAAAGTGGAAGAGGAGGCTCATTTACTTTTTATCAATATTAATACCAAGGTGTTGTCAATTACTCTCTGACGGCTGAAAATATGGCACATGAATGAGGTATGCCATGAATATTCACCAGATATATAGAAAATTCTACTTATATACCTACCAATTATAGGTTCACTCTTGATATCTCAAAAACATTCTTGTAAATATGAGAAGAAGAGCACCAAGAGTGGATGATAAAATCAAAAAAAGTAGACAATAAAGTCGATAATTTAGGGGGAAATCACTATTAATAGTTTTAAAAATTGTTCTTTTAATAGAAGTTTAGTTTGTAAAATATAGTTCATCTTAGATATTGTTTATTATTACCAATTTTCACACATGTTTGGTTTGTGAAGTATATCCATCTATAATAGTACCTTCATCATTCAAATGTTTATCTTACAAGTCCCATTCTCATGAGAAAGATTACAAGTTAAACCAAACAACATCATATAAATTCATTCATGGTATATATCAATATGTATGTTTTATTTATTGATTTTCTTGGTAATTTTTTATTGAATGCTAAAGAATTACTGTTGGTACCCAAATTTAATCTCCTTCAAAGGCCGAGTAGCATCATGGATTTAACAGGATACTTAGAGGTAGATAGATGATTATGTATGTCATTTTGTAGTGGGAAGCAATCTATCTGACTTTTTAGCACTCAGGCTTTGAAAGGAGTGGGTAGCACCTTAAGAGGATTTGATCTATCCTCACTATTTTAGGTTGTGCCTTTCAACCAAGGTAAGAGGACCCTTTTGTAGCCTATTTTTGTGGAGGAGATGGAGATATCCTTCCTAATGAAGTTGTTAAGGAGACCTTGGAGAAAATATGATCAATGCAACAAAATCTAACTCTCACGAGTTGTCACTCTAGATAGTGGAGATATTTTCTAGGCAAGGTTCAGGCTACTAAAGACATTTGAAATCCTGATTGTTTCTGCATGCTTTGGTAATGGAAATTATGCTTTTGTGCACACATGGACAAATAGGGGTAGTATGGGTAGGATTAGTTGTTTTAAATGAATTTTTGGTGGGAGGTGAGGCGTAGAATGAACTTGATTTTCCAGATCTCTGAGAACTCTTACAAAATGGAAAGTCTAGACAACAAAATGCTTCAGAATAGCTAAAATGTTCCTTTAACTAGAATATGTGCTTCAATGGAGGCCTAGATTAGCACCTTTTCACACAATCTATGAGATTTTAACACGAAGGCTCGAGTTAGAAAACCCAACAAAGTATTGAGATCCAAACCCAATCATGCCTGAGGTACACCAGAGGCTTACAAACAATCTCTGTCAACAAATGAAAGAAAAGTGATTTTAAATCATTTATTTCATTCCCAGATGAAAGCTCTTCCAGAAATGAAATTACAAATGCCACTAAACTATCACAAGGATTGAGACCTATGTGATTAAGATAGATTTTGATACAAGATTGTAACAAGAACAAGAAAAACTATTTGTAGACATTTAGAAATGAAACAAACACATTTTACTCAAGATCAACACAGAATAACTCGAGTTTGATTAAATTTATCAGTAGGGGAAAGTTTCTAGAACAATCTCAGAGCTTGTCAATGGTCTGTACACTCGCAACCACCTTGACACGATCAAATTTAAAACAAGAGAGATATACAGGCTTTGTCAAATTTTCCTCTTGGTAATTTTCTTCGACCTCTAACACTCCAAACCCTTTGCACGAAAAATTCATGCCATTTATAAAATTTACAACAGATCCCCTTTTCCCCCAAATATCGAGACATTGAGTACCACTAGTGCTTGCCATGATCACGACCATGATTTCCAGAATCAGATCTACAAAAAGTATCTAGGTTCTCAGGGGGTAGATCTCTTCGAATATCTCCCACATTTAACTCCTTCCTCTGGTAGATCACTCTTTCTTCAATTTTCCAATCATTTCCACCCCTATTTGTCAAATCGGCTCCTTGCGTACTCTAGAGAAGAAAAAATAGAAAATCCAATCAAGCTTGATAGTCAGACCATTTTAATGGTGAAAGACATCTCCATATTTCCCCACCAAACTCAGATATCAACATTAATTCCCCCTCTTCTGGCGTGTAGGAAATACCAAGAAATCATGAAGACTCGCACTTCCAGGCATGTTTCAGTAAAATGGGGGGAAAATCAGATTCAAACTCTCAACTTTCGTTGATATTTACTTTGAATTTGGGTCATCCACATGGAAGATTCAAATTTAAAAATAGACCCGAGGGTTCCCTCTGAATTTTTACAACTTTTGGAAAAATGGAAAAATTCACATTTTGTTCTACACCTCCGCCTTTGAGAAATGAGCCTGACATGTGTCCGAGGTGGGTCCCAAAAGAACCATGGCCAAATTATGCTATTTCACCTCCTTTTTAGAAAACGGAAAATTTTCCAAGTTTTCCCCGTAGCTCCGCCCTTGAAAAATGCTTCGACACATGTCCCAATGTGGGTCCCAGTGAGAACCATGCTTCCTTTTTCACTTTTAACTCTTTTCTCCTAAAAGGAAAATTTTCCAAATTTCCTCGAGTGTCCGCACCTCTCCGTTGACTGGAGCAATCTTTGACCTTTCCTCTATTGGGCTTGCAGGCCATTTTGATGTTTTAATCTTTTGAATATTAGGAGGCAAAAACCAAGTTTCCCAGATGGTCCTTTCCCCACCCCCTTTGACTTGAAACAAATTGCCACGTGTCACAATGACACATCTTGAGAAGGTCTCCAAAAGTTGAGACCTTGAATGAGCACGGGCTCGCCTCGTGTCTTGCCCGACAAAATTTATTTGAAGGCTCAAACCTCAATGAAAGGCGCCAATTGTCAGGATCCGAGGCAATATCCTTTGGCCATTGAAAAGTCCAAGTAAAAAAGCAAAGTGAGTGGAGGCCTCCAAGTGTCCTCTGGCGCTTCTTAAAAAACCTTAAGGCTTCAAAAATGATTTGGGGGCGCGCTTCCATTTTAGAATTTTACTCCATTCTACCAAAAGGAAAAACATCCAACTTGCCTCTAAAGGCCCGCATCTCCGCCTTTAACTTTTCCAAGTGTCCTTCTACGGGGTCAAGGTAAGACTTTTTCCTTGCCACTTAAATTTTGCTTTAATCAAATCTAGCGAGGCCGCGGGGTAGAGTTCATTTTTTTCCAAAGTAGCCAAAAATAACAAGTTCAAAAACAAACCCGCCATGCCCCATCTAATTAGAAGAAGCCACGTAAGCACCAAAAGAACCAATCAGATTTGAGTGGGGCTATGAGACCAAATTTGCCTTTTTGCCAAAAAAGCAAAAAGTGATAAGTTAAAGCATTTTCCCATCTGTCCTTGACCAACAAAAGGAATCCACGTGACTAATGAACACTGAGGAATAACTTTGGGGGAAAAATACACCCTCATAAGTCAAAAACACAAAAATTCACCACTCAAGCCAAATTATGATTTTTCGCTCAGGATGAATTTTTTTGAAACAAAACTATGTGGATCATGGTTCCGAGCATCTTTCGACCATGGATTTGGATTTTCAAAGGCATACAAATATAAATCGATCATTCTCAAGCTTCCATGGTCGAGGAAAAATAGGAAAAATGGCAAAGCCCACGGATTTTGAAGAAATTAGGGAAAAATAGGGCAAACTCAGAGACTTCTTCAAGGAGGGACATGAAAATGGATTCTACAAACAACTCGAGGCATTCAAATGGAGGTAAAAGTTTTCAAAACATCCACATCGAGAAACAAAACGTTTCATAACATGTAGATTAGAGGAAAATTAGTGCAAAATGGTGAGAGGTCAAAAATGAGCACCAACATTACCTTAGGAACTAATTTATATAGAATGTTGGCATCCATATTTTGAAGTAAACACATAATATTACAAAGTTGAGTGAGTGTACATCTAAATAAGTTATCACCTTTAACTAAGAAGCTACATGAAAGGTGCATCCACACTGTCAAAATCATCTAAGGCATGATCCTGGCCTCAACCATTTGACTCTCCATACCGAGGCATCAAGGGCTTTACACTCAATAAGAATTGATCCCTAGTGGGCTATATGTGAGCAAAACAATTTCACTAGTGGACCAAATGACTCTTATTATTAATTTTGTTTTCTAAGCATTAGGCATGTGCCTATTGGCCTTCCATAAACACCTATGGATGTTTTTTCTAGTTTAATAACGTTTAACACAAAATAAAAAAATAATACAAATATTTACAAATATTTCTATTAAATAGCAGCATTCAATTGAGTTTGTAACTAATTTTAATACTAGTACAAATACCTTAAATACATTTATTTATAACATGTCGATGGATATTAATCTCAAGTTTTTATTTTACATTTTATGACATTGATTTATTGTATTGTATTGTCAAGATATTATTCTTATTTTATTGACCGAGCTACAAATTAAGAGACAAACATTAAGATCAAAATTACCATGTGATGGTTAACTGGACATCAAATTTAATGTATGAATAAAAGTTATACGGTCACATAATGAGATTCCACTTCTTTGTGCCATTGTAGAATGCCTATATCTGAATGATTATTAAAAATACGTGAACTTGCATAACACTAGGTTGATGAATTTTAGGTAAGCATTAGGCAATAGAGAATTTAATCATATTGGAATGGGACCAACGTTCCCACTTTTCCAGAGAACAATTGAATGACGTCTATTCAGGGCGCAAACTTCCACATACTTCATATTCAGTTTTAATTTGTTCTCCATCCAAATATATTTCTCACCATTCTTCTCGGTCCTTAATATCTTTTACTTTTAGAATCAAAGTCTCTCCACTAGTGATCTTCCTATGGAAAACTTGAGAATAAATTACCTCACAGTTGTTAACCTAGAAATACTTTTCACTTAGACATGACCTAATATTTTCTAGCTCCTCTATTTAGTTGACCCGGTTAATCACCCTCAATGAACTCCCCCATGCCTTTGCAAAGTCTTCAAGTGAGTTTAATATTTTCAATAAAATAATTACACCGAAGGTGTATACTCAGTCAGAATCTTATATGGGTGAAGCCTTGCAAAGTCTAACACATTCTAGGAAATCAACGGTTGAGAGGAGTTTGCAAGAGATGTGTAGAAATAATATTGTTATTGTTCATTTATTAATTGTCTCTTGTAGCAGTTATTCGAGAAATCCATTGTTGTTTCTTCCACTCCAATAGACAATCTCTTCCTTTTCAATGGCATGGAAACCAACAGTTCGCCAAAACAGGAGGTTGCAGCCTTGATCGGTGCCAAATTGGCTCCCTATTTTTCTACGCTAATTCCTCCTGACAATCTAATATGGGAAACTTGTGGCCACGACAAATCTAACAAATCCCTGTCACTCAATACATTAATTGTGCACCATCCATTAATCAAACATTCAAAAACTTTCACCAATGCCCATATCTCACCCTTCATGTGTTAATCCAACATTTTTGTAGCCCAAAAAATAAACAAAACGCCTCACCCCCTGACAATCTCAGAGGATTTCCTTAAAATTATCAAAGAAAAAACACATAAAATAGTTCTTAATCAGCAGCTTACCCTTGCTCTAATGATTCCTATTGCCTGCGGGAGTGGAAGAACCAACAACATCCTCCCATGCGGAACTATACCACGTGGTTCATAGTGACCCCACAGGTGCACGTCTCCCCGACTCGCCTACTCATATCGTGCAAAATAGAGTAGCTACAAGTGGAATTACAATAATAGTTGCTATGGTTATTTGTGTAGACATAAAAAATTCTCGCCATGCTCAAGACTTTCACCATAATCAATCTTGAGGGTGGCAGGAGAATAGCTTGATATGACTTTCGAATTCAGTAACTTAGATTTGTCTCTGCTCATTAGACCAAAGGAAAATTTATCCATGCTCTAATATAGATTACTGACAGACCCAACCACTTTAGGTCCTTTCGAAGCAAATAACAGTTTTTAAATGGAGCCAGTCAGTAAAATAAGAAGACTGGAAATTAGATCAACAAAATTCTTCCCAACTTCTCCATATATGATTCGTCCTGATTTCTTATCAACTAACAAAGTTAAACTCATGGATTTGACATCACCATTCCCCATTTCACACTTAAAACAGTTCCACTTTCATTAATTCATAGAAATGCTAATGCAATGTATTTATAGGATGAGTGCATGCCTGTGACACTTCAATAAATGTTGGAGATCTGATTATGTTTGTGAGTTGTGTGAATTAATCTCATATTTTAATATCGTTCCTTCATTAACTAATTAGATATTGAACATTTTTAATAGTAAAATGACAAATTAGATATGAATTACACGTGTGACGGACACCATTTAAACTCTCCAAAATTGCGACCACGCCTAAATTTGTTGAGAGTTTAGCTCTTCCACGTGGCTGTTAATTCCAGTTTTTTAATACAATATTTTAATGATTTCTTTATATAAATATAAATAAGTTATATATTTTGGCATATTTACATATATTTGTAGAGGAGTATTTAAAATATTATACGGTTTTCTATATTTTTAGCCTCTCATTATTTACACCTGCCTAAAATTTTAACTTGTAATATACAGTTAAAATCACAAAAAGGCCCACAACATATCAATTTCTAGGCCTCCTCTCAACAATATAGTAAGAAGGGGTCATGGACAATTCAATTTCCATCTCATGCCAATCACCCAGGCAAATACACTTGTCGGTTTACTCTTAATTTATATTAAGACACAAACACGAACAAAAATATGTTGTTATTTTAATAGGTTAAACCTCGGCTATGGAAACACCTTCTTAACCAAATCTAAAGTATTTAATTAAAATGAATTTTTTTTTTTGTCTATATTTCTTTACTTGATTGGTTAAATAACTTAGATGCAAACCGCCCCCTTCCGAAAGATAAAAGAGGTACACATGTGATCTACTCAAAAATTGTTTGTTGTTATTTTTCCACGCAACAAAAATATTTTGGTAGACCGGTGATGTTCACCTTGCAAGTATTTAGGATGTTCAACGACTACATTGGAACGGGTGATAAAGCAAGTGCTTCTAATGATGTCGGTTTGTTTTGTTGTTGGTGCATTCTTTGTTGTAATTCTCTATTTTAGTCAAATATATATCGAACCCAATCCACTCTTTTTAGACCCAATTGTGTGCCCTTTGCCCTCACTATGCCTATAGCTCACGTATGTATGTTCATAGTTTGATTACAAAATAAAATTTAAATATTTGCAAGTATTTTATGGAAAATATCATGAAAAACATCTAAACGAACTTGAAACAGTAATATAGGGCACATATAGTAGATATTATTTGGGTAGGGACAATAGGTCATCATCTCTTCCAACTGTCTTCCATCGACATCCATGCATTTAATAGATTCCATGAATTCAGATTTGTTGCCTCGTCAATAGATTGTAATCTCTAAACCAACCTTTCAAATTATAATCTTCCAACGGATCCTCCAAATTTTAATCTTAAATTCACACATTCCCTTTTTGTAACCTTGCATGACATCGACAATCGAAAGAGGACATAATGCACTTGGAAAAAAATCTCTCTTTTTTACCAATGCCTTAACCACTGATTATGCTACACAACATGTTTCCAAATGCAAGTCTCAGTAACTGGGACTATCAAGCTTGAGGGAAATGAGAGGTCAACAAACATACATCTTTGCATTGTCGATCCTCTAGCCAGACTCACAATTGTTTTGCATTATGGATCAATCATGATTTTCATCTCTTCTAAATATCCTCCATCGACATACATGCATTAGATTCATTCCACGCATTCAGATTTATAAGAGATGACAATCATGATTGATCCATAGATTATAATACTCACACCAACACGTTCCCTTTTTGTAACCTTGGATTACCTTGACGATCAAAGGAGGACATGGTGTGCACTAGAAAGAAATCCCTCTCTTTCCAATGCCTCAAACATTGATAAAGCTAAAAACATTTTCATATGCCAAAGTATCAATAAACGTGTCTTTCAAGCATCAAGGAAATGAGATGTCAAGGTGTTGTCACTTCTCCTCCCTCAATCTTCTTCTTTGTCACCCTCCTCCTCACAAGTTTATTTCTGTCAAGTTTAACTCCTTCAACAAATCCCTTTGGCGTTTCCATCGCACATTCCACGTGTGATTGCTAGTATGTACCTTCAATGATCTTTGGGATCACCAATTATGGATTGGTCTTCTTGGCCCATTATTAAAATATCCTTTCACATATCGAAAATTATAAACACATCGGTGACTTCATAATTTTATGGTTGAGATAAGTTAATTCTTAAAATGTAATTCTATCAAAGATTGGAGATGATAAAATGAACATATTGACTAATTTCCTCTTAAAACAATTCATATCAAAATGATTGGAAGTGCTAATTCATTAATCGAAATGCGAAACATACTTAGCTCCAACTCTATTCTAATATTTAGAAATTAAAAGTTGATTCTAACGTGAAACTCTTTACTTGGAGGTGATTAAATGCAAATTATCTATTGTTGAAAGGATTAAGTTTGTGCAAAATATAAACACAACATACCCATTTTGTAAGAATGCTTAAACCATTATTAAACATGAGTTCTACACTCACGAGTCTATGAAGAACATTTCTGTACCATATTGGAAATGGATGGGAAAAAATTGAGAGAAAAATCAATGATCGTTATCCTTTAATAATAAAGCGATTTCCATGGGGAAAATCAATGATCGTTATCCTTCCGATAATTTAGTAATTTCCATTGTCCTAGGAGTGCAGCTCATAAATTAAAAAAGAAATCAAGTATATACTACAAGCAGCCCATGTGAAGAATCAGACGGCACACTTCCAATTGTTTTGTTTTTAAATAGTAGTAAGCCACTTGAGCTTGGTCACAGTAGCCTATATTAAAGACTGTCATTGCATCGCTTTCATGGATGCGCTCAGTTCTGCAACTAAACGTCTTCATTCATTTATCATGGCTCCTCGTCCTCTTGCGAGTTATGGTCTCCTCTTCTTCCTAATCTCATTCTCATTCTCAATCTCTTCGAATGTCGCCCAGATAAACACTGTGGTTGCTCCAGTCTCAAAGGATTCCAAAACCCTTCAATATCTTATGGAAATCCAGCACAAGACTCCCTGCAGAAAGAGAGAGTGGTGTTAGATCTGTCAGGGGACTTCCTTTGGCTTCGCTGCAACACCCCGGCCTACACATCACGCACGTTCGCGTGGTTCCAGCCAAAATGGAACCCGCGACCTGCTGCCCGCCAATTTAGGCCCCCACCACTGCGCCAAAGCACTTTTCAGTGATGTAAAGTCAAAAATTTAGATTTAGCAAGGACTGCGAACGTACGTGATGTTTAGGCATACCGCAAATCCTCCACATATCTTCCCATTCCCTGTCACACACCCTCTGTACCGCCTCTGGCGGCTACCGCTGCGGGGACTGCTCCAACGTGCCGCCGGGAACGAAAGTATGCAGAAACAACACGTGCACCCAAATGGTAACGAATGGAGTGAGTGGGGAATATGTGTTTAATGCGGAACTCTCTCAAGACGCAGTGGCGCTCTATCCCGGCGATGGACACAGGGCATTTCCTGCTTCCAACCTATTCATCCCCCAATTCGCATTCCTCTGCGCTCCATCTTATCTTTTGCGCGGGCTGGCAAAAGGAGCCGTGGGAATGGCGGGCATGAATTGGTCACCGCTCGCTCTTCCTTTTCAGCTCACTGTGGGTCTCGATTTCGAAATGAAATTCGGACTCTGCCTGCCGGCGGGGAACGCTCCAGGAGGGGCCTTCTTTGGCTCCCCACCTTATCTTCTTGGTCCAGACAAGGAGATCCGTATATTAAGCTCAATTACACCTTCCTCCTCATTCCCAAGTATCCCAAAGCATATTTCCTCAATGTTCAGAGCATCCAGATCAATGGAAAGAGCTTGCCCATCGACCCGGAGACGCTGAGATTGAATCTGCAGGGCACCGGTGGAACCATGCTGAGCTCGGTGGTGCGATACACGCGGGCTGCAACGCCCGTTTACACGGCCATCCGTGATGCATTCGTGAAAGAGGCGACGGCCATGGACATCTCCCGTGTGGGTTCAGTAAAGCCTTTTGATGCCTGCTTCGATGCAACGACTGTGGGATCCAGCAAAGTTGGAGCGGCTGTGCCCGTGATCGATCTGGTTCTGGACAACGAGAACGTGTTCTGGAGGATTTATGGGGCCAACTCAATGGCGGAAGTGAAACCAGGAGTAATATGTCTGGCGTTTGTACATGCGGGGGAAATTTCCGGGACTTCTATTGTGATGGGCACACACCAGTTGCAGGACAACCTGCTGCAATTTGATCTGATAGAATTTAAGCTCTACTTCAGCTCCTCATTGCTGGCCTCAAATACCGCCTGCTCCAATTTCAATTTTACTTTCGATTCACACGCTCCACTTTCGAATTTACTTTCAACTCACACGATCATTTGATTGTGTTTTAGCTTCTGACCGTTACAAGTGCTATCCCAACAGTATGTGCCTAAGTACGCAAATCCAAATAAATTAATCGAAAGCTTCTTTATTTGCAAATTCTGCTTTCTAAAGCTTTTTTATTTTTGCCAAAATATTTGGAAGACTATTGCTATGTTCGCATTCTTTTCGAGGATTTGATATGGGCACAAAAGGTTACAAAATCTTGGAACTATTTATGCTCACATTGCTTTAAAATAAAGAGAAACTAAGTTACGTAAAGTTCTATGTAGTGTGTCGCAAAGACATCACTAGACAAGAAAACTTAATAGCTTCTATGGACCAAAACCCAAATGAAAACGTCTCAATTCAAACAGCTATGCTCACATTGCTTTAAAATAAAGATAAACTAAGTTACGTAAAGTTTTATGTAGTGTGTAGCAAAGACAATATCACTAGACAAGAAAACTTAATAGCTTATTGATTGACCAAAACCCAAATGAAAATGTCTCAATTTGAACAACAATGAGAATATAAAATGTAATGATTTCTCATATCAAAAAAAGAAAAATAGATATATCGAGATAATTAGATGCCTTAATGCAAATCTAACACAAGTGTGTGCCTATGGAGGTATTTAACTTGGAGTGAAAGCTCATATAGGAGGCTTTCATTAAATAAGCATTGTCAATCTCTCATGACTAGTGTAATGGAGATGTTGATAAAGAGGACCAAATTAATATAATTTTAAAGGGGTTAAGGTGAAACATTATAGAAATTAGAAGATGGGGAATGAAGAACAAGGGATGTGGAGGAGACTCTAAGGGAAAGGAAAATTGCTATAGGGACCTTATATGTTCCTCTTCTTTGTTTGAGATATGAACATATGATCCACATGCCATTTTTGTGAATCACTAGGATGAGAATGGGGAAGAAATGCATAGGACCTAGAGGCAACAAAGCATGGAGATAGTTGTAAAAGCAATCCCTAAGCATGCAATACTCTTAATGTCAATAGTTGTATTTTTTGCAATGTCAATTCTTGTTCTTTTTAGATAGATATATCCGATATCATTTTGAAGAGAAGTTGCCTATGGCTACGTCAACAAATAAGAGAGATAGGGACATGTTGGGTGGAGTCGGTCCACAATCCATGTCAAGATAATTTATGCGTCGACATTGATAACCACAAACCATCATAGTTCAAGATGTTTTACCATATTTAGAGACAATAGAGTGAACTTGGTGACTACACCATTGACAAGTCCATCTTACGCACACAAGTTCATAGTGAGCATAACCTTTTGACTCTTACGAAGAAGAATTTTCACCTATAACATATCACCATCCTAGTTTAAAAGATCATTTGACTTGTATGATTAGAATTGCAATGGGAAATAGGAATATTTGACGACTTCAACATTTCTTGGTTGTGCGAGTCTACCAAACCATTTGTTGCAAACTCATGCAATGAGGAATGAAAAGTAGATATGTATTTCAAAGAGAAAATGCATATATTTTTTCCACGAGAGTTTCCCAATCCTAAAATATTGCATCAAAATTTCTAATATTGAGAAAAAGATTCTAGAAGGAAAGTTGTTCTAGGGTAGAACATTGTTGGCTAAAACATGTCTACAAGGTGATGGACATGGCAAATCTCCTCCGGAGGGTCAATCCATGTGAATACCAAACATACATTGGTAAATCATTTATAGGATGTAGTTGTCCCATATCACCAATGAAAATGGTTAACTTGCCACTAAAAGTAGGTGTTTCATGGCGGGGAAATCCTCTCAAAGATGTTGATGATCAAAAAGATGAAGTTAATCTCATCAATGAGAATATAATGAACATATTTGAGACATTTTAAGAATGTTATAAATGATTTCCTCAAGTGGTTCTATTTCCTTTATATGTATATTAAGGCAAGCATGTAAGGTGGAGTTGCAAATGTTGAAGGCTACAACACACATTGCGAGTAGCCAACAATAAGGGATAATTATCTTCACTTATAGGAGAAGATAGTGTTATTTTCATTGTGTTGACGAGGTATGAATTCTATGTTTCAACTATGCCTTGATGAAAATTTTCAAAGGAGAAAACATTTACCATCAATTTAAGTGATGAAGAATAATGTAAAATGTAAGTTGTTTTTTTGGTGATAAATGAGCGAGTTAATGGAAAGATGAAAGAATGTATTTGTGGGATGATGGAAAATATTTAGTTAAAAACATGGACATTTCTTGCAAGGAATGTGAAGTATCACTATCATTCCAATTGTGGTGGATTTCAAAATCATGATGCTCGAGAATCTCTAGTTCATTTAGTTTCAAATTATTGTTGGGGTACAGTTGGGATAATAAATGTCATTTTCCAAGTTGTATAGGATCGATTCCATGGTCAATATCATTTGAAGATTCTTTGTCTTAATGTTTTGTTACTATGGAGGTTATGTGAGTAACATGAAACAAATGGTGGGAAAGGCTTGTGATCTCCCAATTAGAAATACTTTCTTATGTAGGTGGACCAACATCAAAGATAATGTTGCGAAATGGTTTATATAAGAGGATGTTACTCCAACAAAAGCCTTCATAAGCAGATTCTTTGGGTAGGATTTCAAAGTGGTGGGGGTAGACACATATAATGGAAAAGACATTTCTCTTATTCAATTTCTTAATGTATCGTTACTTTTCATATGAATAGGAGCGGAAAACTTTAATGCTTGATAAAGATTCTAGTGAAGAGGTTCATGTTCTATATGAGTAAATGAAGATATTTTTTTAGGGCTAGTTGCATTTTGAGAGACACGTCAAGAAACTTTCTTCCCAACATTTAATGAGATAAATGGATGGTTATAAAGAATGATGAGGAGTTCATACATAACATATAATAAGATTCTTGTGTCCCGATGTCATGATAAATAATGTTCATTCTTAGTTAAAAGATTCCTCAACTAAATGGAGGAGGATTCATTTTAGTGCGCACCCTTTAAGATTCTTGTAATCATGCATTGAATGCTCTGGATCATTTTTTCCCTTCGATGCATACTTGGAAATATATTTCAACATGACATGGTGTGATAGAATAGCTAGAAATTGGCAAAATTTCTCCAAATTGAAAGCATGTCTAGATTGAGAATGTTTAATTTCCATTAACATTCAATGATGGAAGGTTTTTCATCATTTTCATGGACATTGGAAGTATTCATACTTAAATTACTTTAAAATAAAGATAAAGCGAGTTATGTGAAGTTTGATGTATTGTGTAGCAAATAGCCCCTTGTCTTACAAAAACCCAAGCTGAAAATTTCTCAATTGGAAAAGTAATGCATGTGAAATAGATATATAAAGATAATTGGATGTTTGAAGGAAAAGCAAATGTTGTCGAATATCTAACAAAATTGTGTTCACGTGGAGGTATTTTAACTTAGAGTGAAAGCTCATATGAGATTTTATCATTAAATAAGCATTAGCAATCACACCCGAGCATAGGGAGGATAAAATTAGTATAATTATAAAGGGGTTGAGGTGAAACATTGTAAAAGTAGATGGGGAGTGAAGAAGGGGAGGTGGAGGAGAATCTAAGGGAAAGGGAAATTGTTGAAGGGACCTTATTTATTTCTCTTCTTTCTTTTAGGTAATGAATATATGCTCTACGTGTCATTTTTGTGAACATGGAATGAGAAAGGGGAAAATATGCATAGGATCTATAGGAAATAAAATGCGGAGATAGTTGTAAAATTAATCTCTAGACATTCAATACTCTTAATTTCAACAATTATTTTTCTCAATGTCAACACTTGTTCTTTGTGGATAGATAGAGTCTGTGCCATTTTGAAGATAAGTTGCATGTTCTTTACCTCAACAAATAAGAGATATATAGACATGTTGCGTAGAGATGAAAATCAACTGTCGAGCTAATGTACGTAACAACATTGATAACCATAAACCATCATATTTCAAAAGGTTTTACCATATTTATAAAAAGTAGAGTGAACTTGGTCGATTATACCTTTGATTGTAGGCACCCTAAAATATCGCATCATGCATCCTAAACCTCCATAATCATTTTGTAATTACTTCATGGTACATTATGACCACTTTTACTATATTATGCTATTTTATAACCTTTAATGACATTCTAGAACATTTTCCCAAATAAACTTTCATCATTCCGCAATTCTTCTAATTACTCATATCCTTCGCACATGGTCTCAAATTATTAAATATTCACACTATGGACCTTATTACATTCATATCCCATTCCTAGGATTAATTAATTACTACTATAACTATTACTATATATCTCATTAGTTAATTTTATTAGCTAATTTAAATATCAAATAATTAAATAAATCCTACATTATCCATTTACACCTCACCTCTTATCCAATTAATTAATTAATATCACTTCCCTAATTAACATCTCAAGTTAACTAGAGAAAAAGAAATCAATTAAAGATTAAATCATTAAATATATGCAAGAGGACAAATTTAGATTAAATCAAATCATGCATTTGACTTAACATATCTCCTAAAAAGCATGGCATTCTAAAAATAAAGTAAATCAATGTAAAGGATAAAACTCACATTTTTTTTTTTTGATGAATAAAACAAAAGACATGGAATTAATATTTCAATGCAAAAAGATAAAAATAAACAAAATCATGTGCCACCTTTTCCAAACTCAAAAATAACTCATCCATGCAAGCTCAAATCAATGGTTCAACTCCTCAAATAGATTGGAAACTCAATTAAACAATTCAATCTTGCTTCAGTTAACTTTAGATTAGACAAGTTAATTATACAAATCAAGGATTTGGGAATTATCATTCCTCATCTATAAATCATTGCTCATTCTTCTCCAATTATCATCTTTGAAGGATTTGAGAAATGTATAATCATTATGTTGGATTATCATTCAATGTCACACCTTTATTACGCTATATCAAATGATCACAAATCTACTATCAAATCATTCATTTAATTACTTTGCTTGTAGTTGAATTATGGTTCCATCCAAAATATCTTTGGAGTATCCAAAAAAATGATCAAGAGATTCAATAATCTTCGTGTTCATTCCAAGATTCAATGATCTCATCCAAGGTTGCAAGGAGATACGAAGGAAGAATTGGTTTTCTTTTATTTTCTTTATTTCTTTTATTATGTAGTTTTTATTTGTATACATTTCTTGCATGCTTGGTGGGACCAAACTCCAAGATATTACTAACCTTTAGCTTTTTTTCTTGTGTAGATATAGTTATCCAAGTTTGGTGGTGGTCCTATAACATGTTATTTTGAAAAGTTATAATTTTGTCTAAATTTTTCCATTTCTAGAATACTTTAGCACCTTCGTTATCTGCATCAACATGTATATCTTATATATTAGCACTTTTAACTCATGTATCAACACTTATAGCATTTATATTAGCACTTATTCCCTTTGTATACACATTTATAGCCTTTTCATCAGTGTATATGCCCTTTGTATCAATGCTTATAGCATTTCTATCAGTTCTTATACTCTTTGTGTCAATGCTTGTAGTCTTTGCATCGACACTTTATAATAAGCCTTACAAAGTTAACAACTTTGAAAATTTCCGCATGTTGTGCAAGAGCATTTTATAGGTTCATAATAGTTTTTTTGCAAGTTTTCATAGAATAAAATATATACTGTTTTTTTTCTTCTAATCTTTGCATTATCTAATCTAATCAAACAAACCACATATGCTCTTCTTTCAAGCCCTCTTGGGTGATCTTGACAATAAAAACAATCAAGTTTGTTTTCATTGTTTTACATCATGTTTTCTTTGTAGGGAAATTACTAATCATTTGTGTGTAGGACCATTGTGAAATTGGAAAATTTCATCAATAAAATCAAACAATAAACTACTAAAAATTTTGCATGTAGGTTTCCTTGGCCAAAGACCATTACAAACTATTAAAAATTGTTAAAATAATCTAAAAACACATTGTCATTGTAGGTTCGGATAAGGGTAAAACCTGTCCACTTAACTGTGGGAAGTACTTGGTCATATCCCTAAAACTCATTTTGATAAGTACCATAGGAACCCCAAAGTAGTTGGCACATTGAGAGGACCATCCAACAAAATGGGTAGTGCCCCATCTTGATTGAGTAGTATCACTGTGAGGAAAACCAAATATTTTCTATGATAGCTACCACACTATTAATTGATTGATGGATATAGTCCATATTTAGAAATTTTTAGTACGCATACTCGTTTGGACAAGCATTGGTGAGTGAATTTTCCAAATCCCTAGGAAGCTTAACAAACTGATGCTAACCATTTCCCTTACTATTTATATTTGTTCATTCAAAACAATTTATGTTTCACGTTTCATGTTTTTCCCAATTCTATTCAATTTGAAAATTAGTTATAAACAATGTGTCATATATTTTGTTATTTTTTAGATTGTGAGTGTAAAACATTTTTAAAAATCAGTTATCACAAACAAGAGGTCTTATCTCTTTTGTTACTATTTAGATTTTTAGTTTAAATCAATTCTTGTTCCACATCTCATATCATCCAAATTCAAATCAATTGGAAAATCAGTTGTAAACATAAATTATATTTCTTCCAAATCCAAAATCAAATTCAAAATATTTTCAAAACCAATCAAATTTTATCAATCCCATCCTAATCAAAAATCTTATATATTGGATATTCACTTTATCCAAATTTAAGCATATCACTCCTATCAAATAAAATCTTATCTTTTGAGTATTCACTTTATTCAAAGTTAAGCAAGTCATAATCCTATCAAATCAAAAGTCTTATTATTTAGATATTCACTTTATTCAAATCTAAGATTATTAACATCCAACTCAATCTAATCAGACTCTAAAATCATTCCTATCAATAAAAGTCTTATACTTTAGAGATTCACTTTACATAATTTTAAGCACATCCGGTTTTATCAAACCTTATACATTGAATATTCACTTTATTCATGTATTAAGTAAATAAAAACAAAATCAACACCTTATATGTTGAATATTCACTTTATTCACGTATTAAGTAAACCAAATTGAATCAAACTAAATCAGGAGTCTTATACTTTGATATTCACTTTATCCAAGTTTAAGCATATCAAATCACACCCAATTCAAGTCTTATATTTTGGGTATTCACTTTATCCAAATTTAAGAAAATATTTTCATAAAATTAGTCCTAACAAACTTTAAAATCAATCTAAAATTAAATCAAAATCAGAATATCAATCTATTCAATCTAAAACACAATATTAACCTTTGATCAAATCAAACACTCATTACACTAAAAACAAATTTCAAGTCAACAACAAAAAAATAATCTAACATCATCTTTTGAGCTTAAATTTATCAAACCTCTATTAAGCTTATCAAGTCACAAACCACCTTTTTACTTTTGGTTTTACCTTTAGTGCAATAGTGATCCACGCAACATATTGAACGAAGATTTATTATAAAAACCTCATAAGATGTCCAAATAGATCTCTCGTATGGATTCCCAATTCAATGAAAAATAAATAGAACAACCAATCATAATCTCTAGTTAAAAAACTACTCCACATGAATTCAAACAAAGATAATTCACACCTCTTGGAGAAATTATTTCTAGTGTATTCAACCAATTAGCACTTGCTAAAATATTCATTTATCCAATTCCAAGGTCCTTCAAAGAAGGGTAATAAAAACATAGATGGTATAAAGAATTACTATATTATGAATACCACTACATCAATGGGCATTCAACAAATCGATGTTCAAATCTTTTCCATTACATAATAAATTTAATTGAAAAAATAGACATAAAAGTTGAAAACACATCAAATAAAAAATGCCATATGTGAAATTAGAAGTATTTCAAAGTATGCTTTTCCAACTCACAATACGAACGAAAAAAATAAATAGAAGGTTCGACTATGGAACAATGTTGAGCTTGATTTTATCCTTTCATTACTAGATCCTATGCTTAACACCATGACTACCATCAAAACCAACACCCCTAGCCTTATTATAGAAACACTACAAAAACGATTTGGGAACTGGGTCCAAGACACCTCGAATGTCCAATCATAAGTCTATGATTATTTCACAACAACCATGCACAATGTAAAAAAATTCTCATGACATTATCAAACAATCAAAGAAGGCATCTATGCAAATCCCTCTCATGGATATGACCAAAACAACACCTACGTTTCAAGACATCCTTACACGTGCACTCCACAATGTGCGTGTTCCTAAGGGTATCAATACATAACCATTTCAAGATTTAATCACAAATATTTCATCAAATAATTCAATCCTATCATTTGGTCCTCATGACCTTTTGAAATCTAACATCATAAACAATAATTCCTTATGCATTGAAGCATTCATCACTAATCATAAAATAAAAAAGTGCTTATAGACAACAAAGAAACATTGGATATTTGTTCTACAAAATCATTAAGATGCCTTGAAAACCCATCTACAGATCAATCCTTCACTCCACGTGTTATTCGATTAACTAAAGATGTAATCTATATGCACTAGTTAATCTAAGCTATGAATAGTTGTAAATAAAGTAAATAAATGTAGTAAAGAAGTATGTAAATGAATGAGGAAATTAAGTAAATGGAAATAGAATCCCTAAAGTGTAAGAGAAAAGAGGAAAGAACTCATCTAAATAGTAGACGCTTACGTGTGTGTCGTAGAGGTGATTGGTGAATGTGGAAGCAAGAACGATTGTGCGTGAACCACAGAAAAGATGGATCTAGACTGAATATTTGGACCTGGATTGTGTCAGAGAAGGTGAGGCACCTAAAGGTACTCAAGTCTGCAGAATGGGAACCCTAGTGTGTGTAACATCTCTAGAATTGATCTTCACAGGTTCGGAAGGTGGTCTGAAACCATCATTTTTTGTCGCATCAAGTTCATTGCACTATTTTAGATGTCGTTGATATTCCACGATGAAAGAAAGACCTGCAAAAACCTAATCAAGAATCAATCCCTAAAAAAGGAAAATGAATATGATAGGGTCAGACTAACCTCAGCTGCCACAATGGTGGTCTTACTAACTGAGCGTTGCACTACATTCCAAACCCAAATGTAGTTGTGTGTGTGTGTGTGTGAAACATGCCCTAGGTTTCTCTTGTGTCAGTCGCACTTTGTGATGTAGCAAGCTAACTATGTGTAGAAAATGTAATAGAATGGTGGATGGAATAAAATATAATCCTCCCCCTATGTTGTGTGTGATGCATATGTCCTAGCCTTGTGCCTTGTGATGGAGCTATGTGGATGCAAATGATCTCTAATGCAATAGATGGATGCAACTCTAGGTGGATGATAGTAGTGATAGTGCTTAGTCCCTCATTATGGTCTCATAACTTTATATTTATAGGGTTATCTTGGTATAATTTTATAATTAACCCTGAAATGGCCAACCACTAAAACGATAGAGACCTCAAATGGCTAGAAAGAGCCCAAAAAGTGGCATGAAAGATGAAAAGGGATCGGCGCGTCCATGGTGGGACCAAGGCACCCATGGGCACCCCAAGATTAGCCTAGGCATCCGTTCAAGGCTGAAATAACGTAAAAGTGATAAACCGGACATGGCATATGTGTGGTATACGTCAAGAATGATGAAGTAAAATAAATCAAGATGGCCAAAAGACGGGGTAATTAGTACTTTCTTCACTCAAAAACCCTCTAAATAGTAGTATGAGGTCTGGGACTAAATATTTTCTAAAGTGCATGATTTTTGTCTACATTTTCCCCCACTTTATGTTGGTGAGTGAAAATCTCGAGTAACATAAATTAGCAGAGATCCGTACTTGATGTCTATGTAGAGTGATGTATAAAGCATATCGAAGGACTAGACAAAGCATGGAATGACAAAAAAATATGATGGAGCGTGGAAACTAAAGATGAAAAATGCAAAAAAATTTTAATGAGAGTGCACCTAGGGTGGAAACACATGTGTAGTTGTTGTGTGTACTGCGCATAGCTAGTATGCGAGGTGTGTCACCACAAAGTGTGTTTGTTTTTGTTGTTGTTTCCCCAATGTACTTGTTTGTTTCTCATACGGGCGGACTGCAAGGTAAAAGTGATCAAGTAGTAATATATATATATATATATACATACATACATACATACATACATACATACATACATACATACATACATACATATATACAGATATATATATATATATACATATATATATATACATATATATATATATACATATATACATATATACATATATATATACATATATATATATACATATATACATATATATATATATATATGAAAGTGTAAAAATGTTCTATAAAAGATGCATGTAAAAAACATGTAAATGTAAAGTACATAAATGAAAATGTAAATGGAACATGTGCACCTGATCCATTTCGAGAGAAAGAGTGTATAAAGTATATAATTTTCTTGACGGAGTTTTTGGGTGATCCAACCCCATAGGCGATGAAGTATAGAGAGGAAATGTTCGTGTCCTCCAACCTTTAACTTCTTCCCTGAATTATGTGTGAACAGATCTCAATAATGTCCCGGTGGTTTGGGTGATCGATGCCGGTGGTAGAAGAAGTATTGGGAGGAATTACGTTGTATCCTCCAATCATTAACTACTCCCCGAATGCTAAGGACTACCATTTCTATAAAAGCCATTGTGTATGGAGTTCGTATCTTGGTTTGAACTCACTCATAGTATGCAACCCACAATGCCAAGGGTGAAAAGTGCACCTTGAATCAATTAGTGTAAACGCGCTATGTAGACTATAAAAGCCCCAAATGATGCCCCCTCTTTGGGGGCACATGTGATGTCACTGATAGGAGAATGCGGCCCCAAAAGAGGACCAACCGCATGAACTATGTAACTCTGCCTTGCACGGGAAAGGAATACGTCTGGTAGAAACCAAGGCACATGCAAATAAGTGGCTAGAAACAAGCAAATGTTATTGCGAACAAGCATACATGTATAAGACAAAGTGTAATCTACGCAAACAATGTAGAATATACTAAGAAAAGTAATGAAAGCATGTAATAAGACAAGAATGCCACACAAATCAGGTTACAAACATGGGACATCACTCACGATGTCGTAAGACAAAGAGGCCATCATGGTCGTAAATAACAAACAAGTGTGCACACCAAACTTAGGGCAAGACATGTAAACAAGAGAAAATAATAAAAACAATAGAAAAATAAGAATCAAAGCAAATATCCTCGTATAAAAAATGTTGCACATGAAGCACTGTTAGCATGTTAGAAAGATAATTAGTATGTCAATGGGTGAATAACCAAGTATTTTAAAGTGATAAGTTCAAATGAAATGATATCACCTGTGAGAGATGAATGTGAATGCCCTCAATGACCAGCATAGGAAGGGTAGAAGGCGAGCATCCTATAGACAAAAACATATGCACTTTACATGTAACGAACCGTTACACCAAAACCTCGAGGCATTAGTGAAATCCACACATGAGGATCATAACATCCCACCATGCTTCAGTAGTGCCCGACTCAGGCTGGGTTTGTGCCTGCACTCCCATACGTATGAGCCTCGCTTCACCAACGTTTAAGTGCCCCACGGGCCCCGACTACACGACGTAACCAACCGAGCGGGATTCGAACACGGGTGGTTGCTCTGATACCAAATGTAATGAACTGTTACACCAAAACCTCAAGGAATTAGTGAAATCCACACATGAGGATCACAACATTACACATAATTTGGCCCGGCCTTATATTACTATTTACAAGGTTCTCAAGTGTACAAAGTACTAATTAATCCCACCTTTTTGCCATCTTTATTTTACATTTTATTTCATATTTCTCATGTATTTTCCAGCACTTATATGTCCATTTTGCAACATCCCCAACATTTTATCCCTAAATCATGGTAGGGCACCCAAGGTGCCTCGGTCCCACTCTAGGTGCCTCGATCTATGCAAATCCACTTTCTTTCATTTTTGGGTCATTTCTAGTTATTGGTCATCTTTATCTTTTTCTCATTTAGCCTTGTTGGGATTAATTACGAAATTAAGGTTGAGAGCCCTATAAATATAAAGCTATAAGACCATAATGAGGGTCTTGGGTCATAGCATTACACAATAATATCACTCCATATAGAGTTGCATCCACATAGTTCCATGCATCAAGGCTAGGATATCTACATCACGAACACTTCATAGGGGGGATTCTATTCTATTCCATGCACACATGCTATTTACATTTTCTTTAGTTACTACTGTTCACTACTTCATAAAGTGCGACTGACACGAGAGAACCTAGGGTACAACATGCACACACACACTAGAACTATATCCGGGTCCGAAATGTAGTCCATCGCTCGGTGATAAGACTACAAGTTTGGCAATCGAGGTCAGTCCGACCCATTCATATGCATCTTTCATTTTTTTAGGATTTGATACTTCTCTTTACATTGTAGGTCATTTTGGAACTCATTCAGAAGATCCAATGTGAAAACAGGGAAGGTTCATAACCAACATGCGACCATACCAGTTGTAGGTTTTGAGTATATACAGTGTTCAAAGTGCCCATATAGCATACGAGGGCACCCTAGTCACTTCAAATCCTTCAGATCTACCCTTCACAGAGTCCCTGAGTGTTCGTCTACACTTCCTGATTTTATTCTTAAACCTGCAACACTATGCGACCATCTACAACAATCAACTAATCCATTTCTCCCTACTCTCTTGCACATCTAGGGTTTCATTTTACTTAGCATATTTATTTACATCTACTTTATGTTATTTACTACATTTATACAATGTTTTATTCCTCCTAATTAGATTAACTAAGGTTATTATTTTGTTTCCCATAGTTCTAATTTTATTTAATCATTTTGGTGAACCTGATGTCTCTTTATAACACCTTCTAGGGTTTTACATTTACACCTCCCATCATGGGTAAATGTCATATAAATTCTTCTTCCTCTAAGTCTTTAGCTACTCTATAATTTGATAGTCATGGTCGTGCTTTCATCGACACTCCTACTACTACTTCTGGTTATAACCCTTGTCCTTTCATTCAACTACCATCTTCTGGAATGGATCCTTGTGCCATTCAAGATGTTGTTACCACTTATTTATGCACCATTAATCCTACAACCCTAGCTCAACTTATCGCAGAAGTTTAGGCTCTCCCTCCCGAGGACATAAATGAATCTAGCGCTATGATACCTCTCCCCACACCTCCTTCTTCTCCACTCACGATTGGTTCCCAACCTTGAACAAATCCCCATGACCTACTTCCTACCATCTACATGGTTGATATGGTCCCTTCTACTTTGCCACTTCATCTTGTTATTACCACTTGCTCTAATCTCACCTACCACACCTACTCTACAATACTTAGTTGTTTTTCCTATTCCTCCCATGTCCCCCTTTCTCTACGAGATGTCATTTACGGCCACCATTCACATGCTTAGCACAGTCTCTTCCCCACCATCTCACATTACTATCTATTTATTGTGCCATACCAGGGACCTTTACCATCTATGGATCTCATCCCCTCCTCTTCACCATCATCCTCCTCCCTAGCATGCCCACCATTCACTTGCACTCTCTTCATAAATAATTCTTATTGGGAACACATACCACTAGACACATCATCTACGGCCACCGTATATTCCCATGTTGGTATCCTTGAATTGGGTTTAACTTCGATGATCTTTGTGCTCCTTTATTTGATCCACATTTGTAGCATGGTCCTATCATTCTCACAGATGTCTATGGCCTACGTATTTCACCGGATTTTCCACCTCGCACGTTGTCTTACTACTCCACTTTTACTTGGCCAGTCCTAGTTGGATTATATTGGGGGCACGCTTGATCCTGATCATGTTGATATCACATTCTCCATGCCTTTTAGCACAACTTGCATTTTTAGTAGTTATTTTCTTTTCATAAACCAAACTTCATCATTTCGTATGCTTAGGGATATCCCTTACCTCCCTTTATATGTGAACAATACGCTATGGTTATGTAAATCTTACGCATTCATGGTCTAGGGACACCCACCGTTTCTTATTGATTCTCACCCTTGCAATGCTCCATCTAATACACACCTGTTAGAAGCTATACAAGCACTACAAGTTCAATTTCAGTCCATGGAAGCCAAAATTACATCTCTCCATGCTCGGATAGAAAAAATTAAGGCTACTTCTACCTCACATGCTCCTGCTTCTCCTACATCTCCCTGCATCATCTACGGCCCCTGCCGGTACCCTCACTAATCCACCGAATGTACCATCACCTCCATCTCTTATCTTTCTATCCACTGATATTCCAAAAGATGTTCTTGGCCACCTTATTCATCCACAACTACTTTCTCTACCATATAATCTTCACTACCCTCCTTCTTAACTAATGCAATATCACGATCAACTTTTTTCCACTATCATCGGATTCAAGGGAATCGTACCAACTCATGTCACTCTTTAAGCCATAATATTCATGATCTCCAATAGCTAGGCCTCATCTCATTTGCTCCACCGATACCTTCTCTTTCTCGATCCACTCGTCATCCCGTTTGGCTTGTTGCACTAACCAAGACCCATCTCAGTGCCTTCTCTCCTCCATTATTCACCATCTCAGTCTTCTTCCTTCACTCATCCTTTTCCTACATGTGGTTTTTGTTCACGATATCTAATTTTATCTACTATATCCCCCCTTGTGGATTGTGGTCCTACACATTCCTCATCCTTAGTACCATTTAATGGGCATCCATCCCTCAACCTTATAGGTTGAATCATCTCTCATGATTACTTTGGGGCATATCACATTACATACCCCCTTCCTCATATTAGCATATCTTCCTTCTTCTTCATTCATTCCTTCATCCATAGGCATATTTATTTCACACCATAACACCCTCGTTACCCGATGATGCACTCTTGTGCTTTGGTTCACATTGGATTGTTGAGGGATTACCATTACACTGAACCCCACACACTGCACTATAGGTTCTACATATTTATATTCTATTACATACATCACACATCTTACATCATCCTTTCTATACATAGCCCACATCTTCCATTATCCTATACATACCTCATCTATTAGTCATTTCTATATCCTCTATCTCATCCCCGTTACACTAGTCATCATTATATATGAGTCTAGTTTTATATTTCCTCCATATATTCCATATTTACACTAGGTCACATTATCCATGGGTCTAGATTTACTTATCACCACTACATATTCTATCTACACCTCTATCTCGTATCTTACATTACATGGTCTTGTTCGCATTGTGCATCTATCCATTATCTACATTCTACATGCTACACTAGATTCCATTGCATTCGGGTCTAGTTTTATCATTGCATATCCTATATACATCATACATTCGACATATTATGTTAGGTTGCCTTTATATATGGGCCTAGCTCTACATTTCATTACTACATATCCTATTTCCATCTACACCTATAATCACATTTTACTGCGCATTTGCACAACCTATTCACCATTTGGTCACCTACACTACATTGTTTTCTATGTGCTATACTCACCACCCTATTACGCACTCTAGTTCCTCGATCCAATACTTGACTGCTGAGATCTTACCAATCAAATGGACCTTACCTATATGTGACATGTCATCATACCACATTCATCGGACTAGTGACCAACGCTCTAGGATATATCGTCACCCACACTCATCATCACATCATGTAGTGGTATACACCTTAGGTTAAATCACCACTCTTTTAATCAATTTCTCATTATCCTCTTACATCCTATCATCACATATTCTATTATCCTATTCTAAGTCATTCTATTACATCATCATTTATCCTACTCATCACTTAGTGGTATATGCTTTAGGCTAAATCACCACCGCATTCTTATTCATCACATAGTGGTCTATGCTTAGTGCTAAATCACCACCTTTCATTATCCACCACATACTCATATACACTTCATACGCCCTCATCACCCATCTCATAGTGACATACGTTATAGGCTAAATCGTCACCTTCTTCTTCCATCATGTAGTCACATACATGCTTAGAGTTAAATCATCACTCACACCTCCCACAAGTCATGGTATACACTTACGCTATAGGGTCCATGCACACCTTTCTATATGATGCATTCCCATCCATTCACCTTATAGTGATATATGCTTAGGGATAAATCATCACTCTTCCATTCAACAATTTGTGGTATACGCTTAGACTATAGGGTCCACACACATCTTTCCATTCATCTCACCACCATACACTCATCAGCGTAGTGATATATGCTTAGGGATAAATCATCACTCGTCTATTCAACCAAGTTGTGGTATATTCTTACACTATATGTTCCATGCACATCTTCTCCCATGTATCATTTCCACCCCATCAAGTATACACACTCATCACAACGCGCTAGATACCACCAACATTACTCAACCATTTCCCAATGACGCACTCTTGTCTACAGTTCATTCTTGACTGCTAAGGGGAAAACAAAATTAATGTCATTGCATCCACTTCCATTCACTTGGGGGGCACGTTGCTCATATCATTCCATCTTGCATTCCATTCCATCCATCCACAACATATTGCATTGTCTTGGTAGCATTTACTCTTTCTTACTAGTGTTTTACATGATCACTTTATTACACATGTTATCTTGCTTTCTTATATGTCATTATCATACACACATGTGTTTTCATGCCTTTATCTAGTGTGATCGTAGATACATGAATCTACACATGGCATGGATGCTCGTCATATACCCTTCCTATACTGGTCACTAGGGGCATCCACATTTATCTTGTCAAGTGTTATTGTTTCATTTTGTACTTAGAATCTTATACTACTTGTTCATACATGCTTTGACATATTGGTTATGACTCTAACATGTTAGCAGGTGTTCTATGTGTAGCACTTAGTTTTTATAGGATTACATGTTCCTATGACTACTTGTTATTTCTACTTATTTGCTTTATTTTCCATTGTATGTGGGTTTTCCCTTTTCTTGTGTGCATACTTTTCTGTTGTGTGTGGCCTTGATGGTCTTGCATGTCTGTGACATCGTGAGTGATGTCCCATGTTTAAAACCCACTTTCTATGGTATGCTTTTTTCTTGCATGGTTACACTAATTTTTTTGGTAGTTTCTAGATTATCTGTGTATTTTACACTTTTGTTATTGCATGCATGTGTTTTCATACTAACACTTGTATTGGATAGCCATCCCCTTTTTTGTGCTTCTTGGTATCTACCAAGTGCTTCCCTTTCTCCCTGTAGGGTAGAGTTATATAGGTCGAGTGCGCAGTTGGTCCTCTTTTGGGTCCTCATTTTCCTTATAGGATCACCGTATGTGCCCCAAAGAGGGTGGACATCATTGATGGTTTTCTACTAACACAATGTATTTACACTAGTTTAGATACAATGAGTGAGTTCAAACCAGTCTATGATCTCCATACACAACGGCCTTAACAAGACACAGTGTACTTCAGCAATTATGCGGAGCGGTTACAATCTTGGGGGTTACAATGTGTTCCTCTCTCCACTTCTTCGTCCGGTGGCATCGGATTGCCCAAAAACCAAGACAAGTATAGATATCTCTTCAACCAATTTCAACAAAAGAAATTAGAGTTGGAGGGAGATCATTTCCTCCTTACACTTCTTCTCCGAGGGTAGCGTGAGATCATCCTAAAAACTCATGACAAGATATAGGATATCCTTTTACAACCTTTTTTTCAACATGGATCAGGTGCACATGTTCCATTTACACTATTTTTAGCGTATTTTACATTTTCTTGCTTTACACATGTGTATTTCACACAACATTTTAACATACATACATATTTGACTACTTGATCATTTTCTCCAAGTGCGAGTCTGCCGTATGAGAAAAAGGAAATCAAATTGGGGGAAACAACAACACATCACGATGGTACTTGTCATACTAAACATGTAGGTACACTACACACCGAACATCTACACATGTGTTCCGCCCTAGGTTCACTCTCATCACTTTTTATGCACATTTTTCATCTTTAGAATCCACACTCCTCCACATTTTTCTTTTTTCATTCCACGCTTGAGTCTAGTCCATCGGCATGTCTTCTTCTACACTCTACATGGATATTAGGTACGCATCTCTATCTACTTTATGTTACCAAGATTTCCACTCACCAACATAAAGTGGGGAAAAATGTAGACACAAAATTATGCACTTTACACATAATTTGGCCCGGTCTTATACTACTATTTAGAAGGTTCTCAAGTGTACAAAGTACTAATTAATCCCACCTTTTGGCCATCTTTATTTTACATTTTATTTTGTATTTCTGTTAGTGCAAAATCACACCCCAAATAAGTTCTAAAAATCTACTTTTCTAAAGAAGACTCATTTGGTGTAATTGCATAACATTGAACATTCCCCAAGGTGTGGGACCTTGCAAAATGGGAAAGCTCTCCAAATTGAATGTTGGTTCCTTATTCCTCTATTTAGGTGCATACGTGAAGATTTGCAGAGGATCTATCTTTATACCTAATCTAAAACTTGCCAAGGAGACAGGGTAAATGAGTATAAGAAATAAGAAATGACTAAACTACCAGGTGATGCACCAAAGGAATGATGAACACTTATTTTTTAATAGACACAAACCAATAAAATGCATACAATAAGCAAGCATAGATAGCCATATCTGTAATGGAAGACCAGATGAAAGAAAAAGAGATAAGAAAGGATCTAAAATCGATCACAAACATGTTTTATTGCTCTGTGGATTGATACAGTTCATTAAAAAGTAGCCAAAAGGCAAAAACGCATTGCAATTTCAATGGAAGGCCTAAACCCCATGAATCCCTTTGTTAGAAGGAGAAATGAGCCTGCAAAAAAAATAATGTCCAACCCTTTACAATGAATCCCAACCATGTATTTATAGATTCAATAGAGGGAAGGGAGAGAGAAAAAATCGAATAAATATAAGTCAAATCTCAACCACTATCATTTAATGTATCCCATGAAATATGTCTCAAATCTTTCTTGACTGCATCAAACCATGATTCGACACCTTGAAAGAGGAGGAAATGGTGGGGCATATCAAATCCGATCTGGTAGTTGGAAGAAAGAGATCCTGCATTGAAGGCCCGAAGTCATTTCTCCAATTTTCTCCTATCTAACCTCCTAAAAATTAAAGTTTCATACCTCCATGGTGTAGACGAGGTTGAGATCTTTCCAACGGTGTCATATTTGTAGTATTTCAAGCCCTAAGTCGAAAGATATGTCCCTTCGAATTTTGTATCAAGTCCATACGAATGGGTGGGAAAACAGTTTCAAAAAATGGGTCCCCCTTTTGAGATGGGACAAGTGGTGCCCTTTTAGACCAAAAAATCGAACTTGCGGGTCTAAAATTTATCTTTTTCCCTTTTGTGAAAAATTGCAAATCTTGGAAAACTCCCCTGACCGAAGCTTCCCCTGGACATGTGGCTCCCTTTGGTTGGCTAGGAAATGCACTTCCATTTTTATCTTTTCACCTTTCCCCGATTGTCTACCTTGGTTTTGACTTGGGCCTAAATGCTAACTTTTTCCTTGGGCGAGTTCATGAGCCATTTTGCAACTTTTACCCGAAAGCCCACTTTTCCTCTAGGACACACATCAATCTGGCACTCATTTGGGAACCTTTTCTTTATTTAACCCTTAAATCGGCACCATTAAGACACTTGGTAGCCTATGACGGCTGGCTTATGCATTGACTATTCAACTAACTCTACCCCTCTTGAGATAACACGTGGAGGCATCGCGCTTGCTTGAAAACCCGACCCAAAGTTTACCTTTGGAGGAGTGTTGAGTTGACATTTGTCAATCACCACTGATTTGTGAACTTTTCAATAGTCCCTCTTACTTTTAGACTTTGGGCTACTTGGTGAGCTCGCACTCATTTGGGTCTCTGCCTGGGACCAACTCTTGGAGATGCGCCATGCTGACACTTGGCATTCTCCGCTTACACTTTTATACTTAGTCAATTTTAAAGCCCGCCTTTTGACTCTGTCTAACCATTTTTTATGTGGAGGGCTGGCGCACATTTGGATTCCCCTTTTTGGATTCACCTTTGGAGAAGTGCCATTAGGACACGTGGTCTCTTCTGCTGCCTCCTCCATACTTAGTCATTTTTGGACCTTTTCCTAAACCATTTTGAGCCCAAGGACTTCGGATCTTCGCCATTTCTTCTCCTTCTTGTCTCTAGTCCTTTTGTGGCATTTTCTCTTCTGTCTCGACCTCTTTATTTCATAGTTGAGTCTACCTGTGACTTGGAGAATGGATTTAAGACATGGAAACGACCCGACAGAGTCGTTTCTTTTGTATAGGATCCTTTGATCTCTCTTGGCCTTTGCCACTCCATGGTTGAGTCCTTCTGTGACCAATTTACAAGATTTTAATGAGTTTTCTTAGGTTCCTTATATGCGGGGTCGTGACTCAATCCAATATTTGGCACGTGGGTGAAATATGGATAAGAGTTCCCGTGTATTTCTAGCACTTATCCGTCCATTTCACAATTTCCCAAGCATTATAGCCCTAAATTAGGGCAACCTAACTGTCTTGGGGCACCCAGGGTGCCCCAATCCCACTCTAGGTGCCTCAATCTATGCAAATCCCCTTTCACTCCTCCTTTTTGGGTCACTTTTAACTATTGGTAATCTTTATCTTTTTCTCATTCAACCTTTTGGGATTGATTATGAAATTAATATTGAGATCCCTATAAATATAAATCTATAAGACCATAATGAGGGTCTTAGGTCATAACATTACACACTACTATCACTCCATCTATAGTTGCATCCATTGCATCACTTGCATCCACATAGTGCCATGCATCAAGGCTATGAGATTTTCATCACACACACTTCATAGGGGGAGGGATTCTATTCTATTCCATGCACACATGCTATTTACATTTTCTATAATTACTATTGCTTGCTACTTCACAAAGTGCAACTAGCACGAGAGAACCTAGGGCACAACATACACACACACACACACGCACAAGAACTACATTCATGTCTAAAATGTAGTGCAGCGCTCAATGATAAGACCACAAGTTTGGCGGATAAGGTCAATCCAACCCATTCATTTGCATCTTTTATTTTTCTAGGGTTTGATACTTCTCTTTGCATTGTAATTCATTTTCCAGCTCATCCAAATAATCTATTGTAATGACAAACAGGGAAGGTTCATAACCAACTTGCGACCATACATTCGCATGTTTTGAGCATTTCTGATGTTGAACTTGTGCTCAAATAGTAGACTAGGGTGCCCCAAGGCACCCTAGTCACTTTAGATCCTTCAGATATGTCCTTTGCAAGGTCCCTGAGTGTTCATCTGCACTTTCTAATTTTATTCTTAGACCTACGACACTGTGTGACCATCTACAACAATCAGCTAAGCCATTTCTCCCTACTCTCTTGCACATATAGGGTTTCATTTTACTTAGCATATTCATTTACATCTACTTTATGTTATTTACTACATTTATACAATGTTTTAGTCTTCCTAATTTAATTAACTAAGGTTGTTATTTCCTTCCCCATAGTTATAATTTTAGTTAATCACATCTATGTTGAGTGTAAGAGACTTATATCTGCAATCACATCTAGAAAAAATGTGAACACGCATGTGTGGATGATATAGATAAATGACATACAAGTAATCTAAGTAGCATGTGTAATAAAGTGACCATGAACAAGCAAAAGTAAGCAAGAGTAAAAGAAACCATAGTATGCAATATGTTTTAGATGGATGGAATGGAATGCAAGATGGAACAATAGGAGTTGCATTCCCCAAGGAATGGCAATGTATGCAAGGAGGTCATTTTTTTCCCCCTCGCAGATCAAGAATGAACCATAAACGAGATTGCGTCATTAATAAATAGTCGAAGTTTGTGTTGTGTATCCGATGTATTGTGATGATTAAGTATGTTTGTAATGGTGATAATATGTGACCTAGAAAAGATAATATGTGCATGAACCCTATATCTAAAGCATATATCATGACAAAATGAATGTAGGAGTGATGATGTAGCCTAAAGCATATAACACTACTAGACAAATAGAGGGAGTGCTTGATGTAGCCTAAAGCGTATAACACTACAAGATGAATATAATAGGTGACGATTTAGCCTATAGCGTATGTCACTAACCTAGAAATTTTGCATGAGAGATCAAATGATAAACATGTGATGAATGTAAGGTCAATTTTATTTCTAAACCATCGAAATTTGAGTATGGACCAAGGAACTAAAGTGTGTCATAGGGTAGTGAGTGCAACTCGTAGAAGGTGTAGTAGATGCATTGATGATAGACGATCATATGATATGTAGAATTTGTAAATACGAGATGTGTAAAATGTAATGCCATATGTGTAGAATGTGTAAATATGTGATGTGTAAAATCGAATGCAAGATGTGTAGAATGTGTAAAGTGTGATATATAGAATGACATTTAATGTTTGTAGATAACCTAGTAATGTAGTATGTAGGATGATGAAATGCTAGAGCCATATGAGATGAAGAATAGTATAACATGTGAAATATGTGTGATATGGAGATGTGTAGTGTATGATGTAGGGTATATGACATGTGATGCATTGTAGGGATGCTATGGATATAATGTAATATGATATGCATAAATAGCCTAATAATGTGAAATGTGTGTTATGTGATGAGTAGTATGTAATGCTAGATGCAAGTGTGACACATGTATGATGAGGACTAGGACGATGTAGGACATGTAGATATGTAAATGATGTAAACTAACTATATAATGTGTCATGTAAGATGTGCAATGTGTTGAAATAATGTAGACTAAATGTAGAATGGATGATGTAAGATGTATAATGTGAGATGTGTGAAGAGTCATGATGTGTAGTACCTATGGTGCAGTGTGTGGGGTTCATGTGTAGTAAGCCCTCAATATTCAAGTGTGAACTGAAGCACAAGAGTGTGTCATCAGGTAATAACGATGCTAAAACGTGTGATAAATATGCCTATGTGAGGATATGAATGTATAACTATGCAAAAATGAAAGATGAGATGATGTTAATATGAAGGGGGATGTATGAATGTTATGCCCCTAAATAGATATTAATAATATGAACTAACCAATGATAGTGAAGGACGAGGGTCCTCAATCGATGCTGTGACGGTGAAAGCGTAGTACCATGGTCTAACAATGGTGGTATGTTAGACAAAAGTTGTGTTGGTGCATGAAGTCTAAATGTGTGCAAGGGATGGGTATATGATGAAGGCCGTGGTGTTACAAAATGTGTCAGTGATGGAGATCTATGGGATGCTAAAAGTTAAGGTGATGAAAACCCATGTGGAATAAACCGAGTTGGGGATCTACGTCATGATGTAGTGACTATCCTAGGAATATGCCTATGCCGATGTGTAGGACTAGAAGAATGATGTGATTGTGTAGATGAGACTCGAGTACGTAAAATAGACATAGAATGCTCTTTGAGTAACATAGAGTTTGATGTGCTAGATTATGTAGGTGGTGTGCTAGTTGTTGTGTGAGGAGATGACAACCAAGGAGTAGATGGAGGGACACCATTAATGGAAATAACTTGATTGTTATGAAGAAATTGGAGTCACAAATGATTCATATAAATGATAGATTAAGAGAGACACATCAATTGAGACTGAGAAGCATGTCACGGCCGTCAATTGTGTTTCCAACCGGGAAAGGCACAAGCGGTGTAAGAGGTTCAATCTGAAACATGTATTTTGACAATACCAAATGGTTTTTGAAGGGAATTCAATTTTTGATGCGGGATAACTGGTAGCCTTGAGAATTCAAATAGATCATGCACTAATGAGCCATGATGGGTCAAACTTAGTGTTGTTAATGGAGGTTGAGCCAAAATATGCTATAATATGTAAATGATCATAACTAAATTTTGCATGATAATCGTGATCAAAGAAGAAAACAATTGGTGGTGAAGCATTGGTGTTTGCATCTAATAAATCAAGATCTCCTAATGTAGATGAAAGGCAATGTATGATAGACATAATTAGTAGAGGAATTAGTCATTTTCATATTATGTTTTGGTAAGGGGTTATTAAAGATCTTAAGTTTATGATTTTCATTAATAGGTGTAGATGTTGTAGATTCTGGAAGCTCAATTTGACCATTGTCAAACAAATCCTAATTGATATTTTCAGAACCGGATACAATGATCAGTGTAATTTATTATGCATTGATGATAATCACAATAAGAAATGTCATCAAAATTACACCCTTTGGGTTGAGATGGATCAAGTTGTAGAGGCTGATGATAAGGTAATAAGATTACTATCGATAAGTTTTGGTAGCAAAACACTCGGTGTTGTACTAAATTAAGTAAAAGTATGTCTATATGGTTGTGGTCGAAGCTACCTAGGATTAACAACTGCATTGACACTAGTTTTTCCATCCATGGGTTTATTTGTAAAAGTCTTAAAGATTGGCTTATTATAAAAATGTGTGGATGATGATGTTTTCTCTTAATATATAAGTTTTCCTATTGCCAAGAGTTTATTCTCATGAATCTTGAGAGTCTAAAATTTTTGATCGAATAAGGAAGAGGTCTCAAAGAGAACACTTTGAATAAATAAGTCCTGAAGTTTGGAATCCACAAGTACGTTAGTCATCTTAGCTAAATTGTTTTTGTATCGCAAGACATAATCGAATAAGTGTTCGTTGGACCCTTGCTTGAGTTGTGCCTAGTTGAGCATAGGAAATATTAGAGCCAATGTTGATAGATAAATTTGTGAGAAAGGTGTCGGCCAAATGTGTGAAAGAGAGTACCGAATGCACAGGTAGGTCATAGAACTAGTGCATTGCATAGTCTTGTAAACTACGAGGAAAAAGATTAGCGAGAATGGTGTGATCATCTGCATAGTCGAGACATGCTATGTGGAAAGTGCAGAGATGCTCTTGTGGGTCACCATGGCCTTTAAAAATGGGAAATTTGGGAGAGATGAATTTATGTGGAAATGAATAAGTGGAGTTAGTTGTACGAAAGGGGTATGCAATAATGAAGTAGAATCTAAATATGGTGATCCTCAAGAGGTAGCAAATTGAAGTTGATGAATTTGATTTTACAAATCCTAATATAATGATGTTAAATCAAGAGTGTACGAGGAAGAGCCGATTTTCATAATAGGAGTGCTAGGGTGGGTGGTGGGAGTAGTAGTTGTAATAATAGAAGAATAAACATAAATGGGTGGAGTTGAGACCATGGGAGCTGAAGAATCCATGATAGAAGTGGAAGCATCACGAGTTTGCTTAGCAGAAATTAAAGCATACAAGACATGAGGAAGATGAGTAGGGTTTTCACGCAAAGCTTGCCGAAATTTGGTAATAACATTGAGTTGATCTTGGTCAACATTGGTGTCTGCATCATAGTACTTCTCACTATCAAAATCCTCTATTTCGTGAAGAGGGACATTATTTGAATTATCTAAAGGATTTTCAGTATGAGCTACAAAAGTAGGGATATCGGCCATTAGTTTGGAAACCCTACGGGTGAATGAGGGAAACTCACAATATTGAAAATTCCCAAAACGACCACTATGAGTGACATGCATACAAAGAAGAATCCCAAGGAACAAGTGTATTCAAAGATCGGGTTCACCAAAATGATTAACTAAATATGAAGCACTATTTAATATAAGTTATGAAAAGCTGTAAATAAATAAAATAAATGCAATAAAGAAGTGTGTAAATGACCTAAAAAATTAAGCAAATGGAAATAAAACCCATAAATTGTAAGAGAGAAGAGGAAAGAACTCAATGAATAGCGAGGCACTCACAGGACAATGTCACGGAGGTGACTGGAGAATATGGAAGTAGGAACGATCGTGCACCAACCCCAAAAAGTATGGATCTTGGTGATGCTATGGATCGGGGTACTTAGAGAAGAACTGGGATGCCTACGAGTGATTTGGTCTACATAATGAGTGCCCTAGTCGTATAAAAGCTCCAACACCGATCTTCACAGGTTTGTGGTGGTCCGAAACCCTTGTTGTCTCATCAAGTTTCATACATTGTTTTTGAGATATTGTTGATATTCCACGATGAAAGAAAGACCTACAAAACCCTAAACAAGCATTAATCACTAAAAAGGAAAAATACATATGATAGGGTCGAATTGACCTAAGCTACCACAATGGTGGTCTTATTAATTGAGTGATACACTATATTTTAGACCCAAATGCAGTTATGTGTGTGTGTGAAACATGCCCTAGGTTGCTCTTGTGTCAGTCGCACTTTGTGATGTCAAGCATACTATGTGTAGAAAATGTAATAGAATGGTGGATGGAATATAATATAATCCTCCCCTTGTGTTGTGTGTGATGTAGATGTCCTATCCTTATGCATTTTGATGGAGCTATGTGGATGAAAATGATATCCAATGTAATATATGGATGCAACTCTAGGTGGATGATAGTAGTGATAGTGCTTAGTCCCTCATTATGGTCTCATAACTTTGTATTTATAGCGTACTCTTGGTCTAATTTCATAATTAACCCTGAAATGGCTGACCAATAAAACGATAGAGACCTCAAACAACTAGAAAGAGCCCAAAAAGTGCAAGAAAGCTGAAAAAGGATCGTGGTGCCCATGGTGGGACCGGGGCACTTAAGTACTAGCACAGGCGCCATCAAGGTTGAAATAACACAAAAGTGATAAAACAAACAGCATATGCATGGTATAGGTTGGGAATGATGAAGTAAAATAAAGCAAGATGGCCAAAAGAGAGGGTTAATTAGTACTTTCTTCACTCAAAAACCCTCTAAATAGTAGTATGAGACCGTGACAAAATATTTTCTAAAGTGCGTGAATTTGTGTCTACACATTCCATTCTGAGATGAAAACTACAATGAGAATGAGATTCTTTTCAAAATCCAACCATTTATATTTTCTACACTATCAAAATATTCTACTCCACCTATGTTGGATATCATTGAAAAAGGTATTGGAGATTATAAACTCAAAATGAAAATTACACATTACCTTTATCCACACATGGCCTCTTTAATGATCTAGCCGACACAAACCTACTAATCAAATTCTTTCTATCCACACTATTTACTTGTACTTCGTCCACCCAAATCTTTTAATTCGGGACCAATTGAATCACATAAACATATAACTCTTCCACCCAAATCTCATACATTGGGACCAATCAAAATTTAAAAACATGGACCTCTTCCACAATGATGAGTCCATTGCAAACCCTAATTTGTGAAAAACCAATAAATTCAAAAATTGAAAAAATTGAAAATATTCTCTAGCATATCAAACCCCTCATCACAACATTATTTGAAAATCAAAAGTGAAAAAGTAAAAAACTTCTTATTCATAGGTACTCTCCACACTGGGGGAGGCCACTTGTACAAACAATTTTAATTGTTTCATCCATTGGCAGATATCTCTATCATTTCATTATCATATCTTCACACTCTTCACCCATAAGATATAAGTTTTTCTTATTATTATAGGGTATTATGTATCTCATCCTTATTTTGGATTCTTCCATTTTATATGTTTTTATGTATAGTCTTGTCTAGATGCTTACTGATGGAAAATACTCTTTTGAAGAATCTCTCTCCTTAACAAGAAAGGCCTAAACTTCTTTACTTGGATATTTTGTCCACCCATCTCAATCAAAGGTGATGAGATCTTACATCCTACTAGTCGCGTGGGGTTGAGATTTGGGGAAAACAATCAATCTAAAACAAGTACAATACACAAACAAGTAAAAATTAATCAAAACTAAAAAATTCAAAATCGTTACACCTTTCATCCTTCACATTCTTTGGTGTTGAACCCACGCTTCTTACTAGTAGCGTGAGACTGGGAAAAGTGAAAGGCAATCGTATTTGCCTACATTTTGTCTTCAATGTTGAACCGTTACCTCTTACTAGTGGTATCGGAAAAAAAATGTACTGGTCATTTCTAAAATTAATGAAGAAATAGAAAATTCTTCAAAAAATTGAATAAAAAGTTCTTAATCATACAAAATCAAAAGAATCAATTGATTTGTTAGTGTTAAGAGAGAAAACATTCCTATATCTTGCCAATAAGGTAGGCCACTGCAAGTATAAGTCTAGTCACGGCCTATAAAATGAAATCATCTTGGAATCTATCAGGATAATCTTAATTGGAGATATTAAGTCACATTTTCCCAAATTGACCATTGTTAACCTTGTACCTTTTCATCCATTATCTTCATTCATTGGGGGTTCATTATCTAGGCAATATCCTAGCATGTTCATTCATATTGAAGTTATTCAAATTGATAAAATAAAATTCAAAATACCAAGTAAACATTAGGGGTGAAAGGGCTTACTTTAATGATTTTTGAATCATCTATTGGGGTAGGTTTGAGAGATGGGCATGAGCAGAGGTGGAGTTAATTTTAGTATAAAACTAAAACACTTGAACCCTACTTTTCAAAACTAAATACCTTAAAATTGTGAAAGGAGTGTGCTCATAAAGTTAAATTATAATCTCTTTTTGCATAAGGAAATCAAATTGGGAGGTTCCTAACTAAGAAATAATAAGATGGTAGAAAACAAGGATTGAGTTTTTTTTTTAAATGATATTATTTCACCATCTTAATTATTTGAAGAACTATTGATAAATGATTAAACCTTAACATTAAGTAAATTGTTAATAGGTCTTGAATGGCCTCAAACTCTCTTTCTAGAAAAATTTGTATTGAGAAAATAATAATTGAGTTGGAAATATGATCTATTTTCTACTTGATATATTAGGATAGAAATAAAAAGGGGTAAATAAAATTGTAATAGAAAAATAGGTAAGTAACGTACATGGGAAAAAGAGAGTATTTTTATTCTAATAATATAATAGGATGGGGTATTATCAATTGAATAATTAGAGGTAAAAACTAACATTAAGGGTATTCTTTAATACCCTTTGAATGAACGTGTTATACCATAATTTTACAAATTGAACCCCTCGTGCTTCATTTACACATCACTATCTCACATGTCTTGTGTCCTTGGTTCTCAGTGTTGAGTCCTCGCATCTTACTAGTTGTGTGGAGTCAAGGGCGGAGTCAAACATCCTATCACTGTATCATCTACATTATATTAATGGAATGAAATTTTTACAATTGTTAGAACATTGGTTCAAACATTGTACCCTTTACCAAGTTAAAAATCCAAAAAAATCATATATTTCATAATCCTTAAAAATAAAAATAATTAGCAAATTCAAAAACATTCAAAATAATTAAAACAAAACAAAATACAAAATACAAAAACATTCAAAATCTAAAAACATTCAAAAACATTCAAAATTTCACCAATTATCAACCAAATTCAACAATATCCTACTTTTAACTCTTATCCTAATGATTTTTCAAACTATCTTATGCCTATCAAACAATCATCTTACCCATTTCTTGGGGAAATTTCAATCAAAACCTTGCATGTATCCTTTCTTAGGGAAATTTCAATCAAACCCTTATGTGTATCCTTGCATGGGAAATATCAATTTGTCATTCTCTTCTTGCATGTATCCTTGCTTAGAAGCGATGACCCATTCAGTCTAAGATCAATCTTTAATAGGATCCAAAAAGAGTGTCACTTGAACCCAATCTTCAGTCTGATCCAATCCCCTTGTATGTATCCTTACTTGGGGGCATTCAAATATACTTAATCATCATTGTGGAACACATTAGGGGCATAGTTAATTGTCTTTATTTAAAGTTGTGTTGCATTGTTGTTGTTCTTGACCAATTACAAGTATTTTACTAACATCTTGGTTTATTCATAGCCATGGTGTGTATCAAATCTGTGTATATTGGGCTTACTTTATTTTTTGTCTTGTGTTTGACCGTTTCAAGTATTATGCTCACATCTTGGTTTATTCATAGCCATGGTGTTACAATATGCTAATACCATAGAAACACTTTAAATTAATTTCTATATAAAAGTATATCTAAGTTTTCCAAATAGATTTTGTTTAGGATCTAAGATTTTATGTTTAATCTAGAATTTGTCTCGGGTATGACATATAAGAAGATCCATAGGTAAGTTTACCTTAAGGATGATATAATAAAATCACAGAGATAAACACACTAAGGCATTCATAATACAATCAAACATTAGGTTTATCATTTTTTTAATTTGTGATTCAACCAATAACATTCGATGTAGACTTTAAATTTATAGTAGTTTTGTTAAAAGATAAATTATTGTAAAATGATTTGTTATATTATTTTATTTTGTCTTGATCTATTTCCTATTATGTTTATGTCCCTTGCTATTTGGGAGAAAGTATCTATCAGTCCCCATAAGTGTCCCTCCATGTCATGCTCCTACTCCACGTGACTTTGGTGGCCATGACAGATGAAATATTTTACAAAATGCCCGAAAGATATATCGTCTCATGAAGCTGCGATGATTGCGGGGTATGCACAAAATGGGTTTGTTAAAAATTCATTAGAAACTTTCTAAATACATGTAATTGCCAAAGTGGATTATTTCCAAATTTTATTTTCACAAATCCTTCATAGCCATATATGCAAAATAGGAAAGACTAAATGCCTAAACAAAGTGAAAATTTTGGAGTTGTGGAATGGGAGTGGAGATCCACCACAAAATATTCAAATGCGGTTTTTATTCAAGTGTTATAATTGGAAATGCTCTAATAGACATCTATGTAAAATGTAAACAATTACGAAGACTTGAAATTTTTTTGATAGTGCATAATGCAAATCTATTCTCAAGGATAATAATACTTGTAGGACATGTAATGTATGGTTTTAGTAAGCATTCCTTTTAATTAATGATCTAGAAGAAAATTTAGAGGATAGAAGTTCCCCTGAACCTCCGGGACCATCAAAGTGCGTAATAGACTCAGTGAGATTTCCATCGACTATAAGAATGCAGAAAATGAAGTGTGTGCGTGAAAATGGTGCCTAGTCAAGGTTGGGTCGACCCTAGGATGAGACAGGTCAACGGGAAAGTCATGACAAGTGGAAAAATTGGGTGAAGGAGATAAATTTGGGTCTATGTTTCAAGCCTCTAGTCTTCGACACTCAAATATGGTCTTCTTTGTCAACGATAAAAAAGTAGTTGTCACATTGTGGGTCCTCAGGCCACCACATGGCCTGCCACCACATTTCCCTTATACCTCCAACTCAATAGGGTGAGATACATCAACTCGGGTGAGATATGCATGGTGAGTTGACAAGATAGAGTGGCGAGATAATCAATCGAGCTAGTGACGAGTTAGATAGGGTGAGTTGTGCACCCATCTTGGTGAGAAAATGGGTGAGTTGGTATATCTATTTCGGTGGAAAAATGAGCTCAAAAGTGGTTAAAGCCACGCATTGGTTGAAGGGGATAAGCCTTAGGCGAGGCTTAGCTTATCTATATCCCCACAAATTTTGGATAATCCACATTGAAGTGGATAAGGCCGGTGGGTAAAACGTTCTCCCCAACCGACAATCAACTTTTCATGGTAGACAACAACATGGACACATGGCACCAACACAGAGGATGTGGCAAAGAAAAATGAGGGTCATGGAGCACATGGCGAAACTAGAGGAGTCAAAGCCGATGTGGCGGTCGTAGAAGGCACACGTGGCACTCTCAAGACAATACTAATAAAGTGGTTGAGGGTCGTTTAATGACCCAAAAAAATAGTGGGTGGGGAATTCAACCTGCGACCTCCCCCTTATCATTGGACAGCACTGACCAACTTGACCAACGAGTTGGTTGGGATATGGGTGGCGCGATAAGCTATATGGTAAAGATTTCAGAGCCATCTTAAGGTTATAAAATCCCTCTCCACACTCCATTTCAACACAAGCTCCTCCCGAGATAATACAAGCCTCTCTCTCAAATGTAATCTCGAGGCCGAAGGAGTAATATGAAGGCTTTAAGAGGAGTATTACAAAAGATGCCTTAGGAGATATAAGGCCATATTTTGGGAGAAAAATAATAAGGCCTATTTATAGTCTTTATGGAGAAAATGAAGCCCTATTATTATTATGGGCATTGAGATGAAGATTCCTCCATCTGAAGCTCTCCCAAACATGTCTGAGTAAGAGGAGAATACAAAATGCCGATGAAGGAAATATTATGGAGGAAAAAATATGTAAGTCCTATATTGTAATATTATAGGCATTATATGACCTATATTGTTTTGGTATAGGCATATGGCGATATAAACTCTATATTGTAATAGTGTAGGAATCTTCATCATCATCATTTCAAGTCTGATATTATTGACGAAAAGATGAAATTAAGTCCTATTATTTAATAGGCACGCGTGTAAAAATTACGGGAGTTACTATTTACTCACCGAATAGTGCAAAGGCCAAATTGATGCCTTTATTCTCATGTTGGAGCCCGGAGATGCCATGGAGCCGAGGGACGTGACAAAGCAATAGAGAAGCACTAGAGCTTAGATCCTTAGTACGTTGGACGAATTGTGATTGTTTGCTTTAGAGGAGGTTCATATTCACCATTGAGCTCATTGGCGACACTAGATCAACTTAGCACCGTGTAGAGGTTATCTTGTTGTGAAGCAGTGAAAGGAGGTCATTGTCAACAATGACATCAGATTAGTCATAGCTTTGCACAATAGAGTGAAGGAGCATCCTTGTTGTCTGATCATATACAAAGACTTTGTACCATACAACGGAAGTGTTGGGGTCTTTCAAAAGGATACTTGGCACCATACAACAAAGGCATTGGGGTCTTTTAAAAGGATACTTGGCACCATACAATGGAGGCGTTGGGGTCTTCAATAATACAGAGTTATTATCAACTCAACGAAACTAGCGGAGCACCTAGATTCTAACTTTGGAGCCAAAGGGTATTTTGCACTAGAGATAGAATTTGTTGCATAAGCTGGGGTATTGTCACTTGGTGGTCATGGGGACGAGATTATTATTCTTCTAACATCACTAGAGATCGAATGTGCTACATAAGCCAGGGTATTATCACTCGGTGGTCATGGAGGAGGTTCTTGTCCTTCAAATATCAGTTTATTATAACTTCAATTGCAATTTTGTACTAGAGTTGTAATTTAGAAGTGAATAATAAATCGGTTTAGTATTCTAAACCCGGAGACATAGACATTATGCCAAAATGTTATAAACATATGTGCCTTTGTGATTATGGTTTTACATTCTCTTATTTTAAAGTTGATTATTACAAGGTAATTTCGGAAAAGAATAATTCCCTATAAGGGCTCGTGGTCAAGGAATAAAAAATTTGGCCAATTTTCAGATCAATTAAGAATAAAGGTTTTTGGTGGGCCCTACCTGTACAAAAAGTCAAAAATCCCAAATAATGACAATGACACACCAAGATACAAAAAGAAAGAGTTACCCATCAATGAAAGAGACAACTAGTTGGGAGAGACAATTTTCTTGTGAAAATATATTTTCTTGTTGTGTACCATTTTCCACCGTTTAGAACCCTCCTCAACAAGAAGAATAACTTCAATAGCATTATTCGGCATGGATGTGATTTTTTTACAAGGAGAGCGAGGATGAACATTTTCCTTTGCCACTTTAATCAAATTTAGATCAACCTTTTTAATCGTCTAAGTTTCACCATTTGACTTCCCTTATTACCAACAACTGGAATTTATCTTAAAGGGGTTTGTAGTATCGATTTAGTCACTTCCTTTGAATCTATGTTTGAATCAAGATCTCCCTTAGTATCAAAGACCAAATGTTCTAGGAGGGAATTTTTCCACCAATTGTCTCTCTCATTTTTACACTTTTCCATCCCACAATCGGGCGGTATGTCCTAAGGTGAAGCAACTCGTGCATCTGAAAGGTAGACCCTCATAGTCTAGAGGTTGTGTCCATGTTCTGTTTTGGACTTTAAGCTCAATGTGAGTAGGAAGGTTCTTTGAGGTGTCAAGCTCAACAAGAATTCTGGCATAGGTTGTGTGTGTAAAATCAGAGGTTTGGGAGTCGATGTTTAGTATGTTACCCAAAGCATTGCCAATGGAGATAAAACATGCTTGGTCCCAAAATTGTAGAGGTAAATGCAGCAACAGTGTAATCTAGACTAGTTTGCAAGAAAAAGATTCAATGGTTGGGTTAAAAGAAGGGAAGCAAAGGTTTTATGACAAGGTACATTTGTTGACAAGCCCATAGATTTCCAGCTATGGTGTCTTTATCAGCTATAGAAGAAAAAACTACAATAAATGTTCCCTTAGCACAGGGATAAAGATCTAACATGCTAACCAGAATAGGAATCCAGTATTTTAAAATCTAATCGTGTAGAACTAAAAGACTCTTGCTGAATCTGCATATTAGGGCTTGGTCTTGATAGTAGGATTCATCTTCAATCATCTCATCCCCAAATGAAACGCAGGGATTGCATGCAGTCGAAACCAAGGGTTTGGGTCCCGTCTTCCCCTCCATAATATTCTGGAAAGAGTGATTATTCATCTTGACCTGGTCGCGCCCCATCAAGTCCACATCACCAACAACAGAGGAAAAGGGAGCAGGCCGAGCAAGGGAAAAAATCCCCTTCCTACCACTCGTAGCAAGGTTAGAGATGCCTCCGCCCACAACAGATGGCCTTGTTCCAGTCATTTTACAACCCTCATGCGCATGAAGAGAGGTCGAGACCATGTATTTTTGTAGCAGAGTCAGTGTGAACAAAGTAACTTTGGAGGAACCATCCTCAACTCCAGCAACAACATCTGAAACTAGAATAAACTAGTCATAGCATGCTAAGTCCCGACCATTCGCGTCGCCATTGGCTCTAGGGCATCTCTTAGTCGTGGGGAGGGAAAGAGGTTTCTAGTGGGAGCAGAGCTAGAGCCACGGGCGTAGATAGAGCCACCGCCAACGCCCTGGCTCCCATCGACTGGTCGTAGCACACCAAATCTACCACCGCCACTGCCATGGATGACCAAACCTCCTCTGCCTCCGCCACGATCCTCCTGCGCAGAGTTAGGTTTAAGTTTAGGGTTTGAGTATTGGGTGCAAGCCATGGAGTGTATGGATCCAACTGTAGATTCAATCTTGGCCATGTATGTTTTTTGTGTTTTATTTCCGTGCAACTAATAAGGCCTAATGGATAAGAGTTGTAAATAATTCAATATTATGAATGATTATTTTTGCATTATGCCTACAATTGATCATTAGGTGTGTATGGCCGACCTTCTTTACCGTGGGGTAGCTATATTATTTAAAAGGTTTATATTAAATATTTAATTTGTTTGGGTAGGAATGTAAAAAGAAAAGCACTTAAAACTCAACATTGACTTGGTATAATTATATTAGGTCAAGGAGGATAACACTTTGTAGTCTACCAACTAATGATTTTGTTATATCTCCATATATATGAGCTCAAGGTGGTTGGGGATTACACTTTGGAACAACCCAGTCAAAGTTATTAATGGTGGTTTCTTTAGCCCTTTCCCTTGGAATGACATTTAGGCAATAAATGGCTTCCACATAGCTATAGTCTAATCCTACAAATCTTCGAAATAATAGGCCCACTTGCATTTAATACCAATGGGGATGAATTATGATGCATAACCTCTATGAAGGACCTCACATTACAGTATTCCTAATTCAACCTAATCATCTCATCTTTTCCAACAAACTCACAAGCCATGGAGGAAAAACAATTTGCATCAAGGTATGGACATCCATTTCACCCTAATCAACTCGCCATTGGCAACGTACTTGTGGGTAGTAGCAAAAAAAAAAAGGAGTTTTGCAACAATATATGGACATCCACCAAGGCATAATAACGATTTTTTTTTCTCGAAGTTACTACATTATTCTCTCCTCCCCACCACACAAACTTAAAACAATTTAAGATACCATACATTTCACTACAAATTAAAATCAAACTAAACATTGTTATAATTTCCAACATAATTTACAGCTCGTATGGAACTGATAATATATAGACACTATAATAAATATGTGTTGGGTGATCAAATTAATTCTCTCACTTATCTATAATGAATTCATTCAACCTTTAACAAAAATAAAAATAAAAATAAAAATTGATGTACATACCATTCTCCAACTACTAAAAATAGGAAAGGCGAACAAAGAAATAATGAACTATTTAACTTTAGAGATGGCAATGGACATTTACATATGTCATGAATGTACGGGCAATGACCACACAATAGAAAAAGCACAAGTTCAAAGAGGAGGTTTGCATACGGATGTGTGAAAAGGTTTGTACGTCATTGAAAATAGCTATACTATATCAATTAACACGTAATTTGAAACCACCACTCGTAGATAAAAAAGTTGATGGGGAATGAAAGGGTCGAAGGCCACTGTGATGTCGACTTTTTAGTGGATCGAATTTCATAGCACCAACTCGACTTTTAAATATAAATTATACTTACGCAAGACGCGCTCGTAATGATTTGTTTTACAAAAATGGTAAAGCACTAGGCACGGGAAAACGTAGTATGGGGCCAACGTTTCAAATGTGCCCGAGTTTAATTGCATACTTATACTCTCCATTATACGTTTTCATTTCTTTTCATCTAGTGCGCGATATCTTTTAACTGTAACGACAGATGAAAAATATACAGAAGAAAATCCGGAGTACAGGTTACAAATAAATAAAATTTAAAGACGATATCCTTCTATATTAAAGGAGTGGCGTTGCTGCACCGTTTTGGATGTGCGAGTTTATCCGATAGCGTCCCATATTCCTGCAAAATTAATTAACGCCTTCATAAATTTATCATGGCTTGTTATTGTCTTCTTTTCTTCTTAATGACATTCTCATTCTCAGTCTCTCCATGTGCAGCCCGGATAAACACCGCGGTTGCTCCACTATCAAAGGATTCCAGGACTCTTCAATATATTATGGAAATCCAGCACAAGACTCCACTGCAGAAAAGAGAGTGGTGTTAGATCTGTCGGGAGACTTCCTTTGGCTGAGCTGCAACATCCCATCCTACAAATCCTTCACTTACCTTCCCGTTCCTTGTCACACCTCGCTCTGTACTGCCTCCGGGTCTGTAAATTTCGGCTGCGGCGATTGCTCCAACGTACCACCGGGAACAAAATTATGCAGAAACAACACTTGCACCGAAATAGTAATGAATAAAGTGATTGGGAGACAGATCTTTAATGCGGAGCTCTCTCAAGACGCGTTCGCGGTGTCTCCCAGCGATGGAAAGAGGGCTTTATCTACTTCCAAACTTGTACTCCCTCAATTCTCTTTTGCTTGCGCTCCGTCTTCTCTTTTGGAAGGGCTAGCAAAAGGAGCCGTAGGAATGGCGGGCATGAATTGGGCTCCGCTGGCTCTGCCTTTTCAGCTCACGGTGGCTCTCGAATTAGAAAGGAAATTCGGACTCTGCCTGCCGGCGGGCAACGCTCCAGGAGCTGTCTTCTTCGGAGCCCCGCCTTATCTCCCTGGTCTGGACAAGGAATTCCCATACATTAACCTCAACTACACATTCCTCCTCATTATCAAGTATCCCAGAGAATATTTCCTCAATGTTCAGAGCATCCAGATAAATGGAAAGAGGCTGCCCATTGACCCGAAGAAACTGAGGTTGAATACGCAGGGCAGTGGCGGAACCAGTCTGAGCTCGGTGGTGCCATACACGCAGGCTTCGACGCCCATTTACACAGCCATACGTGATGCATTCGTGAAAGAGAGCAAGGCCATGGGCATCTCCCGCGTGGCTTCTGAAAAGCCTTTTGATGCTTGCTTCGACGCGACGACTGTGGGTTCCTCTAAAGTTGGAGCGGTTGTGCCAGTGATCGATCTGGTTCTGGATAACGAGTACGTGTTCTGGAGGATTTATGGGGGCAATTCCGTGGTGAAAGTGAATCCCGGGGTAATATGCCTGGCATTCGTAGATGCGGGAGAATATCCAATTGCTTCTATTGTGATGGGCACGCATCAGCTGCAAGACAATCTGCTGCAGTTTGATTTGATAGAGTTTAAGCTCTACTTCAGCTCCTCATTGCTGGCCTCAAATACTGCCTGTTCCAATTTCAACTTCACTTCCAAATCAATAAATTAATGATTATTCCAACAAAAAAATTGGTAAAGAGTTTATATTTAATTGACAAACACTACACCATATGTTTTAACTAAATAAATTTAGAGTTTAATTACTCTCTTAAATAGTGTATTATAACAACTAGCAATCGCATGTATACAATGCAATGTGAACGCCGAACGGTATATGTTATTTGATTTAGAGGGATAGTTATTTCTTGTGTAGTTGATGTTGATAAAGGGTGTGCCCAATTTAGATGCACCATCTGTTTTGGGGTCAAAACTGTGTATTCTTCCCTTGAGTCTTTAGGAAAAATTGTATATTTTCACGCAAGGAACATTTGGGTATTATAAAGGGAAGAAGGAAAGGTTGCGCTTCTAAGGAATACATGAATGGAGAAAGCTGATTAATAGAGATGTGATTTGATGTTTTTTAAAATGGGCCACAATCTACCAAAGTCATTCAAAGCCTTCTAAGCACCAACAAACACTACTAGAAGTAGGCTTATTTATCCACATTGTTATCCACAATAAATTCATTTTGTGGAAAAATTGTGAATTGTTAACATTAAATAGATAAGTTCTATAAAATGTATTGTGTATTTTCTACAAATTTTAAAAATTCAAATTCAAATTTGTGAAATATTTATATTTTGAAATCTTTTTGTGGAAAAATCACATTTTATCCTCATGTTTTAAAAAACCTTACAACTTTAAAATTATAATTACAGATAAAACCCATAAATCAAATATATATTGTCTCGCAATGTGATTTTATCACAACATTTTACAAAAAACAAATTATACACTATACTTTGATTGTATCTTCAATATTAAAATAGTTTATTAGATAATTTAAGACACGATTTAACACTAATTTTTCATAATCTACAATTTATTGTTTGTATTATATGTCTAAATTGCTAAAGTTTAAAAAATTTGAGAAAAATCTACACTCTAAAATATTGAGTTCTTATTATCCACAAAATATTAAATATATACATTGTGGAAATTCAATATTTCTATTTAATAATATACACTAGAAAAATATAATAAGTTCTATTTAAGGATTATCTACATTACTTAAATTTAAACATAGATAATTAAAGACAAGGCAGAAATATTCAATCGTGAGTAATATAAATCATCCCCACTTTTAAATTTTCAGTGTGGATAATTCACATCATTAGAACAATATAAAATAAAAATTAGTTTATTGTTAAATTTCCCACAACTTTAATGGGCTATAAAACAAATAACATTTTACTCTATTTTGCACGTTTCACTTGGATCGAGGAGCAATATTTGTGAACCGTTGATAAAACAATGTGATCTAATGGCAGGGATGTGGGCCGTATTAAACGGTTTGTTAGTATTTGTTTTCCACCAACGGTGGGATGGAAAGGTGTAAGTGTTTGCCAAGTGTATTTTAAGAGTCATGCATTGGCTTATTTCATTTACAGATTTTTCAAATCTGTAGTTGAAAGTCAATTATCAAAGGGAGAATAAGATGAGATTTGAGTTTATAAGATCACGAAGATTGTATTTTTTGAGATTACCTGACCATTGTAGGAATGCAGAAATATTAAGCTATTGTCTCTTTATAATGATATGACGGATCAAAGTGATGCAGACTGAACCATGCTTGGATGGAAGGGAATAAGCCAACATGACTGAAGCATGGTAACTAATTGAGCATTGTACATTCAATAATAATTGTATGATTCGAAGTACTTGCCAATATTGTGTTGAAGTGCCCAACTTCCATGATGAATAAAATGATTTCGAAAGAGGGGCTGTCAAATCTGGCACACATGCATGATAGAAGAAAAATAATAATTTAGTTTATTGAACAAATAAATCCAGTGCAGTAAAATTAAGATATTTTTAATAGGCTAACATGATTAAAATTATAAATGCTTTATGGATTTTTTTGGCCTGATATACTTGTCTATGTTTTGTTTACAGATAAGGAAATTCAAAGAGGGTAAGGATCTGAACTACCAAAAAAAATGGAGATTGAATGAGAGAAATATTCACGAAATTTGCAATGCCAACACTCTTATTCAATGAACATTTATTAATAAAAACTTCAACTTCTATTGCTTATGCTCAAATTAGATGGGAAATGCGTGTTTATGAATTCTATTTCAACCAAATTTTATAGATATTTATGAAATTAGCTTAAATTCAGGTTTTTAAATTTATGCATGCTTATGAATTATGTTTGAGCCCAATTTTATAGACATTTATGAAATTAGCTTGAAATCAATTTTTTGAATTTATGCATGCAAGTTTAATAAATATTTATATTTAATATTTTTGTAAATATTAAATCTTTACAAGAATTTTTATTAGTAAAATAATATATCTAAATATTTATTTTTAAAACTATTTTTAATACAAATTTTTGAATTATATTTATCTCTAAATCTAAATATTTTATTAATAAAAAATGTGTGTATGCCTGAGTTGACCTAATGGTGAAGAACATGTGCTCTTGAAATAGAGGTCACAAGTTCAAATCCTGCGGGGGTAGGGTATGTACGCCTCGTTTGTAGCAAAGTTAGTTGCCTCCCACATGTGAGTACGAGGTAGTCCCATATGCTATAAACCGCTTGTAGACCCAAAAAGCGAGTTGCCCCACAAAGCATCGTGGATTTGTAAAACCTATTATTATTATTATTATTATTATTGCATGGAATGTATAAAAAATATACTACTAAAAATAATGATTTGATATTTTGAAAATTTTATTCTATTGCCATATTTTATTACTCTCTAATATTATAGTTAGAGCATGTAGGAATTTATAAAATTTCCTAATAAAATTGCTTTTTCAATTTTTATTAAATATGAATTTTTTTTCTCATACACTTATATTTCAAATTTTGAGTAAATTATGGTGTGTGTGTGATATATCGTATGTATAATTAATAATATTATTTAAATATATGACATTAATATCTATATAATAAATTTGATCTTATTCTTTAAATATTGTTTATAAAAATATAAATTTTAAAAAAAATAATTAAAATTTGGATATTTCAAAAGTATTAAAAAATAGTAACAATTTTAATAAAAAGGAGATTACTTTTTATAATTCTTAAAATTATATATGTAAAATTCAATAAATAGTATAAATAGGCACACTTTAAAAAAACGGACCCAAGAAAAGCTTTTATTGTTATTGAATTATATATCATAATTTTAAAATTCTAGATCTAAAAAATATTTAAATTGTGAAAATTGTCACAATTTTCACACTTATAGAAATGTAACAATATTAAAATTGTGATAAATGTCACAATAAAAAATTGTTAAATATTCATAATAGTTTACATTGTGGCTTTTGTCACAAACTTTGTCACATTTAATATTTTCACAAAATAATTGTAGGTGGAGTCCACAAATTTGGATTCACAATTTTGAATAAGATATCCACAAGAAAATTGTAGAAAATTTGTGGATACAAAACCCATTTTCTTGTAGTGAAATAACAACGAAGGTAAAAGGCATGAAGTTGGAAACACCAATGGACACGGTAAAGAATGCAAAGTAGAAGTATTTGCAAATAAAAAATAAAAAAAAAGTAAACATGAGGGGAAAAAATTAAGCATTATAATTGAAAGCCTGGGCATCTAAAAAGGATTGTTTTAAATGGAAGCAAGATGTGGTGTCTCCTCATAGGTATGAAAAATCATATTAAGGCAATGTAGCAGCATTTGAGCTATGTAGTGGGAGATGGCTACATAGGGACTTAAATCCAAGTGGACTATCCATATGAGTTACAGTGCTTTATGTATTGTTAGGATACATAACAAGGTTTTATCAACACCAATTGACAAAATGGGTTATGATTGTGTTGTGACTTCAATCATGATGGAGGTCTTCACTCTACAAGGACATACACTTTTCTTTGATGATTATTAGGGATGATGTTTGGGCAATTAATCATCCATAATTTATAAAGGAATCAGTACATTAGTGAGTTATAGCAAATGTTAGGGATACAAAGGGTCAAATAGGCTATACAAATAAGATTAGGTGTTGCACATGTGTGGAGTCAGGAATTTTAAGATCAAGAGACAATGTGTTGTATTTTTCAATTGTGTTTTGTAAAAAAAAGGGTTGCGCTCCATTAGGGTGAGCTAACCTCAAAAACTTGGCCTCAATTTGGAAAGGCTAATGAATTTATTACATATTATGTCCCATATTGTTGTGTTTCCACTTTTTTTTTTACTTGTATGTTATGGATGTTTTGATCTCATTTTCAGCACATATATGTATGCTTGTGTAAGTATCATATTAGGTTTCCCCTATTCATGTAGGTAACATCATTATACTACGAGTCATTAGTAGTGAAATTAATCAATGGGACCTTGAGGTCGTTGGTTAAAACTTTCCTTTGTGTTCAATGTCACTTTTTACAAAGGATATTTTGAGTATGAAAAAACATACATTGTAAGGGATTTTTTCTCCTAAATATATTTTAGGTTTATCATGAAAATTTTTAAGCAAGAGAATAAAAATACCAATCAAATGAACTTTAAGGCCCAACACCTTCTAACATGTACTTGTAAAGACTTATTAATTAGTTTCATGAAGAACGTATATATTATAAAAGATAAAACCCAAACATGATATCAACAACGATCAAAGTGGACCACACAACACATTAGGGTCTTATGGTATATACTTTTTCTATAGGAGTTGTATTTTGTCTCAAAATCTTTCCATCATCAATATACATTACGCATGCATTCTCACTCAACCAATTCAATTGTTTTTGTTACTGTTGAAGCCTTCTAACCATCACAAGATCTTGATCATGCCTTCAATTGCAAAAATGGTAAAAGGGATATTGTTGTAAAACCCCATATGGTATGTGTAGTCTTTGTTTGTAGAAAAAATTACGATGATCACCTATTCTAAACATCAAACCTGGTAAAGCATTGTCGTTATTGAATAAGAATCCAAACAATTGATGCAAAGAGTCACAAAATTGCTCAGCAAAACAAGGAAGCTCAGATTCCATGCAATAGTTCTCTATGAGGACCTCTAGTTCATCTCGTCCCAAAAGGGAGTTTTTATGTCTAGAACCTGTAAAAGTCATTTGTGATGCATAACGACCTCTAAAGGTTGCAATAGATATCATTCTGAAACAAGGACTCAAGACACTTGTTATTCCTCTAACAAAGGGCAACATAGAGTTTTGAAGGCCAAACATCTCCACAGTTACCTAACTTCCAAAAAATGTGAGCCAACCTTTTTAAAGGATAAAATACATTTTTACTACAGTGGAAGAGAATCCAATATAATGTGCAATAAAATGGAAGAATGCAAGGAAATAACCCAATGCACACCATGCAATGTGATGTAACAATATAATGGAAGAGAGAGAAAAATAATGGGTCACAGACTCACAACGATGCAATCTAAGATAAAAAGACACCATGGAATGCAAGAATACAATAGAAGGGGAAATTGTTGATACAAAAGTTGCAACAACCTGCAGGGATCTTGGGATTGTAAGAAAAATCTTCCAGTTGGCCTTGCTTTGCACCAAGAAATGGCCCTCTGATCGACCCACCATGCATGATGTTGCCAAAGTTCTAAAGTCGATGTTGCCAATGCCTGCTCCTAAGCAAGTTCCTAGTATCCAATCGAACCAACTGACCCCATACAAATGTCATATTATAAGAAGAAAGCCAATAAATTGACAAAATGAAGAAAACCAACGAAAGATTATTTCATAAAAGAAAATCCTATACATTTTCTCCTCAAAAGAAATATTAAAAAATTGTTCTCAATGGCAATGATGTACTATCTTTAAACAATAGAATTCATTAGATAGATTGAGAAGCCATGTCACCTATCCTTAACATTGAACATGTGATGACTACTTATGCACTGAAAATCTATACACCATAGTATGATGGTAGATCTTCTGGTTTGTAAACTGTATTGGGAAAGTTTGGGTGGTGGACACCATCAGGGAAGGTCTGGGTCTCCAAGGCCAAGGTTGAATATTTCCCATAGATTGCACCTCCTTTTCCCACAGTCATCTTCAGCATATTAGAATAGTGAAATTGCAAGCTCGGAGCAGTTGTCCACAAATTCAAAATCCTGCCACTGAAATCATCCTTCACTCTAACTGCATGTCTCAGACCAGGGTTCTTCTTTGGAGGGTCCAGAGCCATATTTATATCATACCCTCCAGGAACATTATTTATTTTGCTCCCAACAGTGGTCTCTTTATTAAAATCATAGGGTGTTCCTTTTACAGGCACAACAACCCATGTTGGAATAAGATGTTGATCCACCGAGTATAAGAGGAAGCCCATATTTTCACTTTGTTATCAAGTATGGTTCTGCTACTGTTATGGCCTGCAAGGTTCCAATAAGTATGTTGCACCAAACACACAGGGGTGGGCTTATTTCTAGGTATCGCCCTCATAACAAGTGCCAACTCCTTATTTCGAGTTATGGTATATGTAGCATATACATCAAGGGAATCCTAACAACCATCAATCAACAAAATTTACATTAAACAACATATAAATCAAGATCATCAGGAATCCTAACAACCAATCAACATAATTTACATTAAACAACATATGAATCAAAATCACCATGGAATCCTAACAAACATCAATCAACAGAATTTACATTAAACAATGTAGACTTCTTGCCAAAAATATAATCAATTTTATTTTGAAAGAAATGAAAGCAGACACTAACTGACCATGGAGTGTATTATTCCCATCATTGGCAGTCAAATGGTTAGCTACTCGTCCCACAATTGCACCAAAGTAAGGGTCCAAAGTGCCATTATGTATGCATAGATTTAAATCAAGAAACATAATAAATTAAATCAGACACTTACCATATACGAATCAAATGAGTCAAAGCCAAGAACAAAACATAAAGATAATGAAATATATTGTGTGGCCAAAAGAATGACTATGAATATTGAATTAAACTGATACCCACTTCCTCAATTTGGATTTAAAGCAACATCAATATTTACCTTTGGCATCCGGGACAACTACAAACAATATAGTGGCCCCCAAATTTGTTAGCTTGATGCTCAAATCACCCTTTTCTAAAGTAAATATTTTTGGACTTTTGAACAGACTTGGGTTGCATGGAGAGAAGCCAAGAGGGCTATAAACCCCACTGAAGAGAGTTTTTGCCACGATTAAATCAACATTTAGAGCACAAGGAATGAAAATATTGAACATGTCCCAATTCCATTAAATTAGGATGGAAGGGCTGATTTATAAGGCATGCACAAGATAAGATAAGCTCAAACACAATCAAATATACGCAAACCCTAAACCATTATTCTCATTGAACTTCAAACTGCGAATCCAAATCAGCATGCAGCTACAACCACAGTCAATTTCACTAAATTTTTAAGACCCACATACAAACGACCACCACACATGTTGTCGCTCCTTTTCTGTGATCCATTCTAATAAATTCTCAGTTCTTTTCTTCTACAAGAATCGTGTATAATGCAAGAAATGATTTTGGTTGTGCTTAAGTACATTGGTGTTTCCATAGAATATATAGAGGGTGTGACGATAATTTGGACCGCTTGGTTTCAAATCTTTGAAAAGATGGACAAATATGAAATACGAAGACCGAAGATTTCAGTCAAATATGATATTAGGTTTGAATTTTGATGGACCAGTGGTCAAAGAGTGCATCCACACAAATAATGGAAGTAGTATTCTCGACCTGTGTAATTGTTAGCCACTTTGACAACGCCTTTTGGCCTAATTACTTAAAAGAGACAAACATGCATGTTTTGCGAAAATATCACTACTGAAAGTGAGACAAAATTATTGCAATCAAGATGGGAAAAAATATTCGGAATGGTTTAATAATTTTCCCATTGACTAGTTTCATAAGACATGTAGATTAGTGGGAGAACATAAAAGGTAAACATACACCAATAGAGAGGAGGTCAGAAGATCGAGAGGATGGAATGGAAGAGAAGGATACAATTATTAAAGGGAGGGGAAGTGAAATGAAGAGGGGTTTACGAGGTTGGGAATATTGATAGAGGTTCTAGGTGTGACTCCCCAGGTTTTGAGTTAGAAGTGGAGGGGTCTTGGACATCTTAGGCAAGAGGCGAAAGGAAAATGTCACTACAATACGAAGATTGGAAAAGAAAGGAACTCTAGATAGTCCAAAATATTATATGAATGTGGAGGGAGGTATCACCTCCACGAGGCCGGGAGACTGGCAAAAAAAGATCAAGGGAGATTAAATTCTCTTCAAAGTGCAATATTACAGGTGGTTAGGCTAGGGCATACAACTACAATCTCAAGAGAGAACTAAAGAGTGGTATTGAAAAGAAATAATTAGCAAATTGAATCTTCAATTTTTCGGAAGGTTTAGAACTAAACACGTGCCTACAGTGATGTGACAACCAAAGGTGAATGGGAGAGGCTAAGAACATATAATCAACTACATTGATGTCTTGGATGGAGAGGCGGGGTCAAAAAAGAGGGTACCAAATGGATGCAATCACAACTCCTTCACCACACCTTGTGAAAAGGGAAGCTTGTAGATATCCAACTTTTATAACCTTTCCGTCAAGTGTTGTTGTAAATATGTTTGATTTGGAATTAGCACCCGATAGTTATGGCATGGGTGACTTGATTTCATTGCCAAAAAACAATTGTGAGATTTGGTCATTAAAAGGTCTTATTTGCAATATAGAGAATGAGAATATTTCTTTGATTTTGTAGGTTAATACAAAAATTTTTCCTACTCTAGGTGAGTTTGTTCTCCTTATTTGGGATTTGTAGCTGCATTATGAACATTTATTTCTCTTAGACTTTATTTGTGTGTGGCATGAGAATTTCATAGGCCTTTGAATATGTTGGGTTTGGTACATTACCCTGAGTTCATTTTACAGAGAATTTGTTGTGAGAGATGCCAACCATCTGTGAACGACTCAGAAATGATGCTTAAAATATAGCGGATGACCACATCATTGTAGGGAGGTAATAAAAAATATTGCATATATAGTGATTATCATGTATTGCAATCAAACATATGTCAAGACATTCAATGACAATATAGACTTGGCAAGTTTGATTTTCGAAGGTCCAAGATGTGGGTAGTCTTAATTCAAAGATTGATACACAAGAGGAGGAACAAACATTTAGAAATATCATCATGGACCTAATTGAAAGACATGCAACATAGGGATACAAATAATTAACAAATAATTAGAATAATACATTGGGTCCCTTATATTAAGATTATTATCTTACGAGAAAAATGTCAATACAATAATAACTTAAAAAGGTCATTTAAGTGATTAAACATTCGAATAAAAGTCCAACCCCTCAAACAAAATGTCAATTATTTAATTACATTACAATCATTTAACTTGCATTAGGATATTAAAAATCAGTTAATTTTAAAATTTAAAATTACACAGTACCATAGGTGGGATGTGCGTGAGCAAAATAATATGGTGTTATAACATTGCGGACGTGAAAGAGCATTCTAAATTAGTATATGACTACGCATTTGCAAACTGGTGTTGTTTGTTCTGGCTAGTGTGGGAAAAATATAGGTGGGTGCAGGGGATGAGATCAAATGTGTAAATGGGCAATCCATCCACCATTCAATGGCATTGAAAACTATAAACCGACCCTGCAAAAATAAAGGCATCAAAGCGTTAACATTACTCCACATTGTCATCCCTGAATCCTTCGCAGAATCTTTCAACAAAAAAGAACAGAAATACGAACTAAACCCTACAAATATTGTGCAAACAGGGGTCGCAGAAAATAAATGATTGTTGGTTTTTGTAAACTAATCAAGCAAATATAGCATGGAACTGCAAAACGCTAGAAAAGCACAAAAACGTTTGGACGCCCGTTGAAGCCAAAAAACGATTTGTCTAAATTAATTGTGTTGCAAAAATGTCCAAACGGACATCAAATTTAACATAGTTGCAGAAACGTCTGGAGGTCCTTTACCATAGGGGGAATGCCTTCGGCATAATAACATATTGTTTTTTGGGGTTGTTTTTATTTTAGAATTCTTAATTACTTTATTATAACTAGATTTATTATTTTTTCTAAATATTTAAAAATAATAATTTATACATGTGATATTAATGTAAATGTAAAATACTTAATAATTAAATTATTTAATATAATCAAGTATAAAACAACTTAAATTATATTAATAATAATTATTATGTGATTTATAATAGTGAAATATTAAACACTTAACTACTGATAACACATATTATCTTTTTTTTTTTTAAATATTAATAATTGTAAAGTTAGAAAACAATTTAATGCTACTATTTAATCATGTTTTGAATATTTTTACATTTTTTTATTGCTTAACTTTTTATGTGTGAAATGACCTCTTATAATATAAATTATATGTTGATTATTTCATGTAACACCATCTTTAAAACTATAATTATAATTAATTACACTATGACTCTACAAACATGCATATATAAATTTTGCTATTATAAATACCCCTTTGCAAATTGTGACTAGTTTGGAAGACAATAGCTATTCTGCTATGTGTGCAACCTAAAGACAATTCTGACTTGGAAAAAACGATATCTCAAAAGTATTTAACTGTATCTTAGTGTCATTCAAAATTGATTTAAAACAAAGATACAACATAGGATGTTATCAATAGCTAAACATCATATGAAACAAGTGTCACACTCTCAATGCAAATTATAATTTCTTTGGTTTTTAATTATGATAGGCCATGAACTCACAATTACAAATGTTATTTGTAATTGTTATAATTATGTCAATGAGAATTTTATAATGAGATAAGTTTAATTTTTTATACATTAAATTTTATATTCATTTGATTGTTACTTTTAAAATTTTGATAAGAAATAAAATAATAATTATATATTAACTATATAATAAAGTTTGGGTTTTTTATTGTCTATTAGTAGAAAATATGAAAAATAAATAATAAAATTATTAATCAATAGGATATATATAGAGAGATGTCTTATAATATTTACATTTGTATTATTTTATATTTTGAATGATTACCTCAATAGCTTTATGCTTATGTTTATATATGGAATATATTTACAATTAAAAATATATATTTTAAGTTTTTAGTCGAATTTGAATATGTTGTTATTTTGTATGATCTCAATATTATATGGTTAATTGTATTTTAATATTTGACCTTCACATCTAATTAGGACCTTAATGACATATAAGATGATAATAATAAATTTGAAAATTGAATTCACGAATTAAAAAACGCAATAAAACAAGTTAGGTACTAAAGGGACCATAATTTGTTAGGAAAGGGTGCTATTATTTAGGCCACATACATAGATCCATTTTAGTTATCCTCTATATGGTCAAATGTTAATATTCTCCACTTATATAAACCCACTATATCTAACTATCATGGTATGTTTATGTATTGCATCTATGTGGCATTTGACCAATACCCTACGATAATTTATTTTTCCATCAACAAAGTTGTTTGTGTTCATCCATATGAGTCTTGATCTTGCACCAAAAATATTAAATATCCCTTTTCAAGATGACATTGTTGGAAATATCAAGGAAATCATATGTAACTATAAAATCATAACACCCATCACCCCTACCATATTTTTCATTATATCAAAAGGTATCTAAAATAGGAAAGTTGAAATAAATAAGATAAGAAAATATGGATTCTTAATATGCTTTAATTTTTCATAGCAATTGTGATTTCAAATTGAAGATCATCAAAAAGGAAAAAACTTATCAATAAACTATTTTTTTAAGGTACACATTTATGGTTTCTTTTCTCTTTCAACTCTTGTTGTGTGTTTTCGACATTTTGCGGTTTTCATATTTAATTCCCTTATATTTTACTCTTAAAATATATGGTATTTATTCTATAGACTATATCAAGTAGTGATCTAATTTAATAATATTTATAAGTGGATAAAATATTATTACGAGTAGACCCCATGTTGTGTGAAAAGTTGTTACTTATATGCTGAAACCTCCATTATTAAAAACATCAAGAACTATTAAAGTGGATATTCATTAAAGAGACAAAATATATTTTGTGGAGATTAGAGCATTCAATCTTCCTAGCCTATGGAAAAATCTAACACAATGTACTGCATTTTCTATTCTAGGTAGTTTTAACTTAGTGTATATAGTACTAAAGAGTATTATATTTGAGAATGGAGAAATTTCCCCAACAGATATGGGTGCATACTCACCAATTAGGAAAAGTGAATTATTTTACAAATAGTAAACGTAAAAGGAAAGATCTATGTTTGGTAAAATGCCTAAATTTTTATGATGATTTTTAGAGATAAATACAAAATAATTGATCATTTTTCTAGGTGTTTATGTGTTATTTTTATATTGGATATGATTCAAGTTTTTCAATACCAACGACATTTGTTCTTTATGTTTGTGTCATGTATTTTGTTTTAGTATGCTTCGAATTTCTTTATAATTATAAAATCATTCAAAATTATTACATTTGACAAATATTTACTTTAATATGTTAAATAAGATTTTATGGATGTCTTTAGAAATATCCCTTATTATTTGATGACTATTAATAAAAATATTCAAATAAATAATTGGTTTTCCTATGACACTGCTAATCAAATAAATATTTAAAATGATTGGCTTTCAACATATTCCTATAGTAGTGTAGTAAATTAATCCTTAATGTTTTGCATGTTTCTATTTTTCTTAAAATTACATTATAAACTCATTTCAAATTTATATATTACAGTCCTTAAAAGGATATTGATAAAATATTCTACTCTTTTCTATATATTGTCTTATAGAGCTATGCTTCCTTTAACTTGAGCCTCATTGATTTCAATATTGCGATGGTCTACCCATTACAACGAGATCCTAAATTAATGTTGTCAATTACCTTTACCAAATCAAATTTTTCTATAGAAAATTATAAAGTTTTGGAAAAGAAAAATTCAACCATACCTTGCAATTGTTAAGTATTGGGTTATTTCCACTACCACAAGAGAGGTTTGAGCATGCATTAAGGTTTTGGTATTAGGAGATTAGATTCATTGTCAAAATATTAAGACTTGTTTTTATATATTAGAATATTACTAGTATAGATATCTTAAATATATCTATCTAAAGTATGTCAAGAGATATTAATTATGAGGCAAAAATTTAACTATACAAGTGTAATCATTTAGCTACATGATTGTGTTGGTCTCAAAAATATCTATTCAACAAAAAAATCCAAACATTACTACATGACCAAGATATTACTATTTTTGAATTAACTTCTCCAATAAAAAAGAAACAAAATTATTTAAGTGACAATTTAATAGAAGTCAAATTTATGAATAAGTTGTCAAATGAATGTCAAATTTAATGTTAAGAATAAAAGTGAACAACACACTCCATTACAACCTTGCCTACTATTATAAAATACCTCTCATTATAAAGAATGCATTCATATCATTATATTCACTTATCCATATATAAAACATTTTGTTGAAATATTCATGTTAGTTTCATAATTTTGAAGTCTTTACAAACTTAATCATACTCACATAAAAACTGATAAACAAGTTGTTTATTTTTTTCTCTTAGACATGTTCCGCACAAAAAAGCTAGCTATTATATGAAAACTTGTAATTTAACCATCTTTATGTTTCTAAGCTTAGCTCTCTAGTTTTTGAAATAATAAATTATTCCAAATTATTTCTTTATTTTCTTAAGATCTAAATTAAACATCATTTATGTATATAAATCCGTGTTATTAGCTTATATCGATGAACTCAATTAAAAAATGTATTTTGGTTGATTTTGTGTATTAGTATATGAATTTCAAATTGTGGTTTGTGACTAAGTAGTATAGATGAGCACCAATCTAATACTAGCAATCGTACGTGAAATGTACGATGGAAACATTGAAGGGGATCTTTTAGAGGAGTCATATTGGAGGGAGAGAAACAATGGGAGAGGAAGATGGGTGAAGAAGAAGGGGTTAGAGGGTGGAGAAGTGTGAGGGTGGTGAAAATAGAAAGGAGAAACAATGTGAAACTGAAGCATACAAAAATGACATGACATTTATGTCAATCCTTTGAGGAGACATGGGTTGTTTGTATGAATGATGTAGAAACAACTTAAAGAGATATTATCAACTTAAGAAGAGGTAACACTTTTTTAGAAAGTGAAACTATGTTTGTAGGTTTAGCCCTTGCATAAATATAGACAGGAAGATGTGGAGTGGAAGTAGCATCTGAAGGTGGCGACCTCATGCAAAGTTCTACTCATCAACAATAGTGATGACATTGTCATTCAACAATCACTAGGAAAAGGGACATGTGTGGTGTGTCGAGGATTTTGATTGTACATGGGAAAGTAATCATCAACATGGGACATGCAACGCCTCCCTTTGAATTGGGCTCGAGGTAGAGAAAACAATGCAAAGAAGCCATGGGAGGGGGATTTCAAAAAAAAAAAATACAATAGGCGTGTTACATTAAACTTCACACGGAAAGCGTTAAGGAATTATTGTGATTTATGTTAGATTTTTTGGAATTATGGTTTTATAAAAAAACCTTCAGGAGAAAAACATAAACAAGGAATACCTCATCCAGTTGAATTTCATCGAGAGATATGAAATTGCACAACTTGTTACATTTAATGTCATTAGAAATTTAAGTGAGATTACGACTTACAACCTATAATTCCTAGAATTAGGGTTTTGTGAGAAGCTTCAAATTTGTGGCATTATAAAGGACAAAGAAGCTGCAGGATAGCCTATCGAGATCAAATTTCATTGTGAATCGTGGAGGATGGCATGCAATATAAAGGCAAGGTAAGTCATTGAGTTTCTCACTCGTAACATGATTTTAAATAACATACAATCTATGTAGCATGAAAATTTATGAAGGAGTTGAAGGAGGTCACCAAGGAAATTATTGTGACTTTTCCATCTAGGATGGGAGGTTTTATGGATCAAGCACTTATGGTGCAGGGTTATCTAGAGAAGTACGTGGCTCGGGCAGAGAAAATAATGTGAAGAATTTGTATGAAGGTGAGCAAGAATCGGTGTTAGTGGAGCAGAGGGGTAATCATGCAACGGTATATGACTAGATCATTTGACAAGGTATGGGAAGGTTAAGGCTAGGGCCTTATGGAGCGTATAATTTGAGATAGGGGCTATGACTGGGGTTATAAGAGGTTAGCATTATAGGATGCGACAATACATCTAACGTGATTGGTATCACACCCAAAAGGTTGCCCAACCCTTTATATTATTTGGAGTATTCCTTCAACATAATTGTAATGCTTCACCGAGTCTCCAAGTGGCATGATTCAATTTTTATATGTAAGCGATTAGGGGATGCCAAGAATACCACTAGAAGAGTGAAAACCAATCATCATGTACGCCAACCAAAATTTTGGCCAAACACCAATCCATATGTACGTGGGATTGACAAGCAAATGATAGTATAAACTTTGATATAGAAATCAATAATCCCCTATCGCATACATGAGATGCCATGTTTGACATAAATAAAATCAAAGCGTTGAATCCCAAGGCCTTGTTCACACTCGAAGGATTTGGCATAGTGATGCGAACCATGAAGAAATCAGAGGTGTATTTAGGCCCCTCAGAGGATGTCGTGCATCTACGTCAACCTACTATGCTTCGTTGATTTTCTAAAATGCGCTAGTCTTGGCCAGCCTCTACCCATATACATCCTAACTATAAGTACTTTAAATATACAAGTTGCATGTGAGAGTTATTTCAAATATTTTAAATTATTTTATGAGTGAAATCATGAAAAGCATGTAAACGACCAACAAATAGTCATATACAACTTACATATTTTGATCATGACCCTCAATTTTTATATAGATTTGTATATAAATTATAAAAATGTATGTAAATATATACATTAAAAAATATATAGTAAATATAAAATAATTTGTAAAAATAGATTTTTTTATGTTTTTGAAGGGTGATATTGAAAAATTTACAGCCACCTAAAAATTGTTTGATAGGCATATATGGTGTCAAATTTAACCCCAACTTCGTGTGCAACTACCGGCTTGTCACCTATATAGGAAGTGGAAAGGTCCTAATATTAAATAAAGCAATATGATTGAGTGCTATTATGGCTTGGTAGATCCCTTTTAGTTGATTGTGATGAACATTTTTTTGTTTATATAAGCATCTCTATAAATTTTATCATTCCAGTGCAATGCAAGTTATGGAACAATTGATTAGCATGTAGGTTTTGCAGAGTCCACTCCCAAAACAACCATAAGATTTCCACTATAACCTTTCAGTCAAAAAATTGTCCAATAAATAATTTCATCCATTTACAAGCTCATATCATTATTTTTTAAAGAATATAAATATCACAGACCCTTACGTGGAAATTGTAAATTGACAATGCATGTTGCTCCACATTCCATATTTCCTACGTAAAACGTTATATGTCTATAATTTTAAAAGTTAAACATCATACTCAATTAGGATATGCGAACCAAACCCAACACTTCTAGAAAAAAAGGAGATGGGCTTGTGATCTATTTGCAACCGTGAAATTTAACGTTCTTTTAGAAAACTAAGATTTATTTATCTCGATTAAATTAGCTTTGCATAGTTTCTTAAATAACTTTGGATTCTCTTAAACATATTTTAATAGTGCGTAACATCCACAAATTTCCCACATGAAACCTAAGACAACCCAATAGTTAGATTGAAAAATTTACGGAATAATTTTTTTATAAAGCGCTCAATGGGTAACCTCCAACTAGGTTTAATTTATTTCTCTACTAATAATTCATTGTTTAAATTAGTAATTAATTAATATTATTTAATCTCTAGTTCATGTTAAAATCTCCTTATTATAATCTTTATTTAATTTAGTAACATAATTCAAATGTCATTTAATAATTTATTATTCTAAGGCTAAGTCTAAACTTACCCTCCCATTAAATTAAATACAAATAAATTTAATCCCTAATATAAATACTGCCTAGTTACTAAAGAGTATATTTGATTTAATTAATTACAAGGTTCAAGGATTTTATTTTAAGAGTCACCAACTAAACATTAAGGTTACAAAATAAATTTACCTCCTACACCACTTAAGTGGCCCCATTCAAAAATTACACATGCATTTTATTTAAAAGATATTCCCACCTAACTCTCACCTAACTTTTGTAGGGATGATTTTTAGCCATTGGATGGACTAAATATGGGCCCTTGGATCTAGGGATTCAAACTAACCCTAATCCTCTTTTAGAAAGCTTTTATTCATTCTTTTGACTTATTTCTTCATTTTTGTTTTACTGTGTCTTTGGGAGGAGAAGGAGGAGGAGGCAGCCATGGAAAGATAATGGAGCTTAAGGATGGATACTCACAATTTCAATGTTTATTTTATTTTCAAATATTTGTAGGGTTTGATTAAAATTTCATTTGTTATTGAGCCATTTCATTGTATTTGCCCTATTTGGGTATATGGGCATTTTGCCCCTTTTTATATCTATTTTAGGCAATGCATATATATAAATGATTTAAATGTATATACAACAAACTTATGAGTGTGTGTGTGTGTGTGTTTGTATTTACATTTTTAAATAAACCAATCTTTTATATATATATACATACAAATATGTGTGTGTGTGTGTGTACGTTTCCAACAAATCTGAAAAGTATTAGGGCCAACCTGTTTAAACCAATGCCGAGGATGTTAAATGGCAAGGTTTGTAATGTATTGGGGTGAGGGTCATTGAATCCACCCCCATCCCATATAATTATGGGGGCTGAGGTCATGACCTCACCCCTTTCCCCATATTAGCCAATGTACAGCCCACAGTGCCACGCGAGCCTCCAAAGCATTAATACAATACCAATTTTTTGAATTTTTGTATTTCTCTCTTTATAATATATATATAATTAAATATAGTCATAGTAATCTTCTCTCTTTTTATTTTTTGTTATATACAAAGGAACAAAAAGTAACATAGTGTAGAGAAGAACAAGACAAGGAACTTATAAAATTTATTTTATTTTTATTTTTCTACTTATTCAAATAAAATTGAAATTTAGAAATCTAATAAAAGTCCTCTTTCAACCTACTAGTTTTTAAAGGGAAGAATTTCCTTTATTATATGATTTTTAAACTATTACTTTTATTTCTTCCACATACTAAGCAATGTAGCTAAAAGTTTAACATTTACCCATGTAGACACCTTAATTTCACATCTTTCCTAAATCAATTAATTCCCCTACCTCATTTCCCACAAAAATACACTTCGAATTAATCAAATATAATTTGATTAATTATCCATTTCAAGTCTAAAAATAACCATATCCTTACCACATGTCATTATTCTCCATGTTTTTCTACTATTGAATTAAAAATTCAAAATCAAATCCTCACCCACTCTTCGTGGTCCCCACTCACCTAAAATCCTCCACTTATGAATTAAAAATCCAAAATCAAATCCTCACCCATTCTTCATGGTCCCCACTCACCTAATCTTGCCCACATTTTTAAACCATGATTACTTAAATTACTCTAAGTTAATCACTTTCCCAGCTATAAATATAGCCTTACCCCTCCCCTCTAAGACACGAGAGAATAATCTTGAATGCCCTGTCTAAGTTCTTGCATCCTTTGAGCAAATAACATCCTTCCACCTCGTCCTAATGCCCAAATAGCCTCATCTTGAAGCACCCCAAATCCATAATCCTTTTACCCATTTGGTGCAAAGTAAGTGGATCATTGTTGCAGGAAGGCCTTGCTCCATCTTGAGAAAAACACCTACATATCACACAATTGGGGCTCAATCCCATGTTTTCTAGCCCATTATGAGGTTTTCTATGGAACACGAATGAGGATATATTATTGTTAATATTTTACTTCCTTGTTAGTAGTACATTTTCCTAGCTTACATTCGGCATACTGTGATTACTTTTGATTTGTTACCATTGATTTCCCAATTAGTGGTTTTATCCATTCTTTGTTTATTATTGTTCGTTATTATCTCATTTTCCATGCCTTATGGCCTTCTTTGGTTAACCTTCACACTGTGGGAAGTGATTTTGTTGTGTGGTGTCTTGTGGTGCATATGCAGGTTGTAGTAACAATGACATTACGACGCTCATCATCTCTTTGATCTCCACAATGCTCGGTGTCTGGTAGAAAGAACATTCATCCCCTACTCTAGCTACTCATGGGTTACCGTGGACAAAAACTTTTGGTACAAACTACTAATCATTTTCTTGCAAGACCTTTTTCAATAATACAGGACCTATTCACACCTCTCGCCAAACTTATTAGGTCCACATTCCCCATTGTGTAAATTGCACACAGGAGGCCACCGGGCTTCGTAAAACATTTTTTTTTGCCTTACATTCCAATTTTCCACAACGACACTTTTGGTAACGTTTTTAACGCTCTTCTTTCATTATTTTTCTTTTTGTGAAGATAATCATTATCGCTATTTTGCAATCACAATTAATTGTAATAATTATTAAAATTTTACAAAAACATCTATTCCAATGTATCCATGTATGCTCTTTTCTTGCACCTTGAGCGATTTGGAAAATCAAAAATGGTCGCGATTGTTTAGTTTCTTGTTCTAACATTACAGGATCCTCTAGCTTTGTTTTCTAACTGTCATTTCAATAATTATTTTACTTCATCGTATTATTAATATTTTTTGGTCATTGGTTGTGTATGCTCTTTTCCTGTGCCTTCGAGTGATCTAGAAAATTAAAAACAACCATGATCAATTTTCTAACACATCTTCTATAGGATAACTACTAATCTATTCTTTGCAGGACCACATCACTAGAATATTATAAAAAAATCCCACAAAAGTACCACCATTTAGAGAAAATTGTTGAAACCAATTTTTTTGCACGCTTAGGTACACTATCATTTTTCACCAATGATTTATTTCAAGTTGGAAAGAACCTTTCATTTAAACACTTCATCATTTTATTTTTCACGTAGTAGAGGTGGATTTCATCACCACTAAAGCTACACCGGTGACATGGACTTGACTACCACACACCAACAACATTTGCATCTGCATTGCACTTTGAGACATAGTCTCATCACAGTTCGGTATTTACCTTGCCCCTACTCTTCACTTACAGGTAATGTTGTCATGCGGTACATGTGAGTCATGCCTAAATAGTTGTAACAATGAAGCTTGGGCATTGTCCTTGTAAATATTCATAGAGTTATAAGGACACCATACACATTCATCCCCCATCACCTTCCACCTTTTCACAAAACCTGTTTTGGACGTGGTGATTCACTCCAAAGCAGGTAAGTAAGAATTGGTGAGTCTCCTCCAGTGCTCTAAGGGTTCCCCGTACCAATTATGTCCCCATACAAAATTAGGTATATCAGGACTAGGGTATATCAAAGGATGCATCTTTTTGGAGTGATAAGAGCTTGCATCCATCATTCCACGACATACTTGTATGATTGCATGAAACAATGGTCATTTCGAAGAGTTTATCTTTTGAGCCAAAATAATTTGATCCACATGGTTTCTTTTTGTTTGTAAATAAAATAGTTTAGCATTGTTTTTATCATAAAAACTTGGTTGATATCAATGTGTTTATTGTAAAGTTCAAACCATAGTTGTGTTCCACAAAGTCATTTCTCAACCAATTCAATACCAAGCAAAACATCTAAACAATCCAACAACGCAAACCAAAACATCGCACCAATTTCGTTAGCTTGCTTTAGCCAACAACACATCCACCACAGCTTTTCTTCAACTATATCCAACTGATATTGAGTGAGTGGAATTCACCCCCCATATCGGGTAAGTTCATGAATTTGGGGGGCCAAAAAGTAGACAAAAATATGAAAAAAGTAAAATGTGTACACGTTTTTCTAAAATGTGCTTGTGTTTTAATTTTTCGGCTCAAGGAATCACCGAATCTATAACGCGCACGCGTTTGAACAAGTCAAAATGCGTATGTGTTTTGTGTAGTATGGACCATGCACATGTGTTTTGGTGGTTTATACTTAAAATAATAAAAGTATAAGAAATAATAAAAGAAATATTATACTTTAAATTTATTTTAGTAAATATAAGAAATTAGGGTCACTCTACACCTTATAGAAGTGGTCTCATAGCTCCAATAGTTATAATCTAGAAGATAGTTTTTCAAAATCTAATCTGGTCAATACTTACTCATTTTTCAGGATTTTAGCAAATGACCTAAAACTTTCAGGGCATATATATTGTAGTCGGTCTTTGTTTTGGGAAAGCATATAGTCATTTTTTAGGTTTTTTGACCTTCTAAAATGGATTTTGGCCCTACCACTGCTTGAATTGGTACTAATTTTTAAATTTGGTCCATAATTCACTTTAGTGACCATGAATTAACTCTATGATGTTTGTCTACTTCTTACTAAAAAGATATCCTCACTTTGTAGATAGAGGATTGTTCCTTGAATGAGATTCATGTCCTATGGCCAAAATGAGGTGATTGTAATGTGCCTCCTCCGAAGGTGTGATATGTTCACTACTAGGTGTTGAATGATTTTTTATGAATAGTACCAAGTGAATTGCATCAAGTGAACTCAGATGATTGCTCATTCTTAGAAACATGGTGCTCCATATAAAGATCATCCCCCACCTTTCTTAGCTCTAAAAACATCCTTTCATGGAATCAAATTCATGATTCTCATACATGCTTTTTCTCATATGTCTCTTATGGAAATAAATGATGCCTTAATACTTCACAAATAATGGTCCTTGATAACTCGGTGACATGACTAGCTCATTTTAGCTTGTTCTAAAGAGTGTTCAATTAACTACAAAATGGCCAAAATGCCTTTTTAGGCCTTCAAAGGAAGTAGTCTCTCATAAAAACTAAATGAGTCGATCGATCACCTTAAACACTATTCCCTACATACTGAAACATGCTAAATGATCTTTTTAGGACTTTCCTTTGGGTAAGGGTTTATGATTTAAGGTTTAGGGTTCAAGGTTTACGGTTTAGGACTCAAGGTTTAAAGTTTAGGGTTTAATTTTTAGTGTTTAAGGCTCATAGTTCAAATTTTCAGGTTTAGGGTTTAGGGCTCGGGGCTTAAGGTTAATGGTTCATGGTTTATGGTTTAGGGTTTAGAGTTTTGGGTATATGGTTAAGGGTTTAGGGTTTAGGGTTTAGGGGTCAAGGTTAAGGGTTTAGGGTTTATGGCTCAAGGTTCAGGGTTTAGGGTTTAGGGATCAGGGTTGAGGGTTTAGGGTTTAGGGTTGAGAGTTGAGGGTTTAGGGTTTAGTTTTTAGGGTTTAGGGTTGAGGATTTAGGGTTTACGGTTTAGGGTTTAGGAGTTAGGGTTTAAGGTTTAGGGTTAAGGATTTAGGGTTTACGGTTCAGGGTTTAGGAGTTAGGGTTTAAGGTTTAAAGGTCAGGGTTTAGGGTTTAGGGAAAAGGGTTCAGGGTTTAGGGTTTAGGGATCAGGGTTGAGGGTTTAGGGTTTAGGGTTAAGAGTTGAGGGTTCAGGGTTTAGGGCTCGGGGTTTAGTTTTTAGGGTTTATGTTTAAGGGTTCAAGGTTTAGGGTTTTTGCCTTAGAGCCTAGGGTTTAGGACTTAGATTTTAGGGTTTAGGTCTCAAGATTTAGGGTTTAGGGGTCAGGGTTTAGGTTTTAGGGTTTAGTTTTTAGGGTTTAGGATTTAGGGCTTAGAGTTTAGGGTTTAGGGATTAGGGTTTAGGGTTTAGGGCTCGGGTTCAAGGTTTAGGGTTGAGGATTTAGGGTTTATGGTTTAGGGTTTAGGTCTTAGGGTTTAAGGTTTAAAGGTCGAGTTCTGGGGTTTAGGGTTTAAGGCTCAAGGTTTAGGGTTTAGGGTTTATGGTTAAGGGTTTAGGTCACGAGTTTAGGGTTTAGGGTTTAGGGTTTAGGATTTAGTGCTTGAAGTTTAGAGTTTATTGTTTTTTATTTATTTTTAGGGTTGAGGGTTTAGGGTTTATGGACCTTTAGGATTTAAGGTTTAGGGTTTATGGTTTAGGGCTCGGGGCTCGGGGCTCGGGGTTTAGGGTGCATGGTTTAAGGTTTATGACTCAGGGTTTGGGGTTTAGAGTTATGGGTTTAAGATTTAGGGGTTAGTTACGGGTTTAAGGTTTAGGGGTTAGAGATCATGGCTCTAGATTTAGGGTTTAGGGCTCAAGGATTAGGGTGTAAGGTTCAAGGCTTAGGGTTTAGGTTTTATGGTTTAGGGATTAGGGTTTAGGGTTTATGGATTAAGGTCCGGGGTTTAGAGTTATTGGTTTAAGGTTTAGGGATTAGAGCTCGGGGCTCTGGATTTAGTATTTAGGGTTTAGGGCTTAGGACTCAGGGTTTAGGGTCTAGGGTTAAGGGTTTAGGGTTTAGTATTTAGTGTTTAGGGTTTAGGATTTATTATTTTGGTTTTAGGTTTTAGGGTTTATAGTTTAGGGTTTAGGTCTCATGGTTGAGGGTTAAGGGTTTAGGTCACGAGTTCGGTGGTTCATCGAATTTGTAGAGGAGAACATTCAAAGAGAGTCATCAAAATTTGATATTTTTCATCTGTTGATATTTTGAAGGAGGGAAATGTCATATTCTGAATGTCTAATCCTTCTAAAGACCCCAGTAGTCCTCAATCCTTGGATGTCTGAGGATACATTGTTACTTGGCTTCCATTTATAATGATAGAGATATTTGTAAATTCATGTTATGACCTCTAAATCTATATGAATTTTAAGTTACTTGAAATCACATCACACCCTTCACTTGGATTGATGAATGCCCCTATATTTTTGTTCGGGAATTTTGAAAACATCCATGGGTTTATCATATAGAGAATTATCAATGAATGGAGGGTGACTAAGTCGTAGGCTAGGTAACTCCCATTTAGAACTAAACAAGAAATATTTACTAGGTGATTTATAACCCCTTAGTGTTCTTAGCCATTCCCCTATTTCTATGCTTATTTTGAACACTTTAGGAAGTTCTGTCAAATTTACTATCCATTCTAGTAGAACACTTGAACTTTATCTTTCTCCAGAGGAGAGGATACTACAAGAAATTCAATTATGATCCTACACCTCTACATTGATATATTCTCTATGTTTATTTTGTTTCCTTTAAGATTAATGTTTTTGTGATGGTTATTTTTTCCAGCTTCCAATGGGTCATCCTAGCTTGCATAATACCATACATGGAAATATGAGAAATGTGAAATTTATTTCAGAGTGTGAATAAATTTACATTCAAGAGCGCAAGTATATGTGGGGAGAAACAAGTTTGGAAGATATGTGTAATATATGCATTACAAGGCACAAGGTAGATGTCATATCCATTTAGTTACTTGTCCCACCTCTCATAAACAAGGTAGTTCTATAAGTATACTCAATGATGGTTCTAGGCACGAGACTAGGAAATATTGATGAAATATGGTTTGGGGTTTAGGGTTTAGGGTTTAGGGCTCATGGTTCAAGGTTTAAGGTTTAGGGTTCAAGGTTTAGGGTTATGGTTTAGGATTTAGGTTTTAGGTTTAGGGTTTAGGGTTTAGTGTTTATGGTTAGGGTTTATGGATCGAGGTTAAGGATTTAGGGTTTGGGATTTAGTGTTTAGGGATAAGGGTTTATGGTTTACGGTTCTGTGTTTTAGGGTTTATGGTTCAAGGTTCGGGGTTTAGGGTTTAGGGTTTAAGGCTCGAGGTTTAGGGTTTAGGGTTTAAGGTTTAGGTTTTAGGGCTTAGGGCTTAGGGTATATGGTCTAGGGTTTAGGGTTTAGATTTTAGGGCTCGGGGATAAGGGTGTAGGGTTCAAGGCTTAGGGTTTAGGGTTTAGGATTCAGTGTTTAAGGTTTAGGGTTTAGGGATAAGGGTTTAGGGTTTATGATTTAGTTTTTATGGTTCAGGGTTTAGGGTTTAGCATTTAGGGCTCATGGTTCATGGTTTAGGGTTTAGGGTTTAGGGCTTATGGCTTAGGGTTTAGGGCTTAAGGCTCAATTTTTAGGGCTCATGGATAAGGGCTAAATGTTTAATGTTTAGGGTTTAGGGTTTAGGGCTCAAGGTTTATAGTTTAGTGTTTAGGTTTATGGCCTATGGTTTAGGGTTTCGATTGTAGAAGTTAAATGCTAAAAGACTTAGGTTGAATGTCAAAATCCTATAAAATTACCTATGTATTGACCAAATTATACTTTTAAAAACTATATCCTAAACCATGACTCATGGAGTTGTGAGACTAATTCCATAAGGTGTAGAGTGACCTTAATTTCTTATATTTACATAAATAAATTTAAAGTATAAGAAATAATAAAATATAAATAATAATAAATAAAAAATTATTTATGTAAATAGAAGCATGTCAAAATATGTACATAATGTTTATACTACACAAAACACGTATGCATTATGTTTATACTACACAGAATGCGTATACATTTTGTATTTTCTCTTTTCCCAAGCCATGGCTCAAGGCTTGGGATCCGGTTTGGATCCCCAACCCTGAGGCATGGACCTGCACAAACATAGCAAACAACGTGTTTTTACAAGAAAATGTAAAAATTCCACTTCCTCTATGATAAATCAAAATAAAACAATCGATCCATTTTTTAAAAATTATACCACAATATAGAGCAGAGTCTCTTCTTTCTAAAAATATAATTTTTCAAATTTTTTGACTAATATAAGATTTCCATATTATTTATTTTCTAACTATGCCTTTTTATAGCTATTTTTTGAAGTGTAAATATGTCTATTTTTCATGGTGTATATTTTTTTGGGTGATCGAAATCTAAAAAAGTATACTAGCCCAAACTAGGCATGATTCTATACATATTAAAAAGAATTCTAATTTTTGATATTTTTGAGGCGATTAGAGGGGGCACGGTGAGTCTCAGTTATTTTTCAAAACATAAAATTTCGTACTAGAAAAATCTTAAATAACAAAATATTCTTTCAAACTAGATGCTCCTAGCTATCTTTCTACCAAAGGGTTTTCAAAAATACTAAATGGTGTTCAAAAAATTGCGGGGACACGAAAGTCACTCTATTATATTTTTTAACAAAAACAGGATCATCTATTGGTATTTTAGTTATTTGACCCACTTAAACTTATATGTTTTCAATAAAATTTAGTAGCTTAGAAACTAGACTCAAAATTCTACGATTCATATTTCTACAATATCTTCCAATTTTGAGTGTAACTATTTCAAAAAACTTGTACAAGTTAAAGTTCTGTTTTTCAGAAAAATGCGTCCATTTAAGACCCCCTTTTGGCCCCCCAACTTGGTGCACTTACCCTATCGTCAATTGTCAAAACATCCTTCATAGCTTGTTTCAAGCTATATCAAACTAATATTGGGTGACTTGTTTGAGTTCACTCATTATTTTGTCAACCATCGTGTTTATCCAAATCACAGCCAACACAAATCCTTTCATAACTCATTTTGAGTTATATCACAACCATATTGAGATTAACTTGTTTGAGTTACTCTCCCCATCAACAATCCAAAGCTTGTTCAAGCCAAATCTACACAACGTGAAACAAATTCCCTAATAACTCATCTCGAGTTATATCACAATCATATTGAGATAACTTGTTTGAGTTACTCTCCTTATTAGTCATCATGAGCTTATTCAAGCTAAATCCAAAGCAATCAAGTTCTCATTTAATCACACCTGCTCAAAATTCCTACCCACTTTTTACAGCTTAATCAGGCACATCTCATCATGGTATTCACACGTAGTCACAATCATGAAAATGACGATGAAGAAGTCATGTAACCAGAACTCACCAATGAAGAAAAAGAACAAGTAAATAGGGTGATAGAACAAAACAAAAATGAATATCTATTACACATCCTAGCCATGGGGGAAAAACTACCCCCGAATTGGGACTGAAAATTTAAACAAACTTATCGACAACGGTGAATCAAGTTATCACAACGAAATACCAAACAATCCAAATAGCTCTTGGTCGATGAGTTATTCACTAAAATCCAAGACTTAACAAAGAAACTTGAGGAAGCAACTGCTAGAGCTGAAAGGTTAAAAGACCCCAATCCAAACCCCAATACTCACAACATTCTTGATATCCCGTCCCTGCCTCTCCATTCTCATAAGAAACACCATTTAAGGACTACAAAAACAATCAAAACAATTCAACTTTGAAGAATTATGTCCTTATTCGTTTGATATGGTGATATCATGCTTACCATTTCCGTCATCCTTTGAAATCCTAAAATTTGATAACTACAAAAGCAAAGGTGACCCCTATGAACATGTCAAGGAATTTTATATGAAATTTCAGGAAGTTTCCTATCTTGACAAGTATCTTTTACGATTATTCCCCCAATTTTTAGGAGGACGGGCTTTAGAATGGTTTTTCCATCTTCCCAAAGGGTCGGTCACAACATTTGTTGACATATCGGAGAACTTCGTAAAACATTTTCCCTTCAACTTAGACTCAGAAATAACCATGCTTGATCTCTGTAACACTAGACAAAGGCCCAATGAAAACTTTTCCTCCTTTTTACAATGATGGTGAGGAATTGCAAGCGATTTCCCTACTTAATACCCGAGAGACAATTAGTTAGCATTTTTGTTCCAAATCTCAACACCAAATTATCATTCCACATGCAAATGCATTGTCTAAATAGCTTAAAAAGAACAATAATTGAAAAATATCTCATTTCTAAGGGCTTACTTAAAGCACCCTTTAGGGACCAACCTTATCGAGACACCCCTCAGAACCAGGAAAAATCTAAATTCTTTAACCAAAACCAAAATATAGTCAACGATGGTGTTTCGATTCCCGCCATGTCCGAAACATTCAAAACAATCCCATCAACACATTAAAATCCAAACAACCAATCATAATCCCTAGAAAGGAAGTTCCTTCTCGAGACCGGTGAAGACAGTTCACTCCTCTCGGAGAAAGCCTATCTAGTGTCTTTCATCACTTGGAAAATGCCAACATGATTACATATCCCATCGTCAAACCCTTCGAAGAAGGACAACCCAAACCAAATTGGTATAAGGACAATGAATATTGTGATTACCATCGCATAAAAGGGCACTCTACAGATCGATGCATGCAACTCCGTCATTACGTCCAAGACCTGATTGAACGTGGAGACATAGAAGTTGAAAATACTTCTGAGACAAAAACACCTAATGAAAAACTTAACATGTTCAAAAATCCCTTCCCTAACCATGATAATAATTCAAAAGATAAGGGTCAATCATCAAGAAATGTCGAGTATGACTCTATCATCTCAAACATAGATTATGACCAAGACTTAGTGGCAACTATAAAGATCAAAACTGACTGTGTGATCACCACCAGATAGAAAAAAATATGTGGGTCCCTACAACAAAAAATCTACCACTTTGTCTCCCGCACCACCTCCTAACTTTCCATCTAGTTATGCCACCAATTCCACTCCACAACCTATGCCATCATTCAATATTGTCAAAAAATTGGAGAAGACAATAGCAAAAATTTCCATCATGGAATTACTTAATTCTTCTCTCGCACTATAATGCATCCTTATGCAAACATTTAATAATGCTTGTGTCCTTAAGGACATCAATTCACAATAATTCTAGGCTTTAATTGCACATCTTACTATCCCCGATCCTATTTTATCCTTTGGTCCCACTGACCTTCTTAATCCCAACGTCGCTAATAATCATTCTTTATACGTTGAGGGTTATATAAATCATTGTAAGATCAAGCGTGTATTAATCAACTATGGATTCACATTGAATATTTGTTCCATAAAACTTTTATGTTGTCTAGGTTACACTAAAAAATTATCTCCAAAACAATATCATAACCATTCATCGGTATGATAATAGCAAAAGAAATTCTGAAGGCACAATCACGTTGCCTCTCCAAGTTGGACCCATCACCTTAGAAACGGTATGTCATGTGGTGGATGTAGAAGTTGCATATAACATTCTCGTCGGCCAACCATGGATTCATGCCATGAAATCTGTCCCATCAATGTTCCACCAATGTATTAAATTTCCTTATTTGGACAAGGAATTTATGTTAAGCGCAGATCCTCAACCATTTGAGTATTATAGATTTCTCGAATGACAAGTATTGACATGATCACTATTGTCCATCAATAGATAAGTACACTCCACCTCGTGTAATCCCTAACAAAACACGCATTGATCTAGATACACTCCCTAAGAATGATCTGAAACCATCATCTCCTAACCAAACCACATTTTCCAATCCATTCTCTTCCACTAATCAACAATCTTCAACCAGTCCTCCTCCCACTAATCAATCATCTTCTTCCACTAATCAAGCTTCTTCTTCTAGCAACAATTATTCTTCCACCACACCATCTTCTTCCTCACCTAGTCAACCTTCTTCATCCAACCACACCTCTTCTATTAAGATACCTTCTCTTGTGAATAACCAAACTTCATCCTCCAATCCACCCCCTTCTTCTTATAACCCATTATCTTCATATTTTAGAACTACCAAACTGACTTCCCCACCACATGAGGTACCTATTGGTCCCCCATCCCACACATTTAGAATCATTGATAAAGGATTGGGTGAATACCAATTTCAAAAGATGGCAGACTCCTTTTACATCAACAAATCCCCACACAACTATGGAAAACCCAATGCTCCACATCTGATAATCCATCCCACTTACCAAATGGGACAGTCAGTTTGGAAAAAAATTTGGTTATCTTGACAATGAACATATTCCAAGTTCTTCAGGATCTTGGTTATATAATGATGAATTTACTCCCTGTTATGAGTCCCCTCAATTTACAAAAGCTCGTTGAATAATGAAAAACATGCGATGGAAGGGTAAAGGACTCGGTCCAAATGAACAAGATCATTTAGACCTAATCAATTGCACACAACATCATGGTAAACATGCTCTGGGTTTCAAGGTGTTTGATGTTGTGCCCATAATAATTTCAAGAGATAATAATGACACCAGTCTCTACGTAGCCTTTCGAGGACCTCGCTGAAACACATCTTTACTTTGAACATTTATCTATTAATGTCATAAATTTTGAGCCTACACATCCGAATCTCATAGACTAGGGCCAACCACATCATGTGGCCATGGACATGTTCCAAAATGATGAAGCCCTCAAAGAATTCCTTGGAACTAACAATCAAAATACTTACTTTCGACCATAGAAAAGGATTCAAAATTAATCTAGATAAATTGACCTATTTTGGTGAAGAAATAAAATATTTGGATCCTTCACCTTTGGAAAATTTGGATCAGAAGCACAAACATAAAATTTCCCATAGTAAAAATTTCATCGCCGCCCTATCAAACAAACATCTCAATAAAAAGTCTCAACATCACACACAAAAACTTGTACCAACTCCCCCAAATCACCCAACCCCAATGAACTACATTAACCATTAACATCATTCTCTCGAAAAGGATACATCTAAAATACTTGTAAAAGAAAATAAAGACATAAACATTGGAACCACCGAACAACAACAAAATTTACAACTTGACATTAGTCTATCTCGACCAAGAATGCATGGAATTCACAACACTCCTTATTTAATTCCATTATTTCTTTGCATGGACATATAAGGACATGCCTAGCATGGATCCATCTCTTGCATACACCACCTTTTGGTGCATTTGGATGAAAATCTTGTAAAACAAAAACTACGAAAAATGCATCCCCAAATAGCATTGTTTGTCAAAGACAAACTCAAGAAACTCTTAGAAGCCAAATTTATCCGACCTATTGATTATTCACGATGGATATTTAACATAGTTCCCATAGAAAAGAAAACCCCGACATTAGGATATGCACAAAATTTCAAGATATTAACAAGGCTTGTCCAAAGGATGACTTTCCCTTACCAAACATAGACATGATTGTTAATTCTACGGCAAGCTTGGTTACAATCAAATATATATTTTTGAAGGGGATCAACATAAAACAACATTTACTACACCATGGGGCACCTTCTGTTATAAGGTCATGCCTTTCGGCTTGAAAAATGTTGGTGCCACCTATCAACAAGCAATGATTGTCATCTTCCATGATATGTTACATGATATCATGGAATATTATGTTGATGATATATTACTAAAATCAAAAAATGAATAGGGAATCTAGGTGTGTTGAGATGCATTTTTGATAGATTACGTGAGTATAAGGTTCATATTAACCCAAAGAAATGTGTGTTCAGGGTGACCTCTGGTAAATTGTTAGGGTTTATTATCTCGCGGAGAGGCATAAAAGTGGATCCTGCAAAATTCAAAGCCATTATGCAAATGCCTCCTCAAAACCTAAAACAATTATGCCATTCTTTAGGGAAAAATAAACTCTATTCGGCGTTTCATATCACGGTTGGTTGATAAGCTCCATCACCTCAACCCGATTACTCAAGAAATATGCACAATTTCACCGGATCCATGATTTCTAAGACTCTTTTCCTAAGTTAAAAGAATACCTCTCTAGCCCACCTGTTCTTATGTCACCAATTTCTTATAAACCCTTTTTTCCTTATACATCTACCACTGAACATGCTATAGGAGCTCTGTTAGCACAACATAACGATCAAGCAAAAGAACAGGTTGTATATTACCTTAGTCAAACACTTATTGAGCACGAAGTATGTTATTCCCAAATCAAAAAAGTATTCTTAGCGGTCACCTTTACATTCCATAAATTATGTCATTACTTGCTCAATCACATAACTAAGTTGATCACCAAGATTGATCCTCTCAAGTATCTCTTGTCCCAACCCATTCTCATAGGAATAATGTCTAGTTGGGTCATACTACTTAGTAAATTTGATGTTGACTTTGTTTCAGAAGGAAATCAAGGGACAAGCCCTGCGCAGACCAACTTTCTGAGGCACCCCTTCCTGGCACAAAACCACTTCATTTTATTTTTCCTGATGAAGATCTTTTGCACATAGACATCGCGCCATCTTGAACTGTATTTTTGATGGATCTTGTAATATCCATGGCCCATGGGCTGGTATTTTACTTATTATGCCTAGCGGACACGTTATCCCCAAATCATTTCGATTATCATTCCCATGTACCAACAATATCACATAATATGAAGCTCTAATCACAAGATTAAAACTAGCTATATCTTGGAATCTTACAAAATTAGTTGTATTTGGTGATTCTTAGTTATCATCAAATAAGTTCTTGATGAATACTAGGTCAAGGATGACAAACTTATCCCATATAAGTGCATGGTGGATAGTCTTCGAAGTTATTTTCGATTAATTAGCTTTGATCAAATCCCCAGAATTTGTAATAAATTTGTCGACGCTATGGAAACCATTGAATCCCTATTAGAAATCACCGGACATTTTATTGTAGAACATATCTTCATGCCTCGCCTATGATCTTCTTGAAAACACTATGGTATGTGAAATCGTGGGTCCGAATAATCCTTGGTACCATGATCTTTATACCTTCATCTATGATAAAACATTTCCTTCTGACATGAAACCAATGCATAAATGTGCTTTAGCACAACGTGCCTCTCATTACACCATTTTATCATAAAATCTTTATAAATGAGGATATGATGGCACCCTACTATGATATAATAATCAGGAATAAACCTCGAGTGTCCTAACGGAATTCCATTCGGTATATGTGGAGTGTACATGAACGGTATAGCCTTAGCCAAGAAAATCTTGCGAGTTGGATATTATTGGCCCACCATGGAAAGTGACACATGCCATTTTTTCAAATGATGTCAAGCATTTCAAAAGAATGGAAATATTATCCATGTACCTTCCCAAGCATTGCAAGCGATAACAACACCATGGCCCTTATCTCAATGGGGACTTGACCTCATTAGTAAAATTAGACCAACATCATCTGATGGACATGATTTCATCATTACCACTACGGATTACTTCACTAAGTGGGTGGAAGTTATGCCTCTCACCTATGTTACCAGTAGCCAAATATCAAAAATTATTTTTAATAATCTCATCTGTCAATTTGGTATTCCATCTGCTCTAGTCGTAGATAATGGCAAATCATTTAAAAACTAGGATGTAAAAGACCTAGCCAAACATTTTCACATAAAAAATAAGTGGTCCACTCCATACCACCCTCGGGGGTAATGGCCAAGTAGAAGCAACCAATAAGACTTTACAATCCATCATGGAAAAAAATGTCAACACCTATGGATGTAATTGGCATACTCAAATTTACCCCGCTCTTTGGGCTTACTGTACATCTTACCACACACCTACAGAGCCACCCCATTTTCCCCAATTTATGGTTGTGAAGCCATTTTACCTATTGAGATAGAACTCCCATCCTTGAGAATATCCCTTAAAGATGTAATTAATGAGGTTGAATATCGGGCAAATACAACTTCAAGAGCTTGAGCTTCTTGATGAAAAATGAATTAATGCTCTCAATCATCTCCAAGTCTATCAAAACTGATTGTAACATAGTTATCATAAAAAGGTAAGACCCAAAGAATTTGAAATTGGTGACCTCGTTTTAAAATAAAATCAAAAGAATACCACTAAAGAGCGAGAAAAACAAGGAAAATTTGAGCCTAATTTGTTAGGACCCTATGTAATTACAGCTAAATTTGGCTTTTGAGCCTATAAGTTGCCCACTGAAGATGGTCAAGAACTTGATGAACCAATGAATGTAGTTCATTTAAAGAAATTTTATCCTTGAGGCGTTCACTATTCCGGGAAACAACGACGTGTACATTGTTCCTTTTGTCTAGCTTATCTCTGAATAATTTAAAGTTATTCATTTCCATTGGTAGATATTTTCATTATCATAATCACATATTCATATTTATCATCATGAGACAGGTGTTAATATAGATCCTATTAAGTTTGTGAGCATCATACTTCTTATAATATCTCCCATTTTCAGTTGCTTTCACCTATGGTCATACCTAGAAGCTTACTGATGGCAATATATTCCCTTCAAATACATTCTCTCTTTCATTGGGGCTGATATTGGGGAAGACGTTCCTTCCGAATATAAAGCACTATTGTAAAATTCTATCAATTCAATAAATTATGAATAATTCATTGTCACATCTTTTATCCTTCATAGTCTTTAGTGTTGAGCCCACACTTCTTACTAGTAGTGTGAGACTAGGAATGGAGGAAAGTGCCCTTACTGTCTAATTCTTGTCTTCGGTGATAAAACCTTGCCTCTTACAAGTGGCATGAGGCAAACCGTAGAGCGTTCATTCTCATAAAAGCATAAAGATATTGCAAAAACATTCAAAATTTAAAAATAAAAAACATATCCTACAAATCAACAAAGCCACGTAACTGTCTAAGTCTAGTACATGATTCATAGAGTGAAATCCATTTTTGAAACCGGTTAAATAACGTTAAGAAGAATCGAGTCATAATTTCCCAAAGGGATTGTTGTTAGCATTTGTCTCTATATTCATTAACTACCTCTTGTTTCCTTCTTTATTCTTGGTGATGAACCCTCGCATCTTACTAGTTGTGTGGAGTCAAGAATGGAGCTAGACCTCTTTTCATCATAGCATCACCAACATATCCTGCCAATGGAATGAGAATTTTTTTTGTTCAGACCATGATTTACCATGAGGAACATGGTACATGTAGACAATATCTTGATTTACCACCTCTCAAAATAAGTTTGCACTCTGGTCCATAAATTACCAATAATAGTGTAAAAATACAAAAATCTAAAAACATTCGATAATCGTTAAATATCCAAAAACATTCAAAAATCGTCCAAAATCCAAAACATTAGAAAAAATCGTTAAAAAACCAAAAACGTTAGAAACAATTTAAAAATCCAAAAACATTGGAAAATCTCCAAAACTAAAAAAATTGTAAACTCCACAAAATCATAAAAACTCTAAAATAATCATAACAATTCATCCGTTGAACTATTATCCCCAACGAATGATCCAATCACCTTATGACTATAAAATTCAAACCACTTCTCTTCGCAGAATCTTTTCTTGGGGAAAATCGGCTCTCAATGTTTCGTTGTTTGAGGACAATGACCCAATCCTTTTTAATGTCCTTACACACCTGTTTGGGGGCACATTTGATTAATCCTCACTATGAAACATGTTAGGGACATGTTTATTGGCTCTTGTGTTGCATTATTAGTTACAAATTATTAATTGCTTTCTTTTATATTGATATATTACAAGAGACATCTTGATTTTATATATCTTGGTGTTCTCTCTAATATACTTATGTTATCTGATTGCATATCATCTTTGGGGCATCATACTTTCTTGATGGCCTCTTTCTATGCTCTCTTCCATTTGCATATCGTACTAGGGAATCATACTTTCTTGATGGCCTTTGTCTATGCTCTTTTCCACTTGCATTTTATACGGGGCATCAAACCTTTTTATGGCCCCTATCTATACTATCACACATATTACATTCTAGCCATCCCGATCTTTTATATCACAATGCATCTTGTTATGTGCTATATTAAAAGTAATATGTTTTTTGTCACATGAGTATCTTCCTCCATGATCAACATATTACTTTACACTCCCACCATTTACTCGTACTAATACATTCCCAGTTTGGGAATCCTACTTGATCACCGTTGCAGTTTGTGAATCCTACTTGAAGATATTTCTCAAGTAGCATTGACTATCCAACAAATCCTCCTCCCCACCATGATCACCATGTATTTTATCCATTCATCCTCACTCCTCATTTCTACTCCTCTCGCCACTTATCCCCATATTACCCTTCTCACCATTCCTATCCCCTCTCACCCATTTTTATTCTTTCATTTTACTCTTCTCGCTTCCCGCTTGACAATCTTACTTAATAACCCCTTTTATATGGGATCCTCGGTGGAGGTTTAACCTCTCCCTAAGATATTTCTGTTATATAAGCTTCGCACCACCTTCCCTCTCATCAAACAACAATCACCACCACACACATCTTCCCATTCCACCTCTTCTTATTCTCATTCTCACATCATTACTCTCACCAAAGCAAGGCATCCCAATTAAGGATTCCCCTCACACTCTCGCCCTCCACTACATATATTCCTTCATCCATTCATGTTACACTCCTTTGTTTCCTTTCTTCCTTGTTATCACCTCATCTCGTATCCTCTTCCACTCAAGCATACATCACTCAGTCTTTTCTCATCCTTCCCCAAATCCTTCTTATGTTTGGTCATCCTACTTACACACTCTTGTAGTATGGAAAATTCACTTGAGGGTTCCCCTTCAGTCCATTTTGTCATACCCCATTCCCACCAACTCTATCATCATTCTTCTTCTTCTTCAGATTGGTGATCTTACTTAACCATTCGGCCACATGGAAATATTACTTAAGAATTCCTCTTAAGGTTGATCTTCCCTATGCCCTTCCCCCATCTTATTTCTCCCGCCTCTTGTTGCAATCATCTTCTTCAACCAACCATTCCACCCCTGTACCCAATACAATTTTTTCTTTCTCCTTGCATATCATCCTGTCACATTTGGAGATCTTACGAAACCACTCCGGCGGCATGACGATCTTACTTAAGAGTCTCTCTTAAGCATGACATGTCATCTTACACTCACCCATCACTCTACATTCTCACCATCCATATTTTCTCTTCATTCCCCATCATCACATCGTCTTACCCCCATTATCACCATCCTCTTCTTGGAAATATTACTTAACCACTCGCACGGCATGGCGATCTCACTTAAGAGTCCCTCTTAAGGATGATCTATCTTCTTTCCTTTCCCCATCACTACACATCCTTCACCCTTCACTTTTTCTTGGAATTCCCCATTATCAAATCCTCTCACCTCCTCTTCCATTGTCACTTTCCCACTTGTCATCTCCAGTTTTGCTTGCTTGGAAATCTTACTTAACCAATTTCGTCACATGATAGTATTACATCAGGGTCCTCCCTATGCTAAACTCGTCATTGTGAACTTTTCCCTCACCTCATTCTTCATTCACTTTGTTGATCACTTCTTCCACTTGGTCTCTCCTACCAACCACATTTTCCTCCTACCATTATCCTTTCGCCACCTCTCATCTCACAACATATGTCTAATATCTTCCGCTTATAATCATGTTCTTCTCCCCCATTTTCCCCTTCTTGATCCATCACCCTTCATATTGTTTCTTCATCCTCACCTCATTCATCCTCATCTTCCGCATCCTCTCCTCACTTTCACCTAGTCCTAACTCATCCCTCACATTTTATTTACTATTTCCACTTCATTTTCTCGAATTATCCCACATCTCTACCAGGACACTTATTTTCCATTGTTGTTAACATTCCTCTAACATTCTTTCATCATCATTTTCTATTCCCGCACTAATAATTGTTAGTGGACTTTCCTTAAAAATCATCAATCCTCATTTTGCACGACCTCATTCACTCCCTTAGACCTTCTACAGTTTCCTTTCATCCCTTCCTTCCTCTAACCACTCATTGTTAGTGGGCTTTCCCTAACGCCCCTTCATTGGCGTTACCCTTTCCAATCCTTATTACCTTTATCCTTTTCTTCATTTTTCTCTCACCCTTCCTCACCACTCATTGTTAGTGGACTTTCCTAATGTCCCCTCATTAGCATTTCCTCTTCAATCCCCATTATCTTTTCTCTCCTATTCTTTTCCACCACTCCCACCATTTATTTTCACTCCTTCACCACCTCTCCATCTTCCCTTCGCCCTCTTCAAAATATTTACTGTCTTCATCTTACATCCTTTGTCTATTTTTTTGTAATCCTAGTATCCTCATTTCATTTATCTCTGCATCTTTTCCAATATATGCCATTCCTCCCCTCTTTCTTCTTTTTATATTCCTTATATTTTTCACTTTACAATTATTATCCCCATTATGTATTCCCTTCCTTCTACATCATTTTCTCTATTATCCTCTTCTCTCTCCCCCTCATCTTATTTCACTTCCTCTATATCATCTTCTTCCCCTTTTTACGTCATGTTTCCTCCTTACTTCCCCATTGATAACTTGGCTCTTCAATGTTGTCCTGTATTTTTATCATACCAACCTCAACATGCATTTCCATATGGTTTGTTCCATATTATTTTCCTTGGTATTCCTCGCAAAGACCTGATTCCTTCAATATTCTCCCTGTATTCACTTTGTCCTCCTTTCCTCTCCCCTAATTTTCATGTTTCTTCGAACCACCTCTCCTTTTCTCTACCACCCCTACCTTTTTGTTCATTTTGTACCCATTTCTCTTCTTTTCTCTACTCTTTTTCACACTTTCCTCACCCCTCATAGTTTCTTTTTTCTCCGTTCTACTTCTTCTTTCGTCCTCTTTCAATTTTTCATCGATTTTACCCCCTACTCCCACCTCGTCTTCTCCTTCTTATTTATCTTTCCTTGTTTCTTACTTTTCTCAGCTCTATCATGCATCCCTCTTTATTATCTTTTTGTTACTTCCTTCATTTGGCACATCTCTCTATTTCATAACTTCACCCTCTACTCTGTCATTTTCTTGTCTTCTCCTTGTTTGTCCTTCATCATTCCCTTCTTCCCCTATCATCCCTCTCTCTTATTCTCTTCTACCTCTTTCATTCCTTTTTGTCCCTCCCCTATCTCCATAACCCTTCACCTTTCTTACTCTTCTCATAATCAACCCCCAATCCTATCCATTCCCTTTTCTCTTTCCCATTGCATCCTCCCACACACCCTCACACCTAGCATTCAAGGTTGATTGAATCCTTTCTCCATTTACGTTGTGTGGTCATTCCAGTCTCTTCCACCCCATTATCGTCCTCTTCTCCACATAATTAATCTCTCCTCTTTTTGAGAGCTCTGTCATATATTCCATTCTCATCAGCCCTCTCGAGGGGGCATCATCACATCTATCCATAATCACATCTTCTCATGACATTTTTTTCTTGGAGGATACCATGACATTATTCACTCACCACCTTCTATTCCCCCAAAAAAATTCTCTCTAATTGTTATTTTCTTAGAAAAAGTATATTGAATTCTTCCCTCATCTCATCTACTTTATGAAAGGACACCACTTTCATAGTACCCTTCCAAAGAGGGGAAAATGTAGACACCCTAATTACACATTTGTCCTAAATCAATTAATTCTCCTACCTCATTTCCCACAAAAATACACTTACAATTAATCAAATATAATTTGATTAATTATCCATTTCAAATCTAAAAATAACCTAATCCTTATCACATATCATTATTCTCTATATTTTTCTACTATTGAATTCAAAATTCAAAATCAAATCCTCACCCACTATTCGTGGTCCCCACTCACCTTAAATCCTCCACTTATGAATTAAAAATCTAAAATAAAATCCTCACCCATTCTTCGTGGTCCCCACTCACCTAATCTTGCCCACATTTTCAAACCATGATTACTTAAATTACTCTAAGTTAATCACTTCCCCAAGCTATAAATACAGTCTTACCCCTCCCCTCTAAGACATGAAGAATAAGCTTGAATGCCCTATCTAAGTTCTTGCATCCTTTGAGAAAATAACATCCTTCCACCTTGTCCTAATGCCCAAATAGCCTCATCTTGAAGCACCCCAAATCCATAATCCTTTTACCCATTTGGTGCAAAGTAAGTGGATCATTATTGCAGGAAGGCCTTGCTCCATCTTGAGAAAAGAACCTACATATCATGCAATCGGGGCTCAATCCATGTTTCCTAGCCCATTCTGAGGTTTGTTACGGAACACGAAGGAGGAGGTATTATTGTTAGTATTTTACTTCCTTGTTAGTAGTGCATTTTTCCTAGCTTACAACCCATATACTTTCTTTCCTTCAACTTAACACAAAATATAACTATAAATTTTAATATTTCCAAAAGCCTTCCTTTGATAGAACATGAACTATTTCTCTTTCTTCTTACAACAATTAAATGATAACCATTTCCCTTAAAAAGTGCATTTTAACAAGATTCACAATACTTTTAAAATGAAACATATCACACTTTGGAGGCAATGAAACAACTTAAATTGAAAGAAATACATTTCCATTTCAAGTCCATTTCTAAATTTCTACTTCATCTAAACAATGCAAATATTTCTCAAGAACTTGGTTCATTCTTACAATATAATAGTCTCTCTTTTCAACAAATACAAGGGAATAAATTTCAAGCTTTCTACTTTCATTTACAACAAGGGCTAACATCACAAATTTGATAAACAAAATAACCAAGATCTTTACTTTTAAAATGCAAGTTTACAAGCCTTCCACTTAAAGTGGAAACAACATGACCACAAATTTACAAAGAGGGATCTTGCTCTTTTCTCCAAATGCTACTAAGATCATTCTTCACTTGAGCTCCACTTTCTTCCCAAATTCCAAACACAACAACCAAAATGGGGAGTAGGAAACACTCTCCACCCAACCAATAATCCAATGATGAAGAGAAGCCTTCTTCCTCATTAGCTAATCCAGCAACAATTATAGTGGCGCAACTTCAGAGACCATAATTTTTTTCACCGTGCCTCCGATTGAGTCCGTTCAAAAGGAAAAGAAAAGCTTGGGAATGCGTAGGATGTGATGAAAAGGTGTAGAAATCTGTTGGTAAATGTTTGACCCCGAAATCCATGTTTAAGGGGCCCAAATTGTGATTTTTGTAGTGTTGTCTAAAAATAGTAAATTTTAAAAATAGTATGTTTCATGCAAAATTAGTGCACATGTAAGTCTTGGAAGATGAAACGCCTCATCTCCCTCGAGACCGGTGACCTTCCACATTCCTCTAGGTGCCCTTTTCGTATTTCAAAAATTATTATATATGCATATGTAACCCGAAAAGGGATAGACATCTCCTGGCAGAGATAACTGATGTATTTGAAGTCTTTGAGTAAATTACATATCTTTTTAGAGATAGTTGTTTTTCAATTCATCTAGCACAATTGTTAATCTATTCCTTAAGTCTGAAACCCCTCGGTTTTGGATCAGTGGTATTAGAGCTAAGTTGTCTTGAGAGTGAATGATCCCTAGAACGAGGTTGGAATACAAAAAGCTTGGGTGGTCCACACACGATCCTTCAGAATACTTGCGTGTTCGCTGCAGGTGACCTCAAATGGCAGAAAACACCAAGATGGATGATCCTCTCAAAAATATGGTGAATAAAGCTCTTAGGGAGTAAAAGGATCAGATGCTACAACAATTCACCCAGATTCTGCAAAGAACTATAAGTAGGAAATCATGCCTCCTCATCTGTAAATCAGTCCTTTGGTGCCCCGACTCCATTCAAGGTGCAAGTAAATTTTGACATTCCTATTTTTGAGGGTAAGATAAATTTTGATGCAGTAGAGAACTGGTTGGACTAGTTGACCTTATATTTTTTGTCAATCAATTTACTAATAAGGAAAGATAACATTTTCTCTATTGAAATTGTCTCTTACTATTAAAATTTGGTGGGGCATGTATACAATGGGCTCGAAAGGGATGAGCTAGGAATTGTAGAGGAAACCACATGGAATGATTTATACATATAGTACCATAGCAACTCCGTCAAGGTAAAGACCGATTAGTTCAAGATTATACTAACAAAGTTCATTCTCCATCTGCGCAAGATTGGGCATTCAAGACACAAAACAACACAAGATTATAAAATATCGCGGTGGCTCTACAATGGAGTGTCTCTAGAGGACATGGACATCTTTCATTTTCAAACCCTTGGCAAGGCATACAAGTTTTCAGTCAAGATTGAACAAAATCTTAAAAGGATGACTGCCAAGAACTAACCGACGAGGGGGAAAATGATAAAGAAAGCCGGACTTGAGGCCAAGGTTAGAAACAAAAGGAATCGTAAGGAAATAAAATTTAGAAGGAGAATATAGTGAAGTGGTGTGACCTCCACAAAACAAATTGCCACTCCAAGGAAGAATGTCGAGCCATCAATTCCTTACTCGGTGAGTCATCTTCTTTGACACTCTCTCGCACTGCAGCTAGCGATGCTGAGACCCGAGTCAAGTCTACGAGAGGATGAAATTATAGATGTTGAGCTAGATGTTATCATTGCCACCTCAAAAGTCGAGAATATGGATGAGAAGGAAATCCTCATCCACTCCAAGCTCTAGGTAAAAGCTAAGCCACTTTGCATTTTATCCTTGATAGTGGAAGTCGGAAGAATTTAACTTCGTTGATGTTGTAAAGAGCCCGAACCTCCCCTGTCAAACCACATCCCACCATATAGTATCGGGTGGTTAAACCCAGGAAGAGACCTCAAGTCACACAACAATTCCTCCTTTCGTATGCCATCAAGCGCTTCCATGATGAAGTCATGTGTGATGTTGCTCCATTCGATGTTTGTGATGTGCTCCTAGGCCACCATTTATGTGGGATAGGCATGGCATCTATGAGTCATGACCTAGAAGGGTCACCATTACCATTGGGAGTCGATGTTATTAGATACCTGAGGTCATTCCCCCAAAATTTGTCTCCCTCATCAGCACCAAACAATGTAAGAAGTTAGTGGAGAAAACCAAATAGTTTGTCGTCTTGATGATCAGGCCAAAACCTACAAACAAAATTGTTGCAGCCTCCATGAACATGCACTCAATGCAGCAACAGAAGCAACTCAACCAAATCATAACCGAGTATGATGATCTATTCCAGACACCTAAAGGAGTGCCATTTTAGTGTCAAGTAAAACATGTTATTGATTTGGTCCTAGGGTCTCCTTTACCCAAACACCTGTGTACTTTGAAAGGAAGTCCTTGAAAATAAGGAGATCAAGAGGTAGCTCCAAGAATTGATTCAAAAGGGACATATTAGGCCAAGCTCTTCACCCCTGTGGAAGTCTAGTTGGCTTGGTGCAAGCCAAAGAAGGATGGAACATGGAGACTTTGCATAGAATATCGGGCTTTGAACAAAATCACTGTGAATAATCACTACCCCCTCCCAAGGATTGATGATTTGCTGGACCAGCTCCACGGTGCAAAATTTTTCACCAAAATTGATCTCAAATCTGGCTATCACCAGATCCCTATCGAGCCCACCGATGTTTGGAAAACTACATTTAAGTCTCGGGAAGGCCTATTCAAATGGTTGGTCATGCCTTTCAGACTAACTAATGCACCTGCAACATTCATGTGGATGATGGATGACATCCTACAGCCCTACACCAATTCCTTCGTGGTGGTCTACCTAGATGATATACTCATTTATATCTAGACCTGGGAGAGGCATCTACAACATGTTCGAGAAGTACTTCAGACCCTCAGGAAGCACAGACTATATGCAAATATGGTTAAGGGCACATTTGGGATGACAAAGGTCCAGTATTTGGGTTACGTCATGGATGAGGAAGGATTCCATGTCGACCCAGAAAATTTAGGTTATTCAGAGATGGCCTACCCCAAAGAACCTTACAGAACTTTGTAGCTTCCTGGGCCTTGCCAATTTCTATCGTCGGTTTGTCTTGGGTTTTTCACATATTTCTTGGGCACTCAATCAGGTGACTAAAGGAGGGAACAAGGCTACATTCTGATGGGGGAAGAACAACAGAAAGCATTTGAAGGTTGAAAGAAAGGTTATGCTCAGCCCCTTTCCTTTCCCTTTCCGATCTACATCATCCATTCGAATTGATGACAGATGCATCTAAGTATGCCTTGGGAGCTGTTATCATGCAACATGGCCACCCTATTGCATATCATAGTGAAACATTCAATGACATAGTCAGGAAGTACCCAACATATGACAAGGAGCTTTATGCCATCGTCAGGCATATAAGCAAAGTGGAAACACTACATTCTAGGGAAGAAGACAGTAATCCACACTGACCATAGGCCTTTGGATTTCCTTCAGACACAGAGAAAGTTGAGGAATGAGAGACACCAGAAATGGGCCACATACCTACAATAGTTCCACCTGATAATAAAGCATAAGAATGGAAGTGCCAATTCAGCAAGCATATTTCCTAAGCCGCCCTCTAATTATAGCCCTCAAAACTATTCTTGATCTCTGTGGACATGAGACTTCAAGTTGGTGTAGTTTGTATGAGAAGGACCTTGAGTTTTCAAACACATATTAGGCCCTCCATGAAGGAAAACATGTCTCTAATTTCTATCTACAAGATAATCTCTCTCTGCCATATGGGACACATCTCGTGTTCCAAGCAAGTGAACAATAGAAGATGATATGGGAAGCACACTTCCGTAGACTACAGGGCACTTTGGCATGGACAAGAAATTGGTAGTACTTGAAGTATTTCTACTTGCCTAATCTAAGGACTGATGTGGTGAAGTACATTAAGTCTCGCACTCCTTGTGCAATTGCTAAGCCAACTAACAAGAAACAGGATTGTACACACCATTGCGAGAATAAAGCAAGCCTTGGAAATATGTCTCGATGGACTTCCTCTCGGGTTTACCAACTTCAAAACATGGTAATGATGGTGTTTTTTTAGTTGATCGATTTTATAAAATGGATGTAATGGTTTCCTATAAGAAACATATTTTCGCTAAAGATACCGCTAAACTTAATTTCAATTATGTATGGATCAACTTTGGGCTCCTCAAGTCTATTGTTTTTATAGGGATAACATGTTCTGAGCATCTTTCGGTCCACCTTATGGGAAATTCTAGATACAAAGTTGATGAAGTCCACATCCTTTCACCCAAAGAATGATAGGAAAACATAAGTGGTGAATTGCCTAATTGTTCACATGCTTCATATGTACCACTCCAAACACTCCCGCACATGGGACGAGGCCCCCGCCATACATACAACATGGATACAATTGAGCCATGCACAACTCCACTAAACACAGTCCATTTCAATCTTGTTCTGATTCCAACCTATGGCTCTCATCGATGTATGCATCCCAATTCCTACCATGGAATACCCACCCCATGGAAAAAGTGAAGCGAGAAAAGGTGACAAGGTTTGTTGAACAGATCAAGTACATTCAACACTGTGTCCATGACATTTTACGAGAAAATGAATAAAAGTATAAGAATCACCATGATAAACATAGGGTTCCACATCATTTCCAGGTTGGTGATAAGGTTTGGTTGTGACTTCAGAAGGAATGGCTTGCAGGTCCACACAGAAAGATTCAACCTCTCTAGTATGGTCCTTACACTCTCACTAAACAAGTAGGAGAAAATGCTTTCGAGTTGAATCTTCCACCCTACCTTGGTCTGTACCCCATCTTCAATGTGGACCTCCTCAAGCCATACCATCCACCTCTTTTGGATACTTCAATCATATCAGAACAATTGGACATCTTTGAGCTCAATGCAGCAAGTCTTTCCCCAGCTGAACAAGATCAGATTGTGGACAATTTGACTAAGACCACCAGAGGACAACCTATTCAACTCTATCGTGTGATAAAGAAAGAAAATATTAGTCACCAAGGTGAGTGGCTCACTGCATACAAGGTAAAGAAGCAATTTCCACATTTGATGGGGCATCTTAATGCAATGGGGACCATTGCTTCTAAAGGAGGGAGGAATGATCTAGGTAGCAATTATAGTGGCGCAACTTCCAGAGACCATAACTTTTGCACCGTACCTCCGATTGACTTTGTTCAAAAGGAAACAGAAAGCTTGGAATGCATAGGATGTGATGAAAAGGTGCAGAACTTTTTTGGGCAACGTTTGAAAACCAAAATCCATGTTTAAGGGGCCCAAATTGTGATTTTTGTAGTGTTGTCTAAAAATAGTAAATTCTAAAAATAGTATGTTTCGAAAAATTAGTGCAAATGTAAGTCTTGGAAGATGAAACACCTCATCTCCCTCGAGACCGATGACCTTCCACATTCCTCTAGGTGCCCTTTCATATTTCAAAAATTATTATAAATGCATATGTAACCCAAAAAGGGATAGACATCTCTGGCGCAGAGATAATCGATGTATTTGAAGTCTTTGAGTAATTTACATGTCTTTTCAGAGATAGTTGTTTTTCAATTCATCGGCACAATTGTTAATCTATTCCTTAAGTTTGAAACCCTCGATTTTGGATCGGTGGTATCGAGCTAAGTCTTCTTAAGAGTGTATGATCCCGAATGACGTTGGAATACAAAAAGCTTGGGTGGTCCACACACGATCCTTCAAAATACTTGCTGTTCGTTGCAGCGACCTCTAATAGCATAAAACACTAGGATGGATGATCCTCTCAAAAATATGGTGAATGAAGCTCTTAGGGAGTAAAAGGATCCAGATCTACAACAATTCACCCAGATTCTGCAATAACTACAAGTGGGAAAGCATGCCTCCTCATCGTAAATCAATCCTTTGGTGCCCCGACTCCATTCAAGGTGCAAGTAAATTTTTACATTCCTATTTTTGAGGGTAAGATAAATTATGATGCAAGTAGAGAACTATTTGGACCGATTGACCTAATATTTTTTTGTCAATCAATTTCTTCGATAAGGAAAAGATAACATTTTCTCTATTGAAATCGTCTCTTCTTTGTTAAAATTTGGTGGGGCGTGTATAACAATGGGCTTGAAAGGGATGAGCTAGGAATTGCAGAGGAAACCACATGGAATGATTTATACATATTACCCTGTTAGGGCCTATGATGAGTACATATGCAACTCCATCAATGTAAGGACCCGAGTTAGTTCAATATTTACTAACAAAGTTCATTCTCCGTCTGCAAGATTGGGCATTCAAGACACAGAACAACACAAGATTCTAAAATATCGCAGTAGCCTACAATGGAGCATCCTAGAGGACATGGACATCTTTCATTTTCAAACCCTTGGTGAGGCATACAAGTTTTCAATCAAGATTGAACAAAATCTTAAAAGGATGACTGCCAAGAACTAACCAACGAGGGGGAAAAATGATAAAGAAAGCGGACCGAGGCCAAGGTTGGAAATAGAAGGAATCACAAGGAAATAAGATGTAGAAGGAGAAGATAGTGAAGTGGTGCGACCTCCATAAAACAAATAGCCACTCCAAGGAATAATGTCGAGCCATCAATTCCTTACTCGGTGATTCATCTTCTTTGACACTCTCTACACTGCAGATTCCAGACCCGAGGTCAAGTCGAAGAGGATGAAATTATAGATGTTAAGCTAGATGTGGTCATTACCACCTCAAAAGTCAAGAATATGGATGAGAAGGAAAGCCTCTTCCACTCCAAGCTCTGCGGGTAAAAGGTAAGCCACTACATTTTATCCTTGATAGTGGAAGTCGAAGAATTTAATTTTTGTTGATGTTGTAAAGAGCACGAACCTCCATGTGAAGCCACATCCCCACCATATAGTATCGAGTGGTTAAACCCGGAAGAGACATCCAAGTCACACAATAATGCCTCCTTCCATATGCCATCAAGCCCTTCCATGATGAATTCATGTGTGATGTTGCTCCATTCGATGTTTGTGATGTGCTCCTAGGTTAGCCATTTATGTGGGATAGACATGGCATCTATGAGTCATGACCTAGAAGGGTCACCATTACCATTGGGAGTCGACGTTATCAGGACACCGAGGTCATTCCCCAAATTTTGTCTTCCTCATCAAGCCTTTGAACAATGTAAGAAGTTAGTGGAGAAAACCAAACAGTTTGTCATCTTGATGATCGGGCCAAAACCTAAAAACAAAATTGTTGCTGACTTGCAGCAATGAAGAAGTAACTCAACCAAATCATAATTGAGTATGATGATCTATTCCAGAAACTAAAGGAGTTCCATTTCAAAGGTGTCAAGTAAAACATGTTATTGATTTGGTCCTGGGGTCTCCTTTACCCAACACCTTTGTGTACCGCAAGGCGGTCCTTGAAAATAAGTAGATCAAGAGCGGCTCTAGGAATCGATTCAAAAGGGACATATTAGGCCAAGCTCTTCACCCTGTGGAATTCTAGTAGGATTGGTGCCAAATAAGGATAAAACATGGAGACTTTTCATAGACTATCGGGCTTTGAACAAAATCACTATGAAGAATCGCTACCCCCTCCCAAGGATTGATGATTTGTTGGACCAGCTCTGCGGTGTAAAATTTTTCACCAAAATTGATCTCAAATCGGCTATCACCAGATCCCCATCGAGCCCATCGATGTTTGGAAGACTACATTTAAGTCTCGTGAAGGCCTATTCGAATGGTTGGTCATGCCTTTCGGACTAACTAATGCACCTGCAACATTCATGTGGATGATGGATGACATCCTGTAGCCCTACACCAATTCCTTCGTGGTGGTCTACCTAGATGATATACTCATTTATATCCAGACCTGGTAGAGGCATCTACAACATGTTCGAGAAGTACTTCAGACCCTCAGGAAGCACAAACTGTATGCAAATATGGTTAAGTGCACATTTGGGATGACAAAGGTCCAGTATTTGGGTTATGTCACGGATGAGGAAGGATTCCATGTCGACCAGAGAAAATTTAGGTTATTCGAGAGGTGGCCTACCCCAAAGAATCTTACACAGATCTTTGTAGTTTCCTAGGCCTTGCCAATTTCTATCGCTTGATTTGTCTTGGGTTTCTCACATATTTCTGAGCACTCAATCGGGTGACTAAAGGAGGGAACAAGGCTAAATTCCAATGGGGGGAAGCATAGCAGAAAGCATTTGAAGGGCTAAAAGAAAGGTTATGCTCGGCCCCTTTCCTTTCCCTTCCGATCTACATCATCCATTCGGGCGATGAGAGACGCATCGAGTATGCCTTGGGAGCTGTTATCATACGACATGGCCACCCTATTGCATACCATAGTGAAACATTCAATGACATAGTCAGGAAGTACCCAACATATGACAAGGAGCTTTATGCCATCGTCCAGGCATGTAAGCAGTGGAAACACTACATTCTAGGGAAGGAGATAGTAATCCACACTTTGTCCATAGGCCCTTGGAGTTCCTTCGAGACATAAAGAAAGTTGAGGAATGAGAGACACAGAAATGGGCCACATACCTACAACAGTTGCACACTGGTAATAAATCATAAGAAGGGAAGTGCCAATTCGAGAAGAGATTGCCTAATCGCCCTCCATTGCAGCCCTCACAACTATTCTTGATCTCTGTGGACATGAGACTTCAAGTTGGTGCGGTTTGTATGAGAAGGACCTTGAGTTTTGAGACACATATCGGGCCCTTCGTGAAGGAAAACATGTCTCTGATTTCTATCGGCAGGATAATCTCCTCTGCCATATGGGACACATCTGTTTTCTATCAAGTGAACAATGAAGATGATCTAGGAAGCACACTTCAGATGGGACCGCATGACACTTTGGCGTGGACAATACATTGGCAAGTACTTGAAGCATTTCTATTGGCCTAATCTAAGGATTGATGTGGTGAATTATATTAAGTCCTGCACTCCTTAGTGTAATTGTTAAGCCAAATAACAAGAAACATGAGGATTGTACACACCATTTCCATAACCAACCAAGCCTTGGGTATCTGTCTCGATGGACTTCCTCTCGGGTTTACCAACTTTGAAACATGGGAATGATGGTGTTTTTTTGTAGTTGATCGATTTTCTAAAATGGGCTGTAATGGTTTCTGTAAGAAAAATATTTCTCTTTGAAGATACCGCTAAACTTTATTTCAGTCATGTATGGATCAACTTTGGGCTCCCCAAGTCTATTATTTATGATAGGGATAGCGGGTTCTGAGCATCTTCTAGTCCACCTTATGGGGAATGCTAGATACAAAGTTGATGAAGTCCACATCCTTTCACCCTGATGATGGGAAAACAAACGTGGTGAATCACCTAATTGTTCATATGCTTCATATGTACCACTCCAAGCACTCCCGCACATGGACAAGGCCCTGCCATACATACAACATGGATACAATCGAGCCTTGCATAGCTCCACTAAACATAGTCCATTTTAAGCTTGTTACGGAATCCAACCTATGGCTCCCATCGATATATGCATCCCAATTCCTACCATTGAATTCACACCCCATGGAAAAAGTGAAAGAAAAGGTGACAAGGTTTGTTGAACAGATCCAAAGCACATTCAAAGCACCATGTCCATGAAATTTTACGAGAAAATGAATAAAAAGTATAAGAATCACCATGATAAACACAAGGCTCCACATCATTTCTAGGTTGGTGATAAGGTTTGGTTGTGGCTTCGAAGAAGGAACGGCTTATAGGTCTGCATAAAAAGATTTGACCTCTCTGGTATGGTCCTTACACTCTCACTAAGAAAGTAGGGGAAAATGCTTTCGAGTTGAATCTTCCACCCTACCTTGGTCTCGCACCCCATCTTCAATGTGGACCTTCTCAAGCCATACCATCCACCTTTGTTGGATAATTCATTCATATCAGAACAATTGGACATCTTTGAGCTCAATGCAGCAAGTCTTTCCCTAGTTGAACAAGATTAGATTGTGGACAATTTGACTAAGACCACCGAGAGGACAACCTATTCAACTTTATCGTGTGCCAAAGAAAGGAAATCTCAGTCACCAAGGTGAGTGGCTCACTGCATACCAGGTAAAGAAGCAATTTCTACATTTGATGGGGCATCTTAATGCAATGGGGACCATTGCTTCTAAAGGAGGGAGGAATGATCCAGGACAGCAATTATAGTGGTGCAACTTGCAGAGACCAAAACTTTTTCACTTTGTACCTCTTATTGAATCCATTCAAAAGGCAAAGAAAGCTTGGAATGCATAGGATGTGATGAAAGGGTGTGTAACTTTTTTAGGAAAATTTTTACCCCCAAAATCCATGTTTAAGGGGCCCAAATTGTGATTTTTGTAGTGTTGTCTAAAAATAGTAAATTCTAAAAATAGTATGTTTCACAAAATTAGTGCACATGTAAGTCTTGGAAGATGAAACACCTTGTCTCCCTCGAGACTAGTGACCTTCCACATTCCTCTAGGTTCCCTTTCATATTTCTAAAATTATTATAAATGCATATGTAACCTGAAAAGGAATAGACATCTCCTGGAAGATATAACTGATGTATTTGAAGTCTTTGAGTAATTTACATCTCTTTTCAGAGATAGTTGTTTTTCAATTCATCTGGCACAATTGTTAATATGTTCCTTGAGTCTGAAACCCCTTGGTTTTGGATCATTGGCCCTCGAGCCCCAAAAATAAAGCAATGAGGAGTATAAGGAAACCATTGGCAACTTAACAAAGCTTCCAAAATCACATTCAAACACACATTCAACACAATAAGAAAAATAGCAAAAATCACTTCCACACACACAAGTTTTCCCAACACAATGGCTCTAAACTCAAGCCAAGAAAGAGAAAGGAATATGGTGACTCTACTTATGCCTCCCAAGGGTTTGGGTTCCCACCTTAAAACCTCCAAGAACTCAATCACAACCCACAAAACTCTTATGCCTCCCTCAAAGAACAAAAATCTTATGCCTCCCTCAAAGAAAACAACTCTTATGCCTCCCTCACTCTTATGCCTCCCACAATAAGACAACACAAGTAAACACAAATTTAACTTATCACAAGGTGGGGCACCCCAACCCAACTCCCTCCTAAAATACCCAATAAAATCTTATGCCTCCCTCCAAAATATCCCCATTTCCATTTTCTCCTACACAACCTAAGGTCATTCTACTTCCCAAAATCACACATGCAATAAAAATTCATTCACAAACATATGCAAACCAAAATAGTAAAAGAAAACAAGGGTGAAGACCCTACCTTGCCATTGCAAGAGTTCCAATCCACAAGCAAGTTCTAACCTTTTCAAGCCCAAGCAAGCACAATCCAACTCCAAGCTCCAAACAACACTCTCAAAACAAGCTCCTCTAAAAGAAAAAGTCTCCAAATAAAACAAGTAACCCCTAAATCCTCAAACAAATTAGAATAAATAGAGAGGAGAGGAGAGAGAGGTGATGTGGCTCCATGTAGGATGCCACATCATTTATCCTCCATTCTACATCAAAAGGTCAAACCCAATCTCCAAAGCACAATAAATTGGTGGTTGAGGGAATGACAACCCTCTTACACACTCAAACCCAAACCACACCCCTAAAGGACACAATTAAAGACTCTTGTAAGAAAAGTGCAATTAATTGCTCTTTTTCTCTATTAAAATGAAGAGAATCAATCCCATAAACTAATAAACAAAAAGCTATACTGAAAAGAATATTCAAGATAATCAAAGACAAGAAATGATAAAACACAAGATTTAACCTAGGAAACCCTTTCAAGAAAAAAACCAGCATAGTAACTTCTCTCTCTTATTACTTTAACTTAACCATTTACAATACAATAATATACTTCCAAGTTCGCTTTACCCTCGCATCTCTAGTTATTGTTAAGAAAAATAGTAAGAAACCATCAAGGCATTTTTACAATACAATGGGTACCAAAAACATGAGCTAATAAACACTCATAATAGTTCCCCATAATTCATGGATTATGACACCACCCATAGATACATATAGATAAAAATAACATATCTACACTCCTTAAAAATAGGGAGTACTCATCGAAGAGGTGTAAGATTTACGGGTATACAAAGATATACAAAATATACAACACATTTTTACATTATCCCACTTGTTTTATACTTTGCAAAAGGTGGTTGCACTAACATATAGTTAGCAACATAGGGCATGCAAGCCCATCAATTTTTTTGCACCAAGAAAATTTCTCAGCACTCACAACCTTAGTTAAAGTTTAGTGCCCCACACAAAATTTAAAATAAAATAGTAAATAATTTAGTGTTATGCGTGTGATAGGAGTTTGAGATGATGTGTTGGAGTGTGGAAGGGGCTGTCAAGTAGCACGGTATGGGGTGATTTTCCAACAAAGTATGGACAATGACACATCCTTGCAGATTTTAAGACTTTTCTTTTCCTTTCATAATGATACAAGCACTTTGTTTGGGATCTGAGGCATCTACCATGGTGAAACCCAGTTAACATCATAAATTTAGTAGTAATTAGACAGCTACAGTAGGAGGCACATGATGTTTTGGCAAGAAAGAGCCAAGTTTGAATCCCCAGGCACTGAAGGGCTGAAATTTGTTTGACCAAATGAAAGAATGGGACAGCCTTTCACGGGATGTGTTTCAACGGTATACAGGAGAATACATGGGTCTTTCATTCATGGGAAAATCACACTATCACACCAATGCAACAAACAGGTCTTCAATGTGATCATTTTACCCTTTTTCAGTTGCCTCCTAGCCTGCACAAAAATGAGACTTTTCTCATATGTTGTAATTGCAAGTGTTCTGGTAGATATGTATGTAAAACATGGAAGCGTGCTTTTGGCATGAGAATTGTTTGAATAGATTCTTGAAACATGGCCTCATGGACTGTAATGATGGAATAATATGTATAGAATGGGTTTGTTAAAAGGCTGTGGAACCTTTCAAGCAATGGAAATCTAGGCTTCACAACCTTTTCCAGCACCTCCATGCATGTGCCAACACATGAGCTCTGTAAAAGAGTATGGACATCCATCAAAGCATAATGGAAATTTGACTTTCCTTTTCCTGCCTTTCCTAGTCTGCGCCAAAATGGGAGATTTGGAACAAGGCGTAAGAAACCATTTTAGCATAATGAGAAGGGTTTTGTCATGTGTGTAGCTACTAATGATCTGGTAGTCATGGATGCAACCGTGGTTATATTTATATGCATGGCATGTGGAATATTTGAAAAAAATTCCTTAAAGAAATGTGGCCCCATAGATTGCAATGGATAAAAGATATACACAAAATGGGTTGTTAAATCAGCTTGTTTGACCTTATGCAACCCACAGGTGTCAACCTGATCAACTCCACATTTGTTAGCATCCACACAACTAGTGCCAAAATAGTAGTAGTTTTGAAATAAGATTTGGGCATCCACCAAAGCATTATGGGGATGAGACTTTGTCGAATGTTTTAGTTGCAAGTTCCTGCTAGATATACACGCACAAAAAAGGAAGAAAGAACAAGGCATGTGAAATGTTGACAAAATTCTGAAAGAATTGTGATTGACAGATTGAGGGGATTCCAGGATATGTGCATTCCATACACGGATAAGGTTAGAGGAATGTTGTTTGATGTTGTAGCTTCTCGTGCTCTAGTAGACCATTAGAAAAGTGTGGAAGATTATGTGAATCTCGTGAATTGTTTAGCGAAATGGAAAGGAAGCGGGGTCCAATCAAATGCGATGTTGCGATTCTGCTTAAAGAAGGCATGGTTCATCTCTCCTTATCTTTCATAATTCTCGTACTTTAGTTTTTCTTTTGCAACGAAATATAATTTTAAAATCTTAGGATTATCATACATTTAATTATTTTATATTAACTTGTTGCAAAACAATAAAATGTTGTATTGTAACTCACATAATAAAAATAACCATTTTGTAGTCAACCATGAACTTCAACCCTCATTTTGAGGTGATTTAGAAAACTTCTTGACCAAACTAGATCACTATAGTATTGTTTTATCGACAAGTTGAAGTTGACTTCTCGGTAAATATGTTGACCATCTCCTTGTTTAAATAGATAAATTACAATTTTCGAAGACTCGCAAAGTAACCTTTGTAACTCTAGAAAGGGAGGTTAAGCTTCCTTTGTGTACCTTGTTATGTGAGGTGTCACTTTAATCTTTGGATTGACCTCGAATGAACATTTGTGATCTTTTTGACGCCCTTATAGGATCCCTGTTACACTTGTTTTGTAGCGGTAGGAAGCTACTAAATTTGAAAAGTTGGATTTTGTATTGGCTCGTTGTTTGAATCATAAACAATCAAATTCTTATCCACCTTTGCAAACCTCTAGTATTTTTACTACACAATTGCCTAGAACCTTCAGTTTGGGGAAAAACACTCTTCTTGATAGTTTGGCAAGGGAATTTTATAGGCCTTCGATCACAGTTTGACTAGGTCAAAACTAGACCAATTACAATCGGTGGCTCAAAAAAAAACATGTCATCGTTTAAAAACTGGTTGCTAGTTCTCAGTCATGTTGACTCTGGTGAATTATCCATGTAGAGGAGAAATTTATAGGAAGTTTCCTATTGCATGTTTTTCCATCGAACGTCAATTTTGGATGTGCTTTTCTGATCCCTCAAGCTAACTTTTATTCATTTACAACTAGGCCAATTACGACCGATGGCCCCAAAAAAACTTGCCGCTAATCGTAAACCGTTCACCAGCTCCAAAAATTTTCAATTCCTATGAACTCTTGGTATATAAGTGGACACATATAAATTTAACCGTGGTGTGTTTTCTCATCGAGAAGACAATGTTTGAAAGTGGTTTCTTAGCCTCTCGAGCCTGTTTTGAACATTTTTGTAGCTAGCAAGAAAATGTAAAAAGAAATTTGTAGGACCCTCGTCAGGTTACCAAACCACTATGGAAACTTGTTGACACTTGTAAATAATTGTTTGGAAATCTATCTTGTGGCTTGTTGTCTAAAATTTAACTTTTGGGAAAATTAGTGTTTTCTCTCTCTCCTATCTCTTTCTCTCTCCTTGGTTACGAAATGAAGTGAAATGAAATGAAATGAATACATGTCTCTAACCCTTTTTCCTTTCCAATGCAAATTATTAATATTATTATGTAAATGGGAAACTAAAGATGTTAATTATGTTAGATTAGGGTGGATGCCATGCTAGCGATTTATCACTGATTTCATGCTCACATGGTTTTGTAGGATGCAAGAAAGATGGCGAAAAGGCGTTGTGCAATTCATTGTTTATTATTGTAATTTATATAGGTCATTTTAAAATGTATATATGTATAATGTAGTCCCATGTTACAGAAAATTTGTATTTGAAATTTGCTAATATGTATGAGATGTTAGTTTTAGGGATACCTTGGGAAATGTGCATTTAATCATAGGTGCAATTTTGATTCATAGTTACGTATGGTAAAAAAGAGGATTGATATATATATAATGAATTTGAATTTAATATCTTGTAGTGCATTTCCAAAGTGTGCAATAGATGATTAAATAATTGGTGTTGTGTTTCTTACCTTGAAAATGTAATAAAAGAATCTAACCACAACAGTCAACCCTAGTATAAGATTTGTGCATATATTGTCTTCATGTGTGATCCTTTTTAGCGTAGAAGAAATTTAAAACCATAGAATGAACTTAAAACCTTGTACTTGATGGCACCTTCTACTTTAGGTAAATAAGAGCTCAATTTTGAGTTGTCATCATAGCCGATATGTTTAGCGTTATTGTCATGAACCCGATGGTTAGGAACAACATGGACAAACTTTACCTAGAGAAATTAGAAATAACACTTCCTTAGTATCCTAGTGGACTTCCTTGTCTTACGAAGTTAGATTTAGAATTAAATTTTCTTCATCAAATGAATTTCTTGTGGGATCCAGTTGATCAATGGAGCTAGCAAAATAATTTTACTATTACTTAAACTCTTGTTACTGATCTCTTTATATCTTCTCAGTTAAATGTGTTACCTTGGCTAGGGAAATTATAGTGCATGGGTCCTTTGATGAAGCTTTATAGGTTATATATGTTTTTTTACACCTTAATTTGATCTTTCATAGGGTGTAGATCCCTGTGTGTAAATCAGAATTAAAGTAAACCATAGTTGATTTGGAGGTTAATTGGTGGGTATAAAATTGTAAGTAACTCTTTGCAAACAAAATTTGATTTGAAAGATGTTGACTTTAGAGAACCCAGGAGTCCGTAATCCCTTGTTATGCCCTTTTATGACATTAAGAATAAAAGAAATTTCACATGCGGAATTGTGAAATGTAGAAACATGGGATCTTACCTTGAACACAAATCACTTGTGGTTCATGTGTAGTTTATAATATTTCCAATCATGTACTTCTTCAAGATGTTAGTCAAATATTCTCATAACCCCTTTGTTATAAAACAATGCTAATAATGAGACCATATTGCAATGTAAGAGTAAATCATATAAGATGAAAATGATATTTGAGGTTAGGATTAAGGTCACTCTTGTAGTCCTCGTAACTCAATTAGAAATTTACTTGTGTTAAAAAAATGAATTGTCTTCGTATGATCTAACTTCGAGAAAACAATATATATATATATATATATATATATATATATATATATATATATATATATATATATAAATTAAATTTTTGATGTGGAAATGTTGAATGGATTCAACAAGTTTTTGATATATCTTAACTACGATGGGAAATAAGGATATCGTGATCAAAAAATGTTTTGGGAAAAGGTATCTTGAATCTAAATCTACTCAAATCCTAAGATTTATGTCTTGACATCACTTCAGATTCACTATTGTAGTAAGGGTAAAATTTAAACATTGAATAAACATTTGAGAAACATAAGCTTAACATAAGAATGAGTGAATTAGGAACTTTGTATGCAATTTGAAAGATGGAAAATAATAATGTAAGTTCGGAGATCGTTGTAAGGGATAAAGAGATAATCTAAATGGTCGAACTATAAGTTGAATGTGAAATTAATTTAAGAACCTGTAGGTGGAAAAATGACAAAATTATCCTTGCATAGTAATGTTCTTGGAATGTTAATCATAACTAAGATGTAATCATGGTAATGATGTGTGTGGGCTTGCCAATCCTTGGGTCCCTTTTCTTGTGGTTGGGTCATTGCTAGCATTCGTTCATTAGGGAAAGTGTGGCATCGACATTTATATGGTGTTGGCATGTGTCTATGTGATTCGATGAATTTTGTAAGTGTCTTATGCATTGTTGAGTTTCTCTTCTTAGAGCCTTGTGGTGTTGTGTAGTGAGAAATGCAAGTTAAAATTTTTTTATCCTAGTATTATTATTATTATTATTATATTTGTGTGTGTAATTTTTGGGCATTACATAAAGAGTCAACAACATTATCCTTTGTGTCCACCCTACTAAGTAGTATCTTCTTCTCCTCCACCATTTCTCGTGAAAAATGGTATTAAACATCAATGTGTTTCGTTCTTGAATGATACTCAGGGTTCTTTGCTAGAAAAATTGCACTTTTACTATCATAATCGATCCTTATAACATTTTGAATGAACCCAATAGTGGATATCGGTTATCGAAGCCAAACGTAGCTACCATGTACTCAGCCTCTATGGTGGATATCACAACACTTGCTTGACATTTACTCATCCAACTTACCGCTCCACCAAACAATTTGAACACATAACCACTAGTAGACTTACACATATCCAAGTCTCCACCCCAATCGGAATCCACAAAACCATGTAGATCTAATGTTTTACTTTCATCAAGGTTTCCCTGATAATAAATTACATAATTAGATGTCCCACACAAGTACCTAAAGATTCTCTTTACCATAATCCAATGTTCCTTTCCAGGATTTGACATGAATCTGCTCACTACTCCCACTGCATGTGTAATATTAGGTCTAGTACAAACCATTGCATACATCAAACTACCAACTACACTAGCATATGGTACTTGATACATGTCCTCTATTTCTTCTTCAGTTTTAGGACATTGTTCAGAAGAAAACTTTTGACCAATAGGAAAAGGAATACTAATAGGTTTAATTTCATGCATTTGAAACCTTTGCAATATCACCTCAAGATACTTTCTTTGATTTAACACTAGTTTCCTATTTACATGATCTCTTTTATTTCCATGCCCAAAATAAATTTTGTAGCACCAAGATCCTTCATATCAAAATGAGATGAGAGTTGAGATTTAACATGACTGACCAATTTCTTATTATTACCAATTAACATCTTGTCATTAACATACAATATAATGATAACATAATATTCACCTTCATTTTTAAAATAAACATAGGGATCAACTTTACTTCTTTCGAGCCCAAGTCTCAACACATACCTATCAAATTTCTGGTTCCACATTCTTGGTGATTGCTTCAAGCCATATAATGACTTTTTCATCCTACACACAAAATCTTCCTTTCCTTTTATCTTAAAGCTTTCGCTATGTCATGTAGATTTCCTCCTCAATCTCACCATGTAAAAACATTGTCTTAACATCCATCTTCTCTATTTAGATCGAAAGCAACAACAATAGCTAAAAGAAATCTAATAGAATGTAACTTAGCAACAGGAGAAAATATCTCACCAAAATCAAGTCCCTCCACTTGAGAGAAACCCTTTGCCACAAGGCGAGCTTTATACTTTTCTATTTTCCCATCTACATTATACTTCTTCTTAAACACCCATTTACAACCAACTGTTTTCTTCCAGGAGGTAATTTCACCAAGTCCCATGTATTATTCTTATATAAGGACTCCATTTCTTCCTCCATAGCCTTTTTCCAAAACTTGCTTTCATTAGATCCAAAATCCTCCTTCATAGTCTTGGGTTCATCATCAGTAACAGATAAAACTAACAAAATAGAAGTAGAATAGAAATCAAGAGGACTATACCTCTCAGGTTCCCTTCTCAACCGATCTGATCTTCTTAAGATAGGATTTTTGGTTCAACATCTTACGGATCCTCATCTACTTCACTGAATATTCCCATTGAAATTATCTTTGTGGTTTATCTTATGTAGTCGCATCAAATTGGACACGATTCATCTTCCTCAATTTTAACATGATCTTCCTCTAGTTTTGCTTCTTTCTCTAGAATTTCCTTAAGCTCTCTAAAAATTACATTACAACTAAAAACATTATTCTTTAATTCTAGATTCCTAAGCTTGTATCCTTTTACAAAATTAGAGTATCCAATAAATATTCACTTATGATTTATTATATAACTTGGTTCCTTTCTCTTCGAGAATATACATATAAGCAATACAACCAAATACACGTAAATTTCTAATAGAGGGTTTTTACCAGTCCATGCTTCCTGTGGATTTTTCCCTTCAAGTGTAGATGTCGGTGATATATTAACCAAATAGCACATAGTTGCCACTGCTTCTACCCAAAATTTTCTGTCCAAACTAGTACCACTGAGCATACTTCTACACTTATCCATCAACGTTTTTTCATCCTTTTTGTAACTCCATTCTGTTGTGGCGTATATGGAGTTTTCTTCTACCTTTCTATTCCACACTCTTTATAGAATTGCTCAAAGGCATTAGAGCAATATTCCCCACCATTGTCACTTCTCAAAACCTTTATCTTCCTTTTTGTCTGATTTTCCACAAGAGCCTTAAACTCTTTGAATTTATTGAAAACCTCATACTTATTTCAAATAAAATATACCCAGGTCTTTCTTGAGAAATCATCTATGAAACTAACATAAAACATGGCTTTTCCTAATGATGGAACTTTTACAGGTCCAAAAACATCACTATGTATCAAATGTAGAATTCCTTCTGATCTTATAGCATTCGTAGGAAACTTTACTCTAGTTTTCTTTCTAAACACATAATGCTCACAAAAATCAAAATTTAAAGGACACTCAGAAATTCCTTCAACCATACCTTTTACTTTTAAAGTATGAAGTCCTTTCTCTCCGATGTGTCCCATCCTTTGATGCCATAACATCGTCTTCATTGCAGCAAATGTAGGAGTTAGATCTGAAGCTTTCTTATCCTCTAGAACCACAAAGTTATTGCACTCATCAATAACAACACTTTCCTCAAGCTTAAACAGTGTTCCAATATGAATGCCTCTTTCCAATACCATTGCACCCCAAACCATCTTGTAATTGTCTTTACTAAATGCTACTTGAACACCTACATCATTCATCTTACTTACAAATATTAGGTTTCTGGTCAAACCTGGAATGTGCAGAACACCTGGGAGGGTTTTAATCCTTCCATCTTTAAACCTCATCTTGATTCTCCCACAACCAATGATCTTGCAGGTTGAGTTGTCTCCTAGATATACATCACCTCCATTACACTTTTCATATTCACAGAACCACTCCTTGTGTGGTGTCATATGAAAGGAGGCACCTAGTCAATCAACCATGCACTGTCACATGCATGCAAGTTGGAAGCCAAAAAAAAATCTCCCAAGTCTTCATTAGAGGGTTTTGTATCTGAAGATCCACCATCGTCAGAGGACTTACCCTTTTCTACCTTCTTAGATCTACAGTCTTTCTTGAAATGCCTTGTTTTACCACAGTTCCAACATTTCCTCTTATATTTTTCTATAGTCTTCGATTTACTGGACTTTGACTATCCTTTCCTCTTCTTTATTTTCTCTTGGGTACGACCTCTTACATATAAGGCATCCTTGGATTGATAATCCTCAATGGATTTTTGCCTCATTTCTTCCAATAGTAAGGCTGCAACTACATCCTCAACTAATAATTTTGTCGTAGTACTAGTAATAGCCATAACTAGATTATCCCAAGACTCAAGTAAAGAACACAAAAGAGTAATACACTTATCCTCTTCTTCCATTTTAATATCAACATAAATCAACTGACTTACCATAATATTAAATACGTTTAGATGTTCTACAATATAGTCTCTGTCATTCATTCTCAATGAATATAGCTTCTCCCATAACACCCAACTTCTCCCATAACACCTGAGCAGATTTCTCATTTGACACATTCAGCAAAATTGAATCTAACAGACACAATCTAATTGAACTCCTTGCCTTCCTATCGATCTTTTCCCAATCCTCTACCTTCATACCCATAGGCATGAATCTAGACACAACAATCCACTTGATCTCTATCCACAAGAAGATATTCCATCTTGAGCTTCCATAACTCAAAATTTTGGCCATTAAATTTTTCGATTTCAATCCTTGTGCTTCTCATCATTTTCTTCTACTTGAAAAATTCACCCGCAAAGCTCCCACTCAAAAAACGTTTATCACGGGTTTTAGAAACCCTAACTCTTCACATAAAAGCTAAAACCTAGCTCTGATACCAAATGAAGAGAATCAATCGATAAACTAATAAACAAGAAGTTATACTAAACAAAATATTCAAGATAATCAAAGACAAAAAATGAAAAAACACAAGATTTAACCTAGAAACCCTTTCGGAAAAAACCCAGTGTAGTAACTTCTCTCTCTTATTACATTAACTTAACCGTTTACAATATAATAATGTACTTTCAAGTTTTGCTTTACCCTACTACATCTCCAGCTATTTGTAAGCAAAACAGTAAGAACTGTTAAAGTGGTTTTATAATACAATGGGTACCAAAACCATGGGCTAATAAACACCCATAACGGTTCCCGGGACCCTACTAATGCTCATGGAAGAGGTGTACAATACTTACGGGTATACAGTATATAAAATATACAACACATTCTAACATAAAACACACAAAATGGCCAAAATAAGCCCCTCACATCATAAGCATAGTGGGTGGGTGACTTTAAGAGGTGAGGAAAAATCTTAACTTGTCCCACAAGCCTCCAAAATGGCCTAGAAAGTCAAAATCCGAAATTCACTTGCAAGATTGAGTACACACCACTCCAAATCAATTAAATTCTTTCAAATCCAACACAAACCAAGACTACCTACTCACATTTATTTCCCCCTTTTTCACATCCTAATTAGCACTAACTAATAAAATTTAATTAACTTAAAAAGAGTACTTAACAACAATAATAAAAGTGACTCCAAAATAATAACAAAATACAATTATTCACAAATAAATAAAACCAAAAAGGCAAAACCACAAACTTACCCAAGGTCACATTTGAGGCCACCCCCAATGGGAACCTCCTAATAATCTAACAAAATAGCATCATACATTTACACTAGTTTCCAATGTGACATGTTGTCAATACCCCAGATTCCTTCATTATTGGGTCTCTATCCCACTTTTTTTGGTTATGTTGCAAATTCCTGCAAAAATCAAAATAATACCTTTTTGGCCTTGTGGCCATATTAACAACATCGAGATAATAAAAAACACACATATACATATCAAATCATAAAATCAAATATCATAACTAAATCATCACTAAAACAAGTAATTCACCAATTATTCACACTTTCAATAATTTCAAATTTATCAATTTATAAATTATAAATAGAATCACAAAATCAACTAAATCATCTAAGCAACATCTATATATCACATCTAATGTGTCAGTATAGTAGTAGCTCAAGATCATCAAATACCGATATGTCAAACCATGCATATAATCCATTTTTATATCATGTCATAAGTCTAAAACACTATATTTTCTATCAAATGAGCAAATCAAATATAACCATGTCCATTTTTCAATGTCTAAAATATAATAACAAAGATCTATAACTCCAATCCATAATAAGAAAAATCATAATAATATCAATGTTGTAGAGGAGTGGGCACTACACACGGTGCATAATGAATAATAATTAATAAGAGTTGGATGACATCTCAACATGTCATACTCCCACTCAACTAATCACCACCACCTCAAAAAGTGTAGTAACAAACCATGGTTAAACATATCCGATTACCATGACACCAAAGTAGGTTATATCTCCTTCATCCATGGTCGATTTCTCGTCGGGTAGAAGACTTGTTTGGAAAACCGGGCATGTCATTTGTGAGCAGAACCAAATGTCAATGCACTCAAGATGAAATTGGTGGTTGCACTTGGGAAGCAATTGTAACATCTCCTCATCTTCGAAGTCATTGAGGTAGACCACATACTCCAATCTATTTGCCTAGGCTTTTTGTCCCTTACAAGATTTTAGTTGAATACATGGAAGCTCTCGATGAGCATCAGCTCCATCCCCCGGTCCTCGTTAAGATAGAGAAAATCACAGCTAAGAATAAGAATACCAACAACCCGATGACAACGGTCCCCAAGGAGGGATCAAAGCTGAAATAGAAATTGTAGGGGCCATGTAATTATCGTTTGACTTATCTTGCTTTTTCTTTCTTCCAAACTCACTACTCTCATTGGCATGACTGAACTCAAAATAATCTCATCATCTAGACGTGAAGAGGAAACAAAATCTTCCATCTTCCCCATTACCATTTGGTAAAAGCACAATAAAATGTCCCACTTTTTGGTATGTTTTGTACCATTATAAACATGAATTTTCAGTTTCATTGATTTTCTAAAGGTAATAGCCACAAAACCGTACACATTCATGAAATTCCAAAAACTAATGAAATGTTGTGTTTAGAGTGTAGAATACATGTAAAATTTTAAAAAAAAATTGCAAAAAAATGGTCTTTTTCTTAATTTTATTCATATGTTGTTTCTTATGTTATAAAAGAGGAATGATTGTCCCAGGTAGTTTTTTTGAATGAAAATTTATTTTTTCACCATGAAATTTTAGATATATGTTCAAGATTTGAATTTTGAGGTGCTGTCAAATTTTCATATTTTTTGGACTTATATTTTTTTAATTAATTATTTAGTAAAAATATTTTCAAATAAATGGCGTACAAATGTTTATGCCAATAACTTTTAAGATTTATATCGAAATTGAATTTTTTTTTCACAGGTAAGAAGAAGACTTCAATAAATAGTAATTTTAATTTTTCAATTTTTTTTTATATATTTTGCTATTTTTCAAATTGGGTTGATTGTGTACGATCGATTGTCCTAAAATACCATATGTTAGCAAAATATAAAAAATAAATAGTAAAACATATTTTTAAAAAATGAAAATTATATTTTTAGAAAGCTAATAAAATTATGTATTTTGTGTTAAAATTTTGTAATTTTATTCATTCGTTAACCCTAATTACGTGGCACCTAAGTGGCACATTTTGGCATAAAATTATCCTCCAAATGAATTTGGCGCCAAAATGTGCCACATAAGGTGTCACATAAGGGGTTCACACAAAGGGGGTTCACGTGAAGGGGTTCACGCAAGGGGGTTCATGTGAAGGGGGTTCACGTGAAGGGGTTTGCGTGAACCCCCTTTGCCTAAACCCCTAAACCCTAAATCTGCTACCCAAAACTATATAAATATCTATATATAACTCTTTGTTGCCAAAATTATTTGAATTCAAGGTGTTCGCGTGAACCCCATTCACGTGAACTAGTTTCTTTGTCCTACATGGTAGTTCATGTGAAGGGGGTTCATGCGAAAGGGGTGTTCGTGCAAACACCCTCGATTTCCAATCTGCCCAACTTCTTACTCGCGTTTTTGGGACCTGAAAGTGGGACACAACATTGTGGCTCATCAAAGAAATAAAACCAACAAATATTGATGGAGCGATTAATTCCCTTTGCAAAATTAAAATTTTTATTACGGTAATAGTCTAATGTTGAAGCATCTCCTTTGATTTCATTGTTTCCTATTGTTTTTTGTTTACGAGTACTTAAACACAATGCGAAAGAGTGAAACCTATTTTGTGTCATGGTAAGCGAGGAACCCACACGAGGATTTATGATGTACGATGAGAGTTTTTGTTCTAAAGGTCCCATGAAGGCATATTTTTTTCACTATAAAGTGGTACACAAAGTGGAAAGTAGGTAGTGCTACATAATTCAACTATTAGGTTGTCTCTTTCTCTACTTGCCACCTACACTACTCTTGATACTAGCATTAGTCCTGTTTCATTGCATTGGTTGTAGCCTTATAGAAGTACCTTCTATTGAATAATGAAGACGAGGAGAGGTCTTTTCGTTTATTGACATGTATTCTGCGATGAATTTAGAAGGCATTTCTCCTATTTGTGAATGTGTATTATCATCGCCGAGTTCAATGCAAGAGTTTCAATCTATCACGTTGTCAGTATTATTAAAGGAAAGACACAACAACCATAGGATTTTAATGTATTATAGTCAAACTCATCTCCACCATTCATTTCTTAGAATGTGTCGGACTTGGCAAGCCTTAGCTCATGAGTATACGCCTTCATCGTAATTAAGCTAAAATTCCATTCTTAATATTGAAGGACAAATAATTATTTGAGCTAAGATTTAATAATCATTCATGTCAATAAAAGCGGGCCCTTCATCACTACTAAAGGAGGAAATTTGGAATTTATTAATCATGAATTTCCTATGCAAGGTAGAAGTTTCAAGTGATGGAGGTGAAAATAAAATTGAAGCAGCTAGTATGCAGGCCCAACAATGTGAGGTTGAATGCAAGCCGAGAAGTAGCAGATCAGGCGCACAAGATTGTCTTAAATCTAATGACTTCCTATTACTATTGTAGTTTCTGGATTTGCTCCTTTGTAAATGATCCCAAGACACAAGAATTTATCACTCATATGCACCATCGAATTGGCTCCCATTATCCTCTAGATTGTATTACCGTTGTGGAGAACTAGCCCCATGGTGGGTATAGATGGGCCAAATCTTATGGGCAACACAATTTTGGTGTGGAAGCAAGCATCAAAAGACTTAAGAGCTGATGTGCGAGAGATATTTTTACCTCTGCCTCTTTAACAAAACCATCACATATGGCGGTGTAAGCGAAGGTTGCAGCAGTGGTGTGTTAGAACAAAAAGTTTAATTTTTTCCAAGAAACGCAAAAAACAGTTTTTACATGCTTTTAATTTTTTAGGTAGTTTGCTTTTAGATTCCTACTTTTAGGAAAAGCTAATAAAGCAAATAAATCAAAAGATTTTTATTGCACAAAAGCATGTGCTTTTTAGTTCTATTTTTAAGAGTTGAGTGTTTTATTGTTAGATGAAGCCATCTATTTATTAGAGGCAATTGTAAGTTTTTCATATAAAACACATTCAGAGAGATTATATTGAGCCAAAGCTCTGGAAATAGAACAAGAAATATATACACACAAGTGTTGATCAAAGTTTGCAATAATATGTTTTATTTGCAATTATTTATTTTATTTATATTATTTGTTATTTTATGTGCTTAATTTCTACAAATTGGTATTAGAGCGTGGATTTTTTCAGCAGGTTTCTAATTGACAACAGGTTATGGCTTCTATATCCGGTCTACAGACACCATAATTTACAGGAAATAATTATGAGTATTGGTCATTAACCATGAAGGCACTATTCATATCCCAGGATGTGTGGGAAATCGTAGAGAATGGGTACACAGAGCCCGTAAATGTAGCAACATATAACGCACTCTCACAGGAAAAGAAAGACACTTTGAAGGAATTAAGAAAGAAAGATAGAAAAGCTCTTTTCTTCATTGATCAAGCCATGTATGAAAGCATCTTACCCAGAGTGGTAGCAGCCAATAAAGAAAAAATTGTGTAGGAAAATCTCCAAGTTATATATCAAAGTAAAGAGAAAGTAAAAACCACCAAGCTACATTTACTTCGTAGAGATTTTGAAAATATTTCAATAAAAGATTCAAATTCAAGTAGAATCATTATTTTCTTTTGTATTTGGTTTAGTCAATCAAGTCAAATCTCATGGTGAAACTATTGAGGACAGAAGGATTATTGAAAAATTTCTTAGAAGTTTCCCTGCAAAATTTGATCCTTTAGTAGTTGTTATTAAAGAAACTAAGAATCTAAGTTAGTTTTCAATTGATTAGTTGCATTCATCACTAATAAATCATGAATATATGTTGAATAAATCACATGCAGTTGTAGATGAAGCTTGGACTAAGACAAAACACGATGTTTCTCATTTTATATTTTTTGGTTGTGTAGCATACACACATGTGCCTGGTGATCTAAGGAAGAAGTTAGACAACAAAGGATAAAAAATGCATATTTGTTTGATATTTAGAGAATACAAAAGCTTATAAGGGTAAGTGCAAGAAGTTGATGGACAAAAATGGGGTCATCCGTGGACTTCATATTGCAAAAAACGGTGAAATCTCAACTTGTAGGGATTATTAGCAATACACGCATTCAAAATTAGAAAAAAAATATATAAATGTGAATCGTAGCATTTGAAATCTAATTTCTAAAATACTAATTTTTTCTAAAAAAGGACAAGTTTAGCTATATTAAACACTTAAAATTATATAACTTAGTTTTTTTTTTTAAAAACTTATAAGATTGTAGTCCATTTGCCGTGATTTGGATGACAAAATCTTGTTATTTTTTTCATTTGGTGAAAATTTAGATGTAGTTGTCTATCTTGGGATGGATTTTATTTTGTATTTTTCGAGCAATATTTTTTTAATGATTTTTTCCGTGAAAGTGGTCTGAAAATATTTAAAAAACGGAGCGCTTTTGTTTGCCCACCATAACTATATCAAAAATATCAATATATATATATATATATATATATATATATATATATATATATTTTAAAGTGTATAGAATTTGTCTACGCTTGGGATGGTATAAGTTTTATCACATTTTGATAAGCGAAACAAAAATTACTGAGTCTTAAACGTATACATGAACATTCATAGGAAAATATGTCTTAAAAACCTATTGTTAATAAAAAAATTATAAAATGATATTTATCTTATTCTATTCACTTTAAAATCAATATTTCTCTACGAAGCTAACAGTCTCCCTGTTAGTGTGAGTTATCTATGTGTCCTCCTCTCATATTGGAGGGTCATCTCACAACGGTTAGGTTTAGGGTTTCATGTGTGTTATGCACTAGGGTTACTCAACACCCTATGTGTACCCCTTTTCTATTCATTTATGAGCATGCCAAGACACTTCGTTGTCTTTCCTCTATGTGAAAGCTTTGTTTGTTGAGAAAGTTCTTCCATTCTTGATCAATTCTTTCTTCCAATCACTTTGGAGCCATCACGATTCCGCTAGAGTGCAACTACTTCGTGGTCCCTCATTTTTGACTCGATTCTCGCAAACTCTTTTCATGGTATCAAAGCTACATGACTTGCCATCACACCAAAATCTCGAAGTGATGGTGGAGAGGGATCTCATCGTGTTAATCAGTTGCTACGCCAATACCCTCCCGCACGATGGAGCTGGGTATACACCCAATCAAGCCCAACAACATTAGGAGGAAGTGACACCGGGAATTTTCTGGGAGGTCACCCATCCCAGAACTACTCTAGGGGTGGCGCACTTAACTAGGCGATATTAGAGCTAAGCGATTTACCGTCAATACTTTCCATTTTTAATCTTTTAAAACCATTCGTGGTAAGTTCAAAATACGTGGTTTTTGGCTTTTTAAAGTTTTAAAAGATCTTGCTTTTTTAAGTTTTAAAAGTTTTTACATTTTAAGTAAGCTTTTAAGTATTTCTTTTATTAAGTCTTTAAAAAAAAACTTGCTTTTTTACAAACCGTAAGCTTTTTAATAATAGCATTTTTTTCTTTTATTAATCAACTTATGGTAAGTTTTTTTAAACAAATCATTTTCTCCTAATAGATCTAAATTAAATTAAATTTAATAGATCTTATTTAAATATTTAATTAGGATTTTTTAACAAATTAGATCTTAATTTCTTCGTCATTAATTAGATTTAATTGTAATTAAATCTTTTTTTTTTCTATCCTCTCTTTCATGATTTGAAAAATTACATCATCTTTTAATAACCTTTTTATCATTTTTAAAACTCCAATAGCTCTAAAAATAGTAAAATTGGGCGTTTCCAAACGGTAAAATTTAGGGTTATTGTCAATTTTTTTCACTAATCATGCGCTCAAGTGTGCAGTGACACTTCGTGCACCTCTTTGCCTTCCAAGCTCTTTTCCGGCATTTTGAAGATTCTCTGAACTCCTTGAGTTCATTTAAAACCTTGTATTTCACCCTTATTATTGCTTGTGACTAGTGAAAGCATCGCCACGATCTGTAGTGGGGTTTCCATTTACGACATGAGACATTTTTTCTCACCACCAGGGTTGGCTTTCGCCTCCTTTCTATTTTTGCTTGTGCTTGTTTACGGTGTCTTTTTTGTGCTCCACGAAACACTGTTGTGGTCTCCTCTCTTGCACGTTATTACGCTGATTGCAAGACGAGTTACCAAGTGTTTCAAACCGCATGCATGGACCCGATTGTAATCAACGCACTAAACTATAAAGTGCCGAAAGTAGGGGTTGTTATTGTCCTAGGTGGTTATGTTTCTTTTCTGCATTTCTTTCTCTCTCTCTCACTATGGATGCACTTTCAATTCCTTTTCTTACTGCCGTTCAAATTTTTGAATGGAGATCGAAAATAATAATGAAACTAAGGGGTAAAGGGTTATTCTACATAGCCATGGGGGCGAGAGTGAACTAGATGATGAACCTAAAAAATCTAAGTGGTTAAAGCTGTAGTGATGAAGCTTTAGGTCTTCTTTGCATGTTTTTTCTCCTTACTTGCTCTTCCACATTGAGGTGTATGAAACACCTAAGTCTGCATGGACAACATTAGATGAAATATTGAGACAACAAGATGACATGAGAGTGCATGAGTTAAAAAAGCGAACTGCTAGGGTTAAATCCTAGTGATTTTGAAAACCTATAAGCATTCTTCTCGAATTTTGTCCACCTAGATCATTGTTAAAGGGATGTCAATTAGAGAAGAAATATTCTCAACTGATCTTGTCGATTCTCTCTAAGTTAGGTCCTGAATATTTTGTCTTTGTGTCAACTTTTTACGCTACAAAAGTTGCCTTGGGAAAGGATTGGAATATGCCCTCCTTTGACTATTTTTCATCCCAACTCATTCGAGAACAGGACAAACTCATTCAAATGGGGTCTCTCAAGTCCAAGTCACATGCCCTTGTAGCAAGTACTAGTAAGGAAAAGAATACTAATAATGAGATAGAGAAAAAGGATCAACCTAAGAAAGAAACCAAGACCAAAACTAAAATTAACATGAACACTTCGACTTCTGAGCCTAGAGCACAGAAAGACAGGTATTTGTGTTCCTATTGCAAGAAGTTTGGTCATGATGAGCAACACTATTTTTGGAAACAGATTGATCACTTATCTCATTTACTTGAGAAGAATAAAATAAGTGTTCCTAAATCCATAAAACAAAATGCTCCGAAGGTTGAGTCTTCCACTACAAAAGGTTCAAAATTTGATAAGAAGAAAGGAAAGGCCCTCATAGCTCGAGTTGCTTCTTCATTGACGTGGACTATAGATTTCGGTGCCTCGCACCACATGGCTTCTTCGCATGTTGAGTTCTCCAACATCGAACCTTATGATATGTCCCAAATCACGTTGGTGATAATACGAAAGTGTCGAGTTTTTATAGTGGATCGGTAGAGCTAGATGGGGGAACATTGAATCAAGTGTTAAGTGTTCTGATCTCTCTACCAATCTCCTATCGGTTTACCAAATTACTCACCTTGGTGAAGGAATGTGAGTGGAATTTGGTCCTAACTCGGTGATTATTCATGAGCTTAACAATGACACTACAGTGGCTGAGGGAAAGGTAGATCACCGTTCACGGTTGTACACCTTTTCCCACTTTACTTCTGATTTGACTTCTACTTCTCTACCTACTGAGGTTCTTCAGCTCTCTGATTTGGACTCTGACTCCTCAGATGATGATGTTGTTGAGCGTGCTCCTCTTCATGACTCTCAGACTTTTGAGTCTTGATTCTAACAGTAGTGATGATGAGGACTATGTCCCTTCTCACTCGAGTGAAGAATCTTCTGACTCTGAGCTTGATTCTCCTAGTCCTCTTTGGGCTAGGAAAACTTTGCAAAGTGCTGGAGATTTAGTTGGAGATACTTTGGATATGAGACATACTCGCTCAGATTTCGTTGGACCCCACTCTTTCTTCACCTCTGCTTCTGATTCAGTTGTCTCCTCTATTTCTTCATGTGATGACAGTTCCACTGATACAGACTCACTTGGTTCTACTTCTGATGACGAGGATTGTGCACCCAGTTCTGATGTTGAGAGTACTATAGAGGACTCTTCTCCTCCTCTCACTATTCCAGAGAGTATTGACACATCCCACATCTCATCAGATATTGAGCAGTCTCCTATACAAGTACACTTGTGATGTACTATAGGTTCTTCATCCATCTACAGGTATTTCAGAGGAGTTCATCATCTCCGTTGTTGGGAGTGCCCCTTCTAGGACTCTTGCCACTTCCACTTTACTAGGAGACTTTCATTAATCCACCCTTGTTTGTGGATCCATTTTCTATCGTGGGGGATGTTTTATTACCTTCACATCAATTGGAAATCCTTTCTACAGGTGTTCACCCTTCATACTCTGATAGTTCTGCACTCGTGACATTACCCTCGGCTCCTTTGCACTCACTTGCTAGACCTATGTCACACTTTCATGGACCAGACTCAGAGTTCTTCATGCTACTACCTTTAGTTTCCTTCGTGGAGTGGGCAGATTTATAGCACACATTTTTCTGTCCTTCCTAAGAGGCGGACACAAGATCACGGTGCATATGGCTCTTCTTGATCCAGGAGGCGAGAGGATCTCATCATCAACATTCTTACGGGAGACTTCTTAGAGTTCTGATTTCAGATCCATCCATGGCATCTTCCGCATCCATCTCATCTCCCTCATTTTCTCTCTTTTTCATCTTTCGAGAGATTGTCCCTTTGTACATGGGTACCTCATCAGGCTTTATGCCGAGACCCATTTTCTTCTTCTTCTTCTAAGAAGATTGTGTTTGTATATGGGCACCTTATCAGGCCTTTAGTTATCGGGCCCCATTGACACATATTTCTTAGTTGTTTAGGAGTGTCTTCCCTTTTCATCGACTCATCTAGTTGTTACCCCAAATTTGATGAAGGGGGTGTTAGTGTGAGTTATCCTATGTGTCCTCCTCTCATATTGGAGGGTCATCTCACATGGGTTAGGTTTAGAGTTAGGTTTATGGTTTCATGTGTGTCATGCACTAGGGTTACTCAAAGACGCTATATGTACCCCTTTTCTAGTCATTTATGAGCATGCCAAGACACTCCATTGTCTTTCCTCTATGTGCAAGCTTTGTTTCTATTGAGCAAGTTCTTCCATTATTGATCAATTATTTCTTACAATCACTGGAGCTATCAAGATTCCGTTAGAGTACAACTACTTCGTGGTGCCTTGTTTCCAATTCGATTCTCGCAAACTCTTTTCACTCCCCTACGCGATGGCACCATTTTTGTGAAATGTTTTCAGTTTTTAGCATGGTTCAAGACTTTGGAAGAGAAAATTTGAGTTTTTGACCTTTTACACATCGAGAATGACCTTCCATAGCTTTGGTTGGGGAAAAAAAAATTTCGAGGCTTAGGTTCGGCAGATAGATCCGCGATCACGTTTTATAAAGCATGATTGTGGTTTTTAACACAAGCTGAGCGGAATTTAGAAACCACACTCATGGTTCATAAAACACAATCGCAGTTCATAAATCATATTTACACACATCCCAATGTCTGAATTACCATGTGATTTTTACTCTTTGACCTTACCATATGAATTACTATGAAATTCTGTCTTTTTCTGCACGTTGTTCTTATCACGGAAGAAAAACATCATGGGAGATAAGAAACGAAGTCAAAAAAGGAAGTCATTAAGTAAAAAAATACTAAACGAATTAGAGGCCAACAAAATTCAAAATGTTGAGCGAATGCGAGAATATTCGTGAATCAAAAGAAGCTCATCTTGACCCCAACTATTGTAAGCAATGAAGAACCGGGTAATGTTTCTCTTGTCGATGTTGAAGTTGAATTAAATACTCGTGATGAAGATATCTTTACTATCAATGTTAAAGAAGAATTAGATACTCATGATGTAGAAAATGTTGAAATTGAAGGAGACAATGAAAATGTGAATAAGGAAATTCATGTTGAAAGCTGTAGACAGTAAATTTTGACAAAAAAAAACCTCCTAAGATTTTACGTAAAAACCTAATTTTTATTGAAATTGATGAAAACATTTTGAAACCAATGTCGACAAACTTTTTGAGCGAAAAATCAGAAGAAAAGACACTTAAATTTGGGATAATCATTTTTAAATTTTAAATGATTCCCAAAGATGTCGATTGTTAGTTAGTTTGATTAAATTGATTAAAATGAGACCTACATTAAACACCTTAGGATTGAAAACATCTAATATATGTGGTCAAACCTCTACAATTGTTGAAAACCTTCATGATGCATATCACTGCTTTGTTGGTGTTAAGAGATGCACTCGGGATAGTAATATTGTGCATTGTGTACTTGCTACTAGTGTTGTAAGTGGATCAATAAAAAACAATGTTTGATTATGCAAACAAGTCGAATGTTGCAATTTAATCAAAAACTCTAATGAAAGCAATTGAAAGGCGTAATATCCTTGATCACTCAATAACACCAATTTTTGGGCATTTTCTACTAAAACACCGCATAAGGACAAAAATAATTCTAATCTTTATAAGAGAAGTTGTTATTCAATTTTGGCATGATAACACTAGAGTTTCACCTAATACAAGATATGTTATAAAACGGAGAGTTGGTTCTATTAATCGTGAACCACATCCAAAGCATTTCTTAGATATGACTCAAACTCATTTTTTCATAAGTTTGAACAAGAGAATCTGGAAATTAAAATTAGTCAACGTTTTTGAAATGTTGAAACCATTCTATGTGAAAATCAACCACGCTCGCACCACTTGTTGTTGTAGGCAACATGTTGAATTTGCGATGCATTATGCTAAATTTTTACATATTCGTTCTATTTTTCATTCTAAAACTATGTTATCGGAATGAGTTGTTCAAGTTCCACCAATATATTTTAGGGATTTCATTCCTACTATATTTTGTGAAAAAGAAGTTGGACAATTTTTTTATAGTCAGGATTGTTTAGATGGAAGTTGTAGTACATGCGACTGATTACCTAAATTGGAAAATTGCATCCATGAGAAAATTGAAGGTACAATAGGACATAATTTAGTTGAGTTTGATAAATATAAATCAGTTGTATACCAATTAAAAGATGGAAAAAATTATAAACAGTGTGAGCTAGTTCTGAGAACAAATGCTGTTTTCTAATTTTGAGAAAATTTAAGGATGAAATTGTTTATGAGTATGCTAGGCATACACATAGAGTTTGATGGTTAAATGAATAGTTCAATATATGCGAGGACACATTTGCTATTGACACTATTGTTTCAATGGTCGATTTTGAGAGAATTACACATTGCGACCACAAATGGAGGTTGATCGCAATATTACAACTCGGTACAAGTTACCATTTTTGTGCATATAGCATTTATACATTCTCACGATAGTACGAGAGAATGATCAAAAATTTTAAGAGAGTACCACTTTTATATCGGTGGTGATCGTACTCATTATCTTGAATTTGTGCAAGGGTGCTTCCGGTTATTTTATGGAAACTTGTCGATAGGGACATCCACTTCAAACAATATTATATATGATCAAATAATTACACGTCTCGGTTTAAGAATGCACGAATGTTTTATTAGATGAGCAGAATGCACGTCAAGATGGGTGTGTAACATATTTGGAGTTTCACTAAGGTTGGACATGGAAAAGGAGAGCATGACGGTGCGAGGGCATATGTGAGAAAAGATCTTGCAAGAGAAGAGTTGAAGTACAAAGATGGTGCTAAATTAAAAGATGCAAAGAGCATAGTGGTATGGTGTATTGAAAACATGGCCCGAAGTTCTCAAGAAAATTCCATGGTTCGCGAGATATTTTTGGTTGATAAAGGAACAACAAATTGCTAACTACGAGGATTATATGACACTCATTGGGTTCGAGTGATATGCACTCATTTTGTAGCTCGAGCGCTACTTGTGGGCCGTATGGACAAGAAAGTTGACATTTTTGTGCATCTTGTATCGAATTTGTCACTGTTGAGTGTGATTCACAAGAATGGGTGGATGGATGGATTTGTAGGCCTCTAACTCCGCTTCGTAGTTATCAACCTCCACAAGCATTATGACTTATTTATGCGAGATGAAGTTGCGACATCCAAGGACTTTGATGAAATTTTGATTTTGGTGTGACAAGGTATTTATGGTTATTTATTTAATTTTTGCATTGAGTTATGTGCATTGAAATTTTAATATGTAATTTAAATTTGAGTTGTTTAACCTTTGTTTTTTAGGACACGTGTTTGAAGTTATTGCGATAGAAGACAATGAAGAAGGAATAGAATATTTCTTATGTCATTGCATCGAGAAAAGAAAGAAGTTGACTTCTCCTATTATAGATGGTGAAGATATTAAGTATCCTACGGGGTCGGTGGTAGTTTATGGAACTTGGCTTGACGGTATCCATTAAGAAACTACTATGTTTTGGTGTTTAAAGACTTTGAGACACACAAGAAAATACTCTTATATTTGCATCTAGTTCTAACGACAAATATTCAGCTGTATAGATATCGAGGAAGGCCTAATAACAAGATTATTTAGAAGGTTCGAGAGTCAGATCATGAAGCAATCTTGTCTAATATTCAGAGTAGATCTGATCCTGATGGTTCATTGGAATGAATTTACAATGCTCATGTCTAGTATATATAATTTTTTTGATATATATAAATTTGTTAGTTAGATAGATTTAAGTTCATATATTTTATTTTAAATTTTTGTATTTTGTATATATCTAGTATGGTTTTGATTTGAAACTTAAATTTCTTTGACTAACACTTTTATGTTCAGGTTAGTGGTGCCAGAAAAGCTTCCACCTTCACGTGGTTGGCACTGTTAGTAGAGAATTTTAAATTCTCGAAGCTAAGAGAATTTTTCATTATTTTACAAGAAAAGAGAAGCAATTAACAACGATTTATGTACTGTTTAGGGGTTCTTGGCTCAGGAGGAGGTATCACGGGGTTCTTGGCTCTGGAGGGTTTGCAAAATATAGCGTTTGTGACCTTACAACGACTCAAACTGCACTATTTCATGCGTTCACAAATAATAGGGTAGGAAGAGCCTGATTTGGGAAGGAAAAAAATGAGAGAGAATATTGTAGAGGGTCCCTATGCTGAGGTGTCAGATCAGATGAGACATCTCTAGGTGCCACGGAGTCAGTAGTCACCCGTCGAAGTTGAACAATATTTTGGTCTCTGGGATCTTAAGGGACTACGCCTGAATGAAGTAGCCCGGAAGGAATGACCTTGTCGCGTAATGAAATACCACCTCCCTAGTATTTACCTAGCCACCCGAATGTGTTGGCACATTTGGTTCGGTGCCTGACCTCCATTTGTAAAATATAACATTTATGACCTTACATTGGCTCAAAGCGCACTATTGCGTACGTTTGCAAACAATAGGCAACAAGAGCACCGATCCGGGAAGGAAAAAACTAAGATACACTATTGTAGAGGGTCCATACGGCTGAGGTGTCGGATCGGGCGAGACATATCTAGGTGCCGTGGAGTCCGAGTAGTAGTCACCTATCGAAGTTGAACAATATTTTGGTCTCGGGGCTTTTAAGGGACTACGCCCGAATGAAGTAGCCCGGAAGCAACGACCTTGTCGCGTGCAAAACACAACCTCCTCTAGCATTCACCTAGCTAACCATATGTTTTAGTGCATTCGGTTTGGTGCCATGACCCACCATTTGTAAAATATAGCGTTTGTGACCTTACACTGGCTCAATTTGCACTATTTTACGCATTTACAAACAATAGGAAACAAGAGCACCGATGCGAGAAGGAAAAAAGCGAGAGAGGATATTGTAGAGGGTCCCTATGCCAAGGTTTCAGATTAGACAAAACATCTCTAGGTGCCACGGAGTCACGAGTAGTCACCGTCGAATTTGAGCGATATTTTAGTCTCATGGCTCTTAAGGGACTACGCCCGAACAAAGGAGCCCAAAATCAATGACCTTGTCGCGCTCCAAAACACACCTCCTCTAGTGTTCACCTAGCCACACGAATGTGTCGGCGTATTTGGTTCAGTGCCACGACCCACCGTTTGCAAAATATAGTGTTTGAAAACCTTCTGGCTCAACTGCACTATTTCACGTATTTGCAAACAAAAGGGCAGCAAGAAACCGACACAGGAAGGAAAAAACTGAGAGAGGCTATTGTAGAGGGTCCCTATGCCAAGGTTTTAGATCAGACAAGATGTCTCTAGGTGCCATGAAGTCTGAGTAGTCACTAGTAGAAGTTGAATGATATTTTGGTCTCGGGGCTCTTAAAGGACTACGCACGAGCGAAGTAGCCCGAAGCAACGATCTTGTCACGCACCGAAACAATGCCTCCTCTAGCATACACCTAGCCACCTAGACATGTCAACACATTTGTTTCAGTGCCATGACCCACCATTTTCAAAATATAGCGTTTAACAACCTTACACTGGCTCAGACTACACTATTTCGCATGTTTGCAAACAATAGGGCAGTGAGAGCACCGATTTGAGAAGGAAAAAATTGAGAGAGACTATTATAGAGGGTCCCCCCGTCGAGGTTTCAGATCTCGTCTCTAGGTGTCATGGAGTCTGAGTAGTCACCTATCAAAGTTGAACGATATTTTGGTCTTAGGGCTCTTAAGGGACTACGCCCGAAGGAAGTAGCCGGACAAGCAACGAACTTGTCGCACACCAAAAAAATTCCTTATCTAGCGTTCACCTAGCCACCTTGATGTTTTGGTGCATTCGTTTCAGTTCCATGACATCCTGAGGCATGACTTCTCACTCCTCACCTCTGTTTATTTCCTAGGACTCAAAACATTCAATGTCACTTGTTTACCTTCCATCTCTCTTGTTCTCTTTGGACTTGCCTCTGTCCTCTTAGGTGCTTCATCACTGTCCTTGCTTTGCTCTCTTGAGATATGTTTTTGTGGTGATCTCTCTCCATCCTCTGTTGCCCCAACTATGTGCTTACATGCTCATTATGTTTGCATTGTAATATGGTCATGCTCTTGGCTACCTTGAAACTTTTTACATACTTTTCATCCCTTAATGGGTATCTAATACCCTAATTATCATGCTTTGAAGATTCACAAAAATAAAGCATTCCCTTTTTATTCTAATAGTGGATTAAGTATTTGAATATAGGTCAAGAATACTAAATGGAGTTGAAATTAAATGAGCCATAATTGCTAGTGAAGCAAGAACTAGTGAAAAGTGGTGAGTAAAGGTAAGTCATGTTAAAGGAATGAAATGCATTTATTCATTGTTTCTAATAGTATGGTGAGAATGTGAACATATGAATAAGATTATCAATAAAATGTTAAGGCAAGTAGCTTCAAGTTTGCATATTTGGATGGAATTTTAGAAGGAGAGTGAAGTGGCCAATCAAGTCATTTATGAAGCATGCTAAAAGAAGTGAAGGAAACAAATAAGTGAGAGCACTATGAAGGAATAAAAGGAAATAGTTTCCATGCATGAGAAACATGATGAAGAGAAAAGAATTCTCATAATGGAGAACATAACACGAAAGAAGAATAATGGAGGAGAAAGGTAGTGAAAAATGAAATGCTTAGAGAATAAATAGGTACTCATTCAATATGAAATGGGAAACAAGAGGAAAGTGGTGAGAAAAGGTCAAATTTCAATTTGAGGCAAGCATGTAATGGCTATGATCAATAAATAAAGAAAGTGAATGAGAGAGTGAATACTTGTTGTACATGAGGAAATACAAAGGCTTGAGGAGATATTTATGACGGGATATTCAAAGCAACAAGAGACAGGTCAAGAAAAAAGAGTGAACAATGGCAAAATAAGAAGGAGAAATAAGTCTTGAATACATACAAGCAAATAAAAGGAAAGAGAGGATGGTAAGTCCAAGAAGAAAGAGACAACAACAATGAAAATGAAAGAGAGGAGTGAATCTAATTTAAAGCGATAATCAAATTGAATGTTTAACTTCTTAGTTGATTGGCATATAGCACCAAATTATAAAAAGATCGGTGTGTACATCTATTGATTCCCTTAATTTATCTAAAACAACTTTGTAAATGCTTCCCTTAATTTCTTAACAATTGTACCATGCAATTTTGCACCATAAGTAACGTTATATTCATATAATTCAAGATGAACTCTACATCACTTATTTCTATCAATGTTCGCATTAGTTGATATATGCACAGATGAGTGTTAGCTTTAAAAGAAAAAAAAGTAATTACATATTTTCCTTTTGTAGTTCACCTAGCATGGTTTTGCTTAATGGAATAGGTTTGCTTAACAATTGTACCATGTAGTGCTTCGGGACATGGTTTTTTAATTTTAAATCAAACATACATATCTAGAACTAATAAATGGTTATGAAAACATACATAGAAGGATATCATACATGCAATGAAATTGAATCAAACATATAGAAGTAATATCATTATGAAAACCAACACACATGGATATATAAGAATCAAACAAAGTGTGCTCCAGGGCCTTACGTCTCTGAAAATATGTAAGTTCATAACATGTGTACATCTCGAACTAAGTGTGTCATAATGTATATAGGACCACATGCGGTCGCATGAGGCCATATATATACAATGCACTATATGAAGAAACATGTTCACTAAGACCAGATGGCCCATATATATATATATATATTGCATCCATGTGGATTATGAATCTACTCATGAAACATCTTCCCTCTCTTCGCCTGCTAGAAGTAGCATGTCCACGACACTGGGATGTAGTGGAGGAGATGCCACTACGGACTTCATCAATGTGGTCTAGGCGTCTCTAGGTCTGTCTATGCAACCTAACCTGCACATTCATAAACAACAAGTTTTTAACACCTAAAATTTTAAAATACATTCAAAATTTAGAAACTTGTACAATTTAGTTTAAATGCATGTGAAATCTTACTTTGGAATGTCATGATCCCTATCAATTTGGCGTTGACGCATCGCGGGAACAACAGTAGACTCATGAGGGTAAGCTACATACAAATAATTAATTTTCAAATTAAATATTTCACATACATATAAAATTTGATATTGTAGATTTAAGTAATAAGAAATAATAAACCTCAAAAATTTAACAAATTTGAAAAATTGTACCTCGGTTAGTGGATCTCCGGATGTTATGGCAAAAGTATCTACACAACAACCTCCACCAGTATGCATATATGGAGGAGTCTCTCTGGCGATCATAAGCTATACAAAAACATGTACAAATCAATATTAAAATCTACATGTTGCACCACATATGAGATGTCCTAAGCATGTAATCCACATGAACTTCCACAATTAGAAACAAAGTGTAAAAGAAACTAACTGCGTAAAACTCATGTGAGGCATGCCGAAATAGCCTTAGTTCCCGAGAGCGAGATGATGACCCATGAGGCTACTGTGTATAAAGACAAACATATTAATATGTACAACATACACGTGAAACATTATAATAATAATCTAGTGCAATCAAATGAAATTAAAAATGTAAGTTTTTCTGACTTGAAACTTACGTTTGAAACATGCCCAGTGCGGTATTTAGCATGTCGGCCGAGATGTTTCCTTCACCGGCTCTTGCTATTTAAAATAAAATAAAACATTAGTTTTTTTACATGTATGTACATGACGTACAATCAATACATATATATTAAAATCTCAAACATGTGAATTAAACTATTGTATATATATTATTTATATTTATTTTAAATTTACTTATGAAAGACCAATATCAGTGGTTTGCTCCAAAAACATCTGACATCTCATCTATAGAAAAGAAATCATGTGAACCAACAAATGATGTCTCACCCACAGTGCATACAGAACCACATGATCCATAGTGGTGTGGTGTGCTAGAGGCCCAGCGACTCCACCAACATCACCGGATACGATCGGGTCACTATCTTGGAGTCGAGTGTCAGTGAGCTCCCTCAATGCATGCAGTGTGTCAATCTCCACAACCTCCTTCATTGTAGGAGGGATAACTGAAGGCAGTGGAGGTTTTGGGGCATGGGGGATCCTTGGTTGACCTATGCGTGCACTAGGTCTACTCTGTGCAGAGCCACCTCCTCAACTAAAAAGTCAAAATAATTTGGGACCTCATTAAGCACGAACTCGCAATATAATTTCTTTAAAAAATAAAGAGGAACCTCATTGTTGTTACATGGTGGATAATCAAAAACCATCCACCATTGGTCCCAAAAAAATTTGATTTGGTCATCATGGCACTAATGGATTGGGAACTGTTTGCAAGTAACTGCGGGGGAGCATTGGTTCTCGAGTCAGTAAATAATGCACAAATGAGGTATTTTCCAATTTTTTTGTCTTTTACGGCCGCATGGGATAATTTATATCGCATACCACCACCTAAAGTTTGAAATCAATGTTTGAAATGAAAAATGGGAGAAATGAGGTCTCGCGGAGCTGTTTTTTTGTCTCGAGTTCCACGATCGTAGTTTTAGGTTCGGTTATTCTTGAACCCAAAATTCAGGAACATGATCGCGGTTCACTGAATTTTGGGTTTTTATGTCCAAAAAATTGTCCAACTTCTTGCACTTACCCATAAGTTGTTCAATCTAGTTACCGAGAAGGTCATAATCAATGAGATATGTATAGTTTTTTGAAAATGAGGCATGGAATGGAAGTATTGAGAAAACAGTTAGTGTAGCAATGGCTATTCCTCATGAAGATATGGAAGATGAAAGCATAGAGCAACAAGGTATTGTATCTTCTTCTAATATTGGACATGCACCACAAGTTGTAGCACAAACTTCACCTCTGTCTACATCTAGGAGATCTCTAAGATTTTAGTCATCTTGACCATCCGGTAGACACCAAAAATAACACGGAGAGGTTGCACCTTTAGTACAAAACAGTCCATCATCAGATATCCCTTTGCAGTGGAAAACAAAGAGTCTTAGTGAGATTTATAATGTTGATACAACTAATGATTTTTCAGTTTTTGCATTGTTTTCTCAAGCTGTAGATCCAATATACTTTGAAGAGGCTATAGAAACAATGAATTTTGGGTTCAAGCCATGGATGATGAGATAGACACCATAGAGAAGAATCAAACATGGGAATTGGTAGATCTTCTAGAAGGAAAGGACATGATAGGAGTGAAGTGGGTCTATAAGACCAAATATATTGTTGATGGTAAAGTACATAAACATAAAGCAAGGTTGGTTTCTAGATGTTTTCACAACAATATGGAGTAGATTACAATGAGACATTTGCACCTGTAGCACGTTTGGACATGGTAAGAATGGTTTTAGCAATTGCAACTCAAAACAAATGGCCTATTTATCATATGGATGTAAAATCAACATTCTTGAATGGTTTTCTTGAAGAAGAATTTTATGTGAATCAACCAGAAGGTTATGAGATTGAAGGTCATGAAGGAAAGGTATACAGAGTTGAGAAAAGCACTCTATGGTCTCAAGTAAGCACCTAAAGCTTGGTATAACATGATTGATTATTTTTGATACAGAATGGTTTTCAGTAGGAGCAGTAGTGAGCCTACCTTATAAATCAAGATCAATGAGCAAGGTAAAATTTTGATTGTTTGTTTATATGTGGATGATTTAATCATCACTTTGGAAATCTGTCTACATAATCATTAAATCAGCAATGAAGAGATAATTTGAGATGACAGATCTAGGCCTTATGCACTATTTTTTTGGCATAGAAGTTTCTTAATTAGAAGTTAGATTTTTAGTTTCACAAGAAAGGTATGCTAATGATGTTTTGAAGTGATTTAACATGTTTAATTGCAAGCCGGTGCCAACACCTATTGCAGTAGATTTGAAGTTAAGTAAAGACGACAACAAATCATCTGTAGATCTAACATTTTTCAAAAGACTAGTTGGAAGTCTCATGTATTTGACGGCCATAAGGCCGGATATTATGTATGGTGTGAGCCTCATCTCAAGGTTCATGGAATCTCTAAAAGATTCACATTGGCAAGATGGAAAAAGAATTTTGAGGTATGTATGTGGAACTAAGAATCATGGAATTTTGTATTCAACATCAGATGAGTTCAAACTCAAAGCTTACACAGACAGTGATTGTGTTGGAAGTATTGATGACAAGCAAAGAACATCCGGCTATGTTTTTCACTTTGGAATAGGTGTAGTTTCATGGGTATCAAAAAAACAACCCATAGTCACACTATCTTAAGTAGAAGCGAGTATGTAGCAACAATAGGATCAGCATGTCAAATTGTTTGGATGAGAAGAGTGTTGAAAGATTTGAGTCTTAATCAAGAGGATGCTACATAGATTTTCGTGACGACAATTCAGAAATAACATTATCCAAAAATCATGTTTTTCACAAGAGGAGAAAGCACATAAACATGAGGTATCACTTCATTAGGGAGTTAGTTAACAATAAGGAAATTTTTCTTGAATTTTGCAGATCCGAAGATCAATTTTCTGATATATTTACAAAATCTTTGGGAAATGAAGTTTTGAGTATTTGATAAGTTGTTTGGGAGTTTGTGATCAAGAATATGTCATATCTTGAAATGCACACTTAGCTCTAGAAGAATAAAAGTTTGAAGGTCAAAATTAAAAGGGGAGTGTTAAAAAAAAACAAAAATTTAATTTTTCCCCAAGAAAAGAAAAAAGCATTTTTTTACATGCTTTTAATTTTTTAGATAGTTCGCTTTTAGATTCCTATTTTAGCAAAATCCAATAAAGAAAATAAATCAAAAGCTTTGTATTGCACAAAAGCATGTGCTTTTAGTTACTGTTTTTAAGAGTTGAGTTTTTTTCTTGTTAGATGAAGTCGTCTATTTATTAGAGGCAATTGTAAGTGTTTTCATATAAAACACACTCAGAAAGATTGTATTGAGCCGAAGCTATGGAACTAGAAAAAGAAATATATGCACAAAAGTGTTGATATGAGTTTGTAATAATATGTTTATTTGAAATTCTTTATTTTATTTCTGTTAGTTGTTATTTTATGTGCCCAATTTCTACATTGTGTAGGGAACAACGGCGCTCATCTTTGTCTTTGCCCTGACCTCGTTTTTAATCTTTAATCTTGTAGAGTTGACGGCGACATTCTCTTCTTTGAATTGGATGGCCTTTATGCCAATGAAGTCTTGGTTGGGAAGGTTGGGATCCTTGAGGAGAGGAGTGTACATGAGCCGTAAAAAATGTTGATTCTGGAAGAAACACATATGACTCGTTCTTAGAAAAAGATGGCATCGGCGCCGTGATGCTTCTCGGGAGAGCGGGTGGAAAATTTACAATTGAAAGTGAAGGCGGTAAATAACTAGGTGTGAAAATCCATGCGATCTCTGCTCAATCTTTCCATTCAGTGACTCCTTGGGAAAGCCCTTCCATAAGGGAAGCTAGAGTGTAGGAGAAGGTGAAGAGAGGAGCGATGACCTTGGGGCCAAATGTTTTGTCGTCGGTGGAAGAGAGAAGAAACACATCTTTCCCAAGACCGCCGATTGTTACGAATGGGATGAAGGGGCTATAAAATAGAAGCTCGGGAAGGTGTTCTTAGTGCATCCGAGTTCGGGAGGACCATTGCATCCCAAACACCTTGTCCCTCCTCATTTACGATAAAAGCGCGGAGGCTGTAACATGTACGATGGTAACTCGGGGACTTGTAAGATCCATCTCCGCATTGTACCCACAGGAAATCTCTGCGATATCTAGAACAACACATTCCTTTGGCGCGACGTGTTTTGATGTATTTGAGTAACGTCTTTGTAGAGTTGTAGAGTCCACTGGTGATTGGCATAACAATGTCCTTTGGCGGGTTGTTGCATTGCTCATTGAAGAAGCACATATTATTAGTAGGCGACATGGTGGAGTTGATTACAACGTGGGTATAAATCTCCATACCGATCGACCATAGGGTATAAATAGCATATTGTATTCAAAACTCGTTTGCGCCACGAGATAGGTAAAGGAGGTTGAATTTAAATTTTAGTTAGTTTGACTATGTTACAGCGTAAACTATAGTGGCAATTACACCTCGGCTCGGTGGGACACTTGAACAATCATGTAATTATTTCTTAAAATAGTTTCCCCATTTTCAAAAATATGAACTATCTACTATTGTTGGACTTAGAGAACTCGATGAATAATATAAGGGTAAGTAATCATCCTTCTTGACTCGTCTATCTGTCATCACTCAAGGCGATGAAATCAAGCAATAATATATTTTACATGATTTTGATGTTTCCACTCCTATTCAAATAAAATTTATGAAAGCCTTATCTAGCACGCAAAAAGTGCTGACGTTGATAAAGATTTTGGAAAATAGAGGATTCGAAACGCCAAAAATTCTCACGTGATAACGAGATAGGCCGACAATTTGAGTTAAGAAGGATTATTATCCATGTGTTGTTTAATGAGGTCCCAATTCTTTCCTTGAAATATGGGAAATGGAGATTTGAAATGCAATATTTTCTTAATGTTAATGTATTATCTCTTTCCTACTCAAAACAATATTGTAATTGTATGATTGTGTACACACTCTACTTTTACGTGTGTAGTTGTAAAGTATGGTGTTACATTAATAATATTTAATTAAGGCAGACATTGCATTCAATTAAGGTATTTTTTGAAATTTAGTAGCAAAGCAGAAGAAGCTGGTCTTGTGAAAATGGGGGTGATAGGATTAGAGTTGAAAATGTGAGCCAAAACATTGAAGATTTTAATCAGCCTCTATGGAAAAAGCTTAGGATTAGGGAGTTTCAGTAATTTCATTGTCAAATTACATGATCACGACCCCTCCCTTTCTAAGGATTTTGGAAAATCTTGGAAAGAGGATAAGTTTGAAGTCAGAGGGATGGAAATTGAGGTTTCTGAGTCCACCATCGCCCTAGCCACAGGACATGAAAATGGATGGGCTTAAAAATTTTAAGGATAGAACCCATAGAGAACAGAAATTGAGTTGTTCTTTGTTGGCAAGGAAAGATGTTCTTTCTTTACGAGATGGTATTGCCAAGTCGTGTATTCTAGGTATATGGAGAGAGGTGTGCCTTCAAATCATGAAGTACATCACTCTAGAAGGAAAATACAGAAAAATCTATACTCACCATATGACCCTTCTGAACATGTTCCGCCATAAGGTCATGGTGAGCATCCCCTTCTTTCTGTTTATGTCTCTAACTAACTCTTTGATGGCTTTCCAGTAGGAGAAAGTGGAGATGCCTCTGCATGAAGGGATCATTCTTCTGATGTTTGAAAATGGGAAACCTGCTCTATCCTCTTCCCTGAAAGAGCATGCGGATGAGGATGACCTCACTCTCGCATATTGCCTTACTAAGATGAAGGCTGAAAAATGTAAAATTGTGGGGGAGGATTCTGGTAAAGAAATGGGTGAGGATGGTCATGGGGAAGCAAGCACTTCGAGAAAAAGAAATCGGGATGGTAATTTAAAGGGTTTCGAGGATTTGAGCGAAAGATCCAGTATTTAGAAGGGGTGCTTCAAGCAATGGAAGAAACTAATGCTAGTCAAAGGGAAACAATGATGGATGTCATCAATTCTTCTAAGAAAATTATCACTTTGCTCAGGTGAAGTCCAAGCGAGAATTTTTTTGGAGGTGGAGGACCAGTCAAAAAAGCTAACCAATGGGTGGAAGGGATGGAGGAGGGCACTAAAAGAAGGAACTTTAACTTGCGCATCAGTAGCTCAGGATGAGTTGGAGGAAGATATTAATGACAAAGGTGTTGAGGGTGACGTGATCAAAGATAGTCATGATGGTAGAAGTGGGGATCTCCAAAAAATTAACTTGTGGTTCCGGATTGTTGGTAGAATTTTGGCAAACTTTTGTTGTTTTGGAGATTGTTTCTCCTTCTCTCTGGTTTTCCCACTTTAATACAAATTTTGGTTCTTAATTGTAAGAGTTAAGCATGTTTAACTCCTTTCTTGGACTTTTCGTTTCCTTCTTGCTTGTTGTTTTCTGTTCCTCATCTTGTAATGGCCCCTAGGAGCCGATCCCTATTTTTACCGTATCTAATAAAAAAATTGGATTTGATGAATAAATAGAAATCTATGGTGTTAAAGGGATTATTCAAATTAGATAAGGGTGATAAATTAATTTTCTTAAGAAATTTTAAGCTTTGTAAAGCGGTAATTTGTTTCACTTAATTTTGAACTTATTGATAGTACTCGGGTTGAATGAGTTTTAAGCTTCTTAATAGGCTTTGGTTTCCATATGAAATGTGGCTTTAGCCATCTTATCACCTCCATTTTAATTAGCCCAACACATTCTCCATGTTGTGAGTTGGATGCGTATTTGATGTTAACTCACCCTTTGATCTCAACGGTTAACTCGTCATGTGGAATGTGCAAAGTGATATTGGATAAATGGTGAGCTCTCCTAGTTAAACTTGTAGCTCGATCTACCCATCTTGATTTATATCTTGACTTTCAAGCTATCTCACTTGGAAACTATGGCATTAGACAATAATATGACTCACCAACTTCATGGTGTCACTATAGTGACGAGACACTCAGATCCCCGCACTGATAAAAATTGGACCTAATTTATTTCACCTTGGATCATCCTGATTGAAGATGTTCAGAAAATACCAAAATTTTCCCTTCCATTTTACTTCTCACCACTTGTTGACACCTAAACAATCCATTAGGCGGCCATGTCTCCCTCCTAATAAAAAGTGTACTATATTTTGTTTCACCTTGGTATTGAAGATCGGAGATGGAGATAAAACCAATTTTTGCCTTCTATTTTATTTCCCACCACTTGTTGGCTCTGAAAAATCCATTAGGTGACTATCCCCCCCCCGATAAAAATTAGACCCCATTTTTTCATCTCTACTATAGAAGGCTGGAGACAAAGAAAAACCAAATTTTCCCCTCCATTTTTCTTCTCACCATTTGTTGACTCTTTAATAAGCCATTAGGCGGCCGGGTCCCCTTCTTGATAAAAAGTGGAGCTCGTTTTTTTAACCTCAATTGTCAAAGAATGGAAAGGAAGAAAAAACCAAATTTTTCCCTTCCATTTTTCCTCTCATAACTTTTTGACTCTCGAACAAGCCATTTGGTGATTTTGTATAGTTTTGTTACCACGCACTGTGCCTCTAGTTCTTCCTATCGACATCGATCTTATGCTAATGATATCTCCTACATATGGTGTTTGTTTCACCTCATTCAAAAGACACTTTGGAAATATAACTTTGGTCTCTTGCATAAGAAATAGGTTTAGGGATATTTATCGAACCTTTAGTATATCAAATGTCCACCGGATCAATCAACAATCTCAAGACACATGGATATAGCACTATGTTGCATGAACTATTATCACCTATTGAGTATTCACATTCCAATGACATACAAGAATCAAGTCCGAAAAGCGAGGATTTAAATCCTTTAATGTAACTATATACACATTCATAGATAATATTGACCTCACATGTCATTGATATACATACAAAAATAACATTTATACCTATGGATCTTTGCATACTTTAGGGCTCACACCACCCAATATTACACCCGCTCTTACACATCCGACTGATTTGCAAGTTTACATCACACTCATGATTGATTTTTTCTACGTGTTATTACCACTAAGGTATGCATCTATTAATCTCCCAACCCACACATTTGAATTTTAGAAAATCTTGGTTCTGACACATGTGTAGTACTCTTGATGAACATAATACTCAAATCATCTTTCCACTACTTACTTGCATGATTACTATTTAAAATAACCTGATTAATTTTATTATCAACCAAATACAACAAACTCTAATCATGTCATGAGGACATCAGGATCTCCTTACAAATATGAAGAATACATTATGGAATTAGCTCACTTCTATGAGATTAGATTCTTCTTTGTGGCCTACTTTGGGAAACTTCAAAACATGGGTGATTTAGAACCTGTCAGGTTGACACAAATTATCTCCTTGATGACACTCATTTACTCTTCTACTAACTCTCTCTTTGTAAATAGTGAAACATTTCAAAATCTAAAAACACTAAAATAGTTATGGGCAAGTACATGGAGATGGGGGACCAAATATCGACCAATTTTTTTATTTGAAGTGAAACTCAAGCGCACTTTGGGATAGTGTGATCACGTTTTGAATTACTAGGATTGGTAATTACCAAACCTAAAATGTGAGAGTGATATAACACATGCGCACCATAACGTGCTCGCGTTCCTGTTAGTAATGTTATATACATATGCTTTTGGGAGCTATCTATCTACAAAAAAATGTTCAAGTATAAGATTTCCATTTATTAACCTTTAAACTTTATTATTTCTTATACTTTAAATTTATTTTAGTAAATATAAGAAACTAGGGTCACTCTGAACCTTATGGAACTAGTCTCATAGGTCCATAAGCCCCGATTTAGAAGATAGTTTTTCGTATTCTAATGTGGTCACTACATAGGTATTTTTTCGGTAATTCAACATTCAACCTAAAGCTTTTAGGGTTTAAATTCTATAATCGATATCTATTTTGGGAAATAATATAGTCATTTTTTAGGTTTTGGGGCCTTCTTGATTGGTTATTGACATGTTTTCATCCAAAATATATAACATGATTTTTAAAACTTTGAGCATGACAACTAAGTCGATGATTGAAAATCATGTTTCCCTATCATTATGAATCCTTCCTCTAGCCAAATTTCCCTTAGTTCTAACCTCGTACTTTCTTAGAGGAAATTATTAAAAAGGTTTTCAAGTTTGTTTCAGTGTGTAGGGATGATCACCCAAGATGATTGATGAATTCATTGTGACTTGATGAAAGACTACTTCCTCGATGGCCTAAAAAGGCCATTTTTGTCCATTCCACAGTCATTAAACATCCTCCGAGAGTGTTTATGGAAAATAAAAAGAATCTGAGGGTGATGTCAGAGAGTATTGAAGATTTATAAGGTAGTTCAGGAAAATTTTGGAAAAAAAAATTGATTAAGGGATAACTTGTGTAAGTAAGACCATGTCTTGCAGTGCAAGGAAAAAACCTTCGGATGATTTTGGAAATTCGAGAAAGAGTTTATAGGCAAACATATTGAAGTATTAAATAATGAACATAATTGTGAAAATGAATATTTTTCTTTTCCATTTGAGGAAGAATGCCTTCTCAATGGTGAATGTATGAGTATGAAATTACTCAAGTTTTTAGGATGATACCACTCATGAAGAAAAATGTGATATTCAATGAGATTTGGGAATGTGAGTTCCAAGTGTTCAACCATTTCCTTGAGACCCAATGTGAAGAATTTCCAAATGATTATGAATGTGAGTATGAATATTTATTTTTCCCTTTTGGTGGAGAATATTGTATCAATAATGAATGAGATGAAATGAAGGTGCTTGAATCTCCCATGTGTACCTCCATCATGGAGAGTATTGTTACAACCCATGATGAGAATGATGATCATTCCATTTTGTCCCCAAATTTTTTTCCACTCTCTGTTCAAGAGTGTTAATTTCTATGTAAGCCATGTTAAATCATGCAAAGTGTAAAACATGAGTTAGTGAGTATGAAAGAAAATAATTTGGGGCAAGTTATTAAACATGAATCAAAAGGAGGTCTATGATGATGTTGAAGATTTCAAAATACCTACCAAGATCCATCTCACAGAAGAAATTTTCATAGAGAACATGACAAATCAGGAGTAGTTGCTCATTGGAGAGCATGAGGCTAGTTCTGAACAAGGTGAGCCCAAAATGGTCAAAACTCAATCTTTTGGTAGTGTGAGGATGAAGATGATCAAAATATCCTTCTTTCGTGAGATATGAAGTATTATAGAGCATTGAATAAGTGTTTAGAAACATTGTTATGACATCTGCATTATGATGGGAACATGATGATCTATTATGATAACAAGGTAGAAGTTGGGATATGAGGATCACTTTCTTACTTATTTAGGCTTTCACAATTCACTTCTATGACCAAGATTCAATTCTATGATGCTCAAACCTTTTTATTCTTGTCTTTCACTTATTGAAATAGGTCCTCACTTTGCTAGATAGAGGATTTTCCCTAAATGAAGTTCTTGTCCTATGACCACCTGTTGAACTGAAATTATGTGACTGCATATGCTTCCTCCTTTGAGGTGTGAACACACTACAAGGTGTTGTATGAGTGTTTAAGACACGATGACCTTCAAATTACTACACGAGATTTGAATTTCACTCTTGAACATAATGACACCCTTTTTCACTTCATGACTCACCTCCTCGATCAAGATACTACTTGAGTGGAAACATGCCTACAACATCTGAAACCCCTTTTGATAAATTTTCTCATCATGGAAGTAGAAATTGAAGGTGAATCACATGTTCCTAACCTCCACAATGTACTGATCTCATTACCAACTATAGACAGAAAGTCACGGACTTTGAATCATTATTTAGTCTCGTTCTCATACTACTATTCATATGGTTCTTAAGTGAAAAGAGTAATAATCAACCCATGTCTTTGGCCATTTTTGCATTTCTTTCTGTCATTATTTTAGATCTTACACCTATACTTTCCCAATCTATACTTTCATACTGATTTTTTCTATTTTGGTGGGTCGCTTGATGGGGGCCCAGGGTGCCTAAGGCGCCTTGGTCCACTCTGGGTGCCCTAATCCTATTTTTACTTTCCTCTCACTTTTTGGGCACTTTTTAGTCGTTTTAGTTTCTTATATTTTTTTGGTGGTCAGCCTTTTTGGGGTTAGTTATGTAATTAAAGAAAGAGAACCATATCAATATAAAGTTATGGGACCATAATGAGGAACCAAACACTAAGAACTTACTATCACCACCTAAGGTTGCATCCATCAAAGGAATATATAGTTGCATTTGCATCCATATAGCTCCATCACAAGGAACACAAGGTTGGTTCATCTGCATCAAAATTCATAGGAGGGAGTCTATTATTTCCATGCACACATTTACTACATTCTAAATCTAGTTATTTTCTCGCTAATTCACAAATTACAACTAACACAAGATCAACCTAGGGAAAAATTACACACACACATAGAACTACATTGTTTTGAGATGTAGTGCAACACTCGAGTGATAATTCATTCAATTTGGTAGCTAAGGAAAGTCTGGCCCCTTCATATGCATATTTCTTTTTTAGGTTTTTGATGTTTTTTTTGGGTTTTGTAGGTGATTATTCATTATAGGTCTACAACGAAATTCACACGATAGGAAGAGAATACTCAGCGACACCTCATAGGAGGTATTCTAGTCATTTCCACAAACCATTTCACCCACATCTCGGACCGGGGTGCCCACGAGTGCCCCTATCCCTCTCTAAGCACCCGATGCCCCTAGGCAGAAAGTATAGATCTTAAGCACTTTCTCGGGATCTAATGTGAAGGTTTCCTCCTCGTGTTCACTGGTCTAAATGCGACATAGTCCCATAATATCGGTGAATCATTTAAGCCCTTCTTAACCCTCTTTACACATTAGGGTTTCATCTTTTCTAGCTTAGTTTGCTTGGAATATTATTTTAGTATTTTATTGCTTCATTTATTAATTCATTTTAATCCACCTATATCATTAAATTACACTAGAATATTCATATTTTAGTTAATCATTTTGGTGAAACCCACACTCGACACCACATTCCATTTTGGGGATCTCTTTCTCTTCTTTACTATGTATAAATCTTCTAAATATTTTATTGAAGCTCATCTTAAATCCATTAATGATCATATCATTGAGCATCCCTAAGTTCTAGAATTTATTTTATATGTTGCTCGTGAGGAAGCTACAAACCTTGTGGAGCTTAATGCGTCTACTGTTATTCCCACCATAGTTACTACCTAACTACTTGCTTCTACTCTTCCACCCATCTCTAGCATTCCCTTTTCTGTCCCTACTCCTACTAATCACTATACCCTGCCTCTTGTTTCTCATACACTGATGACCTCCCTCCATAGGCACTCAAGATCTTGTCTCCCTTTATCATGACATTCAAGCTCAAATTCATCATATTACGACGTGGAGCTAATTCTCATGCGTATCCATATTTTTATTCCAATCTATTATTGCATACTCCATTTGCGCCATTTATATCCACTTATCTACTTTCACCAAATTTCATTCTCCCTAAACTACCTATTTTTAATGGCCACAGTGACCCACAAGAGCACCTCGAGCATTCCAATTGGCTTGTCTAGATTTTGTGGATGATCACATTCTCCTTGCTAATCTATTTCCTTGTAACCTTCATGATTATGTGATGCACCTTTGGTTTTATAACCTACCTGTCTATTCGGTAACCTCTTTGAGACTTCTAGTTGATGCTTTTATCACTCACTTCTCTATCAATATTGGCTCTAAGATCTCATATGCCCAACTCACATAACTTAAACAAGGATCTAAAAAAACTTAGCAAATTATGTCTTGCGATACAAAAACAACTTAGCTAATATGTCAAATGTGCTTGTGAACGCTGAGCTTTAGGACTTATTCATTCAGAGTATCTTACCCCCTCTTCAGGAGAGTGTTCTCTTTGAGACCTCTCCTTCTTTCGATCAACTTTTTCATACTCTTAAGCTTCGTGAAACCAAGATCTTAGCTATAGGAAAGCTTAAATACCAAGAGAAAGCATCATCCTCTATGTGTTTTCAAAATAAGTCAACATTTAAACCATCTACAACTAAACCAACGAGACACAAAATTTACTATCAACGTAATATCTACTACTAAAGAGCTTCAATCATAACCGCATCGGCATATCTTCACCAAGTTTAGTGTACCTCCACATATTTTACTACCACAACTTGTCAATAATAACCTCATTACACTACCTTCTCTACTATAAATATATCCATCTCGACCAAAAGTACATAGTTTTGATGAAAAATCCCATTGTGGTTATCATCAGTGTGTAGGACACTACACTAATCGGCGCTTCCAAATTTGATTTCTCATTCAGGGTTTGATCGATAATGGTAAAATCGAGCTTCCAGAACCTACAATTTCTCACACTGTCAATGAAAATCATAAGCTCAAAATATTTAACAACCCTCTACCCAAAAATGACACAAAAGCAACAAAATATTTAGCTATGTTTATCATGCAGTGCCTCCTCCTACATCAGGGGCTCTTGAATTTTTGGTGGTGCATACTGACACTTCTCCACCGATAATTTATTTCTCTAACCATGACTATCATGTGAATTTTACTTCTAATCACTTACATATTAATGCCTCTATTGGAGTTGAAAGCACCCCAAACTTTACAAAGCAAACTACAAAACTAATCAAGGAAGGCTAACACCATTACCACCTAATTAGCTAGGGTTCTAAGTCTAAGAATGTAACATTAAGATAGAAGTTAACGGGAATTCTTAGCTAGTATTAAAACAATTCAAGATCTAATTAAACATGCCTACTAATATGCTTGAATGACCTAACATGGGCCTTAATAGACCTAAGAGGGAAATCAAATTGGGTTGGTCTTTACTCCAAACAATGGTGAAATGACCTCTATGAATGACTTGTTAAGTCACTTTATAGTATTCATCTACTAACCTTGTTGAAGGTTTTAAGCAAGGATTGGACTTGGCTTAGAAATCATATGTATTATATGAGATGCAAATCAAAGCATGGTGTAAAGTATAAAGGAATGAGGTGAGTTGTTTTTATAGTTTTCCTTTTGGGAGAAACTTGTATTTTGGTGCATGTGGGACTAAAAGCCCCAAATTAGATTAGAATTGTTAATCATGATTAGGCCTTGTTAATCACAATTAGTGAATTACCAAGTGATTAAGAGGTATGGAGCCTTAATCAACCGCTTAGGGTCAACTTGAAGCTTAGGATAAGATTTTGAAGCTTGTTGAGATGGTGTGGAGGTGAATGGGGTGATTTTGAGTGGTTGGAAGAGGGGTTTGAGTCAATATTAGGGCATATTGACCAAATCAAAGGAAAAATAGGCTTAATTAGCCTATAATCACTAATTATCTTATTTGAAGATGATTTTGACTTACGATTCATCGTAAAGTGGCATCTGAATGTAAAAGAGGTTTGGTGATCGACGAAGTGCTTGTTAACCGATGAAAGTGGCAATAAATGTTAGTTAATTAGTAAAGATCACTAATTATAATGGAATTGGGAAGAATAAGAGGTATTTGTGTGCATTTTGGCAATAAGATTGTAAAAATAGAATTTAGGTGTCTACAGGAGCAATCCCCATGAATAATGCTAAGGTTGATCTATCATGGCCCATCAACACATGCTATATTCCACTTCTTGATGCTATCAGTTAACCATGTTCCCATATCTCTTATCGATGAAAAATTCATATGGTGTTGTCAAAATTCATGTTATGATAGGACCTCTTACTATGCTTGTACCCTTCCTTATAGGACAAGTGGTTGATGGTTGTGACATGATTCTAGGCCTCAATTGGATTCGTAGGTCTAAATCCATCATCTCTATGAATCATTTGTGACTCAAATTCATCCGTAACAATCACCTCATCTCTATCCACAGTGTACATCCATCTACTCCATGGTCATTAGCTCCTCTAGCACCGGTTAACGTATCTCCTACTTCATCTAATACATCACAATCTATGTTACTTAAAACACAATCTACTCCTAGTTCAACTACTCGTGCACCATCTACACGGTCTCATCGTTATGCTAGTCTCATGCATCGATATAGGCCCATTCCACCCGAGGATGGTTATGCATCTAGACATAATTCTCCACCTCACTTCATTCCACATTGATGTTCATCACCACCACGTTATCCTTTGCACATGTCTCCATTGCCTACACATGTTTTTACACCATGCCATATGCGGTGCACTCATCCATCACGTGAACTTCACTCACCATTGCATTGAATATCTACTATTCCACCACTACTAGAGCATGGTCATATGCTTTCATCACCATGAGCATTAGATGCAGGACATTCATCCTTGACCTTCATTGTATACTTCTTCATTCAATCACACACATTTGGGGGCATTACGCTTACCTCCTCCACCCCCTCCTAGTACATTTTCAATCCTATCATATGCATATTCATCTACACCTCAACATCACCACTACCCAATGACACACTCTTGTGCTTCGGTTCACACTTGTTTGTTCATGGCATTCTCTACAGAGGAATCCCACATACTTCACAATAGACACTACACATCAAACATCTTCACACATATTATATGCATACATCCTACATCCTGCATCTTACATCTCACATCTTATATCTACTATGTTACACATCTTAGGTCATCTACGCATCTTGTATTACATCTCACATGCTCTACTTTGTACATTACACATTTTTCACATTCTCTTATATGTGTTGCACCCACTACCTGATGACGCACTCTAGTCTCATGGTCGATATTAGACGATTGAGGGCATACATCACAAATGGACCTCATCACCCCGACATGTTCTTCATTTAATATTTTCTCATGCCACATACCTCAATTAAGTGATATAAACTTTAGTCTACAGGGTCACTTCTTCTAGCATCATCTCGTGATAGGCTACATCATCTCTTTCATTTGCATCATTTAGTGGTATACGCTTTAGGATACATCACCACTCCTTTTCTATCATCTTTTCGTGATATATGATTAGGCTACGAGTCACATATACTTCATCTCTATGTCGCATATTATCACTACCAACTCATCACAACGTGCTATACACAACACATAGTTAGAACATTTCCCAATGACACACTCTTGCTTATGGTTTAGTCTTAATTGCCGAGGGGGAATATTAATGAACCTCACTTCATACATGTTCCTTCACTCACGGGGCATGCGGCTCTGTCATTCACTCTACATTCCATTCCATCCATCCACAACATACTACATTTTATGGCTACATTTACTCTTTCTTGCACTTTCTTTTACATGTTCACTTTATTACACATGCTAGATAGATATCTTTTATGTCATTATTATTATCATACACACATGCACGTTCATTTTATTTCTAGTTGTGATCGAAGACTATACATGGTTACTACGTGTAACATGGATGGTTGACTACAAGTCCCATAATAGTTCTGAGGGGCATCCACATTATTACGCTATAGGTGTTATTGTTTCATTCCTTTTTATAAAAACTAATTTTGTTTATACATGCTTTGACATACACTATATCTTTCTAACATGTTAACAAGTGTTTCATGTGTAGCATTTTTCATGAAAGGATACTTTTTTCCATACATGTTTGTTACATTATCTATTATTACTTGTTCTTGTTTGAGGGATTTTCCATTTGTTTTTGTGGACACTTATTTCTTTGTGGACACTGCGCAGCCTTGAGTGTCTTACGACATCTTGATTGGTTTCCATGTTTACAATCCACTTTTTGTGGCCTACATTGTCTCCTTGGGTGTTTACATTATCTACTTATGTTCTAGCTTGCACATTGTTTTTTCGGCACACACTTATCTTCTACATGCATGATTGATCATACTAACACTTATTTTCTAGCCACTTGTTTGTGTGTGCCTTGGTCTTTACCAAGCACATTCCATTCCTCTGCAGAGTTAGAGTTTGATGTATGCGGTCGATCCTATTTTAGGGTTACATTCTCCTATCTATGACTTCGCATGTTCCCCCAAAGAGGGGGCATCATTTGGGTTTACACACTACATAAAACAATAATGATATAATTCACTTTTTAGTTATCATCCATGACACAGTGGGTTACATAGTGAGTGAGTTCAGACCAATCTACAGAACTCCATACATAGCGAATTTTATAGGACATAATTTCCTTAGCATTTTGGGGAGCAGTTACAAGTTACAGGATAAATTGGACCTTCCTCTCTACACTACTTCAGCCAGTGACATCAGATTTCCCAAAAAACCAGGTGGTACAGAGATCTATTCACAACTTGTTGTCAAAATTTCACCCCTCCAGGGTAAATTTTGATAACATGCATCAGAGTTTTGCAGTTCCAGGCAAATAGGTTGATCCAGGAAAAATCGTGAAAATCGGCTAAGTCCTGCTCAAGGTCGCCTTTGGGACGTGTGGGACAAAAAACACGGATCAGCCGAAAAGCCTCCAAGCGGCCCGCTAAGCATTTGGGACAATCGGGCCAGAAGTACGCGGCGGGCGCGAGAAGCCGATCCAGGCCGAAAGAGGAAGAAAAATGACTAAGTGTTGCTCGGGACGTTCGGGACAAAAAGACCCGAACCGGCCGGATCGGCGAAATGAGCACAAATAGTCCGGAAGCAATTGGGACATCTGGGCCGCGAGGACGCGAACCGGCCGAACCGGGCGAAAAGAGTCGAGGCAGTCCGGAAGCAACAGGGACATTTGGGACAAATGGACGCGAACCGGCCGGTTCGGCCGAAATCAGCACAAGGAGCACTGTGCCAAATGGGACAAAGGGACGCGCGGGACGCGGATCGCCGAAGGAGCCGAAAGCCAATCAATGCATGCCACGTGTCATCGGCCAAATATGGGACAAGGAAGCCCATTTCGGGCGGATCGGAGGTTTATGTCCCAAACGGTTTGGGACATCCAGACAAAAAGACGCGAAGGGCGCGAGAGAGCCGGCAGACCCGTCGACCAATCAAATCATGACACGTGTCACAAGGGGAAAAGGTCAAAAAGTCAAAGGGGCGAGTTTTCGAGCACTGATCCGAACCAATGAAACGATTGCCACGTGTCCCAAAGTAGGGGCCCACAAGGAAATTTCAAAAGAAAGCCTGCAAAGGCAAGAGAGAGAGAATCACGTGACCAATCAATGCATGCCACGTGTCATCCAGGTGGAGAAGCGCGGGAAATATTTCAAAATCCGTTTTGGTCTGTTCCGTGCCCTAAATCTTCAGATCGCCATATCTTTTGATCCAGAGCTCGGATTTGCACGTTCTTTATATCAACGGAAAGCTGTTGAAATTCTCTGCATGATTCTGGGATCAATCTTGAGTTTTGGTGCAGTCTGGAGAGAGAAAATTGAGAAACATCTCTAACGTGTGTTCATGGCCAGAGGCGACGTTTCAACAACCAGTTTAATGCGCATGGGTCGCATTCTTCTTCAGCACGGCCAGAAGTGACATTTCAGTGGCCAAATTAATGCAGAATGGGTCGCATTCTCCTCCAAATCAGTCAAAGATGGTAGGGTATGGGTTGGTAAGATATCCCATGCCGTTTTAATGCATTGGCATTCAATGAGGAATGGGCTTGCACGTTTTCCTACGTTTTCTGTCCCCTGGGCTCGACCCATGCAATGTAAAAAGCTAGATTTGGCTCGGGGATAAGAGTTGTTCATTCTTTTCTGCTCTGCCCTCCCTTCTTTTCTTCTCTAGGGTTGAAAATGGAGTTCGAGCCTCCTCCCTTGCTCTGTAATGGCGTTTTTGCCTTTTACTAATGGAATGATGTTCTGTGCAAACTTCTGGAGCAACAAAACGTGTTTTGTGATGCATCTATCCATCCTTTCTCATTTTTGCTTGTTCTCTTCTTACCTCTCTTCATTGCAGTATCTCGTGCATGTTTGAATGTTCATTGCAGTGCAGAGTTGTGTTCATGGAGTTTTGGGACATTTTCTATGTGAAATCTATCCTTGGGCCTGTGATGCATCTGTCCATCCTTCCCATTGCTCACCTCTCTTTGTCCTATGGCAGTTTTGATAGATGTCCAACATTCTCCTCTCTCGGTGTATCACTTTGTTTTAGTGTAGGCTTTTGTTCTTTTTCCCTTTTCTCTCTCTCCTGTCTCCTTGGTGGTTAGATTAGGATTAGATTAGCTTGCACGCACCTTTGGAATAGCTCGCGGTAGGTAGTTTAGGAGCAGGAACCAACCTTCTGGAGATTCCTCTCTCGGTTTCACAAGTCCCATGCTTGGAGAGAGGTTTCCATGTTGTGCAATCACACCTTTGGATGCCCGAGTGATCAACCTAGAAGCCCGATCCGCATCCCGGGTGCTGTGATTTTGCACTAACACAACTCTCAAGAAGTAGTTATAGGTTGGAGGACACATCAGACGTGTCTCCCTACACTTCTTCTACCAATGGCTTGGGATTGCCCAAAAACCTTGAATTTCACCGACATTTACAGGATCCTTTCTACACCCTTTTTCTCATCACGAATCAAGTGCACATGTTCCTTTTTTCATTTTCATACTTTCATTACATGATTTTTACATATATACATGCATTGTTTTTACACATATACATGTGTATTTGAATACTTGATCATCTTCTCTTCTGCAGTTCCGTCCATATGGGAAGCAAGCAGTCAAAAACACACACATGGAGGGTACATCAAACACATGATACTAACCATACAGGTACACTACACACATTGGCATCTACACACACGCTCTTTCCCTAGGTTTATTTTCATCACTTTTTACACTTTTTGCATCTTTATTCCCCATGATCCATGTTTTTATTACTCCACGCTTTGTCTAGTCCTTTTAAATGCATTCTACATCACTCTACATGAATATCAGGTACGCATCTCTATCTACTTTATGTTACCAAGATTTCCACTCACCAACATAAAATGGAGGAAAGTGTAGACACAAACTCACACACTTTGAGTCATTATTTAGTCTCGGTCTTATACTACTATTCATATGGTTCTTAATTGAAAAGAGTAATAATTAACCCATGTCTTTGGCCATTTTTTCACTTATTTATGTCATTATTTTATATCTTACACCTATACTTTCCCAATTTATACTTTCATACTACATTTTCCTATTTTTGATAGGGCACCCAAAGTAGGACTAGGCGCCCAAGGTGCCCTAGTCCCCTCCGGGTGCCCCGATCCTCTTTGTACTTTCCTCTCACTTTTTGGGAACTTTATAGCCATCACCGACTTTTGCACCTAAAAATTATAGTTTGATTTGTTTTAGGGGTCAGCTTCGCCTACACTTGAAATATATCCCCTATATAATCCTAGATTATTCACCTAGTAGAACACTTCTACTTCACTCATACCACCTGGGGGCATATCTATTATCAAGTATAGTAAACTTGTGAAGCAACAAAGGCCAGTACACAAAGTGTAGTTTTATAGATATTCATCAAATTTGTAGTCGGCGACAAGTATTATTCTCAGACACACGACAAGAAATTTCCACTGACGTGCAACAAGGAGAGTTCATTGATGCATGACAAGGGGAGTTTGTTGATGCACAACAAGATGTCGGAGGATACGGACATGAGATAAAGAATTTTTTTGACACGTGACAATGAGAGTTTGTTGATGCATGAGAAAGAGATTTTGTTGACGTGTGACAGGAGGGCGAGAGGCTATAGGCGTCGACATGAGATTTTTGTCGCACATCAGCAAGATTGTTGTGACGCGCGACAAGAAACCTCATGTCACGCATCGCTAAGGTTGTTGATGCATGAAAACAAAATTTTGTTACACGATAACAACCTTACCGACGCGTGTCGCAAAGGGTGCCGAAAGCACCATCGTTGACGCGTCACGCGAAGGTTGTTGTCGCGTGTCTAGAAGGTTGTTGTTGCAAGACAACAAGTTTGTTTTCACATGTCAACAACCTTTCGACACATGACGGAGGTTGATTGTTACACGTCAACAACCTTGATGACACGCAACAACAAATCTCTTATCATGCATTTGTAACCTTTTTGTCAGGAGAAACATTTGCACACAAACCCCAAAAAAATCACCTTTCAGTGAAACCAGTTCCGGGAATATTTTCCACCTCTGATTTCCAAGAGGTCTCTTAAAATGAACCCTGCCCCGAATCATCCGAAGAATTCAAGGTTCACAATTTGAATTCTCATTCCTTGCACCTAAAAATATGCTTTTGAACAAAATATCCGTGAATGATCAAACCTTTCACAAATATTCCTAAACTACTTCCAACACCTTCAATAATCTCAAATACCACCTCTAGATACTTAAAACCTTTTCATAACACTCTCTTAGGATACACACAAGCTTTGAAATGGCCAAAATGGCCAAAATTGGCCTCTCTAGGATTGCTAGAGAATTAGTCTTTTTCTTGGACTTCGATTAATGAAATAATGGACCTTGTTACGCCTTTTTGAAAAATTATACATGTTCACCGAATGCATTAGGACTACCTTTAAGGAAAAGCAGATCATGACATAGGAAACAAGTTGTCCCAGAGAATGATTTAGGAATATTTCGAGAAAAAATTCACATTGTGGCTTGTGTCATGGTTTAAGTTATACGATTTTGGGTTATTCAACTCACATGAAAACATCTCTATATTAATATCATCCTCTTACCCTTCCTAGATTCAAAATCCTCATTGAATGGAATCGGATTTAGGATGCTCATACACTTCTTTCTCATATCACTCTCATGAAAATTGATCAAGAGTGTGTTCTCTGTAATGGTATCAGAGTCTTCTCCGCAATGGTGTGACTCAAGAAGACTCTTAAGCTTTATAACCCAATTCTAGGTATATTTATCCTCTAATACTCCTTATCAACTAAGATATTAATATTTTCTTATGGAAACCCCAAAATAGGGTTTTAGATAACATAATAGGGAGAAAATTCAAATTTCTTATTATGCACACCCTTCTCAACTCATTTACCTATTGAATAAGATTGAGGAGGATTAAATTCAATTTTCCTCACAAACGGTGCATATCTCTTGAGAGTGTTTATAAGCACTTAATCAATACTTGGCGACGTGCTCACATCTTGCAATTTAGGGATTGGATTTCAAATTTCTTAAATGTAGTTGGAGTTCACCCTACAACACTCCTCCAAGTATCATTCAGGGATCAATCCTTCCATCTAGAGGAAAAAACCTATTTCCATGAAGAGTAATTGAACAAAGATATGTCCAGATACTATAAGCATGTTTCCACTCATCTCACATCTTGGTCAAGGAAGTGAATTGTGAAGTTAAAAAGGGTTTCATCATGTTCAAAGGTCAAATGGGAAGCTCATGGACTAAGTTAAGGATCATTATATTTTAACTCTATCATCATGTTCAAACCTCTTCAAGGAACAATCCAAGATGATCTATTCAAGCTATCGAGGCATTCAGGACCATCATGTGTGAAGGATCAAGACATCATCTATCTCCATGAGTGGCATATGAGTAAAGAGGTGTATGAGCATCTTGATTTGTATTCCATCTGCGAAGAAATCGGAGCTAGGAGGGGTAAGAGGATGCTATTCATATAAAGCATCATGTATGCAAGAATGATAAATCATCTGAGTTTCACTTGATGTCACTCACTTGGTAGTGCTCTTAAACACACATTCAAACCTTGTAGTGTGATGACACTTCAAAGGAGGAAGGACATTACAACCACCTTAATTCAGTCTAATAGGTGTTCACATGACAAGAGTTCCATTCAATGAGAAATCCTTCCATCTATATGGAAAATACCTATTTTAGTAAGTGACAAATAATCAAAAATTGGTTTGAGTATCATGGAGTATATTTGTGATCACTTGAGTGAATTATGGAGGCCTAGAAAAGTAAGAGAGTGATCATCCTTCTTTCCTTGTAATTAGAAGAGAGCATCCTATTCCCATCATAATGAAAATATCATAATAGTGTTTCTAAAAACTTAATTCATCATTTGAGGTTTTAGAAACATGTTTTCAACTCATGGTAACTCATTTTTTACCATTTTTTCATGTTATAAGTTTTGTCACTCAAAAGCACAACCTGAGGTTTTAGGAAGGTGTTTTAAACTCAAAACATTTGGCCCTATCTTCGTGAGATCCTCACCCCGGTAAACAATAGTATATTTATGATAGTACCCATTATGAGAGGAAATTATAAAAATTTACAAATCTTCACCTATCACTATGTGGTGACCATATCTCTGGAGCTTACAAATTTATGGCCATTTTTGTCTCAAACCTGAAAGGGGAAGCTACATTGTTTTGATAATTTTCATGAAAACTTCAAGTATTAGATAAAAATGGATGTTACCAACATGTATAGGATTCACACTTATTTCCAACACATATGTTTTCCCTCATAACTCCTTACAGAGCTCCCGAAATGATTCAGAGAAGTTAGATTTCACCATTAGAGTATTTGTTCCATGCACCCAAAAAAACTGTTGTTGTTGAAAGCGACTTGTCCTTAAATGACAAAAAAATTACTAAAAATTCCTAAATTTCCTCCAAAAATTCTAAAATTCCCCAACATCACCTCCGGATGCTTAATATCTTTCTTTAAATATCCCAAATGGGTGTTTGATTATCACTTTAATGGCCAAAAATGACCTTTTTAGGCCTCCAGAGGAAGTTATCTTCCATCAAGTCACACTGAACTCATCAATCATCCCTACGCATTGAAAAAAACTTTTAAAAAATTAATAATTTATTTTGATCTATGTTGAGAGTGGGACTAAGGGAAGTTGTCCAGAGGAAGGATGCACTAATGACCAAGAAGTGAAAGATTCAACTGTGGACTTAGTTTTCATGCTCAAAACTTCAATTTTCTATGCCATAAATTTTGCATGACAACACACTCTTACCACTTTCACCAAATTCCTTTTTTGCAATGCAAAAAATTATTTCTTTGGTATCTTTTCCATATACGAATTTATTTCAATGGTGTCTTGGAAACAACAAAAAGGGATATCTGAAAATTATTTCTCTTAATGTTGATGTAGATTTGATTGTTTATGAAGTATGTGGCACTAGAATAAACCTGCCTACTTATTCAATACAATATGAATTTATTTTACTGAAATCTGAATTTAGAAAATTGCTACAATGAAATTCAAATGTTGGGAAATATTATTTGATTGAATTATGAAAGCATATGCAAAGGACAGGGCACTTAGATTGATTTCACTTATCTCGAAGTATGTCTAGACTGGACAAACTGATGATGTAAAAATTAAAATGTCGCAATCACGCTTAGAAAAATGCAAAAATGTTGGGAATGTTGGGAAACGGGTTTCCACGTAAGAGAGAAGGTTCTTGTAGGTTCCCTAAACCTTTGTGGGGAGTTGGAGTCTACCAAAAAGGTCATAATATAGTTTTGGAACTGTCACTAGGGTTTCACACTTGCTCATCATTGATCTCCTGTATGTCTCACTTTAATCGCCGAGATACCTATAAATCTACAACACAAATAATCTCCTACAAAACCCTCAAACTACATCAAATCCCAAAAAGAAAGATGCAAAATGAGGGGTCAGACTGTCATCGGTTTTCAAACAATTGAACTTACAAGTGAACACTACACTACATCTCAAATCCACTATAATTATATGTTCTTGTGTGTGCAATAGTGCTCCTAGGTTTCCCTTACGCCAATGACACTAAGATAGGGGCAATATCTAGATAGAATGCAAATGTGTGGATGGAAAAATGAACTTCCCCTTCCTATGAAGTGTGTATGTAGAGTAATAAGCCCAAGATGTAGTCCCTTTGATATGTAGATAGATAACCCTTGATAGTAATTTCTGCCATTATAATGGTATGTATGTTGTGTTTATATAGGGATATATTGCTTGAATTTTGACACTAATGACCCGACATGCCGACTAGTACCTTGGGATATGAGTGGAAAAACTAAAAAGACCGACCTCAAATGTCAAAAATATAATAAAAAATAAAGAGGACACGGGTGCCCAGGATGGACAGGAGTGCATGGGTGCTAGTGTCTAGTCTTGGGCGCTAGTGTCTAGAGAAAACTGACGACAAATGTGTAAAGACTACTAGATAGGGATCCATGTGACCTGACCAGAACTAGGTGTATGAGTGATAAGTGTGAAAGATAAAAGAAATAGAAACAAACAATACAAGTGGATGGACTAGGAAGTGTGTCATTAGTGAATACTTTTCTTACTCAAGATCCATATATAAAACAACATACTTAGCGATATAGTAAATAGTAGTAAGTGTGTGATTTTGTGTCTACATTTTCCCCACATTATGTTGTTGAGAGAATTCTCAATAACATAAAGTAGATAAGAGATGTGTACCTAATAACCATGTAGATCGATGGAAAAAGTGTGACGAGAGAATGAAAAGCATGGAGTGATAAAAATGTGAAGTGTGGAAACTAGAGAAGAGGAAGTGAAAAATAAGTTATGATGATGACGATGACCCTTAGGCAAGAGCGTATGTGTAGATGTCACTGTTGTACCTATTTTTGATGTCGATTGTTGTTGATGTGTGATTGATGATGATGTGACTTTCACTTCCCATAAGGATGGACTTGCAAAAGAGAAAAATGAACAAGTAGTCAAATACACATGTATATGATCAAAATGTGTAAAAATATGTAAGAAAGTATGTAAAATGTTAAAAAGGAACATGTGCACCTGATCCATGATGAGTAAAGAGTGTAGAAAGGATCCTAAAGATGGTGTAAAAGACAAATTTTTTCAGGTGATCTCATGCCATTTGTGTTGATCTGTAAGTTTTTGGGAAATCTCATGCCAAGACATGGAAGAAGTGTAGGGAGAAAATTCTTGTGTCATCCTCCAACCTTTAACTACTTCCCACAATGTAGAAAACCGTTGCAGATGGTGTGTTGAAATCTAACCTTCAGTTTGAACAATTCCGATCCAATGTGAAAGTAGAAAGTGTTGTGTAGTGTATGCATGCCGAGTTCTAAGGATTGTGTGCCCTGTAAAAGTCGATGTGTGAAGTGATGTAGATTTTGATGAACTATCAAATGTTTTGTAACTTCCCGTGGTCATAGGCATCTAGGAAGGGTTAAGGGTTCCCGTGTGTTGTTTTTTTGGCATGGGCATTAGTGTATGTGATGTCTTCGAGGACCCAACTCAGATTTTGAGCCCTATCTCGAGGATGACGATTGTGTTATAGCGGTATTAAAATATGTTGTGTGATGATTTTGAATTGTTGTATGGGGTGATTGATTCACCCAAATGATTCCCCCTTGTTTTGGGTGCATGTAACATCGTTAAGGAGTATGCATTGCCCAATGGAGGATTGACCATTGTCTTTGAAGCAAAGTGCCCTGAAGGGGATGGAGTGTGCTTGGTAAAACCCAAGGCACACAAAACAAAATGGATAGGAGACAAGTGTTAGTACAAGCAAGATAAACACACATGTAAAATATAATGTGTAAGCTAGCGAGAAAAAAAGATAATGTGTAAGCTAACACGCAAGAAGACAATGTAGACCTGTGAAAAAGTGGGTTTCAAATATGGGACACTACTAACAATGTTGTAAGAAAATAGAGGTCAAAATGACCTAAAGTAGATAGTGTGCACACAATACATAGTGAAAATCTCGTAAAAATGACATACAATGGAAGACGAGAGTAAACAATGTCAAGCAATGTAACAAAAAACCATGGACGGAAATAGATATGCATAGAAAATGCTACACATGAAGCACCCATTAGCATTTTATAAAGATAGAAATTATGTCAAAGTGTGTATAATTGGATATAGTCACGTCTTTATGAAAAGTGATACAATAGCATCCACGGTGTGTACGAAAGTGGATGTCGTCGAGGATCTGTTGTGGGAATGATATGAGTTACTATGCCAAACATCCATACTATGTGTGAAGATCTATATAAATCATGTGATCACAACTAGAAGGAAATAAAATGCACATGTTTTTATGATAAAATATAATTACATATAAATGATCTATCTAACAAGTTTAATAGAGCATACATGTAACGAGTAAATGCAAGCAAGACTAAATGCGACCAAGATATGCAATATGTTGTGGATGAGATGGAATGGAATGTAGTGTGAGTGTGATAGGAGCAACATGCCCCCGAGTGAATGTGAATGAGTATGCATGTGATGAGGTTCATTTATACATTCCCCTCAGCAATCAAGAATGAACCATAGAACAAGAGTGTGTCTTTGGGAAATGGTTTGAATTATGCGCGAGAAAGATGTGATAGTGAAAGCGTAAAGTGTAGAGAGTGCATGAGTGAGTGGGTGTGTGAGTGAGGTGAGGTTAATTTTATATTGAAACCCTCATCAGCTGAGTATGAACCACATAACTAGAGTGCATCATAGGGAAATGAATGCAACGTATAGAAGTAGATGCGAGAAAGATGTATCATGAATGTGTAGAATGAATAGTGGGCATAGTATGTGACAGGATGTTGCAAGAAGGAGGTGTGAAAACTTGTGATGTGCAAAATGGGTAATGTGTAGTGTGTAGTGTGTGACGTTCATGTGTATAGTATGCCCTCAATAGTCAAGTGTGAACCAAAGCATGAGAGTGCGTCATCGGGTAGTGAGGTGAGAAAAATCACCTACCAAATATGAAGCAGGCATGGAGCGGTGGAAGCATGTGGAGTGGAAGAAACATGAGTGTATGAACCAAACTAAATGCCTGATGAGATGGTGCTAATGATGGGATATGTAATGGTGGGAAGAAAATATGTTGGCGGATTAGGAATACAATGTGTAGTAAGAGCATTGTGCGGCGGATGAGATGGTGCAAAGTGGATGAATGAGATGAAGAGTATTCATGAATAATGGCCATAAAAGCAGTGAAGGAGATAAGTGAACTGGAATAATAACGCATCTACATGGAATTAGATACATAGACCACTCACGAGAGAGAGCCAAAAGAAATGACACCCTTGTCTTCTAATTTTTGTAATCTGTCATGAAGGGTGCAACAATCAATGTCATGATGGCCATTGATGCGATGATAGTTGTAATAAGGACGATCACGTTGACACTACAATTGAAGAGGAGGATTATGTTGATTTAAAGGCAAGAGGATCAAGAAATTATCAAGAAAAGCACATAGTAGATCATGAGGTTTAACTACATGTGAAAAATGCAATGGCTCCTAAGTAGGAGATGCACGGGAATTTGTAGGTGGAGCCGAAGCGGTGGAGAAGATGAAGGATGCTTATGTGATGGAGAAGACTGAACTTGCTTGTGGGGTGGAGGAGATGGAGACCTTGGAGGATGATTAATATATGGAAGAGGATAAAAACTAAATGATGTAGCAGTAGTAGAAATAGGAGGAGGATCTAAAACATGTGCAATGAGATCTTGTTCTAGATCAATGACCTTAGAGCATAAAAGAGTAAATGTGTTGCATGTTTCATATTCAAGCATTGTTTTATAGTAAGAATCAAGTCACAAAAAATATGAATTTATTTTCTAAATCAATGGGCTGAAAGACTAATTGATGCATGCAAGCATTGAAACGCATAATATAATCAATAATAGGTTCGATTTTGCCTTGATGTAAGCTAGGTAAGAGATTGTGTGTGACTCTAAGACCGGTGTTGAGTATAAAATATTGAAGAAATACCTCTTCAATTTCACAATAGCTACTAATAGATCCAAAATTTATATGCATGTACCATTGGAGAGCCTCATCAGTAAGACTATGGCAAAAATCCTTAAGGAATAGTGATCATTCAAGTAAGAAGCCATAACTATACGATAATGCTAAATATGCATATATGCATTTCCAGTACCATCAAAGCATGAAAATGTAGGCATGATAAAATCCTTAGGGAATCCTAAATCATAAATCTTTTTTGGAATGGGATTTCCATGTAAAGATTTGTTATCGATAGAAGCATAATAGGCCTTGCTTTCAAGAGTGAGAGATTGGACCTGAGATTATAATTGGCCAACAACATGCATGAGTGATAAGATGTCATGTGAAGGAATGGTAGAAGATGTGAATTGTATATTGAGTGGTTGAAAATTGCCGGTGTGGGTGATCATACGAATGTTAGTGGTATAAAATTTTGATGCTATAGGCACACTAGATTTATGTGCAAAAGAAGTAATGTGTGGTGAAGAACATGGAATGTCAATAGAAGCACTAGGAATAACATCAGAAGAGTCGTGAGGAGATGAAGAAATCAAAGGAGAAGAAGCAACATCGGGGTTCATTTTAAGAATATCCCTCTAAAAAATTACTTTAGAATTTGTGGCAAATCTCAAAAATCGACTTTCGAATCGTTGGCGAATTTTTGAAAAAATGTTTCGTGGAAAAGGTGATTTTGTAGAGAGAAATTTTCCCTAGTTTTACAAATTGATCAGGCAGCTTGGTTGGGTGGGTTAGTCAAGTGGGGGTTTTCGGGTGGGTTGGGCGGTTGAGGGGTTGGATGGTTGAGGAGTGGATGGCTAAGGGTTTGATGAGCGAGGTTGGATTGTTAAGGGGTTAGACGAGAAGGGTTATACGGGTGGGTGGGATAGACGGTAAGGGTTGTACATGTGGGTTGGACGGTTGAGGGTTGGATGGCTAAGGGTTGGATGGTTAAGGAGTTGGACGGGTGGGTTAGTAGGTTGAGGGGTTAAATGACTAAGGGTGAGACGGGTGGGTTTTAAGGTTAAGGGGTTGAGATGATAAGGTTTGGATGGGTGGGTTGGATGGTTGAGGGGTTGGACGGACTAATGCCAATGGGTTGGATGACTAATCAGTAATGGGTTAGATGGGTTGTTTAATTACATTGGCCGCTTTGATTGTTCGGGTGGGTTTCTCATCCATCGACATGGGTTGGACAGAGACACCATGGCTAGCCAATAGTTTTCCACCACGTGTCCTTTGAACCATTCAGACCCCTATAAATACCCCTACAAGGTTCATTTCTTCACTTTTCTATGAAAAATTTCCAGTGCTCTGAGCTCTCTAATCTTCAAATTTCTCCCAAATTTCAACAATGACAAACACCATATCTACTCCTACACCCAAATTCCAATACAAAAACCTCATGTGCCCATATATTGTAGTCCTACTGAAAGTAAAAGATGCACAAAAGGAATGGCTCGAAAAATAAGAATTTACCGGGCTTGTGGACATGCCCCAATTCGATAGTGATTCTTCAGTCTTTGATTACCTTCTCTCCTCTTTTATGGTCAATTTTCCATTCTCCTCGTACATCCGAGACATTGTCAAATTTCTTTCACAATTGAGCCCGCAGATGTACATCGGTTAATTGGGTTACCATTTGAAAATAAGCTACCCATTACTACAAAGGTTATCCTTACAAATGAAGACAAAAAAATTTTGGAGTCTCATTACAATGTGTAGGTTGATGGTAAGTTTATTATTTTCAAATGCTTTTTCTCTTAACATTAGTCGACCACCCAAGCCTCTAACATTTTTTTTGTTATTGCAGCTCCTCTTAATCGTTCATCAAGAGGCCTTCTTCTATAAGGTATTACAAACCAATTCTTTCTTGTAGTTGCATCACTTTTTTCGGACTAGGATTGTATTACGGGAAAATCTATAGACATTTTGTATTGGGTAGTTCAATATTTATTGCAAACACTAGCAAGTCAATAATTCGATTGGTGCACATATTTTTCCAACCAAATAAAAATAGATGTCTCTTGTGCCCGCAATGCCAATCAATCGATAAATCCAAGACTGTATTCTCTTGTTGCAATTATATTCTTGCTTTCTATCATGAAGCATTCTATGAATTTCAGCAAGCTAAAATTCCAACTACAATTAATGATAAAATTATTGGTCTTTTCTTGAAGAACAATAGGTAACAGTTACTTTTACAATTTTCTTCTTATAATGATTTCAAATTCAATATTTTCCAATCAAATAATAATTGTAAGATTTTCTTTTGCAGAGAAGAATTATAGCTACAAAATCTCATACGGAGGCAACTTCTCAAGGTAAAGCCCGCGTATAGGTCTCTATTGATTCTAACATGGATTCAACAGAATCAACACCAATATATCTCCTTGTCAAAATGACCTAGGGGGTTGGTATGTGCATCACGTTTACCATCACATTTAACTACATGTATGAATTTTTATTTTTATATAATTAACTAATTCAAACAAATAATATAGATTATGTAGGTAGTACTGTATTTTAATATTTCTATTGTTCTTTTCTAAATTTATTGTATTTAGAAACTACTGAAACTGGTGATGATGATCAAACTCATTCTGATAGTCAAGATCAAAATGTCACGTTTGTGTCTCCAAACATGCAAGATAAATTGTAATATTTAATATTTAGCATGTTTTATTTTGTCATAATTTGTTAGTATTTACAAGGCCTAACCGTATAATGATAATTTTCTAACAATTTGTTGTTTGCTTCTTGTAGGTAATATAGCTTCTGATCACATTCCACTTGCAAGGAGGCCACCAATACCACCAACACGTACATTCCAAACAAAAAGAATATCTTCAAGAAAGAATATAAGGTTTCCTACAGGATCAGCTGGAACAATCCATCCTACAACCATAGAATTTCCTGGACTCTCGCTAGGTGGTGTTTTAAGTGTAACAACCTCACATATTTTCAACAACATCACCCTTGAGGATGAGTATTTATCATTAGATCGGTGATCTTTGATAAGGGTAACTATTTTGACACCCATGATATGATTCAATCTACTCCTCCTCAACCACAACCACAACAAAATGTGCATGAAGTACAAGACAATGACTCTCCTCCTCCTCCAAGAAATGCTCCACAAATAGATGATGAAAAGACACATTTTATATTATAAAATATGATATCATATAGTATGGGGGAAACAATTCAAGAGGTTGTAATTTTTGATGTGGATTTGGTGTGGTCTTGGGAGAGGAGAGCTAAAATTTTGATAAAATAAATAAATACAAGATACCATAATCACGCTCAAAGGAATTCATTGTTCACTGTCGTAGAGAGCCAACCATAAAGGTAGGAGGTTTGGCTAAACAAAGCTCGATCGGAGAGACAATTTCATATACTAATAATTACAATGATGAAATTATAGACATAATGTTGAACAGGTTGGAGAATTTGAATGTTAAAGCACATGCTTACTACAACAAATGGGCTAAAGACAAGACAAATGTTCTAATAGCAAATGTAGAAAAAGAAGAAGTTATGGTGAGTGGGCTTTAAGTTTTACATGCAAAATCCTAATATTATAAGCACTGCAATAGATTTTTTCAACTTATCTAATAGACTAAAAATCTATATTTCTGTTTTACTGAGGAAAAATATGAAAATACAAAGAAATAAGTATCTATATTTGAAGCATGTTTGAAGAATACCCGCAAAATCCTGAATTCATTTGTACAGTTAAAGAAAAACTCATAGTAATAAATAAACAAAATAATACATTGAGAAGGATAATCAAGGAGCATAAGATGGATCTAGAAGTCTTACTGAAGGAAAATACAGACGTAGATGCAACACTTTTTTTAGCAAGAGATGTAGCAAGGAGGAGTAGAATATTCTTGAAAATATCAATACCAAACACGAGATTTGTAGGCATCAGGAGTTATAGCATATATCTTTGTACATACACAACAGATTCCTCCACCTCTTATGCAAGAAAAAGATCAAGCTTCTCCTGCAACATAAAAAATTCAATATGTTAGTTAAGTTCACCATGTGACAGGTGTGTTGTCACAATTCCGACACTGGCATAGGAATTAAAAGATAGTGGCCAGCCCTTTTTTGTTTTTATTCTATGTGGCAGATGTAAGGACAACTATGATTCAGAATCATAGGCAGAATAGAATATGACCTCATAATGTGTCCTTATATGATAGAACTTGTCCAGGAAGCTTTGAAATGTATTGACAACCCCCTTTTTGGAATTGTATTGGCCAATAATGCTTTATGTGTACTTTTCTTCATAAAGTAATCTGCCACATGAGAGAACGATTTCAAGAGTACTTTCAAAATTGGAATTATAACTATATATTGTTATTATATTTCTACATAATGTAAATGGTTTTTATGTTTCTTTGTTTACGTAAATGTTGCTTAAATTTACTTGATTTTGTTTGTTTAAAATATTTATGTTTCTAATTTCTTGCAGATGTAAAATAAATCAATTAACAAATATAAAAGACAAATATTTCCTTATTTCAGTCTGAAAACCAAATATAAAAAACAAATGGGAGAATTGAAAATGATAGTGACATTGTTCCAATGGAAATGGATCAAATAAAGACAAATATAATATTACATTTATTGAAATTTGTAATCTTTGTATGAAATACATCAATAGTTATAATTTATTACATCAAATTATTGTAATGAAATCTATGTGAATTGGAACAGTCCTGGATCAACACTTTCATTCATGTCTTGGAAATCAATTGTAGCATGATCTATGGATGTGTCTCAATCCCCTAGGTCAAGCAAAATATTACTAACTCCTCTTCTTTCTATTAGTGAATTCCATAATGCAAGTTCTCTATCATAAGGAAAATACTCCAGTAAGTAACGTGATACATACAACCTCAGATAGATTTCTAGATTCTTATCCAATTTGTTTCAAACTTTTGACTTTAAAAAGGATAGTGTACTCAAAACCCTCTCATCTTCCACAGAACCCAGATTCATTATTTGTGAGTTCACAACTTAATATACTCACTCAAATCTTCACTTAGAATACTACTTGGAAAAAATATCCTTTTGAATCCTTTTGATGGCACCATAATCATGTGGGTTTTGTATAAGTTGAACTTGACGTATCATATTATTAGAAAAATCCATCGATTTGGGAACTAAATATTTTTCTTTGTAAAATACCTTCTACAAAAATTTCGTTTATCTCTTCAGTCTTAGAGAAATGGTCAGTTAGATCACTCATGTTTTTGAAAAATAAAGGGTGATAGATGTATAAGGTTTACCGCCAAACAAATTCAGAATTGTAGATTTACAACTCCCATTGCTTCAAGTATTTTATCATTTTTGAATCTTTCTCGGATATTTTTAGCTAACGATTAAGAGATCTTTCTCAACTAATTCCTAGTTTCCATTAATAGTGCATCATATAAATTTCGTGTCACTCTTACTTCTTCTATTTCTAAGACAGCCATATCAACTCTTTTTTGGAATGTATGAAGTGGAATATCTTTTCAATGTGTTGTTATACACAGATGATCATGTATATTGTATTTTAAGAAGCACCTAGGATTTTTCAAATCTATCAATGCATTCTAGTTTTCAAAAGCAACACCCTGAAAACTCCCATAAGAAATATATAAACTTTCTAGACTCCAACACACATGTCTTCTGAGGCTTATGAAGTCATTACATAGAAATAATGATTGTGTGCATGTTTCGTTAAGATATTAAGCTCCCTCAACATGGGAAAAATACCGCAAAGTGTGAGTAAAGTTTATATGTCTTTTAGATGACACAATTGATCTTCAGCTTTATCTACATCCCTATGATATTTATACATAAATCCTATCAATGAAGGATATTCATCAAATATTCTACAAGAAGGTTCATACATAGATATCCGTATAGTATCTACATCTTTGAGAATCTTTTTTCCCTCTGTCAGTCCAATTGCAAATTTCTGAAATTCTAAAAATCTCTTTAGGCTAGAATAATAAGCCTACAAATCAAGTATCAATTCCTCCACTCTAGCCACATTTTCAAATGTGCTCACAATTTTGTAATCCGATTCATTCTGTGAGCCATGTAATGTACAACAACCTTATATGAAACAAAAATTGTCCGAAGTCTAATGCAAAGACCATTTCGGCTCCCTATTACATGCAATTGCACTAACGGTTCGACACAAACTAATTTTGTTGTAATGGAAAATTCATCCATTCCGGTGATATCCTTCAGATTTGAGACCACCAATTTATAAATATTTTCAGAATTGTAATTCTCAATCATTTTATGAATTCTTTAAGAGGTGTGGAGTTCTTATTTCATTAGCAAATATGTAAACATGAATACAAATCCATGAAGTATTAGCCACTACAAGTAACCTCGTATATTGAAAGGGAAATATAATTTTCCTTTTGAACACGATTCAGATCCTCCTTTTCTACCAGAGATAGACATTTTGTAATTTCCCATTCTTGGTATCGACCAATGAGATTGAGGAACATTCTAGACCAATAACACGATACAAAATTTTATTTTCTCCAAAAGCCTGACATCGGTCTTCCCTAATTCAATATATGGAATATGGTAGCAAACTGAAAACATTTTCATGCATTTCGCTCCGTAGCTTTGCTCAATCTTGTTACTATGGTCCCACCTTTTTCATTTACATATTTCATACTTTTTTTTTTCCTTTTCATATTCGTTTATGTATTTGACATGTAGACACTCTTTTGCATCTTTCCATTTATGTGTTCTAACTATGTTCTCATCCTTTTGCTTTTGGGAAATGTATATTTTCCCACAATGCTTTTCAATTGTGTCCATTTTGAGTTGCATTGTTTGATCCTTCCCTTGTTTCTAACCACATATTTTGCGTTGACATTATGTTGGAACATCACTACCATTTTCATTATACATAGGTTCTATAAACATATATTTTGTATCCCATTCGAGATGGAATTTCCTTCCAATTGTCCGGTTTGTCCTCTTTCTTCGACATATTTTATTTTTTTTTCTTAGGTTTCAACTTCTACATCTAGGATATTAGTAGGAATATCTTGATTATCATGTCTCCTTTTTATGGAAATAGACCTTGGAGTAGAAGCTTCCTCTACTAGTGTATCATGAGAATTCGATGAATTTTCTTGTACTTCTATGTCATCAAGGGACGGAATGTTTTCCTAAACATATAATGGATCATTGATATCTTTAAGTTGATTATTTTTGAAGGAATTTCTAAAATGTTTGCATATAATTCTATAAAATTGTTACATATATAGTATTAATTTTATCTATAGTTATATTTTTACAGAGTACAAAGAGTTCCAAGAATAGTATGAAAACCATAATCATTAAATATTGTAAGATGAAATAACCTATAAATAGCACATTCCACATACCGATATTTACAAAGTTGATGCAAGAAACCCCTTCATTTTTTGTGATTTTCCAAAATAGCCAAGAAAAGTATTTGCACCCTTTTTTGAACTGGCTGAATTTGTAACCTTCTTACCCTGATTTCTAGTATCCATGACTACTTAGGGACGGATCTTATGTTCAAAGGATCTGAGATTAGATGGTTTAGGGTTAGACAGTAGTGGTTGGACAGTAAAGGGTTGGATGGAAAAGGCTTGGATGGATTTGTGGTTGGATGGTAAAGGGTTGGATGACTGAGGGGTTGGACTATTCACGACCGAGAGGTTGGACGGCTAAGTGGTTGGATAGGCCGAGGGTTGGATGATTGAGGGGTTAGATAGTTAAGGGATCAAATGATTGATGGGTTGGATGGTTGAGGAGTTAGGCGTCAAGGGTTTGGACACTAAGGGTTTGACGAGTTAGGGTTGGATAGCCAAGGGTTGGATGGCTTAGGGGTTGGATGGATTAGGGTTAGATGGCTCAGAGTTTGATGGTTAAGAGGTTATTTATGTTTACTTTGGTGAATATGCACATGAAATGATTAAAAATGGTGGTGAATTACATTCATAAGATCTTAAATATGTGTAAAATCTAAGTGAAATGAATAGCATAAGGGACATGTTGTTCAAATTGTTCACCGAATAAGTCATTTATGTGAATCACATAATATTTGCCAATTCAAATTTCCATAACCCTCTATTTTCGTGAGATTACAAAAATTCACCACTAGAAATTTCCCTGAGGAGGAGGATGAGTTCTCATCAAAAACTCAAGAGAAATTGGAGTAGCAATACGGGGATCAAGTAGTGCAGTAACTATGTATAAATAAATTGCAAAGGGTTTAGTGACTTTAGAGTCAATATTCAACCCAAATGATCAATTCTAGAAAGAGAAGGCCAAAATTCAAGTCAAAGAAGTGGATTTTGAACCCATTTCTGTTGGAGAAGGTAATACACTCCAAATAGGAAAGATGAGTAGTGAACAAGAAAAGTACAACCTTATGCAGCTTTTCCAAGAATTCCCAGATTTTTTACATGGATTTATGAGGATTTGAATGGTTTTAACCCAAAATTTGCACAACACACTATTAAATTGAATATGGGGGCTAAGCACATCAATAAAAATCAAAGGTCAGTCAACCCTCATACAGAGCCTCTCATGAAGAATGATTTGAATAAGCTCATTGAGGCAAGTATCATTTTTCCGATCAAGCACTCAAGTTGGGTGGAAAATCTTATGCCCGTTAGGAAAAGGAATGGGGAAATCATGCTTTGCGTGGATTTTTGACATTTAAACAGAGCCTCCTCAAGGATCGTTATTCGCCGCCCTCCATGGAGCATATTTCATAGGTAGTGGCTGGTTTAGAAATATTCTCCCTCCTAGATGGATACTCGGGCTATAATCACATTATGTTAAAAGAAGAGGATCAGTTCAAAACAACCTTCACCACAAAACAAGGCACCTATGCATGCATATAGGAAGATTCCATTCGGGATATCAACATCTGGAGAAACATTTCAACAAGAAATGGATATGGTGTTTAAGGGGTTGTTAAATAAAATATTGCTTGTATACCTTGACGACATCATTGTATTTTCTAAAAATTTAGAAATCCACCTCTTCCATCTCAGATAGGTCTTCCAAAGGTGCAGGAGGTTTGAGTGTCCTTGAATCCAAAAAAGTGCATATTCTTAGCTCATGAAGGCAATCTCTTAGGCCACATTGTGTCTAAGGAAGGGTTGGAAATTGATCCAGAAAGGGTAGAAGCTATTTGAGCATTGTCATTTCCAAGTCACAAGAAGGCTCTCCAAAGATTTTGGGGAAAATTAATTTTGTTAGGAGGTTTGTTCCTAACTTTTCCCATCTTGTCAAGCCACTAACAATGATGTTAAAGAAGAACATGGTTTTCAGATGGAATTTCAAAGGAAAATAAATCTTTGAAGCCATAAATCAGAGACCATTACATAGGCTCCAACCCTCATAAATCTAGATTTCTTGAAGGACTTCATTTTATACACTTTTGGAAGCATGAATGCAATATCTGCCATACTAGTACAACCAAATCAAGAAGGACTGGAGTAGCCTATCACATTCTTCAGCCAAAGCCTTCAGGATTATGAGGTGAGATATTCATTCATTGAGAAACATGTCCTTGCTATGATTAGAAGTTTAAAGAAATTCAGACATCTAGTGTCAAACAACATAATTCATCTATTAGTTTCACATGCTAGTGTAAAATATTTTCTTTTGAACAAGGACCTTAATGAAAAGAGATCTAGTTGGATAACCAAGGTCATGGAGTATGATATTGATATAAATGTGACCAAATTAGTTAGGGGGAAAGGGTTGTGTGAGCAGCTAGCTTCTAACCAAAGCATGATGAATCAAGAGAGGAGGTAGAAGTTGTTATGGTGTTGCAAGATAATCAAGAACAGACTGCAGGTGGTATACCCATTCCTTGTTGGACTCGGGATATTGTATATTTTCTTCAAATAGGTCAAAGTCCTTAGGGATTGAGTAATTCCAAAAGGAGGTGTTCTATACTTCATTGCATCCCATACGTGCTTATAGAAAATATTTTGTTTAAAAGGGATGTGAATGGTGTCCTCCTAAGGTGCATTAAGACAGATCAGATAGAGAGGGTATTACACGAGTTTCATGACAAAGAGGTAGGTGGTAATTTTACACCAAAAGCAATAAATATTAGAATCATGATGTTTGGTTATTTCTTGGCCTAATATTTTCAATGATTTCTACTCATGGATCAAGAAATGTAGGAAGTTAGCCTTCTTCATAGATAAAGAGAAGCTAGCAGAGCCATCCCACTCCATCCTATCTCGTTAAAAATACTTTCATCCAATGGGGATGGATTTTATTGGAGTGATCAATCCAAATTCTATCCTAGGTTACAAATTGATTCTTTAGACCATGAACTACTTCACTAAGTGAAAGTAATCGGTGGTACTTAAGGAGGTAAATGAAGCTAACATTCTGGATTTCTATGAAGGTATTGTAACAAGGTTTGGTGTTCCTTCCACTATGATATCAGATAATGCCTTAGATTTCATTAGATCAAAGATATCTAATTGGGTTGTTATAAATGGCATCTATTTGAGAACTTCTTGAACTTAATACCCTAGGGTAGCAGGGGAAGCCGAGTCCACAAAAAAATATTCTCAGGATCATAAGAAGAACCCTCAATGAAAATTAGAGGACTTGGCATACCAAATTGAAATCAGCCTTGTGGGCTGATAGAATCACTCCCAAGAAATCAATTGGTTATTCCCCTTTCAAGTTAGTTTATGGAAGGGAAGAAAGGTTGCCAATATCCCTTAAATTACTATCCTTGGAGCTTATCAAGTAGCTGGAGTTGTTTGAGTTTCCAGCTATGGAAGTCAGGTATGTATATCTCATAGAGATTTAAGAGATAAGAAATAAGGCAATGAAAACAATGGAGAAGGACCAAGCTCAAATCAAGATGAGTTTTGACAGAAAGGTCAAAGACAAAACTTTTCAAGAAGGATACCTGGTTATAAAATGGGATGCAGACAGAGCCAAACTAGGAAGGCACTCTAAGTTTGATGCAATATGGAGTGGCCCTTATATGATTTCAAGATGCAAATAAAATAATTCTTTCCAACTATCAAGGTTGGACGAAGAAGGACTGCAGATTCTAGTCAATGGAATCTATCTCAAGCATTATTATTGAGTGAAAGATCCTTCTTAGACATATTAGTTTACAAATTCATGATTCCTCCAAGTGCTTGTAGCACATTTTATTATTTTAGTTTAGGTTGCTTTTGTAATAAGTGCTTGTGTACTCTCTGCATATTCTAGTTCGACTGTGTATGACCTTTTCTATTTGTACATAGTTGAGTTGCCCTTGTTGCTCTTGCACTTTCCAATTTTAGGTAAAGTTTGGTGAAGAAACAACTAGTCCTCAACCAGGGTTTCTCTTGAAATGAAAATATCTAGTAGTGCTCCATTGGCTGGAATTTAAATTTTCAAGTGACGGGCTAGTTCCAGCAATCATATGACTCCATGCCCAATGGATAACCTAAGGTCACTAGTCTTCCAGATCAAGCTGGAAAATCATCCTGCAAGTCGCCAATTGTTATCCATTTTTCACACCCCTGTGAAATGGAAAACTTAGCAGAGTCGGAACATCGGTAGTTGATGAAAAAGAGAAATTATTTTGTAGTGTGCGGGGTAGCTCGTGTGTTGGCTCAATTTGGGTTGGCCATCTCGCTGCAATGAATCTTGGAGTTGGAAATCAAGCTTATTGGATAATTATTGGTTGGTTGGTTGGTCATACAAGTGTGTCAACTCATGGTTGGTCGTCATAGTGTGTCGTCTCATGGTTGGTCGACATGGTTTTTTGGCATGGTTAGTCGAGATAGATTTATCGACTCATGGTTGGTTGGCATCATGTGTTGGCTTATGGTTGGTTGGTCGATTGATGGTTGGTCAAACAGTGGTGTTTCATCTCATAGTTGTCTGCATGGTTAGTCGGTTGATGGTTTGTTAGACAGGTGTCTCAACTCATGGTTGGTCGAATGAAGGGTTAGACGGTATCCAACCCTAGCATGGAAGTTGGGTTAGTCGGATGGGTGTGTCGGTTGGATTTTGTGGCAGCTCATGTTGGTGAGGTTATGATTGGTTAGATGGATGGCATATGGAGAGGTTGGTTAAAAAACATAGACATCATCCACCCCCTTTGGGTTTGACAACCCACACGAGAGATGGTCAGCTTACGGTTATATGACATGGTTAGATGAGTCACAAGGTGGTCGGCATGTGGTTTGATGACAAGAGGATGGACAAGATAAAACCAGATGAGGGTAGGTGAATGAATGACATCCCAACAACTAGAATTAATGAGGCATGACACCCATGACCACCTATGTAGGAAAGGTACCAAAATGGATGGTTGCCCATACCTATTTAATGCATCCTACCGGTTGGTGACCCAAATTTTCTATATATTATAAAATTCTCCTCATTTTGAGTGGATATTTTCCAGAAAGAAAAGGAACTCTGTCAAATTTGTTCCAGAGCTATTGTGAGCTAAAGGCCTCAAATTTGGGATTATTGTAAAATATTTTGTCTTGTGCTTATGGTATGATGGATTGTGCATGTTTGAGCAATAAAATTCATGTTTTGTGGCCATTTTCACCCTAACTTGTATGAATTGCATATTTTTCCTTCCATTATATTTATAAGTATATTGTGCATGTATCTATCTCTTTATAGGGTCTATAGTTTGTTGTGCTTTATGAATATAGGGAATTGAATATTGTCTTATATTGTGGCATTCTACTAGCCCTCTCCTTCCTAGTTTCTCCCTATATTTCACTCACTCATGTCGCCTCACCCTTTCTTGGTGCATCACCTTCACTTAGAGTAGTTTTATTTAATGCATTTTTTCTATCCATGTCTCCTTGTAAAGAATTAGAATATGATTAGTTTAGCTTGCCATTATTTTCTCTTTGGAGAAGTTGGCACTAGGTTAGAAGAAGAAGCCAAATTTCTCCGGAGGATTATCCTACTTGAAAGGTTCCACACTGTAGGATAATCCCATGTTATGTAGGTTGCACTGATTGCCTCATACACAAAATCATAAGCAATCATGGGTCTTTGTAATTTTGACATAACAGATTTTGGCATGCAGATGGGACCGAGAAGTTTTTTATTTTGTTGCAGCAATTTTGATGTGCTCTTGTAGTGAAATTCCATCTTCTAAGAGGATTTGAAATAACACATCTAGCAACTCCAAAGGGGCATAATCCAAAAGTTTCAATAGTCCAAGCTTGGCAAATTTATGAGAAGAATTCAAACGAGGTCAAGAACTAGAGAAGAGGGACTATTTTTCTACCTACACTTATCCCCAGGCAGAGGAAGAAGGGGAAGAAGAGCTCAAAGGTCTCCATCTCCACCAAATAGAACTTTATCAACACCTCCACTGGTAGGTCGTTTATTCAATAAGCTATATTTCTCGACTAATTAGGATGGCGCAACCTAATCCCTATGTCAAATTCACTAGCGAGCATACCACTTTCTCTCAATGCACATACTCCAATTCCAGTTGCAGTATTGAAGAACATTCCATATTTCACTGGAGAGAACCATATAACTCCGATTGACCACATCCAAGACATTACAAATGTCTGTGCGATTCATGAAATTACTTAGATGGATGTTGTTGTCAAGTTGTTGGAATCCTCCTTTAAGGGTAAGGCTTTGCAATGGTTTAGGATTCTAACAGTAGGATCTATCTAGAGTTAGGACCATCTGTGCACGACTCTTCATAATCAATTTGGAGAAAATGTAGATAATTTATATCTCATTAGAATAGCTAACCGCAATCAAGAGAGCACCAAATGAGCAGATGGATTATTTCAACTTCATGTTTTAGAGGACATGGGATAGAATTCCGCTTCTTTGTAAGACCAATAAGCCGAAGGTGTTTTTCTCTACTTCCTAAAAGCCTGAAATTATGATATTGTAGTGATAATACAATCCATGGGAGGTATAACTTTACCCGCAGCCTATAACATTACTATTAGCGCTGAAAATTACTTGATTCAAGTTGGTTAACTTGCACCTAGGCCACATATACCTCTCTATCTAGAAATAGGAGCCCCAAGCACTAGTCAAGCACCTACATTAGCTCCTATTCTTGCCCCAAAAAATAAAATTTCTACCAAATCTTCTACCTCATCTTCTAGCACCTCAAATGAGCTCCAAGAAGTCATGAAGCAGTTGTAAAACTTAGGTAATGAGTTGGTGACACTTAAAAGGCATCAAGCTCAAAATTTTAGGTCAAACCAACCTCAAACCCAACCCAATATACATCCGTATCGCCTAATAAGCCACCCATTCAAATTGTAAATCAAAATCAAACAAAGCCTCCTATAAGTAGGCCATTTCAGCCTTACAATCCTAGTGTCACATCCACATATAGAGCCTTGGTTCCAGTGAAAAATAACTTGGCTCAAGAATATGACTGGTGTTTCCCATGTAATCAACCTCATAACCAGTCAATGTGTTTCATTGGTGTTTTGAATCGAGATCTTACGGTGACAACAATGGGTGTGGAACAAGAGACATGCCAAGAAGCAAATTATCAGCAGGAAAAAACACAAGAAGCACCTCTAAATGAGACCACACTTGTCAATTGGTAGGATGAATATTTATGTGGTATAAATCAAGCCCCTTCTCAAAGTGTAGCAGCTAATACATGGTCCAAGAAGAGAAATATTGGAGAGGGACAGTCATCCAATTCAAATGATCGACAACCCTCTATCATGCAATAAGGTATCAGTAACCAAAATTCATAGCCCAATGTGCAAGGTCATCCTAAGCCACCTTCTAGACCAACTCAAGTGCCGGTTGTAATAGCCCATGTGCAAGAAAAAACTATGCAAAGCAAGGGGCAGCAGAGAGATAGCTCATCTCCATTTAACATTATTGAGAAGATGAGGAAAATGAATGTAAACATCTCAATGTGGGAGTCATTAGCTATCCCAGGAAAAGAGACCTATTACAAGCTGTTATGGTGAATTGGTCAACATTGAATCAATCATCCAAAGAGCAAGAGAAGGTACTCACCAATGCAAATCAGCAAGGAAGAATTCAAGGAGGCTAATAAGGTGAAAATTTGAATCCCCCACCATTTTATATCTCATTGATGGTCGGGGATAAGTTTGTGCATAATTACATGATTGATTCAGGAGCAAGTAGCTCTGTAATGCCAAAATAAATAGGTGATCGGCTAGGAATTCAATGTGAAAGCATATTAAAGGGATTAGTGCAATTGGATGGGACAATAGTAAGCACAATTGGAATGATCAAAGAACTAATCCTTACGCTCCATGCTTTCCCTAATGTCACAGTTCTACAAGATGTATCGGTGATTGATTTTCCACCATTATTTTCCTTGTGTCGTTTGAGGGATTTTACAGCCAAGATTGGGGGGTACCTATCAGCTGATTAGTCCCACATGTTATTCAATACAAGGTATGGAGCTAAGGATATGATTAGATCTAAGCCTATAGCAAACTTTCATATTGATCCTCATACACCAAGTCCAATAAATGAAAATTTCTCGGCTCTCGATTAGGAAGATTTTCCAAGCACTTATGAAATAGATACCAAAGTTTGAAGCATTCCAGACCTAACCCTTGATGATTAGGATAATAAGAGACATGCATTCGACCCTTACAAGGAAATGGAAGAAGTTGAATTAGGGGTCTATTGTTTACACGAAGAAAATTCATTGCTTCCTAGTATCACCAAGCTAGATGCTAAAGATGATAATGAGGTATGGAAACTATTCTTTGATGGCTCAAGGAGTAGGAAAGGTGCTAGAGGAAGAGCTATACTTGTTTCACCACAAGGTACAAAATATTACACAAATTTCCATTTTCAGTTCACTTTCTCAAACAACACAGCTGAGTATGAATCCTTGATCCACATATTGCATTGGGAAAGAAAGAGAGGTATTAAAAACTTGCAAGTGTTTAGGGATAGTGAGTTAATTATCAACTAGGTTAGAGGAAAACATGCTACTAATAATGATCTACTCAAGGCCTACAAGCATCGGGTATGGGATCAGATTGAAGACCTTGAAGCATTCAATATTCGAGGCCATACCACGAGAGGAATAATAAGGCCATAGATAGGCTCACAACAATTGGAGCAACATTTGATGTGGTGGATAGTATCAAGAGAGATAAAGCAAAACCACATGTTCATGTCATTGTAAGGCCAACCATACCAGATAATAACATAAGTAGACAGGTTTTCAAGAATGATCAATAGATTAATAGTTTTTATAGGAGGAGGTTGAGTTCTTAGCTAAAAATTAGGAGAAATTGGAGTAGTAGTACGGGGATCAAGTAGTGCAGCTGTGGACAAACAAATTTCCAAAGGGTTTAGTGACTTTAGAGTCAATATTCAACCCAAATGATCAATTCTAGAAAGAGAAGGCCAACATTCAAGTCAAAAAGGAGGATTCTAAACCCATTTCAGTTGGAGAAGGTAAGACACTCCAAATAGGAAAGATGAGCAATGAACAAGAAAAGTATGACCTTGTGCAGCTTTTCCAAGAATTCCCAGATGTTTTCACGTGGAGCTATGAGGATTTGAAGGGTTTTAACCCAAAATTGGCACAACACACTATTGAGTTGAATCTATGGGCTAAACCCGTCAGGAAAAAGCAAATGTCGGTCAACCCTCATATAGAGCCTCTCATGAAGAAGGAGTTGAATAAGCTCATTGAGGTGAGTATCATTTTTTCAATCAAGCACTCAAGTTGGTAGAAAATCTTGTGCCCGTTAGGAAAAGGAATGGGGAAATCATGTTGTGCGTGGATTTTTGGGATTTAAATAGGGCCTCCCTCAAGGATCACTATCTATTGCCCTCCATGGAGAATATTTTACAGGTAGTGGCTGGTTCAGAAATATTCTCCCTCTTAGATGGATATTTGGGCTATAATCATATTATGGTGAAAGAGGAGGATCAGTTCAAGACAACCTTCACCATAAAATGGGGCACCTATGCATATAGGAAGATGCCATTCAAGTAATCAAACAATAGAGAAACATTTCAACGAGTAATGGATATGGCATTTAAGGGGTTGTTAAATAAAATAGTGCTTGTATACCTTAATGACATCAATGTATTTTCTAAAAATGCAAAAAGCCACCTCTTACATCTTAGATCGGTCTTTCAAAGGTGCTTTGGAGGTTTGGAGTGTCCTTGAATCCGAAAAAGTGCATATTCTTAGCTCATGAAGGCAAGCTCTTAGGCCACATTGTGTCTAAGGAAGGGTTGGAAATTGATCTAGAAAGGGTAGAATCCATTCAAGCATTGTCATTGCTAAGTCACAAGAAGGCTCTCCAAATATTTTTGGGGAAAATTAATTTTGTTAGGAGGTTTGTTCCTAACTTTTCCCATCTTTTCAAGCCACTAACGATGATGCTAAAGAAGAACATGGTTTTCAGATGGACTTCTAAAGGAAAAGAAATCTTTGAATCCATAAAGCAAAGCCATTACATAGGCTCCAACCCTCATAAATCTAGATTTCTCAAAGGACTTCATTTTATACGCTTTTGGAAACACAAATGCAATAGCTAGAGTTGTTTGAGTTTCCAGCTATGGAAGTCAGGTATGTAGAGCTCATGGAGCGGCAAAGCTAAGAAATCAAGAAATGAAAACAATGGAGAAGGACCAATCCCAAATCAAGATGATTTTTGAAAGAAAGGCCAAAGACAAATTTTCAAGAAGGAGACTTGGTTCTAAAATGGGATACATACAAAGCCAAAATAGGAGGCACTCCAAGTTTGATGAAATATGGAGTGGCCCTTATATTATTTCAGGTTGCAAAGAAAACAATGTTTTCCAGTTATCAAGGTTGGACGGAGAAGGATCTGTAGATTATAGTCAATGGAATCTATCTCAAACATTGTTATTGAGTGAAAGATCCTTCTTTTACATATTAGTTTAGGAGTTTTAATTCCTCCAAGTACTTGTAGCACATTGTTTTGTTTTAGTTTAGGTTACTTTTATAATAAGTGCTTGTGCACTCTCTACATATTCTATTTGGAATGTGTATGAACTTTTCTATTTGTACATAGTTGTGCCCTTGTTGCTCTTGCACTTTCTAGTTTCAAGTAAAGTTTGGTGAAGAAACAACCAGTCCTCAACTAGGGTTTTCTCTTAAAATGAAAATCTCCAGTAGTGCTCTAGAGGCTGAAAGATAAATTTTCAAGTGACAGGCTAGTTCCAACAATCATATGACTCCATGCCCAATGGATCTCCTAATGTCATCGGTCTTCCAGATTAAGAAAGAAGATCATATCACAAGTCACCAATTGTTATCCATTTTTCACACCCCTACGAAATGGACAACTTAGCAGGTCGGAACATTAGCAGTTGATGGAAAAAGGGAAATTCTTTTGCAATATGCAGGGTATCTCATGTGTTGGCACAGCTAGGTTGGCCATCTCTCTGTAGTGAATCTTGGAGTTGGCAATCGAGATTATTGGAGAATTATCGAGTTAACGGTTGGTTGGACAAGTGTGTCATCTCATGGTTGGTCAAAGCATAGTGTGTCGTCGATCATGATTGGTTGGTGATGGTTAGTCAACATGTTTGGTCGGTGTGGTTGGTTGGTTGATGGTTTGTTTGATAGGTGTATCGGCTCATGGTTGGTCAACATATTGTGTTGGTTGATGGTTGTTCGGCATGGTTGGTTGGTCGATGGTTGGTCGGACAGGTGTGTTAGCTCATGGTTGGTCGGTTGATGGTTGGTCGACAAGTATATCAACTCATGGTTGGATGGTGTCCAACCCTAGTACGGAAGTTGGGTTAGGCTGGATGGGTGTGTCAAATGGATTTTGTGGTGACTCGGAGTTATTGAGGTTATGATTGGTCGATGGATGGTGTACAGAGAGGTTTTTCGGTAAACATAGATGTCATCCACCCCCTTGGGGTTTGACACCAACGCATATGGTCAGTTTACAATCATATGACATGGTTGGATGAGTCACAAGGTTGGTTGGTAGGCGGTTGGATGACAAGAGGATGGATGAGTAACAAGCCAGACGAGGGTAGGTGAATGAATAACATCCTAACAACCAATTAATGAGGCATGGCACTCATGACCGCCGAGTGTAGGAAAGGTATTAAAATGGATGGTTGCCCATACCTCTTTAATGCATACTACCGGTTGGTGACCCAAATTGTCTATATATTGTAAAATTTGCCTCATTTTGAGGAGATTTTCCTAGAAAGCAAAAGGAACTTTATCAAATTTTTTCTAGAGCTATTGTGAGCTAAAAGCATCAAATTTAGGATTATTGTAAAATATTTTTTCTTGTGTTAATGGTATGACGGATTGTGCATATTTTTGAGCAATAAAATTCATGTTTTGTGGTGATTTTCACCCTAACTTGTATGAATTACATCTTTTTCATTCCATTATATTTATAATTATATTGTGCATGTATCTATCTCTTTGTAGGGTCTATATTTTGTTGTGCTTTACAAATATAGGGAATTGAAAATTTTCTTGGACTATGGCATTCTACTAGCCCTCTCCTTCCCATTTTCTTCCTATCTTTCACTCACTTGGATTATCTCACCCTTTCTTGGTGCATCACCTTCACTTAGAGTAGTTTTATTTCATGCATTTTTTCTATCCCTGTCTCCTTGGAAAGCATTAGAATAGGATTATTTTAGCTTTTCATTCTCTGTTCTTTGGAGAAGTTGGCACTAGGTTAGAAGAAGAAGTCAAATTTCTCTAGAGGATTATCCTACTTGCAAGGTCCCACACTGTAGGATAATCCCATGTTATGTAGGTTGCACTAATTGCCTCATACACAAAATCATAAGCAATTAGGGGTGCTGTAATTTTGACATAACACAAACATTGTCTCTATTTTGTGGTTATAATCGATGATTCGCACGTTATACCAATACAATTACTTTATCTAGTCACAAACTCTATTGTTGATAGTTAAAAGCAACTTGATGATGATTTGATTTCTATCAACAATGACTCTTATTATGAGCATGCTATTAAGCTTTGATGACACAATTTCAATTCTCTATCAAAACTTAGTTTTTACTCAAGTTATTCTATTTTCTATCATTCCTCATTGAAAGGGGGACAAATCTATGGGCTATATTTGTAAGTACATACCCTCCATTTTTCAAATAAATATGAAAACCTAAGGACCAAACTATCAATTTTGATGTAAAGATACACTAAACACTAAGTAATTTATGGAAAACTATGCAAGTTCATCCTCTGTCCTATACAAATTCATATACAAAATTAAAGGACCAAATGATCAACTCTTGACAATAAGATCCATTAAAACATTAAGTTAGGAGAAAATACGCCACTTTGCATTTATTGAAAATGTAGGGGATAAAATACCTATCAAAACCTACAACTTTTGTTTCCAAAACATTTGGGACCTAAATTTGTCTGTAGTAAGTAGTGTGGTCAAAAAACATGGGAAGAATTACTTATGGACCAATAAGGATTCTTTGTGATAATATTGTTAGAGTGGGTATTTACCTTAGCTCATGTTCACCTAGGTACTTTATTTACCTTTATTGTATTTATTCTCACCACTTATATGTGTGGATGTTTATTTTATCTTATTTAGATATTAGGAGATATTATCTAGTTGTTAGGTATAGTTCTTTCCTTGATCTATGGTATTGGCTAGATCCTTGATGTCTATTTCTCTCCTAAATATATGGACTTGACTAGTTCTTTGATGACTAGTTATTTCTTTGATTTATGGCTTGATCTACGACCTTGACTAGTTCTTAGATTATTATTCCTTGCCTATATAAGCAAGGCCCATTCTCATTGTATTTCATTGAGTTCCATAATAATATATGATATTGTTGCTCATTTGTTTACAAAGGTTTATGTAAAGTTATTTTGGTGAATTACTTTCATCTTATTGATCGTGGTGTTTGATTAGCATCTGTGTTCTTGGCTTGGTATGATCTAGTTATCGTTCCTTTTATGGTATCAGAGTAGGAGATTACTATTGACATCTGTCTGTAAGTTTTATTTTGCAAATAAATTCTTTGTATATTCATATATTTGGTATTTGGTCATATTTTGTTGTTGCATGAAGTTTTATGTAAAATAAAAGCTTCCATTGATCCGGAAGGTGGTAAAACCCTAAGATCGATCAAAATCAACCATTTCGGAGGCGAGTCATTTTTAGTTTTTTTGTTGTTCAAAGAAACACACTAGTTTGCATTGGGATTTACACCAGCTAGGAAAGAAAAGCGGGAATTTTTTTGGGTTTTGTTGGGTTCGAGATCTGAAATGGGTTTTTTTTCTTTGCGGTGTAGCTTTTTTGTTTGTGTCCGGGAGGATTTTTTCGAAGGCGGATCTTTCCTTTTGGCAAGGTACCAACATGGTCGATCACGGATTCGCTATTTCGGGAAATTCCACGGACTACTAGTAGGTTGTAGTGCCTATTTAAACAACCACTTGAGACCCAAGAACCAACCTAGGGTTAGCTAGAAAATTATGGGATACTTTTTTTTAATTTGAAGTGTCTACAACCAGGTTGCAGTAAGACATCGATTTTCACTAAATGTGTTTGAACAAGACCAAAGTACCACAACATATGTTCCCTTCATTAACTAATAACAAGCTCAATTCAAATTTTAGGGTTATATGTTTTAGTTAGGTTCAGGGATTAATTTACCCCCATACCCACTCTCTGTGAGGCTCGAGTTTCAATTGTATTTTCTCATACTTAACTTCCAAAATTTCCTAAAACATTCCCATTGGATAAGAAATTTTCTCACCTTTCCAATGATATAAAGAAGTCCTCCTAACTCCTTACAGAACTCAAGATATGAGCATGCGAAGTTTTTAGGTCAAATTTTCCCCTAGGGGGCACGTGTCAAGAGGTGGGGAAAGCGCCTTCAATGGGTTGGCAGGTCGCGGGACGGCTTGGGGAATTTTTCCCATCGTGCGGCACAAAGGAATAAGTTCTTCTGCGCCTCCGTGGGTCCCTGTGGACACATTTTGAGTCCTAGCGCAAAGTGGAAAAGGGGTGAGGGGTTGGCGGAGCGGCGGGGGTTTTAGGGACATTTTCCTTTCTTTGGCGCAAAAGCGCAAATCACCTTTGCATGCCCGTGAGCCCTGCAAGGGGAGGCACGTGTCACTCCCCGGTTGGTTGGGAGAAGTGGCGGCGATGGAGCGGGTTGAGACTTTGAGTCTCTTTCACCAAAAGCGCAAGGGAACTGAATTGGTCTGTGCCCACGCCAATGCCGTGATGCCACGTGTCACTCAAGGATTGGCGCGGGGAAAAAATGGCGAAAAACCTAAGGCATTAAGCCAAAACGGTTTCAAGTTCCAAAAAGTTCATGCAAGCCCACACATCTGTGAAAGGAAGAATTCCAAGCAAGGCGGGGTTGCGGGGCCGCAGAGACAAAAGGGAAAAATTGCCAAAGGAGAAAACAAAAGCGCTAAGTCCAAAATTCCTCCCACGCACCCGTCCTGACACGTGTCAGCACGTGATTGGCCATGGGTGAGTGGGGATGCAGGAGAAAGTGGGAAATTGTTCGAGGTCCAAAACCTTAAAAAATTTAAGTTCAAAAAGGGTCTACCCTTCCACCGTGCCATGTGTCAAAGAACTAATTGGCTACGGGAAAAATGGGAAAATTTTCCCAAGGTAAAATTTTTCAAAAGATAAGTTTAAATTTGGTACGCCTCTAAGGTGCCACGTGGCAAGTCCCGATTGGTTTCAAGATGGCGGGGGCCATGAAATTTTGTGGAAATTTTTCCAAAGTTAAAAATTAAAGTTCAATAGTTAGATTTATTATTATTATTATTATTATTTTTGAAGGCCAAATTGAAGTAAAACTTCAAATGGCCATAACTTTTGATAGGAAGCTCAGATTTGGGCAAACAAGGACTTTTCAGAAAGCTCTCAATGCCCTATTTACACAAAAAACATAAAATTTACTTTTTGATGAAGTTTAATAGGTCAATTTTACAAAAATGATCTGCAAGCTTTTAATTTGCAAGCTGGTAATTTCCAACTTTCATTTTTGATTAAATTCGGTTTCCTCCTTCACTCAACATGTCAAACAGACATGGAGAATTGATCTAGGGAGGGTTTAGAGTGTTTTCAGAAATTTGATTTGTCTAATTGATTCAAACTTGTATTTTTCCAAAAATGATGAGAAAAACTGACTGTTAGAGGGATTGTTTTCAAATTAGCAATGGTTAAGTTGTTTTCTTGAGATTTCTTTGTCAATTTGGGTTCATTTGTGAACCAACATACTAAATTTTAACATCTCCAAGTTAATTAATGTGTGCAGGTCTGAACTGTACATTTTTATTAAAATTTACCAGTTTTAAAAGTCACAATGCCAGTGATCAAATTTTTAAAGGATCTATTTATCAATTTCATCATTTAAGTGTAACAACTTATTTCTAATCTAGTCTAATACATTTAATTGATTCAATCAACCATTTAATAGCAATTATACAAAACCTGATTTCTAAATTTCAACTTGTTTTGAAGAGGACAAAACACTATCTTTTCCTTCATATGCATTCTTCTTTCCAACAGAGATTTTAATTCACAATAGAAATTCAATTCCAATACAATCATGCAAGTTTGAGAAGGTAGAGCATTCCTTTATTGATTTCCAACAACAAATTTACAATTTATCTCTTTCTTGTGACTTCAAAATACAATATATAATACATATAACATTCTTCACATTCCTTTTCAAAACAAAGAATGGAATATAACTCTTTACATTTCACATTTCAATTTCAATCTTTCATCATCAATACAAGCATCTTCTCATTACAAATAATTATACAAATCATCCACTTCAAAGTGGGAAGGATTACAACAACTTGCTCACAAGAAGGGACTATCAAACTGTACAAATCTTTTACTCCAAAATAGCAACATGCTCATTTTCATTTTCTCCAATTTGATCACAACAAAAGAGGGGGAAAGGAAACGCTCTCCACCCAACCAAGACATCCAATGAAAGGAGAAGCCTTCCTTCATCATTAGCCCTCGAGCCCTAACCAAGATACAATAAAAGATGCAATTCAACCATGGAAACAACTAGCTTCCACAACACAAAGCATTCTTTCACATACACATTTTTTTGAAACACAATGCAACACAAAACAAACAAAGCAGTTCACAACTGCATTTAGAAACATTTCAAAGTAGAACTCGGGATTGATCTTGCAAGCCAAAGGAGCAAGGCCTATGGGGGAAGCTACTTATGCCTCCCAATTGGGAATTGGGCATCCACCAAATACAGACCGCCAAGTAATTCATCACACACATTTCCTTATTCCCCCAAAAAAATCCCTCCTTATTCCCCCATGATTTCCTTATGCCCCCCACAAAGTAAGAAATGCAAGCTATTTATTTTCCATGGTGGATCCCAAACCCAAACTCCCTCCACAAAATTCTAATGCCAATGGCATTCCCTTATGCCCCCCCACAAGAATTCCCCATAGCCTTCTCCTACACCTTCCCTAAGGCAGTCTACCCAACCAAGCAACAAATAAAACAAAACATGCATTTTCCACACAACACAACAAGAAAATAACAGAAATAAAAGAGAGTTAAATTCCTACCTCTCCATGGTTACTTTGCTTCCAAACAGCAAGATTTCCAAGACAATAACATAGCTCCAAACAACAAGCTTCAAAGCATATAAAGTTATCTCCAAAACTTTCTTCAAAAACAAGAGCTCCCACAAGAAAATGTGCCCCCAAGGAAGAATGCAAAAAGGTTCAACAACCCCAAAACAAGAAGAGAGTTTGAAATATATAGAAGGGGGAAAGAAGAGGATGATGTGGATCCATGTAGGATGCCACATCACACATCCTCTCAAATCAACACAAAAGACAAAATCCAAACTCCAAAGCTTAATAAAGAGGTGGGTGAAGAATGACAAGTTACTTGCACACTCCAAAACAGCCCACACCTCAAGGGACATCCTTCAATTAAAATGTAAGAAAGTGCAATTAAAAACATGCACAAGATGAATAAAATGCATTATAAAAAGTCACAAATCTCTTCCCCAACCATAAGTATGGTTGGTAACATAAATTTAGAGGCATGGGACAAGTTTTACTTGTCCCACAAGCCTCCAAAAACAGCCCCAAAGGTCAAATTCGAATTTCCATGGAGGTGGAGTATTTCTTACTCCAAAATCTGACTTACACAAGCTCTTACACATCTTACACATCCCTTACAAATTAACTATAATAGCCAACAACTGTAATAATTACTTTCCATATCCCAATTTAATCTATTTAAATTTTAAACATATGATCTCCTCACATTAATTTATCACAATTAATTAATTAAAAGAAGAGAACACATTACAAATAAAATACATACAACAATAATTAAACATTAACCATATCAACAAAAATACAGAACCCATGGTCACATATAAAGATGATTCCCCCCATGGGAATCTCTAACAAAATAGCACACAACACAATAAAACAAGTTGCCATGGTGACATTGTCGAATTCACCTAGAATTCTATTTTGGTTGGTCTCGATCCCGATGTTTTGTTGTGATATTTTTAACCTGTAAAATACAAATACCTCATTCGGCCTCGTGGCCATATCAGAACATCTAATATGATACAAATAGAATCACTAAATCAACTATATAATGAATCACAACAATATCGAAGTAACAACTACATCATTTGTATTTTTAATCCATAACTATATCAGTATCTTAAAATATCCATTTTCTAGATCTATTCATAATATCCAAAATCACATGTCTAAGCAATATCCATAAAACATCCATGTCAAATAATATATCATCATCTTCATATAAGGTGTCTCTAGTGATCATCATGCATCGTAATCAAATCAAAATCTGCAATAATCCATAATCCAATGTCTAACAACATACTAAATCAAAACATAGTAATGTCTATAATGAAATCAACAGTATCAACATAAGCATCAAAAGGTGTCAAAGGGAAGTGGGCACTACATAGGTCATATGGTATGGTCATATGAGGGCTTAAACTTGTGATTCCTACTAGTAGGTACTTAACTCCAGCTCCCTTTCATTTTTTGTGTGTGGTGAAGGCAAGAGCATTTTATTTTGTTTTAGTGGTAACTAAAATAAATAGCAGAGCATAATATTGTAAAGCTTGTATCTTTTGATTAGTAACTCGGTTTTTAAAGTGCTTTTTTTTTGTGCTCTTTCCATTGGAAATATTTATTTTGAGAATTGCACTATAATTATAAAGTGCCATATTGTAACACACACTCATTATAAAGTGCCAAATATGGAGGAGTGTTGTAATCAATTGTGGACGTAATTTTGGTTGAGCCCGACATCCTAAAATTTTGGGAGTTATATTCTTATATCTATCATGGATTCTGAGAATGATATGATTTTCTATGAAGTGTGTGGAATTCAAGAGGATATTGTAAAATTTGTGAAAGAAAATAGATCACTCAAGAAGTGAAATTCTCTTCTACAATCACTCATTCACGATAAGGATACACTAATACACTCCCCGCAAAGAAACACTCACTAGCCTACAACATCGGCATCATATTGTGGACAGCCATGTCCATGCTCCTAGTCCACTTGTAGTTGTTGCTCTTGTACCCACTAACATTGATATGCTAGTCTTTGAGCTTATTCTTGCTCTTGATGCTCCTAAGCCTATGAGGCTTGTTACTGCATGCTCTTCCACATATGTGCCTATTACAAGTAAACATTGTGTATCCTACTTTTGCTCATATGCATGGATATTTTGAGAAGCATACCACTACATTCGGTTCTCGCATGCTCCATTCTATGGGTTTCACTAGCGGAGGTATTGACAAACATTCATAGGGTATTGTTTCCCCTATTCCACATGTTAAGTGGAATTCTCACCATGACATTGGTTTTCGAGCATATACTTCATTGGGATCACACATTGAGAGCTCCTATTTTTGTTCGCTCGACTCTTTCTTAAGATCATGAGCAACACATAAGTTTTACACCTTCACTCAAGCTTGAGAAACCCTGATATTTCAGGTTTCCATACATGATCAACCGACACACATTCGATGTTACTTTGTATGCACCCATCGTGCATTTTTCACCAAGTCATATGCGCAGGCATCTTCTTCATTCATCTATGTTGATTTGGGGTGGATATTTGATCACTCATGGTGGTGACATAGGCATTTGTTGAGAGGACTCTACATGCATGGCTCCTCCACAATTTAGCCTCTTGTTCCACTTTCTATACCTTCTACCTTGTAATGCTTCTTGTTTTGAGCATTTTTCTTTAGCACTTGTGTATTGTATCTCTCTTATTTTTGAGAGATTTTGTATCTATATTTTTGAAATTGTTATCCAAATTTCACCCCCCAGAGTTAATTTGATAACATGCATCAGATTTTTTAGTTCCAAGCAAGTAGATTGATTCAGGAGAAAATCGTAAAATTGGCTAAGTCCTGCTCAAGGCCGCCTTTGGGACAGTTGGAACAATTATACGTGGAAGGTGCGGATCGGCCGAAAAGCCTCCAGGCGGCCCAAACAGAAAAGGGACATCTGGGACAAATGGATGCGAAATGCCCGAATCGGCCGAAAGAAAGAAAAATTTTCCAAGTCCTTTAACAAGGACAAGTGGGACAAGAGTGCGCGAGAGGATACGAACCAGCTGGTTCACCCAAAGCAGAAGCGTAGCATCGGGACAGTCGGACCGGAAGGGCGCGCAGGCGCGAAGCCGACTGGATGAAGGGAGAAGAAAATCGACCAACTGCTTTAGGACATGTGGGACAAAGGACGCGTGAACCTAGGCTGAATCGGGCAAACCGGAAGAATTTGTCCTAGACAAAGACCTTTGGGACATACGGGCAAAAGACGCGGTGGACGCGAAAATCTGGTAGGCCCATGGACAAATCACAGCATGACATGTGTCACCAAGGAAAAATGTCCAAAAATTCAAAGGGGCGAGTTTTCGAGCATTGATCCGAACCAATGAAATAGTGCCACATGTCCAAGTTTAAGGGGCCCACAGGAAAATCCCATGAAAAGGTGGAGAGAGAAAATTGCTCAGTGAACCAGAGCCTGCCACGTGTCGTCCAAATGGCAGAGCGCGGGAAAAGAAATTTAAAAATCTGTTTTCACTGTTTTGTGCCCTAAATCTTCAGATCATCATATCTTTCGATCCAGAGCTTGGATTTGCACGTTCTTTATATCAACGGAAAGTTGTTGAAGTTCTCTACATGATTCTGGGGTCAATCTTGCATTTTGGTGTAGTTTGGAGGGAGAAAATTAAGAAAACATCTCTGACGCGTGGTGATAGACAGAAGTAATGCTTCAACAACCAACTTTAATGCAGCAGACAGCTCGCCGCTCCTGTTAGACAGCCTGCCGTTTTGCTAGGATCCGCCACTTCTGTCATAATGAGATGATTTTAAATGCTACCAAGAAGTGGTTGGGGTAGATTTTGGATTTCCTCTCTTTTCCCTCTCTCATTTCTTGATATATATTGTAAAGAAGAGCTCCTTTAAAGGGTCAGACATTCTTGTTTTGCATCCTCCCTTCTTCCCTCGCTTGCAAGAGAAATTGTGGAGCTTTCAAACCTCCCATATGGGTTGTAATGCTAGTCTTTTTTACCTCTTAGCCACTGCAATGCATATCATATCGACTCTTGAGCAATAATATATGTGTTGTGATTGACTCTCGACCCTCTCATGTATTCATTGCTGTCATTTTGATCTCTTATTGCAGTTTGGTTACCTATGCATGGTGTTTGTATTGCATCTATGTGGTCTGTGTTAAATTTGCAAAATGAGTGTCTAACATTCCTCGGTGCATCACCTTTGTAGTTTAGGTTTTATTCTATGCATTTTCTTACCCTGTCTCCTTGGCAAGTTAGATTAGGTTTTAGCAAACCCTCTGCATTTTTGTGTGTGCATCTGAATAGAGGAATAGGAACCAGCCTTCTCTGGAGAATCTTTTCTCATCTTTACAAGTCCCACGCTTGGAGAAAGGATTCCATGTTGTGCAATCACACTGGATGCCTGAACATCAACCTAGAAGCCTGATTTGCATCCAGGGGTGCTGTGAGTCTACAACAACAGTTTTGGCATGCCCGGTGGGACCTAGAGGTCTCATTTTTATTTGCAGAAAAGTTGATATGCATCTGCTGCAGTTTTCTTGCTTATAAGAGCTATTATTTGCATATCTGGTGACTCCACTGGGGAAGAATCAACTGGTTTCAGTAGTGCAGGCCTGAAAACTCATGAGAAGAATCACCACAAGGTCAAGAGTTGGAGAAGAAGAAGCGTTGTTTGAATACCTACAGTTATCTCCAAGAAGAAGGCAAAGAGGAAGAAGGATTCAAAGGTCTCCATCTCCACCAAACAGAACACTCTCAACTCCTCCACCTGACAGGCCTTTCATTCAGTATACAAGGGTTTTAAGACCGATTAGAATGGCTCAGAACAATCCCTACGTCAACTTCACAGGCAGCAGCCCACTTGCTCTCAATGCACAACATCCAGTTCCTATTGCAGCCTTGAAGAACATTCCCTACTTCACCGGAGAAAATCAGACTACTCCAGGTGATCATGTTAAAGATATTGCTAACCTTTGCGCAATCCATGAAATCAATGAAATGCAAGTGGCTGTCAAGTTACTGGCATCTTCCTTCAAGGGTAAAGCATTACAATGGTTTAGGAGCCTTGGAGCTGGTTCTATCACAAACTGGAATCAGCTGTGTATTGCACTTCACGAGCAATTTGGAGAGAAGGGAGACAACTTGTCTCTTTTGGAGCAGCTGACAACTATCAAGAGAGCCCCCAACGAGCAGTTGACTGACTTCAACTTCAGATTTCAAAGGTCTTGGGATAGGATTCTAGTGGTAGTCAGGCCAACAATGAAGGTGCTTTTCTATATTATCTTAAAGCTTTGAATTTTGATATTTCTATGTTAATTCAGTCCATGAGAGGCACAACAATCCCTATGGCTTATAGCATTGCCATTAGAGCCGAAAACTGTCTTATTCAAGCTGGTAAACTGGCTCCTAGGCCTCCCATGCCCTTGTATCCAAACTTAGAAAATCCAAGCACTAGTCAAGCACCCACTTTGGCTCCTATTCCCACTCCTAGAAATCAGAGTTCAAATGAAGCTTCCACTTCATCTCCAAGTGCTTCAAATGAACTCCAAGAGGTCATGAAACAGTTGCAAAATTTGGGAAATGAGCTGGTTACTATTAAGAGGCAACAAGCCCAAGGTTTTAGACCTTCCTATCAACCTCAAGCTCAGCCTAATAGGCAGCCATACCAACCACAAAGACCACCTAATCCAGTTGCAAATGTGAATCAAACAAGGCCTCCCGCTAATAGACCATTCCAGCCCTATAATCCAAATGCTATATCTACCTCTAAGGCATTAGTGCCAACACAGAACAACATTGCTCAAGAATATGATTGGTGCTTTCCATGCAACGAGCCTCATAACCAATCCATGTGTTTCAATGGTGCTCTCAATCAAGCACTGATGGTGACAACTACTGGTGTGGAGGGCAAGGGCAGTCAAGGAAATAGTCAACAACAAGAAACATTCCAACAAGCAATCAGCCCCAAATGACACCACGTTGGTGAACTGGCAAGCAGAAGATTTATGTGGCATGAATCAAGTAGTTTCTCAAGGTGTCGCAGCCAACACAAGGTCAAAGAGGAGAAATTTGGGTGAAGAACAGCCATTAGCCCCAGCCAATCCACAACCTTCCATGGCTCCACAAATGATTGGCAAGCAGAGTCCAGTTTCAAATACACAAGGGCAGCCAAGAACAGCCCCTAGGCCAACTCAAATGCCAGCTGTTGCTGCCCACGTACAAGGAGTAAGTGTACAAACCAAGGGACAACAAAAGGATACTTCATCCCCATTCAGTATCATTGAATAGATGAAGAAGACTAACGTCAATATATCAATGTGGGAATCCCTATCCATCCTAGGACAAAGAGATCTGCTGCAAGCTGCCATGAAGGATTGGACAACTTTGAATCAGCAGGTTCAGATGTAAGACAAAGTGCTTACAAATGCTAGCCTGAAGGAAGCCATGGAGGGCAACAAGGTAAAATGTTGAAGCCCCCTCCTTTCTATGTTTCATTAATCATTGGGGATAAACTAGTACACAATTGCATGATTGATTCCGGGGCAAGTAGCTCAGTGATGCCCAAGCAAATAGCTGATCAGCTGGGTCTCCAATATGAAGTAATATCTAAAGGGGTAGTGCAATTGGATGGGACAGCAATAGCAATAGTTGGAGTGATTAAAAACTTGAGTCTTACCTTGCATGCATGTCCAAATGTTGTTGTCTTACAAGATATATCAATCATAGACCTTCCACCACTCTTTGCCCTTTGCTTGTCAAGGGACTTCACAGCCAAGATTGGGGGGTATTTGTCTGTTGATTGGTCTCACATGTTGTTTAGAACAAGGTATGGAACTAAGGCTACAATTAGGTCTGAACCTATTGCAAACTTCCATATTGAGCCTTACACTCCAAGTCAGATTAATGCCAATTGCTCAAAGCATTTGATCAAGAAGATCACCCTAGTACTGATGAGGCTGACACCAAGGTTGGAAGTATCCTGGACCTAACTCTTGATGAATGGGCAAACAAGATACATGCTTTTGATCCCTATCAAGAAGTAGAAGAATCTGAGCTGGGAGTCTATTGTATACACGAAGAAAATCAACCTGTTCCTAGCATCACCAAGCCAAGCCATAATGATGACAATGAGGTATGGCGGCTGTTTTTTGATGGATCAAGGAGTAGGCAAGGTGCAGGAGGTGGAGCCATGCTTGTTTCACCTCAAGGCATCAAATATTATTCAGCTTTTCGTTTCCAGTTTTCTTGTTCAAACAACACAGCTGAATATGAGGCCTTGATTCATGGACTTCATTGGGCTAGGAAAAAAGGGATAAATAACTTGCAGGTGTTTGGGGATAGCGAGCTAATCGTCAACCAAGTTAGAGGACAACATGCTACAAAGAACGACTTGCTGAGGAGCTACAAGAATAGGGTATGGGACCTCATTGAGGATTTCGAAGCTTTCAACATTGTGTCCATACCCAGGAAGAAAAATGAAGCCACAGATAGGCTCGCAGTAGTTGGAGCAATGTTTGATGTGGTTGACAACATCAAAAGGGAAAAAACACAGCCACATATCCATGTGATTGTGAGGCCAGTAGATTCAGAGATAATAACACCCGGTGGCAGTGTGTTTGAAAACGATCAACGAGATCATCAATTTTTTTACAAGAAGAGGCTAAATTCTCAGCTAGGAATTAGGACAGACTAGAGCAGCAGTATGGGGATCAAGTAGTGCAGCTGTGGACAAACAAGCTTCCCAGAGATTTGGTAACGTTGGAGTCTATCTTCAACCCTAACGACTAGTTCCGTAAGGAAAAGGCTAACATACAGGTCAAGAGAGAAGATTCAGAGCCAATTCCGGTTGGGGAAGGTAAAACACTTTAAATTGGTAAAGTGGCCCTTGAAAGGGGAGAAATCATATTTCATACAACTTTGCGAAGAATTTCCAGATGTCTTTGCTTGGAGCTATGAAGACTTGAGAGGATTCAACCCGAATTTGGCACAACATACCATAGAATTGGATCCAGATGCTAAGCCCATCAGGTAGAAGTAGAGACCTGTTAACCCTCACATTGAGCCTCTAATGAAGAAAGAGCTAAATAAGCTAATAGAGGCAAGCATTATATTCCCGATCAAGCACTCAAGCTGGGTTGCTAACTTGGTTCCGGTCAGGAAGAAGAGCGGAGAAATCAGGTTGTGTGTGGACTTCCGAGACCTCAATAGGGCATCTCTCAAAGATCATTACCCGCTTCCTTCAATGGAACAAATATTGCAAGTAGTATCCAGTTCAGAGAGATTCTCTCTCCTAGATGGCTACTCAGGGTATAATCAGGTGATGGTGAAAGAAGAAGACCAATTCAAGACAGCCTTCACAACTAAATGGGGCACATATGCTTACAAGAAGATGCCATTTGGGCTGTCCAACGCTGGTGCTACCTTTCAAAGGGCAATGGACATGGCATTCAAAGGCTTGATCAACAAGATAGTGCTGATATATCTAGATGATATCACTGTCTTCTCAAAGAATGCAGCAGACCATCTCTTTCACCTCAGGCAAGTGTTTCAGAGGTGTAGAAAGTTCGGAGTATCTTTGAACCCCAAGAAGTGCATCTTTCTTGCACATGAAGGAAAGCTCCTTGGCCATGTTGTCTCGAAAGAGGGACTGGCAATTGATCTAGAGAGGGTTGAAGCCATAAGAGCACTGCCATTGCCAAGTCACAAGAAGGCTCTTCAAAGTTTCTTGGGAAGGATCAATTTTGTCCATAGGTTTATCCCAGATTTTGCAGCCCTTGTCAAGCCCATCACCAAAATGTTAAAGAAGAGCATGGCTTTTAAGTGGACAGTAGAAGGCAAGGAGAGTTTTGAAGCAATCAAAGAAGCTATCTCTCAAGCACCAACTCTCATCAACCCAGACTTCTCCAAGGATTTCATCCTCTATGCATTTGGAGGTGATGACACTATTTCTGCCATTCTGGTACAGCAGAACAAAGATAATGATGAGTAGCCGATTGCCTTTTTAGCCAGAGCCTAGATGACTGTGAGGTGAGGTACTCTTTTATTGAAAAGCATGTACTTGCAGTAATCAAAAGCTTGAAGAAATTCAAGCATTTAGTCTCAAACAACAAAGTCCAGTTGCTGGTCTCACATGCTGGAGTTAAGGACTTCCTCCTCAACAAGGATTTGAATGAGAAAAGGGTAGGTTGGATCACCCGTGTCATGGAGTATGACATTGAGATCAAGATCACCAAGCTGGTAAGAGGGAAAGGACTGTGTGAGCAGCTAGTTTTAGGGAAGCAAAAGGAAGTGTGCAACGAAGAAGAGGTTGTTTTGACAGTCCAGGACAGCCATGAGCCAAGCGGCAATCATGAAGAAGATAATGTTTTCCCCATTCCTTGCTGGACCCAAGGTATTATGCACTTCCTAGGTACAGGCCAGTGCCCCCAGAGATGAACAAGATCTAAAGGAGACACTTCATATTACAGGCTGTCCCGTATGCCATTGTTGATGGAGTTTTGTTCAAGAAAGATGTAAATGGAGTGCTGCTGAGATGCATTAGCACAGGTCAGATTCAAAGGGTATTGGAAGAGTTTCATGGTGGACCAGCTGGTGGCCATTTTGCGCCAAGAGTGACAGCTCTAAAAATCATGAAGGCTGGTTATTATTGCCCTAAAATCTTCAACGATTGCTACGCATGGATCAAGAGGAGTAAGAATTGTGCATTCTTCACAGGAAAAGAGAAGTTTGCTGCCCTTCCATTGCATCCAATCTCAGTTGACCAGCCATTCATGCAATGGGGTTTGTACTTCATGGAGTCATTAATCCCAATTCAAGCCAAGGGTATAAATGGATTTTGATGCCACAAACTACTTCACCAAATGGATGTAAGTAGTAGCACTCAAAGAGGCAAATGAGTCTAGCATCTTAGACTTTTATGAGGGAATAACAACCAGATTTGGTGTACCTGCTACAATAATCTCTGATAATGCATTGGCATTCATTGGATCTAAGGTGACTGAGTGGGCTGTCAAGAATGGTATTTACCTAAGCACTTCATCAAACTATTACCCTCAGGGTAATGGCTAGGCCGAGTCTACAAACAAGAACTTGTTGAGGATCATTAGGAGAACTCTTGATGAGAATCAGAGGTCTTGGCATACCAAGTTGAAATCAGCCTTATGGGCTGATAGGATCACTCCCAAAAGATCCATAGGTAACTCTCCATTCAGGATTGTTTATGGAAGAGAGGCAATCTTGCCCATGTCACTTGAGTTGCCAACATTGGAACTCATGAAGCAGCTGGAGTTACTTGAATTTGAGCCCATGGAGGTGAGGTATGCAGAGTTGATGGAGCTGCAAGAGATCAGAAATCAGGCATCCCAAGCAATGGAAAAGGATCAAGCTTTGATCAAGAAGACCTTTGATAGGAAGGCCAAAGATAGATCTTTTCAAGTTGGAGATCTAGTGTTGAAATGGGATGTGGACAGAGCAAAACCAGGAAGGCATTCAAAATTTGATGCCATTTGGAGTGGCCCATACATGGTCAAGAAATGCAAGAGCAGCAATGCTTGCCAATTGGCCTCATTAGATGGTGAAGAACTGCAGATTCCAGTAAATGGAATCTATATCAAACATTGCTACTGAAAATAAAAGGTTCACCCTTGTAAATATTAGCCTAGATTTCAATTCCTCTAAGTGCGTATGCACATTGTCTTGTTGTAGTTAGGTTTCAGTTTCCCTAAGTGCTTTGGCGCAGGTTTTGTTGCTCCTAGATTGAGTTTTTTACAGTTCAGCGTGCTCTCGTAGAGGGAGTTGCAGCATCAGGCTCATTTTAGGTTATTGCTTATGACTCCATGCCCAATGGATCGCTAAAAGGCCACTGATCTTCTACCTAGCAGGTAGGTGACCCCGAAAAGTCACCAAATTGTTATCCAAATTTCACCCCCAGAGTTAATTTGATAACATGCATCAGAGTTTTTAGTTCCAAGCAAGTAGATTGATTCAGGAGAAAATCGTAAAATTGGCTAAGTCCTGCTCAAGGCCGCCTTTGGGACAGTTGGAACAATTATACGCGGAAGGCGTAGATTGACTGAAAAGCCTCCAGGCGGCCCAAACAGAAAAGGGACACTTGGGACAAATGGACGCAAAATGCCCGAATCAGTCGAAAGAAAGAAAATTTGTCCAAGTCCTCAACAAGGAAAAGTGGGACAAGAGTGCGCGGAGAATGCGAACCGGCCGGTTCACCCGAAACAGAGAACCGTAGCACTAGGATAGTCGAGACCGAGGGAAGGGACGACAGGGCAAGAAGCCGACCAGGCTGCCAAGGGAGAAGAAAATTTACCAACTTTGCTTTAGGACATGTGGGACAAAGGAACGCGAACCCAGGTGAATCGGGTGAACCGGAAGAATTTGTCCCAGGGCTGCATAAGGACACATCAGGGCAAAAAGACGCGGTGGACACAAAAATCTGGGCGAGGCCGTGGACAAATCACAGCATGACACGTGTCGCCAAGGAAAAAGGTCCAAAAAGTCAAAGGGGCGAGTTTTCGAGCACTGATCCGAACCAATGAAATAGTGCCACATGTCCAAGTTTAAGGGGCCCATAAGAAAAGCCCGCGAAAAGGTGGAGAGAGAAAATTGCTCGTGCCAACTGTGAGCACGCCACGTGTCATCCAGATGGCAGAGTGCGGGAAAAGAAATTTAAAAATCCGTTTTCACCTGTTTTGTGCCCTAAATCTTCAGATCATCGTATCTTTCGATCCAGAGCTCGGATTTGCACGTTCTTTATATCAACGGAAAGTTTTGAAGTTCTCTACATGATTCTAGGGTCAATCTTGCATTTTGGTGCATTTTGGAAGGAGAAAATTAAGAAAACATCTCTGATGCGTGGTGATAGACAGGAGTAACGCTTCAACAACCAACTTTAATGCAGCAGATAGCTCACGCTGCTCCTGTTAGACAGCCCGCCGTTTTGCTAGGATCCGCCACTTCTGTCATAATGAGATGATTTTAAATGCTACCAAGAAGTGGTTGGGGTAGATTCTGGATTTCCTCTCTCTTCCCTCTCTCATTTCTTGATATATATTGTAAAGAAGAGCTCCTTTAAGGGGTCGGACATTCTTGTTTTGCATCCTCCCTTCTTCCCTCGCTTGCAAGAGAAATTGTGGAGCTTTCAAACCTCCCATATGGGTTGTAATGCCAGTCTTTTTACCTCTTGGCCACTGCAATGTACTGTATCGACTCTTGAGCAATAATATATGTGTTGTGATTGACTCTCGACCCTCTCATGTATTCATTGCTGTCATTTTGATCTCTTATTACAGTTTGGTTACTCATGTGTGCATGGTGTTTGTATTGCATCTATGTGGTCTGTGTTAAATTTTCAAAACGAGTGTCTAACATTCCTCGGTGCATCACCTTTGTAGTTTAGGTTTTATTCTATGCATTTTCTTACCCTGTCTCCTTGGCAAGTTAGATTAGGTTTTAGCAAACCCTCTCGCATTTTGTGTGTGCATCTCGAATAGAGGAATAGGAACCAACCTTCTCTGGAGAATATTTTCTCATCCTTACAAGTCCCATGCTTGGAGAAAGGATTCCATGTTGTGCAATCACAGTGGATGCCTGAACATCAACCTAGAATCCTGATTTGCATCCAGGGGTGCTGTGAGTCTGCAACAACTGAAACTTTTGACATGTTGATGATCTCTTGTGGGGGATCTATTCTAGTGAAGTCGAGTGTTATTCTCGTCAATGTTTGAGTAGTTGATTTTGGGCAACTCATATAGATTTGTAGCATCACTCCACCCATTCGAAGTATGGGAGAGTGTGGTGTTGATCCTCGCTTCTTTGGGTTTCATGTCTTTGCCTTGTTACCTTGGCTTTTCTTGGATCATGAAACTCGGAGTTTGTGTCGTTGTCTTGTTGCTTTGGTTATTGTTCGGGATCGTGGCACACCTATTTGCAGCATTTGATCAAATTATGTTTTTTCTTGCACTTTGACATCACTTCATTGGATGATCCTTGTATGGAGCTATTCACGGTGAAGCCCAAAGTGTCGATTGTTTTTGAGTTTTGTGATTGAGTAGTGGATCTGCACCATAGTGCACACCAAACTTCTTCAAAATTGTATGATTTTTTTGAGTAGAGATTCTTGGGATGCCTTGAATGGGTGTTTATTCTCTTTACTTTGTTGTTACTAGTTTTGGGTACCTTGAGGTGTCCGTTTTTCCTAGTTATTGTACATGAGTACCTCATCGATGTGCCTAGTTATCGAACTCATACTTGTGGACATGCCACTTCTATTTTGTCCCCTAGCTTCACTTGAGGGGGTTTTAGAGTAGGTATTTACCTTATCTCATGTTCACCTAGGTACTTTATTTACCTTTATTGTATTTATCATCACCCACTTATGTGTGTGGATATTTCTTTTATCTTATTTAGATATTCGGAGATATTATCTAGTCATTAGGTATAGTTCTTTCCTTGATCTATGCTATTGACTAGTTCTTTCCTTGATCTATGGTATTTACTAGATCCTTGATGTCTAGTTCTCTTCTAAATCTATGGACTTGACTAGTTCTTTCCTTGATTTATGGCTTGATCTACGACCTTGACTGGTTCTTATATTTTTATCCCTTTCCTATATAAGCAAGGCCCATTCTCATTGTATTTCATTGAGTTCCATAATAATATATGATATTTCTTCTCATTTGTTTGCAAAGGTTTATGTAAAGTTATTTTGGGAATTACTTTCATTTTATTGATCATGGTGGTTGATTAGAATTTTTGTTCTTGGCTTGGGACAATCTGTTATCATTTCTTTTAAATATTTCCTAATTTCAGTCACCCAATTCCCATGGAATTATAAAACACTTTTAGGGATTTATTACCCACTTATCTTCAAGAATTCCAAATCAAAAATATCTTATTCTTTAAATATGCCTTTGCGTCTATTACAATCCAACATACTCCTTATCTCTACATTTGCCAAAATAGTGGCCCATATTGTTTTCCAAATTTTGATTACTATGTCGGCATGCCATATGGGCCTCATATGCTTTAGCACTATCAAGTACACTCTTTTATTATTATAAAAATTTAAATTTTATTCACTAGTATGAACATGGGGAAAATGTAGACAGTTAAATTTTACACAAAACAAATATTAGATCATGTTTTTGGAAATATTTATATAATTCGGTATAAATGATGAAAATGATTCTTAGTGGCACAATTCCTCGTTGTCTTACTTTTACATTTCTTGATTTATCCTCTAGTTTATGACTCACTTGATGCTTGTTTATATTTTTATGTTGTGTCATTGGGATATTTTTCCTTTTCTCCTGTTTATCTATTTTTTCAGATTTTAGTCCAAGACCATACTAATTGGTCTAGAATGTGATATGGTCCTTGATTTATGAAAAAATGAATTATTAAACCCTATTTCAAAGTAACTACTATAACAAATGATCTATAAATGCTAGCATAAAGTATGACACAAACAAATAATCAAGTAAAGTATAAAACCCTAAGTAAAGAAGGGAGATAAGATGACTAAACTGATTTATGCGCGATCTAGAACTAATTTGGGAAAGGAAAAAAATTTGAATAGGTTGGGAAAAATTTTGTAAATTCTTAGTATAAATTATGGAACTCACGAAACGAGTTGGACATGGGTGCCCGCAGCAGGACATGGACACATGAGCATTAATGATTGGATTTGGGTGCCCATGACTATGCAAATGCTTAGGATCTTATTTTTATTTTGTCACAAGGGTTTCATAGTTTTTCCTATTGATCGTGTGATAATCACTCTTTGATCACCGAAGGTACCTATAACTTGTAAAAGAGAATTTCACCTGCACAAGACCACAAACCACATCAAACCTAAAAATGAAAACATGGAATGGGGAGTCGGAATGACCCCAACAATCACCGAAGAGTGAACTTATGATCGAGCACCGCACCACATCTAAGAATAAATGTATTTCTTATGAGTGTGTGTTGAAATTATGCCCTAGGATACCCTTGTGCAAGTTGCACTTGATAGTGGGATGTAGCTAAAATTTAGCAATGTAGTATACTATGTGGATGAAATATAATGAACTTCCCCTTCCTATGCAGTGTATGCATAGTTGATATAACCCTTTTTCCTTGAATGGATGATATATGAATGCCTTTAGAGTACTTTAGTGCCCTTAGAATGCAAGCTTAGGTGATGATTGTAATGCTTAGAGCTTGGTCCTCCATTTTGAAATCATAACTATGTATTTATATGATTCCCTTGTTTGAATTTCATAAATGAAAAATGAAATGTTAACCCAAAGTAATAAAATGAAATTAAGAAGAAAAAGGGGTCCAAAAGGGATAGGAAAAAGATAAAGAGGGACATGAGCACCCAAGAGTACTAGAGTGTTTGGCGCCACTTTGTCGAAACTAGGTGATAGTGTCCGAAGCCATAGAAAGATAAAACAATCAAATACTAGCAACAATAAGATATGTATGAAGAAAATAAAATTGAAAATGAAAAATAAATATGCTAAGGGGAGTTGTCCATTACTAGTTTTCCTACTTAGGAATCATGTAAATGCTAGCATGCTTTTAGGACCTATAAATGTACCCAAGTGTGTGATTTTATATATAATTTTCTCCCACTTTATGTTATTGAGTGAATACTCGATAACATAAAGTAGATATAATATGTGTACCTTATGATTCATGTAGAGCATGCAGTGAATACCATGTCGAGTGGATAAGTGAAGCATGGATTGATTGTAAAATGAAGCATGGAGACTAAAAGAAGGTTGGTGTACCTTAGGGGTGAAGCGGATGTGTAGCTTATACCTGTTGTTGTGATTGTAGGATGTTTATTTTTGCATATTAAGGATGGACTTGAAAAAAGAAGAAAAAGAGTATTCTAAGTCTTGTGTAAGAAAAATCTCGATAAAATATGTAAAAGAGTGTAAACATGTGTAAAAGTCGAAATAAAAGGAAAGTGTGCACCTTTTGTATATGAGTGCAAAGGATAGAAAGAAGTCCTAAAATACTATGAAGGGAAATTTTTTGGGTGATATCACGACACGTGTGAGTTTTTCGGGTGGTCTCATGCCAAGTGTGATTTCTTTGGGTGATCTCACGCCAAGATCAATTGTTTGGGGAGAGAGGTATAGTATTACTCTACTTCCATGACTCTGCATAATGAGCATCACCGCAGATGGTACGTCCCTAATTTTTTTCCTTTTGTCCCTGATTAGATCCCGATTATATAGATTGTAGGTGATTGTAGGAGATTGCATACATTCTATAATTAATATTTGTGGATATAACTATATAACTAGTTTGTAACATGTTGTAAAAGATGATGCTCGAGAAATTGATCGTATTTTACCCCGGGACATTAGCACTCGGGAGAGGTTAGGGAAAAGTGCCAATGTCTCGGTCTGAAACTCATTTATGTATTTTGTTTCGACCCAAGTCTCATTCTCGAGCCACTTCGTGATTATAACTGTTTTATTTCTATAATGTGTAAATCGTGTTATAGCTCTTAGTTGTTGTAGGGGTGATTTTTTCACCTAATGTATGCCCCCTCCCCCAATTTTAGGTGCATGTGATGATTTGTAGGAGTGTGTGGCCCAAAAGAGAGTACTTGATGTTGAATCAAGCGAGATACATGTAGGGGATATGGGATGTACATGGTAGAAACTAAGGAACATGAAAAAAAAGTAGGCTATCAATATGTGTTAGTCCAAACAAAGCTACTAGATAATATGACAAGAATTTAAAAAGACAAGATAGACCGTGAAAAAGAAAGTCTTAGATATGGGATATATCCCACAATGTCACAAGACAATCGGGGATGAAATGGCCAAAAGCATATAATGATCACACAAGGCATAGGGAATAGCCCGTAAACAATAGAATACAATGGAAAATAATGGAAAGAAAAATGTATCACACAACCATGGTTGTAGCTAGTTATACAAGGAAAATTCTACACATGAAGCACCCGTTATCATGTTAGAAGATAGATAGTATGTAAAATCATGTATAAATTAGGAAAAAGTAAAGTAACCGTAGTGAAAAGTAGTGAAAAATGTAATAATAGAACATGTAAATGATGTGAGGTTCATTTGAGAAGTATACCATCAGCATTCGAGTATGAACCGTGGAACTAGAGTGCATCATAGGGTGATGATGACACAATGTGTGTATCCAAGGGTATGAAAGTGTTTAGGAAGAGTAGACATGGTGCACAGAGCATGAATTGTAGGAATAGAAACAAGAGACAACTGGTAGAAATCAAAGAGGGGAGAAGAAAGTATGATTCCCCCAAGTGTGTCAATGATGGAGAGATATGTGATGTTTTTGGTGATGGGGAACTAAATGTATCATAAGAAATCATATTATCTTTACAATGGTAGATAAGAGCAAGAGTAGGACTATGGTTGGATTTTGGGTTGACAGTAGGAATTTTAAAGAGGTTATGTAGATTTTTTTGGTCTTTCTTAGAGAGTGGTTTCTTTTTTGGAATTTGCAACGCCACAGAAGACTTGAGAGAGGAGTGGATGGATGGAATTTTATAGGAGGTTGTTGTTAGTGCAAAATAAAAGTGCCCCCAAATGAGTTATGGATCTACTTTTCTAAGGCAAAGTCATTTGGTGTAATTGCACAACATTGAGCTTTCCCAAAGTGTGGGACCTTTGCAAATGGGGAAAGCTCTCCAGATAAGGTTGGTTCCTCTTCCTAAACTACTGTCACAAGCTATTCCAGTGCAAGCAAGATAATCTAGCGTAATCTAACTTCTAAGGAGACATGGAGAGGAAGAAAATAAGGAAAAACAGAGCCTACACTAAAATGGTGATACACGAGAGAAGGAAAGTGTTGATTATCTATCAAAACTAGCATGGAACAAAGGAGAGGTGAGCAATGGAAGGATGGACAAGTGCATCACAAACCAAAGATAGATTTCACACAGAAAATGTTTCAAAACTCCATGAACATAGCTCCAAAACCTGAAATGAACATCCAAACATGCAAAAATACTTACAATGAAGACAGGCAAGAAGAAAACAACCAAAAACAAGCAAGGATGGACAAATGCATCACAAAACACGTTTTTATTGCTCCAGAAGTTTGCATAGAACATCATTTCATGGGTAAGAGGCAAAAATGCCATTACAGAGCAGGGGAGGAGGTTCAAACTCCATTTTGACCCTGGGGAAGAAAAGAAGGGAGAGGTAGAGAAGAAGGATGAACAAACTTTTAAAAATGATGCCTCTGTTACATTATATAGCAAAATGTGAGAAGGGAAGGGAAAAAATGCGGGATTTTCTCCAACCACTTTTCAAAATGCATTTTAATTCTTCATCTATTGATGGGCTCGATGCAAAATCTCATATTTCCATGCATCTACTTTGCAGACCAAATAAAATGACCCATACTTCATTAAATCTGGTGGTTGGAACTGGTTTTTTGTCTTTTCCACGCCAAAACACATTTTGCAAAATTTCTCCCATCAAAATTCAAAATTGAGGGGTCCATCGTGTAGAGGATTTCAACATATTTCCAATGACACCAAAATCCTGAAAAACCGAGCTCTAGTTGAAAGATATGGCCCTCTGAAGATTTAGGGCAAAATTGGTAAAAAATAGAGTCAAAATTGGGGTCAGCGGGGTCAAACTTTAAATTTTTCCCTTTTGGAAAAATTCCCCAAAAATCTCCACGGCCCCTCAAGTCCGCATGACATGTGGCACCTTCTAGATGATCCATGGCTTCAAAACAATCATTTTGCCCCTTTTCATGAAATTGGAAAATTTTCCAAAAATCCTCCGCGGCCCCGCCGCTCGAGACACATGGCATCTTCTGATTTTCTACGGAGATGCGGTTTCATTTTTTCCTTTTGTGTTTTCACCACTTTGGCAACAATTTCCTAAATCCTCCGGCGCTCCGATTCCCACCAATGAATGGACACGTGGCATCTTTTGATTGCTCGGTGGGGATGTGCTTCTATATTTTGCCTTTAGAAATTTTGACAAAAATCCAAAAACTTAGAAATCCCCCCACCCGCCACTCCGCCATGACACATGGCATCATCTCATTGGTTGCGGGCCTCAAACAATTTATTTTCCTCTGCGGGCTTTCGGGCCGAATTTTTCCTTTGAGTTTTTTTCCCAAAAGGGCTAAGTGCCAAAAATTTTCCCGTGGGTCGCCTTGGCAAATTTTCCTTGGCAAAATGCTTTCTTACCTCCGCAGGCCCGCCTAGGGAAAATTTCCCCTCCAAACTCCGCCAAGCCATAACTCAAAAAATACGAGTTAGGAGGACTTATTTACCTTTCTGGGAAAGGGAAGAAAAATCCTTTCGATGAAGCCAATTCTAGAATCTTTTGATTGCTTGCAATGTGTAAAAATTGAAGTTGAAGCACAAGGAAGGAAAGTTAGCCAAAATAAGTAGGGGCTCATTTTGGATAACAATCTTGGAAACTCGAGAGGGTCATTTTCCTACTAGATGAATGATCGGTGGCTTTTGAAGCATCCATTAGGCATGGAGTCAAGCCGATAACCAACTCTAATCGAACTATGAAAATTTGGCCTCGAGTCACTTGGAAACCCACTGAAACTTGGAGTTAATCTTCACCAAAAGTCACTGAATACACTGTGCAAGAGCAACCAAAAAAGCACCAAATAACTATGTACAAAATTGGAAATCATGCATACCCCAAGTGGGATATGTAGAGTGTGCACAAGCACCTCTTCTGCTGAAAACAAACCTACCTACACTACTCTAACCAAGAGGAAAGGGAGCTCAAACAAAGACTGCAACTAGTAAGGAGAAATAGCTTCCTTTTCTTCAAAATGGGCAACCATGTAATTGATTTGGATCTGATCATGGATGGTTGGATGAGTGGAAAATCAACAATAAGCTTGTCTTATACCTAAATTAGCAAGGTGTCAGCTGAAAACAAATTAGATACCTCTTTTAGTTGCTCTGCATTTGGATTGAAGAGGTATGACAGCTGATCCTTGGTACTTTATAGCTCATCCTCATGCTTAGAAGCAAGCATGACTGGTTGTGGCTTCTCCTTTGGCTCTAATGAAGCCAAATACCTTATTGGGCAAGGTCTGATCCATTTGATATGCTCATAGATCTTAAATTCTCCTCCGAAAATGGAGTCTTCTTGTAAACCTTCCTGAATGGATGATGTGGAAGGAATGGTGAAACTCTTCTGCTCTTTCTCTTCTTCCTCCAATGAAGAACATGGAAGATTTAAATCTCCCAAACTTGATTCCAAAGAGTTGCCATAGAATACAAAGGCTGCTACAAATGATCTCTCTCCTCCCATACAACAAGCTCTTGTGTTTGGAAGATGGATGATGAAGGAGAAAATGGTGTGATTTCAACCGGTTCCTCTCCATCAAAACAGTCCTCCAAATCAGATAGATAAACTACCTCCTTGTTGTCCTGCTGCAAATGCTCAACCTCTTCCATGGTGTTCTTTTGATCTGTAAATTGATCACCATGGTTCTCCTCATCCTCAAAGATGAAGTTTGAAAGATCAAATTCTTCTTCAATGTTGGAGCTTGAAGAGAATGAAGTAGAAGGAAGAACTGAAGGTTCTTCTATAGCCTGTTTTGAGTTCAAATCTCTTGGACCTGCACTTTTCTCCTTCACAATTGGAATGTACTTCTCTTCTTTTGGATTTGGAGCAGCTTCTCCTTCCTCTACTACTTGAAGACAATCTTTCTCTTGAATGACCTCTTCCTCTAGCATGAATTTTGACAAATCAAACTCTTCAATCTGCTGCTCTAGAGGACAAGTTGGGACTACAAGATCTCTTTTACAGCTCTTCTCTTCCATGACTTATTGTGTAACTTCTATTGGATCAACATCTTCTTCAACAGAGTTCCAACATGGACACTACACTGAGAGTAACTTTATGACTGGTCTTATTTCTTCTCTGTTGTTATAAAATCAACCTCGGCCACCACTTGTTCTTTAACCTTTACCTCCTCTATAGGCTTAACCATCAAGGGGATCTTTGTAAACCCAAATTTAGTAGCCCAACTCTTCAGATTGTCTATCATTTCTTTTTTGTTGGGATCCTCTTCTTGTTGTTCTCCTTGACTGGTTTTTTTATTTTCATCCTCCCAACATGGATTTGGGAATGCAAGAGGAGGGGTGGGTTGTGACTCAACTGGTTTTGCAATTATTTGTGGTGGGAAGGGAGGTGGAACTTCTTGTTTGTTTGGAGGGGATGGCTGTTTGGAAGGGAAAAGGACAGAAGAATTGAGATGAGGTGGAAGACTAGGGATGGACAAATGGAATCAACTTTTGGGACAGTAGATGGGAAGCTTGAAACTTGACATTGCTGAAATGATACAGATTGAAAAGGGGAAAAGAAAGAGTATGAGGTGGTTTTCTTACCCGTTGACAAGGTTGCTGAATACTCCTCTCATACACCTCTATTCCTTCAGTCCACTTTGCAAGAAATGGCAGCGTTGCAAAAATGAAGTCAAGTTTCTCTTGTGGGTTGTAATGCCTTGGAAAAGGTCCCACCCATGGACAAGGTGCCCTACAACCGATTCCAAATGCTTTCATTTGTGCTTGAGCCCTAGATTGCACCATGTTTTCCTCCATATTTTTGGATCTTCTCCAAAAATCTACATTTTCTTCTTGACTACCTCACAATCTGTGTACCTTTGTGCTTGATATGCTTCATATCCAAACTGACTTTGGCATTGCTCAGATGGGTATGCATATTGGATTTGAATTTGACCAAAATTCTGATTTAGAGGATTTGAAAAACATGTTGGAGGTGGGAAACATTATTGCTATTGTAAATGTGAATTCCATGAGGGAAATGAAGTCATGATTGCAAAACTTCATGGAATGGAATAAGATGGAAGAGATGAAATGAAGAATGGATGAAAAATGAATGAAAATGAATGGAAAGAGGGTCTGCAACTTTTGAGATGGGTTTTTGACTAGATGGAGTCGCTAGATGTGCTTGAGAATGCCTCCAAAGGATGAAATCTTCATAGGAACACACCAACCTACAAAAAATGAAATGGGAGATCTCTTAGTCCCACCAGGCATGCCAAAACTATTAGTGGCACATGGTGGTGTAAGATATGTCATTATTTGCATGAGACACTAAGAGAACATGAAATATCTAACCCTAATGTCCCATTGGGCATGCCAAAACTGTTAGTGCAAAATCACAGCACCCCCAAATGAGTTATGGATCTACTTTTCTAAGGCAAAGTCATTTGGTGTGATTACACAACATTGAGCTTTCCCAAAGTGTGGGACCTTTACAAATGGGGAAAGCTCTCCAGATAAGGTTGGTTCCTCTTCCTAAACTACCTGTCACAAGCTATTCCAGTGCAGGAAAGCTAATATAACCTAATCTAACTTCTAAGGAAAAAAGGAGAGGAAGAAAACAAGGAAAAACAGAGCCTACACTAAAATGGTGATACACCAGAGAAGGAAAGTGTTGATTATCTATCAAAACTATCATGGAACAAGGAGAGGTGAGCAATGGAAGGATGGACAAGTGCATCACAAACCAAAGATGGATTTCACACAGAAAATGTTCCAAAACTCCATGAACATAGCTCCAAAACCTAAAATGAACATCCAAACATGCAAAAATACTTGCAATGAAGAGAGGCAAGAAGAAAACAACCAAAAAAAGAGCAAGGATGGACAAATGCATCACAAAACACGTTTTTATTGCTCTAGAAGTTTGCATAGAACATCATTTCATGGGTAAGAGGCAAAAATGCCATTATAGAGCAAGGGAGGAGGTTCAAACTCCATTTTTGACCCTAGGGAAGAAAAGAAGGGAGAGGCAGAGAAGAATGATGAACAAACTTTGAAAAATGATGCATATGTTACATTATATAGAAAAATGCAAGAAGGGAAGGGAAAAAATGCGGGATTTTCTCCAACCACTTTTCAAAATGCATTTTAATTCTTCATCAATTCATGGGCTCAATGCAAAATCTCATATTTCCATGCATCTACTTTGCAGACCAAAGAAAATGACCCATACTTCATTAAATCTGGTGGTTGGAACTGGTTTTTTGTCTTTTCCACGCCAAAACATGTTTTGTAAAATTTCTCCCATCAAACTCCATAAAAATTCAAAATTGAGGGGTCCATTGTGTAGAGTATTTCAACAGCTTTCCAATGACACCAAAATTGTGAAAAACTGAGCTCTTATTCGAAAGATATGGCGCTTTGAAGATTTAGGGCAAAACTGGTAAAAAATAGAGTCAAACTTGGGGTCGGTGGGGTCAAACTTTAAATTTTTCCCTTTTAGAAAAATTCCTAAAAATCTTCATGGTCCCTCAGGTCCGCATGACATGTGGCACCTTCTGGATGATCTGCGGCTTCAAAACAATCATTTTTCCCCTTTTCATGAAATTGGAAAATTTTCCAAAAATCCTCCATAGCCCCGCCGCTCCGAGACACATGGCATCTTCTGATTTACTGCAGAGATGCGGTTCCATTTTTTCCTTTTGTGTTTTCACCACTTTTTCAACAATTTCCTAAATCCTCTCAACACCCCAATTCCCACCGATGAATGGACACTTGGCATCTTTTGATTACTCTGCGGGGATGCACTTCTATTTTTTCGCTTGAGAAATTTTGACAAAAAAGCCAAAAACATAGAAATCCCTCCGACACCCGTCGCTCCGCCGTGACACTTGGCATCATCTCATTGGTTACGGGCCTCAAACAATTTATTTTCCTCTACGGGATTTTAGGCTTAATTTTTCCTTTGTGTTTTTGCCCAAAAGGGATAAGTGTCAAAAATTTTCCCACAGGTCCACCTTGGCAAATTTTCCTTGGCAAAAATGCTTCCTTACCTCCATGAGCCCGCCCAAGGAAAATTTCCCCTCCAAACTCCGTCAAGCCATAACTCAAAAAATACAAGGAGTTAGGAGGACTTCTTTACCTTTCTGGAAAGGGGAAGAAAAATCCTATCTAATGAAGCCATTTCTAGAATCTTTTGAGTGCTTGTAATGTGTAAAAATTGAAGTTGAAGCACAAGGAAGGAAAGAATGAAGGCAAGTTAGCCAAAATAAGCAAGGGCTCATTTTGGATACCGGTTGCTTAGTAGGAATTGGTATCATTATAGAAGGCTTGATAGGAGGAGGGGATGGACTGATTTTTAGAGGAGGTTGCTTAGTAGTAATTGGTATCGCTGTAGAAAGCTTGAGAGGAGGAGGGTATGGACTGATTTTTAGAGGAGGTTACTTAGTAGGAATGGATTGAATAGGATGATCTTAAATTATTGAATAAGGAACATTAGTGATGATGGAATGATGCTCATTAGACATATATGGATTTGATTTGGGAGCCCATTTGGATTTAGCAATTGGAGATGTAACAAGAGGTTGTGAAGCAAATGAAATAAAACCATGAAGCTCAAGGTGCTTAATTATTTGTTTTAAAGAATAAAAATCATTTTCATTATGTCCATTAATTCTATGATAATTACAAAATGGGAGACCATGGTATTTGGTAAGCCAATAAGGAGGGTAGAAATTTGTAGTTAGCAAGTTGAGAAATTGATCATTAAGGAGGTTAGGAATAATATCATATTTCTTAGCATTTAAATCGAACTTGAGAGGTTCCAGTAGTGGTAAGACTTGAGGTTCACTAATATGAGCACATGTATAAGAAATAGAAGTAAGATGAGATCTAGAAGAAGAATTAGCATGAGCTTGAGAAGCATCTTTGAGATGTTTGATGTTAGATTTAAGAGATGTAATCATTGTTTCCATGGCTTGAATTTTATCTTGAAATAAAAAATGTAAAGCTTGAATTGACTCTAAGATGGGTTAATTGGATGGAGGATTAGGACTAATAGATTCATCAGATAGATGATCGAAAATGGCACTTACTTGAGTGGGTGGCATATTGCGAGGGAGATGCATAGTGTCTAGGGATTTTTGGAGAACATATTTGCAAGGTGGGTGCATTTGAAGAAATTGATGCAAGGAGACTAGAGGATTTGTAGGAGCCATGAAAGAAGATTAAATAGAATAAGAAAAATGAGGATCCAAGTGTATGATCATGAGTGGGGTTCACCAAAGGATTTAAATAAATTGAATTATTAAACCTTGTTGTAGAGTAAATAATGTAAAAATGGTGTATAAATGCTAACATACAATATGACACAAGAAAATAAGAAAGTAAAGTATAAAATCTTAAACAAAGAATGAAGATAAGATGACTTAGCTAATTTAAGTGTAATCTGACTGATCTAGGAAACGAAAAATACTTAATACGGTGGGTAGAGTGTCGTAAATGCTCAGTATAAATTCTGGAACTAAAAAAAAAGAGCCGAACATGGGCACTCACAACAGGACATGGGCGCCTTAGAGTTGATGTGGGTGCAGGTGCCTTTTGGTGTGAAAATGCTTAGGATCTGATTTTTTTGTCACGGGGTTTCATAGTTATTCCTTCTTGATCACCTAATAGTTACTCTTTGATCACCAAAGGTACCTGTAACCTGCAAAAGATAAGTTCACCTGCATGATTCCATAAACCACATCAAACCTAAAAAGTAAAATGTATAATGGGGATTCACACACCGACGACGTTCACCCGAAGAGTAAACTTATGAAAGATTCTTGAACTACATCTCAAATTCCATGTAGTTCGTATTAGCATGTGTGGAAATTGTGCACTAGGATGCCATTGTGCAAGTTGCACTTGCTAGCTGGAAATAACTAAAATTTAGCAATGTGGTCGAATGTGTGGATGAAATAGAATGAACTTCCCCTTCCTATGTAGTGTATGTAGAGTTGATGCAACCCTTTTCCCTTGAATGGATGCTAGATGGATTCCTTTAGAGTACTTTAGTGCCTTTGGAATGCAAATTTAGGTGATGATAGTAATGTTTAGTGCTTGGTCCTCCATTTTTAAAATGTAATTATGTATTTATATGATTCCCTTATTTGAATTTTGTAATTGAAAAATCAAAGGCTGGCCGAAGTAATAAAATGCTATTAAGAAGCGAAAGGGGCCTAAAAGGGGTAGGAAAAAGATAAAAAGAGACATGAGTGCCCAAGAGGACAAGAGCCCCTAGTCTTTAGTGGATGAAGCCATTGAAATATAAAACAATTAAATGCCGACAAGAGTAAAAACTATATGAAGCAAATAAAAGTGCAAATGACAAAGAAAGCAGCAGGCTAAGGGGAGTTGTCAATTACTAGTTGTCTTGCGTAAGAATCATGTAAATTATAACATGCTTTTTATGACCTATAAATGTACCCAAGTGCATGATTTTGTGTCTATAGTCATAACCGATATGTGAGTCTTGACCCTTTTTAAGTTTCAGGTCCTTTCTACCCATTAGGTCTCTTCTTCATTGTTTTATTTTCCACATATTATGTTCTTGGTTGTATTTTCATGCCTCTAAGATTCAAATTTCAAAGTGAAGGACTCAAATTTGTTCAAGTGTTAAGTATTTATTATCTATCAAGCACATATCTATTTACCAAATACTAAGGCAAGGAAGAAAGAGTGAAATATTCATGCTCTACTTATAACAACATAAGAGGAAAAGATATCCATTTGCATATCTACACACAAGGGTTTTATGGGAGAAAAGTAGCATATCCCACTATTGGTGTGAAAGCACAAGGGAAAATATAGGTCAAGGGTTCTATATTAAATGCACACTCACACAACGCACATGGAGAACAACATTGATTATGAAATTTAGTGTTGCGCTCATTGACTCGCATAAACAATATGACCACATAGGTTAGTATGACACAAGAATTTACATTTTCTATGTTTATATCTAACAAATGTTTGAGGTTCTTGCAAGAAGATAGGTTTTATTTCTAGGTTCATGTGTAAAAACTAGGGTTACATGTAAATTTTAAGATACAAAAGTGTGATAATCATGAAAATGAAGAAACCTATAAAAATCACAACTCTATAATCTATCGGTCTAAGATAGAACAATAGGGCCAATTTATGGGATCTTATCCTAAATTTTGTATGGTCTTGACCTTGATGATTTTGGCAAGAGATAGTTGATATGGGCACCTTAAAAATTTTGTGAACATCCCAAATATGGTAATGACATAATTTAAAAGTGATCCAAATCAAATAAGTCGCCTTTCTAATCCTAGTTACATTTCTAATTACTTTGCTTGAGTTTTGTACACTGCAAATAGCCTAGTTTTCATTAAATAGCTATGAATATTGTATTATTCTTTACCATGTAACATATATAATTATATTCTAATTAAACTGGAGTTGGCTTTGCTAGGGTTTCCTCTACTTGCATGTCATACCCTGGACTCTTTGGGCAATGCGGGATAGTATCTCTATCGGTGTTTTAGGGTTTCTCGCCCTCTAGGCACACCTATATAATGTCATCTTCCACTTCTATCCTGGTTGTTCAAACGTGGTAGGAGCTTGTGGAATCTCAAACAATAGTACCACCACCAAAATGCCCCTGGAAGTTCATCCCGAAGGTCTTCCATGAGGTAATGAATCTCCCCTAGTATTGTTTTACATATTCATGAGTTCAATGATGCATGTCAGTGGTTAGAGCAGTTCTGTCTTATTGGGTATTTTTTTGGTTGCATCCCCTTTGAAATCATGCTAAAATCATGGGTTGAGTTGGCACGGGATGCTCACGACATCCGGCTCGAGAGTGTCCCAGGACATGAACAAAGGAATATTCCTTTTCCGCTTCTCTCAACCATCACATGCCCAGCCATTCTAACCCGTTCGGCCACTTGGTATGTTCAGTAACTCTCTTTTGGTCCTTTCTCCATGGACCAAATATTTTGTGGTCTCTGACTATGCGGCCCTCAAGGTGCTTTGGTTTGTGTAGAATTTCCTAGCCTCTCGTTGCCTTGTATTCATTTTTTGCATCAAATAGTTTCTTCTATAGGGCGGGTGGTCTGTATAGAACCGCAACGATTCTATAATGCCTGACTACAAAAGCATTTTTTGTTGAAGTTGACCTCTCCCAAGATGCAAAAGAGTTCATGGAGATTCAGATGGGAGATAAACGATACTCCCAGCGTATCTTATACATAAACTTGCCTAACACTTGCTTCCGGTGTTAGGCCTTTGATCATAAAATTAATGACTATACTCTCTATGTCCCATGCAAATGCCAAACGCCTAGGGTGGCATCTAAAGTGACCAAACCCCCTCAAGAGGAGGGATGGAAAATAGTTGAGGATGAAAGAATAAGAACAAGCCAACTCAAACCAAGGTCCCTGGCTCAAATGGCTCAAGTGAGCGAACTCTTAAGGAACAATCCCACGACCAACGTCTCAAGGAGCCAGTGGTTTTTTATGACTCACTTATCCCTTTTCCTAAATTATCTAACACGCCCAAGGCAGCCTTAGTTCTCATGGACCAAGAAAATCACATACGCAGTTCCTCGACCCTTCCGCATTCTCATTTGCTTTTAAAAAATGTTTCACATGGCTCATTTAAAAGGGCCCGAATTCCTCCTCTCCAATCCCAAGATCATAGCCCATCTCGCGGTGTGGATTCTATAGAGGAATAATATAAAATAGAATATTCAGGCGAAGGAAAATTGGTGTAAGATTTCTTGAAAAGTAATAATGCTCAATTTTTCGTAGAATTAATTTGATGTTTTGGATCGATTGGATGTGGATGGTATGGACCTTGACAACCATTTATCATAAATTGCATATCATGGAATGTATAGGGTCTTATAGACTTTAGCCACAAGTATATTTTTCAAGATGCTTGTCAAAAGTTTTCCAATTTAGATTTGTTGTGCTTGTAAGAAGTGAAAGTTATAGGTTTTCAGTTAGAGATGGTTTGTAAATCCATTTGGCTTGACAACTTGGCATTCTATAGTAATCATGATGGGGAGCATGGGGGTTTAATATCCCTTTTTGCTCCTAAATAGTGAACCTTTCTAATGGATCATTGTGTCGACCCAACCAATCATGCCATATGGGTTTTATTTAATATCGTGCATCACCCTTTTGGCCTCATTAACATCTACATCTCTAATGATGCATACGAAAGGAAAATATTTGGTTATCTGTGGTGATTTTAATATGGTAGAGCTTCCCACAAATAAGTTTGGGAACATGTTTATGTGATGGATAGGTGGCGAGAGGAGGTGTTTTTCTATATGCACAATAAATTTGGGTTTTATGAACCTAACGCCTCTTTCACTCCCGCCTCATGAAGTTTGGTTCACTTGGTCCAATCTCTGAGGAAGATCAGATCGGGTCCTCAAATGGCTTGACAAATTTGTGCTATCAACTCAAGATTTTTTTGAGTTTGACAACATTTATTCTTTACTGTCAAATTAATGCCAAATATGGTCCTTTTGGACCACTCCCCTATAATATTTTGTATCACTTGGCAAGATAGGTGACATTTTTGTCATAAAGGCCATTTTTTCTCAATATTGCCTTAATGGAACATGAACCCACCATAAACCACATTAAACGGACGTGGAATTTATCTCCTCGACCATGTTATTTCCATAACTATCATCCTCCTATGTGTGCTAGTTAGAACAATTGGTGGGAGGATGTTATGACTAAGATGACCAGATTACTACGAATATATGAGTGACAATTTGCCAAGATTAGATGTTAGTCATACTCTACTACCTCCTATGTTCTTAGCCAAGTGGTGGTGGCACTTGAATGAAATACTTTCTCGAAACTCTATAGCTCCAAGTGGCGAGCTTCGTTATAAAATATGTATTGCGAGACAACTATAATGCTCAAGGTTCTCAAATTTGTGCCCATTTTATCTTTGGCTTATAGTGTGGGATTGTGTGTCACAAGAATTTTTATATCACTCAAATCCAAGTAGCCTTCTCAAAGCAAATTCAATCCATTTGCGATGGTGGGTTCTGAGACCCCGACTTATGTTGTAGGCCTTTTTCAACCATTATAAGCTAGTTTTTCAAGATCAAGTTCCCTCATAGGAGTGACAAGCGGCTCTTGACCAATTTCTAGCTCTCATGCTTTTCAAGCTCACTCTAGCTTAGAAGGTAGCCTACAATCATATGCTTACCCTTGATGACCAACATGAATCGAGTCATTCAAATGGCTGATGTTAAGGCTCCAGTGTGATGGCTTCCCATGCAAATTCTATAAATCTCTTTAGGACAAAGTGTTGGCCCTGGACCTCCGTCAATTCTATCTTGAAGGATTCGAGATTTAGTCACTTAGTGCACATGTCAATAAGGGAACTTCAAGTTCATTCCCAAATTAGGATACCTTGAGAAAATTACCAACTAACATCCTATCACCTTGCTTAATGTCTCATATAAGATTATTGCCAAGGATCTTTTGATTGAGTGCATCATATTCTTCCGTCATCATTCAACTAGAGAAAAGCGGCTTCATCCAATGACACTACATTCTTGAAAATATAATTTTTATTTGGGAGGGTATAGAATGGGCTTACAAATCCATCCAATCTTCTATGTTAATTAAAATTGACTTTGAGAAATCTTACGACTGGATTGAATGGTCGTTTATTATTTCCATGCTTAAAGCCTTTGGTTTTGGCCCTATCTTCATTCAATCTATCAAAAATATTTTTGTTAGTGCATCAGCCCAAATCACCATTAATGGCCACATTTATGAGCCTTTTGGACTCTTTCACTCCATATGCCAAGGATATCCTTTAGTTCCTTCTCTTTATGTTCTCGCGCCCGAGAAGGTTTTGGGTATTTTCTTACCCAAGCCAAATCCCAAGGGCTTGTCAAGGGATTACAAAGTGCCTTCTATGGATAGTTCCCAATTACTGAATGGTCACTTTGCAGATGACTCTTTCCTTACCTTAATTGAGGAAGAAAACAATATTAATGTCATGCATTGCCTTGATATTTTATGTTTGGCCTAAGGTTCCTCTATTCAATGTCGAAAAACGCAGTGTTATAGACAATCCTTCCTCCAAGCTCCCTCTTGGCTAGACTCTTATGATTGGAAAATGTTAGGCCATGTTGATATTTTTAAATATCTTGGCATTCATTTTTATTTCAGAGTGTTTCTATGGAGCTTTCACGGTATGTGGTTCAACGGGTGGCCAAACAGCTGGAATAATGGATCACCAAACCACTATTATTAGCGAGGAAAATTCCAAATTTGTTCCAAATTCCTTGAAGCCACTCATGTTTATTATTCTTCTTACTAGGCGCCATCCAAAATTTCGGTGTAGAAATTGTAAAAGCTTCTCAAATATTTTCTCACGGGCCAAAACCTCTTTTGGAAAAGGGTTTCATAAAGTCTCATGGGAGACCTTCTTCCTTTCCCAAGAATCTGGGGGATGGGTCTTATTGATATTTTGTGAAAAGGGAAGGAAATATGTGCCAAATGGACAATTTTATGCATTAAAGGTCAAGAATCTTGGAAAGTGCTTCTACAAAATAGTATTGAGCGGGGTTCCCCTTACAACCGCCTTGAACTTGGAAAGGTTTAGGGTTTGCCAATCTCATCATTTCCCGAGTACTGTCAAAGTTGTTGGCACCTTTTTGCTTAAAATTATTTAGAAATTATGGGAGTAAATCAAGTCATGGCTTCAATGGAAAGGTAACGGTTGGGTAAGTGCACCAAGTTAGGGGGCAAAGGGGGTCTTAAATGGACGCATTTTCTTAAAAATAAAAACTTCAACTTGTATGATTTTTTTGAAATAGTTACACTCAAAATTGGAAGATGTTGTAAAAACATGAATCATAGAATTTTGAGTCCAGGTTTCTAAGCTACTAAATTGTATAAAAACAAATAAGTTTAAGTGGGTCAAATAACTAAAATACCAACAGTGCTCCTGTTTTTGTTAAAAAACATAATAGAGTGAATTTCGTGCCCCTCACCTTTATTTGATCACCATTTAGTATTTTTGAAAACCCTTTGGTAGAAAGATAGCTAGGAGCATCTATTTTGGGCTACATTTTTAGGATTTTTTAGCGAGTATTTGTTTTTATGATGTTTATAGTATAAGAATTTTAAATTTAAAAACATAACGAAGCTTTAACCATACCCCCTAACTAAATTAAAAATATCAAAAATTAGATTTCTTTTTTGAATGTGTATAGAATTTGGCCTAGTTTGGGATAGTATAAAAAAATTCAATTTCGATGAGCCAAAAAAGATATACGACGAAAGATAGATGTGTTTAAACTTAAAAAATAGCTATAAAAAGGCATTGTTAGAAAATAAATAATATGGAAACCTTATATTAGTCAAAAAAATTGAAAACTTATATTTTTAGAAAGTAGATAGTCTGTTCTACGTCATGGTATAATTTTTTTAAATGAATCGACAATTTTATGTTGATTTATGATGGCGGAAGAGATATTTTTGCATTTTCCTGTAAAAACACGTGGTTTGTTGTGTTTGTGCAGAGTCCATACCTCAAGCTTGGGGATCCAAACTGGATCCAAGCCTCGAGGCATAGCTTGAAAAAGTGAAATAGCAAAACGCGTACGTGTTATAACACGTACGTGTTCCTAATAGTATAAGCATGATATGTAGTTTTGACATGTTTCTATTTACAAAAATAAATGTTTAGGTATAAGTATCAATTTTTCATTCATTTTATTTATATTATGAAATAATTAAAAATTAATTATAATAAATGAAAAATAATAACAAATAAAAAAATTATACTTATAATTTAAATTTATTTTAGTAAATATAAGATGTTAGGGTCACTCTGCACCTTATGGAACTAGTCTCATAGCTCCATTTGTCACGATTTAGAAGATAGTTTTTATAGTATAATCTGGTCAGTACATAGGTAATTTTCAAGATTTCAGCATTCAACCTAAATATTTTAGCATTTAAATTCTACAATCAAAACTCTAAACCCTAAACCCTAGGCCCTAAACCTTAACCCTAAACCCTAAACCTTGAGCCCTTAACCCTAGACCCCAAACCCGAACCATGATCCCTAAACCCTAAACCATAAGCCCTAAACCCTAAACCTTAAACATCTAGCCCTTACCCGTGAGCCCTAACCCCTAAACCATGAGCCTTAAGCCCTAAACTCGAGCCCTAAACCATAAACCCTAAACCATGAACCATGATCCCTAAATGCTAAACCCTAAAAACTAAATCTTAAACCCTAAACCATGAACACAAACCCTAAATCCTAAACCATGAACCCTAAACTCTAAATATTGAATCCTAAACCATAAACCCTAAACCATAAGCCCTAAGCCCTAAGCCTTAATCCCTAAACCTTAAACCCTTAACCATGAGCCTTAAACAATAAATCCTAAAACATAAACTCTGCGACCTAAACCTTAAACCCTCAACCCTTAACCCTGATCCCTAAACCCTTAACTATAAACCCTAATCCCTAAAACTAAAATAATAAACCTTAAACAAGTAACACTAAATCCTAAACCCTTAACCCTTAACCCTTAATGATGAGGCCATAAATTGGCCATTAATTACCATTATTTTGTTCTTCTAAGTTACCTTTGAAAGTGGATTTAAATGTAATCTAGGAACTTATAGTTTGTTTAATATATAATATAGGATATATATCTTCTTCATTCTTTAGAAATATTCTGTTATCTATTTTATTGACTAATCCTATTGATTATTTGGGAAAAGATGCAAAGTCTTGTGTATGCAGGCAATAAAGGAAAGATAATGCTAATATTTGGAAAAGTGGAATTGATCATGGATGGTATATCTAAACTCAAAACTAATTTCATATTTAGATTTCTCTCAAAAAATTATGCAAGTTAAAAAAAGAATAATCACAATCCGAGATCGTATGAAAAATTTATAGATATTTTAAGTTAGCTCGGAACTCATGATTTAGTTTGAGAACTCGTAGAGTTAGTTCCAGATCTTGTAGATTTAGTTCCAAAACTTGAATCAAATGGGGACTGTGAATAATTAGAGATTAAAATGGAAAATATGAGAGATTTTTTTGTTCATATAAATGTGTTTAACATAAACCTCATTCAGATTTGCTACGGGAGAAATCTAACTTTTAGTGAGTTGCGGTCAGGAAAAAGTGTATTTGTGAACACTAAATGTTCCATAAATAGAAACATAAAATTCAAATAGAATATCGAGAGATTTTTTTATTCATATAAATGTGTTTAACAAAAACCTCATTCAGATTTATTACTGAGTTTTACCAATAAAGAGAGATCTAACTTTTAGTGAGTGCATGGTCAGGAAAAGTGTATCAGATGAGCGCTAAAAGTTCCATAAACAGAAACAAAAAAGTCAAACATAAAATATGAGAGAGGTTTTTGTTTATACCAATGTGTTTAACAAAAATATCATTCATATTTGCAATAGGTTTTACAAATGAATATAGATCTAACTTTTAGTGAGTTGCGGTCAGAAGAAAAGTGTATCGGATGAGTGCTAAAAGTTCCATAAACGAAAGCAGGAAAGTCAAACGAGAAAATATGAGAGAGGTTTTTGTTTTAGTAATGTGTTTAAAAAAAACCTCTTTCATATTTGCAATAGGTTTTACCAATGAAGATAGATCTAACTTTTAGTGAACTACAGTCTGAGGAAAAAGCATATCAGACAAGCGTCAAAAGTTCCACAGTCAAAAACAACAAAATCAAATGGAAAATCCGAGAAAGGTATTTGGTAAAAATCATATTTTGAGGAAAATCCTCCTTCCAATAATGTAGAATAATAAAATCATTATGATTTTTATTACCGAAAAACAAGGAGAAGATTTGGGAGTAAATCTTCCTAAAATAAGTAAGATAAGATTTGACCCCAATAATATATCTCTCTCCATATTTTGTGGAGATGGAGATCTTAGTTGTTAGGATTGAAATAAAGATAAGATCAGATTGTATTTACTAAAATAAGGAGTTTTTGGATGCATGAATTATAAATGCAACCTTCCACACTTAGATATGTAATTCTCTTCTCCCAAGAAATAAAGATCTGTTCTTTCTTTCCAATCTTTTGAAGTAAATTTATTCTACAAGTTCTGAATTAAAAGTATGAATTAAGTCCTCTTCCAAGGAATGAGCTGGCCACTCATTCCAAAGAAGATGGATCAATGTTTTAATAGTTGTTTCTTTATTTCTTCATCTTTCCTTTTGTTGTAAATTTCTGATTTCATGATATGTGATCCTTCTTCAGTACAATTTTTGTTGTGAACTGCGGGTGTCATTTTATCTTTAAGTTATTTTTAATTCAACAACTTCATTTATGAAAGTTTCATTTCTTCCATGCAACATTTATTTATGTAAGTGTGATTTCTGTATGCAAGTGTGCCTTTAAATTTCTGCATGTGTGATTTATTTTATGTAAGTTTGTATTATGTTTAAAGGAGCCGCTTTCAGAGATATTATTCTCTTAATGCATACATCCTTTGGAAACCAACCTAGATTGACATTATTACTAGCGAGGATTGATGACCCTCATCACTTAACCATAAACGCTAAATCTTAAATCTTAAAACCCAAACATTAAACCCCGAGCCCTAAACCCTAAACCCTAAATCCAAAGCCCTAAGCTCTAAACCCTAAACCTTAAACCCATAACTTTGAACCCCAAACCATGAGCCATAAACCCTTAACCATGAACCCTAAACCCTAATCCTTGAACCCCATACCCTGATTCCTGAGCCCTAAACCCTAAACCATGTACCCTAAGCCCTAAACCCTAAACCCTAAGCCCTAAATAATAAACCCTAAACCTTTAGTCCTAAATGCTAAATCCTAAACCCTAAACCCTAAACCCTAAACCTTAAACCCTAAGCCATAAACCCTAAACCTTAAACATTAAATCCTCAACCTTGAACCCTAAACCCTAAACCCTAATTATAAACCCTAAACTCTAAACCCTTAACCCTAAATCCTAAATCCTAAACCCAAAACACCAAACCTAAACCTTAAATCCTAAACCATTAACCCTGAACCTTGAACCTTGAACCTTGAACCCTACACCCTAAACCCTAAACCATGAGTTCTTAAACCTAAACCCCGAGCCCAAAAACATAAACCCTAAACCCTAAACACTAAATCCTAAACCCTCAACCCTAAACCCTAAACCCTAAGCCATAAACCCTAAATCCTGAGCCCTAAACCCTAAACCCTAAAACCTAAAACCAAAATCCTAAACACTTTGAGACCAAAAAAACTAAACCCTAAACATTGAATCCCAAAACCCTAAACCCTAAATCCTATGGAGAAAGAGAAATCTCTTCGCTACTAGAATGGATAGAAAATTTGTGAACTTCCCGAAGTGTTCAAAATAAGCATAGCAACTAGGGAATGGATAAGAACACAAAGGGTTTACAATTTGCCTAGTAAATCTTTCTTGTTTAGTTACGAATAAGAGTTGTGGCATGTGCCTTAGTGACCTTCCATTCATTGATAATTACTTCTACGATAAACCCATGGATGATTTCAAAAATGCCTTCAAAAATATAGGGGTAGTCATCAAGCCTAGTGAAGGGTGTGATGTGACTTCCAAACAAATTGAAATTTATATAGATTTAGAGGTCATAACACGAATTTATAAATATATCTATCATTATAAATGGAAGCTAAGTAATAGTGCCTCCCTATATCCAAGGATTGAGGACTACCTGTTGAATCGAGCCACAAATTATCTCATGGGCTCTTGTGATTCCTTCTTTATTTGAGAAATTTGGGCTAGCAAAGCATGCACGTCTTCCACCGGTTTGAAACGGTTTTCAAACCTAGTTCTCATTGTGTTCCAGCTAGTGATAGCTCCAGTTGGAAGGTGATAGAACCAATTAGCAGCATTATCTTGTAAAGTCTCAACAAAAATCCTTACAGAGACGTCTTCATGTTCAACTCCCAGAACTCCGCATGCAACTATGAAGGCTGCGATATGTTCATCAGGATGTACTTTACCATCGCCCTTGAATTTAGGAAAGTTCTTCGGTTACCTCTGGGTAACTCATGCAAAGGATGAGGAAGGGCAAGAGGCCCAACACGATGGCCCCAAGGAAATGGTACCACCATTCTTAGAAAAATGGCTTGAAGAGGAACTGAAACACCAGCAAGAATCAAAGCTCAAAGATTAGGACTGATTTGCTCTGAAGGAGTACCAGTCGTAGGGATTCTATCTTGGACAGGTGGAGTGCTTGTTGAACGAGCCTTTCTATTTCTCCTTGTTGAAGGGAGAGGAAAACCCTACTGTTCCAAAAGCTGAAACTAAGAATCTTCAATACCAAGGGCCCTTCTCCCTCGAGTAAAATGTGGAGTCGCTAGATCAAAAGATGATCAATAAATGATTATAGAACTGGAATATGATTCCCCAACGGAGTCACCAAAAATTGTTGGTCGTCAAATAGGACTTCAAGAAGAGCAACAGTCAGGGGAATAGAAGTCCCTCCTCTTTAATGGGAGAGGTTCCCTTATTCGAGAAACAAACCTATTTACACATATACAAAGTATGGTTTTACTACAGAACTTGGATATTATGAAAGTGTTTTCTAAAAGGATCATCAATCACAAAAGGGTGAAGAATGAAAATGTGAGAACGAGCGAAAGGTACCATTTAGAATTATAGATGACAGAGTAATTCCTTATGCATGCGAGGGTATAATGAATTGGAATAAGATCATTTGTATCACATTAATAAGATGGAATTTGAAAAGACACAAAGTTACATAAATAACATCTGCATGAGAATACAATGCTTCTCGGCATAATACTGAGATAAATGATCTAATAAAATCAAATGAATAGCTTGAGAATAAAAGAAATCGAGATAGACAAAGAATGAAAAATCTTACGTATTGATTTCTTTATGATTTATTTACACTTCGAGAAATAAGCCAAGTTCTTCCCTCTTTTCAAAATGGTGAGGAGAGGCCATTATATAGTTTACAAATTAGTTACTCGGTGCTTGTTATCCAAATTTCACCCCCAAAGTTAATTTGATAACATGCATCGAAGTTTTTTAGTTCCAAGCAAGTAGATTGATTCAGGAGAAAATCGTAAAATTGGCTAAGTCCTGCTCAAGGCCGCCTTTGGGACAGTTGGAACAATTATACGCGGAAGGCGCGGATCGGCCGAAAAGCCTCCAGGTGGCCCAAATAGAAAAGGGACATCTGGGACAAATGGACGCGAAATGCCCGAATCGGCCAAAAGAAAGAAAATTTGTCCAAGTCCTTTAACAAAGACAAGTGGGACAAGAGTGCGCGGAGGACATGAACCCATTGGTTCACCCAAAATAGAGAAGCCTGTAGCACCAGACAGTCGGACCAAAAGGACAAGCAGGGCGCGAGAAGCCGACCCAGCCGAAGGGAGAAGAAAATCGACCAACTGCTTTAGGACATGTGGGACAAAGGAACGCGAACCGGCCGAATCGGGTGAACTGGAAGAATTTGTCCCTGCATAAAGACTTTGGGACATCTCGGGGCAAAACGCGGTGGATGTGAAAATCCAGCAGCTCGGTGGACAAATCACAGCATGACACGTGTCGCCAAGGAAAAAGGTCCAAAAAGTCAAAGGGGCGAGTTTTCGAGCACTGATCCGAACCAATGAAATAGTGCCACATGTCCAAGTTTAAGGGGCCCACAAGAAAAGCCCACGAAAAGGTGGAGAGAGAAAATTGCTCAGCAAACCAGAGCCTGCCACGTGTCGTCCAGATGGCAGAGCGCGGGAAAAGAAATTTAAAAATCCGTTTTCGCCTGTTTTGTGCCCTAAATCTTCAGATCATCATATCTTTCGATCCAGAGCTCAAATTTGCATGTTCTTTATATCAACGGAAAGCTGTTGAAGTTCTCTACATGATTCTAGGGTCAATCTTGCATTTTGGTGCAGTTTAGAGGGAGAAAATTAAGAAAATGTCTCTGACGCATGGTGATAGACAGAAGTAATGCTTCAACAACCAACTTTAATGCAGCAGACAAATCTTGCACGCTCTGTTAGACAGCCCACCGTTTTGCTAGGATCCACCACTTCTGTCATAATGAGATGATTTTAAATGCTACCAAGAAGTGGTTGGGGTAGATTCTGGATTTCCTCTCTCTTCCCTCTCTCATTTCTTGATATATATTGTAAAGAAGAGCTCCTTTAAGGGGTCGGACATTCTTGTTTTGCATCCTCCCTTCTTCCCTCGCTTGCAAGAGAAATTGTGGAGCTTTCAAACCTCCCATATGGGTTGTAATGCCAGTATTTTTTGCCTCTTGGCCACTGCAATGTACTGTATCGACTCTTGAGCAATAATATATGTGTTGTGATTGACTCTCGACCCTCTCATGTATTCATTGCTGTCATTTTGATCTCTTATTGCAGTTTGGTTACCTGTGCATGGTGTTTGTATTGCATCTATGTGGTCTGTGTTAAATTTGCAAAACGAGTGTCTAACATTCCTCGGTGCATCACCTTTGTAGTTTAGGTTTTATTCTATGCATTTTCTTACCCTATCTCCTTGGCAAGTTAGATTAGGTTTTAGCAAACCCTCTGCATTTTTGTGTGTGCATCTGAACAGAGGAATAGGAACCAGCCTTCTCTAGAGAATATTTTCTCATCTTTACAAGTCCCACGCTTGGAGAAAGGATTCCATGTTGTGCAATCACAGTGGATGCCTGAACATCAACCTAGAAGCCTAATTTGCATCCAGAAGTGCTTTGTGAGTCTACAACAACAAGAATGCTTACTTCTTTTAACTAATGATTAGTTAAAGGGCTGCAAATCACAATACCCCAACTAAATACAATAAATTCATGATGAAGAAGAGAAGGAGGAGAAGAATCGGGAGAAGAAGACAAGCGTTCAAGATTGGGAGGGACCCACCGATTTAAGGATCTGTTGTCTCGAATCTCTTGAGGTCTCGGCTATGTCTTTGCCACGTGGGACCGATGTCTTCAAATGGCGGTGGCATCTAACTTGGCAATGAGTTCTCCATGTACGTTTGTTAGTTCACTTGAGTCGGGACTGAAATGAGCTCCGCAAGTGAGTACTGTGTCTGCACATTGTACTTTTGAAATTTTATTTCAGCGAATGCCAAGCCACTGTCATGAATCATCTATGCCATAGCTGAAGGGTTTTCATCTGTCATCCTTACCCAAAAATCCCCAAAATCAAGGTGGCGAACTTCACTGTCCCCGATATCGGGAGCGGCAGACTCGAGTGTGAAAGTTGTTCACCTTACGGAATTTGATCTTCATGTTGATAGTAACTCGGAGAGCAAAGCTGCAAGCTAGACTTGGGATGGAATCACAAGGGAAATGGATACGCGCGCAGAAATTTTGGTTGCTAAGAGGTTCTTCAATCTCACATAGCCAATCGAGCAATAGATAGCATGAAAGCAGTGTGCAAAAATGCATAGGGGGCAGTTCATTATATAGCCGTTTAGGAGAGAGAAAGGCATCTACCAAATTGAAAAGCAAGATATTCGGGTAGAGCGGGAAAAATTAGCACGAATGGCACTTGGTTCATTTGGGACACGAGGGACGCGAAAGCGTGAAGTACGCGGTTCGGCCGATTCGGGCGATGCGGGGAAAAGACACACAAATGCTTTTGGGACATGCGGGATGAAAGTACGCAGAATACGCGATTCGGTGAATCGTATGAAAAGGGAACAAAGGGTCCGGGTGAACTTGGGACAATTGGGAAAAAAGTTTATAGACGGGCCCAAAAGAATGGACTTCGGGTAAACTGACCGATCGGGGAATAGAGAGCCCGAATGAACCTGGGACACACGGGACAAAAATGTCTGACAGGCCCGAAAAACACACAAAATGACCCAAAAAATGTAAATTTTCCCAATTTTCTGACTTTTCACATCACCAGGACAACAAAAAAGACACTTAACCTCAAAATTTTAATTTTTAACTTCTTAAAAGCAGGGGAATTTTGAGTGGACAACAGTTGGCTCCTTCTGGGGATGACTTGGCATGAATTCAAAGAATGAGACAAGGCAAGAATTTAGACAAACTCGGGGAAGTAGACCAATACCTTATTCATTGGGCCACGGAGTCAAAAAGCAAACCAATACAGAAGACAACACCGCAAACAACACACAAAAACAAGGGAAGGAAAGGAGAACAAAGACTATACTGAGAATATACACAGGACTTCCTAATCACCTACGACTTAAAACGGTTTAGTCACTTGCCCACTATAAGGAAGTGGGAGAGAAGAACCATCCATATAATCAAGGTAAAAAGAATTCTTACTAGTGAAGTGCCTGATCTTGAAAGGTCTGAGCCAAAGGGAATCAAACTTGCCATGGCGCCACGAGGTTCATGCCTTTTATCCCACAACAAAACAAATGTCTCCAACTTTAAAATCCCACGAACTGGCTTTCTTATCAAACAAGACCTTTACCTTGTTGGTGAGCAGATATCCTATTGGCAACTTCCAATCTATCCTCATTCAATTTGTGAAGATACATGATTCTCTTATCCAAAGAATCATTGGCCGGTATCTTCAATGGCCTTCATTAAATGATAGAGTGGAAGCTCCATCAATGCGATTGGGCCTCCACTCTGTATACTACTTGAAAAGGAGACATCCTAATGGCTCTCTTAGGTTGGATCCTATCGCCCAAAGAGCATCATAGAGTTTCTTGTGCAGCGGTTCCATTGGGATTCATTGACTAATTTCCTTATTATGGCCACCGATTTTTATTTGTTGATTCTTGACTGTCCATTTCCCGAGGATAGTAATCGAGGAGTGAGCCAAGGAGATGCCATATCCATAGCAAAAATCCATCATCTCAATTGAAGAAAATTTTGAAGCATTATCTGTCACAATCTTGTTTGGCACACCATACCTTACCAAGATGTTTTCCTTGATAAAGCTACATACTACTTCTGAAGTAGTACTCTTTACTGGAATGGCTTCTACCCATTTGGTGAAATAATCTATGGCAGTTAATATGTGGGTATGACCAGCACTAGAAGAGGGATTAAGTGTTCAATGAAATCTAAACCCCATTGCCTTGAAAAGGTTCTTCGATCACAAGCTATTTTGGGGCAAGGAGACCAACTTGGGTCTACCCACGAGAGTCCGACAAGCCTCACATTTATCAACCCATTTACATGCATCCTTGAACAAGGTAGGCCAGTAATATCCTCCACGAAGTATTTTATGAGCAGTGACAGTTGATGAGTAATGCCCTCCACATTCCTGATCATGAAAAGCTGAGAGTAGCTTCTTCTGCTGCTCCTTGTCCACACATTTCAAAAACCTTCCATCTAACCCACGTTTAAACAAGGCGTTTTCCCATAACACATATTGGGCTGATCTCAGTTTAACGGCTCTCTTCTCTTTGGAATTCAAATGAGAGGAGCATTCTCCATAGGTGAGAAAGTGAGCGATATCAGCATACCATTCATCAACTGAGCTAAGAAACAGAACGGTAGGAAGACCAACTTTATCCTCCAGTAACTCATGTCTAGCTCCTTCAGCGATGAGTTCACACAGGCCTTTTCCACAGAAGAGCTTGGTTAGTTTGATGTCAATATCATATTCTTGAACCTTGGCCACCCAGTTCCCTCTCTTGGATCCAAATTCCTGCTGTGTGAGAATTGACTTGATAGTTGTATCCGGTACCAACACCGTGGAGTGAGAGTTAAGAATGTAAAAACGAAACTGCTTGACAACTTTAACCACTGCAAAAGAATGTTTTTCCATTATGGTGTATTTTAACTCATGATTTTTTAGAATATAGCTCATAAATGCAATTTGGAGTTCGTTCTCATTAGAATCTTCCTGAGTCAAAACAACAGCTAAGGTGTTATCTGTGGCGTAGCAATAGATAATGAAATCTTTGCTGAAATCTGGACATGCTAAAACCGGAGTTTTAGTAATGGCCCTTTTAATACCTTCAAAGGCTTCTTTCCCTTCAGGAGACCAACCAAACGTTTGTTTTCCTTTCATCATTTGGGAGATATTCAAAGTTAGCTCTGCAAAATCAGGGATGAACCTTCTCAAAAAGTTGATCTTACCAAAGAAAGAGTGCACTCCCTTTTTGTTGGTTGGAAGAGGAATTTGCTGAATAGCTTGAACTCGCTCAGGATTGATTTTTATACCATCTTTGGAGACAACGTGCCCCAATAATTTCCCCTCCGTGACACAAAAAATAGATTTCTTAGGATTCAAAGAGATCCCATGTTCTCTACATCTCAGAAGAACTGTCTCTAGATGCTGGAAATGATCCACCCTTGTTTTAGAAAATACAGTCAAGTCATCAAGGTATACGATGATACACTTTCCTTTCAAACTTCCAAAGGCCAAATCCATAGCCCTTTGAAAAGTGGCACCGGCATTAATGAGCCCAAAAGGCATCCTTTTGTAAGCAAAGGTACCCCAAGGAGTAGTGAAAGTCATTTTGTGTTGATCTGCGGTATTAACTTCTACCTGGTTATATCCTGAGAAGCCATCAAGCATAGACAACATTTCGGATCCCGTTACTGCTTGCAAGACCTGATCCATCATAGGTAAGGGATAATTATCTTTCAAGGAAGCTTGATTTAGATTCCTGAAGTCAACACAGATACGAATCTCACCATTTTTCTTTCTAACGGGCACAATATTGGCAATCCATGTTGAATGATGGATAGGAAAAATGATTTTGGCTTTCAATAACTTCTGTATTTCTTGAAAAATGGTGTCAGCTATTTTAGGATTATATTGCCTCTGCTTCTGTTTAAAAGGCTTAATCCCAGGTTTGAGAGGGATAAAATGTTGCATCTCCTTTGGTTGGAAAGCTTTTAAATCTTCATAGGAATAAGCAAGAACATCCTTATACTTTTTCAAAAGACTAATTACCTTCTTCTTTTCTAGGGTGCAACATTTTCCAATGTTCATGAGTTTAGGATCAGTAGAACTCCCAATATTGATTTTGTCATATTCGGCTGATTGTTGGGGTCAGTAGAAGCTCTAAACTTTACATACCTGTCGTGTTTGTCAAACAGTTTTTCTAAACTCACCAATCCTTTTGGAATCTTGTTTCCTTTGAGTTTGATACATCCATCCTGATCCGCTTCTTCTTCTTGGGCGGCTTCTTCGTTAAAGGGCACACTTTCACAAGGCAAATTATCACTTCCTTCAAAGTACAACTGTTCAAAATTATCCTTGAGTTCTAAGAAAGAAAGCAAGTGTTGATCGTTATTGAAAACTTGCCAGTTACTTGTATTATCAGGTACACTGGGTCTATGAATCATTTCAATGGTGAACTTATCTTGAGAAAAGTCAGGATGAGGAATAAGCAATGACCCTGAGACTGCTAGAGAATCAGCCCTGGTATTCTTCTCCCTAGGCACTGCTTTGATGGAGAAGGCGTCAAGAAATTCAATGGAGTCCCAAACCTGATTCCTGTAATGTTTCAACCTTCCATTCTTTACCTAGAAGAGGTTTCTAACTTGCTTGACAATCAATTCCGCATCCCCATGAGCTAGAAGATTCTTCACACCTTGTTCTTTGCACACAGAGTCCAAGAATGAGAGCTTCATACTCTCGTTGTATTATTGGTATTTTCAAATTGCAACTTGAATGAGAAAGGATGAATGCTTCCTTCAGGCGACACCAATATGACACCAGCTCCAGAACCAGCTGAAGAACAACTTCCATCAAACTCTAATATCCAAACACCATTAGGATCTTTAGGTGACACTTTGGGGAGTTGGATTTCTTCAGGAGACATAATCATGTAGTTGTCATGCCCCATATCCTCATAGAGTATTTGTGCTTTGGGATCATCGTTTTTTGTACAATATACTCAGAATGCTTCTCAAGTAATAGACTTCTTCATTTGCCCATTAACAAGTATGAGGGCATGTGACCAATCCATTTGAATTTCTCCACCCACATCCTTACAGAAGTTTTTTCTTAGCAACATCCCGTATGAAGGAGGAATATCTGCTACTAAGATAGTAGCCAAAACTTTCTTCTCAGGAAAAGTAGCAAAAGCCACTTGTGTGTCCTTAATTCTTCCGACCAAGGGCACTTCCTTACTCTCCATGGAATAACAAGATCCGTAAGTGCGTGTGAGAGTCAAGCCTAAGGCATGAGCTACTTTGGCAGGCATTACATTGTCTGATGCTCCTGAGTCTATGATGCAATTACTGAGCCTATGGCCAGCTATAAGGAGTGTTACATAGAATGGTTTGATTTTGTCATTGGGTGAGGTGACAGCGGCTACCAGATTAGGCTATGGTGTAGAAGAAGGAGTGGGAAAAAGGCCTTTAGAGGTAGTTTTAGAATGGGAATTGACAAAGTGAATCATTTTAGCAAAAGCCTTGGGATGGGTTTGATAATATTCAGCCTCTGAGATTTGAACCTTAGTCTTTTTTAAGTGATCAATAATATCGAAAGACCCAGAAGTGGATGGGTTATCATCACTTGAGATCCTAGTTTTATCAATTTTAGGGGAAAAAGAAGTAACTTTAGTAGCAGGATTGACAGGACTCACCTTTGGTGTAGATGAAATGGGGATCAGAGATCCTCTTTTTGCAATTACAGGGATAGTTGTCGGCTGCTCCTTAGATTTCTTGGTGGGCTGCATCACTTTCTCCCTCTGATTTGTCTGCTCTCGAGTCATGACAGCGTATGATTCGCTATTCATGTCTGCTACTACTTCGTCGTAATCATCCCCTTCATCAATGCCTTCAGTGGTGAAGAAATTAACTCGAGATCCCTCAAGTTCATCTATTTCATCATCAACCTCTTCAACAAATTCCTCACAATCTTCATTAACCTCCTCATCCTCTAGTTCCTCAACTTCACAGGTTGCATTGACAGGAACTTTAATAGGAGGTCCTTCAAGCGCTAGCCTTGTTTGAGAAGCAGGCAAATGATTTCTGGGCTAGAAATTCCTCCTTGGAACGTCTGCATAGGGAGTATGCTGAGCCAATTGTTTCTTAATGGCGATGAGATCATTTGTAAGTTTTTGTACCAATGGATCAGTATTAGGTCCAGGAGTGGAAGAGGAAGAAGCAGACTTAGATTTGGAAGGGTCTCTCCTCAACTTCCCTGACATGATTAAATCATCTTCAACACTAACAGCAAGAGTTTGATCCTCGGCCAATGTTGCGAGATTAGCCCTTCTCAGTGCATAACTAACTTCAGGCAATTGGGCGTTTAGGAAGAAGCATTTTTGAATTTGATCTACAGGTTGAGTATTTGGTGGAATTTTGTTAATCAACCTGTTGAATCGAGCCAAAAATTCTCTCATGGGCTCTTGTGATTCCTTCTTTATTTGAGAAATTTGGGCTAGCAAAGCATGCACGTCTTCCGCCGGTTTAAAACGGTTTTCAAACCTAGTTCTCATTGTGTTCCAGCTAGTGATAGCTCCGGCCGGAAGGTGATAGAACCAATTAGCAGCATTATCTTGTAAAGTCTCAACAAAAAGCTTTACGAAGACGTCTTCATGTTCAACTCCCAGAACTCCGCATGCAACTATGAAGGCTGCGATATGTTCATCAGGATGTACTTTACCATCGCCCTTGAATTTAGGAAAGTTCTTCCAGTTACCTCTGGGTAACTCATGCAAAGGATGAGGAAGGGCAAGAGGCCCAACACGATGGCCCCAAGGCAATGGTACCACCATTCTTGGAAAAATGGCTTGAAGAGGAACTGAAACACCAGCAAGAATCAAAGCTCGAAGATTAGGACTGATTTTCTCTAAAGGAATACCACCCGTAGGGATTCTATCTTGGACAGGTGGAGTGCTTGTTGAACGAGCCTTTCTATTTCTCCTTGTTGAAGGGAGAGGAAAACCCTGCTGTTCCAAAAGCTGAAACTGAGAATCTTCAATACCAAGGGCCCTTCTCCCTCGAGTAAAATGTGGAGTTGCTAGATCAAAAGATGATCAATAAATGATTATAGAAGCTGGAATATGATTCCCCAGTGAGTCGCCAAAAATTTTGGTCGTCAAATAGGACTTCAAGAAGAGAAATAGTCGATGGGGACAAGAAGTCCCTCCTCTTTAATGGGAGAGGTTCCCTTATTTGAAACGAACCTATTTACACATATACAAAGTATGGTTTTACTTGTGGAACTTGGATATTATGAAAGTGTTTTCTAAAAGGATCATCAATCACAAAAGGAGTGAAGAATGAAAATGCGAGAATGAGCAAAAAGGCACCATTGAGAATTATAGATGACAGAGTAATTCCTTACGCATGCGAGGGTACAATGAATTGGAATAAGATCATTTGTATCACATTAATAAGATGGAATTTGAAAAGACACAAAGTTCTGTAAATAACATTTGCGAGAATACAAAGCTTCTCAGCATAATACAGACAAATGATCTAATAAAATCAAACGAATAGCTTGAGAATAAAGGAAATCAGATAGACAAAGAATGAAAAATCCTTCTGTATTGATTTCTTTATGATTTATTTACACTTTCAGAAATAAGCCAAGTTCTTCCCTCTTTTCAAAATGGCGAGGAGAGGCCATTATATAGTTTACAAATTAGTTACTCCCGGTAACTACTTCTTTTAACTAATGATTAGTTAAAGGGCTGCAAATCACAATACCCCAACTAAATACAATAAATTCATGATGAAGAAGAGAAGGAGGAGAAGAATCAGGAGAAGAAGACAAGCGTTCAAGATTGGGAGGGACCCACTGATTTAAGGATCCGTTGTCTGAATCTCTTCAACGCCTCGGCTATGTCTCTGCCACGTGGGACTGATGTGTTGGCGGTGGCATCTAACTTGGCAATGAGTTCTCCATGCACATTCATTAGTTTGCTTGAGTCGGGACTGAAATGAGCTTCACAAGCGAGTACTGTGTCTGCACATTGTATTGAAATTGGGAAGCCACCGGCGAACACCAAGCCACTGTCATGAATCATCTGTGCCATAGCTGAAGGGTTTGCATCTATCATCCTTGCCCAAAAATCCCCAAAATCAAGGTGGCGAACTTCACTGTCCCCAATATTAGGAACGGCAGACTCGAGTGGTGAAACTTGTTCCTGCCCCTGGAATTTGATCTTCATGTTGATAGTAACTTGGAGAGCAAAGCTGCAAGCTAGACTTGGGATGGAATCGCAAGGGAAATGGATACGTGCGCAGAAATTTTGGTTGCAAGGGTTTGATCAATAGATAGCATGAAAGTAGTGTGCAAAAACTCATAGGGGGTAGTTCATTATATAGTTGTTTAGGAGAGAGGAAGGCATCTACCAAATTGAAAAGCAAGATATTCGGGTAGAGCGAGAAAAATTAGCACGAATGGCACTTGGTTCATTTGGGACACGAGGGGAAAGCACGAAGTACGCGGTTTGGGCGATGCGGGGAAAAGACGCACAAATGCTTTTGGGACATGCGGGACGATAGTACGCGGAATACGTAATTCGGCCGAATCAAACGAAAAGGGAACAACGGGTCCGGGTGAACTTGGGACATTTGGGACAAAAAGTTCCGAAGAGCCCGAAAGAGCAGACTTCGGATAAAGCGGTGATCGAGGAGCAGAGAGCCCGAATGAACCTAGGACACGCGGGACAAAAATGTCCGAACAGGCCCGAAAAACACATAAAATGACCCAAAAAAAGTAGATTTTCCCAATTTTCTGACTTTTCACATCACCAGGACAACAGAAAAGACACTTAACCTCAAAATTTTAATTTTCAACTTCTTAAAAGCAGGGGAATTTTGAGTGGACAACACATCCTAAACCCTAAAATGTGAGCCCTAAACTCTAAACCCTAACCCTTTATGATAATCATATCCGACTCTTTCATTGTACCCAAATCTCTAAAGAACAAGATCTGATGAGCTAGTCATGCCACCGAGGTATCCAGGACCATCATGTGTGAATTATTAAGGCATCATCTATCTCCATGAGATACATATGAGAAAATAAATGTATGAGAATCTTGAATTTGATTCCATGAAAGGATGATTTTAGAGCCAAGTAAAGGTGAAGGGATGATCTTTATATGGAGCACCATGTTTTTAAGAATGAGCAATCATCTGAGTTCACTTGATGCAATTCACTTGGTACTATTCGTAAAAACTCATTCAACACCTAGTAGTGTGATCAAACCTTAAGAATGAGGCACATTACAATCACCTCATTTTTCCATAGGACAAGAATCCCATTCGGGAATAATCCTCTATCTATAAAGTAAGGATCTCATTTTAGTAAGAAGTGACGACCATCATAGAGTTGATTCATGGTAGCTAAAGTCAATTATGGATCAAATTTACAAATTAGTACCAATTCAAGCAATGGTAGGTCCAAAATCCAATTTATAAGGTCAAAAAAATTCAAAACAACTATATACTTTCCCAAAACAAAGACCGACTACAATATATATGCCCTAAAAGTTTTAGGTCCTTTGTTGAAATCCTAAAAATGAGTAAGTATTGACCAAATTAGATTTTGAAAAACTATCTTCTAGATTATAATTGTTGGAGCTACGGGACCACTTCCATCAGGTGCAGAGTGACCCTAACATCTTATATTTACTTAAACATTTATTTTTGTAAGTATAAGCCCCCCAAATACACATATATAGTCCATACTATGCAAAACGCGTATGTGTTTTAGGCTTAGTAAACACCGAACTAATAAAAATAGAATGCAGATGTGTTATGGAAAACGCATACGCATTTCAACTATTTTTCAGGTTTTTTCCACTTTTTGGCCCCCCAACTTGGTGTAATTACCCGGCTTTCGCAATGGAATTTTCATCAACCAACACTCCTTTTGGCGGTTTCCTATCATTCAAATCTAGGATTAGTGTCTTGCAGAGGTCCCTGGAATTCCTGCACTCAATCTCTTCAAATGTGGAATTTGTTCCATTCAAGACCTTTATTGCAAGCACATCCAATCTTGGTGTCCTTGGAATGAGCTAAAATATCGATTCAAACTTTCCCCATGATCATGCTAGTATCACTAAAATCATTGATTCAGTTTTTGATCATATGATTCATAAGATCTTTGTACGTCCTTCCCGCTCTTTGTCAATGAATGGAAGTGGTTCATGGATACCCCATTCTAGAATTACTTGGAAAGTAAAGGATATCATTGGCTCTCACCACATTTTCCCATGGTTGAAAAGCTTAACAATCGGTGGGGGCTTCATTCCTCTCCTTCCTGTTGGAGAAGGAGGTTCGACACAGTCTGGTCGGCCTATGTTGAGCCTAAAATTTCAAATTTTTGTAGTGTATCTTACATCAAGGTCTCCCAGTTGGTGCCCGGCTGGTTCAAATGGGTGTTTCGGATCCCAAATTTCCCTTCTGTGGGCATGTAGAAACCTTATTGCACTTGTTTTGGTTTTGTTCTAAATCTCAACAGGCTTGGAATTGGATTCATTCTTTCTTTTTTCCTCCGCCAGAGTGTTTTACTTGGAAGCATATTCTTTTAGGAGATAGCCCCATATTACCTCACATGTTTTCCTAGATTTGGCATGCTTTTAGAGGGGAAATTTTGTTTTGGTTATGGAAAGAAAGGAATTTATTTTTTGCTAATGTTGAAGTTGATCAACAATTCTTCGTGTATAATAAATCGGTGGTTATCTCCAATGTGCTTTTGCAGATCAAGTTCAAGCTAACAAGGTGGCTTTTGAGGTGGAGCACCTCCAAACCCTTTTGCATCATTAGGGGATGCCCTCGTAATGTTTCTCGGGAGCCACCTTCACCATCACGGCACTCTCCACCCCATGGCGTGCATCCTTATGGAGGTTGTTGGAGCCATTCCCAGTGGCGCTATTTCATCTATGCTCGTCGGTATCCACACGGTCAACCACGGAGAATTTTATCTCCTCTAGCTCATCATTAGGATTGGGGCTCCCCCACCCGCTCATCATCTCGGTTGGGCTCCCCCACCACGCTTTCTCGTCATCTCGGTTGGGTATTTCCTATGGCTCCCAAGCCACGTACCCATGATGGTTAGAGCCTCCCACCTCCACCTCCTCCTCCGTCAAATAAGCTACCCTAAATGGCTCTTATAATTTCTCCCATGCGGGTCAACACGAAAATGAAGAAGAAGACCTCCCTTGATCTAGTTGGGAAGTGACAGGACTCACGAAAAGACCTTCCTAGTCCGATTGACCGAGATGATCATGACCCCCTCTTCTTGTATTTTTACACAGCTACTTAGTTTTGGTGTTTCTTAAGTTGTTTGGTTGTATTCCTAGGCATGGCCTAGTGTGCTCGTGGCTTTGGGGCATGCTCTCATACCGCCCACTTTTTTGTTGAAATTATCTTGTATCATGTTTCTTTTAATATAATATAAGATCTTTTTCATAAAAAAATAATCTATTACAATTTATTTAGGGTTAATACAAACTCCAAACTTATAGGTAATCAATACACTATATACCTAATATTCTATTTTTATGAATAATATATTAAGTTTATATTTTTAAAAACCTTTATGGACAACTCTACCAAAATTATCAAGATGGTGGTGGAGGGATATGATTTATTGGTGGAATTCAACTTGGATGGCCATCTCTCTTTGTTTTCGTGCTAGATCCCTTCTAATGGAATCATGTTGTGGGAACCTTGTACTATGTGTGTGAGGATTTTCTATAAATATAATCGTAGGAACAAATTATCGAACCTTTTTCCAACAAGTATTTCACTCTCACATTCCAAATGACTTGATTAGTTGTCACTTCTTTCTTCTTTAGATTTAGAAAAGCTGGGTGAGACCAAATATGGGTCTTACGGCTTCTTATGTTCACGTGTAGCCAAATAAGCTAGAAAAACATTCATGGAATAAAAATTATACACGAGACAAAATTATTTTGGAAAATCTTGCTATCTATTTTTTTGTCCCACATTAAGATGGAAGCTCCATACAATTCCATGTCCCATATCATAAACAACTCTGTATGATTTCAATTCCCATATTTAAATAACAACTAGTCTCATGAGAACCACACTAATATTGAATCCATTTTTGTCATTTTTTATTGGAAGGAAGAATGTTTGTATAAAGAATATGGACCATTTATCTCATGGTCAACAAAAATTTCCCTTTTTCCTCTATTATAAAGGCATTTCATGTATTTTCTTTTTATGATTTTATTGTGTAAGCAATCCCTCATTTAGGTCACAACATAATCCGAGATATAAAATTAATTTGGAATCAAATAATCTTTTTTTTCTAAATCCCATTATTCTTCCATCTCACATAAAAATCATTTGGCAAAGTGTTTGTTTGAGTTTGAAGTAGCTAGAAAGAAGATGAACAAAGGGATGAGTTTGATAATGAAACAAGAAAACAATATGAGAACTTCAAGATCACGTGTTCAAACCTTGACAATGAAAATACTAGCCATGAAAAAGTCAAAAAAGTGTAGCAAATGGGAAAAGCTTCATAAGATATAGAAAATCCATAGGCACCCATTCCCATGTATTCCATTAATTGAACATCCTCCTTAAAAGCTTGTAATATATAGAAAATTGTAGGAAAGAAGTGTTGAAGTAATTGAATTTTTCTATTTCTTGTTGCTGATGTAGAACATATAAGATGATCTTTTTGAGTGGGATGAATATAAGCGTAAGCCATATTTCTTATATGTCACTTTACAAAATGCCTTCTATTAATAAGGTTTACAACTTATACAAGTATTATTTTGCTAACAACTCCTAAGAATTTGGAATGATTAAGTACATTTTGACAAGTGGAAAACTCTCATGTCTTGCATGATTACTTACGTTAGAACATGAAAAAATAGTTTCTTTCATCACCACATGTTTTTGCAAAAAATAATTAGTTGAGCACCGCAACAAGGAAATGTTGAAATCATCAAATATTCCTGTTTCTCGCTGAAATACTAAATATACAAGACACTTGGACATTATCCAACCACGATGATTATCAATTATAGCCCAAAATTATACTTTGGGAGCATCAAAAGTTAACTTTTACTACTAGCTCTTATGGATTGAAGCTAGATTAATCAACGGAGCGATTGGCTAGGTGATTGCAATCGTTTATAGTGTTGGTGGAAAACCACTTGAATTCCCACATTTTATGGTTAAAAAAATTGATATATACATCAATGCGGGATAAGATGTGGGAAACCCTTTCCATGTTCCACTACTACCGATTTCAAGGAAACGATATATAACTCCTTTTCAAAACATTATGGGCTATGAAAAGCCACAAAACTCAAGGTCTAACATTGCACAAACAAACTATATGTCTTGGATATTCTAAATGGAAAGGCCTTATTTTTACAATAGTCTCCAGAGTCTTCTCCTTGATGGTCTATGCATTTTGCCACCTTACTCGTTCCAATGTTGGTCAAAGACAACGTTGCGTCATGAGGTCAAAATTAAAACAAGTGTTTCCATCATTTCTCTACTAACTAGACATATACACCTCCCATCTACTAATTAATGACTCCTCACACTCTTCATTTTCCTTTCCATGTCTTATTTTACTTCATTGTGCTACCCTTAAAGTGCCTCCATTACATAACCTACATGTGATTTCTAATTTTAATATTATTTTAGTATAATAATAATGTGTATGTTTAAAAATGAAACAATTTTATGTGTGGATAAGTGACGATAGAGGAAGGCGACGGAACAGGGGGTGAAAACGGGAAAGAAAAAATTCAAAATGTGCTTGGGCGGGATCTTGCATCTCGCTTCCTGGCTCGGACCAGTCACAGGGGAGGGATCTTCGGCGTGGCCTAGGCTCTTGGGCGGACAGGGTAGTAGGTAGATGTGTTGATCTTCCTCCCCTTCCTAATTTATTCCGTGTCTCGGAAAAAAACGGCCCTACTCTGCGAATCCCAGATGAGGTGGTGAACAGAGCAAAAAATAGGTATGGTTTTCCTCTCATTGGATGATTTGCTGGCATCAGCCCTGACGTTGATAATTTGAGGGCATGGGAAAGAAGAAAATGGGAACCACTTAGGAGTATTGAGGTGGTTTCCATCTCTAGAAAATCTTTCCTCTTTCAGTTTAGAACAGAAGATGAATACCATAGAGCCATTAATGGAGGTCCTTGGTTCTTTTGTAAAATTGTTTTGCATTTAACCAGATGGTGCCCAGGCCTGGATTTTGGAACTATTGCACCTAATGCCTATCCTGTGTGGGTCAGACTCCTCGTTCTGGGTCTGGAGTTCTGGGGAAAATAGGTGCTTATGGGGATTGCTAAGGCACTGGGTGATTTAATGTCAATTGATCCCACAACTCTTACTAGGACAAGAACGGTAGCGGCCAGGTTGTGTGTCAATGTGCTTCCGGGTAATTCTCCAGTTTTCTGTAATAAATGCGGTTAAGGAGATCTAGTAATGGATATGGTTGTGGTTTATGGAAAGATGCAGGGGTTTCGAACCCCAACTCTTCTATGCATGATATCCCATGTGAACAGGTGGATCTGGAAGGACCAATGGGGTTAGCGACTAGGTTCAACGACGATGGAACTTAGCGCCCAATGCATATCTATCCCTGCATCGTCCCGTGTTGGAGGGATAGTCCACGACCTGAAAGATGTGGATACTCTAACACTTGGCCAAGAACCTTTTTCCCAGATCCAAGGATCTCTAGATGTTTCCGTGTTGGGTGACTCGCATGGGATAACCGATGATTGGGACACTTCTATGCCTAATGGAAGAGGGATGGAGATTCTTAATTCAGATTTAGCAAAACAAAATGAGAGTACTTCATTAGTTGGGAACTAGAACAAGACTACCCCCTAAAGAAGACTATGACTAATGAGATAGGGTCCTAAATCACTTTGGTGGAGGGCAGAAAAGAGAGCGATCAGCATTGTACTGAGATGGAGCTATTTCCCCCTTACTCGGAGCTGGATTCAGATGCTGAGAGTGACATTGTGGGTGACACCAATAATGACTTTCTGGTAGCTCTATTTCTGATGAGGATTTTGACAAAAGATCTAATGAAATCCCGACCCCCGATAAGATTGAAATAGTGCTATATTTTGAAGAACCTAGGTGTTTGGCGTCTTTGCCTGAGAAAATTAAGAAAAAGATATGTTTGATCCTAACAAACTCAAATTTCTTGATTTCTGGGAAATTTCGAGATATCAAGATTACATCTTTAAAACCTTTGGTTTCAGGAATCATGAAGAACTTATTGATCATGCATTGGAGGAAGAAGGATGGAATAAGGTGCAATCGAGGAAATCGAAAAGATCCTTTCTTTCTCAAGTTGATTGCCCTCTCTTTTACGATTGCCTGTCAGCGCTTTCTTGTTTTCCCTTTATAGGAAATTTGTTGTGCTTTATCCTATTTTTCTTGTTACATGGAAGCTGTGCTTTGGTGTGTTTTTTCTTGTGCTTTGGCTGCATTATCTAGGTTTTTACCTTTTTTGCATTTGTCATGGGTAGGATCCCCAAATCGAAAAACATTTTACCCTTGATAAAAAAAAATGAAACAAATTTGAAACATGGATGGGTATTATTTTTGTACAAAGTGAAATATTTCCCAATAATAGATACGAACATTTGACTTTATTTTGGCATTAAGTTTACTTTTAAAAAGCTAGCTCTTGGCATTACTTTTTAATTTAAGGAATTCCATGTGTATCATTGTAAATATAGGAGCCATATGTTGGCATTAATTTTTATTGTAAGATTTTCCACGTGCATATTTGAAAATATACGAGCCAAAGGTTTGAGATAAATGATAAGATATTAACTAAACTAGAGTGCATCAAGGTTGTGACCCATGCCATATTACTTTGCACAAGTTCTTTTTCAATATTAGAGATGTTGAATTAATATTTGAGGATTGGAAAGTACTTATGTCTCAAATAAAGTTTATTTTTGTTGGTTTTATAAGAATTTATAATTTAAATCTAATTCTTCTAACATATTTATATACAACAAATACTTAAAGCTAAAAATGTATAAGAAAAGAATGTTCAATTTATTGAATGTGTTAATTACAAATAGCAATCCAAATCATAAAAGGAGAAATATCTCAACTGAAGCTAATGATAATCAATTAGAGGTTAAAATATTTTCGTGTAAGAGATAATAAGTTATTATTACTACTAATTTTCGGGGAAGTTTTTTTTTTTGAATGACAGTCTTGGTCAAGATCAAACTATTGTTAATAAAGATGGCTTAAATCCCCTTTAATTGTCAATGGTTGTAATTATTTTATTCAAAAAATACAATGGGCCAACATGGGATATAAATAACCTAAAAAAATGTACCCATATTTGATGTTTCTCATGGTAGGTGGAGACAAATTTTCCTCTAATTGAAAAGGGCTCTACTACTACACAAATCATAAGGCAATAATCAATATGGAGACAGTGATTGAAAACATCCAACTCTTTTTATTGAAAAATAAAATATGTAACTAAATCTACTAAACCTCTAGAGTCTCGAGTTCAATTTAAAAGGAAAGAAGAGTAAATACTATGTTCTAGGAACACTTCCTCTAGACCTATCTTCTATTTTCTTATTTTCCCTTTCCATCGATTTAATTCGTGGCATGAAAGTTAAAAAAACATTCATTTTTGCCCCTTTTTTTTTTAATATATAATCACTAAACTATACTTTTTAATCACTTGTGTTCACTTAATTTCAATGGCATACAACTTCTTGTATTCTATTTTTCTTTTCGTTTCCTCACACACCAATTTACTTGTGTTTAATGTAAGTTTAAAATTTTGTTTGTTGTGCCCCTCTTCCACCGTCAATGCCTCGCATTACACCTTTAGGATGCGATTATTAATAATAACTCAAGGGATGAAAGACTAATCATATATGTTAGGATCGAAACACAGATGAGCAATAAAATGGAATTAAAATAGAAATAATATAAGCATGCAATCACAAGATAAACCCAAGATTTAACGTGGTTCACCCAATGTGGGCTACATCCACCAGAAACAAGCCAACCTTCTCCTTTATTCAATCCTGAGGAATACAATACAATTCTCTCTCTTTTTCATATTACAAAGAGTAAATCCATGCACATATATATAACTTGTGCACCTCTTTGTAAAAGTTTTCTTCAACCACAAGCAACCTAAATATAGCATGCTTATAAATAAGATAAACATAAAAATAACAACTCCCAGTCTATTAATAAGACAATGCTATTTTTATCCATGGCCATGCATTCCTCCAAAAGAAAACTGCCACTTCATCTTGCAGTTAGACTCCACATCTTCAACAATCTCCCACTTGGAGACTAACTGCTGTAACCCACTATTACAGCTCATCCTCAAACTCTTCTCTAACTTGTTTCTCTTCTTCAAGATCAATCTTGAAGACCTATCGAAGCCGAACAACCTTCCAACTTCTCTTTTTCACTTGCCTTTGTCAACATATCAGCAAGATTCTGACTTGTATGGATCTTCTCCAACTTCAATTGTCCATCCTCCAAAATTGATCTAATGAAGTGATACTTGAGTTGTATATGTTTGGTTCTTAAATGGAATGTTGAGTTCTTGGCAAGATGAATTGCACTCTAGATATCATTAAATAACCTGTAATCCTCCTGCTTCTTTCCCAACTCTTCCATGAACCACTGCATCCATATCATCTCCTTGCTTGCTTCTGTAGTAACAACATACTCTACCTCTATAGTAGATAAGGCAACAATATTCTGCAGATTTAGAAATCCAACTAATTGTCATGCCACCAACAATGAATACATAACCTGTGGTTCTCCTCCTACCATCCAAATCTCCAACCATGTCTGCATCAACATATCTGTGTAAAGAAACCTTTGACCCTCCATAACACAACTTCCTATTACTGGTCCCTCTCAAGTATCTGAGAATCCATTGGATTGCATTCCAGTGCTCCTTTCCTGGATTACTCATGTATATGTTGAGAAATCCCACTACATGGGCAATGTCATGGTCTTGTGCATACCATAACATACATCAAACTTCCAACTGCTGAAGCATATGGAACTCTAGACATATATTCAATCTCTTCATGTGTTTTAGGACACTATTCTTTACTCAACTTGAAGTGCCTTGTGATTGGTGTACTTATTGGTTTTGCATCCCGTATCCTACCTAAACCTGTCCAAAACCTTGTTCACATACTCTTCTTGAGATAAATTCAATATTATACTCTTCCTATCTCTATTGATTCTCATGCCAAGAATTTTCTTTGTTGCACCTAAATCCTTCATGGCAAATGTATTTTCTAATTTTCTCTTTAGCTCATTTATATCCTGCATGTTTGACCCTGTCACAAACATGTCATCCACATACAACAACAATATAATATAGGTGTCATTATCTAGTCTCTTAAAATAAACACAGTGATCAAAATGACATCTAGAGTAACCTTGTTCTATCATGAACCTGTCAAATCTCAAATACCATTACCTTGGAGCTTGCTTAAGGCCATACAAACTCTTCTTCAATCTGCACACCAAATTCTCCTTCCCCCTGACTTCATATCCTTGTGGCTGCTCCATATATATTTCTTCCTCCAAATCACCATGAAGAAAAGTAGTCTTTACATCTAATTGTTCAAGATGCAAATCTTCCACACTACCAAACTTAAAATAGTTCTAATGGAAGTCATTTTAACAACAGGAGAGAAAATTTCATCAAATTCTATACCTTTTTCTGTGCAAATCCCTTCACAACAAGTCTTTCCTTGTACCTATTTTTGTCACCTTCTTCTTCCTTCAACATGTAAACCCACTTGTTCTACAATGCTCTCTTTCCAGTGAGGCAATTGAACCAAATCCCAAGTTTGGTTGTGATCCAAGGAGTCCATCTCCTCATCCATACCCTGCTCCCACTTTTTTCGCATGTTTCTACCTACATTGCTTCTTCAAAACTTTCTGGTTCTCCACCATCTGTCAATAAACAATAGTAAAGCTCATACGAAGATAATCGTGCAAGAGGTTTACTTACCCTAGTAGAACGTCTCACAAGATTTTCTGGATTTTGAGGCTCTTGTTGTTCTTGTTGATTTTGATCTACAAAATCAACACCGACTGTGCCAAGATTGATGCCAACTTGTTGATTTTCCAATCCTTTGAGCACTTCTCTATCTTTTATCTCATCAAGTGCTACATACTCATACTTTTCTAGCTTCTTATCCTATAGTTGTTCCTGTACATAACCCTTTCATTGAAAATAATATCCCTACTCCTAATGATTTTATTCTCATCCAAACTCCACAACCGGAATCCAAAATCATTAGTGTCATATCTAATGAAAGTACATTTCTTTGACTTAGCTTCTAGCTTGGTCCTATTCTCTTTATCAATGTGCACAAATGCTTCACAACCAAAAACTTTCAGAAAAGAATAGTTTACCTCCTTACTAGTCTAAGCCTCCTCGGGTACTCCACCTTCCAAAGCACTTGAAGGTCCTCTGTTTATCAAGTAAACAACAGATCTACAACATCCGCCCAAAGCTGTAAGGGAAATCCAACATGTAATCTCATGCTCCTTGCACACTCCATGATAGTCTTGTTCATTCTTTCTGACACACCATTATGTTGTGGTGTTCTAGGAACTGTCTTCACCCTACGGATTCCATTCTATGAACAATAGTTATTAATTTCATTGTTGTAATAATCTCCACCATTATAGATCGAGCCACTTCAACTTTAAACATGTTTCATTCTCAACCAAAGCTTTCCACTTCTTGAAAGTATTAAATACGTAAGATTTTTTCTTTATCTGAAGTAAACCCAAATGTCCTTCCTAAAAACATCATCAATAAAAGTAACATAATATCGTAAACCGCCAAGAGAAGATACATGAGCCGACCCCACACATCCGTATGAACAAGCTCTAACTTGTGCTCCTTCTTGGTTGATCCAACCTTGAGAAATCTCACACACTTTTTTTCCCATACACACAATGCTCACAAAATTCTAGGTCTATGTTTTTCAAATATGACAACTTTCCATGCAAATGTAAAATCTTTATCCCCTTCTCACTCATATGGCCAAGTTTGTGATGTCATAGAGTTGTGTCTATACCTGTAGTAGCTAAAATAGAAGATGGATCAAGTACTAACAATGGATAAATACAAAGTACCTACTTTCTTACCTCTTGCTACCACAAGAGAACCCTTGGTAACTTTCAAGAATCTGCTATAAATATAACCATACAACCATCATCTCCTAATTGCCTAGAAAAATTAGATTCCTCCTCAAGCTAGGAACATGCCTGACATTCTTCAACACCCAAGTGTTACCATTATGCAATTTAACATGAACACTACCTTTTCCAACAATGTTACATGGCTCATCATCACCAAGATATACCTACCCAAAATTCCCTTGAACATAATCTTGAAAATATTGTCTATGAGGAGTTGCATGAAATGAAGCACCAAAATCTAAAACCCAAGATTCTGATTTATTATCTAAAGAAAGAATAAGAGCATCTTGTAACACATCACCTGCTATGTTTGCCTCTTTGCTCCCTTCTTGTTGATCTTTCCTTGATTTTAAAGACCAACAATCTTTCTTTGCATGTCTCACTTTTCCACAATTCCAACATACCATCTTGCTTCTAGATTTAGATCTGCCCTTCTTAGACCTTCCACAATGTCCAAGACCTTTTTTTCCTTTTGTCTTCCCCTGTTCTCTACACTCAAAGCATTACCAAATGACTCACATGTGCTTTTTCTTCTCATCTCTTCACTAAGAATCACACCAATAACATCATCAAACTTTAAAGTGTTTGAACTAGAAACAAAATTACTCACAACCATAACCAAAGTATTCCAACTTTCAAGCAATGAGCACAAAATCAAAAGAGCCCTAACTTCATCATCAAAACTTACTCCTACAGAGCTTAATTGATTAGTAACCATGTTGAATTCATTCAAATGATCATTTACTGAATCACCATCTGACATCTTCATATTAAACAAACTTTTCATGAGATATACCTTATTGGAGGCTGAGGGTTTTTCATACAATTTACCCAATTTTTCCATTAGATCTACTGTTGTCTTTTCCGTAGAAATATTGAAAGCTACCGTATTGCTTCCAGGCACAACCGTATTGTTCCTAGTGCCTTCCAATCAAGAACATCCCATTCTTCATCTTTCATAGCTGACGGCTTCAAAGCTTTCCCTTTCAATGGTAGATAAAGATCCTTCTGATATAGGTAGTCCTCCACTTACATCTTCCATAGCTGAAATTTTTGGCCGTTAAACTTCTCAACCTTGAACTTGCTATCTTGTCATTGCTCCCACTCAAACAAGAAACCCTCCTATGAGCTTTTTTTGCCAAAACAAAATCTTGCTTTGATACCAGTTGTTAGGATCGAAACACAGATGAGCAATAAAACAAAATTAAAACAAAAATAATATAAGCATGCAATCACAAGATAAACCCAAGATTTAACATGGTTCACCCAATGTGGGCTACATCCACCAGAAACAAGCCATCCTTCTCTTTTATTCAGTCCTAAGAATACAATACAATTCTCTTTTTTTCATATTACAAAGAGTAAATCCATGCACACACACACACACACACACACACACACACACACACACACACACACACACACACACACACACACACACACACACACACACACACACATATATATAACTTGTGCACCTCTTTGTAAAAGTTTGCTTCAACCACAAACAACCTAAATATAACATGCTTATAAATAAGACATGCATATAAATAAGATAAACATAAAAATAATAACTCTCGTCTATTAATAAGACAATGTTATTTTTATCCATGGCCATGCATTCCTCCCAAAATTAAGGAAAAAGCAAATTACCACTTCATCTTGCTAGTTACACTCCACATCTTCAACAATCAAAATATACCATGGATGTTTACATTACACCTTTAGGATGAAGGGGATGAAAGACTGATCATATATGCAACACAAATAGGATTGCGAGAAAACGGAGGTTGTATGTGAGATTATTGACCATAGATATAAGACATAATGTCGTCATAAAGGTTTTGAATATTGAAGTTAAATTAGTCTCGCTAATGGTAAATGAATTTAGACCCCACACCACACCACAAAAAGACAAAGATAACGAACTTGTGGAAGAAAATAATTAATCAACACTTAGAGTGATTCACAACCAGCTTGCATTTTCGTAGAGAATTGAATTTATGGAGAGCCTCACTGGAGCGGTTACAAGAAAGTCATAATTTATTTATTTGTAGTGGTAAAAACGTTTATTTATTTACGGCAGTCAGAGGTTTTATGCGGTGGAGGTGAAATTGAAGTTGGAGCAGGTGGTCTGTCGGCCCAGCAATGTGGAGCTGAATCCGAACACAGATCTCGACAGATCGAACTGCAAAAGATTGTCTTGCATCTGATGTCCTCCAATAACTATTGTGGTTGTGGGATCTTCTCCTCCATCCACGAATGCAAGACACATCACTTTATCTCTCACCTGCACCATAGAATTGGCTCCCATTATCCTCCAGATCGTGTTACTATCAAACACCAAACCGATGGTGGGTACGGCCGGGCCAACTCGGGTGGACGACACGGTGTTGGCATCGAAGCAAGCGTCAAACGGCTTCACAGCAGCCACTCGAGAGATATTTCTTGCTTGTGCTTCTTTCACAAAAGCGTCACGGATGGCAGCGTAAACAGAGCTTGCAACGGTGGTGTAGGGAACCAAGGTGCTCAGCTTGGTGCCGCCTTTCCCTTGGCTGTTGAACCCTAATTTGGCCGAGTCGATGGCGATATTTTTTTCACCCACCTGTATGGCATTAACAGAAATAAAATACTGGTTGGGAAACTTGGGATTCGTGGAGAGAGGAGTGTGAGCGAGGCTTTGAGAAATGTCAATTCCAGGAAGGAACACATAGGGCTCGGCGCCAAAGAAGATCGCACCGGGACTCCTGCCTCCCGGGAGGCAGATGGCAAACTTGGGAATGATATTAAAGGCGCGGGAGACTTGCTTTGTTAGGGGCAACCGAGCTCTGCTCAGACCGAGCATTCCGACGACTCCTTTGCCAAGCCCCTCCAATTCCAAGCCCGCAGTGCAGGAGAATGCAAAGCGAGGGATTGTAACTTTGAGGCCTGGATTTGTGCCGTCGGTGGAAGAGAGCAGGAGCACGTCTCGTCCCAGTGCGCCCCTTGTATGCTCGGTGTCAACGGCGCATGTATTGTTATTGCATCCAGGTTCGCGAGTCCCATAGCATTTAGTAATACACCCCGTTGATTCTGCCTCCTCTCTGCAAAACGTGGATCCGCAAGGTTCTGGGCGGTATGTGGAGGATTTGTAGGATCCATCTCCGCATTTCACAGACAGGAAATCTCTATTGATATCTAACACAAGCAGTTGTTTCTGCAGCGGCGTCCTTTGACGGATCTGAGTAATGTAGTGCAGAGTTGTGGGGTCCCGAGTGATTGCGGCAACAATTGCGCTTGGCAGGGTTGCTGCATTGCACAGGGAAACGAATATGAAAACGAAGAGGACTAGAAATGAAGCTGCCATTGGTGTGGCTTCTAAGTATGATATATCCCAAGGAGTTAATACGGTATAAATAGCTTTTGTATTCTTGATTGTGTTGGCCAAGTTAAAGTCAGCAATTTCGTAGAAGTTTCAAATCCACCAACTTGCGACCACTTTTATATATATAAACAGCCAAACTCGTTTCTTCCAATAACTTAGCCATCTCCTTCCGACAAAAATGAGTTCTATAATGACGTTAAATTAACAACACGTGGTTAACCTTCGTCTTTGCCGTGTGGTGTGGAAAACAATGTATTTCACATGTTTTGCTTTTTTGGCGTCTCCACCACCATTCATCATAACTGTTTCCCTTACAAGCCCAAAGGTTGGCAGCCTATTTCCATGTGGAGTCCGAAGATGAGGATAATCTGATAGAGAGGGTTCGACTGTCAATTTTTTTAAAATATTCAAGTTTGCTTTGTTATTAGTATTGCCCATGGCAATATAAACTATAGCTTTCACTTTCATTTAAATCATTGTTATTATTTGTACTTTATAACCAATAAGACATTGTTTTTTTTTTTCATAAACAAATATACATTTTTCATATTAACAAATTTACACAATTTTTAACAAAAAAATTATAAAATTTCTTTTATCTTCAATGTGATTGGTCTATAAATTCAGATGTTATTGCAAGCTTCAATGAGAATCGAGGAAAACAGATTGTCAGAATATTTATTGTAATTTATTTAGATCATTTAAGTTTTGCGTGGCGGAAACACTGGCTACATCGCACTAAGGCTGGTTCACACAGAAAGGCTACTCCCAGCACCGATGTCTTCAGTTTTGGCGTTTTGATGTTGGAGGTTCCGATGCGGAAGGCGTCCTATAGACACTATGTCTGGATCTTTGCTCAAGAAGTCTTGTTAGATTGGGTGCGAGAGCTGGATGCCAACCACACTCTGATGGATGCCGCCAATGCAAAGCTTGGGGATTATTATGTTGAGAACGAGATGGAAAGAGTGCTCAAATTAGGTTTGCTATGTTCTAATCCTCACCCGGAAAGGAGGCCTGGCATGAGACAGGTAGTTCAAATACTTGAAGGCAAAGCTTCTCTTACGGCCTCTCCGCTTCGGCTTTCATTTATGATGAGTTCACCAAGCCCATCATGGATGAGTACAGATTTTCCCACCTCCAAATCCTTAGAGGGACTTTAGAGGTAACAGGATATAAATTAGTCTAATGGGAATGTCTTTAGATAAAATTTTAAATCAGCGAGGACATTCCGTTCGCATTTAAGCCTAGACAGGCAGACCAATGGCTCCACAGCAGCGGACTTTGTCAAATTTTAATGAATTTTCTATTTAGTTGTACTATTTCATTCTATTATTAGGGCTTTCAGGGCCAATTTAGTGGTATAAAGATTAGTTTGGTGTTTGTTGCAGCATGAAATAATTTAAATTAATTTTGGTTTTGGTGAATTTGAAGTTCTTAAAATGCCATTTGAAAATACATAAAGCTCCATGTATTCTCGTATTTTTACCATGAGGTTAAATTTTTATTAGAAAAAAAAATCACTTTTTAAAAAAAAGTTGATTATTAGATAAATATTAATCATCACAATGCAAAAATACATAAAGTCAAGTTTATTTTGGTGCTTCTAGGACAAGGTACAATCTACAAAATATCATTTACAAGATGTTTGGTTGATATGATTGGATATATTTTTCAAGTTGTAGAATAATCCATAAGTATCATGTTATTAGTATTGCCCATGGCAATATACACTATAGCTTTCACTTTCGTTTAAATCATTGTTATTATTTGTACTTTATAACCAAGAAGACATTTTTATTTTTTTCATAAACAAATATACACTTTTCATATTAACAAATTTACACAATTTTGAACAAAAAAATTATAAAATTTCTTTTATCTTCAATGTGATTGGTCTATAAATTCAGATGTTATTGCAAGCTTCAGCAGAATCAAGGAGAACAGATTGTCAGAATATTTATTATAATTTATTTAGATCATTTAAGTTTCAGGATGAACTATCAAGAAGTACAAGAGGAATAGAAAAAAATTGCAGTTTCTTCCATACATGGAGCACTGATTTCAGTTGCGGTTTTTAAATTGGAAGTGATCTGTTTTGGAAGTGATCTGCATAGAAGGATAAACATTGGCAGGATGTGTTTGTTTTGGCCAGCAGTAAGAAAATTTCAACGACTGACAAAGCATCTCAGACATGCGTGGAAGCTTTGGAGACTGGCATGGTGAAATGCAGACGCGACAAGCCTTGGCATTTTGTTTCATCTTCTCATACCTGCAGCAAACGTGGCCACATGGATTTTTATAAGAACACAAAAACATAACAAAGAAAGTAGAATGACTTAGATTAAAGGAGTGATTCATAGCCTACATACATGTTTATGCTAATTCTTCTCGAGACACCATTACTAAAAAAATTCACCAGGGCTTTTATACTTCCAATAACAGGTGTGCATCCATTCAATTTCCAACACTGTTGACATTCACCGTTAAAATTTGAACGTGCTTTTGACTACCACATGGATTTGTTTTCATTTTGTCAAATAGTTTGGTTCACTTGCCTGTTTGATTGACGGACATGCCCTTTTCCAAAGCTCCCATTGTGGCACAACTTAGGAGGATGCTGGAAAATGTTGTGGGGTTTGGATTTAAACTCACGTCAATTGCATTCGCTTAACTGCATTGAAGGCCTTTTCAACAAACCCCTTTTGTAAATTCATTTCTTTGAAAAGCCTGACATCCCATTCCAGAACAACATTTTCTGCACTCCCTGCAATCAACCCTTGTAATGAGATCACATTTCTTCGAGTCATTTTGTTGATTACTCTATGTCTTGTGTATGGTACTAGGGCACTTGCAATTACAACATACGACCCAACTACTCATCGTATTTCATTTGGTATTGCTACCGCACATGACTTTGGATTCATATTGAACTTCGATAGGGACTTCTCGCTTTACTAAATTAATAATAGATATATCTATATCTCTCCCCCAATAGAGATTTTGGTTGAAAAGATATGATATGAATTGTATAGCTTCAAAACTATCGTTATCTGTTGTTTGTTTCTCCATGCATCCTAAATGACCTTTCACACCTATCATTTTCCTTGCATAATAATAATACAAACACTTTATTTTAGATCTAGAGGCGTTAACCACGCTGAAACCCAAGTTAACGTTGTAAATTTACCACGGTGATTGAATAGTTGCGGTAATTGCAGAAGTCATAGCTTTGCTTTACTAACCATTAAATAAATAGAACATTATGGGGAACTATGCTAAATGCAGCTCTAGAAATAGCCATCCTAAAATCAGTACCATTATGGGTTAAATCAGACTGCACAAGCGAGATAAATATATAACCCTAATATCTCCTCATTTTACTATATACAAATTGATTGATCTATATCTGTATCTGAAGCGGGTTCAATTGTCTATGACAGCCAAATATTACCGCCTCTATTTTGTTTGTTGTATGCAAAAGAAGAAGAAGATTGAGGATTAGGAGACACTTCATTCAGACGTAATGTCTACCAGTATTGATTTTGCATCTTCTGCTTCTGAGCACCTGTGCTACATGCACATGTACCTTTGCAGCACCATTCTCATGGTAGACGATGGCCACCACTTCATTTTACTTTGACGGATGTCCATACCATGTTCTAAAGATCTTATTTTGGCACAAGCTAAGAGTATATTGCTAGGTTGATAAAGCTCTTATGACTACTGCAATGTTTTTGTGTGATGTCTCTTTTTCATTTTCTATTTAAATTTTAATCGAATATGGCTACAACTAGCCCACATGTTGTATCCAAATGTATTTGATACGGCCTCAAAGAAATGCTTTCTCATGGACAACAAACAGGCTATGCCCAAAATGGATTAGTTCAAAAGACTTTAGAAACTTTCAAGACAACGCAATTGGCAGGTGTCAAGCCAAATTCCACAACCTTAATCTGTGTTCTATGTGCATGCACCCATGCAAGTTTAGTGGATGACGGTTATACATACTTCAATCACATGAGAAACCTTTATTGCATTACACCTGCAATTGATCAATACGTGTGCATGATTGACCTTCTTTCCCATCCTCCCTATATGCATATAGGCTTACAAGTATTTACAACCACATTGCAATTTGATTTGGATCCTCAAAATGATGCAACTTATGCTCTTAAATCTACAACAATTTACAAATGGCTATAACATAGTAAAACATCCATGCCTATATGGATCTGAAAAAAAAACTTTCTCACTTACAAATAACAATGCACATGCATATATAAATGTTCATGTACACAAGCTTAGCCTGTACATAAAATGCTTCAACTCCAGCATCATTTCTACTAAAAATAACACGAAGAAAGAAATCAACTTAGTTTTAAGTTCAACAAACAATGTAAAACAGAGAATTGCTCTCTCTCATTTACCAAAACTACACCCACAACAATACAACTACACGCCTTTTGAACCATCCACACTCATCTACACAGAGATATACTTGCTGCCCCCAAAAAGAGAGCAACTGCTAGTTAGTATTGCCCATGGCCATATACACTATAGCTTTCACTTTTGTTTAAATCATTGTTATTATTTGTACTTTATAACCAATAAGAACATATTCATCAATTAAGCTTTTCTATTACTGGGGCAATACTTGCAGCCCTTTGCTCTTGTTTATGTGGTTGTTTGGTCATTTATTAGCAGATTTTTTTTTTTTTGGGGTTATATCTAAGGTCAAATATCTTAACTTGTCATTTTTTTTAATGAGACTACCATAATTTGTTAGGTATTTTAATAATATAATGTGTTTAGCATTAAAAATTATAATTTTTTATTTTAAGCCACTTTCTCTTGTTCAATAATTAATATTTTTCCTTGGCTCGAGAAGATGAGAGTTGTTGCCTCAAAACTCATGTCATTAGAGTTTTCCCAAATGGATCAATTTATATATTTTCAAATTGAAATATCTAGGCTTTTCTACTTTTGTACTAAGGTACCAATTGGGTTTAAATTACACAAAATGATTTATGAATTTTTCAAATATTTAATTTTAAAATATGAATATTTACAAATAAATTCAAAATAATTTTTTCCAACATACATGGATATGCTTTAATATTTATTACAATAAATGAATTTAAATTTTTATATGTTCATTAATATTATATTAGTAATATTGTTTGTGTACAATTTGAAGGATATTATTGATCATTAAAAATTGATTGACAATGTAATAATTGATTATCATTTGAATATAATGCATGCATATCAGCTTACATTATTATAATGAATATCAACACATTGTTAAAGTAAATACATTTTTTAAAGAGAAAAGAGTTTTCGCACAATCTAGAACTATTTTTATTATAATCAACAATGATGTCAATTAAACAAATTGTTTTCACAAATAAGAAAATTCCAACAACGAATAAGTAAACATTATGAAAGGATGTACGATATGTTGAGAAATCTAAAAAATTCTAATAAGGGTGTCAAACCTCAACAATGACACCATAAAAATAAACTATGTATTTATGAATTTTACTCGAGAAAATACATAAATATTTTTAAGAAAAATGTATCGAGATGAGACTCAATGGTATAATTGTAATGGTTTTTACTAGAAATCTTTCTTCGAACATAAACATCAAAATTATAGAAATTAATGTATATATATAAACATTAAAAATATAGAAATTATATATATATATATATATATATATATATATATATATATAATTCCCCTTTATGTGATTTAAATATATAAAAGTAATTTTTGAAATAAATAGAGACTTCTTTTATTTATTTCATTAATATTGTAATAATCAAACTTAATTAATTTAATTAACAATGAAATAATATTAATATTAATATTAATAGCAATAATAATACTATTATTAAAATATTGTTTGATGACCATAAACTAACTATAATAATACTATTATTCACAAAATGTTTGATGACCCCAAGGACCATCAAATTCGATTGCCTAAATGGGAGGGAATTTTTGTGCAAACTATTCAAAAATATGAAGATTATTTTACGTGGAGGCATCCCATAATTTTACAATTGGAAATGCCCTTATATTAATATTAATAAAGAGAGTTATATCAAGACGGGCGATTAGAAAACTCATGGTTCCAAAAACACCACGTAGGCAACGAAATAATGCCCAAAGGGCAACTAGAGAGCACAAGAATTACAACAAAACAAAAAGCACTAGGTACATGTCACCACTCCGAGAGGAGGAGGAGGGTCACCCAGGGGAGGAATGAACACTCCATTGGATGGATCGGCCAAGGGAGGATCCACATGCCAACCATCGGGGTTGGACATCTACATCTACAAAGTGGAACCGTAATCCCCAACCGGGGGTAGAGAGCCGCCTAGATTCTGCATGTTAGGTGAAAGATAGCCCCATCGCGAAGAACTAGCCATGTCATTCCCCATAGGAGGAAGGATCTAACCAAATACAAAGGAGATGAAGGCCGGCCCCGAGGAGATCTTTGAGCGACGGATTTGAGAGCATCTTTTTCAACAAAATCCTATAGGTGGTGGCCGTTAAGGCGGAGATGGTAGAGGTGGCGGTGGCAAAGGATGCAGGGGCCCAACTCATCATGCATGACGCACTCCCCGAGTGTGTGAGAAACTCTTGTAAGTGAGCAAACTCCAGGAAACCTTTTCATCTTGAGATTGTATATGTATGCACACAATAGACAATATAACTACTTTTCATTAGTGGAAAAGAAAGCAACAAATTGATCATTCTAGAATATAAAATCATTTCGAGATTTAAAAATATGAAAAAGAATATAAGCTCTACAAAAATGCCATAGAGTATGAATTTAATGTGGCAAAGGATTGAAATCTCTCGAATAAATCTAGATGTCAGTGAAAGAATTCCAGATGGTAGGGTTGGAAAAATGAATGTATCCAAGTCCAAATAGTTTGAGCACAGGGACAATACCAAAATAAATGCTTTGAAAAGATTCATGTCATTTAGGATTAGGGATGCCAATGTGACTAAAAAATTCTTCAACAGAAGGCCTTGATAAATAATGTACTAAATGAAATGATTAACTTTGGGATCAAGAAGGGAATTAAAAGTATGGGAAAGTTGGAAAAGCTAGGTGGAATGCGCATAATGCAAGCCCCAAAGGGCATTGAGTTTTGCAATTCTTTGGTGAGACAGACTCAAAATCTAATAAGTAGTGTTAGCATTGTAGCAGAGAAATGAAATTTCATGATTCCACCGCCAATCACGCCACCGGGCATCAGGGGTTTAATCCCAATCTTGTGGAGAATAACATTAGGCTTTAACTCTTGTATTTGGTAGATTGATGGTAGATCTGAATTGGAAAGATTGAATTTCATCTTGAGCTCGGGCAGGAGCCCACTCTCCATGGGTAATCAAATCCTTAATGGTATGTATTCCTTTTCGAGAAACTGGAGGGCTTTGATGCCCGAGTTTTTGTAAGTGGAATATTATCATCGGTTGTGATGGGAGACCACTAAAGATTACGAGAATTGAAAGAAATCTTAGTGCGATACCCATCGCCAATCCATCGCAACAATGGTTTCATTGACTCAAAAGCTTTCAGATGCTTTTGACAAAAAAATGTGCTAGTAATTTTAACCTGAGCCCTAGTGATAATTAAGGTGTGAAACCCAATATTATTACAACATTTTTGCCATACACAGGCACTAGAAACAATGCGTCTTTGAAGCATAATTTTTATTCTTATTCACCCGACGTGACAACGCTCAAACCATTTAGAACATAAATCCACACTTTGATGATAGACATCAATGATTCCCATACTACATTGATTGCGATGGAGAAAACAGACCTCCCGAGGCTACGATGAAAGCTAGTTGAACCAGAAATTTTGTGCCAAAGATATTCCCACAACATGACTTGGAAATTTTGGCAAGCAAAGATCAAGAAGGGCATTATACGCACCCAAAATTACATGTGCTACATTGTCGGAAAACGGTTACAAAATTCCCCAATGATGATTTAAAATCCTTTCAAGAAGGTGTTCGAGCTCAAAAACCCATTCGTAGTGTATATTTGTAGCCTAGATGGCCTTACTTAACTTTTCCATGCATTTTTGATCTCCCGCCTCTTTTTGTGCTTGTTTTGGCCTTTAGTACCATGACCGCCGCCGCCTGGCGGCGATTATCAAACCACATGGCGGCGGTCCTGCCCACTTTTTCTAGATTCTTCATGTGTGTTTTGACATGCGATGATTCACTTAAGTTTTCTTTTAGAATTCATGTGTGAGCTAAATTGGCTAAAAATACCTTTGTTTCCTTGGTTCTCCTTGCTCATTCTATTTTAAATAAGATTTAATTAGTTAGAACTCGCCTCTTCTTACCGTGTGTATGAAGTAACCTCCTAGCTTCCATTCATATATATTCCATTCTTGTATTCAAGCAAAAGCCCCGAGAATTTTGTGTATCTTGTATTGTTTTTCTGCCATAATCTCACTAGGAATTGCATAGCCAAGCTCAGATATCTTGTGCTATCTCTCTTCTACTTGCATTGTGTCCAGATTGCTTCCAAGCTGCCATTGCTCAAACACCATCCTATTGTTGTTGTTCTCTGCATTCCCAATCCCTTGGAATCACATGAACACCTAGAGAAAGAAAGGAAAGAAATGATGGGACAAACATCGATACTACTTTGGATTTTCCAAGGTTCTTGCTCTTCCAGGTTGGAGTCGTGTATTTGTTTCCTTTGTTTATCAAATTGTCAATTATGAATTCTTAATTTTAATTTCATATCAAATAAAGTAGAGAAAACATTCATTCCAATTATCTAGATAATCTCAAGTAGATCAAATCAATAGTAAGTTTTCTCTTCAACATTACCAGGGAAGTTGTGGGGAATAATAGCTTTGTTAGGGTTATGATTTGTTCTTCACTTACGAGGTAGGGTTGGAAGGTTAGTCTGTGAATTCCAGGTTGGATTTGTTGTTTGATTTCCTTTATTCTTGCAATTCATCATTGTTACATCATATCAAATAGAGTATAAATCAATTTCCTTTCATTTGCAAGTAATTAGTTAATTTCCAAGAGGGTTTAAATAATTAATAACAGCTCCCAGTGATGGATCCTCTTCTTCCCATCCCTGTGGATCTGAAGGAGAGAATATATGTAGGAGGTTGTCTACATATCATAGATCATTTGGAAAAGTTATTGTTTTAAGTTAGTTTAGTTTCAATACACTCAACACATGTGAATAACCACACCGGGTTATCTCACTTGTTTAGTTTTAGTATAGAAGTAGATTTGATTATTTAGAATAAAAGTAAATTGTTGTTTGTAATTGTAATATTTTAGTTTTGTGATTTGTTTAGATTAGTTTCCTTTCAGCAGTAGCATAGATTGTTAATTTAATTCAGCTTACATGGACACTTCAAACTAGTTTAGTGCTTAGATCCAAGTTAGGTAAAAAACCATAGGGAATTTACGCTACCCGTTCATAGCCTCTAAATTTTTGTTTTTCCAACTCACTACCTAGAGAACACACTACCGAGATCTTATTCACCGATCCTCCTATAGTTAGCCACACGCATTCAACATCATCTTCTCCCTGTACAACCTTGGTGGGTCGAAAGTGCGGTTGAAGATCGCATGTTCATTTTCATCCATACAAATTGGTGAATCCAACGCGAAGGATTAATTCCTTCTTGTTTCCTTTTATTTCATTATTATTACCTCACCTCTCCATTTCTAGCCCTATTTTGGTAAGTATTTTATACTTTCTAAAATATGTCTAGAATAGAGTTTGGTGGGCCATTTGGCTCTGATAGATATTACACCAACGTGCAACCACAACAATCCCCCTCTCTTTCAAGGTGGGGTGAAAATTACACAAGCAATGTTCAAACCTCCCTAGTCAAACTTCAAACCCTATTAGCTTTGTAAGGATGGGGAGGTTTATCAACCGTTAAACATTCAATACAACCAACTCAATGCAAACCACGTTGTTATCAAAAACGGAATAGGTTCTTACCATAGAGTCCTCTCAAGACCTCACATTTCCATACAATCAATGAAAGATGATATATTTGCACGGATAGCTAATCCTCTTCATCAGATAGATGAGTCTTTGGATAGAATGAAGGCTATAGCCTCTGATATTTTGAATACCTATCCTAAGATTCTTACTTCTGAGGAAGACAAGAATTATAACACTGAACAATTCATGACAGGGTATCATGAGCCTACTCAATCAAACCCTATGCCACAGGCACCCCAACAAGGAACTCAATCCTCTCCCAACGATCTCATTTCTACTTTAGTGGGGAGGATTAGAGAGCTAGAAATTTCCTAGACTTCATAACCAACACATGTAGTAGGGAATAACATGGGGTATCCAATTGACAACAAAGGATACATCCCTTCTAATGAGAAACCAACGCAATATCATGTACAACAAGGTTATCGGCTCATTCAAATCCAGGTGACCTTCTCACAGTGGTTAGACACACTAGGGATGGGTCCTCATACTTCTTAAGCTTATCCTACACAAGGGCTTGCCGGAAGTGTGTTCTTGAATGCCACCACAATAGGCAATGCGACGTTCCCTGGTTTTATGCCTGTTAGTCCATATCCTGGAACTATCCCACCTTACATGCATATGTATTCAAAAACTCCCAGATGGACCCATATACCATTCCTTCTCCCTACATGTCATATCAAGGGACCCCATACATTCTCGTCAACACTTATAATGTAGCTTATCCAGCTCCTCCTTCACCTCCTCATCAAGGATCTTCAATGGTGGAATATTACGTAATGGGTACATATGCTCATTACTTAAAGGAGCCTCTTGACTTCACCATATGTGGTGTCATGCTTCCACGCCCATTTTCAGATCTTCCAAAGTTTAAGGGAAAAGGAGACGAGAACGTTCATATCAAGGCCTACATTATCGCTATCAGGGAATTGCTTCATTGGGATGTTGTAGTGGCTAAGATCTTTCCAAATACTCTTGAAGGAATCACACTTGGATTGGTATTACCGTATTCCAGAAGCTTCAATACATTCCTTCAAACAACTCGTTTTTGAGTTCATCAAAGCATTTGACATGAAAAATTTGTTATGTACAGGGATTAGGGAGTTCCTACATATTAGAAAGGAGAAAAATGAATCTATCACCCATTTCATCCAGAGATGTCGCTAAGTTTTATAATCCTCTGCAAGTGCACCCAACATGGACCATATGGAAATTTGTGATATTTTCCTTCACTCGCTCAATCAAGAAACTAGGGAGGAAGTCCAAAACTTTCCTTTTTGTAGTTATGAGGAATTATTGGAAGGTGCACTTCGGATTGATCAAGCCTCTATAGACATTGGGCGTAAGATATATGGTCCCAATGGGAAATTGGTATCTCCAAGTCAAAGTAATGCAAATTATCAAAACAATGGTGCCAACAACCAAGGACCTAAAGGTGTGAATCACAATCATGGTGCTACCACAAATAATACTACTTGATCAAGACAAGAACATTGGTCTTCCAAACAACAAAAATATTAACAATGAAAACAACTTGGGAAATCAAAGAGGCCCTAACACTGTGTCTTCTCATCGTCAACACACTCGATATAAATCGTGCGCCGCAAAAAATGAAATGCAAGGCCCAAACCAAGATATCAAAACCCCGGGCAAGGGAAATGAAACATGGTTATAAAAACCAATTTCAAAACTACAACCAAGGTTATAATCAACAAAAAAACCACTTATCAAAGACCAAGAGATTACAAACCTAACCTATATTGTGGTTTCCATAAGGTTCGAGGTCATGACGATAGGAATTTTTGTGATTGCAAAAAATTTCTGCAAATACTTTATAAAAACCAAAGGCAACTCTTCGTAGACATGTTCCTAGCAAATCCTAATCACAATCTGACAACAAGGACCTTTAGCCCCTCAGAACATCAATTTGAGCATATTTCGAGATCCGCTCCCTACACATCCTGAAAAATTCAAGGTGAATTCACAAAACACAAACAAAGGCATTCCTATAGGAAACAATGACCATGAAGCCTCAACTTATAATAACTCTCGGGTCACTCCTAACCTTGGTTAAAATGATAACACAAAAATCTTGGCATTAGTTGAGTTAGAGGTTGAGCGTGAAATTAATGCAACAACTCAGATAAATGAGTATGTTTCACAACCCTTCCCATGATAATAATGGTATAGCTCTAATACCAAATGATAGAATAGAATAATATTGCAATGACCAAAGAGGGGAAGCCTCACAAATATTATTGATCATGAAATTAGATTACATAACAATGTAAGAGCTATAATATTTATAGATATTAGATAGCCTCATATGGATAGACATGACACCCTATCGGGAACCAACTACAAGATGATACGACCCATCTCACATGCACATGTAATTATTACTAATACCAATATTGAATGTTATCCAACATAACAATATTGAATGCAGTCACTAGACTAGAGTGCACATCTTTGCACATTATTAAATAAAAGACAATGCAATAAAATGCAATAAATATGCCTATGTTAAATTATGCTAACATTCCCCCTTAATTTTTCATAGTTTCCAATGAAGTGGAGAGGAACTCTCGAAAAGTGTGAATTTGTCACGTGCAAGTGACTTAGTGAAAACATATGCCTTTGTTGTGAGACGGAAGCGGAGAGAGTGTATGTTGTGCTTCAAGACATGCTCACGTATGAAATGAACTGTACTTCAATATACTTGGTTCTCTCATGAAATATTGGATTGCGAATAAGATTCAAAACTCCTTCATTATCAACATATCTTGGAGTAGATTTATGTTGTGGTAGACCAATTCCTTCCAAAGTATTCAACGTAGCCATATTGCTTCACAAACAAATGGCTTCACTGCACTCGATACTGCTTCAGTAGAAGAGCGAGAAACAAAGTTTTGTTTCTTGCTTCCCCATGATATCGGTCTAGATCCCATAAAGAAGACGAATCCTGATGTTGACTTCCTATCATCCATGTTTCCTGCATGATTTGAATCTGAATATCTTGTCAAGAAGAAGTTTTCGTTCTTCTTGTACTCTAGACCAAGGTCAAATGTACCCTTTAGATATCTCAAGATTATCTTTGTTGCTTTCAATGACATATTTTCGGTTCTTACGTGAAGCATGATAAATAATCGATCGCAAAGCTGATATCTGGTCTAGTATATGTCAGGTAAATGAGACTCCTGATCAACTTCCGATAGAGAGTTGCATTCACCGGTGGTGATGGATCGGAACGAGATAACTGAAGTCTCACTTCCATAGGTGTAGCAATAAGAGTACATTCCATTATCCTGAATTTCTCGAGTGTTGTCTTGGTGTATTTCAATTGTGACACAAAGATATGATTCTCTTTTTCCATACTTCCAACCCAAGACAATAGTGTATGAGCCCGAGATCTATCATGTCGAACGATCGATTAAAATCCTTCTTTATTGCATCAATCATCTTCATAGAACTACCTGTAATGACTAGATCGTTGACATAAACAACCACAATGACAATCTCCCCCCCTTGCTTTTGAGGTAGAGATTGGGGTCATAAGGATTCCTTTCGAATCCATGACTTATGAGATGCTCATCAATTTTGATGTACCATGCCCGGGGTGCCTGTTTTAGGCCATATAGAGATTTTATGAGTCTGCATACCATCATTTCTTTTCCTGGTATTACATAACCCTTTAGCCGAGTCATATAGACTTCTTCTTGCAAATCTCCATTAAGAAAGGCACTTTTCACATCCATTTGATGGACTTTCCAACCAAATTGTGTAGCTAGAGCAAATATCATCTTGATTGTCTTGATCTTGGTGTGGGAGCAAATGTCTCCTCATAATCAATGCCTTCTTGTTGTGCATACCCATTTGCTACAAGCCTTGTTTTATACTTGTCAATAGTCCCATATGATTTGTACTTAGTCTTGAATATCCATCTCGCATCAATGGGTTTCTTCCTGGTGGAAGATCAACAAGTTGCCATGTGTTGTTATTCATCACTTTGGTGATACTCGAATCCATGGCATCTTTCCAAGCTTTTGATTATAGGGCTTCCGAACTATAGATGTCTCAATCTGTTTCAACAAATCGCTTATTAGGGCATAATTGACCTCTTCACGAGCTTGACTGTGAGTTCTAGGTCTAGGATTGGATGATGTGCTAGGTGTTTCATCCAAATTTACATCTCTTATTAATTGAGTATACCATTTAGGTAACTTCTTAGCCATTCCATTGGCTTGTGGTGGATCCAATTTTTCACCATCATCTAATTCGTCACTTTGTCATCTTCGGTGGGAACATCAAATTCTATCTTCACAAGAGGTGTATTATGCATGTTTGTTGAGTCATTGAGTGGAGCATCTGCTTGTTTCTTCTTAAAGAACTCAACTCCCTAGTTGTGTATACTTTCTTTTCTTTCGAGATCCCATAATTTGTACCCAAGTGCTTCTTCATTGTATCAATGAATATCGGTTTCTCATCTTTTGTATCCAACTTGTTCTGTTCTTCTTGGGTATGTGCATGCTATCTTTACACCCAAATACTCTTACGTGTGTAATTGATGGTTTTGATTTGACCATGCTTCTTGAGGTGTCACTCCTTCAAGAGCTCTTTGTGGGCACTCTATTCAACAAATAGACTACGTTCTTGTAGCTTCGCCAAAAATGTCTTTGTTAAACCTGAGTCGTCAATCATAAATTGCACCATTTCCATGATAGTATGATTCCTTCTCTCAACTATACCATTCTGTTGTGGTGTGTGAGTAGGAGGCATTTTTCGACGAATCCCATGAGCTTCTCAGGTAAGTCTTGAACTCATTGCTTGTGAATTCCCCCTCAATCCGAGCGGAGAGTTTTGATCTTACGACCAACTTCATTCTCAACAAGTGCTTTGAACTTCTAAAATGTCTCAAAGGCTTGACTCTTGTTTCTTAGACAATATATCCACATCTTTCTTGAGTATTCATCAACACAAAGCATGAAGTATTGACATCCAGAATGACTTGGTTGCATGGGCCTGTAAAGATCGGTGTGCACCAAATAAAGCTTTCCCTTAGCTCTATATGTGTTCTTCTAGAAGGGTACTCTGTGTTGCTTTCCAGCTAGGCAATTGTGAAACTTGTCAGTGTTGTGCTTGAGTGTAGGCAATCCTTTCACCATGTTTCCCTTTTGAAGTGTTTGGAGATAGCCAAAATTGATGTGACCATATCTGCAATGCCATAGTTCTGCAGATTGTGTGTCTTTGGCCACTAGAGCTTGATCATCCTTGTGGAAAAAATCAAGTTGGAACATGCATCCCACATTGGAGGCTCTTACTACAATCTTGGAACCTCTTGACTTATCTCTTATCAATCACACTTTTTCTCCATTATTCTTTGTCAAAATCCAACTTTAAGTTGTGATCAAGGAGTTGACTAAGCGATAGCAAATTCTTGGTCAACCTAGTACATATAATACATCTGTGATTTTATAGTCATGCTTTCCAAGAGGTAGTGAAATGTTTCCAATCCCCTTGACATTGTATGATGAGTCATCACCTAATGACACATGGTTCTTGTTAGGTGAGCCACGTAGTGTGTAGAACCAATCCTTGTGTCTAGTCATGTGTCGAGTTGCACCCAAGTCAACATACTAGATATCTTGTGTGGACTTGGTTTCTTCATCAAATTGAGTAGAATACATGTGGTGTCCTTCATCTGAATCATCCTCATGTTCGGTAAAGTACCCTTGTTGTTTGGGTTTTCTTTTCCAATACCCATTTTTCTGCCCTTGATTGTTGTTGTTGTTGGACTTCCCTTTATTTTAATTGTTGTTACCTTGTTGGTTATTGGGTTTTGAATTGCTTGATGAACCCTTTTTGTAGGAATTGTACCAACAATATTTGATGTCATGTCCCCCTATATTGCAAATGGGACACTTCTTAGTGTTGTCTTGTTGACTTTGGTCCCTTTGTTGACTTTGATTTTGTTGGGACTTCTTGTTATTGGATTGAAATTTCCCCTTTCCTTTATGATTGGAAGATAGTGCTTGCTCATCTTCATGATCTTTGTTGTTCATTGCCTCTTCTTATTGGAGTAGATTGACCAACTTCTCAAAGGTGACTGTGTGTTCACTCATATTGATAGTTGTCACAAAGATTCTGTAGGAAGGAGGAAGTGCTCGCAACATAATTGGTACGAGGTCTTCATCACTTATCTCTTTTCCCAATGCCAATAGAGATGCCCTCAAAGTAGCAACTCGTCTCAAAAAAACTTCAACCTTCTCATTGTGCTTGAACTTGAGAGTATGTAGTTGTGATAGTAGGTTAAGGATGGCATTCTTGTTCTTTGCCTCATAGATTGTGCTTAACTTATCCCATGCATCCTTGGCCGATGTGACATCTCTAATGTGGGGTTGCACATCGTCTGTTATGCCAAACAAGATGATCAACTTGGCCTTTTGATTGGCCCTGTCAAATTGAACTTGTTGTCTTCCATCATCAAGTGATCTTGTTGTTGTTCCATCTACAACTGTCCATAGGTCTTCAAACTCAAGTAACATCTTGATCTTCGGTTTCCATGCAGCATAGTTGTCTCCTCTAAGTAGTTGTGAATCTGGCAAGAAGAACTTTGGTGCTTGTGCACCCATTTCTGCAATCTGAATTTCTGAAACTCTAAATTTCTGACAAAGGGTAAGGCTCTTATCACTCCAAGTTTATGGTCTCCCTCTCAATATACCGTCAGGCTGATATACCAAACCTTTCTATATATGCTCCCTTCCGATATACCCATCAGTATGTGGAAGAAGATCACCCTTTCAATATACCCATCAGTATGGAAAGAGGTGTTAATGCACGTGAAAGAATTTAGTACGTGGTACGTAGACAATACGGAGAGGGGTTTGTGCAAGCACAAATGGATGGGAGGGCTCAAATGTGTGTGTATTGTGTCCTTATTACTCCCTGTCGATTTTATAGGGTCGATGCCTAGACAACATTTAGGCAGCTGTGTTAGGCGTTAAGTGTAGTAGTAGCCATGAAGACATCACCCGTAAGCGCTTCCGGAGGCACCGTATATACCGACGCAGCTGCTATGAGATCAAAGATCTCGTGTGATAGAACCAAACATAAAATAAAAAAATTTCACTTTTTTTTCACTTTATGCACCAAGATTAGTACAAAATACTCCAAAATTACATCAAAATGAAAATTTTGTGTCCCCCCTCTTTAGAAAAAGGGTATAGAATCACAAAATACACAATTTAGGCCAAAAATATTTTTTACCCCCTAATAGGTATTTTTCCGCTAAATTTAGTGGTGGCTCTACATGTGTTTGGTGAGCTTCTAAATTTAGAAATATCCCAAAATTTAGTAATTTCTTAACATTTTCCAAAAAAAATAATTTAATAAAAAATATGGAGAGAGTGGGAATTGAACCGCTGACCTGTTTGTTCCCAAGATCCAAACAAATAATATGAATATTGTTTTCACCTTTTCTCACAAATCGTGATCTGGGTTTTTCTAAAATTTTGACAACAGCATCATAAAATATTTTTCTTGAAACCCACAAAATTTTAGAAGAATCAAAATCTTATTTTTTGAGATCTTACCAATTTACCAGCTAGATCTGATTTTTTTCGAAAAACCGATCGACTTGTATAGAATTTTTGTCACATGTAGAGGCCGAATCTGAAGATGATGTAAACTGCAAAGTTGTGCGCCTCCTTATCTTTTCAAAAAAAAATGGCACATCAATCCGACATTTTATGAAAAATTTATGTCCTTTTTTATAAGAGCTATCTCTGGAATTTTGTTGTGACGGATTGCTTGACCTTTGCTCCCGAATTCTTCACACCTCCACTTTCAGATCTGATTTTTTTTTATTAGATCTGATTTTTTCACTCTTTTTTTTAGATCTGCAATTTTTTTCAAGATCTTTCTCCTTTTTTAAGATCTCTTTTTTTTTCACAAATCTTTTTTTTTTTTTTTTCAAGATCTTTTTTTTTAAAGATCTCCAAATCTGAAATATTCCGCCAATATGCTAGATCAATTGGATATGCCAATGACTAATAAAAAAATTTACCTTCCAAATAAGTGGATAGGTCAAATTTTAGTTGAGGGATGCTTGGAAGGAATGGAGGCTGCGGGATGCTTCAATGGCTCTCCTTTGATCTGATTTTCTTCTCAATGGATCCTCTCCAATAGTGCTCCTCTTCAACCTTACTTAGATAGAACCCGCTCCGATACCAAATGATAATAATGGTATAGCTCGATACCAAATTATAATAATGTTATAGCTTTGATACGAAATGATAGAATAGAATAAGATTGTAATGACCAAAGAGGGACGAAAGCCTCACAAATATTATTGATCATGAAATCAGATTACATAACAATGCAAGAGTTGTAATATTTATAGATATTAGACAGCCTCATATGGATAGACATGACACCCTATCAGGAACAAACTACGAGATGATAAGACCCATCTCACATGCACATGTAATTACTACTAATACCAATATTGAATGTTATCCAACATAACAATATTGAATGAAAGTTACTAGACTAGAGTGCACATGTTGCACATTATTAAATAAAAGACAATGCAATAAAATGCAATAAATATGTCTATGCTAAATTATGCTAACATCTCACTCTTTCCTTCCCATAGGATGATGGTCCTACAATTGCAAAACCAGTAGGAGCCTATGATTTAATATTAGATTTGAACAAGACCTTTTCTCACATTTTGTTTCTAGATTTGCTAAAGAATTCACTTGCGCATCACTTTGTATTGCTCAATGCACTAGGTCTTGGTCATCTAATCCATGTTACACCACCTCCTAGTGCTCAAATAAATCATATTGAATTTGACATACATCCTCTAGGACAGAATGATAGGGATACTGCGTTTATTTTTTATATAGACAAAATCACATCCGACACTGAAATTTCCCAAAGAGGTGATCCTGCCTTATTTTTACAAGTCTGGGTTTATAACAATTGCATTAAGAGATCCATGATTGATGACGGGGCTGTTGTAAATGTGGTTCCCTTATCTTTCTTGCAAAAGTTGGGATATGGGGAGACAAATTGTTCCTCTACAAGAAACACTTTACGAGGGTACGACAGTCTTAAAGTGACCTCGATTGGAACCATAGTTCTTCCATTCACGCTTGGTCTAAAACCATCTTGTGAGTTTTACATTATCGAAAAGGAAACAAGTTATAACATGATCCTTAGGAGACCCTGGATTCATCAAATGAAGGCTATCCCTTCTACCATGTTCCAAGAGATTAGATTCCTCCATTTGGGGAAGGTCTTCATTGCTCAAGGGGATCCTAAGCCCTTCGATATACACTTAGAAAACCTCAAGAAGAAGAAAGGAGTCCATACGGAGTATGAAATTCTTGCGAATCAATTGAACAAACCACATCTAACAAAGGAGTTAGTCTTGGTCACCCCTGCCGTTCGAAGGTTGAATTCATTGACCCAAAAACATTTGAGGTGGCAAAAACAGATAAGGGTAAATCAATATCTATGGAAATGGTGTCCACTAAAACCACAACAGAAATTATGAAACTTTTGGAGAGTGACGATCTGATTTTCCTTCCTGTTTGAACCACAGAGAATGGGTAGTCTTCTTAGTTTAGCATCTCTTCCCTCCGATGACCTAGGTCTAGGTGTGAACATGATAGAATTAAAAAATGAAGAAGGGAAATTTGAGATTTAAATGATGCCCATAAAAACTATCTATGAGGGTTGTTCTATTCTAAACCCGGTTTCAACCCATGTGCATTTGAAACTAATTTTGCCATATCCATGGGGAAAGTCCTCATCATTCAAAAGGTGTCACAAGTAAACACAATGATCCACATAGGAAACAAGGTGAGCAAGTATAGTCATGCTCACCCACACACCATGTCTCAAGAATGTGATAAAGAGGTGTATGAATGCCTCTTTCAAACAAATGATTTTAATTATTGGACATATACACTTCTGGGAAAGGGTTGTAAGTTTAAACCTAGAATGGTAGGCCCTTGTCAAGAGAACGAAAATTTTGAGGATAATGGTTCTCCATTGTGTACTTTTAGGGGTGAAGAATTCGATATTCGTCAACTTTATTCACCTTAGACATCATGACATGTAGTTTCACCTGCATTTTCATATGTACATTACTACATCCGCATTACATTTTCATCTATCCATTCATTTTGTAAAAGTTATGATCAAGGAGATTATTCTTATAGCAGTTCATAAAAACTTCAAAACATTGACAAAACATTCAAATCATTTCTCTTCAAACCTTCATAGTATCATCAATTGTTTGAATCATTTATCAATCCTAACAAGATAAGACAAAGTTTTGATGTGTGATCATACCAAGTCCTGCATACTTGGTTCTTCTTATAGTTTCTTTCTAGGTTAGGTGTCTTTGCCTATAGTTTGTTCTAGAAGCTTCATGGTGTCACATCTATCCCGTGAAAATCTCTTTGGAAATAAGAACATACTAAAATTTTTTTCTAGATAAGTAATTCAAATGCAAATCCATAGAAAATTTTTATTTTACACATTTCTTTTCCCTACCAACCTTTGGTGTTGAACTTACATCTCTTACTGGTGATGTAGGGTTGGGAAAGGAGAGAAATGCCCTTACTCGCCTATTCCTTGTCCTTGGTGATGAGCCCATGCTTCCTCCTGGTAGCATGGGGCAAGGAGTAGGGGGTCTCGTTGATAAAATTGAAAGTTACAAATAATTCACCCAAATGTTGTGAGTTCTGAAATAAAAAACAAAGTGAGTTAGATGTCTAAAATTCCAAAAGAGCTTAAAACCCCAAACCCATATTTTGTCAACCAAGTAGCCATCTATGGATCCAAGTCTAGATAAACTACAAAGCAATTCACATTCTAAGCTATGAGGTAACTTGAGTAGGGTGAGGTTGTAGTGTCTCAATTTGGTCCTGTCAAACCATTGTCTTTCCCTCATCATTACCATTCAACAAATTTCATAACTTGTGCCCTTTCGGCTCTCGGTGATGAGCCCTCGCATCCTACTAGTTACGTGGAGCTAGGAGTGGGACAAGTTCATTCTTCTTATCATATCATTTTGTCACCACGTTTTGCCAAGACAATATGAGGTATTGAAGGTTGCTTAAGGAAAATAAAATTCAAACATCACATTTTGATTGCATTATCATATATCAACATTACAAAGCAAAAAAAAGAAATCATTCTGTTAGCATTCATGTCCACTGCATGCATTTTGAAAAGCATAGAAAATTAGAAATTCTAAACATCTAAGAGTACACACGTGAATCAAATCATCAATGTAATCCAACTCTATGCAAGGAATAACTGGGCCAAAAATAGATATCTGTACATATCATGGTGTGTCATAGTTTTGTACAATTCCATCGCACACTATGTGCGGTCAAAACACTCGCAATGAGCACAAAATACCAAAGCATCATATATGCCTCACAAAATAGAGACTAAGAAATAAAGGCACTTTGCCTATCCATCTCTTTGAGGCCCCTTATGATCGCTCTAGTTAAAAATTTCTTAGGAGTTCTTCTTAAAAGTATTCAAATAACAAAGGGCCAAGCCTAAACGTAAAATACCATTCCCAAATCCATTCCAATTCAACCATACTCAAAAACAAAAAATGGTCACCGTGGGTCCAGAGCTCAAAAATCACAAAACCGATATGTGCAAATAAATTTTAAAAAATTAGTTTGTTTTGGTATATATATGTTGTTTTGACTTCGTTTTGATTGCATATGCTCATAGGGCAGGAGTGTTGGCGTAGGTATATTTCTATATCCCCACACAGATGGTAAGTCCTCTTGTCGTTTTGATTTAGTGTTTATTTTTCAATATTTTATCTATCTGTACTTGAGTCTTCTTTTCTCTTGTAGGCAAGGGGAGTTTTGGCAAGCAAGATTTCAACACACGGGCGTGTCAGGTATAGCTTTTAACTCCCCATTTCGGGAACACCATACTCAAAATCTACATTTTACACCTTTTCATGGCTAAAACACTTCTCCAAGGGGGCAACATGTATGCACCCAAAATTTCATGTGCTATATTTTCAGGAAAACGGTTACAAAAGTCCCCAATGATGATTCAAAATCCTTTCAAGAAGGTGTTCAAGCTCTAAAACCCATTCGCAGTGTATATTTGTAGCCTAGATAGCCTTACTTAACTTTTCCATGCATTTTTCCATCTCCCCGCCTCTTTCTGTGCTTGTTTTGGCCTTCAGTGCAGGACTACCACCTGTCTAGATGGTGGTTCTCAAACCGCTGCCGAGGCGGGCGGTGGTCCTACCCACTTTTTCCAGATTCTTCATGCGTGTTTCGACATGTGATGATTCACTTAATTTTGCTTTTAGAATGCATCCGTGAGCCAAATTGGCTAAAAATAGCTTTGTTTTCTTGGTTCTCCTTGCTCCTTCTATTTTAAATAAGATTTAATTAGTTGGAACTACCTCTTCTTGCCTTGTGCATGAAGTAACCTCCTAGCCTCCATTCCTATATATTCCATGCTTGTATTCAAGCAAAAGGCCTGAGAATTTTGTGTATCTTGTATTGTTTTTCTGCCATAATCTCACTAGGAATTGCATAGCCAAGCTCAGATCTCTTGTGCTATCTCTCTTCTACTTGCATTGTGTCTAGATTTCTTCCAAGCTGCCATTGCTCAAGTGTCATCCTCTTGTTGTTCTTTGCATTCCCAATCCCTTGGACTCACATGAACACTCAGAGAAAGAAAGGAAAGAACTGAGGGGATAAATACTGATACTATTGGATTTTCCAAGGTTCTTTCTCTTCCAGGTTGGAGTTGTGTATTTGTTTGCTTTGTTTATCAAATTGTCAATTACGAATTGTTAATTTCAATTGCATATCAAATAAAGTAGAGAAATGGTTCATTCTAATTAGCTAGATAATCTCGAGGAGATCAAATCAATAGTAATTTTTCTCTTCAACATTACCAGGGAAGCTGTGGGGAACAATAGCTCTGTTAGGGCTATGATTTGTTCTTCACTTCTAAGGTAGGGTTGGAAGGTTGTTCTATGAATTCCATGTTGGATTTGTTGTTTGATTTCCTTCATTCTTGCAATTTATCATTGTTACATCATATCAAATAGAGTATAAATTAATTTCCTTTCATTTTCAAGTAATTAGTTAATTTCCAAGAGGGTTTAAATCATTAATAACAGCTCCCGGTGATGGATCCTCTTCTTCCCATCCTTGTGGATTTGAAGGAGAGAATATCTATAGGAGGTTATCTACATATCATAGATCATTTGGAAAATTTATCATTTTAAGTTAGTTTAGTTTCAATACACTCAGTACATGTGAATAACCACACCGGGTTATCTCGCTTGTTTAGTTTTAGTATAGAAGTAGATTTGATTATTTAATAATAAAATCAAATTGTTGTTTGTAATTGTAATATTTTAGTTTTGTGATTTGTTTATATTAGTTTCCTTTTAGCAGTAGCATAAATTGTTAATTTCATTCAATTTACATGGACACTTCAAACTATTTTAGCGCTTGGATCCAATTTAGGTAAACAAACCATAGGGAATTTACACTACCCATTCATACACTCTAAATGTCCTCTTTGCCAACTCAGCTACCAAGAGATCACACTACTAGATCTTAGTCACTGATCCTCCTATAGTTAGCCACACTCATTCAACATCGGCTGCTCGACACGACCTCGGGGGTCGAGTAAGGTTGAAGCTCATGTGTTATTTTTCATCCGTACGAGGCACCAACACACAAAATAATACACATGGGTGGTGGTAAGAATCTTAATACACACCTAAAATTTACTAATAAGAGAAAGTGGTTTGAAAGACCACTAATAATCCTTATACTCAACTCTGTTAATAACATAATTCCATATAGTGAGGGAATCACTATTAAAAGAAAAAGGAATGCCCAAGAATTTGAGTTGATCACCTCTTCCAATCCACTTTTAGGGGTAATTTTTTAACCGAGTTAGGGATAGGTGAGAAAGTTTTTGATAGCCCAATGTTTGAGCCATCTGAATGTTGGATCTAGAAGCAAGGAAGAATGTATCAAGGAAAGTAAAAATTGTAGCCACATTCTATTTGGACTCATTAATGGTAAGAAAGGAATCATCAGTGAATTTTTCATTAATAAGTTGCATCGCATGGTTAGGAAGTAAAATCCCCAAATGTAACCTTGAGAAGCCGATGAGTAATAAGATAACCTAAGGCATCTGCAGTAAAACAAACAAGGATGGTGCAAGAGGGAACCCCTATTTTATAGAGCGGAAGAGGTTGGTTGTAGCGGTTTGATGACCATTGATGGTTTGGCAAGCTGACACATTAGAAAATGAAGTTTTGACCAACGATATGAAAAAGTTGCCAAATCGAAGGGCTTTAAGAATAACCAAAATAAACGGCCATTTGATATGATGATATGCATTTAAAAGTCAATTTTGAGAAATATAGGATGTTGTAAACAAACCCGAGCCCATTCCATCCCTTCCCACACTGCAATAAGATTATCCGAATGAACCGGCCTTTGACAAATCCATTTTTCTCGAGTGAACAATTTTAGGCAATAAATCAGCTATACGAAGAGATAGAGCCTTGGAAATAATTTTATATGAAACATTTAATAGGGTGATAGGATGTCAACTTGTTATCTACTCAGGATCTCTAACCTTAGGAATGAATTTGATGTTTCTTTGATTAAAGAAAATCCCAAGAGAATTGGATTGGAGAGCTTCATTTTAGACATGAAGAAGATTAGGTGCAAAAATGACGAGGTTGCTTTGTAAAATTCACACAAGGAGCCATCAAGCCCCTTGAATTTTCATCGAGATAGGTACTGAGAAAGCAACATGGAGCTCTTCCAAAGAAATAGGAGCATTGCAATACTCCCACTCTTTAGGAGAAAGCTTTTCAGCACCACATTGATGCATCATCGTATAGCGGAAGCTCACTCATTAGTAGCCTCTTGAGCTTGAAAGACTAACCGATAATGCTAAAAAGGCATTAGATATATTTGGAAGCTCCATGATCCACTAATGTGAATCATGGATAGATTTGATATGTTGACGAGCATGCTTGGATTGGAGGGATTTGAAAAATTATTTTGAAGCTTTGTCTCCCACCTTAAGCCAATGCAACCTAGACCAATTTTTTTACCAGGGGTCAATTGAGATTCAATGATCTTAACTTTGTGTTTGGTTTCAAAGCAACTCCGTATCGAAGAGGAATGTCGAAAGGATTATACTCAAGAAAAAGTGATATCCTTCGAATTATTTTTACATAGCCGATTCAACATGTTTATGAATGCGGGCCACTTGTTTACCAATCGATGGGCTATGGGGTGTTTAATACCAAAGAGAAGACAAGAAACAAAGTAAGGAGGCCAAAGATAGCTGTCAATTACTAGTTTTTAAACTTAGGAATCATATGAATGTAGGTATGTGCTTAAAACCTAGAAATCTACCCAAGTTTGTGATTTTTCACTATCAAAGCGACCAATAGAGACCAAATATGAAACTCTTATGATAGAAAAACCAAATTCTAAGTATTTACACATTCACCGACACCCGAGATCTAGTCACAGGTGTCCAAGCACCCTTGCCCCCTTTGTGGGCGTCCTTTGTCAGCCTTGCTTTTCGTTCCAAAATTTACACCGAGCATTTACAATGTTGTTTTTAGTCATTCAACACTTTATCATGTCTAGTTCATGATGTAGGAGCATCTAATAAATAATTCATGAGGACAATAGTTAGTTTGTCAATTGTGATAGCAATGTGTTATAGGTCCTTAAGTGTTTTTAGTTGTCTTTACTAGTGGTTAGGCCTTTCAAATTTCAAATGTGAAATTTTCCCTTCCTAAATGCAAGTTTGAACTTGAGGATCCATTTTGGGTTGATTTTGGTGTTTTAATATATCCTTGAATATTGGAAATTATGCAAGAGGGTGGAATGAGGCAAATATGGAGTGATTAGGACCTTTAGGTCACATGTCATGATATTGGTTAGTCATATTACACTTAAGTCATTCATAGATAAAGTAACTCATCCCCTTTCTCAAATGGAATCACATCATGAGACTTTTGTAACTTCCCAAATGAAAATAATCTCGAGTAGGAGTAATGGTGAAGGGATAAAAGGCATAATGGGAATGTTTCTCATTCATTCTATCCATATTGAATCATTTTTTAAACCTTCAAGAGAAGAGTAAAGGAGAAAAACTCATTTTTGTGAGATTCATGCATGAAATTTTTATTAACTCAAATGGTGACAATTAGTTCATAGTTGTTGTGTTTGTTGGTATTGCATTCGTCATCTCAGAAATATATGTATGATTATTTTAAATAATGTGATGAGCATTGAACTCTTGTGAGATGATTTTGGGTTTCTTGTGCATTATTACTCCTTCTAAGTATCAAGGCCATTCTTTTACATGATCACAAAATCTATTTTATTTTTCTAGTACCCAGAGATATGATTGTTAAGAAGTTAATGATGAGAATTCTTAATAAATTTCTGCGAGCCTTCATTCTTGGTAAGGTTGTATGACTTCTCTGTTTGTGGGTTGAGTGCAAGTTGATACAAATTTTGGATGTCTAGAAAAGTGACATGAGCTTCAATAATAAAAATAATATGTAAGAAAAAAACCTAAGTATTTGCATAAAAGTGAAGTGTGGAATCAATAACTCCTATAAGTTGCGAGAGGTGATTAGCTTAGCTAAGATGACATGTTATGTTGATAAGTTGTATGGATAAGTAACTCAAAGCATTAAGGAGTCTCAATCTATAGGAGATATGGAAAGGATTTGGAGATCATTGAGGTGACCAATGTACATGCATGCTTTGAAGAAGAAAGGATTCAAAAGGTAGAACACTCCACTTCCCTCCACTTTGTTAACCTTGAGGGTTTATACCCATGTTCTATGAGGAAACTAGTGAACTTTCACTAGAAGGAGGGAATGGTAACTTGGTTATCACAAATTATGGTAAGATCATCAATTTCCCCTCATCTCCATAGATATTCCTGACAAATTTGAGGCCTTGAGTTGATTCCTAGTGAAAGATATAGCATATTAAGTCTTCTCAAGTTTGGAGAAGATAAAATTAGGGTTATAAAAGGAAAGGTGGCTTAAAAATATCCAAACTTAGAAGTTAACTCTGAAATCCTGTAGAAACCATCTTGGAGGGGTAATTTACCTATTATAAGGAGAAATTTTTAATTTTAGTGGTCCAATTTTTTATTTTCTTACGGTCCCTAAAATGACTGGGTGCATAATTGGAAACCTAGTTAGAAGGACCATTTTGTGAAGAAACTAGGGTCTACACCTAGAGCCACATCCTGAAATCTAGAACATATTAAGAATGATATATTAGGTTCCCAAAAACATAAGCTTATGTATTTAAGCCTTAGAACAAAGGGGATATTCCCAAAGCTTGCTTGTACTTAGACCTAGAGCGGGTTTAGGAGCAAGTTTGCAAAAAGTGTGATAAAAGGAGTTAGGGGTTGTTGGAGTCTAAGTTTTGGCATACACCTTAGAGGTCATATAAGATGGCTAATGTATTTTAAAAATCATTCTATGTTAATTTATCCTCCTTTGATTTCCCAAACACATTGTCTCGGGACACCAAATGGACTATATGGGAAAGGAAGAGAAGTTTAATGGTTTAGACTATTGTGAGTTAAGAATGTGGTGGGTATATTTTTTTTCAAATTTAGGTATAGAGGAGATGGAGGTGATGGGAGTGAAGTAGATTAAAGAGATAAAGAGTGCATCTTTTACTCTAATAACTAGTGAAAGGGAGAGATAAGCGGTTTGACCAAAAGGGAAAGTTCTTGAGGTTTTGATTACTGAGATGTTTTTCTTGATTGATATATGGTTGTCTAAGGTGTGAATTAGGTTGGAAATCTTGGAGAACCTTGGTGGAGTCCTTTGGTCACTAGAGTTGCACGTGGAGCATAGGAACCACTCAAGAAACTTGAAAGAAGTGATGAATAAGGTAAGACAAAATGAAGAATGAGTCCTTGGATGAATGAAGTAAAGATTAAATAATGTTGTGAGGAGTATTCAGAGAAGGGTATAATCAAGGAGAAGCTTGGTGAAGGCCATTTTAGTGTTAATTGTCGGAATATACAAAGATTGAGCAAATATAACTTTTTTTTATCCAAGTATAGGCTTGTATTGGATCCTATTATGCAGAGACTAAATGGAGTAGTTGTTTATAATAACTTGAAAACCTATATCTATGCATGATTTTATCATTTCTCTCGCACTAGTTCACTTCCAAATTGCATGGATATCGGATAAGTACTCCTATCTCCTTCTCTTTCTTAGGTTTTTATATTTTACATGCTTATTTGCAAGCATCTTGTTGTCTATTAGCATTTTTATATCATTATTTCTAGCAAATATTCTATAATTCTATTTAATTATATTTTATTAAATTAATGACTAATCTCTTGCATTATGGGTGGATGATACACTATTCCAAGTCTTGAATTTTTTTGAATCCCTATAATGATGAGCTACGAGATATATGAAGTCTTCTTAAGTCGGGGAGTGGTAATGACCCTAAAACAGATGTATTTGTGTGTATTTTTTCAAGAATATTAAGTCATATGATCAATATGGCTTCAATAGCATAGAAATAAGGTTGAAAACACCGAAAGGTTATCTTCAAGACAGAGGTGTTGGTGTTGATTCATCTTCATGGCATATAAATAAGGTATGAGCTTTGAATTTTACGGTTTTAGTTAGATTGAGATGATATGACCCCAAGGGAAAAAATAAGGATGTGTCTTATGTTGTGTATGGGATTCTATGGATGGAAAAATTTGAAATAATTTGATCGAAGGTTTTCTTTAGGGATCTCAGCCCTAAAAGTTGTTACCAACCAATATATGGTAGATACAAGTCTTTTTGATGATGTCCTCATCTAATATAGGTGAAGAAGGAGGAAAGAATGATGTTTTGTGATGTTTTATACTCAAAATTATTATTTCCATGAGTTTTTGCATTTTCCTAGGGTGAGCTACAAGGCTCTAATGATGAGAAAGATGTCAAAAATATAGACAAAAAGAAGAAAACAAGAATGTATGCTTGTATGACGAGATTTGGTTGATGTTTCCAACCAAGAGGTGCTCCAATGAAGTTGAAGGAAGATGAAGAATGTGTGATCATATATGTACTTTGTCATTAATGTAGAAATTGGGAGATGAACAAGGTCATTTTCCATCAATGACAAAGGGGGGTATTTTTAGCATGAGTAAGTTAATGTTTTCATTGATGTAAAAGGTGTATGATCATTAATAACAAAGATGTATGAGGTATAGGAATGATAGAGGATGTTTTCATGAAGATGATATAGTCAATCAAGTTGTAGCTTGATGGTAAGAATGAAAACAATGGGATTTTCTTGGTCAAGATGGTTTAATGAGGAGACCTAGTTAATCTAGGTGATATAACATGATGATTTGAGTTTCATGGTGGCTTGAGGATAATTATAGAGGTATGGAAAGCATTATTAGAGTATGTTGAGACACTCATGTGAGTCTCAAAGTGCATGTACATGTTTGAACATGATTTACAGGTGATTATCTAGACCTATTCTAGGTACTTAAAGGCCAAATGAAGCATAAGAGTGAGGTAAAAGGTATATGATCTAATGGAGGAATAAAAAGATATGAGACATGTTTTCTCATGTGTGTTAGGTCCTTTCAGAGAACTTGGAAGCAAAGGTATGGTGTTCTTCTACTTTGACATGGTCTAAACTAAACCTAATTCTAATGGTTGGTGGCCTATTAGTGCATGATAGTCACTTACAAATGTGTGTGAGCCCTTGGAGACACTCAGGAAGGTATTTAATATTGGATTCAACGTGTAGAGTCATTTTGTAATTGTCTTATGGATGGTTATTATGTTAGAACTCTTGGTTGTGACATGAACTAGGCAAAAACACAATGCCTATTCACGTAAGTTGTAGTGGTTGAGAAGATGGAGACCTATTTATGACTTAGTGGGAATTAGAGATGTTATAAGTGGTTGTTCTAGTGTTTTTGGAAACATTTCAGAGTCCTATGATGAATATTTTGCAAGTTATGAGGTGTTGAGTCCCATTGAGTTCTAGAAAGATTTTTTTCCATCTTGTAGTGAGAGAAATCAATTTGGATGCCATGTGTAAAGTCTAAATGGTCCCTTGAGCCTTTCAAATATGTTGAATCATAGAACAAAGAAGATCTCGAGTTTACATGAGATAAAATGATGTCGTATCATTTATGAACGAATGTTAAGAAGGTAAAAGGGTCAAAACCCTTCTTAAACCCTAGTTTGATAGCGATGGAGGAAATATTTCTTGTTTTAGCCCATAATGGATTGGATCATAAAATTTGATTATTGTATGATGGAGAAGACTCTCCCATATTTCGGATGGTTGTGGTTTCGTTCATGAACTTAGTGGAGCCCACACAAAAGTCCTTATTTTTAGGAAAGAAGGTTTTACTCTTAGGTTTTCCATTAGACCCTATGAATAAATTGGTGTTCTAAGTTTTGGAGAGAAATGGTACATTGTTGAAGTCATTTTAGAGCTTTTACCGAGGTAATTTTAAGACCTTCACAGTCAAAAAAGGTTGACTTTTTTTTACGCCTAAAGGGATAGTTTTTGTAGTCACGATGAATGGAAGTGCTTGAGAACTTGTGTGTATGGTGATGAAGTTTGATGGGATTGGATTTTTTTGGGGTTAGCACATTGGTTATATAGAAAATATATCAGATCTAAGCATACATGCAAATAAAAATGAATATTCTACTAGAATTAATATATAAAAAAAGAGACATAAATCAACACCGATTTAACGTGGTTCACCTAAAGTGGGCTACGTCCACAAAAAAACAAGCCAATCTGCCAACCAAAGCTTTGAAAAGATATACAATGAAGATTTACAATCTTCCACACCTCTCATATGTTCAATACTTTCTTTCATTCAAGCTTTTTCTTCATCACCAAGAATTCTCTCTCACCAACCTTTTTCAGGTTCTTTATAATTCTTATTGGTTCTCTTACTTCTAAACCCTAGATTTTATGCTTATATAGTCATTAATAGACTTAGAGAACTTAGCCATGCAATTGCAATAAATAGAAATATTTTAATGCTAAAAATAGATCTAATTCCCGAGAGTTAATTAAAACATCCTCGCACAGGTAACCGATGTCGGTTCCTTACTTGCCTAACAATGCCGGTCATACTTGACCGATGCTGGTCCTGGGTGACCAATGTCGGTTCCCCCTTAACCGATGTCGGTTACTGTATTTTCCAACAAGTTTCCATTGCATGTTAAACTAAAGTAATTAAGCTCCACAACTCAACAATCTCCCACTTAGAGATTAATTACTGCACCATACATGTACAATGTCATTCTTAGATCCTTCCTTAGCTTTCTTTCTTTCTCTTCAAGTCTCAAACTCAAAGACCAACAGAAGTGAAGTGTAGCTCCAACTTCTCTTTTTCTAATGGCTTCGTTATCATATCTCATAGGGTTCTTGCTTGTATGAATCTTTTCTAGATTTAATTGTCCATCCTCCAATACCTTCTGTATGAAGTGATACCTCAACTGAATGTGTTTCATTCTCGAATGAAATGATAAGTTATTTGCCAATTGAATTGCACTCGACTGTCACCTTTGAATAATTTACAATCACTTTTCTCCTTTCCCAACTCTTCCATGAACCTACTTATCCATATCATTTCTTTACTAGCCTCTGTAGTTGTAACATACTCTACCTCTATAGTAGACAAAACCACAACCTTTTACAATCTTGAAATCCAGCTAATTGTCGTTCCACCTACTATGAAAATATATCAAGTAGTGCTCCTCCTACCATCCAGATCTCCAACCATATCCGAATCAACATAGCCACGTAATGAAATATCCAAACCTCTATAGCATAACTGCATGCTAGATGTTCCTTTCAAATACCTGAGTATCCATTGGATTGCTTTCCAATGCTCTTTACCTGGATTGGCCATATATCTACTCACAACTCCCATTGCCTATGAAATGTCTCGGTGCAGTATAAACCATATCATACATGAGACTTCCAACTTTGAAGCATATGGTACTCGTGTCATGTATTTGACATCCTCATGTGATGTTCCTTTCCAACATAGTCACTCAATGAAATATCTGAACCTCCATAACATAAGCGCATGTTATATGTTTCTTTCAAATACCCGAGTATCTATTGACTGCTTTCCAATGCTCTTTACCTAGATTAGCCATATATCTACTCACAATGCCACTTTGTCTCGTGAAATGTCTAGTCCGGTATAAACCATATCATAATGAGACTTCCAACTAATGAAGCATATGGTGCTCGTGTCATGTATTTGACCTCCTCATGTGATGGACATTGAGCTTTTCTCAATTTGAAGTGTCCAGCCATAGGTGTGCTAACAGTTTTACATTACGCATGTTGAACCTTTCTAACACCTTGTAGATATAATCCTCCTGAGACAAATACAATTTCTTATTTTTCTTGTCTCTATGTATTTGCATGCCAAGGATTTTTTTGTAGCTCCTAAATCCTTCATAGAAAATGTGTGAGCTAGCTTTCTCTTAAGCTCACCAATGTCCTGCATACTAGATCCTGTAATAAGCATATCATCCATATATAGTAAAAAAATAATATAGCTCCCATTTTCAAGCTTCTTGAAATAAACACAATGGTTAGATTCACATATCAAGTAACCATGCTCTTGCATAAAACTATCAAACCTCATATACCATTTCCTTGGAGCTGTTTGAGCCCATATAGGCTCTTTTTCAACATGCACACTAATTTATCCTTACCCTTGACTTCATACCCAAGCGACTGCTACATATAAATATCTTCATCCAAATTACCATGAAGGAAAGCCGTCTTCACATCTAGTAGCTCTAAATGACAATCTTCTACCTGCAACTAAGCTCAATACAAGTCACGAATAAAAGTCATCTTAACAATAGGAGAAAATATTTCACCAAAGTCAATACCTACTTTCTGTGCAAATCCCTTTGCTACAAGCCTTGAGTTTTACCTTTTTGTCCACCCTATTCTTCCTTAATCTTGTAAACCCACTTGTTCTCGCAATGTTCTCTTACCTACTTTGGAAACTTAACCAAATGTCCATCTCCTCATCCATGCCATGCTCCCCTTTGAATGTGAGTCTTATCTGAATTGCTTCTTCAAAGCTATGTGGTTCACCACTATTAGTTAATAATAAATAAAATAGAGAAGGTGTAAATATTTTTGTAACTTTACTTACCCTTTGTGACCTTCTCACAGAAGTTTGGGGTACCGAAGGATTAATCTGGACCTCATGTACATTCCTATCCAAATATGATAGTGACTGACACCGGTCACCTCTAACCGACGTCGTTCTACTAGCGATGCGTTTTGATCCTTTGTAACCATTGGCAGTTCATCCGATCGATGCGAAGTCGAGGACTAACCGATCACGGTTATTGTGTATTTCTGTCGGTGTTTCTTTAAAACTTGAGAGTTCATTTTCATCAATAAACTTCTCAATTTTCTCATCTTTGGGTGCCAAAATTTGATCCATGTACATTCTCTTTTCATTCGATTCAACATGATGACTCCTAATAATTTTAGAATTCTCTAAATCCCAAAAAGCAGAAACCGAAATCACCAGATCCATAACCAATGAAAGTGCACCTCTTGGATTTTGCATCCAACTTCTCCCTATTTTCCTTATCAACATGCATGAAAGCTTCTGAACCAAAAAATTTAAGAAAAGAAAGATCTACCTCTTTTTCGGTCTAAGCTTCTCTCGGTATTCCTCCATCTAGTAAGCTTGAAGGCCAACAGTTAATCAAATAAACTGCTATATCAAGTGGTTCTGCCCAAAACTGTAAGGGCAATCCATAATGTATCCTCATACTTCTAGCACATTCTATGATTGTCCTGTTCATTCTTTCTACAACACCATTCTCATGTGGTGTTTTTAGAACCATTCTTTCTCTACATATCCCTTTCACTTCGAATAATGATCATAGAAAACCTTGCTACATTATTCACCACCATTGTCAGATCTAAGGCATTTTAATTTAGAATTTGATTCATTCTCAACAAGGGCTTTCCATCTTTTAAAAGTCTCAAAAACATCAGATCTATGTTTAATACAATAAACCCATACCTTTCTTGTAACATCATCGATGAAAGTAACATAATACTAGGATCCTCCATGAGAAGCTACCTGAGCTAATCCCCACACATCTGAGTGTACAAGCTCCAATTTTTGCTCCTTCTTAGTCATCCCAAATTTTAGAAATTTCACTCTCTTTTGCTTTCCAAAGATACAATGCTCACAGAAATCAAGATCAAAATCTTTCAAATTTGATAACTTGCCCTTAGCCTTTAAGATTTGCATTCCTTTTTGACTCATATGACCCAACCGGTTATGCCACATGCATGCATCCGAATCTAAAGTAGATAATGCGTAAAAGGAATCGATAATCAGGTAGATAAATATAACATTCTTACCTTCTTACCTCTTGCCGCAACAAAAGCACCCTTGGTGACTTTCTAAGAGTCTCTGTAAAAGTAACCATGTAGCCAGATTCACCTAGTTTCCCCGCAAAATAAAATTCCTCCTAAGGCTTGGCACATGCCTCACATATTTCAATACCCATATATTTCCATCTACAATTTTAGATGAACTTCCCTTTACCGAGAATACTGCAAGGTTCATCATCACCCAAATAAACATGCCCAAAATTGTCCTAGACATAATTTCTAAAATAACCCTTATTAGGGTTACATGGAAAGAAGCTCTGAATCTAAAACCCATGATTCAATTCTACTATATAAATAAAGAATAAGATCATCTTGCATTACCTCCGATGCAACATGATTTTCTTCTTTACCTTTATTAGGTTGATGGCTCTCTTTATCCTTTGACCAACAATCTTTCTTTACGCACGTCCTTTCTTTCCACATTACCAACAAGTAATTCCCTTTTGGATTTAGATCTGTTATCCCTTGACTTTTATTTCCCATTACTCTTACTCTTGGATCTCTCCTTCTTCCTACCCTTGCTTTCTACATTCAAAGAATTTCCAGATGATGATTCCTCTGTACTCTTCCTACGAATTTCTTCATTTAATATTATACTAACCACATCATCAAACTTCAAAATATTATTAGTAGATGTTATATTACTAACAACCATTACCAAGTTGTCCCAACTATCAGGCAAAGAACATAAGAATAAAAGTGCTTTTACTTCATCATCAAATGGTATGGCAACTAATTTTAACTAATTTACAATAGATCAGAAATCATTCAAATGACTAGAGGTAGATTCACCTTCATGCATATTAGAACAAAATAGTTTCTTCATCAAATAAACTTTATTTGAAGCACTAGGGTTTTCATATAAATTAGCAAGAGATTTCATTAACTCTACCGTAGAAATCACTTCTGTAATATTTGAAGCCATAGATGCTTTGCTCAAAGTTCAATCTTATAGATCCCAAAGCCTTTATGTCAAGAATCTTTCATTCTTCATCAGTCATCTTTGTAGGTCTAGACTTCTCATCCAACAAAGAAGTACAAATCTCTTTGATACGAGATAATTCTCAACCCGCATCTTCCATAATTGATAATTTTGACCGTCGAACTTCTATACCTTATATTTATTTTTTCTCGCCATTGTTGTAGCTCCCACTCAATCGAGAAAACCCTTTGTGAGTAAATCTGACAACACACAAAACCCTCAAATAAAGCTCAGATACCAATTGTTGGGGTTAGCACATTGGTTGTATAGACAATATATCAGATCTAAGCATACATGCAAATAAAAGTAGATATTCTACTAGAAGAAATATAGAAAACAAGAGACATAAATCAACACCATATTTAATGTGGTTCACCTAGTGTGGGCTACGTCCACCAAGAAATAAGCCAATATATTATCCAAAGCTTTGACAAAATATACAATGAAGATTTACAATCTTCCACACCTCTTAGATGTTAAGTACTTTCTTTTGTTCAAGATTTTTCTTCATCACCAAGAATTCTCTGTCACCAACCTTTTTAGGTTCTTTCTAATTCTTGTTAGCTCTCTTACTTCTAAAACCTATCTTTTATACTTATATAGTCGTTAATAGACTTAGGGCACTTAACCATGCAAATTACAATCAATAGAAATACTTTGATGCTAAAAATAGATCTAATTCCTAAGAGTTAATTAAAACATCCTCACATAGGTAACCGACGCCGGTTAGAACTAATTGTTGTTGGTTCCTTACTTTCCTAATCGATGCAGTCATACCGATCGATGCCGGTCTGGTGATGATGCGCGTTCCCCTTAATCGATGTCGTTATCGTATTTTCTAGCAAGTTTTTATTACATGCTAAACTGAAGTAATTGAGCTCCACAACTCAACGAGTGTTGTAGACATCTCATATGATGTGTTGAATGATTTGGTTGAGATATGTAAGTGAGTTGAGGTGGCATGAAAAAGGTCACAAAGTTGACCTAATTTGGTGGTTCAATATTGTGGATATCACAAGCACCGAAAGGGGGTGGATAAGTGCAGACCAAGTTTTAAACATTTAAACCTTCTTGATTATAACCAAAATCAAACCATGAACAAATTAGATTGCATGCAAGAAGACAAGTACACAAGACACCAAATTTATGGTGGGAAACCCTTAGAGGGAGAAAACCCACTAAAATCAAAATCTCTATTTAGGAACACCCATTCCAAAGTCTTATAATGATCTCAACTTGTTTGAGCACCCACTCAAACTATGAAGCACCCACTTCTATGTTTTTCCTAACACCAACTAGAATAGTTTAACAAGATACAACTTACAAGGATCTCTTACCTTTGTGTCTCAAACACCTACTTAGGAAATATAGACTTACAATTTCACAGTTTGATCATATAGTTTCTTGTTGCTATATCAATAGATTATGATCACCTTTCTAGCATGACTTGTTCAATCACCTATTTCAATTATCTGGTTTTGCATGATTTTATTAGTCAAGAATTCATATAGTTGTATCTAAGGCTATCAATTCAAACTTATCTTTAACCTTGTCACTTTGTCTTCAATTCTAAGATATACTTTGGTTTCTTTGCTCTTCATTGTTGTTTGATTGATATCCACTTTGCAAGCTTTATTTTAGAATGTTGCATTCCCGACCTTATTACATTTCACCGACCTATTTAAAGGATTGAGTTATTATGCTTCAGTTTTTGGCATTGTAACTATGTCATTGTCTATCAGTCCATCTCAGTTTCAATTTGTGTACATGATTGTTTTATACCTCGAATTCACTATTCTTTTACAATGGATGATTATATCTCGTATTATCCACCCTCTAAATTATGCACCATGTTCACACTATATTATTTGAGTGATTTTGTTCTTTTTCAATTAGTATCCATGACTTGTCAACCTCTTTTCTTTAAGCTCAATTCAAGCTCATATCTTTTGTATTTTGTCTATTCCACTTCTACATACTAGAAATCCATACTAGACCTTTCATATATCAACTCCTCTTGTTCGAGAAAGACTCAAATAGTCACCTCCATTCTAAATATTTATGTTCTCTTGTTCAAACTCTTTACCTTTCTTCATATAGATTGAGCAAGCATTTACTCCCTTTTCATGTCATAGAGGCATAATGATAAGTTTTGCAGCTTACTTAGGAACATCAAGACCCTTTTTATCATCATGAGACATATGTTTACCTTTAGGCCTTCCTATGTTAGTTACAACTAGACATATGATAGAGTAGGAGGGTTATCATTAAAACCATTTAAACAATTCCCTTGTCTTTCAACTAATTATGCTCCAATTATTCGACAACAATCATTTTATTCAAGATACACTAAGGTAAGTTTAGTGTACAAGATTGAGAGAGTAGGAGGAAACCATTATCATGTTTTTGCTGCACCCCTTCAATTATGTTCTTGATCAATTTTTGAGATTACAAAAATACCTTCTAGATAGTTGCAAACATCACTTACTATACAAACTCCATACATTTCACTTGAGATCTCCATTACACCTGTGTAGGTTGAGAGAGAAAGCATACATCACCGTGAAGGCACACAAACTTAATATTTCATGAAATGAACCTTGTTCACTCGAGTAAAAAGGTCTTCACCATCAATCAATCATTTTGGAACAGGATTTAGCAGAGGCATGTTTCATTTGCAATATTTAGCTTTGAAATTATTGCAAAAAATCATTTTACAATCAAGAACTGGACTGTGCATGTCTATTTAAAATTATGTCAAATAATTCTCCTAGCATACTTTTGCATGAAATTCAATGATTCTTGTTGTAAATGATTGGTATGTAGTCCACGAGAGGTTTGTATGAAGTTTTATCAAATTTGAGCAAGGCAAAACTCTTCACGAAACCCTAGATCATGGTTATGGGCATTCGCATGGCACGAGACTAGTTAGAAATGAATTTATCTTTCAAAACAAGATGAAATTTGAAGATTCAACCCACCGTGAGTAGAATATGATGAATTCTCACATCTCCAACAAAGTATTGATTACAAGAAATCCTCTGTTGTTATGATTCATTGTTATAGTGTAGGGAAGGAGAAATGACTGCACAATCACTCATTTGAATAAGAAACCTTAATAAGGAACCCTAGAATTATTATTTATAAGAAATATGTGTTTTTAGTTGACTTCCAATATCCATGAAAGGGTTAATGAGCTTGCAGAATCGACCTCAATTACTAAGAGAATGGGTGGCATCAACATAGTACAATGATATTTGAGTCATAACAAGGCATGATTAATTCAACCTTGATGAAACAAGGTGTGTGTGAGAATACATTGTTCTTCATGAAGGATGAATGGAATTACCTTGTCATTTTTAGAGCACCAAAACACCTTTTACACACAAGCAGAACACCTGTATAACAATCTCACCTTGCATAGGAGGTTCTGCTTCCCATTTTGGGCTGAAATAGCCTTCAATACTGAATTTGATGAACTTGAAGTGAGATTATGGCCAAGTAGGCTTGGAAAAAACCTTACACACCTTTGGTTCATACTTTGCAAAGACTCAAGCAAGTGAGTTTCATATCAAAAATTGATTTCTACTTCCATTGACCAAACATCTTGCCTAGGAGAGAGATAAATTGTTCCAACAAAATGGATAAAAAACTTTACTTACACATCCCTTTGGCAAACCAATTTTTGTACATGAATTATAGTCCAATTTTTACAAATTTTTTTTTGACTTATCTTAGAAATCTTGTATATTTTTGTTTGACACCTAAGAAGACAAAGGCCTCAAAATGCATTTTCAAGAAGGTTTTTTTGCAAAAACTTGAACAACCTTCCCAAATGACCTCATACAGGCCTCAAATTTTGCATGAAGTACAAGCACACCTTCCTAAATCATCTCCCATGATTTTTTAAAAATTTATAAGTATGAAATTATCTAACCTATATAGTTTTCATGCAAGAACAATTGAGTTCCTCAAGGTCAACTTTGGATAACATTTGAATTTTGTATTCATGACCTAGAATGAGCTTTATTTGGCTCAAATATTCCCTAGATAACATTACTAAGCTTATTACATTCTCTTATGGTCTTTTCATGACCTATACTAGCCTTTCATACCTCATCAAGCTCAAGAAATAGGCCTAAATGAATCAGTTTGACCTGAGACTTCCACTAATTGACTTGATACTCACTGTAAGAGCTTGTTATCATGCTTATACCATCATACCTAACCTATATCACATCTGAACTAGCCATACCTGCCATGTCCATGCTTCCACTAGAATCCTACCTCACCAACCAAGCCTACAGAGCACTGAGACCATCCTGAACTTCCTTACAAGGTCTCACTTCACCTTTCACTACTTTTCCATCAATATCACTTGACATCAATGATGAAACAAATGACCAAGGTTCAACACGGGACAACAGGGGTTTGGTCTAAGGATTGGTTTGAAAGACTACAAACACAAAATCACGCAATTTGGGTAATTATCTAGTCCTAATTACATATTACTATTCATATGATTCCTAAGTAAGAATGGTACTAATTAACCCATGTCTTTGGCCACCTTTATTTTCTTTCTATTGTTACTTTCAATATTACACCCTTACTTTCTCTATTTTCCTTTTCAAGATTTGAAAATTTTCATCCTCGAACACCAACACCCGCAGCAGATGTCGGTGTCAAGCACCCTCATCCAATTTGGATGCCCCTATCCTTTTTTACTTTACTCACACTTTTTGGTCCTTTCTAGCCGTTTGAACATCTTATCTTTTTGGTAGTCATCCTTTTCGTGGTTAACTAAAAATTCAAGGAAAGGATTCATATAAATATAAAGTAATGTGATAATAATAAATGACCAAGTACTCAACATTAGCTATCTCTACCTAAGGTTACATCCATTAAGGAATATAAGAGCTCCATTGCATCCATATAGCTCCATCACAAGGGACATAAGGGATGATTTTCTACATTACACTTCATAGGAGGGAAGTTCATTCTATTCTATTAAATTCTACATCTAGCTACTTGCTCGCTATCCAAGTGTGACTGGAACAAGAGCAACCTAGGGCTCGATTCCTCACACGAACTAAATTGGGCATGAGATGTAGTGTAACACTCAGGTTGTAAGCCCACCATTGTGGTGGATGAGGACAATTTGATCCCTCATATTGCATCTTTATTTTTAGGATTTGATGTGTATTCAAGGTGTTTTGGTGTTCATTCTTCATTATAGGTTTCGTTGGTTCTAGAGATAATTGTGTGAATCCACGGTGAAAAAGGATAAAGCATCGTGATCATCTTGTAACCTTGAGAATTTGGGTTTCTGAGCATTTTCATAGACCAAGGCACCTGGAATCGCACTGTGTGCCCATGGGTGTATAAATGCAACATCAATTTATATAATGAATACACAAATATAATGCTTCAATATATTACTCTGTATATTACACAACACGATTCATGGCTATTATATAGCCAATTACATAGCCAAACCACCTCCTAATAAATAGAGAGGTGTTACAACAAATAACCCGAAATAACATTTCGGGTAAAACATACTCTATGAATAATATATTGTTGAAACAATATATTATAACAATATACATTCAAACCTAATATTTAATATATAACAATATTAAATATTAACTATCAAACTAATTATTTACCTTTCGGTAAATACCAAACTATAATGTAAACATTAATATTTAATTTCCTAACATTCCCCCCCTTAATGTTTACATGGTAACATTAGAACTTTCACACTTCCTTTGCAGCCGCCGCCTCTGCGCACTCATGATCTTGGCACACACTCGAACTGAAGGTAGAAGAAGGAACACATCAACTTCTTATCGACCAAGCACTGTTAGGAACACATCTGATCGACGAGGATGGGAACACGCTCATGAATCATTTTCTTATCAACTAATCACTCTAAGGAACACATCTGACCTAGCAGTGTGGGAACTCAAGCATGAACACATCTAAACAACCTTCAATGGTTTTCAGGAGGCTAACCACAAACCTAGGTATGAACAGAACACATCTGACTATTCTACCTCATCAAGCCTCATGATGTTGTGTTTCACTATGTTATTTGTTTTGCACTATGTTTTTACATTTGGGGAAATAGGAATAGCCACATACTCAAATGAAAAACTGAAAATGGAACATTGGATCATGTTTGTCATGTTCCCACCTCAATGTGAACATTTCACTTATTTAACACAAAATAGGAACTCTAACAAAGAATCACACTAGATATCAAATACTTAAAGAAAACTCACAACTGTAAAATGTGCCACCATAGCTTCAGTGCACCCCATCATCGTGGTGATCGACGAGAGGTCGTTATCCGACCTCCACCTCCAATGCCTCCATCCTCCCTTTAAATGTCATGCTACTAACTCAGCAAGATGTGAACATGAAGTGCATTTGTTTCCACATTGATCTTATTCTTTTCTTCCCTTCTGCAATGTGAAACACTTTATTTTCTCGGACGCACGTTTTCTGTAACACCGAAAATGCGTCCGTGAGGTAATTTTTTTAATTTATTTTTCAGAATTTTGACTCGACTCACAATTAACTTGAAAATAATGAAACTAACAACATAATTACAACACTTTTGGTATTTTGATTCTAAATGACAAATAGACGTTTGGTTCACAACTAATTAATTAAATTAAAAAAATTGGTGAACTATTATAAAAGACCGACTTAATAAAAGACTATCAAATGACAAATAGACTATCAATGATGAGTGTAGAGGAGATACGTGGTGTTTCTAATCCTATCTCTAAAAGCATATTGACTTATAATAAAAAAACTATTGACAACAAAGAGGACAAAATGAACCAGATAACTTCTACCAGAATTCTCCTCTTTGATCAAACACGCATGGCATGTGGCACATGGAGATGAAAAAGCTATCAAATGCATGCTATTCATGATTGCAAGAGCTGGAAATATCAAAATTTACCAGACATAGATAATACAACTGCTTGTAGGAGAATGGACGAGCCGTATATGGAGCTGGTTGGAGGAAATGCATGAGAGATACATGGGCCTCAATGCACGAGCCTAATCCACGTGGTGAGATTGCAATGCCAATGCAAACAAACACAATGAATCCCATAGTTTTTGGTGGATGTGTTGATCAAATATTCCTTGATTGCATGTGTATAGATATATGCAAAAGAACGACGCATGTGTGTTACATCGATGTGTGAGAGCTTAGACTATACAAAGAGAGAAGTTTAGCAATAGCCATAAATTCTTTTGTCTTTCCACCAGTGCATGAACCAATGTATACTCTGTCTATCTTAACATCCCTGGATTCCCTTGCTCATTCCAAGCATACAAAGACTGAGACGTGTGTAGATCTGAGTGTCTAAGAAAAACTGATGAATGTAGTACGACACAAAGCATGGAGATTAGGGAATCAAACCACTACGTTAAAACTAAAAGTGAGAGGAGACACATCTAGGTGGCGAGATTGGAATGAAATCTACCAAACTGTGATATTGATGCAGATCCAAGTTGCACCAAAATCTTCAATAAAATTCTGTGTAAAACAGACACATTTTGATGCATTGTTGTTATATGTATTTCACTATGCATGACCTTGCTAAACACTCCATCTTTCTCCTCAGGAAAAGTATCTCTTCTCCTCTATGTGAGATACACATGTGGGGGCTCACTGCAGACCAATACCAATGTGGCTGAAGTAAATAAAGCCACGACCCAATGTAGCTCTCCGATACACCAAATTAATATATATTTATTCAACACTTGTGCTCAGATATGAAACATGTCAACGCACCAAATGAATGCTTAGGTTGCGTTGGTAGAGAACGATATAGATACAATCTTTTCATTCCTCACAAGATGGAAGGCGATGTAAAGATTTCTTGGAAAATTGACCAATCAACGTAGCTGATAAAGCCGAATGATATTTGGAAGTTATGAAATAGAAATTCCTCCTTTAATCAAGCACATATAAAACTTTCCAGTCTGCCTGATGCTACATCAATGAGCACAAGCATCATGCAAGTGAAAAAAATTCAAATGTACAAGATTGAGTCCGCAACTCAGGATTTTCTTAACACAGAATTCGTAAAACTGCATGACACAGGATTTGGCCCGCATACACTGGTAGCAATCAACACAATGTATAATTACATCCATAGGAGCAATGAATCCACATATGCACTACTCCTCAACAAGATTTTATTCCATCATCATAGAACTCTCACAGGCTTGAAAAAACTCAGCTCCGATACCAAATATAAACGCAACATCAATTTATATAATGAATACACAAATACAATGCTTCAATATATTACTATGTATATTACATAACATGATTCATGGCTATTATATAGCCAATTACATAGCCTAAACACCTCCTAATAAATAGAGAGGTGTTATAAAAATAACCCGAAATAACATTTCAAGTAAAACATACTCTTATGAATAATATATTGTTAAAACAATATATTATAACAATATACATTAAAACCTAATATTTAATATATAACAATATTAAATATTAACTATCAAACTAATTATTTACCTTTCGGTAAATACCAAACTATAATGTAAACATTAATATTTAATTTCCTAATAGGGTGCCCCTATCCTTTCAGTAGGAACCCCGTCCAACCTATTCCTCCACTTCGCAATTTTCTAAGTGCTAATATGACAGCTTAGTACTTTACATTTCTATGCCTTCCAGCTATGTGCACTTTCCATAACTCGGCTAATCAGCTAAGGCATCTTACCCTTATTTTCATATTAGGTTTCTTTATTTTATTCTTAGATTACTTTGGTATATTTCTATATTTCATTATTGCATTCATTTAATGCTACTATAGCATCAGATTAGGCTTGTGTATTCACATTTTAGCTTAATAATTTTGGTGAACCCAAACGATTTCACATTTAGTATCCTCATTTTTCCTCTATCATGGGTCAGAACATTCCTCAAATTTACTTGTCTCGATTTGGTTAAGATGCATCCAAATTTCCAGGTTTGTTTGTTCTACAAAAATTTAGGCACCATGTATCTTCCTAAAGATACGCCGCCACATGAAATACATCCTATCTTTGATCATATATCTAATTACCCTAGTCTTTGTGATCCTCCATCTAATAACTCCATGTTGGACTCAATTCAATCTTTAAATTATTTATTTCAACAAAAATTTCAGGTTATGGAATCCACAATTACATCTCTGAAATCTGAAATCCAACATCTTAAGGACGCTTCGAGGCTCATGTTTTTTCTCCTTCTACATCTCATCTTAATTTTATGTCTACAAAATGTGCTCATATTAGTGAGCCTCAGGATATACCTTCCTAGAGTCTCTCACCTTTGATAGCAATGCTACGCAACATGACATTCTTCTACCGAGCTCCTTAATCATCAATTGATCAACTTATCGCCTACTCAAGGATACCCTCCTTATCGACTTGCAAAATATCAAGGTCACCCATATTTCAATTATCATTTAATCAATGGAAATAATGACAATTAATGCTATTATTTACAATGAAGAATCAAACATCTTGAGCGTCAAGGCTTTATCTCATTTCTTGTACACCATTCTCATTTGCATTCCCATCTAGAATTTTTACATTCCAATGGGTTCCTAAATCTGATTCGTTTATATCTAATGAGCATCATTCCATCGTTTCTAAGGTTCCTTCTCTAAAGACTCAAGAACCACCTACATAACCATCTCTTAAAATCAATACAAAGACCCACTCTTTTCAAGTCATTTACAACATTACCAAGTCAAAATATGCAACCGCCTCTCAAAATAGGTCCAAATTCTTCTACAATCAAGTCTTCTGTAACATCATCAATCCCACCTAAGTTACCACCATTTAAGATTCCTCCCCATCCTGCTCCACTTTCGTTTCTAATTCATTTTTTCAAAGCAACTACTCCTTCTACTAATGATCAAGACACATTTCAAAATTTTCCACCATTACATGGTCCTATTGTTGCTTCTTCCATGCATGCTTCCACCACTTCATGCCAACTTGGTCTTTGCTAGGTGACGGGTAAGTGCACGAAGTTGGGGAGCCAAAAGTGGATAAAAACCTAAAAAAGTAAAATGCGTACGCGTTCTATTATAACGCGATCACGTTTTAAATTCTTAGGTTTGGGATTTACCAAAGCATAATGTGTACATGTTATGTCTGCTATAAATATAAAAAAGGCCCGATCCTCTATCATTTTATCTCCCTCAAATGTGAGTTTCAGAGCTTAACCGTGCCCTCACATTTTTTCATTTAGCTGGATCTCAAGCTCAAAGGATCATTTCTAGATTGCCAGGAAGATTTGAATCGACGATGGCACCACGGAGAAGAGGTAGGCACAATTATTTTCTCAAAATTTCATTGAAATATGATAATTATAGATTAAAATTGAATTGAATACATTTTTTTATTGTTACAATTGGAGGTCATGGGAATCAACAACCAAAAACCCTGTTATTCCTATCATCCCTCACAACACTCCCATAATTGCTCAACATCCCCGGGGTAGTCAAGAATATTTAAAGCAACCCACATAGTTAAAAACAAAATTTAAATTGAGGATTTAATCAAAATAATGAGGGATTCATAATCTACAAACCCCGCTCGCTCCTCTCTTGGAAACACATTGGAGGCATTAATTTCTCAATTTGATGTGGAAACGGGGAAATTGATCATTAAACAACTTACAGAGAGGGTTGTAGGGTTTATTATTCCAACAAATTATCATATGTGGATGTGCAGAAAAAAATAACAAAAGACCTCATATGCACCTTATTCACGGATCCCGCACTAATTTTTCTGCTTTGTTGTCATGTAAACAGTTTCCCATCCATTGTTGTGATAATAATTTCATTAAAAATAATTTTTGGGACCGATGGTGGATGGTGTTTGATTTTCCACCTTGTAAAAACAACAAGGTGCCACTATACTTTATGAGGAAACTCTATTACACGTTTATCCTCAATGAGATCCTAAATTATTTTTATTTCTGAGATTTCCAGGGCAAAGGAAAAGGATATGCACAGGATCAATCAAGTGCACAACGTACACCTATTCAATAGGGTAGATTCCCCGCATAGAAGCCCCCTCACCCTGAGATTGTCCCTCAAGTAGTGAAGGAGACAATAGAGATTAATACACTCCACACACTTTAGGGGCTATCTGCAACCCTTGTTCGACATACAAGGGATATTTTTGAGCTAGATGCTCGCGAAGGTACATAGAGTATTCCCTCAGGGAGTACTAGCATGAGGCCACATCTTTTCTCATCATGTGGTAGCATATGTTTAGGGCCCGAGGAGGACGATACTTTCATGCGTATTGATTTTGGTGGAGTTGGTGCTAGGGGTGCACACGATAATGTCACTATGTCAGATGTCCTTTTGAGTGAGACATTTAGATTACAATCATTGGTGTCACCTTCGCAGGTATTTGTTATGTTTTATTATGTGTGTTACAAAATTTTTGGAGTACTTGATTTACTTATATATGTTAAATTTTTGAAATAATTGTATTTGTACATGTACATGCATTGATATTACAATGCGCGGGAGGCACATCTTCATCCCGACCACAGAAGGCAAGCACCATGCGTACACATACATTCACAGAGGTAATTTAGAATGTTAATTATGTAAAATTTTCACACACACACACACACACACACACACACACACACACACACACACACACACACACACACACACACACACACACACACACACACATATAAGTTTTGAAGTCAAATATATGTATGTTCTTGTATGTCCATCTAACTCACATGATACATGTTTGATAAAGATGTTGACTTCACTAGACACCCCACCATCTCTACGAAAAGTAGAGAAAGGTGTTCATTGTGCAATTTCATCTCATGACAAAGAACTCATTGAGGTATTCAAACAACATGTAAATTTTGTTAAATTTCTTGTGTAATTCATATTATGTTAAATTACATGTTAGTAATGTCTTTCATTGTATAATTATTAAATTATGTTAATAATGTCCTTCATTGTGTATATGCAAGAGTTACCTGCAATAAGTAGCAACCATGTTCATTTGATTCACAGGTGTGGCGGGGTAAAAACAATAGTTCTATATTGATAAAATTAGTTAAAATATTGTCATTATACATACATGTACTTAGTTCTATTTTCGCTAATTTTGATGTTAGATTTTCTGATCTTATGTGTATGTAGGGAACTTCAACCCCCTCCATTTTGACTTTGAGGGCACGGACTCCTCCATCTTGTCATCTTCGTACCCCCATTCATACTCTAGGAGCTCTCGATGACTCATCTGAGCGTGAGATGTAAATTCAGCGTGATCAAAAACTTGCGGTAAGTTTATGTATTTATGTAAATACTTTCATTCTAGCATGGTCTTAAATACATGTTGAAAACATATATAAATTAAGTTTTGACAAAAACATTGTTTGCATTTACAGGATCATCTACAAGCGAGTATTCAACGGAAGAGGACTCATAACATGGGCTCGAGATGATCCAGAGTCATCTCATAGATATTCATCTTCATCTAAGGGAGGGACTTCTTCGAGCAAGGCAAAGAGAGGGATAAATTTTGATGATTAGGATATATATATATATATATATATATATATATATATATATGTATATATATCTTACATGACATTTTTTTTGTATGCCTATGTGCATGGCATTGTATGTACGCCTATATGGCATTTGAACTTGATGGTATATGACCTATTTGGGCATTTTTATATTTATTATGCACATTAAAATACTATTTGGAACTTGATATTTTTGTATGAGACCTTACATTTCTGAGATTATTTTTGCATGAAACTAATATGATGTGCACTTGACAATATTTAAGACATTATGGATTATTTTTTCATTTATTGGTGATGTACATGTACTAGCATTTTCAATGTATAATATACATCAAACTTTGGAAATAAATATTTATATAATGTATGTATATAAAGAGTTACCTAATATGAGTAATTATTCATTCAATTTATCAATGTGTATATGTGTATTTACCTTACTTGCGCTTCTTCTTTCTCATGGTCTCTTTGTATTGGTTCCTATCTTATCATGCACTTACTACATTCTTCTATGCTTCTTAGTCTTCTCCCCTATTAAAACACCTGAGAGTCGTCACAATTTGATGTCTTTCATCTGTTGATATTTTGAGAATGTCTCTCCATATACATTACTCCAATGCTTGAGAATGTCTCCAAATGCAATGACATTCTGATTCAGACACTCAATGATTCGTGATTATCTAATCATGTCAAATTCATGTTATTGCCTTTAAATCTATAGGAATTTCAAGTTATTTGGAAAGCACATCACATCCTTCACTAGGCTTGATGACTACCCTTATCCTTTTGAAGGTGCTTTTGAAAGCATCCATGGGTTTATCATAGCATAAATTATCAATGAATGGAAGGTCACCAAGCCGTAGGCCAGCTGACTCCCATTTAGAACTAAACAAGAAATATTTACTAGGTGATTGATAACTCCCGTGTGTTCTTAGACATTCCCCTATCAAATTCATTCTTAAGCCAATCTAAATATTCAGGGCTCTTAAGGGACTACGCCCGGACAAGGTAGCCCAAAAGCATGGGGAGTGTAGGGAACCAAAACAAAGCCTCCACAAGCATTTACTTGGCTACCCCGATGTGTTGGTGTAGTTCATTCAGGTGCCAAGAGCTTCTATTTGCAAAGTATTGCATCTCGATGACTTTACACCGATTCATACTACCTTGCAAAGATTTCGCACGTTTGCAAAGTATAGGAAAACAAGAGAACCAAATGGAGATGGATAAAACTATGAGAGGATTTTGTAAAGGGCCCCGACGTGGAGGTTTTGGATCTGATGAGACATCTCTAGGCTCCACGAAGTCTGAAAAATCACTTGTCGAAGATATAGTGTGTTTTGGTCTTAGGGCTCTTAAGGGACTATGCTCGGACAAGGTAGCCTGAAAGCATGGGGAGTGTAGGGAACCAAAAAAATCCTCCACTAGCATTTACCTGGCCACCTCAATGTGTTGGTGTAGTTGGTTTGGTGCCAAGAGCTTTAGTTTGCAAAGTATTGCATCTGACAGCCTTACATTGACTTAGATCTGTAGTATTCTCGCGTGTTTACAAACAATAGGACACCGAGAGAACCAAATGGATATGGACAAAACTACAAGAGGATTTCGTAGAGGGATTTAACATGGAGGTTTTGGATCTAACGATACATCTCTAGGTGCAAAGATTTTGAGAATCACATGTCAAATATATAACGTGTTTTGGTCTTAAGGCTCTTAAGAGACTACGCCCAAATGAGGTATCCAAAGCATGGGAGCGTAGGGAACCAAAAAAATCCTCTAATATCATTCACTAGGCTATCTAGATGTGTTGGCATAGTTTTTTTGGCACCAAGAGCTTCCGTTTGAAAATTATTGCGTATAATGTTTTTCACATTGACTCGCATGCGCAGTATTTCGCGCATTTCCAAACAATAGGAAAGCGAGAGAACCGAACGGAGATGGACAAAACCATGAGAGGATTTTGTAGAGGAATTCGACATGGAGGTTTTGGATTTAACGAGACATCTCTAGGTTCTATGGAGTCTCGAGAAATGATCCATCGAAGATATAGCATGTTTTGGTTTCAAGGCTATTAAGAGACTACGCCCAATGAGGTAGCCCAAAAAGCATGGGTAGCGTAGGGAACCAAAACAAATCCTAGGACTCCATGGAACCTAGAGATGTCTCATAAAATCCAAAACTTCCATGTTGGGTCCCTCTATGAAATATTCTCACGGTTTTATCCATATCCATTCGGTTATCTTGTTGTCCTATTGTTTGTAAACGCGTAAAATCCTCGGGCAGATCGAGTTAGTGTAATGTTGTCGACGTAATACTTTACAAATGTAATCTCTTGGTACAAAACCAACACATCGGGGTGGCTAGGTAAATGCTAGTGGAGGATTTTTTTGGTTCCCTACACTCCCCATGCTTTCGGGCTACCTTGTCTGGGCATAGTCCTTTCGAGACCAAAATGCGCTATATCTTCAACAGGTGATTTCTCAGACTTCGTGGCACCTAGAGACGTCTCGTCAGATCCAAAACCTCCACATTGGGGCCCTCTATGAAATCCTCTCATGGTTTTTTCCATCTCCATTTGGTTCTCTCATTGTCCTATTATTTGCAAACATGCGAAATACTTTAGTCTGAGTCAGTGTAAGGTTTTCCATTGCCAATCACCTAAATAATATAGGTGGTTCATATAATATAGGTGGTGAAATGAGAATTTTAATAAGATATTTTTACAATATAGGTGGTGAAATGAGAATTTCTATTTGTTGTTCCTTTCTAATATTTAATTTCTCTTAGCACCACTAACCTACATAAACATGTTAGTAAGAAATTAAATAGAATTTTAAATCATACGTAATTTAAACAAAATAGTTTAAGTAAATATTCAAATTAAATTCATGAAAAACATACCTTCACAAATTCAATCCAATGAACCACAAGAATCAACTTTACTTTACAAAGTGTGAGCAAGAATCGCTTCATGATCTAATTCACGAACCTTCCATAGATTCTTGTTTAATGGCTGACCTCGATATTTGATCAATTTAATATTTGTTGCAAGGACCAAATGTGAATAGTGAAGTATCTTTCGATGTACTTCATAGTCTTCAAACAACCAAATGTTTTATTTTTTGATAGGATATCGTCGAAGCCAAGTTCTAGTGACTACCACTGACCCAGTGGGATACTCAAGGTCTTCACCATCAATGACTGTGGAAGTCAAATATTTTTCCCCTCTACACAACGAGACAAGAAGTAGTTTGTTCCCTCTTCGTTAAATTCCGTCGCAATAACTGCAAAAATGTGCCCTATGTATCACAAAGTAAAATTTTTCAGTCAAATTTAAAATACATTAAGAGTTGACCATTTAATAATTTATAAATCTAAAACATGGCATGTACATATATGTATGTACCTTGTTGCACTATATCAGAGACTTGGTCAAAGTTAGGTGATCTGAAGACCCTACAAGTTGTAATGCTCATGGAACTTGATGTGTGTTGAGTGGAATTAGAGGTCTACAATTCCATTCATCCACCCATTGTTGTGACTCACATTCATTCCATGTAAAATTAATGCATGATATACAAAAACATGCCATGCACCTAGTATAAATAGTCCAAGCATTTGCATCTGAACTACAGAATGAGTGCATATCACTTGATCCTACAACTGTCATACAATATTCAAAGTTTTCCAGATGTTGTTCCTCTATCAACCAAAAATATCTACGAACCGTTGATCTCTCTTGAGATTCATGGTCCATATTCTTGACACACCAATCAACAATGTTTTTACTTCTATAAATTTAGCACCATCCTTGAACTTTTACTCTTCTCTTGCAAGTGCTCTTTTCACACATGCTCTTGCACCATCATGCTCTCCTTTTCCATGCCCTACCTTAGTAAAAATATAGATATGTTGTACATTTGTTTCTTTGTGCATCCTTCTTAGCCAATAAACATCTTTGCATTCTTGAATTGTGATGTGCGGTTGTCTGACCAAATGTAATGTTGATAAAAACTAATGTTCCTCTCATTCAAGTTCACATAAAACCCCTGGAAACACCCTAGTACATATTATGTAGAATGTGTCTGATCATCACTGATGTAGAAATGATACTCTCTTAATATTTTTCGATCTTACTAAGTACTTTTTGGAGAGTGCATGAATGCTATATACACGAAAATAACAACTTGCACTGAGTTATAATATTGAGACTAAACCTCCATTTGTGGCTGCAATGTGTAATTCTTTGTGAATTCAACTACTGAAACAATAGTACCAAGTGGGAATGTGTTCTTTCTTAACTTGAATTGTTCATCCAACCATCAAGCTCTATGTGTGTGCCCCTATACTCATAAAAAAATTTCTCTCTCCGAATTTGACCATATATTCTGATACATGTAATTGTTTTGTAACAAGCTCACACCTCTTAGATTCTTTTCCATATTTTAATTGATATGCCACCAATTTATATTTGGTGAAATCAACCAATTCTTTTCCTATTGAATCTGTACTCTCCTCATGGATACAAATTTTTAGATTTGGCAAGCCACCACATACATTGCACGTTCCATCCAAATATGCTTTGTTATAAAAAAATTGTCTAGTTGATTTTTCACTATTTTCAGAACAAATTCCCTTGAAAATTTTGGTGGTACATTTAATCCACACTCCTGCAACATGATTTCAGTATGCAAAACATGACGTATTTGACAAAAAACATCATAATGCATTGAAAATTCAACATGATGCCTGCAACAAAAATGGTATGTGAGTGATTGATTTTCACATAAAAGGGTTTTCTCATTTCAAAGAATCTTTGGCTAATGTTAATTTGTGGATTTTCATTCTTAAACTTAGAGAACAATTGTGTTTGAGTCATATCTAAGAAATGTTTTACACACATGATTCACGATTACGAGAACCTATTCTTATTTTTACTGTATCTCTTCTATTTGGTGACACCCTTGTGTTCTCATTCCAAAATTTTACAATTAATTATTTTAGAATATCAGATGTATTCTTGTCTTTTTATGGAAGTCTACTAGACAAAGTCCAATAGTTAGTGTTATTGATTGACTCAAGATGTTTACGTCTCTCTATTGCTTTCATTAGTGTTTTTTTGTTTATCTTCAAAACACTGTTTGTTTTTCTAATCAATTGTTTATTAATTTTTTATCACTTATAATACAATTAGTAAGTGCACGCCATGTAGCATTACTATCTTTGGTGCGTCTTTTGCCACCTACAATTTGGTATGCTTTATGTATGTTTTCAACAATTAACGCATTTTGATCAACAACATTAGATGTTATTAACCCTAGGGTCTTCATTATAGATCTCATCTTAATTAATTTCATCAATGTAACAAATAATTGACATCTTTGTGTGTCATTTAAATTCTCAAAGTAATTATCCCAAATTCCACTAGCTTTTCTTCTCGCATTTTTTTTTGGACATTTTGTTAGGCATTAATTTTATAATGTTTTCATCAATTTCAATTAAGTGAATTGGGTTTCTTTGCAAAATAGAAGGAGTTTTTCTTGGAGGTGAAGATTTGTACAAGGTTACTTTCTTCATTTAGTGTTTTCATACAAATTTTGGGGTTAACATTTGGATTCTCAGGTAAGGGTTCAACAATTGGATTCATATCAATTTATTCATCCATACCAACATTATCATTCAATTTAATATCATTGTTCATGCAAAATCATTATTCATGGCAAAATCATTATTCTCTACATTTTTATTATGTATTTCATCACCATTTTCTAATACATTAGCTACATTTGATATAGTAGATGTACCTTGCCCTGTACGAAGTTTTTACATTCTCTTCAATTTCTTTATTATCTTCTCTTCCAATTTCTTCGGTGTCTTTTTATTGACTTTCCTCTTGTCCTTAGCTCGACTTTTATTGCCCATGATTAGAAAAAATCAACTAGTGGGGTAGGGGAAAAATGAACTACTAAAAAATCATGCAAGAATGTAGAGAAAATTGTAGACCAAACAGAATGTTTGTAGAATTATCGTGAAAGAGATGAAAGGGACGTTGGGGGGGACATGATATATAAACAAAAATAATGTGTACGTGTTAAATTTTTTTACCTTTTTCAAAGCACATGCCTCAAGGCTTGGGATCCGGTTTGGATCCCCAAGCCTGAGGCATGGACCTGCACAAACACAACAAACCACGTGTTTTTGTAGAAAAACACAAAAATCCAACTTCCGCCATGATAAATCAACATAAATGATCGATTTTTTTATAAAGAATTATACTACGACGTAAAGTAGAGCATATTCTTTTGTATAAATATTATTTTTCAATTTTTCTAACAAATACAAGGTTTCCATATTATTTATTTTCTTAACTATGCATTTTTATAGCTATTTTTTGAAGTTTAAACATGTCTATATTTTGTCATGTATCTTTTTTTTGACTCATCGAAATTGAATAAAAAAATTTTAGGCACAAACTAGGTGTAATTCTATACATATTAAAAAAACTAATTTTTGATATTTTTTGAGGTAGTTAGGGGGCATGGTTGGAGCTCGTTATTTTTCAAAACATAAAATTTTTGTACTAGAAAAATCATTAAAAAAATACTCGCTAAAAAAATCTAATTTTTTTAACACAAACTAGATGCTCCTAGCTATATTTCTACCAAAGGGTTTTCAAAAATACTAAATGGTACTCAAAAAATGGTGGGGGGCATGAAATTCACTCTATTATGTTTTTTAACAAAAATAGGAGCACCTATTGGTATTTTAGTTATTTGACCCACTTAAACTTATCTGTTTTCAATAAAATTTAGTAGCTTAAAAACTAGACTCAAAATTCTACGATTCATATTTCTACAACATCTTCCAATTTTGAGTGTAACTATTTCTAAAAACTCATACAAGTTGAAGTTTTTTATTTTTCAGAAAAATGTGTCCACTTAAGACCCCCTTTTGGCCCCCCAACTTGGTGCACTTACCTTGACACTTGTCATCTTACCCCGATGAATCACTCTTGTGCTTTGGTTCACACTTGACTATTGAGGGCAGCCTATACACATGAAACTCACACACTACACACTACACACCGCACACCGCACATTCGCACACTGCACACTACACACTACACACTACACACTACACACTACACACTACACACTACACACTACACACTACACACTACACACTACACACTACACACTACACACTACACACTACACACTACACACCACACACTACACACTTGCATCACCTTCTTCTATACCCTACACCTCTTATACATCTACAATATTTCCTTCTTCATACACACCATATATATTGTGCACTTTCTACATTCTTATATTCATATTTTCTTTTAAACCTCATACACACTATATACATTTTTATCATCATCTTCTTTACTTTTTTCACACTTGACTATTGAGGGAATCCTATACACATGAAACTCACACACTACACACTACACACTACACACTTGCATCACCTTACTCTATACCCTATACCTCATATAAATCTACAATATTTCCTTCTTCCTACATACCATATATATTGTACACTTTCTACATTCTTATATTCATATTTTATTTTAAACATCATACACACTATATACATTTTTACCATCATCTTCTTTCATATACTATACATCATATGTACTTTGTGATTTCCACACTCACGTAATCTATACATCTTGAGCTTCACATTATACATCATCGCACTAGACACAATCAACATGTATTTCAAAACCACATTAAGTTATTCACAACATTCTAATACATCTTGTTATCACAAAAACGTAACACCCTAAAATTTGGCTATGCTGATCTCTACTTTTTACTAATATGGGACAATCTCTCAAGTTGTGGGACTTGTTACTTGAGATGGAAATCTAGAGAAGGAAGGCTTCCTCTACCTAATCCTAGCACTAAACTACTCCTAAAAGGGAAAATTCAAATAACTAATCCTAATCTAAACTTATAAGGGATCAGGGGGAGAGAAAGAGGGTTAAAAAGATGCATGAAAGGGAAATCCTAAAATAAAAGAGGTGATAGCACTAGAAAAATGGTGTGGAAATATATTATTGAGGGAGAAGGAGAAGTAAAATGGAGTAGGGAGAGGCCAAACAACTATGACACAAACCCAAATCTTCATTCACCATCTATTATCTATGAAACACAATAACTTGAACATGCCAAGTAAGAAATACATGCACAAAAAAGAACAACAATAATAGAGAGGGAAGGAGATACAATAAAATGAATTTCAGGGTTGAAAGAACACCACAAAACAAAAATTTTATTTCTCTTACAATATGCACAGTCTATTACATCTCAGTAGAGTAGAGTCATAAGAACACTTTCCAATCTCATGTGAAGGTTTAGATCATGGACATTAAGAAACCATATTGACAGAGTCTCCCCATATCCCTGAGAAAATCCCCCTTCTCAAATGAGAAGTGATTACAATATATAGAAGAAGATGGAGAAGAGAGAAAAAGTGAATCCCAAAATAATATCCCTTTCACCTCCCAACAAAATTCATTAATCCACTGGAAAAAGGTGTGGGCAGCCTATAAAAAAATTCCATGTCCCTTACCTCGTGGAAGAAGGAAAATGTCCATGTCTTCATTTAATTTGGGCTATTGCAAAAACTAGAAGTGCACTTTTGATTTGGATTGTATTTTGCATTTTTCTCTCATATACTCCACCTACTTCCATTGATTAACTAAAATTAACTAATAAGAGGTAGTATGGGGATAGTTAATCTAATAGGAGGACATAAATGCATTAAATAACTATGCTAATATAATATGTAAATTAACTAAATAACTAAAGTAATGTAATAAAAACCCTAATATGCAAGAAGGAGGTAAGGAAAGAACTCAACTGATAACTGGTGACTATTGATAGGTTATCGGAGAAAATAGGAGCATGAATAACTCTTCGTAGGTCCCGAAAAGACTGGATCTGGGGCACCTAAAGGAGGATTGTGGCACCCACCGACACTGGGTCCGTCCGTAATATGGGTGCCTGGTCTATGAAAAGGCTCTAGAAATGGTTCTTACAGGTGGTGGGGGTGGTGCCAAACCCTCGTTGTGTGTTGCAATAGGTTCACTTTCCTACACTAGATGCCACCACTAATTCAAGCTGATGTAAAGACCTGCAAAAGACCAAAAGGAAGTATCAAAACCCTACAAAAATAAAAATGTAGAATGAATGGGTCGGGCTAACCTCAACTACCATAATAGTGGGATTACTACTCTGAGCACTACACTACATTTCAGACCAAAATGTAGTTCTGGTGTGTGTGTGTGTGTGTGTGCGCGCGCATGTCGTGCACTAGGTTCTCTTGTGCTAAGGCTAATTGTGCACTTTCGAAGTATTGAGCAATAACTAAATGTAGAAAATGTAATAGCATGTGTACATGGAATAGAATAGAATCCCCTCCTATGAAGTGTGATGCATACTTCCTAGCTTATGCCTTGATGACGGAGTTATATGGATGCAAATGCAATAGATGGATGTAACTCTAGATGAGGGATAATATTAGATGATGCTAGGTCCCTCATTATGGTATCATAACTTTATATTTATAAGGTTCTCTTGATTTGATTTCGTAATTAACCCCGACATGGTCGATACCAAAATGATAAGGATAAAAAATGGATAGAAAGAGCCCAAAACGTGATGGGAAAGTAGAAATAGGACATGGGCACTCTTGGTGGGACCAGGGTGCCCTGGACACTACCCCGGGTGCCCTAACCAAGGCTAAAATGATAGGAAAATATTGAAACATACTTGGTATGCAGATAAAAATGTGTGGAAATGACGAAATAAAAGTAAAATAAGATGGCCAAAAGATGGGGGTTAATTAGCACTTTCTTCACTTAAGAACCTTCTAAAACGTAGTGTGAGACCGAGATAAATAAATTTATAAAGTGCATAATTTTGTGTCTACATTTTATCCCCACTTTATGTTGGTGAGTCAGAAGTTCGGTAACATAAAGTAGATAGAAGAAGTGCATACTTGATGTCTATGAAGAGTGTAGTAGAAACGTCTGAAGGATTATAGAAAAGCGTGGAATGAAAAAAACTAAAGATGGAGGAGCATGGAAAATAAAGATGAAAATACACAAATAAAAGGTGATGAGAGTGAACCTAGGGAAGAACGTGTGTGAAGTTGTCATGTGTGTGTAGTATACCTACATGATTAATAAAGCATGTGTTATCGAGAGAGTTGTTTTTTGTTTTCCCCAATTTGACTCTTTGTTTCTCATATGGCCATACCTGAAAGGAAAAAATGATCAAGTATTCAAATATGTATGTATGTAAGTGTAAAAATGCTATGTAAAATATGCATGTATATGAGGGTATAAAATATGCAAATGTAAAGTACGTGAAAAGAAAAGTGTAAATGGAACATGTGCACCTAATCCATGTTAAAAGGTAGAAGTATATCCTATAATACGATATTTTTGGGAGATCTCACACCACCCTGGATGAAGAAGTGTAGGGAGGAAATGCTTTGTGTCCTCCAAACTTTAACCGCTTTTGCTGAAATGTGTGTGAAGATATATCTATACTATCCTGGTTTTTTGGGTGATCCGACGCCACTAGACGAAGTAGTGTAGAGAGGTACACCCACTGTAACCCCCAAGAGTGCAATCGCTTCCCAAAAGTATAAGAACACCATGTCCTATAAAATCCACTTTGTGTATGGGGTTCGTAGACTAGTCTAAACCCACTCGTTGTAGAAAATTGAACTGTGTCGGTGTAGAATCTCTGTGTTAGTATGTAAAAACCCCCAAATGATGCCCCCTCTTTGGGGGTGCATGTGATATCGCTGATAGGAGAATGTAGCCCCAAAAGAGGACCAACCACATTCTGAACTGTGTACCCTAGAAAGTTCTTGGTAGAAACCAAGGCACACACAAACAAGAAGGATATCCAAAGACAAGTGTAAACAAACAATGCATGCATATAGAAGACATGTGTAAGCTACGAAGAAAATGTAGTAAATGTAAACACGCAAGTAAGTTGCATAAAGTGGGCTGCAAACATGGGACATCACTCATGATGTCGTAAGACACACAAGGCCATCATGGCCACAAACAACAAGAAGGTTTGCACACAAACATAGGAAAAATCCTGCATACAATAAAAACAATGATAGAGACAAGTACAAACAAACAAGCAAGCAAAGCTTATGGAAAGATGTAATCCTGCAAAACAAGTGTTGCACATGGAACACTCGTTACCATGTTAGAGTAATAACCAATATTTCAAAGCATGAATAACCAACTGTAATTTAAAGTGCTAACTAAAAATGAAACAATAGAACTCGTAAGAGATGAATGTGGATTCCCCCGCGATTAGTGTAGGATGGGTAGAAGGCGAGAATAAAATCTGCATGTAGGAGTCTTGTATTTGTAGTCACACTAAAAAGGCGTGAAGGTGCATGTGTAGATGGTATAAATAATGACATATAAGAAATCAGTTTAACATGTGTAGTAAAGTGACCATGCAAAACACTAGTAAACAAGAGTAAATTCACCCAAGACAATGCAATATATTGTGGTTGGATGGAATGGAATGCAAAGTGGAATGATAGGATCCACATGTCCCCCGAGTGAATGGAAGTGTATGTAATGAGGTTCATTTTTTCCCCCCTCAGCAATCAAGAATGAACCATAAACTAGAGTGTGTCACCAAGAAATGGTCGTAGTGTGTGTTGTGTCTAACACACTATGATGAATTTGTATGTAATGGTGATGATATGTGACATATAGGTAGGATGTGCTTGAACCTTGTAGCCTAAGCATATATCATGGATGGATGAATGGATGAGTGATGATTTAGCCTAAGCATATATCACTATATGATGAAAGAACAAGTGATGATTTAGCACTAAGTGTATATCACTATAAGATGAGTGGATGAGTGATGATTTAGCCCTAAGCGTATATCACTATATGATGAGTGGATGAGTGATGATTTAACACTAAGTGTATATCACTATATGATGAAAGGTAAGGAGTGGTGATGTAACCTAAGGTGTATACCACTACAAGATGATATAATAGAGGTGGTGATCTAGCCTAAAGTGTATACCACTACTAGATAGAAAGAGTGAGTGATAATTTAGCCTAAAGCGTATGTCACTAGCCTAGGAATGTCACATGATGAAATGTCACATGGTGGGTGTAAGGTCCATTTGATTTGTAAACCCTTAGTAGTTGAGTATGGACCGAGGAACTAAAGTGTGTCATAGGGTGGTGAGTGTAGTGTGTAGAAAACAATGGAGCATGTATAATGAGAATAAACGACCATGTGATGAATAAAATGTGTAAATGCGTAGTGTTGAAAATGCAAAGCTAGATGTGTAGGATGTATAAAATGTAATGTATAATGCACAACGTAACATGTGTAGTAATGTAGAATGTAGGGATGAAATGTAAAGCTAGACTCATATGTACTGTAAACTAGCATAGTATGTATAATGTGTATGAAGTAGGTATGCGTAATGTATGATTGGACTATGTACATAGATAGCCTAATAATGTATGTAATGTGTAGAATGACTAGGATATATGATACGTAGAATGACTTAGGTATGATGCAAAATGCATGTAGAATAATAGTAGAATGTAGACTAAGTGTAGTATGTATTGGTGTTGGATGTGCAATGTGTTGATGAAAAGCAATGTGTAATGCCTATAGTGTGGTGTGTGGGATTTAGTGTAATAGTAATCCATCAACAAATAAGTGTGAATCTGAAGCACAACAAAGCATGTCATTGGGAAACGATGGTGCTAGGACATGTGATTGATAGATAAAAATGCAAAGATTATAGATATGGTGATGATATAAGGTGGGGGGAAATTAGGTGCTATGCCCCCAAGTATATAGAAATGAATAAACTAACCAATGATAGTGAAAGATGAAGGTCCTCCACCCGATGTCTGTGAGGATGAAAGCATAGGACCATGATCTAATAGTGGTGGTATAGTAGAAAACACGTGGGCGGTGAATGAAGCCTATGTGCATGGGATGGATGAATATATGATGAATATGGAGGCATAGTAAAATGCGTCGGCGATGGAGATCTACATGAGGCAGAGCGCGAAGGTGATGAAAAAGCATGCAAAATAAATTGAGGTGGTGATCAACGCCAAGATGCAACGATTGTCCTAGGGATAGGCCTATGCCGAGGTGTAGGAATAATAGATGATATGAACGATAAAAAGATCATTCCAAGTTGTGAAGATCTCAGATGATCATAGCACACCACATTTTATAGGTTGAAAGAAATTTACCAAAATAACTTTATAAAAGAATTTGCAAACAAAGAACAGTAATATCATATATTATTATGGAACTCTCATGTGAGTACAATGAGAATGAACCTTGCTTATATAGGAATGGAAGATCAATATAAGAACCAGTCAAGGTCGTAGATCAAGCCGAAATCAAGGAAATAACTAGTCAAGGGGTGAGTGCACCAAGTTGGGGGGCCAAAAGAGGGTCTTAAGTGAACGCATTTTTCTGAAAAATAAAAAACTTTAACTTGTATGAGTTTTTGAAATAGTTACACTCAAAATTGGAAAATGTTTGTGTAAACATGAATCATAGCATTTTGAGTCTAGTTTCCAAGCTACTAAATTTTATTGAAAATGGATAACTTTAAGTGGGTAAAATAACTAAAATACCAACAAGTGCTCCTATTTTTTAAAAAATATAACAGAGTGACTTTTGTGCCCCCCACCATTTTTTGAGCACCATTTATTAGTTTTGAAAAAAATTGGTAGAAAGATATCTAGGATCATATAGTTTGTTCTAGATTTTGTTTTAGATTTTTTTAGCAAATATTTATTTTTTTATGATTTTTCTAGTACATAAATTTTATGTTTTGAAACTTAACAGAGCTCAAACCGTGCCCCCTAACTACCTAAAAAATATCAAAAATTAGATTTATTTTCTTTGAATATTTATAGAATTAGGCCTAGTTTGTGCTAGTAATTTTTTTCAATTTCAATGACCCAAAAAAAAAAGATATAAGATGAAAGATAAACATATTTACACTTCAACAAATAGCTATAAAAAGGAATAGTTAGAAAATAAGTAATAAGGAAACCTTATATTAGTTGGAAAATTTGAAAAATTATATTTTTATAAAGAAGAAACTCTTCTCTGCGTCATGGTATAATTTTTTAAACGAATCGATTGTTTTATGTTGATTTATAATAGAGGAAGTGGCATTTTTTCATTTTTTACAAAAACACACTTTTTGTTGTGTTTTTGCATGTCCACGCCTTAGGATTAGGGATCCAATGAATCCCAAGCCTTGAGGCATGGCTTGGAAAAAAGTGAAAACGTAAAATACGTACACATTATAACGTGTACGTGCTTTATAAATTTTTCATTTATTATTTATATTTTATTATTTCTTATACTTTAAATTTATTTTAGTAAATATAAGAAAATATGGTCACTCTACACCTTATGGAACTAGTCTTATGACTCCATTAGTCATGGTTCAGGAGATAGTGTTTTATAGCATAATCTAGTCAATACATAGGTAATTTTAAGGATTTCAACATTCAGCCTATATCTTTTAGCATTTAAATTATACAATCGAAACCCTAAACCTAAACCCTAAACTCTAAACCATGATCCCTAAACCATAAACCTTAAACCATAAATCCTAAGCCCTAAACCATAATCCTTAAACCCTAAACCTTAAGCCTTAAGCCCTAAACCCTAAACCCTAAACCATGAACCATGAGCCTTAAATGTTAAACCCTAAACCCTAAACCTTGGAAAATAAATCCTAAACCCTAAAAACTAAATCCTAAACCCTAAACCCTAACCCATAAAACCTAAACCCTAAACCCTAAACATTGAATCCTAAACCCTAAAGCCTGAGCCCTAAGCCCTAAACCATAAGCCATAAATCCTAAACACTAAACCTTAAACCCTAAACTCTGTGACCTAAACCCTTAACCCTCAACCATGAGACCTAAACCCTAAACCCTAAAACCAAAATAATAAATCCTAAATGTTAAACCCTAAATCCTAAACCCTAAAACCTTAACCCTAAACCCTAGACCCTAGACCCTAAGCCCTAAGCCCTAAACACTAAATCCAGAGCCCCAACTCTAACCCCTAAACCTTAAACTAGTAACTCTGAAACCCAAACCTTAAGCCATGAACCATGAACCCTAAAGCCTACACCCTAATCCCTAAACCATAAACCCTAAACCCTAAACCTTAAACCTTGAACCCTACACCCCAATCCTTGAGCCCTAAACCCTAAACCTTAAACACCGAGCCCGAACCCTAAACCCTAAATCCAAAGCCCTAAGCTCTAACCCCTAAACCTTAAACCCGTAACTCTAAACCTCGAACCTTGAGCCGTAAACCCTAAACCATGCACCCTAACCCCTAAACCTTAAACCATGAGCCCTAAACCATAAACCATAAACCTTAAGCCCTAAATGTTAAATCCTAAAGGTCCCAAACCCTAAACCTTGAACCATGAACCATGAGCCCTAAATTTTAAACCCTAAATCGTAAGCCCTAAACCCTAAAAACTAAACCATAAACCCTAAACCCTGACCCCTAAACCCTAAACTCTAAACCCTAAGAACTAAATCCTAAACCCTAAGCCCTAAACACTAAACCCTAAACCCTAAACCCTGAACTCTATGACCTAAACCCTTAACCCTCAACCCTTAACCATGAGACCTAAACCGAAACCATAAACCCTCAAAATATCAACAGATCAAAGACATAAAATTTTGATGAATCTCTTTGAATTTTGTTCCTATGAAGTCAATGAACCTTTTCAGTTGAATACTCTCTGTCAATACTAATAAGAATGGGTAAGACACAAAACATTATAATGAGTGAAATAGTTCGCATACAATGGGAAAAATAAGATAGATATATTGGGTAACATTTATTTGTACCAAATTGTTCTTGGATATCTATAATTTCCCTCCTTTAAAATATTAGTAGATGAAAGGCATCAAATTTTGATGACTCCCTTAAATGTTCTACCTATGAAGTAGATGAACCCTTTTTAGTTGAATACTCTCTATCAATACTTATAAGAATGGGTAAGACATAAAAATTACAGTGAGCGAACGGGTGAGCCTAATCCACGAGCCTTAAACCCCGAGACAAACCCTAATCCATAACCCCTAACTCCTAACCCCTAAAACCCGTGCCTTAAACCATAAACCCTGAACCCTTTTCCCTAAACCCTGAACCCTGACCTTTAAACCTTAAACCCTAATTCCTAAACCCGAAACCTAAACCCTAAACATTAAACCCTAATCCCTAAACCCTAAACCCCGAGTGTTAAAACCTAAACCGTATACCATAAACCATTAACCCTAAACCCTAAACTCTAAGCCTTAAATCATAAACCCTAAACCCTCAACCCTAATCCCTAAACCATTAACCCTAAACCTTGAGCCCTTAACCCTAAAAGCGTGAGCCCTCGAACCCCGTGCCCTAAGCCTTAATCCCTAAGAAAAATCCTAAACCCCGAACCCTCAAACATAAACCCTCAACCCTAACCCTAAAAACTAAACCATGATCCTTAAACCCTAAACCCTCAACTCTCAACCATAAACCTTAAACCCTCAACCTTGATCACTAAACCCTAAACCCTGAACCTTGAGCCATAAACCCTAAACCCTCAACCCTGATCCCTAAACCCTAATCCTTGAGCCATAAACCCCAAGCCCTAAATCATAAACCCTTAACCCCGATCCATAAACCCTAAAATCTAAACCCTAAACCCTAAACCCTAAACACTAAACACTAAAATCTAAACTATGAGCCTTACACTAAACCTTAAACCCTAAACTCTAGACCTTGATTCCTAAACCCCGAGTCCTAAATCCTAAACCTTAAACCCTATACCCTAAAACCTAAATCATAAACCCTTACCCAAAGGAAATTCCTAATAAGATCATTTGACATGTTTAGGTGTGTAGGGAATAGTGTCTAAGGTGATCAATCAAATCAATTAGTTTTGATGAGATACTTCGCTTCATCCGAAGGCCTAAAAAGTCATTTTTGGCCATTCGTCAGCCAATTGAACACCCTTCAGAACAAGCTAAAATGAGTTAGTCATGTCACTGAGGTATCAAGGACCATCATGTGTGAAGTATTAAGGCGTCATTTGTATCCATAAGAGACATATGAGAAAAAACATGTATGAGAATCATGAATTTGATTCTATAAAAGGATGCTTTTAGAGCTAGGAAAGGTGAGGGGATGATCTTTATATAGAGCATCATGTTTCTAATAATGAGCAATCATCTGAGTTCACTTGATGCAATTCACTGGCACTATTCGTAACAACCTCATTCAACACCTAGTAGTGTTATCACACCTTAAGGAGGAGGCACATTACAATCACCTCATTTTGGCCATAGGACATGAATCTCATTCAGTGGGAAAATCCTCCAACTAAAAAGTGAGGATCTCTTTTTTTTAAGAAGTAGACAAGCATCATAGAGTTTATTCATGGTCACTAAAGTGAATTATGGAACAAAAATTAAAAATTATTACCAGTTCAAGTAGTGGTAGGGCCAAAATCAAATTTATAAGGTCAAAAACCTAAAAATACAACTATATGTTTTCCCAAAACAAAGACAGACTACAATTTATATGCCCGAAAGTTTTAGGTCCTTTGCTGAAATCCTGAAAATGAGTAATGACCAGATTAGATTTTGAAAAACTATCTTCTAGATTATAACTGTTGGAGCTATGGGACCAATTCCATGAGGTGCAGAAAGTGACCCTAATTTCTTATATTTACTAAAATAAATTTAAAGTATAAGAAATAATATAAGATATCTAAGACACCCAAAAACACATGCATAGTCCATACTATACAAAACGCGTACGCATTTTAACTTCTCTAAAACGCATACGCATTTTAACTTCTCTAAAACATGTATGAACTTTGTCTTCTTTAAAATGTGTACGTGTTATAGGTTTGGTAATTACCAAACGAAAAAAATTAAAACGAGCGCATTTTAGCAAAATGAATACGCGTTTCATCTGTTTTTGGGTTTTTGTCCACTTTTGGCCCCCAACTTTGTGCACTTACCCCAAGACTATAGATTTAGGAAAGAAATATTCAAGACCATAGATTTAGGAAAGAACTAGTTATAACAACTAGATAATATCTTCCTTATATCTAAATAATAAAAAACAAATATCTACACACATAATTGGGTGAGGATAAAATGCATGAGGTAAATAAAGTACCTAGGTGAACATAAGCTAAGGCGAATAACTACTATAACACCCCCCTAAAGTGAAGCTAGGGGCCCATAATAAAAGTGGCATATCAACAAAGATGAGTCCCGACAACTAGGCTCGATGAGGTGCTCATGTACAATAAATGGGAAAAGGGAACACCGCAAGGTACCCAAAACCAAGTAATAAAAAGTACAGAGAGAAAAAACCCCACTGCAAGGCATCACAAGAAGATCGACTCAAAAATGCATACAATGATGAAGAATTTTGGTGTGCATTATGGTCTTAATCCACCGCTTCGATCATAAAATTCAAAAATAACTAACATTGAGCTTCACCAGAATAGCTCCATACAAGGAGACTATCAATGGAGTGATGTCAAAAGTGTAAAAATGCACCAAACATTATTTGATCAACTACTGCAAATAGGTGTGTCACGATCTAAGAACAATAACCAAAGCAACAAGGAAAGGACACGAGATCAAAATAAATAGGAGTGCCACGATCCAAGAAAATCCAAGGTAACAAGGCAAGGACAAAAACTCAAAGAAGAAGGATGAACACCACACCCTCCCATACTGCTGAATGGGTGGAGTGATGCTACAAATATTGATTATTTGTCAAAACAACTACTCGAATAATGTCAAACTAACACTTTGGGCTTTACAGAATAGCTCCCTAAAAGAGAGACTGTCAACATGCCGAAAATCTTGAAATTAGAAATCTAAAATCTCTCAACAAACAAGAGATATATACTACACCTGCTAAATAAAAATGCTCAAAATAAGGAGCATTACAATGTAAAAGATGTAGAAAGTGGAGCAAGAGGCCAAATGGTGGAGGAGCCATGCATGTAGAGTCCTCTCAACAAATTCCTATGTCGCTACCACGAGTGATCAGATATCCACCCCAAATCAACATAGATGGATGAAGAAGATTCTTGCATATGACTTGGTGCAAAATGTATAATGGGTTCATGCAAAGGAACATCATAATGTGTGCCAGTCGATCATGTCCGATGGACAACTGAAATGTCATGTCTCTCAATCCTGAGTGAAGGTGCAGAACTCATGTATATCTCATGATCCTCAGAAAGAGTCGAGCGAATAAAAATAGGATATTTTTCAATGTGTGATCCCAATGAATTAACTACTCAAAAACAATTTCCATGGTGAGAATTCCATTTAACATGTGGAATAAGATAAGTAATTCCTTGTGAATGTATGTCAATACCTCCACAGTGAAACCCATAGAACGGAGCATGTGAGAACCAAATGTAGTGGTATGCTTCTCAAAAGAGCCATGCATGTGAGCAGAAGGAGCTGATGTGGGATACTCAGAGTGTGTAACTGCAATAGGCACAGATGCATAAGAACATGCAATAATAAGCCTAATAGGCTTAGGAGCATCAGGAGTAGGAGCAGCTTAGAAATTGATAGATCAAGGTCAGTGGGTACAGGAGAAATAGTTGCAAGTGGACTAGGAGCATGGATATGATTATCCACAATATGAGGTCGATGTTGTAAGTGAGAAATTTTCTACTTTGTAGGGAGTGTATTAGTGTATCCTTCTCATAAATGAGGTTATGAAGAAGAGAGTTTTACTTTTAAGTGATCTATTTTACTCCAAAAATTTGAACATATCCTCTTGAAGTTTACACACTTTGGAGAAAATCATATCATTATCAGAATCCATGATAGATACAATAATGTAACACCCAAAATTTTAGGACGTCGGGCTCAACCAAAATTACGTCCACAAGTGATTACAACACCCCCTAAATTTGGCACTTTATAATTTAGTGCATGTAAATATTACAATGAGTAAAAGTACCTATTTTTGAAATATATGTATAAAATTGTCACCAATTAGAGATATCAAAAATACACAATTTCAAGAAAAAAATCACCTTAATCTGAGCTATAGATCAAAATTTATGAGCTCTAGAAGGTTTTGTTATTAAAAATAATATTTTAATGCTGATTTCTTTTTTAAAGGTACACGTGACACCCAAATTTCCAGAGGGTAAATGAGTGCATCCACAAGATACAGACTTGTGACCAAAGGATAAAAGATTGTGCCCAAAACCTAAATGTCCAGAGGGTAAATCATTGCATCCGGAGGGTACATGTCTATATCCAATGGATAAAAGAATGCACCAGAAGGTACATATTTACATCCAGTGGATATGTAGACTACATTGAAAACAAAAATATCTATAGGGTAAAAGAATGCATCCAGAAAGTACATGTTTATAATCAATGGATAAAAACGCACCCAGAGGCTACATATCTGCGCCCAATGGATAAAATACTACATCTAAAACAGAAATATCCGGAGGGTAACCTGAATGCAATTCAGAAGGCACATGTCTATATCTAATGGATAATAGAATGCAACTAGAGGTCACAAATCTGCGTTTAGTGGATAAAAGACTACATCAAAAAAAAAATATCCAAAGGGTAAAAGAATGTATTCATAAGGTACTAATCTACATCCAAAGTGGATAAAAGAATGCACCAAAAAATGATACAACTATTAATACAAACTTAGACTGCAAATATCTATTTTTATGGTACATGTATCAAAAAATAGAGAGAAACCCAAAAAATTTCTTGAAAACCCCGTGAAAGTTGATATAATTTTTGTGTCAAAAAAATGTTTGTACATAATTGTCTGATTTTTTTGAGAAATGTGCCAAAAAACCCTTTAAAAATATCCATATTTGATTGTCTCATAACATGGTCAAGTTTACAATCGATTCTAGGGTTTTGGCACCTTCCAAATTTAATGGTGCTCTTCATTTTGCATAAAATTTACTATCTGAGAAAAGTGCTAACAAATTCTGAATACATGAAAATAATAAACCCTTGCTTGCAAATAAAAACTTATAGATGGATGTCTACATCATCTATCACTCTGATACCATGAAAGGAATGATAAGAAGATCATTCCAAGCCATGAAGATATCAGATGATCATAACACACCACATTTGATAAGCTGAAATAAATTCATCGAATAACTTTACAAAAGAATTTACAAACAAAGAGTAGTAATATCATATATTATTATGGAAATCTCATATGAGTACAATGAGAATGAGCCTTACTTATATAGGCAAGTAAGATCAATCTAAGAACCAGTCAAGGTCATAGATCAAGCCATAAATAAAGGAAAGAACTAGTCAAGACCATAGATTTAGGAAATAACTAGTCATAAAAACTAGATAATATCTTCCTAATATATAAATAAGAAAAAAGAAATATTCACACACATAAGTGGGTGAGGATAAAATACATGAGGTAAATAAAGTACCTAGGTGAACATGAGCTAAGGTAAATACCTAATCTAACAACGGAATGATTCAGTCATGTAGACGGTACTCAAGTAGGTGAACTAGGAGTAGACTGTGCTTTGAGTAACATAGAATGAGATGTGTTAGAAGGGTTAGATGACACATAAGCAACTGTATGAGGAGATGATGACAGTGGAGGAGATGGAGGAACATTGTTAATAGAAATGACTTGCATTTTGTGAATGAATTTGAGTCGCAAGTGATTCATAGATATGATAGATTGAGAGTGATGAATCCAATTAAGGCCTAGAAGTAGGTCACATCCCTCAATTGTGTTTCCAAAAAGGAAAGGGACAAGTAGAGTTCAAGGGTTGATTGTGACATGTATCTTAATAACACCAAAAGGTTTTGGAAGGGATACTCAATTTGCAATGGAGGGTAACTGATATCCCTAGAGAGGGATAAAATAACATGCACTAATAGGCCATGAGGGGTTAAATTTAGTATTGTTGATGGAGGTCAAACTGATAGATGCATGGATGTGTAAATGATTAGATGTAAATGTAGTGTGATAATCGGTGTTGGAAAAAGAAATGACTGGTGGTAAAGCTTCGGTGCTAGTGACAAAGGAATCGAGAGCTCCCGATTCTGGAGGTGATATAACATGATAGAGCGTGATTAGCAGGAAGAATCCATAGTCTTTTTGTCATGTTATTGAGAGTCATTATTAAAGAGTTTGAGTTTACCCTTTTTGTTGGTTGGGGCAGAGCTAGTAGACTCATGGGAATTCAAGTTTATTGTTATCAATTAGATCTTGGATAATTGTTTGGAGTTTTAGGCATCTATTTGTAGAATGTCCCACACAATGATGATAATCACAATGGAATTTTTCATTTTATTTCATACCTTTGGGTCGTGATGGGTCTAACTCGAGTGGTGGAGGAAGGGTAATAAGGTTGTTGTCGAGAAGTTTCTTTAATATAAGATGTGGAGCCATTAGAAGGTTGTTAAACACGCGGCTAGGTGGTTGTGACTAAACTTCTTTAGAGGGAGTAACAACATTAACAATGATTTTAGCGTCGGTTGGCTTAGATGTAGATGGTTTGAATGGTACCTTACTTTGAAAATGAGTGGAGGGAAAATCTTGTTCCTGATACTTAAGCTTTCCTATGGATAAAATTTTAGACTCATGAAGCTTAAGAGTATGACAAAGCTGATCAAATGAAGGAGAGGTCTCAAAGAGAATGCTCTCTTGAAGAGGTGGTAAAAGACTTTGGATAAACAGGTCTTGAAGCTCAAAGTCCACAAGCACATTTTTCATTTTAGCGAGATTGTTCTTATACCTTAAAACATAGTTAGCTAAGTGTTCATTAGATCCCTATTTAAGTTGTGCTAGCTGAGCGTAAGAAATCTTAGAGCCAATATTGATGGAGAAATGTGTAAGAAAGGCATTGGCTAGATGTGTAAATGAAGTGACTGAGTGAACAGGTAAGTCATAGAACCAATGCATCACATAATCATGGAGACTACGAGGAAATATTTTAGCTAAGAGAATATGATCGTCGAAAAATCTAGACAAGCTACATGAAAGGCTCTAAGATGCTCCTGTGGGTCACCATGCCCATTGAAAATGGGAAGCTTAGGGGTAAAAAAACTAGGAGGAAGTGAGTAAGTAGATATGACAGGTGCAAATGGAGTATGTAATAACAAGGTAGAATCTAAATATGGAGAGGCGTGCGAAGTATCCTGTTGCAACTTACAAATTTGAGCTTGAAGATTGTGATAAAGAGAAGTTAAGTCTTGATTGCCAATAGATGAGACTTTCCTTTCATGAGAAACTAAGGGTGGCATAAAATGATTGGTAGGAGTAGGGACAAAAACTAGAATAGTAGAGATAGGTGGAAGAGTGGAAGCAAGCGGTTGAGTGGCAACAGTAGTTGTTATAGCCACATAAGTATTGAGTTCTGCCAAATTAGTAGCTTCTTCACGAGCCACATGTAAAAGTAAGTCTAGATCCTAAGGGTGCGTAGCAAGGTGATCATTGATGGCCTTAAGGTGAGCTTCGGTGAATTCCTCATGAGAGTGAGCCATGGTAAAGGAAAATTAAACCCTAGCAAAGTAAGAGAGAGGAGCCTAGAAGTGTATATGATCGAATCAAGTTCACCAAAATGATTAACTAAAATTAACTAATAAGAGGTAGTAGGATAGTTAATATAGTAGGATGACATAATTCAGTAAATAATAACTATGATAAAAAAATATCTAAATTTATTAAATAACTAAAGTAATGTAACTAAAACCCTAATATGCAATAAGGGGGTAAGGAAATAACTCATCTAATAACTGGTGACTGTCGCAGAGGTGATTAGAGAAAATAGGAGCAAGAATGAATATGCAGAGGTCCCAAAAAGACTAGATCTAGAGGATCTGAGTGGACTGGGTGCCCATAAGAACTTTGGTCTGCAATTTGGGAACCTTGGTTTACAAAAATCTCTAGAATCTGGTTCTTACATGATCGAAGGATGGTGTGAAACCCTCGTTGTGTGTCACCTTAGGTTTTTTGTCCCACGTTGTATGTCACCACTAATTAAAGATGATGTAAAGGCTTGCAAAAGACCAAAAAGAAGTATCAAAACCCTAAAAAAATAAAAATACATAATGACTGGGTCAGACTGACCTCAACTGCCACAATAGTGGGCTTACTACTCTAATCGTTGCACTACATTATAGACCCAAATTTAGTTCTTGTGTGTGTGTGCATGTCTTTCCCTAGGTGATATTGTGCGATCAACACTTTGTGAAGTAGCGAACAATAACTAAATGTAGAAATTTTAATAGCACATGTGCATGGAATAGAATAGAATCCCTCCCCTACGACGTGTGATTCAAACTTCCTAGCTTGTCCCTTGATGATGGAGCTATGTGGATGCAAATTTAATATATGGATGCAACTCTAGATGAGTGATAGTAGTAGATGATGCTAGGTCCCTCATTATGGTCTCATAACTTTATATTTATAGGGTTATCTTGATCTGATTTCATAATTAACCCTAACATGGATGACTACCAAAAGATAAGGATGAAAAATAACTAGAAAGAGCCCAAAAAGTGGCAGGAAAGTAGAAAAGAAGCTGGGTGCCCCTAGTGGGACAAGGGCACCCACGGGCACCCCAAGATTACCTTGGGTGCCCAAACCCAAGACTAAAATGATGGGAAAATGCCGAAACAAATTGGGCATGTAGATAAAAATGTGCAGAAATGACGAAATAAAAGTAAAATAAGATGGCCAAAAGATGAGGGTTAATTAGTACTTTCTTCACTCAAGAACCTTCTAAATAGTAGTATGAGATTGGGATAAATAAATGTGTAAAGTGCATAATTTTTGACTACATCCATTATTTTATGATTTCATGATGAAGTGCATGGAAATATGAATACAAAAATTATAACTTTGTTGGATTTGGTGATCTCGTGGAGTGAGAAATGTCCATTTTCCAGATTTTTAGCCTTTGTTCCTCTAATAGAACGCAGTTTTCATATACTTTGTCCTTTTCCCCCTTTTCCTTTATACTCTCCTTCATCTGAGATATTGCATGGGTTTTGGGGAACTTGGGGTACACGGGTCTTGTGTGTCTAACTTCCCATATGCGGCCGCAATGTACTCCCGACCTCCCGAGCTTGCCATCATGTATCGAGATATTGGCCTCGCAGGTGAACATGAGTCCCACAGAACACATTCCGCTCGGGCCTCTCAGCCCGTAATCGCCGATTGTTCTACACTCCTTTACACTACTACTCCTAAGCTAATGTGGGGAAATAGTTCCTCGATAGAATTATTTCCTTTTCCAACCCACATTTCTCTCCATCCTTAGCCAATTTTTCCATTTGTGGGCCGAGAAGAGATGCGAGGAACAAGTGAGCCCAGGAACTTATAACATCGACTACCTTGTCAGGCCGGGAAATCCACCCCGAACCCACATTGAATTGATTTCTTCGTTTATCCTTCATTATGTGACCAAATCGATAAACCAGGGAACTAGAGCCTTGAAGATGCTTGTTCCTTGAGTTTCTCCTATACCTAAAATGTCCGCAATACACCGAAACTTGTCCCTTTTTGCATTTTTTCCAGATTTTTCTAACTGTTGGGCTAAGTGACGAGCTAAGAAGCTAGGGAAAATAGAGTAGAATGCCTTCAAAGCTAATTTTCCTCAATTTATCCATTTTATCCCAAAATTGACTAAGTATTGGACTCAAAACAAAGGGAAATGCCTAAAATGGCTCAAAGTACCCCAAAATCAACTCGTAAGTGCCCAAAAACATGAAAATTACCTAAAATCTTCAAAATCTCCATTGAATTCTCGTTAAGCGCTCAAGTCCAATTTCTCTAAGTTTTCCATTTTTACCAGAGGTTAACAATGGATAACACATCCTCATAGTACATGATACTACTCTCTTTTAGATTCCACAAATCATATATGCAACTTATATAGCGCACACTACTTGACAATGCACTTTAGTCCATTGATTCATACTCGACTACTAAGGGTCAAAATAAAAATTGAACCTCACCTCATCACACTTACATCATTATTCACACTTAGTCAATCCTTCCAACACATTATGCAGCCATTTTATCCATATATTTCATGATATTCACTTTGTGCTACATCATCATGCTTTCTATCATTTCCATCTATACATTTCGTGATATATGCTTTCTGCTACATCATCACGCTTTTTCTCATTTTATCCACATATTTTTGTGATATACGCCTTGTGTTACATCATCACACTTTCTATCATTTCCATATATGCATTTCATGATATAAGCTTTGTGCTAGATCATCATATTTTTCTCATTTTATCCACATATTTCGTGATATACGCTTAATGCTACATCATCACCCTTTCTATCATCTTATCCATATATTTTGTGATATATGCTTTATGATACATCATCACACTTTTTGACATTTTCCTTTCATGTTTAATGATATAAAATTTAGGATAAATAATCACACTCTACCCCCTCATCACTTTTACTTTGTCACATTCAATCCTACACATCACATGACAACTTACAATCAACATCTTTCCGGACAAATTTCAAACCATTTCTCAATGATGCACTCTCATTTACAGTTCATTCTTGACTGCTGAGGGGGAATAAATAAATGAACCTCATTGCATACATACACATCCACTTGGGGGTACGCTGCTCCTATCATTCACATTGCATTCCATTCTGTCTCATCCACAACATACTGTATATCTTGGTTGCATTTACTCTTGCTTAATTCTAATTTTACATGTTCATCTTATTACACATGCTAGATAGATATCTTATATGTAATTATCTTTATCATACACACATGCATGTTCACTTTTCTTTCTAGTTGTGATCACAGATTATACAGGTCCATTACACGTAGTATGGATGTTTGGCACAATACCTATCACCACTCCCACATCGGCTCTTGGGGCATCCACTTTCATACACTACAGGTGTTATCATTTAATTTTTACTTATCACTTTAAATTTTAGGATTAAACATGCTTTGACATAATTTTTATCTTTCTAACATGCTAATGAGTGCTTCATGTGTAGCATTTTCTATATAGGGTTACTAGATTCTATGCTTGTTTGTTACATATGCTGCCATTGTATGCTCTTGTTTGCATGATTTTCCCTTTGTCTTGCTTTCACACTTGTCTTTTTACATCCATGATGGCCTTGAATTTTTGTGACATCATAAGCGATTTTCCATACTTGTAACCCACTTTTCGGGGTCTATATTGCCTTCTTACATGTTTAATCCTACACATTATCTACTAGCTTACATTTTACATGAGTGTTTGTCTTTTATTATACTACAAATTATTTTTCCTAGCAAATTATTTGTATGTGCCTTGGTTTCTACCAAGCATATTCCCTTCCTCTTGTAGGGGGCATGTTTCAGCCAAACATTTTGGTTGGTCCTCTTTTGGGCCACATACTCCTTCACCGACATAACATGCATCCAAAACGAGGGAGGGCATCATATGGGTGAATCGGTCACCCCATACGAGAGTTACACATAGCATGGTACCGATACAACATAGTTTTCAGTTTTGATAGAGCTCAAAATAAGACTTGGGTCCTTAACAAAGTGGCCTTTCCTGGATGCCCGAAACTATGGGTAATACAAATGTCTTTCCTAGAATGTCAAGAACTAACCATGGGAAAATTACATAGATCTTCAACATGTCACAAAGTATTTTGACATGGCAGATACTCCTTAGCAAATACACACCATATGGAGTGGTTTTTACATTGTGGGAAGTAGTTAAAGGTTGGCGGATGACACCATATAGTTCTCCCTACACTTCTTCCATTACATTAGCGTGAGATCACCCAAAAACTCGCACATTAACATCATCTTTAGGATCCTTTCTACACCCTTTTTCTCATCATGGATCAGGTGCACATGTTCCTTTTTCACATTTTCACACTTTACATACTTTCCTTACACATTTTTTACATATTTTGATCATATACATGCGTATTTGACTACTTGTTGGCTTCTCTTTTATAGGTCCATCTATATGGGAAGTGGTAGTCAACATCACCACAACAACAACAACATCACACACATCGACATTGATAGTAGGTACATCATGACATCTACACATGCGTTTTCCACCCTAGGTTCATTTTCATCACTTTTTGTATTTTCTCCTCCTTAGCATCCACGCTTCACATTTTTATCACTCCACACTTTGTCTAGTCCCTCGACACATTTTCTACATGGATATAAGGTACGCATATCTATCTAATTTATGTTATCGATCTTTCCGCTCACCAACATAAAGTGGGTGCAAATATAGACACAAAATCACGCACTTTGGGTAATTATCTAGTCCTAATTACATATTATGATTCATATGATTCCTAAGTGAGAATAGTAATAATCAATCCATGTATTTGGACACCTTTCCTTTGCTTTCTGTTGTTATTTTCAGTATTACACCCTTACATGCTCATTCTCGCCTTTCCATTCTTCATAATATTTTTATCCTGGACACCAATACCCAAACAAGGATGCTAGAGCGACGCCCTCATCCAATCAGGGGTGCCCCTGCCCTATTTATACTTTGCTCACACTTTTTGGGTCCTTTCTAGCCATTTGAGCATCTTATCTTTTTGGTATTCAACCTTTTCAAGGTTAATTATGAAATTCAAGCAAATGAATCATATAAATATAAAGTTATGTGATCATAATAAAGGACCAAACACTAAGCATTAGCTATCTCCACCTAAGGTTGTATCCATCAAGGCATCTAAGAGCTCCATTAAATCCATTTATCTCCATCACAAGGGACACAAGGGATAGTTTTCTACATCACACTTCATAGGATGGAGTTTCATTATATTCCATGCACACATTTATTACATTATACATCTAGCTACTTGCTCGCTATCTAATTGTGATGATTGACACAAGAGCAATCTAGGGTATAATTCCACACACGTAAAGAGAGAGAACTACATTGAGTATGAGATGTAGTGAAACACTCAGTTGTAATTCCACCATTGTGGCAGATGAGGATAGTCTGACCCCTCATTTTTCATCTTTTTTAGGATTTAATGTCTATTTGAGGGTTTTACATGTTCATTCTTCATTACAGGGTTCGGGTGAATCCAATGATCATTGTGTGAATCCGTATGAATAAAAGGAGAGCATCAACAAGAATCTTGTGACCATGAGAATTTAGGTTTCTAATCATTTTTAATGCCCATGAGCTTAGAATCGCATTCGAGCCCCCCGTGGGCGCCCTTATCCCTCTCTAGGTGCCCCTTTCCATCTTGTTCCTCTAGTTCTATAATTTTTTGAGCTCTAGCATAACGGTCGAGTGATTCACATTTCTCTATCTTTCATCTCTGTGTACTATCCAAAACTTGGTCAATCAGCTAAGGCATCTTACCCTTCTTTACATATTAGGGTTTCATTATTTATTGCTTAGTTTGCTTTGGTATATTTCTATATTTCATTATTGCATTAATTGATCATGCGATTACAACATCAAATTAGGCTTGTGTATTTACATATTAGATTGATGAAAAACCAATATCATGGCTTATTTGATGATGGCTATCCATTAGATAGTGAAGCATAATGCATTTAGACAGCTTGAAATTGTCGGTAAGGGTGCAAGAAGGTCTCATTTCCAAAACTAGTTCCTAAGGAGTTCAATTTATTGAAAAGGAGAAGTCGTTCTTTTTTCTTTGTTGGTTTATTCATGAAGTCTATAATTCTCGGTGATGATCTTTAGGTTAGTATCTTTCCATTGATTTTTACATGGAATAGTTGAGGTGTTTTGGTGTGGTCTTAGACTTCATTGTTGGAGACTGGTTCTTGGAAGTGCCTAGTTTGAGTAGGAAACAATCCTACTTGGTGGTGTTATGAGATGAATGAGTGAAGAAAATTTCCCTAAGCTTTTGGATGATGTTATGAGGATATCTTTGGAGCCTTTGGAGGCATGAAAAATCTGGATGAATCCCTTGGAGGTCTTGGAGTGCTTGGTGAAGGAGAAACTAGCCTTTTAGGCCTAGTTGTGCATTTAGTTGTCTTGGTGCATTACCGACCCATATGGGTATTTCATGTTGATTTATATGAATATTTAGGTCTATTTTTAAGTTGTAATGACCGAACTTAAGGGTCATGGCCTACCTATTATGTTTTTAAGCAAGATTATTGTATTTAAAGTGAGTATATGTGTTCATTTTGAACTAGATTTGTGAGAGGGAAAAAGTGTGAGATAGGTGTGAGTGTGAAAGTTATATAAGGGAATAAAGAAAGATCTGAGAGAGTGTGTGAATGTCTGAATATTTTTGAAGAGTTAGTGTGTAAGGGTAATTGTCCAAATCAGCCCATGATTGAGCAAGATTGAGCGAAGTAGGAGAAGGTGAATTTGAAGAGGGTTTTGAGGTGTATGAGTTGAATTTTTTTATCACTATCAGTTGTGTGAGTAGCATATCATCAATGGTCTTCTATTTTAAAAACTTTTGTGATGATTAATATTCATACAAGTCCTTTTTTTTGAGTAATATCAACAAGGGTTTCTATGGGTGGGTGCTCCTTGTGAAGTGGGTGCTTCACTAAACAAATCTTGTGTGATGTGTCATATTCATGTAAGTCTTTGGTTTGTGTAATATAATCAAAAGTTTCATTGGATTTTCTTCCCCTTTAGGTTTTCCCACTTACATCTTGTGTTCTTGTGTACTCTCTCATTGTTATTCTCATATGAATGATTGTTATATGATTGTTAAGCACACATCAATGTATGGTTGAATGGTAAATGGTTTATGAAAATTAATTTGAATTGATTCAAGAATTTGAAGTATTGATTCACCCACCTCTCGAGTCCATAGTGATTCCAACAATAAGTACTATTGGTAAAATTGAATATTATTCTAATTCCATCTTGATTACACATTTTCGTAATAAACATTAAAATTATATTTCCACCATCTATTTTAATCATGCTTACACTACCTATAACCAGACCTAGATTTTGCAAGGCGTTTAGACATTTTTAGTCATTTTAGATGTCAAAATACAGTCACTTTTAAAATATGACCATCATGATTGACATGCAAAATTATAATTTAAACGTCAAAATGACATGTACATTACAAATTTAACCGTCAATATATATATATATATATATATATATATATATATATATATATATATAATATTATATAATTAAGAAAGTTAGTAAATTACTTATTATATTATATATATTTTGAAATTCATCAAAAATGTAATATAAATAAAAATAAAAATAAAAATTTAGAAATATTTAGAAAAAAAGAATCTTGCTATCTTTTTAATGAGTATGAAATAGAAACTATGAAATAGAATTAGAAACTACAAATTATTAATTAGTATCCATCCACGGTTCCATTTCTTTTTGTCACCGCAGATACAAAAATCAAGCGGTAATTTCAAACAAAAAATTAGAATATGTTTTTTAAATTTAGTTTTCCCTCGTGGCTCGTGATTTCTCTCGAGTCTTTATTTACTACAAAATTAATCTCTGTAGTTTTACAATTTTTTAAAGTCTTTTCTATAGCATATTACATACCAATACCATGAAACTGGATTTTGGCAAAGCGATCCTTGTAGTTGTCTCACACCTGTAAATAGGCTTCATGCTGCCGGAATTTGGAAATCACTTTCAAACCTGTGCATAGGCTTCATGCTAGGGGAAGTTGGGAACTACATTAGACTGGCTGGTAAATGTAGTGCCATTCAAATTTAATAAAATAGAATTAAAAAAAAGGTATGTGTCAAGTCAAGGTGGAAGGGAATTAAGAAGGCGGTTGGACTTTTATGGCGAGTAGGTGGAGGAAAGTGTGAGAAGGGACATGAGAGTGGGTAGAATGGAGTGTGGTAGGTGTGTGCGGGGCATGGGCCGCCATTTTGAGCCTTTAAGCTCTTATTTTTCAAGTTTGACTCGAGCTTTGTTATGTATCCTTGTTTTGGGTTCGATCTCTGTATTTGTTCCTTGCCACCATGGATCTCTAATCTAATCTTTGTTTTGTACTTTTCTATGGCTCGTTTGATCAAGATCAAGTTGGGTTTAGTTTATAGGCTATACATTCACCTAGGTCATCAATATTGCTATTTGTATTGGCGTACTCAATTTGAGAAGTTTTTTCATTGGTTTACTTTCATATCAAATATGTTTTGGGTTCGATCTATGTATTTATTCCTTGCCACCATGGATCTCTAGCCTAATCTCTGTTTTGTACTTTTCTATGGCTCGTTTGATCAAGATCAAGTTGGGTTTATTTTATAGGCTATACATTCACCTAGGTCATCCATCTTGCTATTTGTATTGGCGTACTCAATTTGGGAAGTTTTTTTGTTGCTTTATTTTCATATCTAATATGTATTGAGTCTCTGCATTACATAGCCAAGATGTTTTGATTTTTTGGGTCCGTAGAGCTCACCAAGTCTTCGTGTGGCTCATCTCCCATATTTTACTACGGCTCCATGTTTCATGCATTGAGATAGTCCTTTTGTGTTGAACTCAACCGTGATAATCACCAAATGGAGTTCGCATTTTGTGGTTGAACCGATTAACCATTCTTAGCTACTCCTTCAAGCACTACAACCTTTAGATCTAGTTTGTATATGGTTGGGTGCTACGATTGTGAATTCCCGATAGACATTTATGTAAAATGTAGAAGCATAGACAGGCATTTGGATGAACTTGAGGAGTTGGTTGGAATAACGATTATTTTGGCTTGAGTCTAAGCATGATTTATTTTATTAGAGCTTGAGCTTTGTGTAAATTTGGACCAGTTGGTGAGTTGTTATAAAATATATTTCAGAATCCTAAGGCTATGAGGTAGTGTGGTATATGAGCTTGGTAACAAAACAATGTATAGATGGAAAGACTACTCATGGTGATCTATATGGTTGCTGATTGCAAGGCTTGATTACCGTAGAAAATATTATGCTCTAAATACGAATTGGTCCCAATCCCAAGCAAAGAAACTCAAGGGCATGTATAATGATGAAAATACAACTCGGTCAAAAAAGGATAAAAGATGTTGGTTGCAAGAACTTATCACATAGATTCAATCCTCAACCTTTGGTCACTCACTACTTATTTGTATTTGTACAAGCTGCTCCATGTGCACTATGGTGAATTCTGTACTTGACGAGTCAACCAGTGAAGGGAAATTTTGGAGGATTTTGGTGTAAACCTCTTTGTTCTTAGTTTGACTGACGTGTGGCCTTAGTGGATAAATTTTGTGTGGCCTTAGATGTTGATCCCACTAATTATTGGAATGTTGGTTGAGTTCTTGGTTGGTTTGAATGATTCGGAGAATGTACGGGAGCGTGTAAATCACCTGAAGCCATGAGTACCCAACATCGTTCTCTAACAAGCATGGTCTCCTTAAATTTTTCTTTTTTGTACTTTTCATAATTTGGTTCTTCATTTGCAATAAAATAGAAACATTAAACTACTAGATAATCTTACAAATGGATATGTAACCAAATTTAAATAGTGTAAGGAAATAAAACTCCACCTTGTAATTTTTGAAACCGATTTACTAATTTAAACATTAATTGTGGTCATTACCATAACCTTATATGATGATACTAGAGTACCCGAATTAGGTGATTGTATCTAGTGGTATAGGAAAGAGTTAGATGATTTCATCACATCAACAATCCATTTTTCTACTTTGCAAAGTTAGAAAAATGCAATTTCAAGGACTCACAAAATGACTCTCTGAGCCCCGTAAAAGAGATGTCAAGCATCATATGTGTTCCTTGTTATGTAGAGAGTCACGTTAAGCATTAGCTCTCCCTGTTTGACTATTTGTGCTCTCTTCACCACTTCTTTAGGAGTCTTGTTACTTCATTTTGTACTTTTAAGGAGTTGTTAAAACTGAAAAAACTGACTTTCATTTTGACCAACTGTTTGGTCCCTGAACAATGAAATGCTTGTTCACCTTCATAAACCTCTAGTATTTTTACTAGAAAATTTCCTGGAACCTTCAGTTCGGAAAAATAATATTCCTAGTTAGTTTGGTAAAGACTTTTTGTAGGCCTCCGATCATAGCGTTTTTGACTAGGTCAAACTAGACCAATTACGTTTTGGTGGCTCTAGAAAACCTGTCGCCATTTGAAAACCATATACTAGTTCTCGGCCCGTCAACTCTGAAAAATTCTCCATATATAGGGAAACTTGTAGGAAATTTATCGTTGCACATTCGTTCATCAAACGTTAGTTTTGGAGGTGGTTTTGTGAGCCCTCGAGCTAACTTTTGATCATTTCCAACCAAGCCAATTACGACCGATGACCTTAGAAAATTGGCCACCAATCGTAAACCGTTCACCAACTCCTTGAATTCTTGGTGTATAGGAGGACACGTAGAAACTTACCCGTAGTATGTTTGCTCTCTGGAAGACAACGTTTGAAAGTAGTTTCTTAGCCTCCGAGTCTAAATTGAATGTTTTTGTAACTAGCAGAAAACGTAAAAATAAAGTTGTAGGACCCCTATCGGGTTGCCAAACCACCGTGGAAATTTTTTGAAACTTGTAAATAACTGTTTGAAACTCTATAGTGTGACTTGTTGTGTGAAATGGAACTTTTGACAAAATGGTGTTTCTCTCTCTTCCCTATTCTTTCTCTCTCCTTGGTTAAAAAAAAGAAGTGAAGTGAAATGAAATAAATATGTCTCTAACCCTCTCCTTTCGAATGCAAATTATTATTAGTATGTAAATGGAAACTAAAAATGTTAATTATGCTAGATCTAGGTGGATGCCATGCCAGTGATTTATCGTTGATTTCATGCTCACATGGTTTTACAGGATGCAAAAAGATGGCAAAAGGGCGTGGTGTAATTCATTATTTACCATCATAATTTATATAGGTCATTGTAGAATGTATATATGCATAATGTATTTCCATGTTACAAAAAATTTTATATTTGAAATTTGGTGATATGTATGAGATGTTAGTGTTAGGGATACCTTGGGAAATGTGCATTTTAATTCAAATTTACGTATGGTAAAAGGTTTGATATATATACATGTTAAATGAATTTGAATTTAATATATTGTAGTGCATTTCCAATGTGGAATAAATAATTGGTGTGTTGTATTATTTACCTTGAAAATGTAATAAATAAATCTAATCACAACAGACAACCTTAGTTTAAAACCATTGCAGATATATATCCTTCTCGCATTATCTTTCTTATCATAGAAAAAATTGTAACTGTAGAATGAACTTAAAATTTATACTCGATAACACCTTCTAGATTAAATAGATAAGATCACAAGTATGATTTTATAGTCATAGCGTGTATGCTTAGTTACATCGTCGTGAACCCGACAAATAAGCATGACATGGTCCAACATTATCCAGTATGTGGTTCCCTTCCAGGATTGGAAATCATGTGTGTAGTAAGGAGAATGTGTTTTTCTTAAGGTAGCACTCATGGGAACCAACATTAAACATAAAGTAAAACCCTCTTGGACCGACACAAATGGAGGTAGTGAAATAGTTGTCCTATGACTTAAACTCTTGTAATGATCTCTTTAATTCCTCACAGATAAATGGGTTACCTTGGATACTAACAACATAACACCTTGGTATTTTATGAAGGTCGTTTAGCATAAATATTTCCTCTCACCTTAAACTCATATATAGTTGGGGCGTATATCCTTAGGTGCAATTGGAATTAAACCAAACCTTGGCTGATTAAGGGGTTAACTTTCAGTGGAAATTTGTGCATAACTCTTAGCAAATATAATCATATTTAAAATATGTTGACTTTAGAGAATCCAAGATCTTTGGAAACTTGGTCCCGTAATCCCTTGTTATGCCCTTTTATGACATTAAGAATAAAATAAATTTCACATGCAGAATCATGAAATGCGCTTTGGGATCTTACCTTGAACACAAATTATCGGTGGTTCAAGTGTAGTTTAGGATGCTTCCAATCGTACTCATTCAAGATGTTAGATAAGTATTGTCGTAACTTTTTTGTTATAAAGTGATGCCCATAATGAGACCATAGTGCCATGTAAGAGTAAAGCATATAAAAGTAAAACGAGATTTGAGGTTAGGAATAATGTCACTCTTGGAGTCCTTATAGCTCAATTAGACATTTCCTTGTGTAAAAAAAAAAAAATGAATTTCCTTGGTGAGATCAAACTTCGAGAAAACAAAAGATATATATATATATACAATTTCTTGATGTGGAAATGTTGAATGGATTCAACAAGTTATTAAACTATATTAACTATGATAGGGAAATAAAGATACCGTGATCAAATAATGTTTATGGGAAAAGGTATCTTGAATCTATACCCCCTTAAATCCTAATATTTCTTTCTTGACATCACGTCAAATTCACTTGTGTAGTAAGGGTAAAATTTAAACATTGAATAAACGTTTGAGAAGCATAATCTTAACATAAGAACGAGAGAATTAAGAACTTTGTATGTAATTTGAAATGTGGCAAATAATTATGCAAGTTATGGAGATTGTCAGAAGGGATAAAGAGCCAACTTAAATGGTCAAACAATAAGTTGAATGTGAAATGAATTTGAGAATATGTAGGTGAAAAAAAGATGAGATTAACCTTGCATAATAATGTTTGTTGGAATGATAATCGTGAATCGAGTTGTAATCCTAGCAATGTTGTGTTGGGGTTTGCCAATCCTCAAGTCCTTTTCTTGTGGTTGGGTCATTACTAGAATTGCGTTCATTGGGGAAAGTATGGCATCGACATGTCTATGATGTTTTCATGTGTCTATGTGATTCGATGGCTTATGTAAGTGTCTTATGCGTTGTTGAGTTTCTTTTCTTGGAGCCCTTTTTTTTTTGTCGTATAGTGAACAATGTAACTCAAAAAAAAAAATTATCCCGTTATTTTTACTATTGTATTTGTGTGTGCAAAATGTGGGTGTTACACTAAACTTCTTATCTATTACGAGTCCAGAGATTTATCTATTATAGTTATGAAAATTTCATTAAAATTGTGTTGAAATTCTCTCTTTTTGTAATTGTTTTAAAAATTAAAGTTATTAAATTTCCAACAATTAAATATTACTTTTCCGTGGGCCCTTCTCACTTTTTTGTTCATTCATTTTTATCAAGATTTACATTAGAATGATTTTCATTTTTAGATACAAAATTTGTGGTGCATTATTATAAAGAAATTAACATTTAAATTGATTTTGCAGGTTTTGTAAAATGTTAGAAAGAAAGAAGAAACAAAGGACAATCAACCAAATGTTTAAATGGTCAATTCCATCTCAAGATCTTCAACGTGAAGGTATTTCTGAATTTCGACCTAATATTGATTTGAATGAAGATTTGAATGAAGATCTTAATGAAGATATAGAAATTATGGGAGGTGAGGTCGAAACAAACAATACTGCTTGGAAAAGAGGTAAAACATAAATTGAAGAGAGTTTACAGAGTAGAGTGGGAAAATAAGTATACACGGTTAACAAAAATATCCATGAGGATAAAACTTCTATGAAGTGTGAATAGTGTGAAACATATGGAGCACCAGGTCCATGGGGAATAGGAAATGGTTATACCAGCATGTAGAAAGATGTAATTGTAACCCATGAGAAATCTAATGTTCACAAACTATCACAGGAAAAATGGGCAAGTGATAAGCAAAAAAGGTGATATCTATTCCAAAACATATAACACATATTGATGATTCTAACAAGCATAGAATTATCACAACCATGAAGTTGACATATTGGGTTGCAAAACAGGATTTATCTTTGTCTACATATGACTCTCTTTTTTCACTTGTCATGTCATTAGATACATCATGTATGCCCAAGAATAAATATTATGCAACATATACAAACCGAAGGCAAATCAATCAATTTATTTCTTCTATATCTAAATATCTTGAAGGGATACGAGATCTTGAAGATGAATGAGAGTCCTTATATCTCTTTCATGTTAGATGAAAAAGCACGATCGTAGCCTAGATAAACATCTTGTTGTTTATGCAACATTTCTAGATTCAAAAGGATTGGGGTTGTTAGTCTCTCAATTCATGAAACTTATTAGTTTTGGTAATGGAAAAGGAAGAAAAATTTATGATGCACTACAAGGTTTAAGAAATGAACAGAATATTTTGAACAAAAAATTGATAGTTGTTTCTATGGATGGTGCTTCTATGGTGGGAAATGAAAATGGATTTTTGGTGTTGTGAAAAAGATGTGCCAAACTTAATAGTTGTTCATTGTGTTGCTCATTGTGAGGCATTAGCGTGCATCGATGCTTTGATACCGAGTTAGTGTTTGTTGAGAAAGTGGCAAATAAAGTCTATTCATGGGTTCAAAATTCAACAAAAAGAACTAATGAGCTGATTGCATTGTAGGAACTTATGAAACTAGAAACTCTCCAGTGCCTTCAAATTCATGGAGTCATATGGTTATCTAAGGAACAAGTCATTGAAAGGCTAGTGGCATTGATGCCTACTATATTGACTTTGTGGAAAAGTGAGAAGAAAGAATCATGGTATGACAAGGCAAGAATATTTTTGTTCAAGTATTGTTTGCACATGCTTGCTAATGTTATGTGTGAACTTAACAAGTTAAACAAAGAATTTAAAGTGGAGCACATTGATGTCACTTCTCTTGGAGCTACTATTGATGCCACTATTAATACTCTAAGGACAATGTTTCTAAATAATAATTCATTTCTAAATGGTGCTTTCTACTTATTAAAAATTTTGCAGGTATCTCGGTTTGGCTATCTACAAATCGTTGATAAAGAGGGATTAGTTCAAAAGGATGAATTTATTTACACATCTATTCCCAATGCACATGGTGATAATCTTAATACACAAAAGCAACGATTCAGACCTTATATTGATGGCACATTACAAAGTTGCATATAACTTACAAAAAGATTATGTTCAAAGAATAATATATTGTCTAAATGTGAGGTTTCTTGATCTTTCTATTTTCAATGTAGTGAAGTTGTTTAGTCCCTCACACTATTCACATGATGTTTTGGTTAGAGAAAATAATTCAATGTGTTGGCCTGAATTTTTTTCCAACATTTACATTAGATTGTTTGTAATGAAGGGATGGACATTCCATCATTTGACATCGAGGCTTGTAAAAAGAGTTTCATCAATTTATTGATACACTCCACTCAGGGTGTGAGGGATTTTCTGTTAGAGAAGCATGGAGGGTTTATTGTATTTCTAAAAGTTGGAAAACCAACTTTCCAAACATGTAAAAACTATAATAGATTACACATGTGATTCTTGCAAAGCACAAAGAACATGTGAATGAGGGTTTTCAAAGAAAAACTTGATTAAAGATATAAGAAGATCAAAGCTAGCAATCGAACATTGGATGCACTCATGCGAGTATCACTAAATGGACCTGGTCCTTCTATAATAGACTTAGACAAATTGTATGACATTTGTAGAGGGAAAACAAAGAAGGTAACAAAATATTTTGTGAAAGCATGGTAGATCAATGTAAGTTTTAGCTCTTTGATAAACTCATTTTATCTAAATAAAATTTGTAGTGATGTTTTATTTTACATGATCCACTACATCTGTATTTTCTATTTCATCACAAAGTGTGTACATTACTTCCCTTAGAAATTTATGGTGCATTTGGTGTAAAGGTATCCCACCAATAAACTAGAGATTAATGATGTAGGCTACTACCAGAAGACTATGTGAATAATATTTGGTAGGGAATGGATAATATTTGGTAGGCATTGGATAATAAAACTATGACATAGTCTTGTAAATGCCCTGTTTTCCCACACTCATGTTCGTTCTACCCCTAACTAAAAATCTTATGCAAGAGAACAGTCCATCTCATACTCCTCATATCACCATTAATGAAGAAAGCTAGATATGCAATATTGTTGGTGTTCTCCCATACTAAAATTAATTACGATTTTGTTTCCTAGAATAAGTGAAATAAGCCTTAAACATTCTGCTTACTATCTTAGCTGGAGAATAATTAGTAGGTGAGTCAAATGCTAGAATTTACTACCAGTGGAGGTGATCTTAGGACCTAAGAATGATGGTTGTTCTCAATGATTTTAATTCTATTTATTTCACTAGTTCTGGTTAACATAATTTGTCAAAAATATTCAGAACTAGTAACATAAAATATTGTGTTCTTTTCACAATCTTTAAGATTTTCTATAACAAATTTGCTACATATTGTTTTTTAAAACATACTCCACAAAATCCCCACACAATGATTTCCACTCAACCCATCAAAAGATTAGTAGTTCTGCAGTAGAAAGAACCCTTGCAGAAAACCATTCAACCTTGTGGATGTAAAATTTTATTGAATTTTGGTGTTTTGTAATTTAGTTAGTATAAAAATAAACTTGGCGTGCATATTTTATTTTGAACGTTAAATAACATCCATTTTTTTTGGATCACAAAGAAAATTATTGTGACATGTAACATTCAACGTCAAAATCCAAAGCATTGCCTACAACTCCGTCAAGTTAGTGTAAACATGGTCACCAAAGGATGTTGGCATGCATTCACCCTACGACTAACATTTTTCACATAGATAAAATTTTCCATCACAAGAATTTACAACAATAGTACAAAACAAAAGAGAGTAAAAATCACAGATGTAGTTTCCTTTCGTTATCAAGCTAGAGAGAGAAAAAGGGAGAAGAGAGAAAAACACCATATTACCCACAAGCTAGTTTGACCAAACAAGAAACATGAATGAGTTATATAGGGTCATGTAATAGTGTTGATATAATTTCCAATAGTTATTTGGCTAAGAGAAGGTTCTGTGATAATTTTCTAATATTGCAACAAGTTTATGATAGCAGGAGCAGGAGATAGATATGAAGACAAAATGATATTCATTCAATGCGTGTCTTTACAAACAAGAGTGCAGAGCCTTATAAAGGTTGCGGGAGGAGAGGAGAGAGAGGATAGTTATAACTATCCATTAACTATCCATTAACAACAATGGATTAAACTAATGCTAACATTCCCCCCCTTAATACATTGTTCGTACAAACATACATTTCCTGATAATAGGTCCCCCCTTAATGAGAACACCGCAAAGAGGTTCTTCACATGAGCATGTGCCTACATGGTCTCACATGGTTTTTCTAAGGTTGACCAAAAACCTAGAGGGACAGGAACACTTTCCGACTGTTCACCTTGGTGGTTTTACAGGATTACCACGAACCAAGAGGATTTTACCTCGGTGGTTTTACAGGCATACCACGAACCCAAGAGGATGATACCTCGGTGGTTTTACAGGATTACCATGAACCCAGGGCGAGTACCATGTGCCGCAAAGTGCTTTTCTCGCTCCCATGATGCCTTCAAATAGGAGGTCCCAAACAAGAAACTATGCATCATCTGTACTTTATTGAACAACCACACAACATAGGAAAACAACAACATGCACTAACAAATATTCCACATTCACTTCTAAGAATCATAGAAAATATGTTCTCAGTTGTAGCCACTGATGTCGATCGTCGTTTAGCCAATCTTCAACAAAAAGGAAACAAATCACTGCCACTGAATGTTGCCCTTGACTAAGTCATTTTTGCCCATAATGTGAAATAAGAACACTGAGAAATAAATCACATCAAAGAACATGCTCTAGAAAATGATGCTCCAGAATAATCCATTTTCAGCATCCAATCACAAAACAACAGAACACGAAACAAAATAGAAACTGAAATAAACACAAACCAAAAATTGAGGAATAGGTCCTCAATACCTAATTCTACCACAATCTCTGTTGGCGGCCTCGTCGCTTGCGGCTTGCAAGAGGTCGCTGGATTTCCTCCAGCCTCCGTTATCCTCCGTCCTCCTGTTACATTATATCAACAAGCATCTAAATCATGCCAAGGTGGAGGCTTTGGTTTACCAAGAAAAGTGGTATTGTTGCCAATTGGACTTGACATAATACAATCTGGATTTTGTGTTCTAACTCAAAGAGTTTCACCACGCCTATGCATCTCAACAATCTCAATAACGTGCTTAGGTGTAATATCCTCATAGTAGTTGTATGAAAATCCTTCTGAGCCCTTTGTGTAGTCAGCAATAGTAATTAAAGGAGAATTCACACAACATTCCATACAATCCATGAAATGATGAGTGGTGATCAAAGAAAACTTATCTCTTAATTCTGAAAAGTCTACAGAAGCATACGTGGGTTTCAATATCCTTCATTGTTTGACGTCAGACATCAACTTTCAAATATTAATACAGAGCAATGGCACATGATGCCAATCAATACACAAAAGAAACAGTTCGAGAGAACTGTCAAACGGTTGCACACATATGCCAAAAAGGGCATAATTGATTTTATTTGGCCTTGGACTTGTCTTCTCTGTCCACGGTCCTCCTTCACGCAACAAGTTTATCTGCTCTACTTTAACGGTAAAAAGGTCTCCATGCACAGTATTTGTGTTCAATGGGCACAAATTGAAGAAACAAATGCTCGACCACTGAGTTATAGGAAGACTCTAAAAATCCACAGTACAGCCATGTTACAAAACTATAAATCCTCCTCCTCGTCTCTCGTGCCAAACAGGTTTTGTCACGTAAGTAGTTTCAATGCAAATAAGTCTGCACCAAATTCTTCCTTGTGTATATCTGTTGTACCATGTTTCAACTTTTTCTCTTTGATTTTACACGCTCTGTCTTAAGAAACCTCCGTGCTTCTTCCTCATACCAATGATAGCAGGGAGCGGGGAGATAGATACGAAGACAGAATGATATTCATTCAATGCGTGTGTTTACAAACAAGAGTGCAGAGCCTTATAAAGGCTGCGGGAGGAGAGAAGGAGAGAGGACAGTTATAACTGTCCATTAACAACAATGGATTAAACTAATGCTAACAGTTTATAGGAACATCTTATTTAGCCCAAATGGCCTTGAAAGCGGGTACGAAAAACTAATTTTCCAAACTCAAACACACCATGAGTAAAGTTTCCTCTATTATCTTATGTACAGGAGGCCTAAGAATTTGATTTGGAACAAGGATCTCGCGACCAAGGTTCCAATGGTGGCCACTTATCTAGAGCTACTTGTTGTGATCATGCCAATTTAGCTTGTCGTCGACCGATCGAAGGCCTACAAATCCCCCTTTAAAAATAATATTCCAAGGTGATTTTATCAAAAATAAAGTTTAACTATGATTGTACTCAAGAAATACTAGAGGTATGAGGTGTCAAAACTTTGTTTCTCATGTGCGGTGCCAAAACCAAATGGAATTCTTAACTCATGGCAATTGTCTAACACTAAGATATTGATTTAGTGAGGCTCCTAAATGCGTGAAACAATTTTGTCAAACGATTATCTACAATCATTCTAGGGTTTAATGTGGCATCCCACATCACCATTTAACATATGAAAGAGGGTTCGAAACCGAAACATGAGGATCACGAGGGATGACATGCACATCAATGGACATGCAAATGACAACATGAAGAGATCTCGGGAGGAGCGAGCATCAACCGAATGTACATGCAAAGATTTGAAACATGAGAGAAACCTCGTTACAATCCATAAACTCTCTCTCTCATAGATCCAAAGGGGTGTACATATAGGAGGTGCTGAGTAACCTCTAATCCTACCATCATGACAAATCAAGTGGAGAGGGGGAGTTACATTCCTAGAATATAAGTGTAACTCCCAATGACGCATATGACGCACTAACTCACTGACATGTAAGAGAATCTCATAATGACCCCTAAATGACATGTGGACCTACAATCTCGCCTAAGTGAGGTGACTCACCTAATGATGTGGAAAATAACACACACTAAAAACATAATTTATGCATTTTTTCCAACCACAAGATTTGGAGGGATGTTTTGGAAGTTATCAAAAATATGTTTTATTAATTTTTTCTAAGTGTACAAATGGCGAATAAACACTAAATATCAAGTTCAAACTTTTTGTTTTGGATGCTTTCCATTATATTTGTTTATAAAGTTCTATGTATTTCATTGTTATAGGGAAATATGAAGACTTAAAAGGTCTTTTTCATTTGTGCAAAGAAAAGAAAAATTTAAATGTTTTCGCACTACCAAATATTTAAAAATCTAATATAAGCAATACTTTTACTTGTTCAAATTGTCAAAATCCACCAAGGAGGAAAAATAATTAAATGTGAAAACATGTTAGGAATAGGTAAGAAAACCAATGCCTATGGTAATTGAAGCGGGGTTGATGTTACACGTGTCAATTGCATTTACTTATGGGGTTCCAAGGATTATTCATGACCCCATTTAGAGTGTGCCTTGCAACTATCACATTCCATGTGATCACACTCCTTTGGGACATTTTATCCAACAGTTCACATGTTTTAAGCATGCCTCCACATAGTCAAAAAAGTTCCTCTACACGCACCAACAAACATATCCACATAACCATCATAGGTTTAACTAGTTTGTTGATGAAAAAGGTTTAGAGTTTCCTCAAGATATCCCGCACTATCAATCTCAAAGATACAAATCCATGCAACCACCACATGTTTAAATGGTATATTGATAATATCGTCTTTAGCTTCCTCTATATACATGCACAAAATTACCCACTAGAATAAAACAAAAATGAATCTTCCGTGGTTAGGGGATATTCTCGTAGACCGTGTTTCCTTGGGCACTTTACCAAACAGTTTCAATAAACCAATTTTTACATATCATTCAACCATTGCAGCTAACTATCCAATAATATTCCTCTATCCTCCATGTTTTGATGGGTGCACACACCCTTCTCACATCCCTACAAAGTGTTTCCCTTACTAAAACAGTAAACATGAAGCTTAGGTAGTAAGTTACAATTTCCTTGGATCCAAGCTTCTTTGTGGCGCTTGGTTGAATGATCTTCCTACCTATTATGCATCCTCACACCCAAATGTTAGAGCACAACTACAAATAACTTAAATCCTCTTTCCACCACGTTGCAATAGATGTGTTTACTTCTTGGTAAAACATTCCCATTTTATAATAGGTGCGTGGAGAAGTGTTGCCTTGGGAAAGTTTGGTTCTACTCGCCATTTGTGTTTTGCCTACATATCGACAAGAAAACAAATGTTTATAAAAAACCCGACGTAAATCCTCGTAGAGCATTGACAATGTTTCACCAAATGTAACCAACCTGTGTTGAATCTTGTTCTTAAAGCTCCAATCTTGGGTGGCGTATTCAAATATCCCATTGTGGCACAGTGCCGAGAGAAAGTTGGTAAGCGAAAAGGTTTGGGTTCAAAATTTGCTCCAAATTCATTTGCATTACAAGTTTTAGGGCGCTCTCAAAAATCCATTTTCTTCATAACCACTACCATGACAGTGAGCGTAACTTCTCGGCACATTCCGACTTATTGAGGAAAAATATTTGAACCGAGGACTGCTCATTTACCACCGCATAGGCCCCACCAATCGCTCAAGTGAGCACGTGTAATGTGGTAAACAGTCATGCACGACTATTTAAGTCGACTGTTTATGAATCGGAACGTGCCGACAAGATAAGGCTTTCGCGTCATGACGCCCCTTGAAAGCATAACTTTTTGACTTGTAAAACAAACAACCTTTGTTCTATTTTTGAGCATCCACCCTCGCAATCCTATCTTCCATGGCGGTATTTACTCAACCAACGATGGGAAAACAACAAAACCTAAAACAAAATCCAAAATCATTTTCCCTAAGTCGCCCTCATAATGGGCTTTACACATTTTATTATTATATTATAATTGTTTCATTATAATTTTTTGTTCTTCTTTTTTTTTTCGAGTTCTCCAAAATAACATTTATCTTGGTAACAATTGAAGTAAAGCCACTTCTAGGGAAGAATGTTACGTGGGGTCAAATAGAAACCAAATTTAATTGTTGAGGATAAAGTGAACTTGCTCCATTACAACCTCGGGATGCCATTACGTAAATGTCTTTTATTGTTGTTATCATCTATCCTTATTGTTATGATACTTGCACTTGCGATTTAATATTTTAATTGCGGTTCAAAGGAGGGCATGAGTCATAACCTTCCGAACAAGTGGGATGACACCTAAGATGACAAAGGGTGCATGGTGAGCGCTCACAAATGTTAGAAATTAACAGTCCTCAAATAAATTTCTTGCCAAATTGTCCTAAAAAATGAATCTTATAGTAGAAAAATTAATTAACTATAACCAAATATTGGATTACTTGATATATTATGCCTCTACCATCGCAAATAAACTTGCTAATTTAAATTTAGTTGTAGTTACCACTTCCTAAAAGCCATTTTCTAACATATAGTCTATCATAATACTCCTTTATGGATATCTGTCACAACTATTTTTTCCTAAATTTTGTACATATTTATCTTTCTTGATATCTCCTCCGAATATAACTTGCAAGACTTGAAAAGAATACAAAGTATCAAAATATAAATGTATGAGTTAAATTTAACAACAAAGGCACATTCCTAGGTTTTTGACTAGTTAAATATCATTATCTAAATATAATTATTTAAGATTATTTTTTATTTTCAACAAAGAGAATCAAATTGGTATGTAAGGGTGGTCACTAACTCTACTAACATATATAGTTAATAAATTGATGTAGTCTTCATAAAAACCATGATAAAATAAAACAAATTGATGCCCCTACATATTAACGCCTAAACAGCTACCTAGTCCGCTAGACCTTAATCCCCTCGAACTAGGAGGAGGCACTACATATTTAGAAATTGTTAGTCATTCATTTTTAATATGTTTTCCTAGATTATCACTCAAAAAGTACATCAAAAATTATACAAAATCAAAGATTATCTTATTAATCATAATTCTCGCAAATATATTATTATTATAAATCTCGTCTATTTTTATTAAGCAATTGCACACATATTTATTGGCTTAATTAAAAGTAAGTTGGATTAGAATGGGTTGTGCTAAGTTTAGTGTCAAAAGCACTTTCCACATCCACCCTTTGTACATCAAATAGGAAAACGTCATACGCACATTTTAATATGAAATCCAAATATTATAAACAAAATATTATTGACTAAGAATTTTAGAAGGCGCTCATAATGAATTTGTTTACAAGAACGGAAAGCATTACAAACGCGCTCATAATGAATTTGTTTACAAGAATGGAAAACATTACGCACGGGCGACTTATTGGAATGACACCAAAGCTTTCCTTTGGGTGGATGCCTTGTATTCAAACAATAAAGTCTCCAAATACCGACTCCATTATTTTCCTTCGCTATGCAAGCCCGTCAACACTACAACATCTTTGACCATGAAAAAGATAGAGACGAAAATCGATCATCGTTATCCTCCAAATTTAATATGCAATTTATCACTCACGACATGTTTTACTCGGAGTGGAGTATATAATATCTTAACTCTTCCTAATATGTTCAACAAGTTCTTGTCTTCAGTTATCATGGCTCCTCGTTCAACAAGCTATTCTCTTCTCTTCTTCCTGATCTCATTTTCTATCTCAGTTTATTCAGGTGCAGCCGGGTTAAACACTGTGGTTGCTCCACTGTCCAAGGATTCCGCAACGCTTCAATATATTATGGAAATACAGCAGAAAACTCCCCTGCAGAAAGAGAGAGTGGTGCTGGATCTCTCCGGAGATTTCCTTTGGCTTCACTGCAACACCCCATCATACAAATCCTTCACCTACCTTCCCATTCGTTGTCACACACCCCTCTGTACCGCCTCTGGATCTGCCAGCTTCGGCTGCGGAGACTGCTCCAACCTGCCGCCCGGAACTAAATTATGCAGAAACAATACGTGCACCGAAACAATAACGAATGGAGCGACTGGATTGGAGGTCTTCCACGCGGAACTTTCTCAAGACGCTGTGGCGGTGTATCCAAGCGATGGAAAGAGGGCATTCACTGCTTCCAAAGTAGTCGTCCCCGAATTCGCTTTTGTCTGCGCTCCATCTTCTCTTTTGAGCGGGCTGGCGAAAGGAGCCGTGGGAATGGCGGGCATGAATTGGTCGCCCCTGGCTCTTCCTTTTCAGCTCACTGTGGCTCTCGAATTAGAAAAAAATTCGGACTCTGTCTGCCTGCGGGCAACGCTCCAGGAGCCGTCTTCTTTGGAGCCTCGCCCTATCTTCCTGGTCCAGACAAGGAGTTCCCATACATTAAGCTCAACTACACCTTTCTCCGCATCGTCAAGTATCCCAGGGCATATTTCCTCAATGTTCAGAGCATCCAGATCAATGGAAGAGAGGCTGCCCATCGACCCGGAGAAACTGAGGTTGAATACACAGGGCAGCGGCGGGACCAGACTGAGCTCGGTGGTGCGATACACACAGGCTGCAACGCCCATTTACACAGCCATCCGTGATGCATTCGTGAGAGAGGCGACCGCCATGGGCATCTCTCGCGTGGGTTCAGTAAAGCCTTTTGATGCCTGCTTCGATGCAACGACTGTGGGATCCACCAAAGTTGGAGCGGCTGTTCCAGTGATCGACCTGGTTCTGGACAACGAGTACGTGGTCTGGAAGATTTATGGGGCCAATTCCATGGTGGAAGTAAAACCCGGAGTAATATGCCTGGCGTTTGTAGATGCAGGGGAATATTCCGGGACTTCCATTGTGATGGGCACGCATCAGTTGCAAGATAATCTGCTGCAATTTGATTTGATAGAGTTCAAGCTCTACTTCAGCTCCTCATTGCTGGCCTCGAATACCGCCTGCTCCAATTTCAATTTTACCTCCCCTTCCAAATCTCCATTTATCGGCCCTTAACTTATTTTAAGGTTTCTCGTTGAAACTTATTTCACGGTTTCTCGTTGACTACTGCATATAAATAAAGATCTGCGAATATTATAGTTCATGAAAAAACTTTACAGCCATGGCAAGTGCTATTTCATTCTTTTAAGATATTTATGGCAAAACGCCTACATATAAATATCTAAAACAAATGTGGTCAAGCGCATAAGCTATACAAGTTTCGTTCCAAAGCTTCACACAATTTGTTATTCTGTCCCCGTGTTTCATAATGCTAATCCAAATATAGGGCAAACTGTTTTTCGATGGAAACGTTAAAGGGGATATTTGAAAGAGTTAAATAGGAGGGAAAGAACTCATGAGAGAGGAAGAGGGGAGAAGAAGAAGGGGTTTGAGGGTGGAGAAGTGTGAGGGTTGCGAAAATGGAAAGGGGAAACAATGTGAAACTCAACCATCGACCAACTAGATGACATTTAGGTAAATCGTATAAAGGAGACCAGCATTTAAACAAGAAAATATTTGTCGATCGAGGTTGTAAAATCAATTTTTTTATTGGAAGACATTAATTTCTTGTAGATACTTGACAAGGAAATGAATGGAAAGTTGGAAACGAACGTGGGGAAGTAAATAATTGTGGATTCAAAGCGTCAACGGTTTCAATTGGCCGGTGTTCAAGTTGTTAGATAAGGCAAAGACATGAATGGAATTCTAGAAATAAAATGGTGGGAACTAAATACCTGCATGTTCCACACTATGGCTTAGAATGCTCCTAGCCAAATATTATATGTTATCGTGTTTTGCTTTATCATCTCAATCTCATTTGCATTACTTACATGTGTGCAATTGGTGCTTCAAGGGACCAAAAAAGAGGAAAATCCATTAGGACAAAGGTAGAAAACCCTATGACACCACTTGTTTCTTGTAGAAATTTGTAAGCCCCCTTTTCATTTTTAAGCTTGAGCAATTGTAAGGAAGGAGTTGCACGAATGAGATGATTATTGAGCTTGCCCAATAGATAATCGTATGAGAGAAACAATCTATTGGCCATACTTCATATTTTATAAAAAAATTTGGGCTTCAAGGTTGGGAAATGAATGGCACTTCATTTGGTAGATAAAACTAGTATATGAATGGAAATTTAGACATTAAATTATCGTATGCGAAAAATGACCTTAAATAACACTCGACAAGGACTTATTTATATACACATAAATCAAAACAAATTCACCCATATGTATTTTATTGGAAAACTTAAAATAATAAATTTAATCTATTCATTAAAAAATACACCAAGAAAGAAAGACCCTATTAAATTTACTATTTACAAAAATCCTAAAATAACAAATCTTTATATAATTATCTAAAAGTGCACTAAGAAAGAATATATCTTTATTTGTTTTGATTTTTAAACTTGTACAAATAAATATATATATAATATAATATAACTAAAATAAAAAAATCGCCCTTTTCGACATGATATCTTTTCACGGACACGACATCGTATTTCTCCACTCCATTCTATGATATCATTGTAACTTATTCATTTATTGAAACTCAAAGAACAATAATAAAGTGAAGGTATGGTCCGTATCGGGAAGTAAAGGAATACAAGGAGCTTCGAAGCTGGCGGCTTATTTATTTAAGTAAAACTCAAATTATGTGGAGCCAAACAAACTTAGTATGAGGAGGGTTTTAAGCGGTGGAGGTGAAATTGAAGTTGGAGCAGGTGGTTTGGCGGCCCAGCAATGTGGAGCTGAATCCGAACCGAGAAGTTGCCAGATCGAACTGCAAAAGATTGTCTTGTATCTGATGACCTCCGATTACTATGGTGGTTTTGGGATCCTCCTCCATCAACGAATCCCAGACACAACACTCCATCGCTCACAAACACCATGGAATTAGATCCCATTATTCTCCAGATTGTGTTAGTGTTGTGCAGCACAAGTCCGATGGTGGGCACACCCGGGCCAACTCTGGTGGACGACACGGTGCTGGCATCGAAGCATGCATCGAACGGCTTCACGCCTGCGACGCGAGAGATGTTCCTGGCCTCAGCTTCTTTCACAAAAGCGTCACGGATGACAGTGTAAACAGAGGTCGCCACGGTGGTGTAAGGAGCCACGGTGCTCAGCTTGGTGCCGCCATTCCCTTCGCTGTCGATCTTTAATTTGGTGGAGTCGAGGGCGATATTCTTCTCACCGATTTGGATGGCATTCACATTAATGAAGTATTGGTTTGGAAGGTCGGAGTTTTTCACTAGGGGAGTGTAAGTGAGGCCCTGAGAAACGTCCATCCCTGGCAGCAACACGTAGGGCCCGTTTCCGAAGAAGACGACACCAGGAGCGCTGGCTGATGGGAGACACAGTGCGAATTTGCGATTGAAACTGAAGGCAGCGGATAATTGCGTGGGGAGAGCCACGCGACCTCTGCTCAGACCCGCCATACCGGCGACTCCTTGGGCAAGTCCTTCCAAAAGGAACGCCGGAGCGCAGGAGAAGGTGAAGAGAGGCGCCGTTGCCTTGGGCCCTGGATTTTACCGTCGGTGGAAGAGAGAGCCACCACATCTTGCCCGATATCGGCGCTTGTTGCAGTTCGTGTCACCGTGTTCTCGGGGCTAACTCCGCAAGTATTGTTATTGCATCCAGGTTCTGGCGGGGCAAAGCATTGGCCACAACCGATGGATTCTGCCGCCGAGCAAACCGCGGAGCCGCAACGAGCGGGTCGGAAAGTGGAGGAAGAGTAGGATCCGTCACGGCATTGCACCCACAAAAAGTCTCCGGTGATATCTAATACAAGGCGTTCATTCTCAAGAGGGGTCTTCTGCTCGATTTGAGTAACGTATTGCAGAGTTGCAGAGTCCCGAGAGACTTGCGCAACCAGGGCTCTAGGCCGGGTCGTTGTTGCTGCTTCGGACAGTGAAGCAGAGATGTAAACGAAAAGAAACAGCAATGAAACTGAGCGCGGCGACATCATAATCAAGTCTGCCGGATAATTAAGGCGATGAAAAGAAGTGGCAATGATAAGAGTGTAAGTCGAAAGTATATGGTATATATAGGATTCCGCAGAGTATTCTAGAATACCAATACCGGTGCAACTTATCCATTACCTACAGAGTTAAGTAGTATATCGCCGTCGAATTTGAATTCGAATTTGACTTGAGCGAACAGATGAGGGCGGGCGACTTTTGAAAAGGATATTAGTCAGTTCGTGCGAACTGTGTTCCTCTTGTCATAAAGAAGCGTCGTGTCGTCACTATCACTATCACGGAATGTTGTAGTCAACTGGTTTTTGTAGCCTTATCCTCATTAGTTATTCCGAAGTTTTGAGAATCGTGGCCGCTTTGGGTTGACTAAGTAATATTGCTTATTTTACAAGTGTTTGGAAATAAACTTCTCTTTCAATTACGACTTTCTTGCTACCAAAAAAGATTATTTTATATGGAGACGTGCACTTGAGGAAGGCCTTCTCATGTCCTGCGCACATGCTTGCCAAAGCGCGCTAAAGCGGGCAACAAAGTCGTCTACAAGAAATTGCACTCCAGGACTCGCCTCGAGCCCCGCCGCAAGTGAGGCCTCCCAAAGGCGAGCACTGTTGTTAACTTTTTACACACTCTTCAATGTAATAAATTGGACGGATTGAACCATTTTTCAATAAAATGTTGACAAGTATATTCAATAAAATATTAAACAGCCACCTACACACATTTATTGGCGGATGCAAACAAATTTTTAAGTGAAATCTGTTTCTTTTCATATACACTGCTGTAGAAATATTGCCCTCTCTAAGAACTGAAACTGCCTGGAGAAAAGGATTCACAGGTATGTAAAATGTTGCAAATTTTATAAAAAAATTCATCACATTTATGCTGCTGTAAATAAGCTTTGCTATTGTAATTATATATTATAGAATTATTTTTATGTAGTATAAAAGAACAATTTTACAATTAATACATTTAAAATCTATTCATGATTTTTACAAATTTTGCATACTGCAGAGTATTAATATTGAAGTTGAGCATGGATAGAGGACCACATTTACCTATAGATTTAAATAATGCAATTGATGTTGAAGAACTTTATAATACTCCAGAATTTGGTATTCATGTTAATCATGGAGTTGATAGCTTTCCAAAACAAGACCCAGAAATTGAGGAAATCACATCTTTAAGTCGTACATTTGAGAATGACACTACTAATGATGAGATAAAAAAAGAATTCAAAGAGGAGCTTTGGCCAAAACAGGCTGTGAAAGAATTGATTTTAAATTTTGAAGAGGTGTATGAAAATGTAAATCATGGAAACCTTACAAAACGACATTGGGAAAAAGTGGCAAATGCTGTAAATGTCAGGTGTGGAACATCATTAACAGGGATTCAATGCAAATATAAGTGGAACCGGTTGAGGAAGACCTTCAAAAAAGAGAAACAACTGGAAAACACCACAGGGGCACCACCTTCCACATGGATGTTTTATGAAGACATGAACCGTATCATAGGAAAAACACCGAAGGTGATTGGTCTTCCGAATGGATACAATGGAAAAGAATGGGTTAATGTAAGCGCAACTTCATCAGATAAAGATATGAAAGGAAAATTAGATGAAGGGAGCTCATTCATTAATATTGAAGAAGAGGGTGCAAATCAAGAAACTTCATTGAACAAATTGGGGGTGGAGGGAAAACGTATAAAAAGAAAAAGGACATCCTTTGAAGATTTGGGGGAAAGGATGGAGAAAGGATTGCATCATTTCACTCAAACAATGAAAGAAATCGAAGAAGGAAGAATGCAACTCGAGCGGGAAAAAACGGAAAAGATATTGGACGTACAACTTCAAATAGCAAAGCTTTTTGCACAGGTAAACACTTTAACTTATTCATACACAACATTGGTCCACAACTTCAATAGATATTATATATTATTTTACAAATAGTACATCATTGCTCCAAACTAATATGATATTGTCTTTGCCATTCCCCAAATATAATGTCTCTTTGTGCCTTTCCTTGTTCTCTTTCCATTGATTGACTCCGCAATTGAGTTACAGAATTGGGATATGAATTTACTTGGATTTCTGGTTCATCTGCATTGTTCATCTGTAAAAAATTATGTAGAACACAACATGCCACTATCATTTGGGGAGCCTTATCCATCTCTACACCTACATCTTGAAGAAACCTCCATCTCCCTTTTAGAATACTAAATGCATTCTCAATCTTCACGCGCCCTCTAGATAAATATTTATCAAAAAGAGTATGCATTGGAGATAGATTGTTTTTATATGGCTTCAATAAGTAGGGAGAAATAGGATAAGCAGAATCTCCAATTATTTGGGGAAAGATTATGCTTTCTCCAATTTGAAATGTAGGGGATGCCAATACTTCTCTAACTTGTAATCTTCTTTTTATTGCAGAGCAATTCCAATGTTCAACATCATGAGCGCCACCAGGAGCATTAACACATACATCCCAAAATACTTTTTGAGCATCACATATTCCTTGCAACAAAACACTATGGAAATGATGTCGGTTTACGTAGTTCATAGGAGTATAATGTTGTTCAGGTCTATATGATAACTTAATATGTGTGCCATCTATTGCACCACATATCATCGGAAGTAGAGTTAAAGTGTGAAACTCACTCAATATTTTTTGTAACCTAGTGCTGGATGGAATGCTTATATACTCATTTTGCAGATATCGAAGGACAATATTTACAATTACCATGGTGTATTTTCTCACTGTAGATTCTCCTATGCAATACAATTCAGCTATTATATGTGTAGGAGTTCCTTGGGCAAGGCGGTGCAAAACTACACAAAGAGCTTTTTTAGGATCTATTGGTTCTCTAACAAAATGAGTTGTGTTTGCACTTGGCATATGTGGTTCTATCTTTGACAAAAGGATTTGAAAAAGTGGAAAAGACATTCTATAGTGGCGATGATATAAAATGTCTCGATAATTTGGTTGTTGTTCCCATGCTTGTTGCTGTATTAAGTTCCAAAATGTGCATTGTCTTGGAAACATCCACCACTCTCTATCTCTTTTGCAGGATAATGATTCAGAATTTCTGAGTACAAATACCATTTGCATGAAGTAGTTGAGAAACATGCTCTGTATGTTTGATGAATCTGAAGAAAATGAAGAGCCGGTAATTTCTCTTAACAAATCCATCCAAAATAAAATAAATTTTGGGTCCATTGCATTTGAAGAATGATATTTCCTACACACGAAAATTAAATTAATGTTAGAGATTTACATTTAAAAATAGTTTTGCTGACAGAGCTATTTTGTAAACAATGTAACATATTTTCATCAATATATTTGTACAGAATCTGTATAATGAAATCAAAAGACTGAAAGAAGAAAATGAGAAGCGTAAGAGCAACTTGAAGTAATACAGAGTTAAAAAAATTGGTGTAAGGATTCCATGTAATTCTTCAGCTCTAAAAATTCACCCAGATCATAAACCAATACCTGTAACTTATTGTCTGTGCATATGATTTTTGTACATCTTCATAACTCTCAGGGTTAAATAAGCTTGTTTATATAGTTTTTCTGTTTAATACATTGTTATTTTGCCGGCAAATATTCAAAAGGATACAGTGATTTTTTAACCCGCAAATATTCAAAAGAAAACAGAAAGTGGATTTTTATTAAATTTTTGTTGAGGTGATGTGAACAGGGACAGGCTGGGCTTGGCGCCTTTGCCAGCATGTGCGTGAACTGGGGGTCAGGGCCGTCTGACATCAGCAAATCAGCCCCGCCTTTGGGCTTCGCTGACAAAGATGTGCGCAGGACTTCACCACCTCAAAATTCCTCTACTTTTGCTTCCTTCCATAAATGTGAATATAATACTTTTGCTGAAATCGTCGTTGGTAAAAGAATATTTTAAGGCCGGCCTACAAAGCCTCCATTGTTGTTGAATTGTCATATTACCTAACGCGTGGAAATTGTTTCTTATTTGGTGAGTGCCATCCTGGGGTTAAATTTGAATAAGTCGAGAATGAAAAGAGAGCCAAAGAGGGAGAAATAGGACGCTTAAGGCAAATTTTAGGGTTCCTTGTAATCTTGTGTGGTTTGGTGTTTTAGGAATGAATTTTAGTTGTCGCCGCCATGGGGGGATTGGAAATATTCAAAAAAATGACGTTTTTTTAAGGTCTAATTCCATATTTCACATAAATTACCCACATCCTCCCTATTTGTGCCATAAGGGGAGTTTTGGAACAATGTGGGGACATCCAATTCTATGCCAAATTGGGAGATTTATTTTTATCAAGGCATGGATGCCTCCAAGAACAAAATGAAGATGGGATTTCATCGAAGTTGTAGATGTAAGTGCTAAAAAGATCTCAGATGCAGACATGGGCACATACACTTGGTGTGTGGGCCGTTTGATAAAATATCTGAATGAAATGTGGTCTGTTAAATTATTTCTTGACCATATAAGCTTCATTTTTATTTTATTCCCTGTTGTGGTGCATTTAGGGGGATGTGGATTGTTGTTATCCCCATTGTCTTGAATGGGCTTCCAACCCAATCATCTTATCCTCACAAAGATCTTTCATAGTTGTGCAAAAATGTAAATTTTAGATCAATGGGGTGTACATCCATCAAAGCATAAATAATATGGGACTTTTTCCATGGAAAATTTTGGCAAACGATTATTCATAGGTTGGTGAATAAAAGAATTTTGGGAATTTGATTTTGGTAATTTTATATAAGAACGTCAATACCTCGGTTTCACCAAAAAATCCACAAACAATAATATGTCCCATGTGAATCGCCAAGGAATTTCCAATCCCAATGTATATTTTTATATTAAATTGCCACGTGATTGATGCACTAAGATTTGAAAACATTATTGTTTCACCAAGAAATCTATGGAACCTTATTGGTTCTTTGGGCTCATTCGCCGACATGCATGGGATTTTTTTCTAGGAATTGGATCAAATTCACCATTATATATATACACATAGGTGATGTTTTCCCACAATTTTCCAATTTGTGAATTTGTGAAGTAGTAGAAAGGGATTTAGCGAATCAGCATATTGCAATTTGCTTACAAAATTTCAAATAAATCTAGGTCTTGTTGGGCCCGGCTACTACGTTGCAGTTTACATCCTAGAAGCACTTATTGCAGGTGAGTCCTCAATCTATTTGAGACTGTTTCTTTCATGTCGCATTGCTTTATCTACAATTTTGCCTTTGTAAGTTATTACAAAGCCTGAACATCCTCATCCTCATAACCACTATGTTTTTAATATCATCGAGAATAGTTCTCCGCGCTTGAGAGGATCATAACTAGTTTTCCTATCTTAGATACATCTATGTAATATATGTATATATGTATATATGTATATATATCACTTTATATATCTCCAATGAAAGATGATACTATGTATATTCTTTGCTTTATCGGTGTATCTTATTTGAATCCTTTTGTTAATTTTTCTCTTCTAGTATATATATATATATATATATATATATATAAGCGTTTCACTTTCCATTTATTCCAAAACCATGACATATGTCGGAGTCCATCGTTGTGAAGTGTGGTAGAATGTTGCCATGTGTACCACCTTGGACTATTAATCACTGTCACGACACTTCCTCATCCCACAAAGAGACCCAAAAGATATATAAAATGTGGTACGTTCCACATGTTTCACATTTGTCGGGGCATTTCCTTGAGAGAGTGATGGAATGGCGACGTGTATGATTTTTAATATCATCGAAAATAGTTCTCCGCTTGTAGAGAATCATAACTAGTTTTCCTATCTTAGATACATCTATGTAATATGTGTGTGTGTGTGTGTGTGTGTGTGTGTGTGTGTGTGTGTGTGTGTGTGTGTGTGTATATGTATATATATGTATATATGTATATATATCACTTTATATATCTCCACGAGTGATACTATGTATATTCTTTGCTTTATCAAGTGTATCTTATTTGAATCCTTTTGTTAATTTTCTCTCTTCGTAATATATATATAGCGGTTTCACTTTCCATTTATTCCAAAACCATGACATATGTCGGAGTCCATCGTTGTGAAGTGTGGTAGAATGTTGCCATGTGTACCACCTTGACTGTTAATCATCGTCCGACACTTCCTCATCCCACAGTAGACCCAAAGGATATATAAAATGTGGTACGTTCCGCATGTTTCACATTTGTCAGGGGGCATTTCCTTGAGAGAGTGATGGAATGGCGACGTGTATGATTTTTAATATCATCGAAAATAGTTCTCCGCTTGAGAGAATCATAACTAGTTTTCCTATCTTAGATACATCTACGTAATATATGTGTGTGTGTGTGTGTGTGTGTGTGTGTATCACTTTATATATCTCCACGAGCTGATACTATGTATATTCTTTGCTTTATCGGTGTATCTTATTTGAATCCTTTTGTTAATTTTCTTCTTCGTTATATATATATAGCGGTTTCACTTTCCATTTATTCCAAAACCATGACATATGTCTGAGTCCATCGTTGTGAAGTGTGGTAGAATGTTGCCATGTGTACCACCTTGGACTACATTAATCATTGTCCGCCGACACTTCCTCATCCCACAGAGACCCAAAGGATATATAAAATGTGGTACGCCCGCATGTTTCACATTTGTCGTGGGCACTTCCGAGAGAGTGATGGAATGGCGACGTGTGGCATAGACCTCTTGGTAGTCGAGACCCGCTCTAGACCTGAAAACTTATCAAGTGCGGCTCATTCCGAAGGGTTCATGTCTGCTAGGAGGATTTGGTTGGGAATGGGAGGTTAACGGAATGCTGAAAAACAATAATGTATGAAATAGAGACCATACAAAGATGTCCAAAATGAAAAATTCAAGAAATGCAAAAGGGAAAACAGTTACAACAATGAACCAAAAACTAGATAATTAGCATTTGGAAAACAAAAGACATAAAATAGCAGTTGTGGGAAAAGTACATGTTATGATTTACCATCACACCAAAAGCTCGAACTAGTGGTGGAGAGGGATCTCATCGTGTTAACCAGCTACTACGCCAACACACCCCCACACGATGGAGCCAGATGCAACCACGTGAGCCCTGGGCCCACCATGTATTCACCAAATTAGGTCCAACAACATTAGGAGGCAATAACATCGGGACTTCCCAGGAGGTCACCCATCCCAATACTATTTCAGTCGAGTGCACTTAACTACCCGGCTCGATACCATGTTACAATTTCCGTCATACATAACCGAGAAGCTAACTCAACACAACTAGTACACCTAAGCAAGCTAACCCAACAAGTGTAGGGCTAACACAAGTGTAAGAATTATCCTGATAAATAAATAAAAGGATAAATAATAACCTACACTAACACCCTCCCATAAGAATAGCTTAGGTGGGCAAAAAGAAGGTGGGTCCCAGAAACAAGGCCTGATGAGGTACCCATGTACAATAACTGAGAAAATTGGACACGGCAAGGTACCCAAAACCAATAATAACAAAGAAGAGAGAGAGAGAGAAAAAAAATCTCATTGAAGATATCCTTAGGAGCTCGGCTCCAAAAACTCATACAATGCTGAAGAAGTGTGGTGTGCACTATGGTATGAATCCACTGCTCAATCATAGAACTCAAAAACAACTAACATTGGGCTTCACCAAAATAGCTCCATGTAAGGAGACTATCAATGGAGTGATGTTGAAAATGTAAAAAAACACCAAACATAATTTGATCAATCTGCTACAAATAGGTGTGCCACGATCCAAGAACAACTAAGGCAACAAGGCAAGGACATGAGATCCAAATAAATAGGAGTGCCACGATCTAAGAAAAGCCAAGGTAACAAGGCAAGGACATAAAATCAAGAAGCAAGATCAACTGCTACAAATAGGTGTGTCATGATCTAAGAACAATAACCAAGGCAACAAGGCAAGGACATGAGATCCAAATAAATATGAGTGCCACGATCCAAGAAAATCCAAGGTAACAAGGCAATTACACGAAACTCGAAAAAGCAATATGAACACAACAAAGAAAGAACACAAAACCCAAAGAATCAGTATCAACACTATACCCTCTCATACTGCTGAATGAGTAGAGTGGCACCACACATCTATATGAGTTGCCAAAATCAACTTCTCAAACACCGACAAACTAACACTGGGGTTCACCAGAATAGCTCCCCCACAAGAGAGAGTATCAACATGCCAACAAAGTGTCAAAAATACAGATCCAAAATATCTCAACAAACAAGAGAGATATAAATGTATATACTCATAGATACAATAGTGCAACACCCAATAGTCTAGGACTTGGGCTCAACCGAAATTATGTCCACAAGTGATTACAACACTCTCCCAAATTTGACACTTTATAATTGAGTGCATGTAAATATTACAATGAGTAAAATTACATTTTAAATTTGAAATATGTGTATAAAAATTTCACCAATGCGTAGATCTAAAAAAAGTACACAATTTAAAAAAAAGATCACCTTAATCTGAGCTATGGATCAAAAGTTATGAGCTCTAGAAGGTTTTTCTATTAAAATAATATTTTAATGTTGATGTTTTTTTTTAAAAGGTACACATGACACCCAAATGTCCAAAGGGTAAAATAGTGTATTCACATGATGTAGAATTGCGAGTAAAGGATAAAAGCTTGTGCCCAAAACCTAAATGTCCAGAGGGTAAATCATTGCATATGGAGGGTATACTTGTATATCCAATGGATAAAAGAATGCACCCAAAGGGTACAGATCTGCGTCCAATGGATAAAAGATTGCATCCAAGACATAAATATTCAGAGGGTAAAAGAATGCATCCAAAAGGTACATACTTATATCCAATGGATAAAAGAATGCACCAAAATGGTATAGATCTGCGTCCATTGGATGAAAGACTACATCCAAAACATAAATATCCAACATCCGAAAGGTACATGCTTATATTCAATAGATAAAAGAATGCATCCATAGGAAGTACAGATATGCGTCCAATGGGTAAAAGAATGCACCCAGAGGGTATAGACTGCGTCCATATTTGACTATATCAAAACATGGTCAAATTTACAGTCCATTCTATGGTTTGGACGCTTTCCAAATCCAATGGCACACTCCTTTTTGCATAAAAATGCATGCTACGTAAAAGTGCTAACAATTTTTGAATACATGAAAATAATAAACACTAGCTTGCAAAGAAAAACTTACAAATGGATGTCTACATCATCTATCACTCTAATTATGTAGTACATAGATCCAAAATAGTAGGATACAAAATTTCCTAAAATGGTAGGATCCATGAGCGGTAAACAGTACCCTGCTAGAAAAGGAAAGAACCAAACCTTCTACACACAAACCGAAAAACGCCGCACCACACCAAAACAAAAACCTAGTGTAGATATAGAAAAATCCAACAAACCCAAACATTGATTTCCATAATTTCTTTCCTAGATGGTGCGGATCCCGAGTAAAACCAATGTGTTTCTCTCAGTAAAAAAAAAACCAAAAATGGTTGCCTCAGAAATGGTCAAGTTTATAGTTGATCTTAGGTTTTTTCCACCTCCCACATCCAATGGAAGCCTCTGTTTTACATTAAATCACACACAACAACAAACTATGACCAAATCTCGAATATATCGAGCCTGTAGTTAAGCGCTTGACACGGAGTAATCTTGGGATGGGTAACCTCTTGGGAAGTCCGGTGTCATTTCCTCCCTACCGTATTTGGGCCTAATTGAGTGAATATGTGGTGGGACTAAAGCTCACATGGTTGCATCGGCTCTATTGTGTGGTAGTGTGTTGGCATAGCAGTTGGTTAACACGATGAGATCCCTTTCCACCAAAAGTTTGAGCTTTTGGTGTGACGACAAATCGTATTAGTACATACATCTTGTCACAAACATGCTTACTTGTTACCACCATTTTCGTCCACCGTGATGTATTTCAAAAATTTTAAACCATGGAAACATAATGTATTGAATGTACTCCAAGAATGGATTTCCTTCAACAACTGAGGAGGACAAAATGCTTTCTTTATCTTCACATCACGAATCACTTCGCCTATGAAAACAATTGTGTTATAAATCCATCGATTTTGTATAGTAATACTAATTCAATTTTATTAATGTTGAGGAAAAGTTAGAATCTATCTCTCCATAACAAGAATTTTCCAAAAAAGAATGTAGGGGTTTACGCCACCTCTTTGTCCTCCATGAAGATTGTAGAAGAGGGATCACTCTTCGACATCTTTTCTTGTCCTTGTTGTAGTCCAGAAAACATGTCTATAATATTTAATATAAAGGAAAAACATGATGTAATGTGAGACTAGATATAAATGGCATGAAGTTAGATATTAAAAACATCAAGATCCAGGATATTTTTAATTCCCGCATCTTTCATTGATCTCCTCATCATGTGAAACTATTCCCACCTACCCCCTTTTGCATAGATGTTTGATAGTCACAGAAGAACATAAGCGACGTCATTTTGATAATCCAACTCAAAAAGAAGAGTTTCTGTAAATAGTGCTAATGATAGAGATGACATTATATGATAGGAAGAGAAGCATTTAAAAATCATCAAGATTCAAAATGTGCAATATAAATAAGATAATATGAAAAATCAATAATTATTTAATATTAATCAAAATATGTCATGTTTATTACACAAAATAAAAATTCATACAATAAAATTTTTAATAAGTAGATGACATTATTTCTCTTCTTAAGGACTTCAGTCTCACTTACTTAGCCTTTTGTTCAATGTTAAATGAAATTATTTTTCCTTTCATAATATTTTCATAGTGTTTATAAGTAAATGATAGTAATATTGAGATGATTACTTTGTTCCTTTATCTACAAGTACTTTTGAGCAACCAAAATTATAGACTTCTAAAAGAATCATACTGTACCTCTTATCTTGTCATTAGTGACTAGGTTTTCATGAAAACTTTCTTAATGATACATTACTTTTCTCTGTTTCTTAAGATCCTCACAGAGCTTGATCATGGTCTGGTCTCAACAAAGTTTCATGACAGTGACTGAATCTCCTTAAAACCTTGAAACTTTGTCCTTTTTGCTAGTCTTATGATCATGCCTTCATATTGCAGATGGGTAAGTGCACCAAGTTGGTGGACAAAAAAGGGTCATAAGTGGACGTCATATTGCAAAAACAACAAAATCTCAACTTGTAGGGATTATTAGCAATACACGCACTCAAAATTAAATTTTTTTATATAAATATGAATCGTAGCATCTGAAATCTAGTTTCTAAAATACTAATTTTTTAAAAAACGGACAAGTTTAGCTATATTAAACACTTAAAATTATATGACTTGGTTTTTGTTTTTGAAAAAACCTATAAGATTGTAGTCTGTTTGCCCATGATTTGGATGACCAAATTTTTTTTTTTTCCTTTGGTGAAAAGTTAGATGTAGTTGTCTATCTTGGGATGGATTTTATTTTGTATTTTTTCGAGCAATATTTTTTTAATGATTTTTTCCGTGAAAGTGGTCTAAAAATATTTAGAAAATGGAGCGCTTTCCATTTGCCCACCATAACTATATAGAAAAATATTGAAATAATTTATTTTTTAACGTGTATATAATTGCTCCACGCTTGGGATGGTATAAATTTTATCACATTTTGATAAGCGAAACAAAAGTTGTAGTCTTAAACGTAGACATGAACATTCACGGGAAAAATGTCTTAAAGACCTATTGTTAGTAAAAAATTATAAAATGATATTTATCTTATTCTATTCACTTTAAAATCAATATTTCTATGAAGCTAACAATCTCCCCTACGCGATGGCACCATTTTTGTGAAATGTTTTCAGTTTTTAGCATGGTTCAAGTCTATGGAAGAGCAAATTTGAAGTTTTTTTACCCTTTACACTTCATAATGACCTTCCATAGCTTTGGTTGGGGCAAAAAAAAGATTTCCGAGCCTTAGGGTCGGATTTGATGATATAGATAGAACCGCAATCGCGGTTTTTTAAACAAGAATAGAGATCGTGCTTTACAAACCGCGAGCGTGGTTTATAAAGCACGGTCGTGGTTTATAAATCATATTTATACGCATCCAAATGTTCTAATTACCATGTGATTTTTACTGTTCGACTTTATCGTATGAATTATTGTTAAATTTCAGCCGTTTTCGCACATTTTTCTTATCTTTGGAAGTAAAACATCATGGGAGAAAAGAAACGAAGTCAAAAAAGAAGTCATTAAGTAAAAAATAAAAAATGAATTAGAGGCAAATAGATTTCAAAATGCTGATCGAATGTGGAATCTTTGTGAATCAAGAAGAAGTTCATCTTCAATCCTTACTATTGTAAGTAATGAGGAACCATGTAATGTTTCTACTATCAATGTTGAAGTTGAATTAAATACTCGTGATGAAGATGTTTTTATTGTCAATGTTGAAGAAGAATTAAATACTCGTGATGTAGCAAATGTTGAAATTGAAGGAGACAATGAAAATGTGAATAAAGAAATTCGAGTTGAAACCAGTAGAGAAGTAAAATATGAAAAAACACCTCCTAGAATTTTCTGTAAGAAACCTAATTATTTTATTGAAATTGATGAAAACATTTTGAAACCAATGTGTGACAAACTTTTTGAACGGAAAATCAGAAGAAAAGCCACTGAAATTTGGGATAATCATTTTGAAATATTAAGTGATTCCCAAAGATGTCAGTTGTTGGTTAGTTTGATGAAATTGAATAAAATGAGACCTATATTAAACACCTTAGGATTGACAACATCAAATATATGTGGTCAAACCTCTACAATTATTGAAAACCGAATATGATGCATATCACACTTGTTGGTGTCAAGAGATACACTGGGATAGTAATATTGTGTGTCGTATACTTGCTACTAGTGTTGTAAGTGAATCAATAAAAATAACGTTTGATTATGCAAACAATTCGAATGTTGTAAGTTAATCGAAAAAATCTAATGAAAGCAATTGAAAGACGTAATATCCTTCAATCACTCAATAACACCGATTTTTGGGCATTTTCTGCTAAAGCACTGCGTAAGGACAAATATAATATTGATGCTATAAGAGAAGTTGTTATTCAATTTTGGCATGATAACACTAGAGTTTCACCTAATACAAGAGATGTTGTAAAACAGAGAGTTGGTTCTATTAATCATGAACCACATCCAAAGCATTTCTTATATATGACTCAAACTCATTTTTTTGTAAGTTTGAACAAGAGCATCTAGAAATTAAAATTAGTCAATATTTTTTTGAAATGTTAAAACCATTATATGTGAAAATCAACCACACTCACACCACTTGTTGTAGGCAACATGTTGAATTTGTTATGCATTATGCTAAATTTTTATGTATTCGTTTCTATTTTACATTCGAAACTATGTTATCAGAATGTGGTGTTCAAGTTCCACCAATATCTTCCAGGATTTCATTCCTACGATATTTTGTGAAAAAGAAGTTGGACAATTTTTTTATAGTCAGGATTGTTTAGATGGAAGTTGTGGTACATGTGGCAGATTACCTAAATTGGAAAGTTGCATCCATGAGAAAATTGAAGGTGCAATAGGAAATAATTTAGTTGAGTTTGATAAATATAAATTAGTTGCATACCAGTTGAAAGATGGAAAAGAGTCTAAATGGTGTGAGCTAGTTACAAAACATATGCCTATTTTTCAATTTATGAGAAAATTTAAGGATGAAATTGTTTATGAGTATGCTAGGCATACACACAGAGCTCGATGGTTGGATGAACAGTTCAAGATATGCAAAGACACATTTCCTATTGGTACTATTGTTTCAGTGGTTGATTTTGCAGAGAATTACACATTGCAACCAAAAATGGAGGTTCAATCACAATATTACAACTCAGTACAAGTTGTCATTTTTATGCATATAACATTTATACATTCTCCTAATAGTACAGAGAATGATCGATTTTTTTAAGAGAGTACCACTTTTATATCAGTGATGATCATACTCATTCTACTGAATTTGTGCAAGGGTGTTTCCAGTTATTTTATGGAAACTTGTCTAATAAGGACATCCACTTCAAACAACATTATATATGGTTAGATAATTACACGTCTCAGTTTAAGAATGCATGAATGTTTTATTGGATGAGCAGGATGCATGTCAAGATGGGTGTGTAACATATTTGGAGTTTCACTGAGGCTAGACATGGAAAATGAGAACATGACGGTGCAGAGGCATGTGTGAAAAGAGCTCTTGCAAGAGAAGAGTTGAAGTACAAAGATGGTGCTAAATTAAAAGATGCAAAGAGCAAAGTGGAATGGTGTATTGACAACATGGCCCGAGGTTCTTAAGAAATTTCCATGGTTCGCAGATATTTTTGGTTGATAGAGGAACAACAAATTTCTAACTATGAGGATTGTATGACACTCACTGGATCCAGTGATATGCAATCATTTTGTAGCTCAGACGATACTTCGTGGGCCATAAGGATAAGAAAGTTAACATGTTTTTGTGCATCTTGTATCAAACTTGTCCTTTGTTGAGTGTGATTCACAAGAATGGGTGGATGAATGGATTTGTAGGCCTCTAACTCCGCTTCCTAGTTATCAACCTCCACAAGCATTACACATTTTTATGCGCAGATGAAGTTGCAACATCCAAGGACTTTGACGAAATTTTGATTTTGGTGCGACAAGGTATTTATGGTTATTTACAAATTTTTTATTATGTCCATTGAAATTTTAATATGTACAATTTAAATTTGATTTGAAACCTTTGTTTTTGTAGGACATGTGTTTGTAGTTATTGCGAAAGAAGACAATGAAGAAGGAACAAAATATTTCTTATGTCGTTGCATCAAGGAAAGAAATAAATTGACTTCTCCGTTGTATATGGAGAAGATATTGAGTACCCTATAGGGTCGAGTGGCGATTCTATGGAACTTGGCGTCGATGGTATCCATTAAAAAAATCATTTGTTTGGGTGTTTGAAGACTTTGAGACACACAGAAAAATACTCTTATATTTGCATCTAGTTTTAGCGACAAATATTCAGCTGTATAGATATCGAGGAAGGCCTAATAACAAGATTCTTTGGAAGGTTCGAGAGTTGGATGATGAAGCAATCTTGTCTGCTATTGATTAGATCTGATCCTGATGGTTCATTAAAATGAATTTACAATGCTCATGTCTGGTATATATAATTTATTTGGTATATATAAATTTTTTAGTTCGATAAATTTTAGTTCATATATTTTATTAAATTTGTGTATTTTGTATATATCTAGTATGGTTTTGATTTGAAACTTAAATTTCTTTGACTAACACTTTTATATGCAGGTTAGTGGTGCTAGAAAAGCTTCCACCTTCACGTGGTTGGGATCATCGGTAGAGAATTATAAATTCTCGAAGCTAAGAGAATCTTTCATTGTTTTATAAGAAAAGAGAAGCAATTAACAATGATTTATGTACCTATGGAGGGGGTTCTTGGCTCTGGAGGAGGTAGCCCAGAGGGACATGGAGCTTAGAGAACCGACATGACACCTCCCCAAGTGTTTACAAGACCATCCCTATGTGTGTGCACAGTCGGTTTGGTGCTACGACCCACCATTTGCAAAATATACCATTTGACAACCTTACACTGGCTCAAACTGCACTATTTTGCGCGTTTACAAACAATAAGGCAGTGAGAGCACCGATTGGAGAAGGAAAAAACCAAGACAAAATATTGTAGAGGGTCTCTACACCAAGGTGTAGGATCAAACGAGACATCCTTAGGTGCCATGGAGTCTGCGTAGTCACCTGTCGAAGTTGAACGATTTTTTGGTCTCAAGGATCTTAAGGGACTGCGCTTTGAATGAGGTATCTCAAAAGTAATAATGTTGTCACGCACCAAAACAAAGCCTTCTCTAGCATTCACCTGACCACTTGGACATGTCCATGTAGTCGTTTTGGTGCCACTACCCACCGTTTACAAAATATACCGTTTGACACCTTACACTGTCTCAAACTACACTATTTGGCGCATTTGCAAACAATAGGGTAGCGAGAGCACCGATTGGAGAAGGAAAAAACTAAGACAAGCTATTGTAGAGGGTCCTATGCCGAGGTGTAGGATCAGATGAGACGTCTCTAGGTGCCACGGAGTGCACGTAGCCACCTGTCGAAGTTGAAGGATTTTTTGGTCTCAAGGCTCTTAAGGGATTACACCTGAACGAGGTATCCCGGAAGTAATGACATTGTACCACACCAAAATGAATCCTCCTCTAGTGCTCCCCTAGCCACCCAGATGTGTCTGTGTAGTTGGTTGATGCCACAACACCTGCTGTTTGCAAAATATACCATTTGTGACCTTACACTCGGCTCAAACTACACTATTCGGTGCGTTTGTAAACAATAGGGTAGTGACAACACCGATTGGAGAAGGAAAAAATGAGATAGAATATTGTATAGGGTCCCTACGTTGGGGTGTACGATTAGATGATACATCCTTAGGTGCCATAGAGTACGCGTAGTCACCTGTCAAAGTTGAATGATTTTTTGGTCTCAGGGATTTTAAGGGACTCCGACCGAATGAGGTAGCCTAGAAGCAATGAAGTTGTTAGGCACCAAAATGATGCCTCCTATACTATTCACTGGCCACCTAGACATGTCCACGTAGTCGGTTTGGTACCACGATCCACCATTTGCAAAATATACTGTTTGACATTCTTACACTGTCTCAAACTACACTATTTGACGCGTTTGCAAACAATAGGGAAGTGAGAGCACCGATTGGAGAAGGAAAAAACTGAGACAAGCTATTGTAGAGGTTCCCTACGTTAAGGTGTAGGATCAGATGAGACATCTCTAGGTGCCATGGAGTGTGCGTAGCTACCCATCGAAGTTGAACAATTTTTTGGTCTTAGGGCTCTTAAGGGACTACGTCTGAACGAGGTAGCCTGGAAGCAACGATGTTGTTGCGCACCAAAACAACACCTCTTCCACTATTCCTAGCCACTCGACGTTTCCGTGTAGTCGGTTTGGTGCCACGACCCCCATTTGCAAAATATACCATTTGTGACCTTACACTAGCTCAAACTACACTATTTAGTGCATTTGCAAACAATAGGGCAGCGAGAGCACCGATTGGAGAAAGAAAAAACCAAGAAAGGCTATTGTAGAGGGTTCTTATGTTGAGGTGTATGATCAGATGAGACATCTTTAGGTGCCACAGAGTGCGTGTAGCCACCCGTCGAAGTTGAATAATTTTTTGGTCTCAAGGCTCTTAAGGGACTATGCCCAAATGAGGTAGCTCGAAAGAAACGACGTTGTCATGCGCCAAAATGATTCCTCCTCTAACATTCGCCTAGCCACTCGGATGTGTCCACGCAGTCGGTTTGGTGCCACGGCCCACCGTTTGTAAAATATACCATTTGACAGCCTTACACTAGCTCAAACTAGACTATTCGACACTTTTGTAAACAATAGGCAGCGAGAGCACCGATTGGAGAAGGAAAAAACCAAGAAAAACTATAGTAGAGGGTCCCTACACTGAGGTGTAGGATCAGACGAGACATCCTTAAATTCCACGGAGTGCGCGTAGTCACCCATTGAAGTTGAACAATTTTTTGGTCTTAGGGCTCTTAAGGGACTCCCGAACGAGGTATCCCGGAAGCAACGACGTTGTTGCGCACCAAAAAGATACCTCCTCTAGCATTCACCTAGCCACCCAGATTTTTTTTCATAGTCGATTTGGTGCCACAACCCACCGTTTGCAAAATATACCGTTTGACAGCCTTACACTAGCTCAAACTGCACTATTTCACGCGTTTGCAAACAATAGGGCAACGAGAGCACCGATTGGAGAAGGAAAAAACTGAGACAAGATATTATAGAGAGATCATACACCAAAGTGTAAGATCAAACAAGACATCCTTAGGTACCAAAAATTCTACGTAGGCACTGTCAAAGTTGAGCGAGTTTTTCATCTCGGGGCTCTTAAGGGACAACGCCCGAATGAGGTAGCCCGAAAGTAATGACGTTGTCGCACACTTTGAAACAACACCTCCTCTAGTGTTCACCTAGCCACTTAGATGTGTGCCTGATCGGTTTGGTGCCATGACCCACCGTTTCCAAAATATAGCATTTGATGACCTTACACTGGCTCAAACTATACTATTTGGTGCGTTTGCAAACAATAGGGCAGCGAGAACACCGATTGGAGAAGGAAAAATTGAGACAGAGACTATAGAGAGCGACCCTACGCCAAAGTGAAGGATTAGATGATAAATATTTAGGTGCTACGGAGTTCGTGTAGTCACCCATCGAAGTTGAACAATTTTTGGTCTCAGGGCTCTTAAGGGACTATGCCCGAACGAGGTAGCCGAAGCAACGATGTTGTCATGCACTGAAATGATGCCTCCTCTAGCATTCACAGCCACTTGAATGTGTCTGCATAGTTAGTTTGGTACCATGATGCACGGTTTGCAAAATATATCATTTGTGACCTTACACTGTCTCAAACTACACTATTTGGTGTGTTTACAAAGAATAGGACAACGAGAGCACCGATTGGAGAAGGAAAAAACCGAGACATGATATTGTAGAGGGTCCCTATGCCAAGGTGTAGGATTAGATGAGACATCTCTAGGTGCCATGGAGTGTGCGTAGCCACCTGTCAAAGTTGAATGATTTTTGGTCTCAGGGGTCTTAAGGGACTACGTCCAAATGAGGTAGCCCAGAAGCAACGATGTTGTCGCGCACCAAAAAGATGCCTCCTATAGCATTCAATCTGGCCACTGGACATGTCCACATAGTCAATTTGGTGCCATGACCCACCATTTGCAAAATATACCATTTGACATCCTTACATTGTCTCAAACTACACTATTCGACACATTTTTAAACAACGAGAGCGAGAGAGCACCGATTGGAGAAGGATAAAACCAATACAGGATATTGTAGAGAGTCCCTACGCCGAGGTGTAGGATTAAACGAGACGTCTTTAGGTGCCATAGAGTCTATGTAGTCACCCGTCGAAGTTGAACAATTTTTTGGTCTCAGGACTCTTAAGGGACTCCGCCCGAACGAGGTAGCCCAGAAGCAATGACGTTGTCGCACACCGAAATGAATCCTCCTCTAGCATTCACTTGGCCATCGGGATGTGTCGGTTTAGTGCCACGACCCACCGTTTTCAACTTTTTCAACAATTACAACTTTTTAAAAATTTCAACAATTACAACGCGTTTTCAACGATTGACTTTTTCAACAATTATAACTTTTTTACTCACCCAAAAAGATCTTGAGTAATCTGGATAGATGATATGAATAATTACTCTTGTTTAGTGTTCACCCACTCATAAAAATAAATAAGCCTCTTCTTCTACTTCCCAAACAAAACACTTTAATCCTCGTCTAGTTTATCAAAGGAAGTAGTAAAAATACATGTTCCAAGAATCCTACCAACACTAAAGAATCAATTACCACTCCTAGAACCACTCATTCCTAGAACCTTCTTTCCTTAAAATTCTCCTCTTCTAGGAAATAAGAACCTTTCTATCTTTCCTTGTTGGTCAATGGACCTATAAATTGAATAATTGCATTATTGACTCGGTGCTTCTGACAATGTCATGCTTATAAAATTTGCTAACTCTATTGGTATTACTCACAACCTTACTATTGGCCATTGTTACTACATGAAAAAAAAAAATTACCTCTTTTCGGCTAGGTGAAAGATTCTCAAGTAGAATTTGCAGACTTCCCTGACAAGAAAATCAAGATGGAAATACTTGTGGAAGACATGCTAGCTACGTATGGTATATTGTTGTGCCAAAGTTTCTATCATGATATTGGTGGGGATATAAAGATGGATTGGTCATACACCACCATACTCATCAATGGTAAAATGAATAATATCTTTATGATAAATAAAATTAAATACACAATTCAAAAACCAAATGACCCAAGGGAAGACATCTTATTTCAATATTCAAGGTATGAAATATTTTTTCATGACTTAAGAGGAAAATGATAAGTTGCCCATGTTGATGGAGGAATACACATGCTTCCCTTAATTTCTTAACAATTGTACCATGCAATGGTGCACCATAGTAACGTTATATTCATACAATTTGCACCATAGTTTTTTAATTTTAAATCAAACATACATATAGAATTAATATACATAAAATATACATACATAGAAGGATATCATGTGCAATGAATTCGAATCAAACATAGAAGTAATATCGTTATGAAAACCAACACATGGATATATAATGTATCAAACTAAGTGTGCTGAATGCACATCTTTGAAAATATAAGTTCATAACATGTGTACATCTCGAACCAAGTGTGTCATACATATAAGACCACATGCGGTCGCATAAGGCTATATATATAATGTCCTATGAAGAATCATGAACTAGGACCAGCTGGCCCATATATATATATATATATATATATATATATGTACATCCACGTCCTATGAATCTAATCATGAAACATCTTCCCTCTCTTCGCCCTGCTAGAAGTAGCATGTCCACGACCCGGGGATGTAGTGGAGGGAGATGTCACTACGGATTTCATCCATGTGGTCCTAGGCGTCTCTAAGTAGGCTTGCAACCTAACCTGCACATTCATAAACAACAAGTTTTTAACACCCAGATTTTTAAAATACATTCAAATTTTAGAAACTTAGAATTTAGTTAAAATGCATGTGAAATCTTACCGCAATGTCATGATCCCTATCAATTTGTCATTGACGCATGGCAGGGGCAATAGTAGACTCATGAGAGGTAAGCTACATACAAATAATTAAATTTCAAATTAAATATTTCATGTACAAAATTTGATATGTAGATTTAAGTAATAAGAAATAATTCCTACATAAATATAACAAATTTGAAAAATTTGTACCTCGATTAGTGGATCTACGAGATGATATGGCAAGATGCTATCATAAGCAACCTCCACAATTTACATATATGGAGGAGTCTCTCTGCGATCATAAGCTATACAAAAAACATGTACAAATCAATATTAATCTAAATGACTGCCATATAACAGAGCCAAAGCATAATCCACGTGAACTTCCACAATTAGAAACAAAGTGTAAAGAGAAGCTAACTGCGTAAAAATCACGTGAGGCATGCCAAGTAGCCTCGGTTCCTAAAGAAGATGATGACCCATGGGCTCCTGCGTATCAAGAAAAACATATATTAAGTTCCTAGAGAAGATGATGTCCCGCCAAGCTCTTGCGTATACAAGAAAAACATATATTAATATGTACATGTACAGGTGAAACATTATAATAGTAAAAGTGCACAATCAAATGAAATTTAAAATTTAAGTACAACTTGAAACTTACGTTTGTAACATGCCTAATTGCAGTAACTAGCATGTCGACGTCGAGAGGTTTCCTTCACCGGATCTTGCTATTTAAAAAAAAAAAAAAATAGTTTTTACATGTATGTACATAACGTACAATGAAATACATATATATTAAAATCTCAAACATGAATTAAACTATTGTATATATATATTAAATATTTATTTGACATTTACCTGTGAAAGACCAAGATCCTTTGCACCAGTTCCAAAAACATCTGCCATCATCTCATCTAGAGAAAAGAAATCATGTGATCCAGCAAATGATGTCTCACCCACAGTGCATACAGCACCACATGATCCACAGTGGTGTGGTGCGCTAGAACTGGCACCTCCACCAACATCACTAGATGCAATCTGCTCACTATGTTGGGTCAGAGTGTTAGTGAGCTCCCTCAATGCATGTAGTGTGTCAATCTCCATAACCTCCTTCACTATAGGAGGGATAACTGAAGGTAGTGGGGGTTTTGGGGCATGGGGGATCCTTGGTTGACCTATGCATGCACCAGGTCTACTATGTGCAGAGCCACCTCCTCGCCCATAAAAATAAAAAAAGTCAAAATAATTTGGGACCTCATTAAGCACAAACTCACAATATAATTTCTTAACAAAATAGAGGGGAACCTCATTGTTGTTGCGTGGTGGATAATAAAAAACCATCCAAAGATCGGTCCCAAAAATTGTTCTTGATTCGGTCATCGTGGCACCAATGGATTGAGAACCATTTGCAAATAACTATGGGGCGACATTGGTTCTTGGGTTAGTAAATAATGCACAAATGTGGTCTTTTACATTTTTTTTGTCTATTACGTCCACATGGGATAATTTATTTGCATACCACTTCCTATAATCACCTATAAAGGTATTCCATCTATCTATTTGGTTGGTTATGGAGTCAACTTCACCAATCAATGTTTGTAATGTGTTGGCTAAAGTCATGCGGGATGGATTTGTGGCATGATTTTGTCTTATATTATGAATAAGGTTCTCAATGAAAATTTTATTTTGTCAGATTCTTCCAACGATATCAGCTTGTGTTCCTGTTGGTTCCATGGGGACAGAAGGAGCCACAGGAGGCGGATCTATGTTTGGAGGAGGGTTTTGTGGAATGTTTGGAGGGTTTTGAGGATTGTTTGGAGGGTTTTGAGGAATATTTTGATGGTTTGCAGGATTACGAGCTTGTTGAGCAACTGACAAAACAAAAAATTGTATACATAAACAAAAATTGAAAAACCCATGAAAATCACAAAAAAACCTAAAATGCAAACAAATTGATCAAAATCGAGGGCTTACCTCTTTGTCTTGGTGGCATGGTTGAAACTATCATAATCCAAAAGTCGAAGAGTAGTTTTTGGGGGTATCCAAAGCGCGAGTGCAAAGGTCTAGGAGAAATCGCAGTTGGAAAGGAAAAATGAGGAGTCGTAGGTTTGTTTTTTTGTCTTAGAGAACGGGCGATCGCATGTTTCAAACCGCGATTGCGGTTTTAGGTTTGGAAATCACCGAGCCTATAAAAATAGTTGTGCAAGTGCGGTTTAGAAACCGCGAGCATGGTACCTAAATTTCGGGTTTTTATGTCCACTTAATTTTCCACCATCTTGGTGTACTTACCTAGATACTTTCCTTTAGATATTCATCAACATGTCTCTAAACATTTTGTTCTTTCCTAGATGGTGATCAAACCCTGAATTGTCATTATGATACTGGATTCAACCTTGTCAACTTGATTACTAGCCATATGATATGTTTCTTGACTGTTAATTTGATTGTGCCAATCAACTTGCACATGTTACTATCATAGTTACTTTATGATAATATCCTTCAAGTTTCTTGAACACATTCTCCAAGTAGGAACACAACAATATAAAAATAATACCCTTATCATGATTGTATCATATGTGAAACATCATATCAAATCATTCAAGATTCTCTCAAGAATAATGATACTTTAGCTAGCTTTGACACATTAACATTTCATTGTCAAGCCAAAGAACCCTGCATACATTATCAACCTTGAATTCACAGTCTCATACCACAATGAGTCATAGATGGAAGACCATATATTTTGTCTCAGATCCTTTGAAATGATGAACACTCTTAGTAATTGGATCTTCTTATGAAATACCTCATACCTCTGATGAATCAATAATCTCTTCATGAGTCAGATGCACACCTTATTTGGATTGATGACAATATTTATAACCTCTATACAACATGACAAACCTCTATACATTATGACAAAGCTCGGTCATCAAGACTCCTTCATTAATCAACTAAATACAAATCATACCTTGGATGAATCAATGAACTCAAAGTCCTTCATGAGCAGATACATACTATACTTTGATTTGAAATTGAGCACAGACCTTGAGATCACCTATTTCATGTTTGATTAGCTACAATAGATACGAGTTTATCATTAGAGTTTCTTTGGATACTCAAAAAATCATCTAATTTACCTATTCACTTCTTAAACCTTTGATACATCTTCGAGTTTGCTTGAGGTATGCTCTAATTCGGCTGTAGCAATATTCTTATTCCTTCCAACTAAGTTATATGAGAGAGAGAGAGAGAGAGCTAAAAATATCACCTCATCCTTTCACTTTTTCCATATCAATTTTTTCTTTTAAAAGAGTCAAACCTTGTGATTTTTGTATTAAAGCATGTAGATCGGACCAATCAACTGGATGAAGTGCATTGAAACCGAATAAATGGTAGGTAATCCTTGTCCAATTTGATGTAACATGTCAATCAAACAACCATGAAAAATTGTGGATTTTTTTGTAATTTATTCTTATACTAATGTAACACTCTTGCAAAACGAAGTACATGTTAAGTGATGCAATATTATATAGACCATGTCAAAAATAACTTGAAAATCGTTCAAATCTCTTTCAATAATTCTAGTGGGATTAGTTACATTTTGTTCTCCTTAAATTTCTTAAAATTTCATCTAAACTTATTCTAGGTTTCCATGATGACTCTTCTTTTAAATTATTATTTTGTTTTTTGTATTTCTTGTAAGATGCAATGTTGATTGTTTTTTCTTCAATTCTACGGGATTGACTAATTCATAAAAATGGAAACTAAAAAGGAAGCTCAACCTTAGGAAAAGATCTATTCCAACCCCTCCTAGTAGTGGTAAATTGACATTCGAAAAATAACATCTTTTTTAGAAACCATCTAGGAAACCCATCCTTCTCCAACATAAACCATAACAATCAAGGGATGATGATTACATTCAAAATGAAACACAAAATGAGAACGTGTTCATTTTTATTTTCATGATGTTGTCAATGATGAAAATAATGAAATTCCTCCCCATCAAAAGATTCCATTGAATGATTTCTAATTTGACATTGTACCACCTACCTATTATCTAATAGAAGTGCACTGTGTTGAGGGGTGATAAATTTGTAACTTTTCTTCTCCCTCACTTCTATGGATAGACAATTGAGACACCTCACGGGCTATGGGTCTCCCTGTTGTGAGGTGAATCTCTAGATTACTAAGGTTGGTTCCTTTTTGGAGTATCCCTAAACTAGATCTGTGGGGTTAAGGGTAAGAAGATGGATAATAAACTTGTAAAATGGGGTGATACACCAAAGGTAGTTGAGGGATTTCTAATAGAGAACATACACAATATGATGAGAATAAATGAAGTAAACACGATCCAGGAGGATTGTTGTTAACTTCAAGGCAAACACTGATATGCTAAGGGATTTCTCACAATAACAAGAAATAAATTACACACTAAAATTAATATAACACCTAACTGCAGTAAGGTAAAATAGCCTAAGCAAGATTAAATAATTCAGGGAATAAATTCACAAGAATAACTATCTGAATACACACCACTACAAATTTTGGAAAGGTCAATCAGTGATTCTCATATAAGGGAAAATATGGAAAAATAATTCTAGCACTCTGTTACATCAAGAAGTCCCCCTTTGTGCTTTGCGTAAGAGCACACAATATATAGTATAAATATTCACCCTTGCTCTCCAAAAATAGACTCTCCAAGACTCAAGTTTAAACTCCCACTTGCATGATAATTTTAGCCTTCCTAATGAATAAAATAATAATAAGGCCTAAAATTACATGTTGTTACATAAAGGTAAAACAACCTTCCTTTTCTAATTTTGAATCATAGTCAAACTACTTTGAATCTTCTATTCTTCCTTGGCATGAAGGTGTACGACTATTTTTACATTAATTAAAGTGACTATGGGAAAAATAAGGTAATTACAAATTGTATTTTATCCAAAAGTCTATTTTTGTCATAATGTGCACATGCATTATTTTAATCCATAATCTCAAAAAAGGTATCTTGACTCAAATTTGGCTTTTATCACACCTAGATGGACAAACATCATTGGGTTTTTAACCTTAGGAATTTCATACTAACCCTTTTCATGCAAGGATTGATTATTGAATAATCAAAACCCCCCTTTGATCTAGAAAATAAATATTTGGTTGAAAAGCATACTTGATAAGATTAATACACCTCCATAAAAAAATTTTAATCATTGCAAATAATAATCAATCAACCTTATCATCTGTGGCATTTCACTTAACCCAGTTTGGTGGACTTTGACCGTGGTTTGAAAGCTGATCAATAATCATGAGGTTAGGGTAAAAACCCTAAAAGTTATTTTTAATTACATTTTCTCGAGAAGCCTCTCGATGATTTGGGGAGAAGGAAAAACCCTTGTCGCTTTTAGATCGCCGCCTTGGATTTTCAGAACTCGCATCTTAGCCATACATATGGGTTTTCTAGAATCTTGCCGATTGTGGAAATACTATTAAAAATATTTGGGGCTATCATGGTTTGGAGTTATTCGGAGCAGTCGTGGTTTCCTGCATTTAATGGCTCATGTATATTTTTATTTGCATGTTAAGGCTCTCCATATTTCCACAATGAAATGAGTTGCTGCTCATCGTAGTTTGATATGAAATTTTTCGTGCTCTGGGTGAGGGTTTGTGAAGGAATTGCTTTGTATATTCTGCAATTCAAGCTTTGAGGTTCGGTTTCAGCAATCTGGGCACATTTTCATCCATAGCTGACATGAAGGAAAGATAATAGCTTTGTCATTTTCTATGACTTTTTTCATTACACGAGATCCATTTCCATTTTCCTTCATGGGTCATATATGCTCTGTATTTTCTTTGAACTTAGAAATGAAAAATGGGTTTGCAAGTTCATTTCTTCCAATACCTATGTTTTTGTTTTGGGTTGCCACCATTAAAGCTCCGACGTGGCTCTAGTTTTTGTTGATTTCCTCACATCTAGGTGCCATTTATTTTATTGAAAAATTCCTATTGTTAGCACCATTATTTTTATTCTTTCTTATGGAAACAACCGCCATATTTGTGCTTGGAACTTTTGATTTTTTTTTCTCACCACCATTTATTGATGCTAATGGTAAGTGATATCTCTACATTTTTGTACATATGTTTTGATTTGAATATTCTTATTTGGGTATTTGTATTTTCCTCCCTTTGGTTGTATGCCTTGATTTGGTAGGTGATGGGTAACCATCAATCCTCTCTATAAATCTCTGTTTCTTTGTATATTTGGCTACTTTTGATTTGAACTCATTTATTCCTTGCCGTATTTGACTGGGCCTAACATCTTGAATGTAGTATTGGCTGTATTTTGTGTAGCTCGAGCATATAGTCTATTATCCAATTGAGCTCGTATTTTTAGTAGTTTATTCTCACGGTTATTAACTTGTTTGGAACCTTGTATTTCATTTTCTTATTTGGGTATTGTGAGTTATGTTATATTTGAGCATTTCCTATTCACGCCTTAAGTTCCCAACTCAGATTTTATAATCTTGAACTCACCTTATGGAGTTTGTCTACAATGCAAAGTGGGCATGCACAGCTTGCTTTTCAAGTTGTTTCACTTGTATATTGAAAGGTCTCAACCTCTAAAAATGTCTTTCGGCATGACAATAGCTACTCTTTTGAAAAACCATAAGTAGACTAAAAGGAACAATAACCAGATCGTACTAAGCCAAGAACACAAATGCTAATCAAACACCACGATCAATAAGATGAAAGTAATTTGCCAAAATAAATTTACATAAAAATTTACAAAAAAATGAGCAACAATATCATATATTACTATGGAACTCAATGCAATACATTGAGAATGGGCCTTGCTTAAATAGGCAAGGAATAAGAATCTAAGATCCAGTCAAGGTCGTAGATCAAGCCATAAATCAAGGAAACAACTAGTCATCAAAGAACTAGTCAAGACCATAGATTTAGGAGAGAACTAGACATCAAGGATCTAGTCAACACCATAGATCAAGGAAAGAAATAGTCAATACCATTGATCAAGGAAAGAACTATACCTAACAACTAGATAATATCTCCTAATATCTAAACAAGATAAAAGAAATATCCACACACATAAGTGGGTGATGATAAATACAATAAAAGTAAATAAAGTACCTAGGTGAACATGAGCTAAGGTAAATACCTACTCTAACACCCCCTCAAGTGAAGCTAGGGGCCAAAATAGAAGTGGCATGTCCACATTATGAATCCTGACAACTAGGCCTGATGAGGTACTCATGTACAATAACTGGGAAAAAGGGACACCGCAAGGTACCCAAAACCAGTAACAACAAAGTAAAGAGAGTAAAAGACCCGCTCTAAGGCATCCCAAGAAGCTCGGCTCAAAAAAATCATACAATGTTGAGGAATTTTGGTGTCCACTATGGTCTGAATCCATTGTTCGATCAAAAACTAAAAAAAAACTGATACTAGGTTTCACCAAAATAGCTCCATACAAGGATACTGTCAACGGAGTGATGTCAAAAGTGCAAAAAAACACCAAACATAATTCGATCAACTACTGCAAATAGGTGTGCCATGATCTAAGAACAATAACCAAAGCAACAAGGCAAGGACACAAACTCTAGAGTGTCATGATCCAAGAAAAGACAAGGTAACAAGGCAAGGACATGAAACCCGAAGAAGCAAGATCAACACCACACCCTCCCATACTACTGAATGGGTGGAGTGACGCTACAAATCTGTATGATTTTCCCAAAATCAACTACTCAAACACTGACAAAATAACACTGGAATTCACTAGAATAGATCCCCATAAGAGATACTGTCAACATGCCAAAAGTGTCGAAAATACAGATATAAAATCTCTCAACAAACAAGAGAGATACACTACACCTGCTAAAGAAAAATGCTCAAAATAAGAAGCATCACAATGCATAAGGTATAGAAAGTGGAGCAAGAGGCCGAATGGTGGAGGAGCCATGCCTGTAGAGTCCTCTCAATGAATGCCTATGTCACCTCCACGAGTGATTAGATATCCACCCCAAATCAACACGGATGGATGAAGAAGATTTCGCATATGACTTGGTGCAAAATGCACAATGGGTGCATGCAAAAGAACATTAGAATGTGTGTCAGGTTGATCATGTCTAACAGCTGAAATCTCAAGTTTCTCAAGCCTGAGTGAAGATGTAGAACTCATGTGTTGCTCATGATCCTCAAAAAGAGTCGAGTGAACAAACAAAGGAGCTCTATCAATGTGTGATCCCAATGAAGTATCTACACGAAAACCAATGTCATGGCGAGAATTCCACTTAACATGTGGAAGAGGGGAAACAATACCCTGTGAGTGTCTACCAATACCTCCGCCAGTGAAACCCATAAAATGGAGCATGCGAGAACTGAAGGAAGTGGTACGCTTCTCAAAAAGGCCATGCAATTGAGCAGAAATAGGATACACTTTTAAACATGAAAAGAAAGTTTAAAACTAAGGAAAAATGGCCAATTATCCCTAGTTAGTGAAAAAATCCACATGTTAGTGCAATAACAAAATAAAATGCCCAAAATATAAGAACACGTCAATTAAGAAAACTGTTGGTTCTTGCAAAAAAGAGATAATGATCAATTTATGAATAAAATATGTTTTGAGAAATAACACATTCCAATCACTATGTGGCCTCATATGACCCTCAAAGGGGGTACTCATCGAGTTGTTGGCACTTGGATATCGAGCCTTAGCTCACAAAAATATACATGTAACCAGAAATGAGTATATCAAATAATGTAATTGTCATCATCTCTTCCTGAATCATCCCTCCATACTCCCACAAGGCTCAACATAGTCAAAATCACATAGGATTGTTTGATGGAAAACCCAATAGGAAAGAGTAGGGGACGCTAGTTTGCATAATTTGAGCCTAAGGTGGTGCACATCCATAATATACCGAGAAAGTGAAAAGTATACTAAACATATAGAAGTGGGTTTTCATTCTATATAAGACTCCACTTCCTCACTCGTACTCGGCTCAAGATTATGAAAACCTGGTCCACACCTCCTCTCTCCACACATACACTCTTGACGTTTCCCTTAGGGTCGTCTAGTGTAAGGTTCACAACATAACACATAACTACATCACTAACACAATGGTGATTCACACACATTAACCATAACGTCTTACGCATGGTATATATACAAGGTATAACAAAATCATTACTTTCACAAGTTATGATACATCACTTTTCCACATAATGCACCTAAGGTGTAAGTACTACACAATAGGGGTCATACGATCACCATATGCCCTAATTCATGACATGAACCATCACATATTACATGAATTATACGTATGATGAAAATAATGACTAACATTACAACATACAATCAATTGCAATACAACATGGTGGTGACATCACGATAAAATCCAATTCACTATACACCAATTTTGTCATACAACACATCAACACACCTTCATATCACATAATAACAAAACACTCCAACAATAACAATAATATTCTTTTCACACACAAAAAGGTGGCACATCACACATTAAATCCTCATTGTGTCCCAAAAAAGGAGAGAAACACTCTCATTACAAACACATCAACATGATAACAAATACACACTAAGTGACATGTGTAACATGTGTGTTCATAATATCACAATTACAACATTGGTCACATCACAACATATATCACATTACTCTTCCCATCTCAACCACCACCATGCAAGATCATCACAAATCCAATTTATCCCATAGGTTCAAGAGCATGAACCTCCACTCTGATACCATATGTAACGCCCACATTTCACATCACACAAATAAAAACACATAATAACAAGATAATTTTTTTGGCTTACATTGATTGATACATATTATCACATAGGATCACTTAGGATAATGTACAACATATGAGACATTTGCGTAAGCCTATACCCACATAAATATCATGTAACACATGATGCACATCAAAGGCACATATCCAAAAATAAAAAAGGTATAATAACGACCCACGACAAAATACACTTACTCACAGAACTTCCCACAACACATCATTGTTCATGGTGAAATATTTATTATAATCCTATTTTTATTAGTTGACTATAATTTTCTGAAGAACACATAACATGGGACCCTTCATTCCTTTACAACTAGGTTGCATGTTTTTGGTTTAACATTTCACCTATAGTGGTTCCTTTAGAATTCACTCGTTTCTCTTGTAGAAATAACTTTATATAGCATGATTGTGATTAGGAATGTATATACACACATGTGTCTTCTAATATTTGACTTAAGGATTTATTTGAGAGAGTTGTGTTTACTTGGTTTGGAAAAATACTCTCGTTACAAGGAGGAAAATTCACAGGAAGAAAAAGGAAGGTTACTAGATCAATAGAAAACCTATCCCGAGTTCATTTCATAGCATTGTTTAATACTAATAATACACTCTTTTAATCTTCAAGTTATTACAACCAACTATGAAGGTTAACTAATTAATTTGTATCATTCTTGATTCACAATCTGTTGCTCCAATTAGGAATTCATATTTTCACAATCATATTGCGCATGGAAGGGTGCATTACACTTGTGTTCCCATTATAGAGATTTTTCTTTGAATTTAAGTGACGAATTTCACATTTCAAACTACTGTTTCATCATCTTAAGGATTTACTCTTAATAGCAATGGGTTAATTACATTTTTGACCATAACTTCTACTTCCTGAGTGATCCTAGATTTAATCTTATTTACCCTTTTACTAACTACATTTACGTGGTTACTTTGGTCCTGTATTAACATCATTTTGGAACAAATGTAATTCCTATAACACTTACATAACACTTAGGGATTCATGACTACAAGGAGTGGTGACCCTATACCTAACAACTCATTTCACCGCTCTTAAAAACCCAAGTATTAGAGCATATAACTAGACAACCCAACAACTATATGCTTTTAAAATTTCTTCCAAGGAACTAATTAAATCCTCGTGTGAATAAGAATTAGCATTTCCTTCACCAAAAACCTTAAGAGAGGATTTATGATCTCCTAACTTCAAAAACATTCAGGGATGGTGGATAAACTACCCCATATGAGAAACACATGGTAATCCACTACTACATACTAAGGGACACATTTATCTAAGAGGGAAAAAAGGGGTGCAAATGCAAAAGCTATAAAATTTTACGTGTTCAACAACCTTCTAAAGTCATATTTACAATCATTGATAATCATACATCATATCCCCTTTGTCCAATAACATCAAGAGAGGTCACTCGATAAATTACATTTATTAGTGCTCAAGGGTTTCTACACCTTACCACAAGATAAAATTTGAGAAATAAAATTTCCATGTCTTGCAAGGCATTCATGCCACTCAAGGTATTCCAAGAATACATTTTCTCACTTTCATTTAACATTTATCTTCTAAAGGGTTCTATTAGATTTAGTTTGTTTATTTGATTGCCAATAAAAATATATCACTCAATTGATAATTTGAATTATCTTAACATGTACACATTTTGTGGTTTGATTCTTAAATGGGAAACTATGTTTTCTTATTCACTTGTTCTCACGTGGATCAATTCCATCCACTTTCACATCATAAGAAATATTTAATATGTTACAAGAAATCTCCATGACACTTAAGATGATTAGATCGACATCACAAAGGTAATTTCCCAAACGAGAAAAAGTTAAAAATTATCCTTTACAATTAAAAATTAATAGTGAATTTATGCACAACCTAACTATCTTTGTGGTCCCACCCACTATTCATTACATTCCACTTCTAATGTTATTTAGTCTATAAAACAACCATGAGATTTCAAGCTCAACATGTCATCTTATATGCAACTAAAGTAATGTTATGCCTCACACTAAGGCATCTTACACACGTTCATACCCATGAGAAATTTCTCAACTAGGTTCCTAGGGAGGAACACACAACACATATGGTATCTCTAAGTCTATAGGACTACGAAAGGTGTTTGGAGCTAGCCTAACTTGGAGCTTACTAGAGAAGGTCATTACATTCAACAAAGGTAAATATTTTGAGCTATATGTTTGTTTGGTCACTTTCCACTCAATATGAAAACACACACAAATGTAAGTTGATATTTTTATTTGAAGATTAAGTGATTTCCTAGGTCATTGCAACACTAGAGATAGGTAAAAACCCGTCATTTTAAATTACTTGCTAACAATTTTACTAGCACAATCATATCCAAATTTTTTGGCTACAATAAACATTTTAAATGACAAGGTTCCAATTTCATCCTCCTATATTTATTTTGACACTAAAAGAAGGAATCTTTGACATATTTTTCCAAATTACATAATACAATCAACTCCATTTACTTAACAGAATATACAATTACAACTAAGAGTAACATTCGTTAAATAGGCAAAAGTACAACTACGTACAAAATAGTACATTTTCCCAATACGCAACACTATCATTTTCATCATGGAAATAATGAAAATAATACTTTTTATTCATAAAAATATCACTGAAATATTCTAAACAATTACATTGCCTTCAAATAACATGCTAATAAAAGACACAAATGTCATTTTTACTACTCCTTTTGTTTAGGTACCTGCAACCAACGTTGTGTTAGTCCTAGGACTGAGTATGGAAAACCCTTACACTCAAGCACAAACAAGACATTTCATCATTTCAAGTAATTTAAAACAAATTACAAAGAGAGGTAGAGATCATGAGAGAGAAGAGAGTTAACTTCCTCACACATTCACACTTCCACATTCATTTACATTTTTTAAAGAGAGTAGGGAAGAGAGAGAAACTATAAATTTTTTATTTTCTATTCACAATATTTTGACCATTTTTCAACCCATACCCATTTTCATTTTGTTTCAAACTCATCTGCATTTTTAATCCATTCACATTTCCAAGACCAACCAAAATTTCATATTTATTTTATGAGAGAGGAGGAGAGAGATAACACTATAAATTGCAAAATCCATTCATATAAAGTAATTGATTAAATAATACTCTACATACATTGTAACATTATAAAAAGGGTTCACGAGTAATTTACAGAACCAATGGGATCCTTAGAAATATTTTCTAGCTTAAGTTGTGTGTTTGTGAAAATCAACCAAAACAATTAAAGTGCTTACAGTATGGTTTCTAAAACCACTCTTTTAAGTTCAAACATAAATTTCATCGATTCCTACCTATCGCCTATAAACAAAGAACTCATTTGGATTCGACGGAATTCAATTATATCAAACAAGGTTCAATTTATGAAGGTGACTTTGAGCCCAATTATCATAAACACATCGAACACTTTTGTTGTACAACGACCGTGGGCCCCAACATCCACTTAAAACTCTAACTTACGAAATTATTTTTATGAAACTAAGATTTGGTTTCAATTCTCACATAGGAGTGCTAGAGGTAGATGAAGGGGTTTTCTAGTTACACCAAATTGATATGACATTTGTAAGCCAAAACCGATCACAATTTCTTAAAGTGGAAACGTCACCAAAAGTGACTGAAGTGTTAAAAGGGTATCAAATCTCACCTCGTTTAAGGCATCTAATCGAGTTAGTCATCTTGGTTAGAAATTTCATGGTGTCTTGGGTCAACATGGTTCCCATCAACAGTTTGATATGGCACTCCATGCACATGGTTCCAAGGCATAATTTTCTTTTTTTTTCTTAAAATTTTAAAGAAAAATATTTTTGGGAAAGGTAAAAGCCATATCATTCATTCTAAGTTGCATTTCTGTTATAATATACAACATACTGAAATCCAATGCTAAACAAATAAATGATGAAATGTTTAGTTTGAAGCAAGAGGAAGAGTGATCCATACCTTTTATGCTAATCCCACGATCCCCACATTTGACAAGGCTTTAGGCATTCGAGAAATAATTTGCTTGCTTACTCATTTCTCTACAAAACTCCACTTTGTGTGCATCTTGCCACCAACACAATCCATGAGAGCACGTATCTACGAGGCATCTAGTTGAACAGGTTTTAGTGTCTTTTCCTTGATTCCGAACACCACTAAGGTCACCAAACCCTCTGATATCCTCTTCTACTACTACTTCCTGATATATGAAGGTTGAATTTGCAATGCACACAAGATAAGTATTGCCATAACCCATTGTATGGATAAGGAACACTAGAAATGAACCCAATCCTCAATTACATATAATTTATTTGGATCAAATAGCTTATTGGAAAATCCGGGAAGGATTTTCTAAGAGGCCTCGAGATCATTTAGATATAGGTTTAATCGCAGAATATATTCAACTAGATAATAGCACATCCAATGTCTCATTATCTTAGAACCGATTATTGATTGAACTTGGTGGTATGTCCTCTTCGATAAATGAATGCCAACAATTCATCTTTGATATTTGGAGATAGCCTCTACTATGGAGAGATATAGTCTACCCAATCTGATGAATCGGTGACACAAGAATGAACTACTTTATTTCAAACCGAGTTGTTTAGTTGATCTAGTTTCATCTATAAATTGTACTCTTAACTGTTTTCACATATTTATGGCTAGCTTCAATTCCAAGTTCAATCTTCTTACATAATTCTACTGGTAAACCAACTTTCCCTTCTCCCATACTCTTCCCGACGGAAGTCCATAGTCTATTTTACAATCACCATATCGGTGCATCGAGATTTTGTCGACTAAGGAATGGGGAACACCCATACACTGCCCACCTAGTACCCAAAACAATCACAGAAAATGACTAGAGAAATTTTAAGCTCCTATATGGGCTCAAGATGGGAAAATTATGGCACGTGCTATGGATTTTGGCATGATACTATTGAAAGTTCTTTGCAAAATAAAAGACTAAATTTTGTGTGTCCTATCATTATTGTTGGCCGATAAGCCTCATTAATTCAAAGAATTTTAGTCAAATATTGCATGTTCTTTATCCAACATGACATCCATTTTATCAAATAGCCTATATGCACTTTATAAATAGTCCATGTGTGGGATTTTACTTTTTTATCATGTCGGATGGAGGTGGATAGGTTATAGAGTTACAAGTTTATCTCTATGGAAAGGGATGACTTAACCAATGATTATACTCGATTAGGGAAGGCTATAACATATCTCCACTAACAAGGTTCCCATCCACCCTCGCAATTTTTGCAACCATCCAATTCTTGCTAAGTTTACAATGCAAGCTTGGGTTTCACGTATTAATTATTCTAGACTTAAAATATTGTTCTTGGATTATTATACAAGGAAAATGATAGGCCGAAGGCCCCTCCACTTGTCACCGTTGAAAAAGGTAGCTCATTTTTTTTAATCAAGGGGGGCACTATACATACTTGTGAGAAGTATGGAGAAGCCATGTTGTAGAAGTACTCGCAGAATATGAGAACATATAGCATGGTGAACCATGAATCAGTGTGTCAATCCATGTGGCGTAAATAGAGACAAAGTGAACTGTTGTAAGGATAACTTTGAGAAATTGATGATTTGATTTCAAGTGATTTGGAGAATTCACATTTATCACCGATTGAAATTTGATGGGGTAGGAGTGATTAGTTCCCAACTTGATTTTTATGCATGAAAAACTAAAGGATTTGGGTGTCTTGCCACAAGAGGAAGAGTGTTAGGGAGAGAGTTCTATTTTTACCATCCAAATATGACTACATCCTTAAAATTTCTAGGCATTACTTGATAGAAAAAGACATAATTTTGTTCATTTTGATCCAACAAGAATAACCCATATAAGAGCAAAAAGTATAGGAAAGGAAATGATGTCTCATTTCCCTACTCCACACAGTGTCATGACGAGTGTAATGCTAGATGGATTCAATTTTAAGTCATCTCGGAAGTGATGTAAAAATGATTCCCATATAAGGTCATCGGGAAAAATACAAAATGATGCAACTCCCAAGCCAGGTCATCTGGGAGCATTAGTAAAATATGATATGTTGTATCGATTTATTTATATGATTCGAGTAGTAGAAAATTTTATAGAGATTGAGTGTAATGATAGATTACTCATGGAGATATTTTTGCTTGTTGCCCCCATATTAGGTCATTAGGGGGAATCGATAGAAATTGGTATGAAATGTCGTATAATGTATGAGAATATTTTCGATAATGAAGAATTAGAAATGTGTGATGATCATGTAGTAGTGTGAGGGGGATCATAGGGTGATCCCAATTGTATGCCCCTCCTTTTGGCGAAAGAGGGAGTGATAATAAGAACTAATGTTGACTTGAAATTAGATGTGTAATGAACTCGATGGTAAGTAAAGTGAAGCGTAGTAGATGTTGTAGAATAGGGTGTATGTCGAATTAGAGACATGCGCATTGGAATATAACACTATGGAAGGTGTACAATATGATAGTATGATAAATTTTGATATCAATGGCGCAAACGGAAAGAAAATAGAGTAGTGTAACTCAAGATATGGGTGAAAGTGTGTGGCGTATATTAGTTGATAAAATATGCACAAATAGTAACTATAGCCAAGTGAGAAATTGAAACTTTCTATAAATAGTAATAGTAAAAGGTGAATAGTGACTTCATTTGAACCTTAAGTGAGTGTGATTTTAAGCTCGAGCTTGTGGACGATGCCACAAATTAAAGTAGAGATATTGAGTCGATTCAATATGGTGGTGGTGGTCATGGCATTGCATACGATAGCTAAGCTAGTAAGTAGGGTTATTTTCAAAAAAATTACAGAAATGAGCTCATTTTTGTGAATTTTTTTGAATTTTTTTAAAATTTCTAGTCATTTCGACATGGGAAAGAGCAGACAAAGCATTAACGTACTTTGGGATGTTGGCACCCAAATCTAGGCGTTGGTGACTTGCTCTTGGGCACCCACATCTTGCTCTTGGGTGCCGGTGATAAAGGAGATTGTTTTAACCCCAGAACATGATGAATGTGCAAATTGATGCTTTTTTATGTTATTGATAGTTTCTTTTATGTGTATACAAGGTGCTAATGTCACATTTTTACTGGTGTTTTGTGTTGTGTAGAGGGATATCCATTTGAGAGAGTTCCATGGAGGTCGAAACTTGAGTACATTGTTAGGATTAGGCCTATTTGATGTAAAGTGGGATATAATAGACCATGTTGACCTCACATAACATATGTAAATTGAGGGAGACACCCCATAACATGCCTATGATTACTGAATTGTGTGAGAGGTGGTGCGCATACACACTTGTATTTTTGTCTCGCCTACCGGGAGATGACTGTGACCCTAGAGGATGTTTATCACATATTGTGGCTACCAGTTGTGGGTGAGAGAGTCCAAGTGATGGTAATAGAGAATGCTAAGAGGTAGATGAAGGTTGTTAGGTGATATTTTAGAGGGACATGTGTACAGTAAAGAGATCCACGTGAGCTTGGATGCCGTATTAAGATCAAGTGTTCAATGGCTATGGAATTTTCATTGTAGTTGTAATTGATTCGTGAAAAGTGGTAGTGGAGGGTGGAAATGTGGGAATATTTTATAAGAAGCATGATATTTGTCAATGTATAGAGGAGAATAGTACAAGGTATGTAGGGGCGCGGTGTGTATTAGTGCACTTGTACATGGACTTATACAGTGTTCACGCAGAGGACCATGGGAGTGGACTTGGAGCCATCATATTATTACATGTATGGGCCTATGAGCATATTGTGATATTGGGACCACTCAATGGGCCACGATTCATTTGGAAAAATCTTGATATTTTTGCATCGAGGTGGACTAGTAGGTAGAGTAGGAGACTAGATACTACCGCTTATACGTCTATGTTGGATCGTATGGGGCCAAGTGTCATTATGTCAAGGCCATATCAAGCCATGGAGGGTTGAAAAGGAGAGTTTAGAGCTATGATGTATTTGACATAACATGTGTCTAGAGGAGTGATTTCAGGAGTGATCTGGGCTATTCTAGGAGGCCCAAAACAAGACCAAGACCTACGGAGCACAACTATTGCCCCCGGTGTGGATGAGGTGTATGTGGCTATAGAGATGATACAAGTGGATTACATAGGATGAACCAAGGCCTATAGTTCATGGTGGGTAGCACAACGATGTGTGTTATTGTTTCCAATTGTCGTAGATGCGAGATGGTGAAGCAAAAGTTGGGACGAGTGGAGGGTAGACACTGTCCATGATGGCGATGGTATAACAACAACATTAGTGGAGCATGATTATTTGATAGTTGTGGGTTGTTAGTTGTTTGATTATGGATTTCATGTATAGTAACTAATGTGTCGATATATGGTTGCAGATGATGCTTATTGGTCATTGATTATTGACACATATATCCACACATTGATGCGGAATGTACCTACATGTTCTCGTGGGAGGTGGGATGTTGGAGCGAGTAGATGCCATTATGGGTGAGCATGCCCACCTATTCAAGCCAGTGGTGATAGCAACAGCTACATGTACCATATTGTTGAGTGAGCGTGATGAGGCACGGGTGGAGAATCAACGAGCTAGGGAAGCTATAGGTGGAGGAGCCCTAGTGTAAGATGTGTTCATGAAGTATGTAGAGCTATAGGTTTAGTTTGTGGAGTAGTAGGTAGAGTTAGTACTATTATGAAGACATATGGAGAGATCTAGGGTCCACAAACAATGGCAGAGATTGAGTGGTGAAGCATCTAGTTCTAGAGCTCCTACAATTGGGTATAATAACAAAGTTGATGATGATGTGTGACATATATAGACATAGCGATGTATGGGAGATTTCCCTGGAGATTTTATTTTTGTAACTATGATGTTTGATGATATATAGATATGGATGATTGGTATATTGTGTTGTGTTGATGTGTATGCAGTGTCTTTGTTATGTGATATGAGGATTTTTGTTTGTTGTGTAAATTTTTTATTTGTATTGCATAATTAATTCTAGGGATGATGGTGTGATAAATGGAAATAGATGTATGTATGAAATGAAACATGTGAGATAACAATGTGATTAAAATGATGGTAAAAATGTATGTAATCACGTGTAAGTATGATGGAGAGGGGAAAAAGAGTGATTCCCCCAACGTATGTGTAATGAGGTTTACATCGACATTAAAATTTTCCTCCGTAATTTCTATTAATGTATATATTAGGAATAGGATGTTATTAAATATAATTAATAGTGGCATCCAATAGAAGATAATGACATCGTCTGTACGGTGCCACCAATAATGTAGAGTACGGTAACAGTCAAAGTACAATAGGAATGTTGTAAAAAGTAAATATTTGTCGTAAGTGGTCCGGTAATGTTAAAATGTCAAAGTTGGGATAAGTAGAGAAGTAGGGTCTACATGATTAGGAATTAGAAATATTATATTTGTAATAAGGACAAGGAGTGATGTCATAAATATTTTGTGTATTTTATTTGTAGAAAATTCTAAAAAGGTGGAACCCATGTGAGATGATAAGGTTTATCTTATCTTAGAAGATAAGCCTACATGTAAAGGCAAGAGTTTAGGCATGGAATATGATTGGCGGAAGAGATTTCCTATCCTATCTTAGAGATAGGGTGGATAAGCCTAAATTCCTATAAATAAAGAGGCCACCCCCTCATTTAACATAGAAGGAAGTAGTGAGAAATATTATATGAGTAAGTGTGTAAAGGAAGCCATCATTTTGAAGGTGTGTTAAAGAAGCCATTAAGAGGTGTAATTGTGAAGTTTCTCCCCTAGTTATTGTTGGAAGGCAAGTGAAGCCAGTAACACTTGAAGTACCTCATGGGTGAGATTGTAACAATTTCATGTTGATATTATAATTTACACTTATATTTCAGATTTATCATCATTCTTTCTTATCATAGTCTATGGTATTCTGGTGTTATGTTTGTTGTTGTGTTTCCAGATTACATCCACCAAACTAAAAGCTGTGCATTAGTAAATAATCATAGCATAAGGAGTTACCAGTGAAGAATTATCATAGTGCCGGATTGGTGATGAAATTTTGGTTCCGTTTCTGGGACCATTCCTCGTTGGTGGATTTTCTAGAGAAATATTCCTGCTTAGTCGAGAAAACATTTGGAGGGTAACCTTGTTTTCTGTGCATAGTAGTTACCATGGTAAAGTCACTTTTACCATGAATAGTATTTACCACAGTAAGAACTTCACTTTTACCGTGAATAGTATTTACCACAGTAACTTCAATTTTTACTGCAGTAAGTCAAGTTTTACCATAGTTTACCGTGGTCATTTCTATTTTACTGTAGAAAGGTGTAAAGTCATTTTCTATTATAGTGATTCCAATTATTTGTGCACATAAGTCTTGTTGATTGTACTTGTGGGTTGGTATTTTACTGTGGTTAATTTTGAAAATGGGGAAGATTCATGTTTTTTCAGCCCAATCTAATGAAGATGCTTCCTCTTTCATTCAAGAGTTTAAATGATCTTGTATTTGTAATGGCCTCATAAGAAGGGAACAATGGACTGAATTTTTTCCTACCTTTTTGGATGGTTCAACCCTTAGGTGGTTTGAAACACTAGGTGATAATGTGAAAAATTCATGAGATTTATTAACTGAAAGTTTTCTTGAAGAATTTGGTGAACAACAGAAATATGTAGATCTCATGATCGATATCACAAAGCTATCCCAAAGAGAGAAGGAGAAGATAAGGGATTATCATGCTCGTGTTCTAGAGCTAAGGAGGAAGCTCGATGCCCAGATCTGGAAGGAAGGATTAGCGGATGGGTTGATGAATGGTGTAGATAATCTCCTATGTAAGCACTTCTTTCTTGGGATGAAGCTAGAGATCAGACAACGAGTGAAGTATGACTGCCCAACTACCATTGAACTAGCAAAGGAGATTGCAAGAAGGCAAGAAGAAAGCATGGAAGAGGAGTCTAAAGAAATTTTGCTAAGGTAGAGCCTACACCAACACCTTTGGTCTAGAATCCACAACCACTCTCGGTGAGAAAAAATATTTCTCCTAGTACATCTACTGAGTATGAAGATCTGATCAAGAAGATGGGTCAATTAACTATTAATCTTCTTCAAGGAAAGGAATTTAGTTCTCAGGGAGGAGATAGAGGTCCAAAAATAAATATTTCTGAAATTGTATGTTATGGTTGTTATAAAAAGGGTCATTATAAGTATAATTATCTAGATAGAGCTTCTACATCCAGTACAAGAGATAATGATAAAGGAAAAGCACCTATGAATTCTTTTGATGTAGTAGATAAGAGCATAAATAATGAAGTAGATGTGTTTGTAACAAAAAGAAAGAAAGAAAAAGATAACCAAGATGGAAATGATCCTAAGAAGATGAAAGGAGAAACTAGTAAGAAACATAGGAGAAGAAAGTTGGGTGTGTAAGATTTTCTGATTTCACAGGGACAAGGACCATACTCTATCTTAGAAGATGCATTCAAAAGGCCTCGCAAATATTACATATGGTCAACTCTTAGCTGTCTTCTGAGAAGAGGCAGGAGCTATGAAGTGGATTCAATGCTCGACGAAGGAAGGAGGTTGAGGTCCCTATTTTGGAGGTAGAGGCGGATCCCTACGCTCCACAAGTTGAGGTACTATGTAATGGTATTTCAATTCATGATGTCTTAGTTGATGGAGGTGCTACAGTTAATGTAATGACTGAGTCTGTAATGAATATGTTGGGTTTAAAAATTGATTACCCCTCAACACTTATGTTAAGGTCATTAAATAAGGGAAAAACTAAACCAGAAGGTGTAGTTTCAAATGTGGCAATATCTATTATGGGTGTTGTATGTGTGGTAGACTTTCAGGTGATGAAAAATGGTATTGTTACATACCCAATGTTGTTGGGAAGACCATGGCTAAGGAGAGTTCATACAAGAAACTACTGGAATGAAAGCTTCATGACACTTAGACGTGGTAGAGAGAGGGTGAAGATAAACATGATCCCTCAGCATCATAAGGCAGAACCTATGGATTCAAGTGATGAAACTGATGATTGGACATCCTCTGATTACTCTAGTACAGTGAAGTGGACACAAAAGATGAAGAAAGTGAGGTTGATGTTTCGGTCATGGATATCCTTCCAGTCACACTGAATCATGACCCCATAAAATTATTTTAAGAAGAAATTGATGATCATCTCCAACAAATAAAGATTGGTGATGCTGTGATGGCGAGTGAGAAGGAATCCTACCTCCAGCTCTTTCGAAGGTACATACACCTATTCACTTTTGATTACAAGGAACTCTGTCAAGTAAGTTGGGTAGAACATTCTATTGAGCTGGTAGATGGTGCTAAGCCCATAAAGTAAATGCCATATAGAATGAATCCTAATTTTTCTAAGACTGTAAAAGAAGAAATAGATAAGTTGCTTGATGCAGGATTCATATTTGCTGTGGAGAATTCAGAATGGGTTTCTCCCATTGTGATTTCAATAAAAAAGAATGGGAAGCTACGCATTTGTGTTGATTATAGGAAGCTCAATAAGGCAACAAATAAGGATCATTACCCTCTTCCATTCTCAGATTAGATCTTGGATGAAGTAGGCGGGCAGAGTGCTATAGTTTTGTTGATGGATAGAGCGGATACAACTAAGTTCGTATAGCGAGAGAAAGATCGGTTGAAGACCACGTTCACCACTCCTTGGGAACGTTTGCTTATAGAGTTATGCCTTTTGGGTTGTGTAATGCTCATTAACGCCCAACGTTTGATGAATAGGTGTTTGAACCCTACATTTGGGAACTTCATCGAGTATTTTTGATGATTTTGCATCTATAGGAGCAAGATGGACCACACTGCACTGAGATGGAGACAACATTTCACAAGTTAGATGAAGCACAAGCCTCACTAAAGCCTACAAAGTGTGTCTTTGGATGTTCTAAAGGTGTTTTGTTAGGGCATGTTGTATCCAGAGATGGTATTGGTGCGATCCGATAAAGTTTCAAAAATCAAAGAGTTACCATTTCCTATGAATAGAAGTAAGTTGAGATCATTTTTAGGCCATGTGGGTGGTTACTATAGAAGGTTCATCAAGAATTTCTCAAGGATTGCACATCCACTAACCCTTGATTCTTAAAGAAGGATGTTAGTTATGAACCGGGAAATAAGGCGCATGAAGCTTTTGAACAATTGAAAGAAGCCCCGTGTCTTCACCTATTTTAAAGAATCCAGATTGGAGCAAGCCATTCATTGTGTATATACGATGCCTCGAGATGCAGCACCAGGAAGTACTCGAGCCAAAAAGATGAAAATGGGAATGATCATCCAGTTTAATTTGGGGAGCAGAGACAAATGAGTAGTCTTTGAGGTAAATTATATCGTAATCTGAAAAAGAGGCTCTAGTTATCATTTTTTAGTAAAGAAGTTTAGAAATTACTTGCTAGGGAAAAAATTTATAGTTGTAATAGATCATCAGGATCTAAAATATATTATAAATAAGCCTAACCCATCAGGGAGGATAGCAAGATGGATAATTTTTCTACAAGAATTTGAATTTGATATTATAGATAGGCCAAGAAAGAAGCATGTCAATGTAGATGCACTCTCTCGAGCCTATGATGGTTTAGGTTCATCTTGTGATGATGATGATTTCCCAGATGCAACATTGTTATCCCTTGACACAATCCCTAGTGAATACATAGATATTTGGAATTATCTGAATGAATTCAAGTTTCCTGATGGTGTCAATGCAAAGATTAAGAGGAAGATTACTCAAGCCAATCATCCATATTCTATTCTGCATGGAGTATTATTTCGAATAGGACCTGATGGACAGTACAAGAGAGCAATTGGACGTGATCAAGGGAAGGAGCTGATAGAAGAATTCCACAATGGTACATGTGGAGGACACTTCTCTGGACAACTTACAGCAAGAAGGATCTTGGATGCAGGTTATCACTGGCCCACTCTCTATAGAGATTGTTATAATTATTGTAAGACATGTGATATTTTTCAAACACATGGTAACCGTAAGACTTCATCACTCCATTATGCCCTATTCTTCCACTTGGTCCCTTTGAAAAGTAGGTAATAGACATTGTAGGTCCAATTCCAACTAATCCACGCCAAAATAAGTATATTGTAGTTGCCATGCATTATTTAACCAAGTGGGTTGAAGCTAGGCCATTGAAAACAACTTTCATGGATGAAGTGGCAAGGTTCATATATGAACGGATTGTCACAGATTTGGTTGTCCATTAGAAATTGTAATAGATCAAGGAAGCCACTTCATTAATGAGGTGGTAGAAGCCCTAGTCAATAAGTTTTCTATTAAGCATAGGAAGGCAACAACATACAAGCCAAGCACAAATGGACAGGTGGAACGAATTTTTTTTGTGTTGTGTCAAATTCTAGCAAAAGATGCAGCCTTGCAGGCACAAAATGATTCATGTAGCATTGTGGGCATATAGGACAACATCAAAGTCAACAACAGGATACTCCCCATTTAAGTTGGCTTATGGCATTGATCCATTCTTCCTATTGAGTTTGATATTCCCACTATGAGAGTTATGAAAAATGAAAGGATGGATGAAAGTGATTTAGTAAAAGAAAGGTTGGTACATCTTCATTTGCTAGAGGAAATGAGGGAAATAGTGAAGGATACAAGCTATAAGAAGAAAATAAAGCAGAAGGAATACTTTGATCAAAAGATCCATTGGTCTCCATTTCATGTGAATGACTTGGTTCTAGTATATGATTCTAGATACAAAAAAAGAAGGCAGAGAAAATTTCTTCCCAAATGGATGGGGCCCTACAAAATAGTAGTTGTGCATGAAAATGGTACATATTGACTGGAGGAATTAGATGGCACTCCCATTACGAAATGGGTCAACCATGACAAGTTAAAGCTTTTCTAGGCACCAGCGTTAGAATGTCAATAAGAGTCTACTATGAGGATAGAGTAGAAGCTAGGAAGGGGAAAATGTCGACACTAAAATTTTCCTTCGTAATTTTTATTAATGTATGTATTAGGAATAGGATGTTGTTAAGTATAATTAGTAGTGGCATCCAATAGAAGATAACGGTGCCGTCAGTACGGTGCCGCCAATAATGTAGAGTACGGTAATAGTCAAAGTACAATAGGAATGTTGTAAAAAGTAAATATTTGTCGTAAGTGGTCCAGTAATGTTAAAATGTCAAAGTTGGGATAAGTAGAGAAGTAGGGTCTACATGATTAGGAATTAGAAATATTATATTTTTAATAAGGACAAGGAGTGATGTCATAAATATTTTGTGTATTTTATTTGTAGAAAAGTCTAAAAAGGTGGAACCCATGTGAGATGATAAGGTTTATCTTATCTTAGAAGAATGTGAGAAATGCAATGGATCACGAGTAGGAGATGGAGAAGACTTAGGTGGAGAGTGACGTGGTGGTGGAGATGGAGGATGCTTATGTAATAGAGGAGTTGGAACATGATTACGAGGTGGGGAGATCTTGGAGGACATTTAATAGATGGAAGTGGAGAAGAACTATAATACAACAGCAGAAGGAGGATCTATACCATGTGTAATAGTTCGTTCTAAATCGATAACCTTATAGAGTAATAGCGTAAATGATTCACATGTATCATGTTACAATTATTATTTTAGAGATAGAATTAAACCACAATAAAAGATGAATTGATTTTCTAGATCAATAGGTTAGAATACTAGTGATGCATGCAAGCATTGAAGTGTAAGATGTAGTCCGAATATATTATTTTTAGCTTGATGCAAGTTAGGTAAACAATCATGTGTGACTTGAGGACCATTTTTAGCATAAAGCTTCACGAGAAAAACATCTTCCATTTCACAAAATGTACTAATAGATCCAAAAGGTAGATGGGTGTAATATAGAAGAGCTTCATCAACAAGACTATGACGAAAGGATTTTAACAATAATCGATCATTTGAGTAAGAATCCATAGCTAAAAGATAATGCTTGAGATGTAGATATGGATTTCAGTGTCATCAAATCATGAAAATGTATGCATAATGAAATCCTCAGAAATGTTGAATTGTGAATTTTCTTTAGAATAGGATTTCCATGAAGATAATTATTATTGATAGAAGCATATCAGGCTTTGATTTCAAGAGTGAGAGATTGAACTTGAGATTCCAACTGACTATCAACATGAATGAGTGATAATATGTCATGTGAAGGAACCATAAAAGATGTAAGAGGCACATTGAGAGGTTGAAGCTTTCCATTATGAGTGATCATAGGAATGTGATAAGAAGAAGCAAAAGATGAAGACGTTATGGGAAAAATAGATGTAGATGTAGAATATATAAGAGGAGGAATATAAGAATCAACATGAGTGTCATCGGGAGAGGAAGAAGAAGAAAGAGGTGGAGATGAACATGAAATATCAAAAGAAAGCATAATAGGTGAGCTAGTAGGAATGGAATAATCATCATGCATACTATCAAAAGCAACCTCAAAAGTAGATGAAAGCGGAGTGGAAAATTCACATTCAACAGTCTTAAGCAGAGTAGAATGGTTACTAACATGTTCATGCTTAGAAATATCATCGATGTATCAGACAAAGTTTCACATGAAATGATTTCATCAAGTGTATCATTAACATATAAAGAAGTAGGGGAAGAACTATAATGATATTTATCTTTACAATAATTAGAATAATTTTCATAAATGGAAGAAGTGTGAGATACAAATTAACAATCATCTTGACTAGTATGAGAAATAGTATCATGCACATGTACATTTCCATCCTGATGCTTTCCTATAGTACCGCGATCAATACCAAGAATTTAATCGATAACAGCTTCATCAAAAGTTTCAACATAAATATAAGAAGGTGCAATAGTCCTAACGCCTATAGAATAACAAGGATTACAACAAAAAATGTTTTATTCCTTAGAAACAATGCTACAGGAAGAATGGGAAAAACTAGTAGGAATGTTTCCTTCATTGGCCAAAAGTGTTCTTTTAATATCATCATTAACGTGAGGCTTACGATAGAGAGTGATAAATTCAGCGTCAATAGCCTCATCATAAATAGGGTTAACACTCTCATGATGCATAGCTTGCCTTGGAGAAGAAGATATACTTTTAGCCATTAGGGTTTAGTGGATCCTAGGGAAAGGAGTTCTAATATACGGGTTCACCAAAATGATTCAATAAAATTTGATATATTTTATTAAAATCGATTCTTAAACCGATACAATGATATACAATAAGATAAAAATGCTAAGTAATTTAGAGATGTGACTATGTAAGAAAATGAGATAGGTAAGGAACTTATATTATTCTCACTTATCTCGAAGTGTTTTGGCCTAGAAGGAATGATGAAAATTATGTGCAGAGTACTAGGAATGCTCAATAACAATTATGTAACTCTCGGAATGGATAGGACATGAACGAGGGCATCCGGGGTACCAGAGACCTCTTCGGGGTGTTGGAATTTGTAGAAAAATTTTAGGACCTTATTTCTTCATTTTCGCTAGGGTTTCACACTTGTTCACCGATGATCACCTGTATGTTGCACTTGGATTTCGAAGCTACCCGTAAATCTGCAACACAAATAATCTCCTACAAAACTCCCAAACTACATCAAATCCTAAAAATAAAGATGCAAAATGGGAGGTCAGACTGTCCTCGGCTATCAATAAAGTGTACTTATGACCAAACATTGCAATACATCTCAGACCCCATGTAGTTTTATGTGCTTGTGTGTGCACGCGGTTCTCCTAGGTTGTCCTTGTGTCGTGGACGCCAAGATAGCAAACTATAACTAGATAGAATGCAAATGCGTGCATGGAAAAATGAACTTCCCCTTCCTATGCAGTGTGTATGCAGAGTAATAAGCCCAAGATGTAATCCTATTGATATGTACATAGATATCCCTTGATATAAATTTCTTGCCATTTTAATGGTATGTATGTTGTGTTTATAAAAAGATCTCTTTCTTGAATTTCGACACTAACGACACGACATGCGCCGGCTAGGACCTCGAGATAGGAGTAAGAAAAAAAATACTTACCACAAATGTCAAAATGTGAACAAAAACAACGAGGACAGGAGCACCCAGATTGGACAGGAATGCATGGGCGCTAGTGTCCAGTCCTGGGTGCTAGTGTCCCGAGGCGACGACAAATGTGAGATTATTGATAGACAAGGATCGTGTGTGACCTGACCAAGAATGGGTGCATAATTGAGGGATAAAACAATAGAAAGAATCAAAAAAATTGGATGGACTAGATGGTTATGTCAATAGTGAATACCTTTCTTACTCAAGATCCATACATAAAACAACATACTTAGCAGTATGGTAAAATAGTAGTATGTGCGTGATTTTGTGTCTACACCTAGACAATTTAAGTTTTGTCATTAGTTCTATCAGCCCTATTCCATTTTCCTTGAATCTTTATAGACACTTATAACTCCCCTAGAAATACATGGTCACCAATTTGTATCCTTTTCTATGGTGCATCTTGGAAGAAATGTTGGTTTTCTTATTTAAACCCTAGATTGGGCTTCACATGCTTCGAGAGTAAGTAGTTTAGGTTTTTTTGCATTGTTTTCACGTTTAAGGCTTCTTCAAGGCATGAGAATCCTTTGCAGATGCTTCTTAATTTTACAACATCCTTCTAGTATAATTAAGTCATGTGATAATGTTCAAAATCTCTACAACCTTGAATTTTTAGTCCACACCTAGATTGTATAATCAATTTTCTTCAATTTTAACTATTTTCTAAATAGTTATAAAAATATATGCTTAGGTACCATTCTACACTCTTTTTCACCATAAAAATTTGATCTCATACAGACCTAAATAAATATGAAGTCTCTTCAATCATTAAATATAATAAATGTGCAACACAACAACCTTTTTACCTCATGTATAAAAAAAAATGTACTCCTTATATGCCAATGGATTCATTTAAGATCTAACAATTTTTTTCATTTCCTTTGAATTCATTTCAACCTCCACATTTCATTCATAATGTATATGTTACAAAATTAGGATGAAAATGTAAGAAAAAAACAAATTTGTCTTCCTACTCTAATCATCCTAGTAAATACCTCAGATAGAGCAATGGATGGAAAGGAGCGAGAATGTAATACCCGAACTTACCAAGAAGTTGTAATTCTCCTCCTTTGTTGTGTTGTATTTTATCTTGGATGGAAGTTGGATTACTTCATATTTGATGTGAAGAAACTTGAGTAGCACCTCCCCTTGATTGCCTTGAATTGCTAGATGTTTGATGAAGGATGAATTGATTGGAGTGGATTGAAGATGGATTGATAGAGTGGATGGATTGATTGGATGATAAAAATAGATTTTTTTGTTATGGATTGCTAAGATGAATCTCATGGAGGAGAAGAGATAAATTCATAGTTGAGGAGTGGAGGATTCAATGGTTAAGATGAAGCCATGTTGGATTTGGATCAACGGTGGAGAATGCATGTGAGGATTAGAGGATTTTAGAGTGGAAGGCTCTAGAATTTGAATTTAAAATTCATGGAGGGAAGATTATTCCATTGAATTAAAAATTTAATGGAAGGAGAGGTTTAGATAGGATTTTATAAATAGAAGCATATAGATTTAGAGGTGTGAAGATGTGATTAGAATTGGAATTACATTAGGTTAAGAAATGATGATTAGGGGTGATGTTACATGAAAAGGCTAGGTGTAGGGACATGTAGGGTAGGTGGGTAGGTAGATGTAGGAATATTAAATTCCTAGAAAATATTAATGAAGGATTATGATGATAATATGATATAATAATGGATTAAAAAGATTAATGATGAAAATGGGATATTGGATTAATTAAAATAATTAATGATGAAATGTTGGGATGAATGATAAATAATGATGAAATGATCAAGGATAAATATGATAAAATGGATTAATAATAATTAATCTTACGATTAATTATAATGTGGATTTAGATGATGTTGCGAGACAAATTAATCTTAATTAATCATGTTGACATTTTAGATGTCTACATTTACCCCTCTTTGAATGGTTATTGAGTATCAATGACCATTCAAAGAAAAATAAGAGATGTTAGGATGGTGATATGATGTCCCTTCGAGGGGTTAGGTGGGTTAGGGTGGAGAATACATGTGAGGATTAGAGGATTCTAGAGTGGAAGACTCTAGAATTTGAATTTAAAATTCATGGAGGGAAGATGCTTCCATTGAATTAAAAATTCAATGGAAGGAGAGGTTTAGATAGGCTTCATAAATAGAAGCATATATATTTAGAGGCGTGAGGATGTGATAAGAATTATAATTACATTAGGTTAATAAATGATGATTAGGGGTGAGGTTACATGGAAAGGCTAGGTGTAGGGATGTGTAGGGTAGGTGGGTAGGTAGATATAGGAATATTAAATTCCTAGAAAATTTTAATGAAGGAATATGATGATAATATGATATAATAATGGATTGGGATGAATGATAAATAATGATAAAATGATCAAGGATAAATACGATAAAATGGATTAATAATAATTAATCTTACGATTAAGTTTTATGTGGATTTAGATGATGTTGCAGATGATTAATCGTATTTAATCATGTCAACATTTTATATGTCTACATTTTACCCCTATTTGAATGGTTATTGAGTAGCAATGACCATTCAAAGAAAAATAAGAGATGTTAGGATGGTGATATGATGTCCCTTCGAGGTGTTAGGTGGGGAGGAATGAGGTGGGTAACCACTTGAAAAGAGGAGAGGTCCAAGTTAGTAGATGAGAGAGGATGAGAAAATGAGAAGATTAAGTGGAGAGGTTGGATTATAGGATGCCCACCAAGGGGTTGAGATGAAGGATATTGGGTTTAACGATTAGATAATAGATGAGGATGCAATATTAGAGGATTAGAAGATAGGAGATTAGAAGATTAGGAGAGAGGATTAGAGGAATAGGAGATTAGAAAATTAAGAGAGGGGATTAGAGGAATAAGAGTTTAGAAGATTAGGAGGTATTGTATTTTCTATTGTGGATGCCCAAATCAACTATGTATGACAAGGGTGAAGACTTATGATGTTGGATTATAGGATGACCTATTCAAGGGTTAGGGAGATTTAGGGTGTAGATTTGAGGATGATGGATAAAAAGATGTTAGATTTGAGGATATTGGAGTTGGGGATGTTAAATTTGAGTTAGCGATGTTAGATTTGATGATTGATTAGATTATATGATTGAGGATGTTTGGATGAGAGAATAAGGATTTGTTTTTGGTTTGATTTAGATGATAGGAAATTGATGAGGATAGGATTGGGATGATGATTGATGAAGCACTGAGAAATATTGTTCAAGTTTGATTGATAGGGGATGTTAGAAGATTCCCCAACCAAGGGGTGAGGATTTTGGATGTTGGATGTGAGATGATAATATTTTGATGTGGATATTGATTGATTGATAAATGATGGATTGGATAGGGGATGATGAGGTTAGATAGTGAGCTAGATAATGATGAGGATTAGGTGTGGATGATGATAGAAGGGGTGTGTTACTATAAAGTGCCCATTATTATCATCATTAGCAATTATAATTGATGTGGCATAAAGCAAGATGCACCAAGGTATTAAGACCATGATGATTGAATTGTCAAATGCCCTTGTCCTCGTATCATTAGAAAAATTAATAAAAAAATATGGTCCTCATATCATTGGGTATGCAAAATAAAAAGAAACAAAATGGGCCTCATATCACCAGCCTCAATGTAAATGTTGAGAAGCAGGAAAACACACACAAGTAAAAACACATTGTATTTTTATATTTTTGAATTTTTGAATGTTTTGGATTGTAGGTTTTAGATTTTGGATGTTTAAATTATTTGATGTTTGATGTTGAGATTTTATATTTTTGATGTTTTAATGTTGGATGTTGATATTTTGGATTTGGGATGGGGAGGGAATGGTTGAGGATAGGTAAGATGAAAGGATTTAGGATAGGATAGCTCATGTATGGAAAGGTATGTAAAGTGGGATACAAATTTCTCCTATAAGTACCAAAGTGTGTTTGGGTAGGAAGAAAGGGAAGGAGGGTAGGAAGAAAGGGAAGGATTGAAGGAAATCGAGATAGGTTGTATAGGATAGGGAGTAGGTGATAGGTTAGGATCATATGGGATGTGGGATGGAAGAGAGATAGATAGGATGGTAGATGGGGTATAGGATAAGATTGATGTTAGATTTGAGTGAGAGATCTGGTGTGCCACCAAGTTTAAAGTAGGGTTGTGTGTTCGGATGGATGGATGGGTTCGATCTTCCCCATCTATAGGGTAAGATAGGAAGGGAGGGGTGGCTAAAATGGATGATGCCTAAAGTGGATGATAGTAAGGTTTCCCCTTGTCATGATGATGACGATTGAAAAGACACATGAGAAGGATTATATTGAAAAGGAAAGGATTTTCATATGCCCACAGATCTTTGATCTAAGGAAAAAAGGATGTGGATGTGAAGGATGGAAGGAAAATAACATCAGTGATGAACAAAAGATGAGCCTAATGACACATATTGTAAGGAAATAGTGGGACTAGAAAAAAATTGTGACCAAGGTCTAAACAATACCTTGCAACATGTTAGCCCAAAATATCGTGATATCAAAGAGTGTGCAATTGTGATGGTTGATTACCGCTTGAGGTGTAGACTTAATAGGTAGTGTGTGAAGAAAAACTAGCCGGTGTATATGGATTGATTAATTGAAATAGGTGGGTGGAGGGTGAATAGAAGGCTAAATTGTGCATTTCTCCGTCATGAGCGCAGTGCCTATAGCCTTGACGAAGATGCATCCGATTCTTATCACAAAATTACTCTGCCACTGACCATGTGTCCATATCACATGTAGAGTTGCTAGAAACAACCATAGAGAGAGTCTTGAGGTGGATTTTATTTGATATTTTTTAAAATTTTGATATGATTTTTTGTTCTTTTGCTCTTGAATTTTGGATGTTTTTGCGAGAGAGGTTCCACTGTCTTGAGAACTCTCAAGGGGTTAAGAATCACCAGTGGCTTGATGGGGGGATGGAAATGAGTGTAGTGATGACATTAGCTAGAGTGTCAATAGACATGCCCAAGGGTCTTCACCAAAATTTTATTAAGTGTGTTTAAGTGTAGGGATATCTAGGAGGAAAATTGTTCTTGTATGTTGGAGGTAATGATAGACTAAGGTCACACAATTGCAGAAGGTATTATTGTCTTGCAACATGTGTGAGAAAGCTGATAAAGTGTTCAAATGAATGGATTGATTGAGTATATTAATGGATGTGATGATAATAATGGATTAGATGCAAAGGGATGTAGATGTTGGATTGAAGGAGGTTTCAATGCAAAATCACAAAGCACCCCGAATGGAAAAAGATGTGAAGTGGTTAAAATGGGGCATTGGTGTGATTGCATAACATTGGATCATCTCTCAAGTTGTGGGACTTGCAAACCCGAGATGATCCTCCAATGAAATCCGGTTCTTGCTTCCTAATCTACTTGTCACGAGCTACTCTAATGCAGGGAAAAAACTAAACTATCCTAATCTAACCATTCCAAGGAACCATAGAGAAAGAGAGGGGAAAGAAGAAAAGCCTACACTAAATTGGTGATACGCGAGAGAAGGAAAGGGGTAAGATGCTGTGTTGAGGGAGGATGAAATAGGGAAGAAAGGAAGATGGGAAAGGTTAGACACAAGTGACACAAACCCAGACCCTAATCCATGATCGAAACTCCATGAAACACAACGACCTACACCTGTAAATGTGAAATACATGCACAGAAAATAGATTTGAAAGGGAGAGGAACATAGAGACAAGAAAACAGTGTAAAGGGTTGAAGAAACACCACAAAAACATGTTTTATTGCTCTATATGGGTGCACAAACCATTACGTTTCTACTTAGAGGCACAAAAATTCTTGCAGTGTAGGAGAAGGTTTTCAACTCAAAATGGAGTCGGGAAACAAATTTTATAGAGTTTTCCTACGCCCAGAATAATCTCCCCTTCTCAAATGAGAAGTGTTACAATATATAGAAAGAATAAGAGAGAGAAGAGGGAGAAGTTGAATCCTGCTTCAACTACCATGGGATATGAATTGAATCCTACCTTGAAGAATCAACCGCTATTAACTAATGCCCCTTTCAAATCTACCCCAAATTTGTTGATTTTGGCTCCCTCTGTCTGTCTAGCGTATTGAAGAAGAACGGTGAATCGAATCGAATAAGATCGGTAGTTGGAGAGTTGGGCTTTGTATTAATGGCCTAGATTTTTTTTTCCATTTTTACCCACCAATGACTGCAAAAAATGATATTTTATGTTTCCAAGGCATAGAGGGCATCGAGACATTTCCAAAAATCTTCTCCTACCCAAATATGAGTTCTCAGTCAAAAGATATGGCCATTTGAATTTTTTTCGGTCGTAGGCGCGTAATATTTAAATGAGTCTATCTGTACTGGGTCCATGTGGCAGCTCTGTGCTCATTTGAGATTTGACTCCTTCCTTCGCTCTTGGAATAGTGCCCATGTGACACGTGGTGGCATCTACACATTCCCCTATTTCCTTTTTATTCTTCTTGAGGATTTTTTGCGGGCGGAGGCACTGTATCCAACCCAAGACACGTGGAGGCTTTGCGCATGTTTAGAAACTACCCCCAGACTTTACCTTTGGAGTAGCATGGATATGGCACATGGAGAGGCGTATGACGGAAAAGTGACATGCGAGCGTGGGAATCTACAAGCAACTCTTCCTCGCACCCGACCTCCCGAGGTCGTGCCGAGACAGCCGGTGGGTATGGAATATGTGTGAGATGCAGACAAACTAGTTAGGCAATCTAATGTCTTCAATACGCACTAGCGGAATTTGTGAGTCTAAGGCAAAGAAGGCCCTCCTAACTTGAACTGGTGTGATAGATCGGTCAGCAAGGATGACTGCTCGAAGGCTCCAATCAATATCGAGCTCTGGCATGATTCGATCTATAGGTTGTGGAATACGTGGAAAATGACCCGGGATAGTTTCGTGTATTTCTCCGGACAGGGTCATATGGTGGATGGTAAATATAGTCAATTCTATGGACGATTCTCTGGCCTAGTCTAGAATTCCCTAGCTCTGTTAGCTGTTGTGTCTAGCAAGGATAATTGTTCGATGATGATAGGTGGAAGTGGGGTAGACCGGAATACTAGTGTGCATAGGCCAGTGTCTATGTCTAATTCTCCTATGGATTCGTTGGGCTGCGGGATTTGTGGGTCACAACCGTAGATTCTTAGTTGTTGTGGACCTGTTATGGTCATGCGTGAAATCAAGTCCTAATCCCTAATATCCAGTAATCGTATGCTTTCTCAGCTTCTATATTTAGGATCAATAACTGTGTGATTTTCTCATAATATCTTACAGGCATTCATGCAACCTAGATTCTTAGGCTGGTATCTATATCTAGAAGAGTGTCTCCTGCGTCTGGCTGTGGGACCAAAGGATCACAACCAAAGGTTTGTTCTCTTTTGAACCCTTCTACAGTCATATGAATGTTACCTAGGGTAATCTGTAGTTCGGTTGATTTGACCAAAATGTGTGTGCTTGGTCGTCTTCTATGTTTAGTCCGCTCAACTGGGAATTGATTTGTTGCAAGCTTACCGTTGTTCGGAAGACTTGAATCCTAAGATTTTGATCTATATCAGTTATCGCTATGATGAGATTGGGCTGAGGCACGATTGGCTCGAATACGTATTCCCTGGGCTCTCTAGGTCCCGTGATTGTCATACAAAAGCAACAAAGTAAAGAGAACTACAGTAAAATAAAATTTAACTATGTGAAGTATATCTATAGCATATATAACTTCTTTATTTTTTTGTGTTTTCTGATGAGCTTTACGAATTTAAGAAAGCAGCTATTTAAAATATCTAGAAATGACAACTAAAATAATCAATTTAAAACAAACAAAATAACCGAGTGTAGCTATCTGTCTGTGCAATTTGTAGATCTATTCTAAACAATGAAATAGCTTATCTAATCTATTTGCAAGACTCTCGATCCTACCTCAGAAGTGAGGAGTGAATCATAGTTTCTCGAGAAAATACCAATCCCACATGACTTCCACGGCAATATCGAGAATAGAATTAGCGAAATAAAGCAATTAACTACTCTATTTGATATGATTCTAACTAGAAATTTGAAAGCTAGAACCTGGATTCTGCAGAACAGTGGCGAATCCAATGGTGTGTGTGATCTTGTCCCCTCAGTATGATCTCCTCGTTTCTTCGTATTCACATGGATCCAGAAAAGCGTGTAATGCTAGCATCAGCGAAGTAGATATTGGGATAAAGGCAACTCGTAACACCGATCAATACAATGCGAGTAGGAGAAGGATAGGGCAAGAGTACAGAGCTTGGCTTATGCAATTCCTAGCGGGATTTATTGCGAGTCATGTAACATAAAGCATCCAGAACCTGAAACTATCTTGTTTGAGGAGAAAAACCTGCAACTTTAATGGCTTCCTAAGCTATTCTACTCCAATGGATTGGATGAAATAACAGCAGTGCTTGCACAAGATGGATATGTGGCTTACCAACAGTAAAACAATGCTAACTAAGCATGCAATGAAAGAAACTAAGCATTCTAAGCAAAAGGAAAACTAAATCTATTGTAAAGAGAAATCAGAGGCAAATTTGAGGGGCCATTTGCTTGAGCACAAGCCAACTATTTATAGCATTTGTATTTACCCAAGGTAAAAGCCAAATAGAACTCTTAAACTATAAACAATGGCAAAACACTATTCCAGGGAACCAGAATCATAAATGCAAGCTTATGGCGGTGAAAGAAAGCTGGTAAAACATTGAATTTATGTGAGTCATGTTAAAAGAGCTTTCTGGAAAATGCGTAAAGGACCACCGCTCTGAGCAGGGTGGCGGTTATAGGACCGCCGCCCTGTTCAGGGCGGCAGTCACGAGACCGCTGCCAGGCAGGGTGGCGGTTTCGTCCGAAGAGTGAAAGGCTAAGAAAGAGGGGAAAAGGAAAAAAAAAAGCACGCGGCAGCTAAGCGGGGCATGTGGGATGTTAACGCACACTTAGAGAGCTTTTCCAGATCCCGAACACCTTGCGAGGAGACTTGTATCATCATTGGGGCACGTGTCACATTGTTCCAGCGTACAATACCTTACAATTTTGGGTACGTACATATTACCCCCTCGGAGAAGCATTTTAGCCATGAAGAGGCGTAAAATGGTGGGTCCGAGTATGGTGGTCCCAAAATGGGAAGTTAGAAGTTATACCTGATACATCCGTGTGTTGAAATGACGCCGTCCAAGATTCCCGCTACCTACAAAACGAAAAGAGAACTCAAGTGCAGATAGACACAATAGTTTGAAAAATAAACGCTAAAATAATAGGGAATGAGAACGTACCATTTGTGTGGGGATAGGAACTTACCTCCGTCGGCGCTCCAAACCTGTGAAAAATTCATTTAAAACGAATCAGGCGCTATATATATGAAAGTGGGCCCATTTTCCTATTCATTTGTGCGAGTCGATTTGATTGATTTTGAGCTCTGGGACCCATGGTGACGGTTTCTTGCGTGAGTAGAGTCGAAACGTCCGTGACGAGATAGCGATCATGCCTCCACATGCGGAACATCGACCCGTGAGATCACAGGTTAGTTTTCTTCAGTTTATCCTTTTTACCCCCTTAAATTTGAAATGCTAAATACTTTGTCATGGGGGGGTAATTTTTGAAAATGTTAGTGTTAAAAGGTCCACCTAGGGGGGGCGCCTACTGGGTAGGCTTTGTTTTTAGGTAAAATGGTCATTTTTTGCACTTTTTAGGCCTTTTAAATTTAAAAACCCGCGTGGGTTTTCAGACCACGACCGCCGCCCTGCCCAGGGCGGTGGTTACAAGACCGCCTCCCTGCTCAGGGTGGCGGTTTTGCACAGAATGCAAAAGGAACATCTATTTGAGATTGTGTTTGTATTTTTAGCATTTCTACGTGCTTTCATGATTTTTCCAGTATTACTTGGATGCTAACTTGCTTTGTTTTGTGTGTTTTTGGGTGTATGCAGGCGAGAGAGGAGTATATCCGGTGGAGCCGAGAGAGGGAGTGTGACTGGCTCCCAGGAGTATTGGATGCCCTTTCACAGGATGAGGAGGACACTCTTCAGAGGGCCGGATACTACGCATCTCACGCATGCCCCACGTTACACCATCTAGTCACATTCTTTGTGACTTGTTCTCATATTGGGATGCGAGACCGCCGATGAGTGGCAGGGAATTGATTCGTAGGGTATGCACTTTTGATAACCGATGATCCCCATGGAGAGGACCCGCGCAGAGTGTCCGTGGACGCCGGGAGCCTTCGAAAAGACGGACATACCGACGTCTTCGCTCCGGTTTGGTATGTGGCCGGGATGGTATCGACCCTTTGCACAAAGTTAGCGGGGTACAGGACGGCTGAGTGCTTGATGAGGAGCCATTCTCGTGGTGAGACTGCGGCTACCCTCGGGATCCTGAGCCCTTCGTGCATTCAGAGCGCCGGCATAGCTAGAGTCCTAGGCATGGGTGTGCACCTTCAGAGGGGTCTCGTAGGGATTGAGAAGCCACTTGGCTCTCGTATATTTTGTACTATATATTCTTTTGTATATCCCGGGCTCTTTGAGCGTTTTGACCATGCTTAGTACATGATGACATTGTATATAAACGTTGATCATTTATATATATATATATATGTATTCGTTGCGGATCAAAATCTTGGCATTCATGGCTTTCTTTCTATTTCCAGTTTCCTCATGTATGCTATGGTATATGTTTATATGTTTCTTTTTAGAATATATGCAATGGTGAAAAAATGATGCAAGTGTTTTACTTTCCTTTTATGTTTCATGATCTTTGATATACGATAATGTAGATATAATGTGATTTTGAATCTTAGTTTCGTAAGAAATTTTGGATACTTCATGTTTGTTTTGGCAAAGTGATGAAAATAAACCGTACGATGAATAGATAAACCTGTCCCTACCCCCAACTCCACGCAATTAGTAAGATGCGAGGGCTTATCACCAAGAGTTGGGAAGGGTGAAAGTTATGAGGTGTAGTGAAATGATAGTGATGGAAGACAGACAAAGCTTTGGCAGAACCAAATTAGGACACTACAAGTACACTCCACCCGAGTGACTTCATAGTTTTGGATGTAACTTGCTTTGCGGTTTATCCAGACTTAGACCCGTAGATGGCCACATAGTACACAAAATCTGGGTTTTTAGGATTTTAACTCTCTTGGGATTTTAAACATCTGATTCATTTGTTTTTGACTCAAAGTTTCAAAGTTTGAATTGTTTTTGTATGACCTTTTGCATTTATTTGTTAAGAGGACCCCCTACACTTTGCCCCATGCTACTAGTAAGAAGCGTGGGTTTATCACCATGGGCAAAGCATAGGCAAGTAAGGGCATTTCCATCCTTTCCCAACCCTACATCACTAGTAAGAGATGCAAGCTCATCACCAAAGGTTGGTGGGGCAAGGAAATGTGTAAAATTAAAATTTTCTGTTTGATCAATGTTTGACTTGTTTATTTGAGTAAAATGTCAGTATGTGTTTATTTCCAAAGAGATATACATATGGGATAGATGTGACACCATGAAGCTTCTAGAACAGACCATAGGAAAGACACCTACCCTAAGAAGAAACCAAAAGTGAGAATAAACTTGCAGATCTTGGTATGGTTACCGTTAAGACTTTGTCATGTCTAGCTTTATTTGATAAAATGATTCTCGAGATAATTTGATGATATCATGAAAATGGAGAAGTATGATTAAAGTGTTTATGCCAACAACATCATGAGTTTGTAATGAATTACTTTGAGAATAGATTCCTTGATCACAATTTGTGTACAAAACAAGTGGACAATATGATCCTAATCTATATGAAAATGCAATGTAGATAGATATATAAATAGTGCTAGCTGCTTACGCGTAGAAACGCTTGAGGTGTAGGGAATTGACTGTTTCACCAAATTCCTCACCTTCTAGCGTACATAAGAGGTATGCACCGTTTCCATAGTCCTTCATGACTCGGTATGGGCCCAACCATTTAGGCTGAAATTTCCTTCCTTCACCGGTCTTCTTGTCGATCCGGCTATCTAGTCTTAGAACTAGATCACCTTCATATATGTCGCGTTCATAGACTTTCTTGTTATATTGCCGGCACATCCGGTCAGCATAGACTCTGTGCCGCTATTCAACATCTAACCTAGCTTCATCTAGGCTTTCTAGTTGGGAAAGACGTGCTTCTCTGTAAGCATCTTCATCCAGAATCCCTTGTAATGAAATGCGGAGACTAGGTATTTCAACCTCGAGTGGGAGAACTACCTCTGCCCCGAATACTAGTGAGAAAGGAGTTGCTCCCGTTGGTGTTCTTATTGAGGTTTGGTGGGCCCATAAGGCCGGATATAACTTCAAGTGCCAATCTCGTTTGTTTTCTTTCACCGTTTTAAGGAGAATGGCTTTTAGTGTTTTATTTGTCGCTTCAGCTTGTTCGTTGGCTTGAGGGTAATACAAGGAAGCCGTATGATGGCTTATCTTAAATTTATTGCATAGTTCACGAACCTCTTCATTCTTAAAAGAATTTCCATTATCGGAGATGATGATTTGCGGGATACCGTACCTGCAAATGATTTGGTTCAAAATGAACTTGGCAATTACAGAACTAGGTACAGTAGTAAGAGGCATAGCCTCTACCCATTTGGTAAAATATTCGGTGCCCGTGATTATAAAATTATGGCCATCTATGGACGAGGGAGAGAATTTCCCTATTAAATCTAGGCCCCATGTAGAAAAGGGCTATGGAGTAGAAATTGGTTGTAGAGTTTGTGCTGGCATGTGGATCTCATGGGAGAACTCTTGGCACTTATGACACCTGCATACAAACTCTACTGCATCGTGCTCTAGAGTGGGCCAGAAATAGCCCATTTGATGTATTTTGCGAGTGGTGGCATGGCCACCGAAGTGGCCTCCACACATTCCGCTGTGAGATTCATGGAGAATCTTCTTGGATTCTTCTATGTCGACACATCTTAGGAGCATTCCATCGAACGCTTTCCGATAGAGCACTTTCTCTATAATGATGTATTTAGCTACGATAATGCGTAACCGCCTTCTTTGTTGCGGTGTAGCTCCTTCTGGATATGTATGGTCCATGATATAATTAATGATATCAGTGTACCAGGGACACTCAGAGATAGAAGGTCGGGTTTTGATGTAGTATACGCACTCATCTGGAAAATCTAAATCTACTAGATCGCCTCCATCTAATGGGTTATCAGCTAACCAATCCGCGATGATTTGTCCCTTAACCGACTTCTGATTTACAAACGTTAATTCGAATTCTCCCATTAAGGTTATAAAACATCCAGCCTTCTTAGATAAGGACCCTTGTGTGAGGAAAGTTCGTAAATGGTCCATTTTTACCATGACCCTTGTTTCTTGATTTAGCATATAATGTCTTAGGCATTTGGTTGCAAAGACTATGGCGAGGCATTCTCGTTCTACTTGTGTATAATGTGTTTCATAGTCGAGCAACGTTCGGCTAATGAAATAAATCATGCGTTCTCTCTTGTCATCGTCTTCTTGAGCCAGCATGCAGGCTAGCGAGACATTGGTAGCTCGTGAGTATAAAATTAACGGGTGATCTAGCTTAGGTGGCATTAGCGTAGGTGGTGACAACAAGAAACGCTTAACCATGTTGAAAGCTTTATTGCAATCTTCAGTCCAATCAATGCTATAGTCTTTCTTGAGTAAATTGTTGATTGGATGAATGGCGAAACTTAAGTCTAGGATGAATCTTTGGATTGCACCCAGCTTTCCGAGGAATGACCTGATTCCAGATTCATCCGAAGGTGGAACCATTTCGAGGACAACCCAAATTTTGGTTGGGTCAACATCTATCCCTCGTGACGATATGATGTAACCTAGGAGCTTCCCTCCTGTTACACCAAAGATGCATTTTTCTGGATTTAGTGTGACTCTGTATTCTATCAGCCGTGAGAGAATAATGCGGAGTACTTCCGGATGGTCACAACGCTTCTTGGCCTTAGCCAACAAGTCATCTACATAGGATTCCATGATTTTATGAATTAGATCATGGAATATATATGTCATAGCTCGCTGATATGTAGCACCAGCATTCTTGAGACCGAATGGCATAACAGCGTAGCAATAGGTTCCCCAAGGAGTTATAAATGTGGTTTTAGCTTGATCTTGTTCAGATATTTTAATTTGATTGTATCCCAAGAATCCATCCATGAGAGACAAAAGTTCAAACCCAGTTGTTGCATCAACAATGACATCAATGAATGGCAACGGGAAGTCATCTTTAGGACATGCTTTGTTGATGTCTCGGAAATCTATGCAGATGCGTATCTTTCCATTCTTCTTGAGAACGGGAACGATGTTAGATACCCATTGGGAGTAATTGACTGGCTTGATGAATCCTACTTAGAGGAGTTTTATTACCTCCTCTTTTACCATGAGAGCTACCTTGGGCTTCATGGGTCTCAATTTTTGTTTAGCGGCTTTGCATTAGATTTAGTGCGAGATTGTGCACCACGATGTGGGGTGCAACTCTGTCATTTCCTTATAATTAAATGCAAACACCTTTCGATGTTCTTTAAGGATTCGAGTGTGTATTTATACTTCCTCTGCAGGGTTAACGAGGACCCTAGTTTCAATATCCTTGGTTCGTCTTCCGTTCTAATGTTAATATCAATTGTTTCTTCAACCAAAGAGGTGTTACCCTCTTCAAACTCGAGGGTGCTTTGGAGGTAAATCCAAACCATCACCACTTTCTCTTTGTGCATATGCTAGGTTCCATTTGTGAGGGAAGATCCATCATGGGATTTCCGAAGTAGGAAGACGAATGTGGGATTAAGGACAAATCTATCATATGATAGGAGAGATGTAGTGCCGCATAGGCGTTTAAGTAATCCAAAGTGGCCATATCACTATCAACATGGTCTAGGATAGTAGATTCATTTCCGTTTAAAAGAGAATTTGTCATTGTTTTTATCAATGGTTCATCACGAAGGGATACCATGAAACGGGTATCCTCTAACTCATTGCTTGGAGTAAAATGTGATGCTGAAGTTGCTATTGAATCGGCGAGAAGATTTTTCTCTCGCGGGATTGCTTCAATTGATATGAAGTCAAACTCCTTGCTTAAATCTAATACAGCTTTTTTGTAAAGTTGTAAGTGCTCGGCTTTGGTTTCATATACCTCAGAGACTTGGTTTGCTACTAATTGCGAGTCTCCTAAGACTCTGATGTTATCAACACCAATTCTCTTAGCTAAGATGAGGCCAAGGAGGAGGGCTTCGTACTCAGCGCCATTGTTTGTGCACTCGAAATTTAGTTTAAAGGCAAAAGGTAAGACTTTTCCTTCAGGGGAAGTAAAGATTATACCTGCCCCCGCTCCGTAACGGCATCTAGCTCCATCAAAATGGAGTGTCCAATATTTAACTGGGAATATGGATGGTGGGATATCTATTGTGTTTGCATATTCTACTTCCACCGTACAGAGATCCTCTGCTGGAAGAGAGCCAATGCCTAGGGAATATCCTATGCCTACTGAATCGAATGGTAAGAATATTGGTAGATCATTTTCTAGCAATTCAACGATCTTTGCAGTAGTTCCTAATGATATCTTGTCAGTTTTAGCCTCATCTTTGGGGTTGGGGTTGCTTTGGCTAGGCTCATAGTTTCAAGATCTGTCGTAGGTACCAACTTTTCTTTTGTTTTTGCGTCGGTAGGTTTATTAAGTTGATTTGTTGGGAGTTCAAACTCCGAGTGTACGCCTGGTATTTTCTTTAAGTCAGCTAGGTGTACATCAAATGGTTTTGGATCACCTTTGGCCACGAATACCTTTCCTAAATGTAAAAACCTTACTTCTTGAAATAGTGTAGAAGGGATTGCCTTCATGCGGTGTATCCATGGTCGGCCGAGGATCATATTATAGTTAGTTTCCCGATCTATAATATAAAACTCAGTCAAGATGGTTTTGGGTCCTAAGGTGACCGGTAATATTATAGTTCCAACCGAGGTGGCTTTAAGACTATCATAGCCCCTTAGTGTGTTTCGAGTTGTAGAACAATTGGTTTCTCCATACCCTAGCTTTTGGAGGAAAGAGAAGGGGACTATGTTAACTGTCACCCCATCGTCAACCATTGCACGCTTTACATAGTTGTTATAAACCCATACTTGCAAATGTAAGGCTAGATCACCTCGGCGTGTGATCTCAGCATCTGTCGGCATTTTTTTATCTCAAATATGAATTCGACATCCCTATCTGCCTGCCCTGGAGGATGAACATCAAAGTCCACATGATTTACCTATGTTTCAGGCGGTGGAGTGATGTTAATTAGATGACCTAAACCTAATGCTTCTAAAAGAGCAGCCACAGTGGCAGGAGAGTTCTTTAGTAAGTCTAAGAATGAAATGTGCGAGAAGGTTTTTGTTAGGTCATTAATCAAATCATAGGCTCCCACAGGTTTTACTACGATTTGTTGGATGTCATCTGCCTCTGGCAGGTGGCTTGGACTTGGCTGAGAGAAATACTCTCACGTCCTTGTTATAGCTTCGATGGGTAGTTCAGCGTCTAACTCCACTAAACCGACTACCTTAGGTCATGGCTGACTTCCTAGTTGTGGCGCAACTAATGGATTTAGCGAGGTCGAGGCTTCATGATCATTGTTTCCTGTCATTACACCCTTGTTCGTCCCAGTTAGATTTAGCCTATTGTTATCATGATT